>BSBM01000278.1:5114166-6392500 GCA_027924585.1 Larix kaempferi | reverse complement strand
ATGCAAGGTGGTTTCCCATACTCGAATTTGGACAGCCATACCTCTCATTCCCCAAGGCATTAACTACCTCAACCAACTCTTGGGAGAATGAATGATTGGGTACAAAAGTCAACATGGGTAGTTGAGGGTTCGATGGGTTATCTCATTGACACTTGGCTTGACTTGATTGGCTCAGGAGTTTGAATATCTCCCTCCCAATTCCTTGTAAAATCATGCCCCCATCTCTTGTTGCATTGCATAGCTAGTTGTGGGTATTTTATTAAAATGCATATTTACATAATATTTACAATTCAATGTGCCTGGCTAGCACGTAAACCATATGCATCAATAAATCGATGGTGGGGCCTTGGCCTTGAGCTCCTCACCATGATTTTATAACAATATTACATCATTTACATTTTAATGCAATGGGGTCAAAATCGGGATATTACACGGAAAATGGCACAGTACAACATCACTTTATGCATGGAATGGGTAGAATCGGAAATAGATGGTATGCCTATTTGTTTAAAGATTTAGTTATTTTATGTTTGATTGATTTTAGAAACAAGTTGGTGAATGGAATGCTTTCAAGCCACAAATGTATGTTTTAGTTGTTTCTAAAAAGATATGATTGATCCAATTTGTTAGATTTGTAAAAAATTACAAAGAAATACTCTTCATTAACATCTTAAACTGCAAATCCACTGAAATTGAATATTTTGGTTGCACAATCCGATTCAATAACCTTGAAAACCTTTACTGCACCGGGATTTTGCAATCTATGCATCTCATACTAGTTATTTTAGTAACAAAAGAAATATTCTACCTAATGATCTATCCAAAATTCTCTATTTTGCCATACGTTTCAACAAAATTTCATTATATATATTATGTATTTAATTATTATTGATGTAATACATATGTTTCTAATTCAAAATTAAATTAATATTTTGAAATTAAAATACATATTTGTAAATATACCCCAAAACATGTAAACACCTAGAAGCACTTAAATGCACTTAGGGATTGTGGGTTAGAAGAGGTCCTAAACGCCTTTATGGGGGAGGGGCTCTAGGAATAAACCAACACAATTAGATGTGTTGGGTAATAAATGAAGTGAATGTTACCCAATGAACTATACAAAGATCAGCAAGGATGCGCACGCGCTCCCTATCGCGTGCGCATCCCTGCTGAACATAAAATTTAGAAAATCACCCGCACTCTTCTCCCGCATTTTTTATCTGATTCATTGCATTTTGTTCGTTGTTTTCACGCATAGTCCGACAAGCATTTATATTTTAGATTGAATTCACATACCATTTGGATAGAATACACAACATTTTGGGCTCTATTTGGCTCTTTGGATTGAATACACACCTCTTGGGCTCTATTTGGCTCTTTGGATTGAATACACACCTCTTAGGCTCTATTTGGATCATTTGAGTGAATACACAATAGTTGGACTCTATTTGGCTCCTTGGATTGAATTCTCATGCTACTTGGACACACATGAACTCTTCTTACATATAGTGGACACATCAAAAGAGCATTTTAGATTTGAACCAAAGAGCAATCATAATCCTTGAGGTATGGTGACAATTTTATCTTGTTAAATGTATTTTAGTCTTCATTCACTTGTTTGAATGGAATCTATTTTAGTTTTACCTCATGAATTGTATGATAGATCTATTTTAGTATTCTAAATCTTCAACATAGACAATAAAAAAATCTTACCAAAAAGAAACTAGAACATGCACCAAGCAATGCTTTCAACCTTTCATGGAGATAATAGAAAAAAATTACTTGCATCACCACCAATAACATTTCATAGTCACATTCCTCCATCTAGTACACAAACATTTGTTAAATTCCTCATGGTTTCACTACAACAACTCACACAAACACCTAAAGAATTGAAAACTTTTAATCTTTTGGGGCTATTTTCCCTCATCCATAACATGAAAATGAAGTGAGTAGTAGCTTCTCCCTTGTAGGGAATTTGATCCTACTAACATCCCATACCACCATCCAATACCATCCTACTGAATTCATAGAGGTGCTATTGTAGTTATCTCTAGGGAATTCTCAATAGCTTTTAAGATTATATGAAAACATTCTCACTAGATGTTGTTGTACATAATCAATTGCTACATCAAGCTTTAATAATCATGCACATCGATTTTTAATATCTTATTTGTTGTTCATTCTTACAAGGGTGATATTGTTGTTTTCTTTAAAACGCATTGAATATGGGAAACAAATGCAATAATAAAAGAAATCCTAGAAGGCAGGATCCGCCCCCTGAAAAGGCCCATGAGATAAGAGAAAATGCCAGCTTGTACATGGAAAACCGTAGAAATCAAAATGTTAGTGCCTTAGATCCATCAACAAGCAATGACGAATTGGTTGAAGTCAATCAAATCTTTCCTGATGTCGATTATGAAGGGATGGATGTTGAACAAGTTCTTAATTGGAAACCTCCCCAAGAAGAGCACACACATGGTGAACACACTCCCTTGTAGGACCAATTTGTGAATGAAGGGCCACAACAAACCGTTAACGAGACTCGTACTTCCTTTCCGACTGCCTTGCCTCAACTATCAAGCGGACGAAAAATAACTCCCAGACATATTCATGTGGATGAAAGTTCATTTTCAGGACTTGAAGGTAAGTTTCCCAAACACACTATTGATTTCCATTGTAGCAAGATAATTAAAGATTTTTTTGAATCCAAAACCGATGTAGCAAAATGTCAATTGCTTCTTGCTTTTTTAAAATCACATTGTCTAGCTCATGTTAGGAGAATTTTGGGCATAAAGGTAGTTAGAAGTTCAGAGGCCAACAATCATGTTGTTAGAAATCTACAATCTGCATTTAATTTGATTGAAAAAAATTCTTGTACAAAAGATTTTAATGCGGCCCATCATGTAGTGTCGGAATTGATTGTAGACAAATCCACAAGGCAACGTCGCCTACTATCACACACATGTAAAATATTTAAAGTAGATAGAAAGACTCTTCAAAAGTATTCTACCATTAGAGAAAAACTTGAGACCCCAAGCCAAAAAGATTGTTGGGCCTTTGTTGGTAGGTTACCTCGTTCATACATGAAGCTCATTGATGCTGTTAAAGAACTAGTGCAAAAGTTTTGGCATGATAACACTAGACCGTCATCGAATCAAAGAGATGTTTTAAATTTGAGAAAAGGTGTTAGGGGGGGTGAACCCCATGTCAAGCACTTCCTTGACATGACACAAACAAAACTCTATGAGAGGTTCAAGAATGAGCACACACAATTGAACTTGGGGCAAAGGTCCTTTGAAAAATGCAAACCCTGGTATGTTAGAATTTGCATTGATCGCAATACATGTCATTGTAGATAGCATGTAGAATTTGAGTACTATTATGATACATATAGACTTTTATTTTGTGATTTGCATACTAACATTGTGCAGGATTTCCCATCTTTACAACCACCGAATGCATCTAGAGAATTTATACATAGCATAATGTGTCCAAGACCTGAAGGACAAAAATATTATAAAAGATCATGTTTATATAGGACATGTTCTAGTTGTAGTGGATTTGCATTATTGGGACGCTGCATCCACGCAACCACGGAGCACGAATTTGGGAGGATGTTAGTAGAAATGTAGAACTTCCGGTACATAACATATCGAGTAGATAGTTCGAAGGAAAGCAAAAAAAATGCATTGGTGAAGTCACAGGTAATCTAAGTTTGCATACTTTCATATTGTACATGTTGAATTTGTACATATATATTCAGATTGAAAATGTCACATTGTATTAATGCCCTTGGTTTGTGGCACCAGGTACAAATTTGCATTTTCATGAATAAATTCTACCAAAAGACCGAGCAGAATGTACAACATGTCCATGTAGCATGATGGCAGGATGAACAGTACAGACAGTGCAGGGACACCTTCCCCAATGGCACAATATTGTCGGTTGTGGACATTGCTGAAAACTACACCCTGCAGCCACAGAATGAGATTCAAATTCAATACTACCATTCATACCAAGTTAGCATAATGGTCCATATCACGTATAGGCACGCGTTAGAGAGCAGCAACAACGTGAGGATAATATTGAAAGATACCAACTTCTACATCAGTCAAGACAGGTGCCACGACCTGCATTATGTGCGGCATTGCTTCAAAATTTTCTATGATCAACTGAAGGAAAGAGGTATACAGATGGATCGGCATTGGATATGGTCAGATTTTTGTGCAAGCTAGTTCAAAAATGCAAGTGTATTCTAGTGGTTGAGTATTTTTCACAATACTTATGATGTACTGCATGTATGGGACTATTTTGAGACCGGGCATGGAAAGGGAGAGCACGACGAGGCTAGAGCATGTCTCAAAACTACCCTACGAAGGGAGGAGATGAGGTGCATGTCAAACCCTCATATTCGGGATGCAAAATCCATAGTTCGATGGTGCTCTGCAAAAATGTCAGATCGAACCACGAAGCAGCACAGACCAACAGGTAGAGGACATGTTGTCAGAAATTTATGGCATGTGGTTGATATAGATCGATAGCATTTTTATAGTTGTAGTACTATGCAAGGAACTCGTGGATTTCATTCTCGTGTGATGAGTGTGAATCAATGGATTGGGTTGATGAATGGGATCATGTATCACTTGCATTGGACCCACGTGCAGTTGTTGAATCAATAAAGTTAGAGGAAGGTCAATCCTCTATTTCGAATGAATATGATCATATATATGATCTTGTACATCCAGGTAAACATTTTCGCATGCATATCCCGGTTCCCTCCTTGTTTTTGTAATTATCATAGTTATCAAACCACTACTTGTTGGAATATGACCGTAAAATGCATTTTTGCAGGACACATCTACGCAGTTGTCGCCCCGACAAACAATGCAATTGGGACTAATTATTGGTTGGCATGATGCATCCAGGTGAAGCAAACCCTCCTCGCATCATTAACCAATAGTGAAGGAATTACCTTTCCAACTGGCTCGATGGTTGTTTAGGGGGAATATCTTACAGTAGATGGAAAGAGACCAAAGAGAAATGGCTACACATACACAGATTATAAGCCAAGTTCACAAGTGTATCACTTTACACACTTGATCGTTGGTACAAACATCCAACTGCAAACAATGTCAACAAATGCATCAAACAAGGTACGTTACTTACTACCTCATGCAAAGCACAAGAGGTTGTTCGAGACAGTAAAAAACCGAGAGGATCTAGAAGGCCTAATTGATTGAGGTACATAGTATAGCCATGCGATTGTTTACTCCTGCATGATTAATGTTATTCATGTTAGATAGTTTATTTGATATCGTTATCTTATATCGTTTATTTGATGCCTGAGTTATGATTAAGTTATGATTTATAGCCATGTGATTGTTTATTCATGCATGATTAATGTGATTCATGTTATATAGTTTATTTGGTATTGTTATCATGCGCTGTTGAAACTTAGTCTAGCCCTAGAAGCACTAATATAACCCTACAAACCTAATCTAGCCCTAGAAATCCTAGAAAGCTAAACTAACCTTAGAAACACTAATTTAACACTAGAAGACTAAGCTAAAATACTATAAACCTAATCTAGTCCTAGAAACCTAAAATAGCCCTAGAAACACTAATCTAACCCTAAGAAACTGATCTAGAATCCTAGAAACCTAAATCTAGCCCTATTAACCTAATCTAGCCCTAGAATCCGTGAACCACCACATGTACCCTCAATAGGGGGTATTTCGACTCCAAGTGGGATAGGATCACTATTAGAAGGGTTTGTCACGTCACACAAGTACATCACTAGAGAACTCAACTTATAGAATCCAAGTCTACATGTGTATCTTGGTATTTCACACAAGTACATCACTAGAGAACTCAACTTATAGAATCCAAGTCTACATGTGTATCTTGGTATTTCACACAATTACATCACTAGAGAACTCAACTTATTTGATATTGTTATCATGCGCTGCTGAAGCTTAATCTAGCCCTAGAAGCACTAATATAACCCTACAAACCTAGTCTAGCCCTAGAAATCCTAGAAAGCTAAACTAACCTTAGAAACACTAATTTAACACTAGAAAACTAAGCTAGAATACTATAAACCTAATCTAGTCCTAGAAACCTAAACTAGCCCTAGAAACACTAATCTAACCCTAGGAAACTGATCTAGAATCCTAGAAACCTAATCTAGCCTTATTAACCTAATCTAGCCCTAGAATCCGTGAACCACCACACGTACCCTCAATAGGGGGTATTTCGACTCCAAGTGGGATAGGATCACTATTAGAAGGGCTTGTCACATCACACAAGTAAACCACTAGAAAATTCAACTTATAGAATCCAAGTCTACATGTCTATCTTGGTATTTCGATCCTCAAACCCTAAGTCTTACCAATATGCCCACAACACCCAAATCTAGATATTGCCCCTATTTTCTCTACCACTCTCTCCATTTGGAGCTTTAGGAATTGTTTCAATATTGGTCTAGTACTTGGATGAATATGAGGATCATTTGGGAGCTATGATTCTTATTCATTGGCTTCTTGAGTTGGTTCTTCATTGCCTTCATCCACATAATAATGGATGATTTCATTGTTGTTCAAATATGTTGGCAACGAGGGCATGTTAAGGCTTTTTTCATTAGTGTTAGTAACAATATTCATATTCATATTCATCATGGATTATGATAACCATTCATGCTAGGGTTTTTGGCTTTGAAATTTCATTTGTTCATTGCGGCTTCTTGCCACTTGACAACCTTCAATCATATTCAATTCAATAGTGTCATTTTGAATCGGTTCTAGAGAACATGTATGTGGTTCAAGTGATGCAACAAATTCCATATTGTCTTGAGCTACTTCATCATCTAATTGAGTAGCATTAACATGTTCATCATTGTCACCTAATGGCTGGAAATGTCATTGAGGGAGGCTCAACATATTCACTTCATCATTTGAACGTTCCTTTCCATGTACCTCAAAAGTTGGCTACGATCCATATCATTAATAAGAGCATCATAATTTAGTGCCTAGATTCTAGTTTATCTAAATCCAACCTTGATATTTGAGGTTGTAAGAACCCTTTTAAAATATCTACTAATGAGTTCTACAAATTCTTGGTCTTAACTTCAAGGCGTAAACTAAAAACCTTGTCTCTATCCAGGCCCACTACTATTCTTAATGCAAGCTGTAGATGTCCTTTCTTGAACCCTAGCCAACATAATTTACATAGGCATTATCTCTACTCTGCATGTCTTCTGTTAGGGAAATGACCTTAGAGTTAGAACAAGATGCTCAACTTTTGACCTAATTTGTCACTTTCTCAAAATTACTTGGAATTTCCCTTTGTGAGCCCTACCACTTCTCTCATTTGGTATGAGAGAATTTGCTTTATACCTACCTCACCCATGTCAATTCTTGAGTTTTTGGAGGTCAACCTCCCACCCCACATGTCATCTTCAACATTTTTTGTTCTCTTGGTTTTGTTCCCACCCAAACCTTTTTCATGCTTTGGGTAACTTGAGGTATATCCCCAACCCAAAAAAATCTTATATTATGTTGATTATGTTGGTTATTGGCTTCACCCAACAAAATTATATTTAACAATACACATATTCATAGATTTGGTTCCCCATGCTGAATGCTCAACCAAATCTAGCTATATTTTGGGTTTTTGCCCTTATCCAAGCATTGTGTCATCAACCTAGGGTTTCCACTAATATATTCTAACTAGATACTAGAATCTCCTTGACCAAATTTGATGGACAAATGCATAGAGATCTTCTAAACTCTTAGATATGTATCCTAACAATTTATTTTAAAACATGCTCATTTATGGTTGAAGATTGATGCTTGATTCCTATAGATAACTACTTAGAGGGACTTTTCATCATCATCATCAACATCATCATCATCATCATCATCATCATCATCATAATCAACATCATCATCATGATCGTCATCATCATCATCAACTATTTCATAATCATCATTATCACCATATTCATCATCATTGTCATCTCTAGGTTCCTCGTCAACATCTTCATCACCATCATCATCATCATCAACATCTTCATCATCATCATCATCACCATCTTCATCATCATTGTCATCTCTAGGTTCATCATCAACATCTCCGTCATCATCATCTTCTTCATCATCATCATCTTCATCAATATCTTCATCACCATCACCATCATCATCAACGTCTTCATTATCATCACCATCATCATCAACAACAACATCTTCATCATCATTGTCATCTCTAGGTTCCTCATCAACATCTCCATCACCATCATCTTCATCATCATCATCATCATCATCATCATCACCGTCATCATCATCATGACACCTAGGCCACTGGACTGGAGGAGAGGGGAACCCCTATCACTATCATGACGTCCTGAATCCAACGGAGTCGAAGGTTTGTCGATCCGAGCCACGATTGTCATTCTACGGCTCGTTCCATCTCGCATCCAAAAGGTCTTCAAGGACACCTACTGGATACCTACCAGGGGCATAGAATTCCAACCGTGCAACAAAACTAGGTTCTGGGGAGTCCTGCAAGTGTGTCAAGGAAGGTTACATCTCGGAACGCTAGCAATAGGTGCCCGGTCGATGATTTTTCAAATTTGACCCCAATGTGAAAAAATTGCACACTCCCGTACTCAGCAAAACCCTAGTTTCCAAAATGGACATACAAGATGACACCTGGGCCATAGGACCGGAGGAGAGGGGCACCCCTAGCACTATCCCAATGTCCTGAATGCAACGGAGTCGACGGTTTGTCGATTTGAGCCACGGTCATCATTCTATGGCTCGTTCCGTCTCACATCCAAAAGGCCTTCAGGGACACCTGTTGGATACCTACCGGGGAATAGAATTCTATCTGTGAAACAAAATCAAGTTTCGGAGAGTCCTGCAAGTGCGTCTAGGGAGGTTGTAGTTGGAAATGCTAGCCATAGGTTCTCGGTCGACGATTTTGCAAATTTGACCCCAATCTGCAAAAATTGCACAGACTGTACTGAGCAAAACTCTAGTTTCCAAAATGGACGTACAAAAGGACCATTGGGGCACAGGACTAGAGGAGAGGGGCACCCCTAGCACTATCCCGATGTCCCGAATCCAACGGATTCAACAGTTTGTCGATCCGAGCCACGGTTGTCATTCTATGGCTCGTTCTGTCTTGCATCCAAAAGGCCTTCAGAGACACCAGCTGGATACCTGCCAGGGGCATAGAATTCCAACCGTGCAACAAAATCGGTTTCCAGGGAGTCCTGCAAGTGTGTCTAGGGAGGTTTCAACTGGGAATGCTAGCCATAAGTGCCCAATCGACGATTTTTCAAATTTGACCCCAATGTGCAAAAATTGCACACTCCCGTTGTTAGGAACCTATGTCAACCCTTCTCTTTACTATGTTAGTATATTGTTGTTGGACGCATATGCTTTGTAAGTCGTCCCGTAGTATTTGTTGATCCGTAGTTTATATTAGCCCATAGTATTGACCCATAGTATTGGACGCATATGCTTTGTAAGTCGTCCCGTAGTATTATATGTCCCATGGTTTTGACTCATAGTATTGGGCATAGACTTAGTATATAAGTGTGTGTTGAGGTCATTGAAGGCACCGTGAAGTTAATTGTATTGAGCTTGCTCAAAGGAGGTTGCCCCCTCGAAGTGGCCCGTGATCAATATAAAAGCGATTCTGTTCTATTATTTCTGATATCTCGTGTATTTGCATTAATTAATTATTGCAGGTACATCTCATCTGGTATCAGAGCACTTTCCTTGGCACAAGTGGGAAATTTTTTTCTCTTTTCGGGCGACGACTTTCAGATCAATTTCTGAAACTTTCTGCACAAAATCAGAAGAAACCAATTGCATATCTGAATTCCTCTTTCAAAAACATGCAGTTTCAAAAAAAAAATCATCTCATTTGGAGTTCTAAAAGTGGAGATATCGCGGATTTAAAATCAGCAATTTTTCAGAATTTCGGTGACGGCTGCGGAAATTGCGGCGAGAAAATCTTTTGACCGAGTGCCCAGATTTCTATTCCGCTTTCATGGGTAGAAGCAGAGTGGTTGTTCCAGTTCTGGAAACATGCTATAATAGTGATTCTAAGCAATATAGATCCAGTTTTTGAACATTGGGTGGAATTTCTGCCCAAATTTTTTCTGTTGCAGGTTCGGATCTGGGAATAATCCCTATCCGCTTAACTGTGGGAAGTACTTGGGCATAAGCCCTAAAACTCATTGTGAGGAGTACCACAGGAACCCCGAAGTAGCTGGCCATTGAGAGGACCTGCCAAGCGAAAAGGGCAACGACCCCTACCTGATTGACTAGTTTCCACCCGTGAGGTAAACCAAGAGCTGTCGTTTGTGGCCAAGCGGTTATCAGTTTTACCTGAGCCGTGGAGTGAGGGGTACTACCCCAATACGCAAGCCGTCAGACAGCATTGGTGGCCGAGTGAAACACCTGAACTGTTAGGAAGCCGTTCATACTTGGGGTCCATATCTATTTAACTGTTGCCGATCACTTCCACTCCAGATCCAGCCGTTCAGATCTATTCTGAAGTTGTTCCAGATCTAGTCGTCGTTTCAGATCTAGTCGTCTTCAATCCCTTCCGTGTCGCTGCAGATCCATTTGTTGTGGATCCCTTCCGCGTCGCTGTTGCAGATCCATTTCTGGAAGAAGAAAAAAAAAAAACTTGGTTATGGTTGTAACCCGTGCAGGAGCACACACCATGGAGGAAGCACTTGCAGCCATCCAAACCAAACTCCAAGATCTGAATGAAAAATTTCTCAGCCTCCATCTTCAGCATTCAGCCATGAACAATACCAGACAGCCAGAATCTTTTGCAGCCACCGAGTTGTCTTCTTCCAGCAGTTTTCGTAGGCCGAAGCTTGATTTTCCTCGCTTCAATGGCACGGATCCGACTAGATGGATATACCGAGCAGAACAATATTTCAGTCTGCATAATACTTTTGATGTTCAGAAAGTTCCACTTGCATCCTTTCATTTGGAACAGGAAGCCCTTCAATGGTGCCGTTGGTACATCAAAGCTCATCCTGAGCCACACTGGACAGATTTTTGCCAACTCCTTTTGTCACGATTTGGTCTTAGTTCTTTGGACGACTTCACAGGAGCACTCACTAAACTTCACCAAACTGGCACAGTGAGAGAGTATCAAACGGAATTTGAGAAACTAGCCAATCACACAGAAGGATTGTCCGATGAATTCTACAAGAGTTGTTTTATCAGTGGTCTCAAGGATGAAATCCGCTCAGAGGTCAAAATGTTTTGTCCCCACACAATGATGGAAGTCCTAGGGTTGGCTAAGCTGGCCGAGGACAAGATCGCAGCTCAACAACGCTCCAAAACCACCTTTGTTCCCTTAAGAAATATGGGTTCCCAACGACCTCCCATCACGCCTTCTCCTCAACCAACTCCTATCAAGAATTTGTCTGAAATAGAAATGCAGGCACGCCGAGAAAAAGGGCTTTGCTACAATTGTGATGAGAAATTCACTCGGGGACATCGATGTGTTCAACAAAAGCTCTATCTCTTGGATGTGGATTCTCCGCCTGCCTTAGAACTTGGTGAAGGAGCTACAGATACAGTA
Organism: Larix kaempferi; assembly: GCA_027924585.1. Taxonomy (NCBI): domain Eukaryota; kingdom Viridiplantae; phylum Streptophyta; class Pinopsida; order Pinales; family Pinaceae; genus Larix; species Larix kaempferi. The sequence continues at coordinate 6,380,875 of BSBM01000278.1, read as the reverse complement.
GATAATCAGGTCGACATTCAACACCCACCTATTGACACCCCATCTCAGGACGACCCACCCGAGATCTCTCTCCATGCTGTAATCGGCGCCACCACTCCACAAACAATGCGGGTCAAGGGATACTTCAAGAAGCTCCCTCTTACCATACTCATTGATTCTGGTAGCACTCGTAACTTCATTGACCCTCGGATTGCCAAACAGGCTGATTGTTTTGTCCATCCTTGCTCCAGCTTTGAAGTCATGGTTGCCAATGGGGGCACCTTACCTTGCAAGGGGAAGTGTCACAATGTGCGTATCTCTATGGAAGATTATAACCTACGCTCTGACATGTTTGCCTTGCCCTTAAGCGGATGTGATGTGGTTTTGGGCGTTCAATGGTTACGCACACTTGGCCCCATCTTATGGGATTTTGCTGAACTTTGGATGCAGTTTAAAGTCAATGGGGCACAACACAAATTTATGGGCTTACAACCAGGTTCTCTCTGCATCATCAGTTCACATCGCCTGGAAAAAATCCTTAAGAAGAATTCACATGGTGTCATCGCTCAGCTCAATTCCATTCAGATGCACCCATCAACAGTCTCCACTACTTCCTTGGATAGATATGCAGGTATCTTTGCTGAACCAATGCGCTTGCTGCCTTCAAGAGACCTTTCCGGTAAGAATGTAGCCACATCTACCTCTCAGCAGGAAATGATGGCTATTTTGCATGCAGTACAGAAGTGGCAGCCATACCTATTAGGGAATTATTTCTGCATCAAGACTGATCTCCCGAGTCTGGAAATTTTTTTGGACCAATGGGTCTCCTCCCCACCACACCTGCAATGGGTTATCCAACTCATGGGTTCTCCCTATGTGATCACTTACAAGAAGGGTAAGGACAATATGGTGGAAGATGCTCCTTCTCGCACAGTTGATGACCCAGTTTCTCTTACCGCTCTTTCTTTGCTTGTTCCAAATTGGTTGCAATATGTTCAACAGGGCTATCTCTTCTATGAACTCCATGCTTCTTCATCAACAGGGCACTCTGGGTTCTGCAAAATGTATGACCGGGAACAATGTAACTTCCTTTGGTCGGGACTAAAAATGACAATTCAACAGATGGTGGCTGACGATGATACTTTCCAAGTTAACAAGGGGGAAACGACACTCCTTTCAGGATTGCTCAAACCCTTGCCCATCCCTACACAGCTTTGGCCAACTATTTCTATGGATTTTCTAGCAGCGCTCTGGTGGTACAATACCACATCTCAAAGGACACCATATGAAGCAGTCTATGGAAAAACACCGCCTGTTCTTCTTCCATACACCCTTAGCAGCTTTCCAGTTCAGGAAATTGACTCGGTTCTTCGAAACCGTGATCAGATTCTTCTCATTCTGCAGGACAATCTTCACATGGCCAGAATTCGCCTGAAACAACAAGCCGATCAGCACCGTTCTGAGCGCATTTTCCACGCAGCTGACAGGGTTCTTCTTCATCTACAGCCTTCCAAGCAATCCTCCTTGACACTCCAAAGGCGTCAGTGGCCCGAAATGCAAACCGAGGATGCTACCGGGGAACCACTCCTTCAGATTCTGCAGCAATTTCTCCAACCAAAGCTTTGAGGACAAAGCTTTTTTTAAGGGAGAGGGGATGTTAGGAACCTATGTCAACCCTTCTCTTTACTATGTTAGTATATTGTTGTTGGACGCATATGCTTTGTAAGTCGTCCCGTAGTATTTGTTGATCCGTAGTTTATATTAGCCCATAGTATTGACCCATAGTATTGGACGCATATGCTTTGTAAGTCGTCCCGTAGTATTATATGTCCCATGGTTTTGACTCTAGTATTGGGCATAGACTTAGTATATAAGTGTGTGTTGAGGTCACGTTGAGGTCATTGAAGGCACCGTGAAGTTAATTGTATTGAGCTTGCTCAAAGGAGGTTGCCCCCTCGAAGTGGCCCGTGATCAATATAAAAGCGATTCTGTTCTATTATTTCTGATATCTCGTGTATTTGCATTAATTAATTATTGCAGGTACATCTCACCCGTACTGAGCAAAATCCTAGTTTCCAAAATGAACGTACAAGATGACACCTGGGCCACGGTACCGGAGGAGAGGGGCACTGCTAGCACTATCCTGACATCCTAAATATAATGGATTCGATGGTTTGTCAATACGAGCCACAGTCATCATTCTACAGCTCATTCTGTCTCGCATCCAAAAGGCCTTCAAGGACACCTGCTGGATACCTACCGGGAGCATAGAATTCCAACCATGCAACAAAACTGGGTTCCAGGCAGTCTTGCAAGTGTGTCTAGGAAGGTTCCAACTCAAAATGCTAGCCATAGGTGCCCAGTCGACGATTTTGCAAATTTGACCCCAATGTGCAAAAATTGCACACTCCCGTACTGAGAAAAACCCTAGTTTCCAAAATTGACATACAAGATGACACCTAGGCCACAGGATTGAAGGAGAGGGGCACCTCTAGCACTATACCGACATCCTGAATCCAACAGAGTCGATGGTTTATCGATTCGAGCCATGGTCATCATTCTATGGCTCGTTCCATCTTGCATCCAAAATGCCTTCAAGGACACCTGTTGGATACCTGTCGGGGGCATAGAATTCCAACCGTGCAACAAAACCGGGTTCCGGGGAGTCCTATAAGTGTGTCTAGGGAGGTTCTAGATAGGAACGCTATCCATAAGTGCTCGGTTGATGATTTTGCAAATTTGACCCCAATGTGCAAAAATTGTACACTCCCGTATTGAGCAAAACCCTAGTTTCCAAAATGGACATACAAGATGACACCTGGGCCACGGGACTGGAGGATAGGGGAACCCCTATCACTATCTCGACGTCTTGAATCCAACGGAGTTGATGGTTTGTCAATCCGATCTACTGTCATCATTCTATGGCTCATTCCATCTCGCATCCAAAAGGCCTTCAAGGACACTTGCTGGATACCTACCGGGGGCATAGAATTCCAACCGTGCAACAAAACCGGGTTATAGGGAGTCCTACAAGTGTGTCTAGGAAGGTTCTAGCTGGGAGCGCTATCCATAAGTGCTCAGTCGATGATTTTGCAAATTTGAACCCAATGTGAAGGCCATGCCAATCTTGCTCAAGGGGGGCATTTCTCATCCGGAGGCCCCTAGGCATGCATGGCCACTGTGGATAGGTCCACAATGGCCACGTGGACCTGTGGAAGTTGACGGAATCCAAGTCCGCTCACCGGTTTGGGTTCCGTGGCCCCGGGGTGCCTGACTAGAATGCCTGTAGCATCCAAACAGTGGCTTTGTTCATGCATCTGTCGATTCTGGTGGATTCGGGATGCCAGGTTTTAGCTAGGGGACCCCTCACAATGTGCCGCCAACCCCCGGAAATGGTGCCAATGAGCCATCTCCGGAGCTAGGGTTTTTCTCAGTGAGGGCCATTCCAAATTCACTCAAGGGGGGCATTTTTTATCCAGAGGCCCCTAGATGTGCATGGCCACCGTGGACACATTTGTAATGTCCATACACACCTTTGGGAGCTGACAGAACCCAATTCCACTCGTCGGTTTGGGTTCCGTGGCCCCTAGGCAAATCCTTAAAGTGTCCTTGAATGGCCCCATGGTGCTCGACTAGAATGCTTTTATTAGCCAAACCGTAGCTCCATTCATGAATCCTTCGATTCCAGTGGGTCCAGGACGCCGGGTTTCAGCTAGAGGACCCCCCATAGCATGCCTAGAAGACCCAGAAACGGTGCCAATGAGCCATCTCCATAGCTAGGGTTATGCTTAGTGAGGGCCATTCCAATTTCGCTCAAGGGGGCCATTTCTCATCTGAAGGAACCTAGGCAGGCGTGGCCACAGTGGACAGGTGGATGTGGCCATTGTGGACCTATCCACGGTGGCCATGCATGCTCAAAGGCCTCCAGATGAGAAATGCCCCCCTTGAGTGAATTTGGAATGGCCCTCACTAAGCAAAACCATATCTCCGAAGATGGCTCATTGGCACCGCTCCTAAGTATTCGAAACATGCTGTGGGGGGTCCCCTAGCTGAAACCTGGCATCTCGAACCCATCGGAATCGACGGATTCGTGAACGGAGCCACGGTTTGGGTGCTACAGACATTCTAGTTGGGCACCCCGGGGCCATTCAGGGACACTTTGAGGATTTGCTCCAGGGCCACGGAACCCAAACTAACAAGCGAACTTGGATTCCGTCGGCTCCCACAGGTCCACATGGCCATTGTGGACCTATCCACGGTGGCCAGGCACGCCCAGGGGACTTCGGACAAGAAATGCCCCCCTTGAGCGAATTTGGAATGACCCTCACTAAGAAAAACCCTAGCTCCGGAGATGGCTCATTGGCACTGCTTTCGGGTCTTCAAGGCACACTATGGGGGATCCCCTAGCTTAAACCCAACGTCCTGGACCAACAAGTATTGATGGATTTGCGAATGGAGCCACGGTTTGGGTGCTACGGGAATTCTAGTCGGGAACCCAAGGGCTATTCAGGGACACTTTGAGGATTTTCTCTAGGGCCATGGAACCCAAACCAGTGAGCGGAATTGGATTCCATCGGCTCCCACAGGTCCACATGGCCATTGTGGACCTGTCCACAGTGGCCACGCATGCCCGGGGGCCTCCAGACGAGAAATGGCCCCCTTGAGCGAATTTGGAATGGCCCTCACTGAGCAAAACCCTAGCTCTGGAGATGGCTCATTGGCACCGTTTCCAGGTTCGAGGCATGGTGTGGGGGGTCCCCTAGCTGAAATATGGCATCCCAGACCCACAGGAATCAACATGTTAGCACTCAAAATTTGTTATGCTTTAAAGAAGATCTTTTATGAAGAAAAAAGGTTTGCAGGATCGAAATGATTCCTCAAAGGAAGCCAAAAATCCCAAGTCACGCCCCTAAGGTAGGCGATCAGAGCTAGATATGGTGGATTTGGAAAAAGGAGAAAGAATATTCAGAGAGCCAGTCTTCCAGGGTGGTCGGGGGACTAAAGGCAAGCCAATACGTCGGCAGCATACAGGGGTGTGTAGGGATGGCGCGAATTAAGTCATGTTGACCAAATCGCAACCTCACAGTCGACAGGGGTCCACCGACTGTCGACCCATACTGCAGTCTCCCTAGGCACCGGCCTGGGAAGGTTTGAGACCACCCAACAACACCCGCAGAGTGGATGAGGTCTCACCCGAGGCATCCATGAAGAGCAGACGGAACCATGTTTCTGCCAAGGGAGGAGGCAAGTTGTAGCACTATGATACTAATAGCAATTCCAAATATCTACCATGAAGTTCTAGCACATCGCAGCATTTAACATTACCAGAAACAGAGATCGCATATTACTTCAATCGCAGCATTTTCACATAAACAGATAATGCATTATTGCAGCATTCACATTATAGCAACAGAAAACAGATAACTGCATTAACAATAAGCAATAACATAGGCATCGAGCAACATTACACATAGATTGCACCAAATCATCATCCTTATATTACTTTGGCAAACCAAAAGCAATACATGAATCTCTATGCAACATCCGCATTGTCTCTGTCAATCTCCGCATATAGCACTTATCTCTATCCACAACTATCTACCCTCTAACACTTACAATTCTCCTCTATTTATAGGCTTCCGCCGATTACAATACTTGTCCACTTTCCTAACCGACACTATGGACAATCTACTCACTGACTTGGTCTAATGACCCAAAAACCCGCATCCCGCAGTATAATGACTCGATATTACAAAATATATGACCAAAAACCCACCAACTGTGGTATACTTTGACTCACTATTACAAAATACATGGTCCAAGTGACCCAAAACCTGCCAAGTGCGGTATCCTTTGGCCCAAGATAATCCTTTCGCGCCTTTATCCAATGTGTCGCGGTGTCAGCAGTGCCGCGATCTTTCCTCATCAAACCGCCTGCCAACAGGCCCCCAACACAATGTTGTGGCTCGCCCTCAAGCCACGTCAACTGCATCTGTTCTTGCTATCTGGATCACGAGTTGTTGTCTCCTTCTTTCGGCTATACAGATCCTCGGCTACCAATTCTGTAAGTCCTCCATGAGAGTAGGCAACCCCTGACGTGCTGTCAGGGACATCGCGAACTCATCCTCCAGTCGCATGGAATCGTGCAGGCTGAAAGGAAAAGAGGACGAATAGTACCAAGGGGTGAGAAAGGTGAACAACTCTAGCACATTTGTTTCATGCCAGCTCCCATCATCGATTGAGGTGAGGGAGCTACTGCCCCAACCAGCATGCTGATAAAAAATGGCACAACCCTTCGAACAACTACTACATACTAAAACATGCGGGACCGGCCAAAGGTCCATTTCACTGCTGACACATCCCGTAGTCGCCCTGGCATTAGCCTGGGCATACACAACTTAAGTGCACCCACGGTGTCAAGACGCTCAGGGACACTCATTGTGTGGACTCGCAGAGCCCCTAGGGTGCTACCATGGGAAACAAAGCGAAGCATTTCCACAGCCTCCTTGGAATTCCTCACAACTCAACTCACACAGGGATAAACCAGCATAACCACTCTTGGTCGGAACAACTTCTGGATGGAAAACTACCAATTTCCTCAATTACTTATAGCCGGACCCTCCTCTGTCACAACGGGGGGAATGATGCCCTGGTACCTCTCATCTGTGTGTCTGAGCCGGCCAACTGCCAAAGTGGAGGGGGTGACCATGCTACCAACGCAGCTCCCGCATGCCACCATGTGACCAACCCTACTAATCATCCCAGTCTAGCGTGTCAAGTGCAAAACATGTCGTCGTCATGTGTGAATCCAACCACAGCGATCAGGGGCAATCATATGCAGAGAGGGTGGCCTGTAATACCTCCACTTCACCGTACGCTCCCAAAGTTGTCGTACATAATTCGTTAGCAAGCCTAAGTGAAACACCATCATGATTCTCTGACCGGTGGCACAAGCCTCTCCCGCTTGCGTATACTGTCTTCGGTTGGTGCGTTATCTGCCACCAAGCAGCCTACAACATTCATCATCACTCATTCATGTTTTTTTTTTTTTTTTTTTGACCCAATGCGATTAAGACATCGCACTACTCCGAGCCCGTGCGATAGGGCTTCAATCTGTGACCATTTACCAACTTGGGGAGCATCCCCCCATCCAATCGCTACAACTGAACTGCTCCTCCTGAAGTAATATTATTGATGCGGTAGGGACCCAGCCAGTGCATCTGCAACTTGCCTGGATGTTTCATAAACTTACTGTCATACAATAGCACCAAGTCGCCTTGCTGAAACTGCTTGTTTTTAATGTGGCGATCATGCCATTCCTTATGGCGATCCTTCTCTACTCCTTGATGAAATCCATCAATAAATCGATCTTCTTCGAGCTCCAACAATTGCGCTAGATGCTCATCTAATGCTGCAACATCATCCATGCTCGTAATAGCCGCAATTTGTAAACTTGGAACAATGTATTCCATAGGCATAATGGCTTCCTTCCCATATATCAGCTTGAAAGGTGTCTGACCAGTCAACCTTTTACATGTGGTGCGATAAGCCCACAACACCACTGGAACTTTCAAATCCTAGTCGTCGCGGTTTGCATTGCACACTTTTGTCAATGCATGCTCCAATACCTTATTAAACGCTTCTACTGTCCCATTCGCCTGTGGGTGATAGGGTGTACTCTTCTTGTGCTGAATCTGCAATTCCTCCGTCAATGCGCTGATGGTGCGGTTGAGAAAATGGTTGGCTTGATCGCTCAGCAAAATCTTAGGGCAGCCGAACCGAGTGATAATGTGGTCAAACAAGAACCGAGCAACCGTTGCTGTGGAACAATCAACGACAGGGGTCGCCTCCGCCCATCGGGTCAAATAATCGGTCGCCGTGATAATATACCGCACACCTGTGTGTTTCCCTGGTGGATTGATCGGCCTGACAAAATCCACATCCCATTTCTCAAATGGTTGCAGTGTTAATTGAGGTAGTAACGGCATCTCATCGCGTTTGGACGGTTTCCCAGTTCGTTGACAAACATCACAAGACCGAGCGTAGTCTGTCGCATCATTATGTAATGTGGGCCACCAAAGCCCTGCATGCAATACCTTTCGGGCGGTCACTTGACCGCCATAATTTCCTCCTGCGACTCCGCCATGTGCTTCAGCCAATATCTGCGCTTGCTCATGCGGCAAGACACACCTGCGTAATATCTCATCAGCGCCCAATTTATATAACTCTCCCGCGATCGGTTGAAATTCAGTAGCCTTAATGACCAATTGCTTCTTTTGTGGAGTGGTAAAGTCATCAGGTGCGGTGCCGGTCACCAAGAACTGAAGGATGTCATCAAAGTAGTGATCGACAGCGGCCACATGGAACAGCTGGGCATCTGGCAACCCATCTTCGATATTAGTCGGTTCCTCCCCTGTGTCAATCCGCGACAGATGATCTGGTCCAGCATTCAATCGCCCCGGCTTCACAACGAATTCAAAATCAAACTCCTGAAACAAAAGTAGCCATCGGCAAATCTTCCCCCCCAACACAGGCTTATTGACCAAGTATTTTAATGCAGAGTGATCAGTAAACATCTTAAAGTGGCCACCCAACAAATAATGCCTGAATTTCTGCAATGTGTAAACCATGGCCAGTCCTTCATGTTCTGTGGTAGTGTAATTGCGTTCTACCGATAACAGTTTCTGACTGGAAAAAGCAATAGGAGATCTCTGTTTTTGGTAATGTTAAATGATGCGATGTGCTAGAACTTCATGGTGGATATTTGGAATTACTGTTAGTATCATAGTGCCACAACTTGCCTCGTCCCTCGGCGAAAACATGGTTCCGTCTGCTCTTCCTGGACGCCTTGGGTGAGACCTCATCCACTCTGCGAGTGTTGCTGGGTGGACTCAAACCTGCCTGGGATGGTGCCAAGGGAGACCGCGGTATGGGTCAATAGTCGGTGGAGGAAAGATCGCGGCACTGTTGACACTGCGACACATTGGATAAAGGCGCGAAAGGATATGAAGCACCTGCAACAATTAATTAATAAGAATATGCAAAATAGCAGAAATGACAGAACTTAGAATCACTTTTATATTGATCGCAGGCCACTTTGAAGGGGCAACATCCTTTGAGCAAGCTCAATACAAATAACTTCGTGGTGCCTTCATATGCCTCAACACACACTTATATACTAAATCTAGGCACCAATACTATGGGTCAAAACCATGGGCCACTACAAACTATGGATCAACAATACTACGGGTGACTTACAAAGCATATGCGCTAACAACAATAACACAAACTATTGATCAATAAATACTACGGGACGACTTACAAAGCATATGCGTCCAACAAAAATATACTAATAAAGTAAAGACATGGGTTCCTAACATCCCCTCCCCCTTAAAAAAAGCTTTGTCCTCAAAGCTTTAGATGTGGAAATTGTTGTTGAATCTGAAGGAGTGGTTCCCATGTAGCATCCTCTGGTTGCATGCCATGCCGTTGAATTAAGACCTCTGTGATAAAGCGAGAGCGAAGCTGATGAGTGCACCGATTGAGGATGGCCTCCGGCTCCAAAAGGATGGATCCTTCATTATCCAGTTCGGGTAAAATAGTTTGTCCACTGATGTTGGTGCCAAGAACTTTCTTCAGACAAGAGACATGAAATACTAGATGAATGCGGGAAGAAGGAGGAAGTTCCAATTTATAAGCAACGCACCCAATCTTCTGAAGAATTTGATATGGCCCATAGAACTTTGGAGCGAGCTTATGATGGCCTTTTTGTTTCAGGAAGGATTTCTTGTACGGATGGAGACAAAGAAAAACCATATCACCTGCTTGAAAAATGCGCTCAGAACAGTGCTGATCAGCTTGTTGCTTCATGCAATTTCTTGCCATGTGAAGATTGTCCCGCAAAATGCGAAGAATCTGATCACGGTTTCGAAGGACCGTGTCAACTTCCTGAACTGGTGAACTGTTGGGGGTGTATGGAAGAAGAACTGGAGGTGCCTGACCATAGACTGCTTCATATGGGGTCATTTTAGAGGCAATGTGGTAAGAGGTATTGTACCACCATTCAGTGAGAGGGAGCCACTTTGCCCACTGATGTTGTTGTTCAGAGGTGAAGCAATGAAGATAAGTTTCCAAGCATTTATTGATAATTTCAGTCTGACCATCTATTTGTGGGTGATACCCTGAACTCATCTTCAGTTTGGTGCCATTGTGGCAAAACAGTTCTGTCCAAAAATGACTGGTGAAAATCACATCTCGATCCGAGACAATGGAAGAAGGGATGCTATGAAGATGAAAGACTGGTCCAGGAAAATTTGAGCGACTGAGGAGGCTATATAGAGATGGCTAAGAGCACAAAAATGACTATATTTGGAGAGGCGATCAACCACAATGAGAATCACTGCCTTCCCACTAGATTTAAGGAGCCCTTCAATGAAATCCATAGAAATATCTGTCCAAATCCGTGTAGGTATGGGAAAGGGTTCGAGGAATATTGGAAGAAGTGTTGTTTCACCCTTATTACGCTGGCAGGTATCACATTCAGCCACCATCTATTGAATTGTCCTTTTCATACCCTACCAAAAGAAGTTACGTCGTGCCCGTTCATATGTTTTGAGGAACCCAGAGTGCCCTACCGATGGAGAAGCATGGAGTTCATAGAAGACATCCTGTTGAAGATCTGTGCTCTAGGGAAGCACCAGACGACCCTTGTATCTCAAAGAAGCACCATCCCAAGAGTAATGTGGTACAGCAGAAGGGTTTTTGGTCAAGCATTGGATGATTTGACATAAGAAAGAGTCATTGGCATAACCCTGTTGAACAGATTGCAACCAATTTGGAACAGGCATAGAAATAGCTGAAAGAGAACCTTGGGCATCAAATGTGCGAGAAAGAGTATCTGCCACAATATTGTATTTACCCTTCTTATAAGTGATCTCATAGTTATAACCCATGAGTTTTCTAACCCATTTCTGTTGTACTAGGGAGGAGACACGCCGTTCCAAGAAATATTTCAGACTCTGGTGATCAGTCTTGATGCAGAAATGATTCCCTAATAGGTATGGTCGCCACTTCTGTACTGCATGCAAAATAGCTATCATTTCCTTCTCATATGTAGAGGTAGCTAAATTCTTACCTGAAAGGGCTTTGCTGGTGAATGCAATGGGGTGTTCATCTTGAAGGAGAACAGTACCAAGTCCATTGCTGCAAGCATCACTCTCAATAGTGAAGGGCTTGGAAAAATCGGGCATAGCTAGAACAGGTGTAGTACACATAGCTTGTTTCAGTTTGTCAAATGCACACTGAGTAGCATGTGTCCATGTAAAAGCATCCTTTTTCAATAAAGCAGTTAATGGAGCTGCAATCTTCCCATAATCCTTGACAAACTTGTGGTAGTAGCCAATCAACCCCAAAAAACCACGAAGGCTCTTGAGTGTCTGAGGATGCGGCCAATTGTTCATGGCATCGATTTTGGCAGGATCCATGCGAACCCCTTGTGCTGAGATAATGTGCCCAAGATACTCAACTTCCTTTTGTCCAAAAACACATTTACACTGCTTAGCGTGGAGATGATGGTCAGAAAAAGTTGCATGACAAGATCCAAATGCTGGAGATGTTCATCCCATGTTTTACTGCAGATGAGGATATCATCAAAGAATACCATAATGAATTTCCGCAAGTAGGGCCGAAATATTTTATTCATTAAGTCCTGGAATGTGGAAGGATCATTAATGAGGCCAAAGGGCATGACCAAAAACTCATAATGGCCATCATGTGTGCGGAAAGTTGTTTTAGGGATATCATCCTCATGAACCCGAATTTGATGATACCCAGAACGAAGATCCAACTTGGAGAAAAATTGAGCACCATGAAGCTCATCAACAATAGGAATTGGAAACTTATTCTTGATGGTGAGGTGATTAAGTGCTCGGAAGTCAATGCAAGGGCACCATGACCCATCTTTTTTGCGGACAAGAAGAACTGGAGAAGAAAAGGAACTAGTGCTTGGGCAAATAATACCTTGCTTCAATAAGTCTCGAACGAGCATTTCAATCTCCGTTTTTTGGTGAAATGGGTAGCGATAGGGCCTGATGTTGGGAGGAATGCTACCAGGAAGGAGCTGAATACGATGGTCTTCTGCCCTTGAAGGTGGAAATCCCACTGGTTCAGCAAAGACACCTGTATATTGATCCAGAATTTGTTGTAGATCGAAAGGAGTAGTGGAGACTACTGATGGTTGCATCTGAATGGAATGGATCTGAGCAATGACACCATGTGAATTCTTCTTGAGGATTTTTTCCATCCGATGTGAACTGATGATGCTGAGAGACCCTAGTTTTAATCCAGTCAATGTGTGTTTTTGTCCATCGAGGGAAAACTGCATCCAAATTTCAGTAAAATCCCATAAGATAGGGCCAAGTGTGCGTAGCCATTGAGCGCCCAAAACCACATAACATGCGCCTAAGGTCAAGGAAAACATGCCAGAGCGCAAGGTACAATATCCCATAGAGATACGCACATTTCAACACTTCCCTTTGCAAGGTAAGGTTCCCCCATTGGCAACCATGACTTCAAAGTTGGAGCAAGGATGGATAAAACAATCAACTTGTTTGGCGATCCGAGGGTTAATGAAATTATGAGTGCTACCAGAATCAATGAGTATTGTAAGAGGAAGCTTCTTGAAGTAACCCCTGACCCGCATTGTTTGGTGGGTGGTGATTCCAGCTAAAGCATGGAGAGATATCTCTGGCTGGTCATCTTGAGATGGAGGGTCAATAGGCGGTCCCTGAATGTCGACCTGAGCATCCATTGTTTCTGGATCTTCGTCGCCAATTTTAGAGGCAGGCGGAGAATCCACATCCAAGAGATAGAGCTTTTGTTGAACACATCTATGTCCCTAAGTGAATTTCTCATCACAATTACAGCAAAGCCCCTTTTATCTGCGTGCTTGCATCTCTGTTTCAGACAAACACTTGATAGGAGTTGGTCGAGGAGCATGCGGGTGGTTGTTGAGAACCCATATTTCGGAAGGGAACAAAAGTCGGCTTGGAGTGCTGTTGGGCTACAATCTTGTCTTCTGCCAACTTAGCCAACCCTAGGGCTTCCATCATTGTGTTGGGACAGAACATTTTGACCTCAGAGCGGATGGCATCCTTTAGACCACTGATAAAACAACTTCGGTAAAAGTCATCAGACAATCCTTCAGTGTGGTTGGCTAGTTTCTCAAATTTGGTTTGATACTCTCTTACAGTGCTAATTTGGCGAAGTTTAGTGAGGGCTCCTGTGAAGTCATCAAAAGCACTAGGACCAAATCGTTGCAAAAGGAGCTGGCAAAAGTCTGGCCATTTTGGCTCTTCATGAGCCTTGATGTACCAACGGTACCATTGAAGAGCTTCCTGTTCCAAATGAAAGGATGCAAGAAGAACTTTGTTGACATCAAAAGTATTTTGCAGACTGAAATACTGTTCTGCATGATAGATCCATCTAGTTGGATTAGTACCATTGAAGCGAGGAAAATCAAGCTTCGGACCATGAAAATTGCTGGAAGAAGAGAACCCATTGTCTAATGAAAACTCGGACTGCCGTTTGTTGTTCATAGCTGAATGTTCAAGATGGAGGCAGAGAAATTTTTCATCCAGATCCTGGAGTTTGGCTTGGATGGCTGCAAGTGCTTCTTCCATGGTTTTTTCTCCTGTGCGGGTGACAACCATAACCAGGAGATTTTTTTTTTTTTTTTGGGGTTGACTGGGTAGAAAAACAAAAACAAAAACTGCTTCAGTAAAGGAAAATATGGATTTGGGAAAAAATCTGAAAGGTAATTGGGGTTTGACTAGGTTTTGGACACTGTCGAATAGATAGGGAAGCAAAAAATGAGGATTTCAGAAGCGAGGTGAAAGAATGGGAAAATTTGGCAGAGGGGGACAAAGAAGCAGAATTCGGAAAGCAACTCTATGGTAAAATTTGAAGGTGATTGGGTGAAATCTGAGGAAGTTATGGCAAACCCTAAAAATAGACAAATGTAGGATTTTGGGCTTTGGGAAGTGGAATTGGGGATAGGGTCCTCAGGAATGAAATATGCAGAATGGGATTACAGGGGTTCCTCGAAAGTTTCAAGGGAAACGGAGTGAAAACAAGGGAGATATGGAGAAAAAACTGAATTCTTCTTTTCTTTTCTTTTGTTCAGAATGGAGCGGCTACAGCTCGGAAGGGATCTGAAATAGATAGATCTGCAATGGCCTAGAAGTGAACGGAAACAGAGGGATCTGAAACAGTTCCAAATGGATTGAAAACGGATGGATCTGGAATGGCTTTCAGAATGGATCTGAACGACTGGATCTGAAATGGTGCAGCAGTGATCGACAACAGTTCAGCTGAAAATAGATATGGACCCCAAGTATGTGTGGCTTCCTAACAGTTCAAGGGTTTCACTCGGCCACCAATGTTGTCTAACGGCTTGCGTATTGGGGCAATACCCCTCACTCCATGGCTCAGGTAAAACTGATAACCGCTTTGCCACAAACGACAGCTCTTGTTTTACCTCACGGGTGGGAACTAGTCAATCAGGTAGGGGTCATTGCCCTTTTCGCTGGCAGGTCCTCTCAATGGGCCAACTACTTCGGGGTTGCTGTGGTACTCCTCATAATGAGTTTCATGGCTTATGCCCAAGTACTTCCCACAGTTAAGCGGATAGGGATTATTCCCAAATCTGAACCTGCAACAGATGCGAAAAAAAAAATTGGCAGAAATTTCACCCAACGAGCCCAAGAAAGTGCTCTGATACCAGATGTGAAGCACCTGCAACAATTAATTAATAAGAATACGTGAAATAGCAAAAATGACAGAACTCATAATCACTTTTATATTGATCGCAAGCCACTTCGAGGGGGCAACCTCCTTTGAGCAAGCTCAATACAAATAACTTCACGGTGCCTTCATAGGCATCAACACACACTTATACACTAAATCTAGGCGGCAATACTATGGGTCAAAACCATGGGCCACTACAAACTATGGATCAACAATACTATGGGTGACTTACAAAGCATATGCACCAACAACAATAACACAAACTATTGATCAACAAATACTACGGGATGACTTACAAAGCATATGCGTCCAACAACAATATACTAACAAAGTAAAGACATGGGTTCCTAACAAAGGAGTATCTTGGGCCAAAGGATACCGCACTTGGCGGGTTTTGGGTCACTTGGCGGGTTTTGGGTCACTTGGACCATGTATTTTGTAATAGTGAGTCAAAGTATACCACAGTTGGCGGGTTTTTGGTCATATATTTTGTAATATCGAGTCATTGTACTGCGGTATGTGGGTTTTTGGGTCATTAGACCAAGTCAGTTAGTAGATTGTCCATAGTGTTGGTTAGCAAAGTGGACAAGTATTGTAATCGGCGGAAGCCTATAAATAGAGGAGAATTGTAAGTGTTAGAGGGTAGATAGTCGTGGATAGAGATAAGTGCTATATGCAAAGATTGACAGAGATAATGCGGATGTTGCAGAGAGATTCATGTATTGCTTTTGGTTTGCCAAAGTAATATAAGGATGATGATTTGGTGCAATCTATGTGTAATGTTTCTCGATGCCTATGTTATTGCTGATTGTTAATGCAATTATCTGTTTTATGTTGCTATAATGTGAATGCTGCAATAATGAGTTATCTGTCTATGTGAAAATGCTACAATTGAAGTAATATGCAATCTCTGTTTCTGGTAATGTTAAATGTTGCGATGTGCTATAACTTCATGGTGGATATTTGGAATTGATGTTAGTATCATAGTGCCGCAACTTTCCTCCTCCCTCGGTGGAAACATGGTTCCGTCTTCTCTTCTTGGACGCCTCGGGTGAGACCTCATCCGCTCTGCGGGTGTTGCTGGGTGGGCTCAAACCTGCCCGGGCCGGTGCCCCCGGAGATCTGCAGCCTTGAGCCTTTGGCGCAAAAATTAAATATAAATTTTACAAAGGCGGAGGAGGTGTTAACCTATGGGAAAATTCCGAAACAAATCGACGGGAACGAAGATCTATGGCGAGAAAAGGATAGCGCTAATCTAACATGCGTAGAGAAGGGTTGCGTTCAAAATCACCGGGTGGTTTAAACGTTGCACTCTTTGCAACGGCGCAGATCTAGTGGAGATGGATCAATGGTCCAGAACAACGGCGGTGACTTTTATCGTTTGCATGTTAAGCATGCCCAAAATTGCCGCAGTCGATAGGGACACATCATCCAACAGTCAGATTTGGAGCTGTGTGCAGAAAAATGGAAAGCCACAGAAGCTGAAATCTACGGTCTTAATCCAATCACTAGTTTCTGCATGAGAAGGACATCTCCACCAGAGATCAATGATGGCCAAATGGGCTAAGCCACCTCAGCGCCGTCAAGGGTCCTTTCTGTGTGATCTGAAATGCACGGTCAAACGTGTATTGCATCAATCCTATCCTCAGTCATCATGATAAATCATTTGGAAGGTCTAAGTCAGAGAATCATGACATCATAATTCACATGGATACATCGTCGTTATCGGTCGTTATAATCCTAATTCTCTGGACCCGCAGCTTACATCGAATTCTGAAAGGGTGGTGAGTTCATCTATTTGGTTATTTTGCAGATAGTATCGGAAACATGTAGAGAGATCAAGGAATCGAGATAATAGTTGCACCAGAACATGTAATGTCTGATATGGAGGAGGATCATACTCCTCTACCTCCTATAGTTTCTGACCAGGTGGAGGACAGTTCTATCAACGATCCGGAAGATCCCGAGACACAATAGGGGTGTTGGAGTTTTCAGCAGTAGAAAGGAGGGGAAGAAGCCCATGAAGAAGACGAGTAGAAAATCCCCCAGGATGAAGACATAATCCAGGACTTAATCCTCCCTACTGAAGAGGTGCCCCCTGTTTCCCCACCAAAGGAAACCCGAACAAATGCTTCCCTCGACGCCGATGATTTCCTTGATTGGTATGATTAGGTGAGAGCTCAGGAATAAGGTGACGGTATTCTTATGTTTCCTGCATCTCACTATTTAGCAATTCAGTTTTGGCTATACAAGTGTACTCCTGGTCTCCAATTTTTTAAGAGACTCAGATGGCCTGCAAGCCCATTTTTTGGAAGACCGGTGTGGCAGTGGTAGGTTAAGAGCTCAAAAACATTAGCTAAGGAAACAACGAGCGATGGAGGTAGCAAGCTGGAAGCTGTCAATTTTCTATTTTGTTTTTGTTAAAGTAGTTGGTCATATAGTAAAATAGGCTAGTGAATGTAAAAAGCGGTTAGGCCTATACCACCTGTGTCTATTTTGAAGTTGTAACAGCGAAACGCCTTGGTCAACTGTTAAGTAGGTGTCAAGTAATTGCAACTATTTTCTGTTCAGAAGAGATCCGAGCCTAGAGATCCTGGGGCCTCTATAAATTCATTGTAATTAAAGATAGAAGGGTTGAAAAATCTTGTTGAAAACCTTTATGGGAATTTTGTGTATTGTTCTATAAGACATTTCTGAGCTATATTTTGAATAGAAATTGCAGAGCCGAGCTGATGTTTCCAGGGATTCTTGTGTAACTGGTCTTGTAGTCTATTTTTCTTCTTCTATGTTAATTGTGTATCTCACATTGTTAATTCCAGTCTGTAAAATTCCTCTATACTTGGTGCAGTGTGATAGTTAGGTAGAATTCATAGAAGTATGCTATGCTTATCTTTTTCCAAGTATTTCACCATTACTTCTCTGCTAAACTTGATGTAGGATTCATTATTGTATGCCTTACATCAATGGATTGTTTCTTTCTCTTATGTTTCACCAATTAAATTCACTTTGACTACGAGCTGTTTACTATCTCGCCCCTGTGTTAATGTATTTGTGAAGCCCTTGTGAATAAATTTTCAGAGTTTTGTCTAACGTGACTCCATTGCCCAAAAATAGAGATTCATATGTTTCAGCCAAAAGACGTTTAAACCCTTTTGTTCCAGCAGAAATATGATCTTCTGTGTGTTGTAATTGAATATTTTTTATAATGAATGTTGGTGTATGTTTTCATTCTTGACACCTTTGATTATTCCAATCTTTCATATGTTTGTAGAGAGAGCTCTCTCAGACTAAGCTAGTTCAGTAGCTTAAGTCTAAAGATTGGTTAGTGGTTACCCCGAATTACCTTCTCCACAACCTTGGGTGTTAACATGACGGATTCGCGAATGGAACCATGGTTTGGGTGCTACAGGCATTCTTGTCAGGCACCCCGGGGCTATTCAGGGACACTTTGAGGATTTGCTCCGGGGCCAGGGAACCCAAACCGATGAGCGAACTTGGATTCCATCGACTCCCATAGGTCTACGTGGCCATTGTGGACCTGTCCACGGTGGCCATGCATGCCCGAGGGCCTCCAGATGAGAAATGGCCCTCACTAAGAAAAACCCTAGCTCCGGAGATGGCTCATTGGCACCATTTTCGGGTCTTCGAGGCATGGTGTGGGGGGTCTCCTTACTGAAACTCAGCGTCCCGGAACCACCGGAATTAACGGATTCGCAAACGGAGCCACGGTTTGGGTGTTACGAGCATTCTAGTCAGGCACCTCAGTGCCATTCAGGGACACTTTGAGGATTTGCTCCGGGGCCACGGAACCCAAACCGACGAGGGGAATTGGGTTCCGTCGGCTCCCACAGGTCCATGTGGACATTGTGGACCTGTCCACGGTGGCCACATATGCCTGGGGTACTCCGGATGAGAAATGGCTTCCTTGAGCGAATTTGGAATGGCCCTCACTCAACAAAACCCTAGCTCCGGAGAAGGCTCATTGGCACCATTTCCGGGTCTTTGAGGCACGGTGTGGGGGGGGCCTATTGGTTATGGAGCCCGATCTTCCAGATTCAGAGATTTTAATCAGTCATATTTGTACCCCATGCTTACTATACACTCATTCCCCAACCTTGGGGTTGGGGCCCATGTTTTTGGGTAACCCATGGTATTTTCCCATTGTATTTCCCTTATAAAAGAAAGACATTATAGCACGGCTAGGGTTGATGTATTAGGTTTTATGCATTGTAAAGATCTATGAGATCGGGAAGATATACTATGAGAGAGTGTGAAGAGGAAGTGCATCGGTTGTGCTGTAGGTCGTATCCCTTCACTTTGCTAGATGGTATAATAATCAGGACTGGCAATTTCAGTGTGGACGTAGCCCATCTTGGGTGAACCACTATATATTGGTGTCTCTCTTGTAATGTGTTTGTGTGATTATATTTGCATTTATATTTATTGTTATTGCTCTGCGATCCTATTTTTTCAACAATTGGTATCAGAGCCAAAGGTCTATTTGGCAGATAAACCCGCAGGAAGCTAGGGTTTCTGCTTCGAGTGGGAGCAATGGCGGAAGAAGGAAAGTTTAAGGTTGAGAAGTTCAATGGTCAAAACTTTCAATTATGGAAGATGGAAATGGAGGACTATCTGTACCAGAAGGATCTATTCCTATCGTTGGGAGGAAGAGAAAAGCAGCTGGTGGCCATGAAGGACGAAGAATGGGAGGTTCTTGACAGAAAGGCACTTGGAGCAATACGGTTGTCCCTGGCTTCGTCGGTGGCTTTCAATATCTCAAAATAAACGACAACAGAGGGTTGGATGAGCACATTGGGTAAGTTGTATGAAAAACCCTCGGCCTCCAACAAGATATTTCTAATGAAGCGTTTATTTAATATGAAGATGTCTGAAGGTGGATCTATTACTGATCATTTAAATGATTTTAATACGGTTACAAATCAACTAAGTTCTGTAAGTGTGAACTTCGATGATGAGGTTAGGGCTCTTCTAATCTTGTGTTCATTACCAAAAAGCTAGAATAGCTTGGTCATGGTTGTAAGTAACCTTTTCTCTAGTTCAAACACCTTGAAATTTGATGATGTTATTAGTGTTATTCTTAGCGAGGAAATATGAAGAAAAAGCACAGGTGAGACATCAGGTAATGCATTGACCATGGAGAGTAGGGGAAGACAAAAGGAGAGAGGAAAGAGAAAAGGTAATCGTGGCAAGTCTAAAATGGGTAGATCCAAGTCCAGAATGGGAAAGATAGATTGCTGGAACTATGGAAAGAAAGAACATCTGAAGAAAGACTGCAGATCTCTAAAGAAGAAATGAAATGGACAGCAGGAAACTACCCAGGAAGAAAATGTAGCAGGTGATGTGTTACAAGATGATTTGATTCTTGCATTAGATAATACAAGTGATTATTAGGTAGTAGATTTATGGGCTTCATGTCATGCTACACCCCATAGGAAATATTTTCATGATTATGTTCCAGGCGATTTTGGACATGTTTTATTGGGTGATGATGAGCCATGTAAAATTGTTGGAATGGGTAAGGTATGGATAAAATTTAAGAATGGAACTGATTGGCTGCTGAAAGATGTTAGGAATATTCCTGCTATGAAAATAAATATGTTGTCAACAGGGCAGTTGGGATATGGCGGCTGTCTATCTATGTTTGGAGAAACATGGTAGAAGATCACTAAAGGATCAATGGTGATAGAAAAAGGAGATTGTTAGAAAAATAAGATCGCAGAGCAATAAAAAGAAACATAAATGAAAATATAATCACACACACAATACAAGAGAGACACATATATATCGTGGTTCACCCCAAGATGGGCTACGTCCACACTGAAGTTTCCAATCCTTTTTATTATTCCATCTAGCAAAGTGAAGGGATACAACCTACAGCACAACCGTTGCACTTCCACTTCACTATGTCACAGTCTTTCTTCTTGATATCAGAGATCTTTACAATGCATAAAACCTAATACATCAACCCTAGCCATATTACAATGTCTTTCTTTTATAAGGGAAATACAATTGGAAAATACCACGGGTTACCCAAAACCATGGGCCTAAAAACTGTTAGCAATGCCCCGAACACCAAGGTAGGGGAATGAGTGTAGAGTCCTCTGAGGTGCACGGCTGAGACAATATCATCTATGAGAGTGGAAGATCTGGCTCCACAACCAACAGAGACAAGGTAGGCACGTTGTATTTATGTCCTCATAATACTTACCATTCTATCTCTTTAACTTCCATAGGAACAGATACAACATTGTGGCATCATAGGCTTGGCCACATGAGTGAGAAGGGGATGTAGATTCTCCACTCAAGGAATTTGCTGTCAAATTTGAAGCAGGTAAGTTTGGAATTCTGTGAAAACTGTGTTTATGAAAAACAGAAGAGAGTCATATTTCTTAGGGTTGGGAAACAGAAGAAGAATGAAAAGTTAGAGCTAGTGCATGCAGATGTATGGAGACAGGTTCAGGTACAATCTCTTGGTGGATCTCATTATTATGTTACATTTATTGATGATGCAACTAGAAAAACTTAGGTTTATTGCATTAGACAAAGATTTGATGTGTTTGCTACTTGTAAGAAGTGGAAAGCTTTGGTTGAGAATGAGACAGGAAAAAGGTTGAAGTGTCTCAGATCTGATAATGGAGGTGAGTACTGCGGTAAGGAGTTTGATAGTTACTCTTCATACCATGGGATTCATAGACAGAAAACAATCCTAGGAACACCATAGGAAAATGGTGTGTCTGAAAGGATGAACAGAACGATCATGGAGCGTGCAAGGTGTATGAGATTGCATGCAGGGTTGCCCTTACAGTTTTGGGTGGATGCTGTAAATATTGTTGTTTATTTAATAAACAGAGGACCTTCAAGTGCTTTGGATGGTGGTATTCCAGAGGAGGCATGGACAGGTAAAAAGGTAAACTACTCATTTCTGAGAACATTTGGTTGTGAAGCATTTGTCCATATTGATAAAGATAATAGAACAAAGCTTGAAACTAAATCCAAGAAATGTACCTTTATTGGATATGGGGTTGATGATTTTGGTTATCGCTTATGGGATTATGAAAATAACAAAATCATTAGGAGTAGAGATGTGATATTCAATGAAGAGGTCATGTATAAAGATCAGTTGTAGGGAAAGAATCAAGAAAACGAAAACACAGAGTACACAGTATTTGATGAAATTAAAGAAAATGAAGTTCCAAAGGTGCGAGAAAATCAAGAACAGCAGCAAGTACCTGAAACTCCTGCAACTGCAAGAAGATCTACCAGGTTAAGTAGACTCCTTGAACGATACTCTCCTTCAATGTATTATTTATTGATGACTGATTCTAGTGAACTAGAGTGTTATAAAGAAGCAATGCAGGTGGAAACTAGAAAGAAGTGGGAGCAAGGCATGAATGAGGAGATGGACTCATTGGTAGAAAACTAAACTTGGGATTTGGTTCAGTTGCCTGCTAGTAAAAGAACATTGCAGAACAAATGGATTTACAGGTTGAAGGAAGAAGAAGGAGGTAAGAAGCGGTACAAGGCCAGACTTGTTGTAAAGGGGTTTGCATGAAGAAAGGTATAGATTTTGATGAAATATTTTCTCCTGTTGTTAAGATGACTTCAATTAGGACTATCTTAAGTCTAGTAGTGGTAGAAGATTTGCATCTTGAACAGTTAAATGTAAAACAACCTTTCTCCATGGGGATTTGGAGGAAGAGATATATATGCAGCAGCCACAAGGGTATGAGGTCAAAGGGAAGGAGAATTTGGTGTGCAGGTTGAAAAAGAGTTTATATGGCTTGAAGCAAGCTCTAAGGTAGTGGTATTTAAAATTTAACAGGTTTATGGCAGAACAAGGTTATAGTAGATGTCATTCTGACCATTGTGTTTATTTCAAGAAGCTAGACAGTGAAATATATATTATCTTGTTATTGTATGTGGATGACATGCTTGTTGCAGGGTCTAACATGCAGGATATAAATGTACTCAAAAGGAAGGTAGCTAATTCATTTGTGATGAAGAATTTGGGTGCTGCAAAGCAAATCCTTGGTATGAGAATAACGAGAGACAGGAAAAATCGCAAATTGACATTGTCTCAAAGTGATTACATACAAAAGGTGTTGGAGAGGTTTAGAATGCAAAATGAAAAACTAGTTAGTACACCTTTGGCCAGCCATTTCATTCTAAGTAAGGAAATGTGTCCCAAGCCATAGGAAGAGACAGATTACATGCCCAAGATTCCCTATCAATTAGCAGTTGGCAACTTGATGTATTCCATGGTGTGCACAAGACCAGATATTGCACAAGCAATGGGAGTTGTGAGCAGATAAATGAAAAATCCAGGTAAAGAACATTGGAAGGTAGTAGAGTGGATTCTCAGGTATTTGAGAGGTACTACCACTCAAGCATTATGTTTTGGAGGTTTAGACATTGTTCTATAGGGATATGTTGATGAATATATGGCAGGTGATAAGGATAGCAGGAGGAGCACCATAGGGTATGTGTTTACTGTAGGTGGAACAACAGTAAGTTGGATTTCGAGACTACAAAAGGTTGTTGCACTTTCAACAACGGAAGCAGAGTATGTTGTTGTTACAGAGGCTAGCAAAGAGATGATTTGGTTGCAGAGGTTTATGGAGGAATTGGGTAAGAAGAAGAAGGATAGTAGGTTGTATAGTGACAGCCAGAGTGCCATTCATCTTGCAAAGAAATCAGCATTCCATTCCAGGACTAAACATATACAGCTCAAGTACCATTTCATACGCTCTGTTCTGGAAGATGAACTGTTGAAGCTAGAAAAGATACATACTAGCCAGAATCTTGTAGACATGTTTACAAAGGTAGTGACCAGAGAGAAATTGAGTTCCTGCTCGGTTTCAGTTGGCCTTCTAGCGTGAAGGTGAAAAGGAGAAATTTGCTAAGTCCAAGGTCCAGCAAGTTCAACAGCGGTGGAGTTGTTATGATCATTCTCAAAGTGGGAGATTGTTGGTTGTGGAGCCTGATCTTCCAAATTCAAAGATGTTATTCAGTCATGTTTATATCCCAGGCTTACTGTACACTCATTCCTCAACCTTGGGGTTCGGACCCATGGTTTTGGGTAACCCGTGGTATTTTCCCATTGTATTTCCCTTATAAAAGAAAGACATTGTAACATGGCTAGGGTTAATGTATTAGGTTTTATGCATTGTAAAGATATTTGATATCGGGCAGAGAGACTATGAGAGAGTGTGAAGAGGGAGTGCAACGATTATGCTTCAGGTCGTATCCCTTCACTTTGCTGGACGGTATAATAATAAGGACTGGCAATTTCAGTGTGGATGTAGCCCATCTTGGGTGAACCACGATATATTGGTGTCTCTCTTGTAATGTGTTTATGTGATTATATTTGCATTTCTGTTTATTGTTATTGCTCTACGATCCTATTTTTCTAGCAGTCCCCTAGCTGAAACCCGGCGTCTCGGACCCACTGGAATCGATGGATTCGCGAACGGAGCCACGATTTGGCTGCTATGGGAATTCTAGTCGGGAACCCTAGGGCCATTCAGGGACACTTTGAGGATTTTCTCCAGGGCCATGGAACCCAAACCGACGAGCGGACTTGGATTTCGTCGGCTCCCACAGGTCCACGTGGCCATTGTGGACCTGTCCACGGTGGCCATACACGCCCGGGGGCCTCCAGACGAGAAATGGCCCCCTTGAGCAAGATTGGCATGGCCTTCACATTGGGTGAAGATGATGATGATGATGACGAAGAAGATGATGATGGAGATGTTGATGAGGATCCTAGAGATGACAATGATGATGAAGATGGTGATGATGATGAAGACGTTGATGGTGATGGTGATGGTGATGGAGATGATGATGATGATGACGAAGAAGATTTGATGATGGAGATGTTGATGAGGAACCTAGAGATGACAATGATGATGAAGATGTTGTTGATGATGATGATGATGGTGATGATGATGAAGCCGTTGATGATGATGGTGATGGTGATGGTGATGGTGATGAAGATGATGATGAAGATGATGATGATGGGGATGTTGATAAGGATCCTAGAGATGACAATGATGATGAAGATGGTGATGATGATGAAGACGTTGATGATGATGGTGATGGTGATGAAGATGATGAGGATGACGATGAAGAATATGATGGAGATGTTTATGAGGAGCCTAGAGATGACAATGATGATGACGATGGTGATGATGATGAAGACATTGATGATGATGGTGATGGTGATGAATATGATGATGATGATGATGAAGAAGAATATGATGATGGAGATGTTGATGAGGAACCTAGAGACGACAATGATGATGAAGATGGTGATGACACTAGTACAAAATGAGAGATAAGTGACCAAAAAAATGACCAAAATCCACATATAAATGACCACTTTTGAGTTGGTGACCACTGGTAGCAAATTAGTGGCCATATATCATGCGACCAAAAATGTGGTCATATTTAGCTTGGTCATTTATAGCTTATCTTGTGGTCATATATTTGGTCGTATATTTGGTCATTAATTTGGTAATATATTTGGTCATTAATGGTCACGTGATAAATGACCGCTTATTTGCTATCAGCCATCCCCAACTCAAAAGTGGTCATTTATATGCATATTTTGGTCAGTTATCTGGTCACTTATCTCTCATGTTGTAACGGTTATCGTTTATATGCAAATTTTGGTCATTTTTTTAGTCATTTATCTCTTTTTAGTGGTTTTAGAATATAAATAGGGCACGGTGGAATCGAACCACCAACCTCCTGCCTATAAGGAAGGTGTTATACCATTGAGATAGAACCCTTAAATAGAATTCCTTATGGATTGATATGAATTCCTTAATGACCCATGCACTATTTCAAATTATACAAACAATGATGTGTGATCAAGAAAAGAATATGATTGTACAATGGCCTTCAACTTGACCGTCTTGAAGGTGATATTGATTAATGTAGAAAATCCTACTCCTTGATAATTTTCAACAGAAACTCAAAAAAAAAAACAAGAGCTATGGATGTTGGAGGTCTCATATTCACCCTTGGTGGCCTCCTCTACAAATTTGCATGGAGCTTGGGCCTCACATCTACTACCATTACAGAAGCAACATCCATCCTAAAACACCTCCATATTGCCTCTGATCTCCTTCACAATGCTCATTAGACTGCTGAGCCTTGAAGCCCAAGGGAAAAACACTAAGGTCAAGTGAATGGTAAAAAGCTACAGTTAATAATGATCAAATTTTTTTCATTCTCCGCACTGCAGATCAAGGGAAGCTACCGTTGATACTACAAGCAATTCACCATCAGTAAGGCACCTTAATAAGATGGAAGTTGGAATGACGATGGAAAACCTTCCCACAGCAGATGTTTATATGGAATGAAGCAAACAAAGAACAATAATATTGCTAAGTTGAATGAACGATCCAAAAAATAATTTATCAATACAGATCCTTGCCAATGAGAAGGATCAACACTAAAACAAATTGTATGCAGGTCCAGTATAGTCACTTTCAACAACTCTGAGCAGAACCTCCTCTTAACGCAGTTTCTAGTTTTTGTTATTTCCGAAATGTATCTTGGACAGCTAGAAAACAAAAATGCTTTTAATACTTTTCCTATTTGTTTGATATAATGTTATCAGATACATAGCAGGAATAAGGTCTGGCTTTGATTTAAAAGTTATAGACCCAAAATTATATTTCCTAAAGTATATGGAATGAAGAAAACACATAATTAAAAGATTGCTAAGTTAGAGGAATTAAAAAACAGCTCAGTTATCAATATAGCTCCCATGTGGATAAGTAGGATGAACACTGAAATGAAAGGGATATGTGTCCAGTATGGTAACCTTCAACCAAGTTTGGGATGAAGCTCAGTCAACTCTTGGCAGAACCTACTCCTAATAAAGTATTTAGTTTTTGTTATTTCAAAATCTGTCTTGGAAAGTCAGTAAAAAATTGCTTTGAATATTCTTCCACTTTGTTTTACTTAAATGCTAGCAGATATGCAGCAGGAATAAGGTCTGGTTTTGATTTAAAAGTTACAAACCCAGTCTTATAATTCCAAAAGTCCAAAGATGTTCACAAAGACATTTTAAATTCTGGTTCTTATAGACCTCTAGGTTTAACCGCACTCCTTCTAATTCCTGTAAGTATTGATTAAAATATTTTTTCCTCATTAAGAAAAATAAAAGACCTGATACAAAAATGACTCGAAATAAAACAAGACATGGAGGGTAGCATAAGTACAACTTAAACGTAAATTATGCATGTGGATAGCATCTCACACAAAAAGGGATGATAACATAAACAAGAGAAATAATAAACATGTAGCAACAAACCTCTTCAGTAATGCTTCAGAGCATCCTATTTGTTAAATATTATGTGCATGGATATGAGTCAACATACAAGAAATAATAATATGAAAACTATATTTTCTTAAAGATTTCGAAAGCAAGGCATAATCTACATTAACTTCAAGGAAGAACATCAAATATTACCTTCAATGCAGTTTGTTTGCGAAGAACGTCATTGATTTGATCATCACTGCAGCTATCTAGAATGTAACAAAGAAACCTAAAATGTAAAAGTATGGGTTTTAGCATCTCAAACTGATAAATAGTAAATTACTTGAGAGAGATTGAGAGTCTGGGATTCAGAGCATTTTATGATCATTTAATGACTAGCATTCAACATATCTTTCCCCATAGAGAAATTAAGATGATACCAAAATGTGGTAACAGATTAAACTCCCTAGCTAACTGGTTAAACAGAGTCTAAGTTTAAAAACATTTATATCCCTAGATGTTGGGATTATCATTATCTTTTAACAAGTCAACATTGTTTGGTGATATCAAGTCAAGGAAAAATAAATAATGGCATATACATCGAAAGCTCTTTGAAGAACGGATTTTCTTAGCAGCCTCATGACCAGTCAATTTACAACCAACCAATATCTTGCAATAATGAAGATATCATATTTTCCAGTGCTCAATTGTTAGGTAGCATTCAATCCCACATATCACATTAACAATGTGAGTGATGAATCCCCATTTAAACTTCAACAAAGGATAACCCACAGGTACAACTATATCATTGTGGCAGTTTGCAGAAGCAACCATCCATACAAATTGAGCTACTAGTTCTCCAATGTATCATATGCCCTGTCAGGTGCACTTAGATAGCTATAAAAGACTGCATTTTACATACTAGGTTAGTTATAGGTGCTTTTATGCTTTCTGTTCAAGTGACTCATTTATGTTTAAGCTACCAAGAGGCTTTAGTATTTTTTCGACTAGAGGATTTTATAATTACTTTTGGAGTGGAGTACTTTGTTGAAAATCATAGAATGGTTTACTTTAACTGGTTCATCAACCTGGGATGTGTGAAAAATTAGGATCTTATCTAGATTTTGTTATTTTCAGTTGCATCATTAAAGCAAGTAAGGGTAAGAGTACAAATATCTAAGACTCAACTCAACCCTAGTTGGCATCAGTTGTTTCAGGGAGAGACCCTAGTTGGCATTAGGGAGAGACCCTATATGAGAACTGGGGTATTTGGCTGGCACATAATTCCCAGATCTTTTAAAGGAAACAAACTCCTACCTTCAAGGTATATCAGTTTTCTTTATTCATATCTATACTACATGAGTAATAGAAGTAATTTAATCCTCATCTGGTACACTCAATCGATACACAAATTTGGTCACTCTTCATCTCCAAATAAAGACTGCATCCACTGCACCATTGTCTATTTAAGAGTCACATTTAATGGTGGTTTTGCAGGGTAAATCTCATATGTTATGCATAACTAAATAGAATCCAAATCTCATGTGTTTTGCATAACTAAATACTCAATAGTACATTTCATCGCATCATTTAGTATTATTTGCTTGCTGTTGTTGATGTTGGGCCAATTGCTACTGTTGTTGTTGCTTTACTTGCTGTTGTTGTTGCTGCTGCAAAGCCATTGAGTTGTAGAAATCCATATTCATGTTCATGTTCATGGACTGTGCAAAAGACAAAGGGGTCACCAACAGACCTCTTTAGGTTTTATCCATTACATATAAAAGCAATATTTAAATGTCTGAGATTATTTGACACTGCATTCTATTAAGCATTATGACTAAGAGGAAGATTAACTAAGATGACTTTGTAACTTATTAGCCAATCCACTATCTATGCTATCAATATTTCTACAAATCCCAACGTGTTGACGATTTTGAATAAATTGTGCAGATTCTAAATTATCTCTTAACCTACTTTATATGAATTGTAATTTAAGATATTCTCCCAGATAAAATACAGTATAATAAATTTGCAGTTAAAGATAGTGGTAAAGTTTCCCATTGGTGTGTGGTTTAATAGCAAGTTGAGAGGCGATCCAACTTGTATTAACACAGACCCAGCTTCAAACCCCCAAGTGGGTGCAGATGAGGTCAGGTGCAAGTCCAGGGTGACTCACGGGTGTAGCTAGGGTTTTACCCCTAGCTTGTGCCAATGAGCACCTACTAAGGAGAATGGACTCCTTAGTAGCAGTTCAGTATATTAAACTAATTATGCAATAAACAAAAA
Organism: Larix kaempferi; assembly: GCA_027924585.1. Lineage (NCBI taxonomy): Eukaryota > Viridiplantae > Streptophyta > Pinopsida > Pinales > Pinaceae > Larix > Larix kaempferi. The sequence goes on along the minus strand of BSBM01000278.1, from coordinate 6,351,510 downwards.
ATTAAATTATTTCTAAGACAAGCATGAAGCATAAACACCAAAATGAAAGAATGTCTTTGTATTGATGTTACCTTGAGTGTCAAGGTTGGTGAAGCCCTTTGCAGTGTCCAAGAGGATGCTCCAAGCTCCAAGAATGCTCCTTCTCCTTCTCCAATGTTGGGGATGGGCCAAAGGTGGCTCTCAAGGTGAAACTAGTTCAAAGGTGGACTAGGGTTTCGAGAGAGATTTTGGCAGAGTAAGGGTGCTTGTGATTGTGGATATGGAATAAGGGATCTCCATCACCTATTTATAGTTTTTTGGTGGTGGAGTGCTGACCCATGGTTTTGGGAAACACATGGTTTTGGGCAGCTGTATAGGGTTTTTTCCTCCTTTTCCTCATTATTTTATATTTTTTATTCCTTTTTAGGGGATTTTTGCTATTTTTGGAGGAAAAGGGGGTTTTTTTAGCCTTTTTTAGGCTATTTTGAGGGTTTTTTGGCCTTTTGGAGGCATTTTAGGCCTTTTGGAGGCTTTTTAATGGGTTTTTTGGGATTTTTAATGGAAATATGGTAGGAAAATGGACAAATGAGTCACATAATGTGGTAAATGAGCTAGTGAGCACTTTTTGGGTTATGTTGGGCGTAAACCTGTCCTTGGGCAGCAGGTGGATTTTGAGGTTGCGCAGGTGCTGGAGCAGGCTGCGGAGGATGATATGCAGGTTGAGGCTGAGCAGGTGCAGCAACTTGAGGGGGTTGCTGATAGGACTGCGGAGCCGGTTGTGGATGTGCCGCAGGGGCTGCCTGGGGCGGATAATAAGCTGGTGGGGCTTGGGAAGGCGCAGGAGCTGAGGCAGCCTGCTGATGGTAGTAAGGCTGAGGGGCGACTGGAGGAGCATAAGCAGGAGTCGCATACCCGAAGCACTGTGGTGGACATGAGGGCCCATGGGAATGGTGATGTGTCATGGGAGCATATGAATTGGTTGCTCCAGACTGGGAGGTAGCCCGCGACAGGTCGGGGCCAGGGGTAGGACGTGCTATAGAAAATGGTTGGGGATGCGAAGAAACACGGCCAATGATACCATCTGCAGCGTGGGATGCCCCCGGCGCATCGTGATGGGAGGACTCGCCGCGAGGGGCGTCAGGTATAATGGTATAAAGGTAACCCGACTGGGCGTAAATGAGGTCGAACTGCTGTGCCTTAAGGATGGCCTCTTCTTCAGACTGGGGTCTTTCTGAAGCTACATCCTTAGCGATGACAGGAAGCAGGGACTTGAGGAACCAATCGAGGAAGATACGGTCATCTAGTTTAATCTTGCATAAGCTACGGCGTCTACGCCACTCATGGATGTGGTCCGTGATATGGGTAGCTGTGTTTTGTCTACAAGATAGAAGGATCTCAACGCCCGCGTCATAGCGGACTGGCAACTGGAAGAACTGCAGGAAGGTCGAGGCCAGGGAAGAAAAGGTGGCGTGGGTCCCATGAGGCTGCTCAATATACCACTTGGCTGCAGAGCCAGTGAAGGTGCGCTGTAAGAGACGGAGGCGAACAGAGTCATCCACGATGGAGTTAGAGGAACACCATAGGTGGAAAGACATGATGTGGTTCTGTGGGTCCTCACCGGCCTTACCCTCGAATTTAGGGATGTCAGAGGGTAGTTTGGTAGGCATATGAGGCCACATAGGGTCGTGTCGAATAGGATCGTTGGTCAATCTGGCCAGGTCAGGTAGGTTGAGGCTAGCCATGAATGGCAAACTGGAAGAAGGCTGCGACACAGTAGTGCTATGGACCAAGTTGGGGCCAGTGCCCCCAAGTGGAGGGACAAGATTTAGGGTGGTGCCCCCAAGTGGGGGAACTGAGGTAGTGGAGGATGGTCCAGCACCACCATGGGTAGTGTGAGCCACTGATGTAGTGGGGATAGGTATTCCTGCTGTGGGAATAGGTACCGTGAGGGGAACGGTAGATGGTTGCCCCATGGAGGGCATACCAAAAACAGGTGTAGTAACTGGTGTAGTAGTGGTGGATATGCCACCAATGGTCCCTATGACAAATGGAGTGGAAGTCGTACCAGCCATGGGGCTAGTAGGGGCAGTATAAATAGGGTTCTCAGACTCTTCGTCAGAATCAGAGGTAAAGTAAGGTGCGTCACTATCTGGTGACGGAGACCTACGTCGCTGACGGGTGGAGTCAAGTGACAAGGCTCTAGATCTGTGATGAGTGGTATCAACGGACAATGATCGGAATCTATGACGAGTGGTGTCGAGAGAACCGTGCTGTGGGGGCTCGCCCCTGAGGCGCCGAGAATGTCTCGGGGACTCAATGGTGACAGATGGTGTCTAAATCTCTGTGGGTTGAGGTGAGTATGAAAACAGCTCAAAAATCCTAATGCAACCGAGTGTGCAGAAGGAGAGCTTAAAAGCAAGGCACTCAGGCCAACAACCAACTCAAAACACCCACTGCAACAGCTGTGCTACAATAGGTGGAGTAACAACAAAGATGGTCAGAATACCAACAAGCAGCAGGCTTCCTAGAAAAGAAAAATGGTGGACTCACTAGACCAAGGGAGGTAAAGGAGCATGCAAACACCTAGCTAAAAGTATTCTGACTTAACTAAACATATCCTCTGCAAGGTGATGAAATCCAAGTCAGACAATATGAGTAGGAAAGCCAAGTGGCTATGATATCCCCCTACCGGGAGGGATACCGGGTAGTCAATCCTAGAAGAATGGCAACTAAGATACCCCGTTCATGACACGTCCAGAAAGGTGAATCTGCCGTTTAGTTCGTTGACCGCAATACCCCTATACAGGGATATCCCGCGAACCGCGAAAGGTAGCCCTTCGGTTACTGAATGGAGTGCGGTATTCCACTCAGGCCTCCGGAACCAGTCTCCCGACTTCAACCCTCCTAAGGGAGAGGCCCTCTGATAAACTGGTCGTGACCGTGCCAAAAAGTACTAGGGGATTTTGGTTCCCTAGTTGGACAACAACTATGTCTCAAGTGAAATGACCAAGGGGTGTTATTGGAAGCCTATCCCCCTGATCCTACCTAACTACAATGATTCTTTAGTGTTCCCCAAGTGGGGTTAGAATGTTGGTTTAGTTAGGTACTTTTTAAGGCTCACTTGATTTAATGTGACAGAGTGTGTGCTCGTGAGGTGTTGAACCCAAAAACAGAAGTGCCACAAGGGAGGGCAACTTCCAATCTATCAATAATGCTGAAATTGATTCTTTTAATTTGCAAAATTTTCTGAAAATAAAAATACTGAAATTTTAAAAAGATTCTGTAAAAGGAACAGAAATTATGTTGCAGAAAGGCTGTAAGGAAGTAGGCTGCAGGTGGGACAGAGGGCTGTTCAAATGCAGAAAATATTGCAGCAAGAGGGGCTGGGCTCAAAAACAGGAAAAGAGCAGAAATCAGACCGCGGGTCTGTGGCGGGTCAGAACAGGCCGACCGCGGGTTTGAGGGCAACAGCGGCGGTCAGGTCGCGGCTATCGGGCCAATAGTTGCAGTCGGGACGCAGGAAACAGGGGACAAGGCACAGTCGGGTCGCGGCTATCGGGCCAACAGTGGCAGTCGGGACGCAGGAACAAAGGAAAAACAGACAGTCGGGTCGCGGCTAAAAGGCTGACAAGCACAGTCGGGACGCCCGAAAGAGGCAGAAAGCCGCAGTCGAGACGCGTGAACAAGGCCGATAGGCGCAGTCAGATCGCGGCAAACAGGCTGGTTAGCCACGGTCAGATCGCAGGTAACAGACTTGAATCCGCCGACTGAGCGTCGGAAGCAGTCTGAGAGCCACGGTCGGATCGCGGGTAAAGGCCTGAAAGGCGCGGTCGGGACGCGACTGTAGAGGAAAAAGACGCGGTATGCAGCGGCCGAAAGGGACAGCCGAAAGAAAAAATTTAAAACGGAAACCAGAAATTCGAAAACTAGTGGAGTCGCCAAAACTGTAGCTAGGGTTTTACCCCTAGCTTGTGCCAATGAGCACCTACTAAGGAGAATGGACTCCTTAGTAGCAGTTCAGTATATTAAACTAATTATGCAATAAACAAAAAATTAAATTATTTCTAAGACAAGCATGAAGCATAAACACCAAAATGAAAGAATGTCTTTGTATTGATGTTACCTTGAGTGTCAAGGTTGGTGAAGCCCTTTGCAGTGTCCAAGAGGATGCTCCAAGCTCCAAGAATGCTCCTTCTCCTTCTCCAATGTTGGGGATGGGCCAAAGGTGGCTCTCAAGGTGAAACTAGTTCAAAGGTGGACTAGGGTTTCGAGAGAGATTTTGGCAGAGTAAGGGTGCTTGTGATTGTGGATATGGAATAAGGGATCTCCATCACCTATTTATAGTTTTTTGGTGGTGGAGTGCTGACCCATGGTTTTGGGAAACACATGGTTTTGGGCAGCTGTATAGGGTTTTTTCCTCCTTTTCCTCATTATTTTATATTTTTTATTCCTTTTTAGGGGATTTTTGCTATTTTTGGAGGAAAAGGGGGTTTTTTAGCCTTTTTTAGGCTATTTTGAGGGTTTTTTGGCCTTTTGGAGGCATTTTAGGCCTTTTGGAGGCTTTTTAATGGGTTTTTTGGGATTTTTAATGGAAATATGGTAGGAAAATGGACAAATGAGTCACATAATGTGGTAAATGAGCTAGTGAGCACTTTTTGGGTGTTAACAACGGGGGGTTCACTTAGTGAACTTTTTACATAGCACGACCGTTCACATGATATTAAATAATACCCCTAATTTCACTAAATATTGGAAAATGAATCCTAAAATTGTATTGTTGAACCCCCCTCCCAATATTCCTTTCCAATTATGAAAACCCCTAGTTTCACCAGATATTGTAGGTATCCATTTTTATCAACCCATTTTTAACACCCCCTTTATATCATATTATCAAGTTGTAACAAATAGGAGCCCTAACACATCTTAGTATAAGAAAACAAGATGCTAAATAAAATAATAGTATAATGCTAATAATGATCCCACTAGGATTGCAGGGGAGACTGATCAATTTGTAGCATTGGATAGTGGAACACCTAAAGAAATATTATCGGAGAAGGAAAAATGCGTAAAACACAACTAGTCAAGAGATCAACATAACAAAGAATGTAAAAGATCGATTGTCCAATTATTAGTGCAATGCTTAGAAAAGATGAGAATTGTAGATGTTTCACACCACAACCTGCCAATCTACCAATTTTATATCTTGTAAATACAAATATAGTCATAGAGAACTCATGTTTCTACGAGCTTAATAAATTAAACTCCATAAAAATGAAAAATTGAAACCCTTTTTGTGGATGGATGCCCCTACCTTCCTATCAAAACAAACATCATTGATGTTTGAACCCAAATGAACATAGAAAAATTCCTTTTACTTTTCAATAACACCATATGATCATGTGCATAGCTTGGATTTGGGTCATTCATAAGATCCAATGAATTTCTTCCACTTCCTAGCTACATTTATTCTTGCAATCAAGCGAATTAACAACATTTATTTACCTTTTCTTGGGTTATATATAGTTTTTTTAATCTTTAAAGGATAGGGAAAAATCTCCATTGTTAGGTTTCAAGCATGCAATAGCTATAAAGATACAAAGATGGTGAAACTTATATGATACCATTTCATGGTAACGATAACACATAGGGTATGTAAATAAGGATTTAGATTTTCACCTATGTTCATGTTAATTCGAATACAATATTAAGACAGATGTCTTACATATAAGAATTGAAATTACAATTATGAATGTGCCAAATATAACTCAATCTAATAAATATTCCTAACTGACAATGTGAAATATTAAAGAAGAATACAAAAATTTGAAAGAAATAATTAGTCAAGAAACATTAATCTAACTTTTCTTGGTTCCACTAAACCAAGAAAGATTGATCTCACTTTTATTGGTTTTCATGGATTGAATCTCAATGCCCACCTAAACCCCAACCTCAAAAATGAAGAGTTAAATCTTTTACTTGAATGCCTACAAAAAATACAATACAATTGTTCAAGTCTCGAACTCCCGATTAAATACATCTCTTAAATTAAAGATGAAAAACAATATATCATCAATTCAAACCTGTAGTGCCCCTAGACTTGTGTAGACATTGAGGGCACCTGCTGAGTGACCCGGTTGATTGAAACATTAATCAAATAACCTTTTGACCTTATTTTTTGAGTATGTGTATCTGAACTGTTGAGGTAAATGAATAATTGCATATGTTAAACGATTAGCTATGACTATGGAAAATTATGTTGATGGATAATGCTTAACGACTAGCTGTATGGTGATTATGTATTTGGCGACGAAATGTATATTTGATAAGATGAATGAGCAGTTTGAATAAATCATAAATGTTTAACAATGCTAGAGTTAGAAACCAGATGATGATTGTTGAGAACAGTGCTACTAATAATTTATTGCGAGAAGTGTGTGTAGAAACAAGTGAGACGGTTCACCAACGGACACACAAAGGAACATGGAGGGTCGTAGAGTACGGGTAAATCACACACAGGGGAAGCGACGACGATGTCAACTTCCGACAAGAATACCACGCATGAGCCGATAAGCATTGATCCGCTTGCTCAAGAGGAATGCGTGAGGACGTACGAGGTGGGCCACGACGGAGCTGGTCACGTACGAGTTGAGGGGCGCGCAGTGAGAACGGACTCACTCCTCAGCGCCATTAGTCCCTAGATAGCATGTAGACGGAGGATGGATGGTAACGATTCCTAAAATCCCTACAAAAGTTCCCGCAAGTCAAAACGGAAAGATGGTGGCAGAAGGGCCCGACGATGCGGTACCCTGTCGAGAACGGAAAGAACGGATGCAAGGACCCAACGATGAGGTACCATGCCAAGGAATGGAAACCATGGATGACTGGACCCGACGGAGTGGTGCCATGTCAAGGAATTAAAATTAAGGAACTAGGAGCCCAACGGCGCGGCACCGTGATCCTAGTGAGTTTGATTGTTAAATTTAACTGCATAAAAACTTATGAGAATAACTCTAGATCATTACTTAGCAAATGCATAAAAATAATTTAGGCATTTGCACATGAATAGTTATTTTTGTTGAGCATTTAAAATAATAGAAATCATTATTTAGGAGCAAAATAGAATCCTAAGATTAGACACCTAGTCAACTAAAAGCTAGGAGTTAATTAAAATATCTGGGGGACAAACTGGAGCAAACTTAGGGGTGTTGGTGCACTTCCTAGAGAAAATGACACTTGGATGGGTGAGTGTTTTAATTAAATAATTAATTAAAAATATTTAATTATGCATGAAGCGACATGTGTCGCATGAGATTTTCCTTTATAAGGAAGACTTGGGGAATGGGTAAAGGGCCCATAATTTGGACGATTGTCGTAATTTTCGAATGCCTCAAAGACTTGCTGCTATCTAAGGGTTTGGCTTAGAAATCCTGGTGGGAAGGGAAGCCCAAGTGAATTTCTGAAATACTTGTGTGAGCTCTACGACCCAAAGCTAGGGGGAGGCCATGCGACTGAAAGCATGAGCCTATGGTTGGGTGGCGAAGCTAACGGTTGCTTCGCCTATGGTTAAACGAGCTTTGCTGGAGGGATCCTACGGAAGACGCAGACAACAATGGACCAGCTGGATCGGGTTGACAGGTTAAGGTTTGCTTATTTTTGTTAAGTTATTCACTCTTTTATTTTATTTTTCCAATAACTATAATGGCTAATTTGTTTGTATGAAGTTTTTAAAGTTTCAGGTTCAGTTCAAGGGGACCCTAAAGGAGGGTTCCTACATTTGGTATCAGAGCTGGTCGAGCCTTGAGGGCACCAAACTCATATTCTATCAGGGTTATCGGTATCTTCGTCAAACGTTGGATTGCTCCGGACAACCAAATCATCCGCTTATACAATGGTTTCAAACTCGATGACCCAAATCAGGTTCAATGTTTTTCAGATTTGTTTATCAATATTTGAGATTTATATTTCGGTTATGTTTCAAAAAAAAAAAATGAGTTGATCTAACTCTCTGAGTTATTATAAACTCTGTTTTTCAACATTTAGTTATAACCGAGTTCATATGAATACCTGGAGATTTTAAGAATGCATAGTTGTAATTAGATCTGAATATATGTGAAGTTATAACTCTTTTTTTTGGGTATTTATGTAATTTCAATTTTTTGGGAATGGGTTGAGACCTTGGGGAGATTATCTATCTGGTTTCCTATAATTTAAAAAAAAAAAAACCCTGTTGCATTCTTCAAGCGTTTCCAGAATTCTTTTAAATATTGATTTTGCCCTTATTCGCTGAGTATCGGATTCCCTGCACATCGATTTCCTTGACGTCTCCAAACTTATGGAACGTCCTCTGTAGCTATTTCGATTTCTTGTGAGGCGTCTCAGATCTATTAATTTGATTTATAAAATGCTCTTTAAAAGACTTCATTGATCCCATTAAATATCAGAGTTCGGTTTCAAAAGGGATGGCATGTCCAGATTTATAAATATAAATTATGATCCAGTACATCTACTCTGCGAATTCAGTTTTTGCCTTTTCGAATTTTTAAATCTCAGAGTTTGATTTCAAAACGGATGGTGTTTCCAAAAATCTTTGAGTCTCATTTCCCTTGGCGTTTCAGAAAATTTAGTTTTACGAATTTTCTGTGCATTATTTCGAATTTCATTGGCCATCTGAAGCTTGTAATATGAAAGGTAAAATCGATCCTTGAAGTTTCATATTTTGTGGTGTCTCCAGAAGGGTATCTCGATCCAATTAAAAAACCTGTGTGTTCAATTCGAATATTGACTAGCGTTTCTGGAAGTGTATCCAATTCCAAACTATGTGTGTTCATATTTTAAATCTTTGTCCAGAATCGTGATCGGATATCGTCTGTGCATCATAAATCTGTGAATCGTACCCAAGAAGATCATAAATCTATTTATTAGCATCTCCAGAGTTATTTCTTCAAGGATCGAATTAGTTCAATGCTTTTAAACCCTGTTTGCACTTTATTAGCATCTCCAGAATGGTTTTATCCGAAGTCGTTTTGGGTTAAGATCATTCTTAAATCTGTTAGTACTCCTCTGTGGTATCTCTGTGCACTTAACCTACAAAAGGCGAGTTCTACCTTCAATATTCATCCGGTGAGACCCAACGGATCCAGCTTGTGTTATTCATTTGTCTTATGTGTAGGGCGATTTGTTAGCTCTGGTTATCCATTAAAGGTCAAATCTTGTCGATCGAATGAAATCTTTATTCAACTGAGATCGGAAAGTCATTAAGGAATTATGAGCGCTATCACGAAATTGCTCCCACGCTGTTCCAGATCCAAATTAATGATGGCGTTTTGCTTATTTGAAAGCTCTCTGTGTGTTTATTGGAATAGTTGGCATTTCTAGAGCCATAAAACGATTGCGTATTGCCTTTTTTTTTTTTTTTTTTTCTGAGTTCCGTTTCGAATTTTGAAGGGTATTTCCCGGTTTCTTTTGTGTGGGATTTACTGCTATCATTTCTGTAATGTTATACTCATGGGCAGTCGTTTTACATTCTGTGCATCTTGTATAATTATGAAAACTTAGTTGAACCTGTGCTCACTCAAGGATCCAACCTAGTTCTACTCACCACCGTCGACATAATTAAACTCTCTTCTTGACTGAGATCCGAACCCGTAATAATTAAGACTGATGTCGTGCGCCAAGCTCTTACCATCTAGAAAATACGCTCCTCCATTTATTGCCGTGGCTCAGAACCATTCTCTTCTTGGAAGGCTTGAACGTTTAAAATTTGAACACTGTCAATTAACCACCCACCCAGCTCGCTGAACTCGGCGTTTGTCTTTATTCAGGGGTCTTCCATCTAGGCTGGATGACAGCTGGCCATTGGGCATTTCGCTAGGGTTGAGGTTCTACGTTATAGAACAGTAGGCACACTGTTAGTTCAATTCTCCTTGAGCCGAAATTTATTGATAGACTGGGAAATTCGCGACACCTGTTCATCACGAATGACTACTTATGTTGCCTATAATAATTGATGCCAACTAAATAGATTTTAAAGAAAATATTATGATGATTGTGTTAGATAGATCCGAATGTTGTTTACCATTCTGCTAAATAGATTTTAAAGAAAATATTATGATGATTGTGTTAGATAGATCCGAATGTTGTTTACCATTCTGTTAAATAGATTTTAAAGAAAATAGTATGATGATTATGTTAGATAGATCCGAATGTTGTTTACCATTATGTTAAATAGATATAATTTTATGACTGTGTACAATGGACTTGTGGAACATAATTATACTGTAAAGATTGGTAGCTAAGAATTACTGCATTACATACACCGGTATCAGATCAAACCCTACATTATATATCTCTACATCGCACATTTTCAAAACATGGATCTTACTCATCCTTTACCACCAAATATTATAGGGGATGTCAATAGTTCTAGCATTGGGACGGCCTAATTATTATAGGATTTTCATTATCAGTAGTAAATTTGTCTACAAAAAAAAAAAAACATGTGTATTTTTATTTTTTATTTTTAATATATACTATTAACACAGTAGGAGTATGTTAAATTCTTTCCATCCAGAATAATTAAATAGAAAATAAAATGCAGAAATTACAAATCATTAATAGATCAAGAGAAATATTCACTATCTAAACAATTGATCCTCCAGATAACCTGGGGTAAAATTTAGTATATATTTTACTCAATGATCCACCTTCGTATAACTCTACACCTGCAAACACATGCGACTTCTGTACCTATTTATATGTTTACTGTAGTAAACTAACACTTATTTCAGCCTTGTGATAAGAGTATAACGAATAGTTAGAGTCCATATTCTTAAGAAGTATCATTTAATAAGCCGAAATCAAGGCTCATACATCGAATGGAAGATAGTTTGCAATTTTATTTTATGTGATTTCATATGTAAAGTATAATGTTATACTTATGTTTTAATTTAAGGTAATGAAAAAGTCTAAATAATTATTTATGGGCACATATTACTTGGTAAGTACAATTCAAGCTCATATATTGTAGTGCATCTAAGAATATTGATCAATGTAATATTCTTGATTCTTAATGGATACGTATAGATCCATTCTGGTGTGAGGATTGAATTAATATATAAAATTGTTAGAAATATGTATATATATATATATATATATATGTTGTAAATTATTTGAGCAGTAAATATTTATTTACTTCATATTGATAGGCATGTAAGTTGTCCTTTTTAACATATTAATAATTATAGTTATCATTAGATGTGAAAAGAAAAGGATTATAGTTATAATAGATGCTAAAAGAAAAGAATTCCATATTAATAGGAAAGGATGTTAGTGGAAATGAGTTTTACTTATGAGTAAATATTAAAATAAAAGAAAGTTATTTATTTATATTAATTGTTGTGTTTATTTGTTAAAAGAAAGTTATTTATTTATATTCATTGTTGTGTTTATTTGTTAAAAGGAGAGTTATTTAATGGGAATATAAAGGTTATTTCATATTACATATTTGAAAGAAATAATGATAAGGAAAATAAATTTTATTTATGTCTATATGTTAAGGGAGAAGAAAAGATGGTTATAATTAGATGTTAAAAGAAAAAGAGTCTATATTATATATGAAAAGGAAGGAATGTCTATATATAGAAAAAAGAAAAAAAGAAAAGAAAAGAAAGAAAGAATAGAAGAAGTTTTATATTTATATTCTAAAGAGTAGGGTCCTCTTATTTAAGTGTTAAATTAGAATGGAATATCTAATACCTAACATATAAAATGTAGTTATGATATCTTAGTGATATGGGATTATATTTCTGTGTCAATTAAAAGGGAGTAAATTGAACTTGGGTAAGCATTATGATTTATCAAATATGGAATTGGAGAAATGTTAAAACTTTCTAGAATGATTATGGGAGATCGTACTTTATACATTAGAAAAGAAGATTAATTGAGGAGATAGAAGTTCGTATAGAAGAACACTTTAAAATAATAAATTATAACCATTGCGTCGTCTAACGACATGAGCACTAAATTTAAATGCTTGTATCATAGTGGTTAAAACCATTAAATGAAGATTGTGGAAGGTTTTACAAATTTGATTTAAGGTCAATCAAAAAGGAAGAAAGAGGCTAAGAAAGATTGCTCCCTTAGTTAAAATGAAATCATGACACTAATTTAATATCAACTAATGTTGATTGGTTTTCATGGAAGAAATATGAGTGATAGTGGACATTATTGTCGAATATCATAGGAAACAAGGAAATTGTAACAATTATAAAGAGCCGAGAATATGCCAATTAAGAGAGAAGTGACTCTTTTTGTCGAGGATTTGACAAATTGTCGAGAGGGTGAAACAAACTCAAAATTTGGGAAATGATATGTCGATGTAACTAGTGTGATGGGATGAACACAATGACAACAATTTTGTAGCATGTTGACATTGTTAATAAAAATGAAAAAGTACAAACTTGACTTGACCACGACGTGGTAATGAGGAAATTCTAACTTGGCAACTTGCTGAAAGGGGAAAAATGAAGACGATTTTAGTAAAACAAGTATGGAGATGATCAACACAATGTAATGGACTCAATGAGGCTAATCTCAGGACATGGTCAAAACTTGACGAAAATACGACTAGCCCAAGATAGAACTCGATGAGATTGAGAAAACACACAGTGTATGACTTGATAAGTCTATTGAAGTGACCCTGTGACAACTGAAAGGATAAAATGAAGTAAGGATGTGATAATCTCATTAACATGGACATAATGATATTGATGAAAGGACTAAGAGATAAATTGTAATACGTTCGACTAAGTCATTAAGTTTCGATGTCTCGAATCCTATCATATAATTAGAACATTTAGGGATTGGGAAGTAGTCTTTTGGGAATTGGATTTTGGAATATTTGGTAGTCGCTCTTGATTTGTTAATTCATGATTATAACTTACCCATTTGTATTCTAAGGAAGATTGTATAATCTTTACTTCCTCGTATTGGAGGAAAGGACATCCATTAGATTTGAAATCTCATTCGGATTTGTTATGCAAAAAGATGATTGGATAACTAAGGTGTGGCTTTTGATGCAATATAACTTGTGGTTAGATCAGATACCATGAGTCTTTGAAGATGAATAGGAGATATAGTCCAAATCTAAGTAGAGAATGACAATTATTAAAAGAATTATTAAAATTGCATTACGCAAAGCTTATGATTGAAATTCCTGAGGAGGTATTGGAACCGTGTTGGATGAACAAATTATCAGAACCACTTGTGCTTATAGCTATCATTGTTAAAAAAAAAAAAAAAAAAAAAAAAATAGAATGACAAAAGATGAGAATAGAAATTAAGATAAGGCAAGTACAAGAACACAAATTAACTTCGGGACGAAGTTCTATTTAAGAGGGGGTGTATGTAATGCCCCTAGAATGACTGTGGACCTTAAGGGAACCTTTCGAGTGACCCAACTGAACAACTTTGATATAATGGTCTCTTGAGCCTTCTTATGCCTTAAATGATTGAGGACAACCTGAAGATGTAAATGACGACAATAATTGATAAATGAATTAAGGAATTAAATTCTATGTGTGGAGAGGGATAATTGATTGATTACATCTTGATTAATGATTAGCCCTGATTGATCAAGTCAAAGTGCAGTAGGACAATTACAGTCCTAGCCCTGCGACTTGGGAGGACGCAACTGAGATGCGTCGTAGCTTTCCATTTTTTTTATTCTGAACTTCGGGACGAAGTTCTAATTAAGTAGGGGTGTATGTAGTGCCCCTAGACTTGTGTAGACATTGAGGGCACCTGCTGAGTGATCCGGCTGATTGAAACATTAATTAAATAACCTTTTGACCTTATTTTTTGAGTATGTGTATCTGAACTGTTGAGGTAAATGAATAATTGCATATGTTAAACGATTAGCTATGACTATGGAAAATTATGTTGATGGATAATGCTTAACGACTAGCTGTATGGTGATTATGTATTTGGCGACGAAATGTATATTTGATAAGATGAATGAGCAGTTTGAATAAATCATAAATGTTTAACAATGCTAGAGTTAGAAACCAGATGATGATTGTTGAGAACAATGCTACTAATAATTTGTTGCGAGAAGTGTGTGTAGAAACAAGTGAGACGGTTCACCAACGGACACACAAAGGAACATGGAGGGTCGTAGAGTACGGGTAAATCACACACAGGGGAAGCGACGACGATGTCAACTTCCGACAAGAATACCACGCATGAGCGGATAAGCATTGATCCGCTTGCTCAAGAGGAATGCGTGAGGACGTACGAGGTGGGCCACGACGGAGCTGGTCACGTACGAGTTGAGGGGCGCGCAGTGAGAACGGACTCACTCCTCAGCGCCATTAGTCCCTAGATAGCATGTAGATGGAGGATGGATGGTAACAATTCCTAAAATCCCTACAAAAGTTCCCGCAAGTCAAAACAGAAAGATGGTGGCAGAAGGGCCCGACGATGCGGTACCCTGTCGAGAACGGAAAGAACGGATGCAAGGACCCAACGATGAGGTACCATGCCAAGGAATGGAAACCATGGATGACTGGACCCGACGGAGTGGTGCCATGTCAAGGAATTAAAATTAAGGAACTAGGAGCCCAACGGCGCGGCACCGTGATCCTAGTGAGTTTGATTGTTAAATTTAACTGCATAAAAACTTATGAGAATAACTCTAGATCATTACTTAGCAAATGCATAAAAATAATTTAGGCATTTGCACATGAATAGTTATTTTTTTTGAGCATTTAAAATAATAGAAATCATTATTTAGGAGCAAAATAGAATCCTAAGATTAGACACCTAGTCAACTAAAAGCTAGGAGTTAATTAAAATATCTGGGGGACAAACTGGAGCAAACTTAGGGGTGTTGGTGCACTTCCTAGAGAAAATGACACTTGGATGGGTGAGTGTTTTAATTAAATAATTAATTAAAAATATTTAATTATGCATGAAGCGACATGTGTCGCATGAGATTTTCCTTTATAAGGAAGACTTGGGGAATGGGTAAAGGGCCCATAATTTGGACGATTGTCGTAATTTTCGAATGCCTCAAAGACTTGCTGCTATCTAAGGGTTTGGCTTAGAAATCCTGGTGGGAAGGGAAGCCCAAGCTGAATTTCTGAAATACTTGTGTGAGCTCTACGACCCAAAGCTCGGGGGAGGCCATGCGACTGAAAGCATGAGCCTATGGTTGGGTGGCGAAGCTAACGGTTGCTTCGCCTATGGTTAAACGAGCTTTGCTGGAGGGATCCTACGGAAGACGCAGACAACAATGGACCAGCTGGATCGGGTTGACAGGTTAAGGTTTGCTTATTTTTGTTAAGTTATTCACTCTTTTATTTTATTTTTCCAATAACTATAATGGCTAATTTGTTTGTATGAAGTTTTTAAAGTTTCAGGTTCAGTTCAAGGGGACCCTAAAGGAGGGTTCCTACAAAACCAAGCCTAAATAAGCTATTAAATGAGGATTGCTCAAGGCCAATAATCCAAAGAGACTTCCATCGATATTATCATTGGTACACTATTATCAGATTTATGCAAAACTTATGATCATAAGAAATATCAAATAAAAATGGAAGGTCCTTAAGTTTTAGGTGGGTATGAATTGAGTCCATGATTTGGAGGTATGAATCCATCTCACAATTTGGAGGTATGAATCCATCTCACAATTTGGAGGTTATTCCTCAGCACACCCAAATAAAATAACCCCCAATATTTATATTACTATGTCAAATTAAAACCCCCCCTTGACCCCTTAATACAGGGCAATATATTTTTGAGGTTTTTAAGAGTATTCAACCCCCCAATATGAATGGACGTGATATGATATTGCCTCGCTAGTGAACCCCCCGTGGGGTGACTTAGCTGAAGAACAACTATACGCAGTATTTCCCCTCAAAAAGAAACATAGTTGGAAGGGTCCTAATAAAATTGAGAATAAAGGCCCATGGGAGTGTGGTCTATTGACAAGCAGTGAGATGATCAGGTTTGTATCAATGCAGAGACCCAGGTTGAAAACCCCTCAAGTGGATGTGGATGAGACCAGGTGGAAGTCATGTGTGACTTTGATGGCATAGATACACCCCACAAAGCAGGCTAGCTCCAAATGGATTCTATAAGAAGCATTTGGAAAAAAAAAGAGAATAAAGAAAATCAATATTATCATCTTTTAGATTATTATGAATAGTTATGTACATATCCCTAGATGAGATTACTTTTTAATTTAATAATTTGCAATCTATATATCTGTAGAAAAGTACTGAAATTTGGATCAAATACAATGATTACTAATAATTTAACAACTGACCTGACATTGGAAAGCAATGTATTCTCTATAGAGATCTAAGAATTGAGTGTTCCCTGTGCGATCATTAGTATCCAAAGATGTAGAGAATCCAGTTGCTGTCATTTTGGGTTGAATAAAAGTTGTTGGATGAACTGATCCCGGAATGGCATGGATGCCTATTGTAGGAATAGGTTGGTCCATTGGTGCCATAGGTACATGTCCTGCTGCAACTGAATTCATGTCCATCATTCCCATCCCCATTCCAAGACCAACACCGTCCATTCCCATGCCTAATCCTGTAGGACCTAGAGATGCCAAAAGAGACATTTGCAACTCCTGCATACCCAAGGGCATCATCATAGGAGGGATGTTCATTCCATTTCTCAGAATCATCATCTGCATCATACCATGAAATAGCATTAACAAAGGTATGTTTCTGATGGGCAACTTGCAGGTTTCCTCAGGCTACATTCTATGTAGAGAAAATTGCCCAAATCAATGCTATTGTTTTTACAAAATGAGCAGGCAGAGAGGTATTCTTGGACTACATTCTATGTGGAGAAAATTTCCCAAATTGATGCTACTATTGTT
Source organism: Larix kaempferi (assembly GCA_027924585.1). Taxonomy (NCBI): domain Eukaryota; kingdom Viridiplantae; phylum Streptophyta; class Pinopsida; order Pinales; family Pinaceae; genus Larix; species Larix kaempferi. The sequence continues at coordinate 6,334,634 of BSBM01000278.1, read as the reverse complement.
CCAAACAGAGCAAGCAAAGATATATATCTAAGTACACCTGCAGTTGTGCTTGGAGATGCTTCAAGTACTCAATTGCCTCATCTAACATAGAAGCTTTGTCAGTGTACAAAATTGCATATTTGATATCTGTTATGCATCAGAATAAGCATCTTGATAAACATTTGTAGAAGGTATTCCTGTGCAGCCTGGAAACTTCTCATCATAGTGCATTTGTGGATGTACAACTAATAACTTGCATAAGGACAACTGATTTTAGGATACACACAATGTTTCGATTACATAGCATTTTCATAGTAGTTTTAGCTTGTTAGATGAGGTACATAAAGGAGAATCTGTCAGGGTCAATAGGCTCGTAACATCATTTATTTCAAAATATGCAGGACAAACGTCCCAAGGAATATGGATTATATTACCTTGCTAGAGTTGGGTATCAATTTTTTCAAAGCCCTCATCCTTTCGTTTATTCTATCTTGACACCTCTGCACGATTCAAGAAAAACATATTGAGAAAAACAATAAATATGATTGATTGGTGATCACATGGGCGATATTGTTTTGTTTCAAGAATGTAGATTTAATGATTATTATATTTTTCTTAACAAACATGCAAATTCAGTGTCAGAAAACAAAGGATAATTTATCTGCAAAATCGATCCAGATAATTAGCATTGTCGAACGTTAATATTACTATCCAATATACGAGCAAAGGGAGATGTATATTATGGGCATCACAATTTTTCTTATCATCATCAGAAAGACACGTTTGTTGTTAATAAGTTGAAACCCCATTTGTATGTGGACCGTGCATTTTGTGTCTGACCGTTACCAGAAAGACATGTTTACTACTAATATTTGGAACCCCATAATGTGAGACAAGATGGAAGTTACATGGAGAAGACAAATTGCAACATACCCTTTCAGATATAGGTTATGAACAGCTGCAGCTATAATTTAGTTAAAAGAGCTAGACCGTCTCCCAGTCTGTGGTTTCTTTGCTTAGGCAAACTCGTTATCATCTAGGTCCTAGGTAATAAGAACATATGCACTGGAATTATTTTCAAGAATCACTTGATAATCTGTATACGTCAGACAATTCTGAAATCAAGTTAGTATAGAAAGATAATGCTTTGGGAAGAATAATGGCTATTCAAGAGAACAAATATATGATAGATATCTCCACCAACCTCTGATGCCTCTAGTTGATATGATAAGCCCAAAATGCCGTCATGACCTCATTATGTTTTAAAGTTGCTTACTTTTCATAGTTTGATAAGGGAATGCTCGTAGTGTTGATAGAAATGCATATCCACAAATACATTGTATATATGTTTGTATTTCCCCGACAGGTAAATATAGTCAAAGACGAAGGGTTCATCAATTGGTCTAGCTGAGGAAGCCTCTTAAATTTTGAAAAAATCAAAATGATCATAAATGGGAAAAATAGTGCAAGACACCAATCATATGTATTGCATGAAAAGAAGCTGTGTGCCATAAGGAAAGCAATAGAGGAGTAGAAAGGTGAGATATTAGAACTTAAATTCATAATTCATTATAAAAAGATGAGCTATTGTTGTATTGTTTATACATATTAGCAGAAGAGCAACTGGTGTAGGCTTGATAGATAATCTGACCAACTACAATGCACACACATAGGCATAGGTATATGCATCGTCATGGCATTCTATAGGTCCATGTGGTGTTCATGGATATCTTCAAATTCCCCTCATTAACACTTATACATGGACCTCAGCTACTATATATGTATATATGAAAGATTAAAAGGAAATAATTGAATACGGACCTCACTTTGGCACCCTGAATCTTCTTCTCCCCTGAACTTTCTCTCCCATCTCTTACTGCAAGGCTCCTTCCTGCTCTTCCGTGTCATGTTATTGTTAGGGGAATGTTCAGATGTAGAAGTCAAGGTAACCTCCACGCCCTCGTAGTTTTCTGATGGTGTTCTCTCAAGCCTGTGGTATTGTTTATGGATGCAAATCAATTTCAAAGATAAAACAACCATGGCAGGTGGGTGACTTATATATCGATGGATCCTCTCCCTAGGGTTTCTTTGATGGTTCTAAAGGACCAGATAATATTAGCAGTGTAGGAGGTGTCTTATTCCTATCTGAGGATCACTTCATTTTATTCAAGGGTAGGCTGGGAAATGGGTCAAACAATTATGCTGAAATGATGTCCCTTTGTCTTATTTTTAAAAATAGACAAGGATCAAATGGGTTAGGAGCTTGCAGGTATATGGGAACTCCTTGGTTCTTCAACAGATAAAAAAGGATATTTAAATTCATTGTGTTCAGCTGGAAAGGAAATAATTGAATACAGACCTCACTTTGGCACCCTGAATCTTCTTCTCCACCGAACTTTCTCTTCCATCTCTTACTGCAAGGCTCCTTCACGCTCTTCTATGTCATGCTATTGTTAGGGGAACATCCAGATGTAGAAGTCAGGGTAACCTCCACGCCCTCGTAGTTTTCTGAAGTCGTTGTCTCAGGCATGTGGTGTATTTTATGGATGCAAATCAATTTCAAAGATAAAACAACCATGGCATGTGGGTGACTTATATATCGATGGATCCTCTCCCTAGGGTCTCTTTGATGGTTCTAAAGGACAAGATAATCTTAGCAGTGTAGGAGGTGTTTTATTCCTATCTAAGGATCACTTCATTTTATTCAAGGCTAGGCTGGGAAATGGGTCAAACAATTATGCTTAAATGATGTCCCTTTGTCTTCTTTTTAAAATAGCCAAGGATAAAACGGTTTAGGAGCTTGCAGGTATATGGGGACTCCTTGGTTCTTCAACAGATAAAAAAGGATATTTAAATTCATTATGTTCAACTGGAATATTTGGCAAATCAGTTAAAGAGGCATCATCATTGTTCGAGGCCATATCATACACTCAGGTATATCATGAACATAATATGCTGGCTATGATGCCATTTCAAAAGAAATCCAACCTGCATTTCAAAAAAAATCCAACAGGTTGAAGCTGGATAATCTACTTTGGATTAATCTATCTTTAGGACCTTGACATAGTCAAGGTCTTCTATCTTTTGATTTCAAGGCTAGTGGTAAAAGTCATTCTTACTGCAATTTATTTTTAGTAGTTTCATATTATAATACGTAATGTAAATTTCTTAGTACTGTTATGAGACATTTTTGAGGGCTATCCTTGGAGGATAACCTCAACAGTAGAATCTAGGGGGTATAATTGGAGGATGAGCTCAATACGGGGGGATTTCTTGCTTTGAGTTGTGATATTTTTTATCCATATGTATTCTAGGCAAAAGATGTAACCTTTTTATTTTCATCTTCTTTTGTGCACATCCCTAGAGGCACACAAAAAATGTGATTTCGATTCCTTCTTTTGGATAGAAATTACTATTTTTTTTCATGGAAAAAAAATATGGACAGAAACCATATGTGATATCATATAAATAAAATAAATTCCATTTAATGACTAGCATTCAGCATATCTTTGTCCATCGAGAAATTAAGATGATACCAAAATGTGGTAACGGGTTAAACGCCCTAGCTAACTGGTTAAACAAAGTCTAACTTTAAAAACATTTATATCCCTCGATGTTGGGATGATCATTATCTTTTAACAAGTCAACATTGTTTGGTGATATCACGTCAAGGAAACATAAAGAATGGCATATACATCGAAATCTCTTTGAAGAATGGATTTTCTTAGCAGCCTCGTGACCAGTCAATTTACAACCAACCAATATCTCGCAATAATGAAGATACCATATTTTCCTATGCTCAGTTGTTAGCTAGCATTCAATCCCACATATCACATTAACAATGTGAGTGATGAATCCCCATTTAAACTTCATCAAAGGATAACCCACAGGTACAACTATATCATTGTGGCAGTTTGCAGAAGCAACCATCCATACAATTTGAGCTAGTAGTTCTCCAATGTATCATATGCCCTGTCATGTGCACTTAGATAGCTATAAAAGACTGCATGTCCGATTGAAGGGAACTGGGCATCTTTGTTTGAACATGGGTGTTTGGGGAAATATTTTCATTGTTATTGGTGTCTAGTCAACTCTAACGAAGCTCAAAATAACATTGTCCACTTCTACTAGCAAAAAAAACATCTTTCTTTAAGATATTAAAAGTACATGTTCAGTTCAATTCAAGGCCTCCATTTACCTCCAATTATGCATTGCCTAGATAATTGGATGTATTCGAAGGAAAGAACTAAATTAGACAGCTCCATAATTTAAATTGCTAAAGCTGTTTGAAACCTGAAAAATGATAGGCTTGAAGAGAAATTCTCTGGTATATAGCCGTCTGAAATGAACTTCATAACCCTTGATTTATATTGTCATCCTTATTCTTATTATCTGTTTTTCATCAGAAACAACCCTAAATTTCATAACCTTGTGAAGTTGACAAAAATTCTTGATTTGATTCTTTGGTTCCTGATTAGGATCAACTATGCACTTTCCCACAAATAGGTTTTCTTTAGAGGGTCCAATTTCCTCATGTGCTAAGGAATATTCTTCAGCTGCACCAAAATGTTATAGCAATTAGATATCTAGAACCTATCAAATTATAGGACATTACAAAGTATATGATTCACATTTCTCTGAAAAGTATCAAAATGGTAATGGAACCCAATGTTCACAACAAAATACAAACTACCAATACAGAATGCATGTCACTATTGAAACTCACTCTCTCAAAACAAACAAACCAGTGACCCAGCTGAATAAGACTGAAAAGCATCTTAACGTCTGGTAATGACAGACTCACAAGTACTCCAAACTTATATCGAGTGAAAGCCTTAGGAGTTACGATATGTATATTAGTAATATCGAACACCCTATGGGAACTAGAGGCTTATTCCAAGTACTTTGACACGTATTTCCAAATTTCATGGATGGATCAAACTGGAGTGGTGTAGAATGGACTTAGAAGGGGGGCTAGCCAACTACATCTTCTTAAAAATGTGTTCCTCTGGGAGCAGGTCTATTTTAACCGTTTCGAAATAGAGGGAAATGGAGCGAGAGGGTAGAGCCAGGGAGCTGGGCTATAACAAACAGGTGCTACCAAGAGAGGCTAGGGGTTGGGCTGCACTCCACCAACTTGAAGGCATTAAAAGTGAAATTCTGTTAGAACAAGTGTCATGCATGTACGTAAAGATAAACGGAGGCAACAGATCCTGCTTCAGCAGGTTTCGTTGCAGCATCAAATGGAGTATATGGAGTTCCTAATGCTGATGGGACAGTGAATGGGCCAATAGGTTATGGAGGATATGGTGCTGCTGGCAGGCAGAATCAGAGGCAGTGATGCTTATTTAAATTATTGGGTCATTCTTTGACCTTACCATTCTTTTCTAGGCCCGGGAGTTCTAATTGCATCTCGCTACTCTCTGGCATTCTTCATGACAAAGATAAAAACATATGTTGGGACTGGTCAAATTGCTTTAAATCCCCCAACTATTTAGCCTAGGTCTTTTGCAAATATCCGAGACTAAAACATAATTAGATGGGAGAGTTAGGAATCTCTCTGAGTAGTAGTTTTTGTTTGAAGCTATGGTTTTGTCTTATAAGTCTTTCAGGCAGATAGCTTTGTATGAGCTTTCCATTTTACATACTAGGTTAGTTATAGGTGCTTTTATGCTTTCTGTTCAAGTGAGTCATTTATGTTTAAGATACCAAGAGGCTTTAGTATTTTATCAACTAGAGGATTTTATAATTACTTTTGGAGTGGAGTACTTTGTTGAAAATCATAGAATGGTTTACTTTAACTGGTTCATCAACCTGGGATGTGTGAAAAATTAGGATCTTATCTAGATTTTGTTATTTTCAGTTGCATCATTAAAGCAAGGGTAAGAGTACAAATATCTAAGACTCAACTCAACCCTAGTTGGCATCAGCTGTTTCAGGGAGAGACCCTAGTTGGCATCAGGGAGAGACCCTAGGTGAGAGCTGGGGTATTTGGCTGGCACATAATGCCCAGAGCTTTTAAGGGAAACAAATTCCTACCTTCCAGGTATACCAGTTTTCTTTATTCATATCTATACTACATGAGTAATAGAAGTAATTTAATCCTCAACTGGTACACTCAATCCATACACAAATTTGGTCACTCTTCATCTCCAAATAAAGACCGCATCCACTGCACCATTGTCTATTTAAGAGTCACATTTAATGGTGGTTTTGCAGGGTAAATCTCATATGTTATGCATAACTAAATAGAAGCCAAATCTCATGTGTTTTGCATAACTAAATACTCAATAGTACATTTCATTGCATCATTTAGTGTTATTTGCTTCCTGCTGTTGATGTTGGGCTAATTGCTACTGTTGTAGTTGTTTTACTTCTTGTTGTTGTTGTTGTTGCAAATCCATTGAGTTGTAGAAATCCATATTCATGTTCATGTTCATGGACTGTGCAAAAGACAAAGTGGCCACCAACAGACCTCTTTAGGTTTTATCCATTACATATAAAAGCAATATTTAAATGTCTGAGATTATTTGACACTGCATTCTATTAAGCACTATGACTAAGAGGAAGATTAACTAAGATGACTTTGTAACTTATTAGCCAATCCACCGTGTATGCTATCAATATTTCTACAAATCCCAACGTGTTGACGATTTTGAATAAATTGTGCAGATTCTAAATTATCTCTTAACCTACTTTATATGAATTGTAATTTAAGATATTCCACCAGAGAAAATACAGTATAATAAATTTGCAGTTAAAGATAGTGGTAAATTTTCCCATTGGTGTGTGGTTTAATAGCAAGTTGAGAGGGGATCCAACTTGTATTAACACAGACCCAGCTTCAAACCCCCAAGTGGGTGCAGATGAGGTCAGGTGCAAGGCCAGGGTGACTTAGCTGAAGAACAACTATACGCAGTATTTCCCCTAAAAAAGAAACATAGTTGGAAGGGTCCTAATAAAATTGAGAATAAAGGCCCATGGGAGTGTGGTCTATTGAAAAGCAGTGAGATGATCAAGTTTGTATTAATGCAAAGACCTAGGTTGAAAACCCCTCAAGTGGGTGTGGATGAAACTAGGTGGAAGTCAGGTGTGACTTTGATGGCATAGATACACCCCACAAAGCATGCCGGCTCCAAATGGATTCTATAAGAAGCATTTGGCAAAAAAAAGAGAATAAAGAAAATCAAGATTAGCATCTTTTAGATTATTATGAATAGTTATGTACATATCCCTAGATGAGATTACTTTTTAATTTAATAATTTGCAATCTATATATCTGTAGAAAAGTGTTGAAATTTGGATCAAATACAATGATTACTAAGAATTTAACAACTAACCTGACATTGGGAAGCGATGTATACTCTATAGAGATCTGAGAATTGAGTATTCCCTGTGCGATCATTAGTATCCGAAGATGTAGAGAATCCAGTTGCTATCATTTTGTGTTGAATAAAAGTTGTTGGATGAACTGATCCCGGAATGGCATGGATGCCTATTGTAGGAACAGGTTGGTCCATTGGTGCCATAGGTACACGTCCTGCTGCAACTAAATTCATGTCCATCATTCCCATCCCCATTCCAAGACCAACACCGGCCATTCCCATGCCTAATCCTGTAGGACCTAGAGATGCCAAAAGAGACATCTTCAACTGTTGCATACCCAAGGACATCATCATAGGAGGGATGTTCATTCCATTTCTCATAATCATCATCTGCATCATACCATGAAATAGCATTAACAAAGGTATGTTTCTGATGGGAAACTTGCAGGTTTCCTCAGGCTACATTCTATGTAGAGAAAATTGCCCAAATCGATGCTATTGTTTCTACAAAATGAGCAAGCAGAGAGGTATCCTTGGACTACATTCTATGTAGAGAAAATTTCCCAAATTGATGCTACTATTGTTCCAAACTGAGCAAGCAAAGATATATATCTAAGTACACTTGCAGTTGTGCTTGGAGATGCTTCAAGTACTCAATTCCCTCATCTAGCATAGAAGCTTCGTCAGTCTACAAAATTGCATATTTGATATTTGTTATGCATCAGAATAAGCAGCTTGATAAACATTTGTAAAAGGTATTCCTGTGCAGCCTTGAAACTTGTCATCATAGTGCATTTGTGGATGTACAACTAATAACTTGCATAAGGACAACTGATTTTAGGATACACGCAATGTTTCGATTACATAGCATTTTCAGAGTAGTTTTAGCTCGTTAGATGAGCTATATAAAGGAGAATTTGTCAGGGTCAATAGGCTCGTAACATCATTTATTTCGAAGTATGTAGGAAAAATGTCCCAAGGAATATGGATTATATTACCTTGCTTGAGTTGGGTATCAATTTTTTCAAAGCCCTCATCCTTTCATTTATTCTATCTTGACGCCTTTGCACGATTCAAGAAAAACGTATTGAGAAAAACAACAAATATGATTGATTGGTGATCACATGGGCAATATTGTTTTGCTTCAAGAATGTAGATTTTATGATTATTATATTTTTCTTAACAAACATGCAAATTCAGTGTCAGAAAACAAAGGATAATTTATCTACAAAATCAATCCAGATAATTAGCATTGTTGAACGTTAAGATTACTATCCAGAATATGAGCAAAGGGAGATGTATATTATGGGCATCACAATTTTTCTGATCATCATCAAAAAGACACGTTTGTTGTTAATAAGTTGAAACCCCATTTGTATGTGGACCATGCATTTTGTGTCTGACCGTTACCAGAAAGACGTGTTTACTACTAATATTTGGAACCCCATAATGTGAGACAAGATGGAAATTACATGGAGAACACAAATTGCAACATACCCTTTCAAATATAGGTTATGAACAACTGCATCTCTAATCTGGTTACAAGAGCTAGACCGTCTCCCAGTCTGTGGTTTATTTGCTTGGGCAGACTCGTTATCATCTAGGTCCTGGGTAATAAGAACATATGCACTGGAATTATTTTCAAGAATCACTTGATAATCTGTATACGTCAGACAATTCTGAAATCAAGTTAGTATAGAAAGATAATGCTTTGGGAAGAATAATGGCTATTTAAGAGAACAAATATATGATAGATATCTCCACCAACCTCTGATGCCTCTAGTTGATATGATAAGCCCAAAATGTCTACATGACCTCATTATGTTTTAAAGTTGCTTACTTTTCATAGTTTGATAAGGGAATGCTCGCAGTGTTGATAGAAATGCATATCCACAAATACAGTGTATATATGTTTGTATTTCCCCGACAGGGAAATATAGTCAAATACGAAGGGTTCATCAGTTGGTCTAGTTGAGGAAGCCTCTTAAATTTTGAAAAAATCAAAATGATCATAAATGGGAAAAATAGTGCAAGGTACCAATCATATGTATTGCATGAAAAGAAGCTGTGTGACATAAGGAAAGCAATAGAGGAGGAGAAAGGTGAGATATTAGAACTTAAATTCATAATTCAGTATAAAAGGATGAGCTACTGCTGTATTGTTTTTACATATTAGCAGAAGGGCAACTGGTGTAGGCTTGATAGATAATCTGACCAACTACAATGCACACACATATGCATAGGTATATGCATCGTCATGGCATTATGTAGGTCCATGTGGTGTTCATGGATATCTTCAGATTCCCCTCAATAACACTTATACATGGACCTTGGCTACTATATATGTATATATGAAAGATTAAAAGGAAATAATTGAATACGGACCTCACTTTGGCACCCTGAATCTTCTTCTCCACTGAACTTTCTCTCCCATCTCTTACTGCAAGGCTCCTTCCTGCTCTTCTATGTCATGTTATTGTTAGGGGAAAGTTCAGATGTAGAAGTCAGGGTAACCTCCACGCCTTCGTAGTTTTCTAAATTCGTTCTCTCAAGCCTGTGGTATTTTTTATGGATGCAAATCAATTTCAAAGATAAAACAATCATGGCAGGTGGGTCAATTATACATCAATGGATCCTCTCCCTAGGGTTTCTTTGATGGTTCTAAAGGACAAGATAATATTAGCAGTTTAGGAGGTTTTTTATTCCTATATGAGGATCACTTCATTTTATTCAAGGGTGGGCTGGGAAATGGGTCAAACAATTATGCTGAAATGATGTCCCTTTGTCTTCTTTTTAAAAATAGCCAAGGATCGAATGGGTTAGGAGCTTGCAGGTATATGGGAACTCCTTGGTTCTTCAACAGATAAAAAAGGATATTTAAATTCATTATGTTCAGGTGGAAAGGAAATAATTGAATACGGACCTCACTTTGGCACCCTGAATCTTCTTCTCCACTGAACTTTCTCTTGCATCTGTTACTGCAAGGCTCCTTCACGCTCTTCTATGTCATGCTATTATTAGGGGAACATCCAGATGTAGAAGTCAGGGTAACCTCCACGCCCTCATAGTTTTCTGAAGTCGTTGTCTCAGGCCTGTGGTGTATTTTATGGATGCAAATCAATTTCAAAGATAAAACAACCATGGCATGTGGGTGACTTATATATCGATGGATCCTCTCCCTAGGGTTTCTTTGATGGTTCTAAAGGACAAGATAATGTTAGCAGTGTAGGAGGTGTTTTATTCCTATCTGAGGATCACTTCATTTTATTCAAGGCTAGGCTGGGAAATGGGTCAAACAATTATGTTGAAATGATGTCCCTTTTTCTTCTTTTTAAAAATAGCCAAGGATAAAACGGTTTAGGAGCTTGCAGGTAGATGGGGACTCCTTGGTTCTTCAACAGATAAAAAAGGATATTTAAATTCATTATGTTCAGCTGGAATATTTGGCAAATCAGTTAAAGAGGCATCATCATTGTTCAAGGCCATATCATACACTCAGGTATATCATGAACATAATATGCTGGCTATGATGCCATTTCAAAAGAAATCCAACCTGCATTTCAAAAAAAATCCAACAGGTTGAAGCTGGATAATCTACTTTGGATTAATCTATCTTTAGCACCTTGACATAGTCAAGGTCTTCTATCTTTTGATTTCAAGGTTAGTGGTAAAAGTCATTCTTACTGCAATTTATTTTTAGTAGTTTCATATTATAATACGTAATGTAAATTTCTTAGTACTGTTATGAGACATTTTTGAGGGCTATCTTTGGAGGATAACCTCAACAGTAGAATGTAGGGTGTATAATTGGAGGATGAGCTCAATACGGGGGGATTTCTTGCTTTGAGTTGTGATATTTTTTATCCATATGTATTCTAGGAAAAAGATGTAACCTTTTTATTTTCATCTTCTTTTGTGCACATCCTTAGAGGCACACAAAAAATGTGATTTCGATTCCTTCTTTTGGATAGAAATTACTATTTTTTTTCATGGAAAAAAAATATGGACAGAAACCATATGTGATATCATATAAATAAAATAAATTTAGGCATGAGTATTTTAATTCAATAAGCAAACCAAGAAATGCATATCAGGTCTACAACATAAATGTCGATATCTTTTTTGTCAGAGATAGTAGTAGCAGAGCACTTCATGCATTCTCTCTCCGAATAGATCTATTATTTTAAATCAGTTTATCAACAACAAGTGTTTGGAGTATTAGTTCAGGCCTAAGCTATTAAAATTCAGAATATAAAAAGTTAAAGCACATAAATGCGGACTATTAATCAGAGTTTTTATCCAAGCATGACATTGCAGAATAATAAGAGTCACAAGTTGCTAGATTAGTTCATAATTATTGATGTGCCTGTAACCTCAATCTCGAAAGCCTTTGCAGAAACATCAATGAGTTTTCAATCTTTCAGGAATCTATGTTGGTGAGCTATAAGCCTACCGTTTACGGATAACCTACTGTGAAATTCATGCCCAAATAATGATATAGGAATATTTTATATTTGGAAAGGATGTAATGGCATGTGGTTAATAGAAATAATATAGTAACCGGTCCTGGGCAAGGAAGAGAAAGAATATCTGGCGAGTAACGTCTCAGAATGATCCTAAGACTTGTCAGGCCTGAGACTTAAATATGTAATATGGCTATATTCTATACTGTATACTAATACAAAATGTTTTTTCATTTAGCGCAAGAGAAAAAATAACAAAATGACAGCACTACCTAGAACAACATTACCAATGTCGGAAAACCAAAACCCAAAATAAAAATACACATACAAAAGCAGAACCTTTCAACGAGCCAATGAAGACCGGACCAACACTACATTTAGAAAAATGTGACTACATCCACCACTCTCGACGACCAAGAGACCCAAGGTGTAGATAAGTCCACAACATAAATTCTGGACCATAGGTTTGAAATTTTAAATAGATAATAGTACACTATTTATATAGTCCACTAATACTAAAAAATCACATAATGCTAATATACAAACACAAGAAACATCGGCAACAATTGAATACTGAACAAAAAAATTCAATGCTGGGATCAAACAATTCGCAAACGAAAGAATGCCTATTTCACCATCTATCCATCAACTTGTGCCAAAAGCTTATAACCCAACCCCAGAATTTATAATAAAAAAAAGCCTCATAAAACTTGAATCATAAACCCTAAACCCTAAACACTGCATTGGGGGATCCATAAATTTCATAGATGTGATAAAAAAAAACCAACGATGATGACAACCCTACTTTTCCCGCCCAAAACATATAACAAAGGGAAAAACCAAGCATTCTCAGAAGCTACTCTCAAATCGGGAACGCATCAAGAGAACAAAAGCTCTAGAAATTTATGAAATTTGATATATCTAAAAACTAGGTCAGTACTTACTACTTGCTTCTCAGTTAAACTATGTAAGGGAAGAAGAGCTGGGGTTACAAAAAATAAATACACATGAGCCTCAAAATGGAATGAAAACCTCTACATCTCTACTATTGCACGAGTACTACATATTTTCAACATTGCAACACCATTAAACCTCAAAAATCTATTTGCCTGGAACATTTAAATAAAGAAAATATGATAAGTTAGACCTACGGTGAACGAACTTGCCTTGGGGTTTGCAGTCAGATTCGATATTGAAATAATGTAGTGCAAGCGAAGAAAATTGCACTACGAATGCTTGCCCAACATGCTTTTGTGGCTTCTCCGAATGAGTACCTCAGATCACTTCTAACCCTATGCCTTTCTAAAATGAAAAGAAGTTATGTAAAATAAAATGCGTCCGAAGATAGTAGATTTTGTATACATAAGGAAGCCTCTATTTTAATATACAAGAAGGCAGAGCATGGTCCCATGAGAGACCCCGATGGTCTTATGCTTATCCTCGTTATGGTTGTGCTTTTAGGAGAAGGGTGGTTCCATGTAAGAGTGTTGATAAGCCAAATATAAAACAATCAAATGTCAAATGTAGGGATATGTCATTGGGAGAAGTATACTGAACAACTAAAATGCCCTTGATCTACCAGAAATCTCGCAAAGGTAGAATCGCCTAAACTTCAATTTCGGTTGTCCAGCTAGATAGTTTCAGAAACAAGCATTTAGTATAGAATGAGAAACTGTGATTTCTGAAATTGCAAATTTAGATAAACTACAATTTCCAAGCACGATTTTGGCCAGAATTATGGAAAAATACACTAGAATAAAGGGGCATTTTAGTTTACCTTTATCCCACGCTATGTCATTGTAGTATGATTGAAAAATTTGAGACAAATTCAGAATAGGATACTAATAAGATAATAAGTAATATTAAATTAATCAATGGAAAGAATGTTAATAACAAACTAAAACTTTGAAGATAGGGTTATGTAATTGTAGTAAGATAAAAATAATATTAAAAGAATTAATAAAATGGGTATTAATTTCAAACGAATATCTGATTATACGGACTACATGTTATTCTAATAAGAATATCCATCTTAAACCTAGAACTATCAAGTACCGAGAGGGATTCAATTTCTTGAGGTGTAATTTTATTTTAATCTTAAATTTTTAAACATCCAAAAGAAATTGATCCCTCTCAGTGCATGATAGATTTGGGTTTAAGATGAATCTATATTGGGTTTTATTTTTTATTTTATGAGTTAGAATGGACTTTTTAATAACTTTTTATTTGGCACCTTGGGCGGTAGAGCACCTCGCTACTCTTAGTGCAAAAATACAAATGACAAATAATCAAGACACTTTTTCATGTACCTTTTCTTTGAATGTAGCTATTGATCGCCCATAAATCTTGCATTCTTCTTCTCTTTTTCTCCACCTCCTTTATGACCATCCTCGTATTGATGCGAAGTGATCAAAGTGCCATCATTATTAAGCCTACTGCACTTTCTCTCCAATGATGAAAAAAATTATAACAGAATTTCACATGATAGTAAGATGATGAAATAATTTTAGATAGAAAACAGGACATGATAGTAAGACGTCGACATGTGACCCTCAATTTGAAGTAGATCCTCGTTATAATTAGAGCATTAAATAAAGATAAAGAGCGTGTACTCGTTTACCTCATTACACATGGAAATATAGACCTTGTATGTTTCTTACTCATGAATTAGCAATTAATTGACCAAGAAGCTGCAACATATTCATATATTTTGCATTGACTGATCTCCTAATTAATTCGAAAGCCCATTAATTTGAAATCCAGTTGACCAGCTAAATTGGCAGCAAGTGACGTTGTGTGAGTTGCGCCTAGGCATTGGCCGATGTGACCCTGTTAATACACATAACCGTAATTACAATTATTAAATTATGCCTATATTGAAGATGCATGTTAATGATGGGTATAATTATGACATTGTTAGTCAACATATCATGTAGATGATTAATTTGGTGTTAATTAAATAAGCTCTATATCTCGTTATATGATCACGTTATAAATTGTGCCATAGCTCGATTTACAATTTTGTACCTGCATTGTCCACGTCGAGTGACACAATTTACATGATGATCACTCATGTCTCTAAATCCATGATCTACAATGTTTCAATTTACTAAATTTTAACACTCTAGACGGATTCAGAGACCCCCCTGAATCCGTCTGGAGTGTTAAAATTTATAAATTGTACAAATTCATTGTGAAAATTGTAATTTTACATTGTTGGAGTGAGACAACTAAAAATGACCAAATAAATGACCAATTGTTATGTGGTCATTTTTAGCTTAGTTCTTATCATGTGACCAAATTGGTCATTTATCTTGGTCATTTTAGTTTAGTCCTTATCCAGTGACCAAATTGGTCATTTATCTTGGTCATTTTTAGTTAGATCACTTAAAATTTCTCAATTTTGGTCATTTATCCCTTGAAAAAAGTTTGGTGACCAAATTTTTTGGTTTCCTGGTCACTAATCTCTCATTTTGTACTAGTGTGATGATGAAGATGGTGATGATGATGAAGACGTTGATGATGATGGTGATGGTGATGAAGATGATGATGATGATGATGAAAAAGATGATGATGATGGAGATGTTGATGAGGAACCTAGAGATGACAATTATGATGAAGATGGTGATGATGAAGATGGTGATGATGATGAAGATGTTGATGATGATGGTGGTGGTGATCTACATTTTATATTAATGGTATGGCTTGGTCTAAGGTGGTGCTCTTAAATAACTATTCCATTATGAAAGATTTAACAAGACATGAATTAAATTTAAGATAAGTGTATTGTTAAATATAGTGAGCATTGAGTATGGGGAACCAAGTATATGAATATGTGTATTGTTAAATATAATTTTGTGGGGCGAATCCAATAACCAACATAATCAACATAATATAAGATTTTTTTGGGTTGGGGATATACCTCAAGGTACCCAAAGCATGAAAAAAACCCGGGTGGGAACAAAATCAAGAGAACAAAAAATGTTGAAGAGGACATGTGGGGTGGGAGGTCGGACTCCAAAAACTCAAGCATTGACATGAGTGAGGTAGGTCTAAAGCAACTTCTCTCATACCAAATGAGATAAGTGGTAGGTAGGTCTCTAAAGCAGCTTCTATCATACCAAATGAGGTAGGTCTAAAGCAACTTCTTTTGTGGAGTGGTGTTGCATTTTTAAGTTCCCTTGGTCATTGTGTTCTAGTTGCATTGTTGGTTTTGGCTATTTGTTCTGAATGCTAGGAGTTTTTCTTTTTTCTTCTTTAACTTGTGCGTAGAGCTCTAGGCATTCATCTAAAATTTTCCCAATCTATCTATCCAAGTTCATTCTACCTTCATTAATGAGTTTTGACCTCAAATTGCAATCTTCTTCTATGGTCATGTATTATTTATCTCGAGGAATTTATTTATATCCAATGTATTTGACTCTAAGAACCTCTCATGAGTGATTATAAAAAGTCATTCCCTAGCGTGTGCAATAGTTAGTTGATTCTTTCTTGCATAATTTCTCATGTAATTTTACAATTTACTTTCCCACCACTAAATAGTCTCTTTCTCACACAACATATATGCATGTATGCATCCATTATACAATATGTGTCGTAATTAGTATTACCGATATGTGTCATTATGTGTCATTATCCAATATATATCTACATATTCATACACATAAAAGGTGATTAAAAAATATAAAGGTTATTAGGACCTAAATGAATATTTGCATGCTCATGAGCCATGAACATGTCCTTTAATCACTACACAAGCTCTCTAGACGGGATACATGGCCTTTGTTTTGGATATGGATTCCATTTGGAGGTTTTGTGCACTAAGGATGGGTCTTCTGTAATGTCCCCTCATATCATACCAGCATGAAGGAGAGGATCGTGATACTAAATCAGGGCATCTAGCCCCATATCCATTAAGTAAAGCTCATTGATAAAATGACATATACATGTGCATGTTATAGAAACAAAGCAGAATTTAAGAATTATGTTTAATATCTAACATACATTCAAAATTTATGTGACAGCCATTAAATAAAGACATTGCAGAATTTATAAAAGAGAGTACTTATCTTATAACAAAGTAGTCCCAAGCAACTAGCTATGCAACTGCAACGTTCCACCCAACCATAGGCCAGTTGTGCTTATCAACCTCTTGATACAACTACCACCCCCGAGCTGGGCATGCTCTCTATAAGGAACCATGGAACATCAGACTCACACATAGCCAAGCATACACCAAGATGAGCCAAGCCAATTTCCAATTGGGTTTATCAGGCTGCTAGGAAATGGAAAGGAAGAATTGCTAAGCTAGTGAGCTCAACCACAGAGCTATGGATACCTCTATAAGATCTATCTAACTTGGCACCCACAATACCTACACACCCAGCACAAAGAAGTATTCAATTCACTGCCACACAATCCCTCAAGTCATACCTTCCTTTCTAGTGCTCTCAGGGTGTGCATAGAAAAGTAGCCAAAGCCCTCTTGATCTTCTTGAGAGGTTATTCTCCCCACTAGGTTTATCAAGCCAATTCTATCCACTACCACTCCAAATCTCTTGCTCACAGATTTAAACCAAAACAAGGATGCACATAACAATAGAACCACAATTATTGGGCATGATAAAAACGTTTTTACAGTGGGATGTCCAAAGAGGGGTTTTCTACCAATTCAGAAAAACGTGGGAAAGCCCAAAAACGAAATGGCAATTGGGGAACAACCCTGGAGAGCAGAAATCGTTTTCAGAAAAACGCCCATGGGTATTTTGGGGCAAAAAACGACCTCCATCACAGTCCCAAATCGTGGCCCTTCTCTCCCAGCTGCTGTATATGCAAGAACGAGCTCCCAGACATGGAAAATGTAGGAAAAATGGTGAAAAACGTGATGGGGAAAGGCCCAGTAGTTCAGACTGCGTGAGAGAGGAAAGACTATGTGTTCAGAATCCCTTTGGGAACCATTTCGTGGGTGTTTTCTTGCCCAAGAAGCAAAAATACGAATTCCCAATTTGATGGCTTGCCCATGCACGAAATTGGCTGCCATACCTCTTCATTCCCAAGGCATTAACTACCTCAACCAATTTCTGGAAGAATTAAATGATTGGGTCCATAACCCAAAATGGGTAGTTGGTGGTTTATGGGTTTTCTCATTGACACATGGATTAACACCATTGGCTCAAGGGTTTGAATAATTTTCCTCCCTATTCCTGGTAGAATCATGCCCCCATCTCTTTGTTGCATAGCATAGCCAGTTGTGGGTTTTTCATTAAAATTCGTATTTACATGATGTCTTAATTTACATTGTGCCTATCTAGCACAAGAACCATAGGCATATATTTTTAATTACCGATACATAAAACGCTAAATCAATGGTGGGGCCTTGGCCTTGAGCTCCTCACCATGATCAAATAACAATATTTACAACATTTACGATTTAATACAAAGGGGGTCAAAATGGGGACATTACATCTTCAGGTATTGAAAATGATAAGGTGAGGACATATGAGGCCTCAAATCGAATATAAATGTCCTAAGGATATTATCCACCAAGATTCCCTCAACCCCCAAACATGCCCTTTCAAAGAAATTTTTATCTTCGAGTGTGATATGGGTGCCAACATGAGCTTTTGTCTACTAAGGATGGATCTTGGCGTCTTGACCATGGTTGAGGGGATGACAATGAGGTTCATGTGACTCCAATGAATCTTCCATGGATCATGGGGTAAAATGATGTCTTGAACCATTGAGTTGACTATGTTCAATATGTGTCTTTACATAAAAAAAATCCAAGATACTTAAATTACAAAGAGTGATTATCAATATTACCAAAACATTGAATACATTATCAATACTAAGGGTCTATGCCAACTTGTGCAAGTAGTAGTTCAACACATTAAACATGCTTTCATTAAAGGCAGACACTAACACACAAAGAACGATCCATATGTAACTACATTAACAATTCTCTTTTATATGCGAAATTGGACTTTCCCTCACTGAGCAAAACTCTAGCTTCGGAGATGGCGCAGTGGCACCATTTCTGGGTCTTTGAGGCACTAAGTGCGGGGACCCCTAGCTGAAACCCGGTGTCCCGGATCCATCGGAATCGACGGATTCGCAATCGTATTCACGGTTTTGGTACTATGGTCATTTTTGTCAGGCACCCCGTGGCCATTCAGGGACACTTGGAGGATTTGCTCCAAGGGCATGAAGCCCAAACCGACAAGCGGACTTGTGTTCTATCAGCTCCCACATGTGCGGATGGGCATAATGGATATGTTCACGATGGCCATGCATGCCCGGGAGCCTTCGGATCATAAATGACCACATTGAACAAAATTGGAATGGCCTTCACCTAGCAAAACCCTAGCTCCAGGTATGGCACAATAGCACTTCCTCTAGGGGTTGGAGACATGGTGTGGGGGGTCCCCGAGTGGAAACCTTAGCTTCTAAATCCATCAGAATCGATGGATTCATGATCGGAGTCATGGTTTTGGTTATAGGGTCATTCTTGTCAGGAAACCCATGGCCATTTAGGGACACTTGGAGGATTTCCTTCGAGGGCACGAAACCCAAAACAGTGAGGGAACTCAGGTTCCGTCACCTCCCACACGTGCATGTGGCCATTTTGGAGGTGTTCACTAGGTACATACTCGTGGGGGAGCCTTCGGATCATAAATGACCCCCTTGAGCAAGATTGGGATGCAGGGTTCAAATTTCATTTCATCTCCTCCCTTCAAACTAATTTTTTTTTACATTTTGAAATTTTACTTTTCCCTTCACACGAAGTTTTAGTGACAAAATAACCCTTCAAAAATGAAGTTAGACTTTAAAAAATATCATTAATAAAAAAATTTTATTAAAGAATAATTCGTGGAAGTTAATGTTTGGCCACATGTAATGCAACAAAACAAAACTTTCAATTTTAACACGTTGCATTAATGGTGTAATTGAAATTGTGACATTTTATTCCAAATGACTTGGCTTTAAAGACCAAATAAATATAGTATGCCCTTTATAGAGGCTATTCATGAAAACACACATTACTATTGAGACTATACTATGATTTTCTTCCCTGCCTTTGTCAACAGAATATTAATAAGGTTGTTTTTCCAAGGTATAGGATGTTTTGGATTTCTCAACTATTATTGCATGTGAACTTGAACATAGCAAGCTACAACAAATCTTTCACGGAAGTGGATTTGTCTATGTGAATAGATAAGTGAAAAGTTTTTAGCAACAAGACCTATAAATTTTAACTTGGAAGTATTGGAAATGTACAGAGTGGGATTGAGAGGTTTGATGGTGATTGTAGTAGTGGGAATGGTATTGGTGAGAATGATGTCATGATAGTGGAATTAAACATTAAGATGGTGACCCTAGAGCTTGGATCCTAGCCTAGAAACATGAGATCCTAGCCTAAAAACCCTAGTTGGTAGCATAAACCCCAGTTTGCATTCTAATCACAATGAAACCCTATTATGTAGCCTAAGATCTAGCCCTAAACTAGAATACATATAAAAACTAAATCCTTTTCATTGTACATATATATTCATGTGCATACATTTGAATCCAATAACTATGTACACATATATGCATAGTTTCGCATCTATATAGCAAGGGTGCATACAACTAGAAAAACGTTGTACCTAGCACTGGATACCTAATTTAGAAACGTAATGGTTTGAAATTGGTTGTAGCATGAAGAATTTTATATGGTGGATATAAACACCTATGGAAACCTTCTCAATGGATGGAAAACCTAATATTATCATAACATTAGTAAAGCTTAGTCCAACATGTAGTAATGCTTACATGTTCTAGTGTTGATGGTGCACTAATGGATGCATGCAACTTGATGAGGGTGTATTCGTGACTCCATTGAGGTAATGCAAGTCCTAAATGTCGTTACCAAGTGTCTGAGTGTCCAATAGATGAATTATGATGTCCTAATACCCCTCAATCCCTTCCAGACAGAATTCAAAAGCATTTGGGCTATTGGGGTAACAAGTTGGTGTGTTGAGGTGGATATAGCCTCAAAAATACACCTCATAGTAATCATTTATTGTAATGTCAACTATATGTGTTTAAGTCAATGTGTCTACGTAATATTAGATCGCTATCACATAATGATAAATTAAGTCCTAATTGTAAATGCTAGTGGATGTGATGGTCATCAAATCAAAGGTGGCTATATCCGTGAGTGAGAATTAATGAGCTAGTTATACATTGTGCTCAAGGTTGTCCTTTTTGTATGGTGACAATTGATTAAGAAATGATTCCATAAGTTGGTTATTAATTTGTTGCATGATCTTAAGTAGACAAAATGGTCAATATAAATACTAGTAACTACATTTCATTATGTAGAGTATGGAGATTTTGGATCTCATTATGTAGAGCTATTAAAAATCATGTCGGATCTCATTTTAACCTTTTGACAACAATGGACATTTTCTTTTTTTAAGTATTCTTTTCCTAGTACTCAAGTTCCCAATATATATCTTATGTGCCATGAGGTGTGATTTGTCCATCCATTTATTCCGTTTGTTTTTAGATTAATTCTCACACATGATTTTGTTTGAGTTAGCCTATGTTTATAATGTTTTCTTAACATAGATACCATTACAAGATTTTACATGTGGAAAGATAAACCAAGCAGAACTATGATATCCAACTTCTCTTCTAAGATCTAGGTAAGCGTTAGGTTGATTCACATTATCAACTAATGCATGGACATCATTGGTACCAAAACTTAAGACTGCATGCCATGGATGGATAGAAGTAAAAACCAAATTTAGACAACATCACATCATGATACACACAACATCAAACAACAACATTAGACAACGAGATATATAAATCAGATTACTGAAAATCCATGTACATAAAGGCTACAAAACTCATCCAAACATATACAATTTCTGGAAAATAGTGGAACATGGTTCCCAATGTACATACAATGGCAACTCGTTCCCTATAAAAAATGTGGCAACCAATGTCGTAGATCCAAAATACATGGCAACTCGTGCCATAGATACAAAGTACATGGAAACTAGTGCACAAAAGTGCCACATCGTGGCTAATGTACATAACATAGTGTGTTAAGCATTGTGACCACCCTTGTCACTCCCAGGTGCATATCCAAAGTCGATATTCTTCCTCTTCGAGCTACTGGTATCTCGAGTCTTCTTCCCTCTAGGAGTAGACTGTCTCTCCGGGCTCTGGAACAAATGATATAAGATACCATCATTTTCAAGCATTTGTAACATTTGCCACATTTATAAAACAAATGTAGAATTCGAATCTTAAATAAATCACCTATGATGCGAGTGGGAAACGTGAGGCAGGTGTCCTAGATCTACGGATCCTCTCAGCAATTCCAGCCTACAACATTTACAACAATCATTTCATTTAAAAGTAATAATTGCTTAACTTAATTTTTGTTAATGCATCAAAATATTTTAATAAATTAGCTTGAGTCTCACTGTGAACACCTTCGACGATGGACATGGCTGGGATTCTGAGCTAGTAGGTGGAGCAGATGGCTGGAGAACCAGCTCCGGTGGAGTCAGGGGGGGGGGGGTGCAAATGTAGTTGCAGCTAGTACAAGTGCAACCACTGTAGATACAGATGAGGATACTGGAAGAGTAGATGCCACAATAGTGGCGGGAAGTGGGGAAGATATGGTGGGAGAAGACATGGTGGTATGGGGTGGAGGAGGACGTCGCGGACGATGAACCCCTATCGGTTGTACGATAGAGGGTATCAAACAAAAAGGGATATGGGGATGTTGAGGGATGGTGAATGGGAGGGAAGTCCTAGATAGAGGGAGGAGGATGGACGGAAGGGAGGTTTTGGACGAAGAGGGGAAGCTGGAAGGAAGGGGGGGCATGGACGAATGGGGGAGGATGGATAGATAGTGGGGCATGGATAAATTGGGGAGGATGTATAGACGGGGGGTCATGGACTAGTGGGGGAGGATGGATGGAGGGGAGAGTATGGCCGGAGAGCGGAGGATGGATGGAAGGGAGGGGGTGGATGGAGGGATGGATCTAGATAGAAGCGAGGGGGGTGACTCATGGGAGAGGGTGGAAACATAGGACTAAAATGGGGACTTGCAACTGTTGGTGGCACCTACATATACATTTATAATATCACAATTTAGTAAACAAACAATAAATTAAACCATAGTAAGTCGTAACAATTCAAATTAAAAGCGTGCTTTTAACTACACATTGTACCTATGTATATGGTGATCTGTCAATCCATGGAGGAGATGGTTGATCACCGTAGTCAGGGAACACCTGTGGACAACAAAATACATGCATGTTATGAACATATTAAACAAGTCATTATTTAGGCAATCAAGATATTCAAAAACATTGTACGAAGTATCAACGTGTATGCCATAAATATAAATACTTAAATAATATAAATGCCATTTAAGTAATAACAATATTGTGTAAGGTTTTGAAAATACCTTCGTGTGAGGTGCCGCAATTTTAGTTGTAGCTGCCATTGTTGCATCCAGGTTGGGAGATCCTACATTCTCCCATGTTAGTGTCTGAGCTCTAAATAAATGTACATTGAAATAATAGTTTAATTCAAACAAAAATACTTTACAAATTATCAAGTGATGATTGAAAACACATTAAAAAAATTGCTAACCTGCTCCACATAACAACCCTTGATCGGAACAGGGAAAGTGTTCCTGTAATGGGGACAAAGATGTGGCATTGTCTTCATCGAACTGGAATGCCCAACATGGATACCGCCGGTCACAAGTATATCTTGACCCTGTCGTGAAGGCCTTGCACCTGAATCTCTATCAAGGTCAACCAACCTCTCCACTGTAGTCGTTGCTACAAAGGCAGTGTGTCTGAGGAGTCCACGTGTAACATTCCTCATTGCCTCCTCGATCTGATCAAGTCTGTAGGATAACCAAGGTGGTTGGGGAGAGGGGTTGGGCTCGCACCTAGGAGTTGGTGGCCCACTTAGTGGGTTCCTCCTGGCAGCAGGTCGATCTTGGGTAGAGCCACGCCCAACACCCTAGAACTCGGTTATGTCAAAATAGTTAACATGTAAACCGAGGCGAAAATCAGCCCACAATTGCCAAAGGAAGTACTGTGGAACCTCCCTATTATTGCAGGGAGGTTTATCGTACACCATGAACCACCTCTGCATCCAATTGTCCCTCCATGGTTGGTAATGACACCAATCCATGCAGACACATGGCTTTCTAGTGTTCGGTGGTTGTTGTGTTCTTGAATCAGTGAACATACTGTATAATTCGGCCTTTGTAATATTCAAATCTTTTATTTCTTCCTTGGAAATACCCGTGGAGTAATACTACTGCATCCTAGCTCTAAATTCAGTCATATCAGTCAATTGGTGATGTGCATGGGTGAGGGAGTCAATTGAGCTCTCAATTGACGTGTCAAGAGACACTTGAGATGGTTCCCCCAAGTTTCTTAGTTCTCGAGTGTGCACTCTCATTTCATTTACATAATGGTTAAGGTCATCTTGTTCAAAATTTGGTTGGTGGTTTTGATTTTCTTCGGCATTTGGATTTTGTTGACGGTTTTCTTCGGCACTGGGTCCAAGGTTTGGGTTTTCTTGTGTTCCACCAGACTCCGGGTTAACATTATGTTCATTCATTGTGTGGGTTAGCTTGATCTGTAGTTGAAAATTTCTCCATTGTTTTAAAATTTTGGGAATTATTACCAATTTAAAATACAATAAAATCAATAAAATGAAACAAACAATGAATAAAATGACAAAAAAATTGGAACTTACCTATCCAATTGACTTGTTGATGAGTTGGTGGATCGATTTGGTGGGTTTTGGAGTGGAAATAGACTCTTTTGGTAGCTGTAGTCACACGCACGCGGAGAGGAAGTTGCGCTCGACTGATGAGTAGAATGGGAACATTCTGCTCTGTTTTTTTTTAACAGGAGCGCATGCACACCTCTAAGCGCGCACATGCCAAAAACGTGCACGCGCCTCTATTCGGTATCGAACCTAGATGTGTGTGTGCGCTTCCTTAGGTGCTTGCACGTCGTCGTTTCAGTCCCTCTAGCACGTCCCCATTGCAACCGTTTTGGAGAGCAACTTTATGCGCCTACTTAGGTATGCTTTTAATGAATCACAAGTGTGGGAGAATCTTACCAAGAAAGACGTCCTTGCATACTAAATTTAGGAAGAGTCGGTCAATTAACACACAGTATCATCAATTATAACATAGCATCATATACAGCCTTCTACATGGCAACCAAAGAGACAGAGTTAAGCATTTCATACCTTCTCTTATGCTTCGGATATCCTTTTTTCTAGCTTTGTAAGTCCATATTTAATGTATTCCCCATTATTAAGAGAGGAAAAATCACCCCACAATGGTAGGCTAAACAACCACAAAATACATTTTCGACCCTACATAAATTCTTTGAGAACCATAAAATTCAATAAGAAAAACAAGAAACATGTCAAAATACCTGACAATGCCTAAAGCAAAAGAGGAAACATAGACAGTGTAATTCCAGGTTGCTCCACCCATGGCCTGTCCTAGAAAGGAGAACGCAAACATAGGTAGAAACACAATTGTAGTGGTTATAACGCCATGGCCCCCTGCACACCCAAATACATGACTATGAATGAAGTCCCATCCCTTGGGCATGATACCACAAACACCAATAGAAACATTATTGTTGTATCGTCAATTGCAAGCTTCACAATCCCCATGTTTCTTGGGGGAACTTTGGATCTGAGGGGATGGGATTCAAAAATATCCTAGATGCAAATTGATCACTATAAGACCTGA
This sequence comes from Larix kaempferi, assembly GCA_027924585.1. Taxonomy (NCBI): domain Eukaryota; kingdom Viridiplantae; phylum Streptophyta; class Pinopsida; order Pinales; family Pinaceae; genus Larix; species Larix kaempferi. Next base: position 6,309,055 of record BSBM01000278.1, on the reverse strand, counting down.
TAGTAAATATCAATTGCCCTTCTCATGTGGACATTAAGCAACTTGCAAAAAGATATTCAACCCATAAAATCTGGATGAATCTAACTCCTACTTCGATTTCCATGATCGATAGAAGGAGAAAGATCCCCTAGCAACTTCCATTTCTAGAATCAAGGGCGAATGGGAGTTGCCTAGTGATTTTCGTGGGCGAACATAGGTTTAAATCGATTATTATAGGGGTGAAATTGTTTTATCTTGCCTCCCCTTTTTAAATTCGACAAGGCTAACCTTCTATTCATTAAAAATAAATAAATAAAAATTGGGTTAATAATACCTAAAGGGTGTTTAATAAAAAATAGACCATAAAAAATTTAAAACCCCTAAATTCAGCCCATGGGCTAATATTAGCCCCTAAAATTTTCCATGTATTTGATAATGATGGATGATAGAGCTCAAAAATATAAAGTTAACCATGTATAAAGTTTGAGGAAAGGACGATCCTAACCTCAAAATTAGCCTAGGGTTTTGGGTTTTTTAAGAAGGGTGAAATGATTTGACCATGAAATCATTTGCACAATTGTTTGTGGGAAAGAGTTGATCATTGAGGATGTTTAAATTTTATGGTGTGTATAGGATTTATATTGTTCTTTCATTTTCTTGTAAAGTAATTTTTTAATTGATTGTTATTCAGATTTACTTTGCTTTTTAAATTTCCATTGGGTAGTGTTGTTGGTGTCTCTATTAGAGATACTAGCAGTGAAAGAGGAAAAAAATGTGCTAACATTATCAAATCTAAATTAAAATAGATTAAAATTTTACGGAAGTATAATACTATTTCCATTATTAAAAATTAATTTATAATTTATATAATTAAAAAATAATAATATTAAATATTTTTTTTTTTTAATACTTTATATATACAACCATATAAAATAGGTTTAAAATCATATTTATTTTAAATTTAAAATCACATTACAAATATCAAAACGTAAATAGCTTTGATTTGAAGAATTGTAACACATTGTGGATGCTCTTGTATTATGAGAGAGGACGTATTTATAATAAACAAATTTTATGTAGTGATGTTATGTGGTAATGAATGCATTTTCTTATTTATAAAGTTTTGATATTAATTATAATGTGTATTTTTATTTATAAAGTTTATAAATTATTTAATTGAGTCTTTGTCTTTAAACAATTTTTTACCCTTTTAAGAATGTAAGAAAATGTTGAGTAAACTAAATAGTAGAGACAAAAACACATAAAATATAAAATAAAATAACATTTTTTAATAAATTTATTGAAAATGAAAAAGAACTATATTTTTGGGTTGAGAGGCGCTCTACAATCCAGTATGGGGGAGATCTTATGAGTCGATTGTTTGTCGAGTAACGAAATAATACAAAGTAAACAAAAAAAGAATAATAAAAAGTAAAAAGTAATAAATATTATGTCCGCTGTAAACAAAAAAGAATAATACAAAGTAAAAAGTATATGAGACTTAAACTACAGACTTTAGAGCTTGGGATTAGGTGGTAAATATTATGTCCACCATAAACAAAAAAGAATATTACAAAGTAAAAAGTCAATATGAGACTTAAACTAGAGACTTTACTTTTTACTTTTAATACAAAGTAAAAAGTAAATATGAGACTTTACAGTGTTTGTGGAGTGTTTGTCTAGTAACAAAATAATACAAAGTAAACAAAAAATAATAATACAAAGTAAAAAGTAATAAATATTATGTCGACCATAAACAAAAAAGAATAATTCAAAGTAAAAAGTAAATATGAGACTTAAACTAGAGACTTTAGAGCTTAGGATTAGGTAGCGCACGCAATGAGCTATTCAAGGAGAGGTTTGCACCTCTGGAGACTTCGCTTGATAGAGACTAGGATTTGGATCTAGGGTGGTTATGATACAAAGCAAAACGAGCTATTCAAAGAGAGGTTTGCACCTCTGGATATTTGATCCCTCTGGTCGCTTGATAGAGCCTATGATTCGGATCTAGGCTGGTTATGATACAAAGCAAAACGTATAAGACATCTATATAATGATACAAAAATTTTAATAATACATAAATTTTAGTAAGATATATAGAGTTTTTTTAGTATTAAGTACATTAATTGTATTGAGTAGATGGGAGTGCACTAAGCTAAGAGAACAAAATGTACAAAAATATTTTAGATATCTATTTATAATATTTATGACTTTAAGTAGGATATTCATATATTTTTAATGACAATAACTTGGAAACACATAATTTAGAGGTAAGAACTATCAATTAAATTATTATTAGTAACTCTTAATCAAAATTCAATAGTCAAAGCATGTACATCCTACTCTAAAATACAAATTACTTTTTGGAGCGAAAAAGTAGGTAAGAATGCCTACTCTAAAATACAAATTACTTTTTGGAGCAAAAAAAGTAGGTAAGAATGGGCATGATCGAAGTAAAATAACACTTTATTAGGGAATTCAAAATCAAATACTTTACTTGTAGGGAAAATCAAAATCAAATCAAATAGACTTATATTTTTTAAGTAAGTCTATCATGTAATATTTAGAAAGTGTTTAGTGTTTCGAATGTGTTGAGGGTGATGTACCTTTTGAATATGAATATACAAAATAAAATAGACTTAAATTTTTAAATAATGTTACCATAGAGTATTTAGAAAGTGTTGCATTGTATCAAAAGTGTTGAAATGTAATGTTTATTTCCAAGTAGGGTTTCTAACAATTTTATCTTCACATCACATAAATTAGTATACAATGTGAAGTGTGAACTTGTTGAAATTTAACATTTATTTGTGTTTCTCTAGCTTTTCAATATAAATATATAATAAAAAATTTTATCTTATTCATTTCATTTGGTTTAGTTCATTTATCTATGTTCTTTCTCCTTTAAATTAAGTAATGGGTGTGTGCAAGAAGATGAGGGACACTTTAGATGCAAAGCTACTTTTTTCAAAACTCGTTCCTGATACATAAAACATAACACGTTTCTGATATTTAGCACCTGCCATGGTAAGACCCGAGCCTAACATGTCATTGGACATGTAGGATAGGTAACCATAAATCGTACACATTATGTAGTTACAAAACGCGTACGCGTTATGTAAATCTAAAAATGAATTTAAATACATAGTCCCGACGATTGCCGACCACCCGCGGCACTCACACATCAGAAACGCGAAATAGAGGCGAAATAGACCCTGGACGAGGACGATTTGTGTCCCACTCAAGTATCGGTGTTGCTCGATTTAGCTGGAGGGGAGACAAATTCACCGGTGGATTGTCATCTAGTCAAGTAATTCATTCACCCATCCCATTTTTTTGTCATTTCTTAACCTAAATTACTATTTTTTTATTGTTTAAAACAACCTAGTTTTGTAATATTGATAAAATTGGGAATAACCCAATCTCTAACTAAATTCACATCTCCCTCAACCAAGATGAGTGAATAATTAAAATGAATCCCTTTTCAAAAACTCAAAAATTCATAATCCAACCAAAAATTGAAAAAAATAAAACTCCCCCCTTTCTACAATGTATTCATCTAAGTCACCCGACACGAGGACACGAGACACGAGTGTCTCCACCAGGATTCAAATTTGAAGCCTTCAGGCCACTTCAAATTTTACCCACACGTCATAGAAGGCCACTTCAAATTTTTCCATGCAAAAAAAATTTAATTTCATGGTAAGCCCTTCAATAATTAAATTAACCACTACTGTTTAAAATTGCAACAGAAGGGTAGCTTCAAATTTCACCCATCAACAATTTTTAGTGGGAAATTGGGAATGCGGCTACTAGCTAGGTGATTTGGGAGTGGGACTCAGTTACTCTCCAATATCCACGTGTTCGATCATCCATGGATCATGGACCATTGGGCCTCTAATAATATCATTGAGCAACTTACGTGGATGGGCTTACACTGAGTAGCCCATGGCTTGAACGCTTCGAAGTTCTCGTGTTTGTAGCGAGCGCTTACGTGTTTAACACATTTAATGGCATCAACAAAATTATTAAACCTGGAAGGTGGCTCATACGTGTTGTTGCTAGCGGGCTTACCAAGTTACAAGTTATCACATACCAATTCGTGAATGCTGACTCCGTGAGTTAATTGAGTATTCAATGTATAATATATTATGTTAATGTGCCCCCGCGAATTTGGCATTTCAGACAAAATCCACAATCCATAAACTTCTTGTAATGTTGCAGGTTGTTGCTCCTGCCCGTGGCCCCTACCTATAGCCCTGTGTTTTCTTTGTTGTATCAAGTTAATCCTACCGTCTACGGCTCCCAGCCTCACACCCTGTGTTTTCTTTGTTGTATCAAGTCAATCTTGCAGCTCCCGAGTTCCACCTTTTGTTTTCTTTGTTGTATCAAGTCAATGCTCGAATTCCATGCTTCCATGGCTCCGACCATCAATATATAATATTACATGAATAGAAACAAGCTTTTTCTTATACCCCTATTCCACTGTGGTTGAGCTACTTCCAAGTTCCACCTACCCTATCTCCTCCAGTCCTCCAGGATAGTTTGCGGAGCGAAGCTGGCAATGCCAGCCTGCCATAAACATATTTAAAGAAATTCGTTTTCTTTGAGGAGCTCAACTTCAAGGCTGACTAGATTTTTGACATCCTATGAATTTATAGGTCTGCTATATCCACTGAAAAATAAAGCCTCTCAACTTTACTACGTCAGTAAACATTGAAATTTTGATGTACTATTACATTTTCAAATGAAAAGAATAACTTATTATTAATAAAAAATCAAATCATATTAATATATTAATGAATTTGAATTTAGCTTCCCAATATTAATATTATTTTACATTTTAAATGATCCACAAGCAAATATTATCCTGAGAAGGAAATGGAAAAAAAGGAATTTCCTCAACACAACATGCTATTTCCTTATGATGATGCTTTTACATTTATGATTACCAACCTTGGAATCAGGTTTGGTTATCCGAAGGTGTAATATCTTCTAAGCTAAGTCAATAGGTAGGGATGTTGGTATTGATATAATTATGACAAAGTTTTATAAATGATTAGGAACAATTCCGTTGGCTTGTAGATGACATATTTATGGATAAAAAATTTGTTGTTATGAGATAATGACATCATGCCTCAAAAACATGTCCCATACAATCTAATGTTAATGGGCGCTCTACATAGAAATTGGAATGTCAACATTTGTGAGTACAATAAATATGTTGATGATTTTGGCCTACTACAACTTTAATATATTGAGTGGATTGATAACCTTCACAATTATATAAGAGATTGTAGCTATGACTAGGAGGAGAGTTAACAATGCAACAAAATCAAGTAATCGAATTTTGTGCATAAAATGAACATAAGACTCCCACCAAATTTCACTGAATCTACGTCTCAACAAAAGAACTCATCGTTTCACGGGATTCCACCCCATCAATCCTTTTAACAGTAATGGCCATAATAGTTGCTACAACCCTAGCGCGAGAAAAATCAATCTAGCCACGCATGACAATACTTGAAACCAGACTTTTTGAACTCCCTATTACGTCATAGGAATCAATACTACTTTCTCCACAACATGTGGCACCCTCAATATCTTCCATCACCGCAATTTACATTTGATAAAAAACTTGTTCCCAAATAGTAATTACCCCATTCTTTGCTCTAAAAAGGCCTCGGTTAACCTAGAATCCAATCCATGAAACATGAACACATCCAAATATACACATAGAATAAATATTAATAAATTTCTCATAGCCCTTCAATAGTGTTCAATATCTCATAGCCCTTCATAGTGAAATGGGACCCCACCCTTCAAATTTGATCCCTGGTCCCCACTAGACACGGTGACCCCCGAAATTATGACACGTAGGACACGATGACCCCCGGAATTAATATATTTTTAAAATATATTAAAATTTAAAAATATAGACATATAGATCCAATAAAATTTGACATTTACAATTACAAATATTCAATAGAAATTACATTTACAATTACAAATATGAAATATTCAATAGAAATTAGATCATTCACAAATCACAACACATTTGTCATTCACAATCACAAATCACAATGAGACATTGAGACAAATAGATGCAAACTCATCACTGCCCTGATCCTCCTCCTCCATGCCTGAATCAACAAACTCATCACTGCCCTGATCCTCCTCCTCCTCCTCTCTGCCAATCTGACTAACTTACTTTTTAATTATCAAATGTTTAATTTTAAGTTTTAAATGTATGTAAGTGAATGCCATTAAATTGCTTACGTGGGTTTGATTTAATACATGTTCAATTTTGAAGAGATGTCATTATATACCATGTATATGTTTCTAATGATTTTTGTATTAATGTCTTTATTGCATTTGCGGCTATTAATACCAATGCCGAGATATTGATTGAGCTTGCCCAATTGAGGGGCATAAGTGCAGCTTTTAGTGGTGGTGACAGGATTCGCCGTTCACTTGCATCAACCTTGGATGCAATTGTGGACACCATTTCACAATCTACAAATGTCCTATATGATATTGCATCTTACAGAGAAAGAAAAAGACATCAATATGTTGATGGACTAGATTAAAATGCAGTAAAAAAGTTGAAAATATCCAAAGAGCTTATATTTGCATTGTTTAGGGACCCTCGGACGGGGGAAATCCCAAATGCAAGCAAGCCGCATATCTCCATTGAGTGGTGCACGTTTCAACCATTTGTTGATAACTGGATGGACAGATGGTACATGGTTTTTGATATGCCACCACACAACAACAGGGAAATTCCCTTATATTTCCTTCGAAAGATGTACGCAGAGTTCGTGTTGCATAAACACGTTAACTATTTTGACATCTTACAGTTTCAGGAGATCGGTGGGGGGATGCCCCAAAACCGACCCAATGCCAGGCTTTGAGACTAGGATCGCCCTATCCCTGCACCTCGCAGGCAGTTGCCTGGGCCAGATGTCCCACCAGCACATCGCATTATTCCGCAGACACGGGATGCATTTTTGAGTTTGGCACGGGCGGTTGTTCGCCATGGAACGATGGTTCAACATATGGGTGAGGAAGGGACATCTGTCCCTGGTGTGGTACATACACCAGCTCGTCACCATGCAGGACCATCAGCTAGTGCAGGACCATCAGGACCATCCACTAGTGCAGGACCATCGACACATCCCCATCCTAGTACTGATCCTCACGAATGCACATCATGTGGTCGTCCCTACTATGGTATTGCCTCAGATGTTGCCTTCAGTGGGTTTTTGAGAGAGGTATGTTGATGGTTAATTGTAATAAATTCTTCATTTATTTTCGTCTTTGTACACATATATATAGTTTAAGCTAATATATTAATTTTGTGAACTTGCAGTTGATGCTTTATGCCGGCAGTGACGCCCCACTCTACAGGGGTCATGATGCTACCCATTCGGTAGGCCCATCTTATATACCACCTATTGCCGTATTTCACACCAAGGTAAACATTTTAAAATTTCAGTTTTTTAATACTTGTTAATTTGTTAATTTCCACATACTTTACATTTTAGTTCATTAATGCTATCTACGGTCTAATATTTACAATTATTAAACTTGCAGATGGCAGATCCTTCACTGGGGCAAGGTAATGTGGAGGTAGTACCCATGGTCATACCGTCCCCTGAAACATCTGGGCTCCAGGTAAACAATTAAAAATGACATTTTTTAAATACATGTTTGTTTGTTGAATCATGCATGTATAACTACATGAACACTTGCTGACTGTAGGCACCATCCAAGACATCTGGCCCATTGCTTGGATTTGTATCTCCCTCTAGGCCATTCGTGAACAAGGGTCGTGTGTATGTGAGGCGTTCTACTCCTAGAAAGACTCCAGCTGCCCACGACCATGGACTTACTTACACTATGGTAATGTATATCCTTCGATGATATTTATTGTTTAACTTGAAATCCAGTGCATAAATCGTTTTTGTTAATGTTTGAATTGCATGTTTACTACATCAGGAACCCGAGTTGTCTACTGAGAACCTCACATCGATGGTTGATGCAGCAGTTAGTGCTGCATCTGCAATGGCGACTGATCACACACAGGTATGTAACTATTTCAACATTATCTTTACAAAGTTTATTATTGTTGGACCTATTGTTTATTCATGCATTTCTAACTATTTCAACATTTTTTCATTGTAGCCACCACCAGAAGGAGCAGTGCCTGGCCCCCCTGGTTCGACCATCCTGGATGTTCAACCAACGGCTCCATCTGCTACACAAGCAACGCAATCTCCTTTGTCAGTTGAGGTGAGATGTCCTTCAGTGACCAAGTGTTTCATGCACTTTCCATGCACCAGTTGATAATTGTTGAGCTAATGTATTAGTGTACATAGTTAGTTGAATTTAACAATTGATATTTAATTTGCAGGATCCAGGGATGCACATTGATCCTAGGGATGTGCCTAGAGGATCAACGTCAGGAAAGAACAAGAGAAAGCTTTAGTTTTGATAGTTTTGGATAGTTTTGGACACATGTGCTTTTGGATACTTTTGTATATATATGTACTTTTCGATACATTCAGTTTTGGAGACATGTACATTGACTTTATTGTGCATGTACTTTTGGAGACATGTACATTGACTTCATTGGATACATGTACTTTTGGATATACATGTACTTTTGGAGACATGCACTTTTGGATACTTTTGGATATACATGTACTTTTGGAGACATGCACTTTTGGATACTTTTGGATATATATGTACTTTTGGATACATGTACTTGTGTCAATCTAATGTGTTGATTTGTGTGGATTATCTATTACTCATGAATGCACTATGTCAAAAGAACAAACTATTATATTCAAAGGTTTCAACGAATTCACTACATGCATGCACTAATTGGTATCTAATTAAAATTTGTGATTTTGGATGATCATTACAAGTTATGTCAAAGTTCTTGCTCGTGTAATTTAATCAAACTAAATGCAATAAAATGTTTTCAAGATTTCAACGAACTCACTCATGCACACCCATTGCCATCAACTACCAATGAAAGTCTAACATTATGAGGTTCTTCTTTAAAAATGGGTAATATTTCCTTAATGATCGTAAATTGAGAACCATTTGTAGCCACTCATATAATACCATCTTCACTTATCTTTGTACATGATAATCCATATAATGTGTTATGTTTTTTAACCTAAACAATCATCAAAAACATAGAATTATAGGGATATGACAAAGAACCTTATGGGGCACCTTATATATTACCTAATTAGTTCAATGTCTATTGATCCCACATTCATGGCATTTTAAATTTGTTGCATGCTATCCATAATATATCATTTGATCATAATTAGGACATGCATCAATAGAGTTATTGTGTATACATTAGGATCTTTGTCATACCATTGTTTGAAATGTCATTCAATACCTTCAATTTTATCAACATCAAATTAGTAGACAAAGTGACTCATCTTTGATCTCTTGTATATGCCTTTGTGTGCCTTATCAATAAGATGTACATCATGAATATTATCATAGGTCTCATACATAGGTGCATCCTCATCCATGCAAACAAAGGTGTTATGGATAGGTCTCATACATAGGTGCATCCCTTGAACGGCATTTTCATGCGACTTGCAACTCGACATAACTCGGAAACTGGACGTCGGACCGACGAACCGTCGACTCCGTTGGTCTCCTGGCGTGATGTTCGGATGATGATGATGATGATGAAGATGATGGTGACATGATGGAGATGTTGATCTGATGAGGAAGATGATGATGATGATGGTGATGATGGTGATCATGATGAAGATGTTGATGACGATGATGACGGTGATGAATATGATGATGATGAAGAAGATGATGATGATGGAGATGTGTTGATGGGGAACCTAGAGATGACAATGATGATGAAGATGGTGATGGTGATGACGATGAAGATCTTGATGATGATGTTGATGGCGATGATGATGAAGATGTTGACGATGATGGTGATGGTGATGTTTAGATGATGATCATGATGATGTTCAGAAGATCATGATGGTGATGATGATGGAGAAAATGACGATGATGGATATGTTGATCAGGAACCTGCAGATGCCAATGATGACGATGATGGAGATGTTGATGAGGAACCTACAGATGCCAATGATGATGGTGATGACGATGAAGATGTTGTTGATGATGGTGCTAGTAATGATGATGATGATGATGATGATGATGATGAAGATGAAGATGATGGTGACATGATGGAGATGTTGATCTAATGAGGAAGATGATGATGATGATGATGGTGATGATGATGAAGATGTTGATGACGATGATGATGGTGATGAAGATGATGATGATGAAGAAGATGACGATGATGATGGTGATGAAGATGATGATGATGAAGAAGATGACGATGATGGAGATGTGTTGATGGGGAACCTAGAGATGACGATGATGGAGATGTGTTGATGGGGAACCTAGAGATGACAATGATGATGAAGATGGTGATGGTGATGACGATGAAGATTTTGATGATGATGCTGATGCTGATGATGATGATGATGATGATGATGATGATGAAGATGTTGACGATGATGGTGATGGTGATGTTCAGATGGTGATGATGATGATGATGATGATGATGATGATGATGGAGATGTTGATGAGGAAGGGGGAGATGACAATGATGATGAAGATGTTTATGGTCATGAAGATGATGATGATGGTGATGGTGATGATGATGGAGATGTTGAAGATGATTGAGATGGCGATGAAGATGATAATGATGATGATGATGGTGAAGATGATGAAGAAGATGGTGATGATGGATATGTTGACCTGATGACGATGAAGATGATGATTATGGTGATGATGATGAAGATGTTGATGCTGATGATGATGGTGATGAAGATGATGATGATGGAGAAGATGATGATGATGGAGATGTTGATGAGGAACCTACAAATGCCAATGATGATGATGATGATGGTGATGACAATGAAGATGTTGATGATGATGGTGATGGTAATGATGATGAAGATGATGATGATGATGGTGATGGTGATGGTGATGTTTAGATGATGATGATGATGATGAAGAATATGATGGTGACATGATGGAGATGTTGATCTGATTCAAGGAAGATGATGATGATGATGATGATGGTGATGATGATGAAGATGTTGATGATGATGATGATGGTGATGAAGATGATGATGATGAAGAAGATGATGATGATGGAGATGTTGATGTTGATGGGGAACCTAGAGATGACAATGATGATGAATATGGTGATGGTGATGGTGATGGTGATGACGATGAAGATTTTGATGATGATGGTGATGGTGATGGTGATGATGATGAATATGTTGATGATGATGGTGATGGTGATGTTTAGATGATGATCGTGATGATGTTCAGAAGATGATGATAATGATGATGGAGATGTTGATTTGATGAGGAATATGATGATGATGATGATGATGGTGATGATGATGAAGATGTTGATAATGACGATGATGGTCATGAAGATGATGATGATGAAGAATATGATGCTGATGGAGAATATGATGCTCACAACTCCCTCTAGTCTCTCTCTCCCCAACCATCAATCTCTCTCTCTCTCTCTCTCTCTCTCTCTCTCAAACACACACACATACACACACATTATGTCACTTTCCATTCTCAAACCCATCCCCCCTCCATCCATATCTATCTCCAACTTTCTCCCTCCATCCCTCACCCTACCTTCTCTCCCTCGCTCTCTCATCGCCTGTCTCTCACCTTCTATCCCTCCCTCATCTTTCCCTCAACCTATCCCAATCTCTCCATCACTCCCTCTCTCTCCATCGCCACCACTCTCTGCATGTCTCCCACCAACACTTTCTGTCCCTCCCTTGCTATCTCTTATTTCGTTCTATCCCCATCTATCTCTCACTCCCTCCAAATCCATTCCTCCCCATTGTCCCTCTCCCTCCCTCGCTCTATGTCTCTCCCCCCCTTGTATTCTTTATTTCTCTCTCACATCCCCCTTGCCTCCATCCATTCCCCCTTGTCACTCAAGTCTCACTTTCAACTTCTAACCCTATACCTCTTCAGAACCTATTCTACTCCTAATAGTTCTCTCAAGCTCCACTTCCATTCACCCCCTGTAGCCCATCATGTTCTCATTCCCTTCATCTCTCCCCACTCAAGCTTCCAACATCCTTCTAAGCCCTTGACCCTTTCCCACCCCTATTAAATATTAACCATAGATTCCCTTGACCCTTCCCCACCCCTTCTCAAATATTAAACAAAAATTCCCTTGACTTCCACACCCCCTCTTTCTCAAGTATTAAACATGTATTTTATGATTTGAATAACGCGAGCGTGTTTTGTAACTATATAACGCGTACATGTTATGTAGTTATATAACGCGTACGCGTTAAGTAGTTATATAACGCGCACGCGTTATGTAGTTATATAACGCGTACGCGTTATTTACATCTAAAAGCGTGGCAATATTTTTGAATTTAAACAGGCCGAGTCACATGCTCACATTTCAACAATAATCCTATGTGTATGCTTTGGAGTTTGCTTCGGTAATTCCAAACCTGTGCTATGTTAATGAAAAACCAAAGCTAATTGGGTATTTCTTCCAGTTTCTGGAGAAGCCTGTGCTTAGCCACTCGTTACAATATGCTACACAGAGTCATTTTTTATGAAATCTTAGACACAAATAGCATTTTTTCTGCAGATTCCAAATATGTAACTTTTATTTTGAAATATTAATTTTTCCTATTTTCTTTCAATTTCTTTTCTGTCCTACCTCCTTAACTCGTGAAACACACTGTTAGTGTTTCTTCCATAACTTTTTCAATTCTCAATCATTTCAAAAAAAAATTGTATGGTGCACAAGAGGACACTAACCTCCACGTTCTATGAAAAACCCATTTCAAGATTTTTGCATTAAGACCTTCAAAGGCTCTACCCACAAAAGAGGTACTATTTTCGAGGTTTGATCACTTAGACAATTATAAAAAAATTATAAAATTACTAATTTAATTTTCGAAAAATAATGGCACACAAGTGCTATGTGTTCTCTACATGCATGCCGATTTTTGTAGCTTGATTCCATCATTTAGGCCCTCAAAGGCTCTACCCACAAAAACATATACCTTATCATTTGCCTGAAAAAATAAAAAGTGTCTGTTAGGAAAAATGAAACTTGACATAGCTCTGCAAATTTTCAATACATAAAAGTTATTTATTCAGAAACGTGATTCAATTTCCTACATTTCATCTTTTTTACTCAATGCAAGATATTTTGCGTAAGTAGATCAAAAAATCCAAGTAAGTTGAGGGATGCCTGCTTTTTCAGTTTTCTATTGCATCTAATGTGCCAAAAGTGACCCTCATTAGCTTGCACTGACCCTAATCAAAACATTCTTGTATGAGTATGAGATATGATGTTTGGGGTGGGAGGGAGGCCTAAAAAAAATTGAGTTGAGGTAAAGTCGAGTAGATGGAAGAGCACTAAACTAAGAGAACATTATCTACAAATATTGTTGTAAATATAAATTTACAATACCTATGACTTTAAGTATGATATTCATATATTTTCAATTGTAATAGCTTATAAACACACAATTTAGAGGTAAGACTAAATACACAATTTAGAGGTAAGAGGTATTGATTAAATTGTTATTTGTAGCTCTCAATCCAAATTCAATAGTCCAAGCATGTTCATTCATCCTCTACAATAAAAATTACATTTTAATACATGACATTTTATACCGTGTCAAACATCGAGAAACATTGTTACTAGCTTAGATCAACATAAGTTCTTAAAATACCATTAATATTTAATGTCAAATTATTGTAAAATAATTTACTTCATTCTCACTTTTTTGCTTTCACAATTGTAAAAACACTTCTGCGTTGTTTTTGCAGTTTATCAAGATATTGTTTTTCAATTGAGAAATGCTTTCTTAGGTTGGTTCGTTAATTCTGCACATATTCTAGAAGACAATATTACTATTCAATTCAATTTATGTAGTATCTATTCAATTTTTCTTTTAACATTTTATTGCACTTTTTGAGACAATTACTAATAAAAATATGGACCAAGAATCCATATATTAAGTGATATTTCAAACTGTCCCATGATTTGCCCAACATAAATATGGACCAAGAATCCATATGTTTGAGTGATATTTCAAACTATCCCATGATTTGCCCAACAGTTATGAAATGTAAATATACATATTCCAAGTTATGAAATGTAAATATACATCTACCACGAGACATATGGTTATACAATATTCGTGTTCAGAATAAAAAAAGCAGGCACAAGTCATTTTTTATCCCAAACTTAAATTTTGTTGTTGGGTTGACAACAACATTGCAACCTGACAACAACATTGCAACCTGACAACAACATTGCAAGTTGCAACGAAATTCCAAGTGCATGTGATAATTGGCACTCAAATCGCCTCATTTTTCGGTGAGGCATAGTTCTATTTTTTCTTGTTATTTTTTTGAAATTTTGATGATTTGGGTCGTCTTAAAATGGGCCAAAATTCCTAGAGGCAAAGTTCCATGGTATAGTTTTGCAGTAAATAGAGTAGAACTAAGATTCCACCTATTTTATAATCAAATTTAAAAAACAAGGCGATTAAAAAAAAAATCACTCGAAAAACAGGGGGATTTAAGTGCCAATTATTCCACACCAATTCGGAGTGGCCGCCTTTTAACGTACCGAAAATTCCATGTGTTGTGAGGGCGAGATGTCTAGTTTGAATCTTTACAGCACCACCAAATCCAACATTAATGAATTAAATTCGTGGCTATCACAAAACAAAGGTGCTGACAGCACTTCCACCGAATATTCCATGTGTTGTGAGGGTGAGATGTCTAGTTTGAATCTTTATTACAGCACCACCAAATCCAACATTAACTAGCAACAACCACATTTTAAAATGTGGTTGATATTCGCCGAATATCAACCATAACCACACATTTAAAAGTGGTAGCTAAATTAAAAAATTAATAAAAATGTTATTTGGAAATATAAATAAAAGAAATACATTAAGTTAGCATATTAAAAATTAAATTTAAATTAAATTAAATTAAGTTAAATTAAATTAAAGTAATTAAATTAATTTAATTTAATTAATGAAATGAAATGAAATCAATTAATTAATTTAAATTAAAAAAAATTAATTAAGTAAATTTAATTTAATTAATTAAATTAAATTATGATGAGTGCTTTTTTTAGCAGAAAAATCACCTTCCCGCTATTCCGAAGGAATCAAGGAAAGCTTGAAATACAATCATTACAATCGGGCTTAACAAGAGCATCATGCCACTTACAAGAATTGAACCTAGGTGGGGAAGGCAACAATCTTTCCTCCCAACCACCCAAGCTACAACTAATGGACAAATTATGATGAGTGTTATGTTTGATTTAATAATATTATTATTATTTAAACTTATTTATTAATTTTATAATAATTATTGTTTTTATAATAATTATTATTATGAAATAATGATCTTAATTAATATTACTAAATAAGATATGTTAATATTAATAAAAAAAAAATTTATATTCAATTTATTTTTATTACAAATATTAAAATTTCTTTATTAGATATAAATATTTTTTTAATAATATTTTTTATTTAAAAGGTAACCTTATTTTTTATTTAATAATAATACTAATAATCATATTATTATTATTATTATTATTTTCCTTGGTATTATTATTATTATTTATTAATATATATTATTATATTAATAAATATTATTTAATAAAATAAATAAATAAGTGAGTAAATAAATTATAATTAAACAAAAAATAGTAAATAAAATATGTTAATATTAATAGTTATGATTAATATTAATATTAATAGTTATGATTATTATTTAGTATTATTATTTATTATTCTTCATCAATATATATTAATTTATTAATCAATAATATTAAGAAAATAGATAAATAAAAGCATAAAAATATTGAAATTAAATAATGAAGAAATAAATGAAATAAAAATCAAAATAAATAAATATAAGTAAATAAAATATTTATTATTCTTCATCATCATATATTAATTTATTAACCAATAATATTTAATCAAATAGATAGATAAATAAAAGCATAAAAATGTTGAAATTAAATAATGAAGAAATAAATGAAATCAAAATCAAAATAAATAAATATAAGTGAATAAATGAAATAAATACATTAATATTTCTTTCTTATTTTGTGACCGACTGTTGTAAATTTGAATTTGACAATGTTGGTTAACCATGGTCAACATAGGTTGTAAAATTATGAGTTGACTACGATCCAGGGTTGACTTCGCTCCAAAATTGACTTCAGCTAAGGCTCACTGCAATCCATTAACAATATTAAGATTAATGACTTCAATCAATGGCTGACTTTAATATATAGCTGACTTCAATCCATGGTTGACTTTAATCCATGGTTGAATTTGAACCACAATTGACTTTAATCCAAGGTTGAATTTGAAACATGGCTGACTTCAATCCATTGTTGACTTTAATCAAATGTTGACTTTGAACCATTGTTGACTTTTAGGCAAGGTTGACGTCAAACCATAGTTGACTTTCAGGAAATGTTCACTTCAATTTATAGTTGACTTTTAAGAAAGGTTGAATTCAATATAAGATTGACTTCAATCCAAGGTTGACTTCAATCCAAGGTTGACTTCAATCCATGGTTTACTTCAATCCACAGTTGACTTTTAAGCAAGGTTGGCTTCAATCCAACGTTAAATTCAATCTATAGTTGACTTTAAGCAATAGTTGACTTTTAAGTTTAGTTTCACTTCACTACAAGGTTTACTTTAGTCCATGGTCAACTTGAATCCAAGGTTTCCTTCAATCAACCATTAACATCTATCAGATCAGAAATAAGCCCCCACATAGGCAAGTTTCGAGAAGGATCTTGAAATGGCTATTTTTTCCCATTAACAGACCTCGTCACACTCTCTAAAGAGAAACCTGCGACGTCGCATGTTGCTAGTGTGCAACCTACGACGACCTCTCAAAAGGTTGTGCAAACTAAGCACCAATCCTCCCAAATGATCAATCACTCCAAGTGACTTCGGGGATATACACACTAAATCAGGATGATGGGTAGATTTTAGGTGTAACAGAATGCCCCCCAAAGCATGAAGCTGTTAAGGATGTACAGGTGAAGTGCTTTGATAGAAATATTAGCAAAAGACTTGTTCGATGAAGGACGCTGCTGCAGTACAACTGAATTTGAACTGACAATCTCATATGTAGTACATGGCTGCCGACCAATACATTGCAGATCCATGGTAGTAATGACCGATTGAACACAATCATGGCTACTAGACACAAGCGTAGATCCATGATGAGATGATAACACAATCATGACCAATACAAAAGTGGATCCATGTAATATGACTCAATACAAACTCCATCGCAACCTGGGTAAAAAACATGACTCCCCAGGGTCTTCAAGCTGAACCCACAATGATACGAATCTATCCATGTGATTACAAATGTCTTGACATTGAACATGGTAGAAACCACTTGATTACCGGTCATTTATGTAAACCGTTAACAAGTGCGAGGGAGATCATCATTAATGTCAATGATTCCCAAGGTATCACAGTACATATCATCAAGCATGAATAAATGAGTTGAAGTCAAACGCAAGATGAAATCTTTCAATCAAGAGTCAATGATGTAAACTCATGATGAAAGCGAGGTAACCTGCCATTGAGGCATGCAGGGCCAAGGTACTTGGTTGGTTTCTAGATTCAATCCTCGAATGATGTGTTGAAGTCGACAAGGATGAATCCGTCGAAGGAGGGCAATAATGAATCCCCCATCAATCAACACGAAACACGACAAAAGATGTGTAGAGTGGATCGGATGGTACAATAACATGTGAGACTGACGCAAAGTAACAATGGCATGACGACATGTGTACTGACTGCAAAATGATGAGTGATGAATGTGTTCTTGAACATGGGCATGGCATGACTTGGCAGTATTGACATGAGAATGACACAAACTTCTAATGCAACTGATGATGGAAGCTTTCTCTGAACGACTCAGAGGAGTAACAAAACTCAGAAAGTAAGCGGGGACTCATAGACAAACAGATGACCCAAGTACTGTATGCAATGCAAACGAGTGCCACGTTCAAGAACGACTATATACTGCCACTAAGGTATGTAACACAAACACTTTCCTTTTTCCCCATCATGAATGATGAGTGCCTCATGTGTTTTTTAACAAGCTTGATGAGGGTAACCAGATGCTCAGTATAGCTCATCTCATAGATGAGTCCAATCCCAAATATTTTCCAAACCTGGGATAGGGGGGTTCGTCTCATGACGGGACCTTCAATGTGAAGATTTAACAAGTCCATAGAAGGCAAACTCGGTCGTCATTTCATATTTAGAGAGTCTGAAAAGAACTAAAGAAGACTCCAACGGTCCTTTTTCGTAAAGTTAGCCTCATCGCCCGAAAAAGGGTAAAACAACGCAGGAGAGGACTCTTCCAGTCATGATTGGCTGGAGTATTCCTTTTTTGTAATTAGTGCCTCCTGGTCCGAAAAAGGGGTAAACTATCGCTAGGAAGACGACCATTCAAATACTTTAAAAAGCGTGAATGCGACAAGTTCGCTTGGCAATCTTTTCAATTTTAGGGAGTCTGAAAAGAGCTTAACTATGGACTCCGGGGGGTGTCCTTTTCCGTGGAAGTTTAACGAGCCCGAAAAAGTGATAAATCATAACTCAGTACTTATTCTCATGATTTGGTGAGTACGAGAACAAACGAAGAGTAAACTCATCATCATGCAATTAATGGGACTAACCAAAAATAATAATGACAAAACACACGAAGGAGTGTTCATACCTGTAATTACCGTTGGTGATGTGAGAAATGTTATGAAAGACCATTTTTACAACTCCTATACACTAGAAAAAGTGTCAAATAGCCCAAATATAACGACAAACGGTCGAAACTGTAGTAAATGGCTCAAAAGCATCAAAATATTTGAAAAGGAATATTCTATTTCATTCTATAAATAGAAATATAGGCCAAAAATAGAAACATTATTCAAATTGCCAATTTGGGTGGAGAAGTACCAATTTGGAGCCAAAATTTCCATCGTTGACTCCGGGAGCTACGATCCGCCATTTCACCAGCCATCCGGACCAGGTAGGCCTAAATCTCAGCCAGCAACTTTGTAGTGGTTTAGTTTTTCCATTTTTATGCATTTTTTGAGTTTTTTGATGGTTTGGGGAGGGGCCAATGCGCCCTCGGTTCATCGCAAGTGGTCCTTTCGGGACTCACGACGAGCATAGGTCTTCGCAAGTCTCGAAAATGGGACATATGACGACGTCACGCTGTATTTGATGTTAGCTTGCGACGGCAGAAACTCCAATTCCAAACATCAAATATATCCCAACAAATAAGTTATTGCCAGTTGGAGAAAGTCCTAACATGCTTTAAATGCTACTTTTGGCAGGTTACCAGCAAGCAGAGATGGTTTTAGAGTGGAGAGAAAGAGAACACGAGTTGGAAGATGAGCAAGCCGCAAATGATCCACAATGTGTGGGTGCTTTGCAAAACTGTGGGTTGCTCAAATTCTTTTACGTACAGGGGATGAGAGCCCAGGTGTCGTTCTTGACACACATGCTTCAGAGTTGGGATGCAGCCCAACAATACTTCTTCATAGGTGAGCACATCCTCAACATTAACATTGAGGACATATACTTTCTGACCGGTTTGTCCCGAAGAGGGGATGTGGTACAACTCACTGGGACACGAGCCAGTGACCGTACTGTCGAGGACATGGTGTCACAACACTGTGTTGCTACTTCTCATCCTTCCAGCGGGAAGATACTCATTCGAGACGTGGTGAGTCATCCACTGAGGACTGTACTGCTTACTATTACCAGGGTGGCGGGTAGCCAAGCTCCACATACAGCTACTCAGACCCAGATGTTATATGCGTAGGACTATATGTCCCCCATGGTCTTCAACTGGTGCGAGGATCTCCTCGCAAATATCCAAGCTCAGCTGACCAAGTGTCGGCGAGGGGAGCTCAAGCAGTTCAGGTATGGTTCTATCATAGTGTCGTTCCTCTTGGAACGGGTTCCTCTCCTGCGCCTGCAGGTGATAGTGGATGACAGGGATCTAAGAGATCCACATATGCTCAGGTGGGCAGAGTTGATGACCTGCCATGGTGGGGGTCCCATCATCACTTTTGGTCCTGATTTTTTCAACTGGCTAGAGGGCCAGATGCTTATGGTGGAGGACTTTCCTTATAGTGGCAGAGACTTTCGCGAGGATCCCAACTTGGCACTGCCAGAGGGTGCAGCATGGGGTGATATCGGTAAGAACAAAAACCCTTGTATTTTTAAGTTTTGTGAATTATATTTTTTTTTTATGTAGTGCTGACAAGTATATTGTGTGTGCAGATGTTGGCCCTGTACGACCAGTGCGTCTCTCCCTTCTGGCGAGGAGAGACAGAGGCAGGGAAGCAATGATTCCTTCCGGTGCACATGTCGCCATCGAGTAGATGTAGGAGGTGTACCAAAACTTGTTAGAGCTGACTGTGGCGGTTCCAGAGCCTGATATTGATGACCTTCCGAGGCCTATGCAGAGATTTGGGGTTGGAGCATCTATGTGCTTCAACACCTTGCTCCGCAAGGTGGCTCGTACTGTCGACTGCTTCCTTACACAATGACAGAGAGCTGTGCGAGCCAGGGGTGTGCGGATCAGGCGTGGTGCCTGAGACACTTTTATACTTGTACTTGAGAGCTTTAGAAGCCTCAGATTTTGTACTTACTAAAAGCTTATGATGCTTCAGATTTTTGTAGAAACTCACTGAAAGCTAGCGTGCTTCAGATTTTGTACCAGCACTACTTTTGAGCGATTTATATATATTATCGGCGATTTATACATTATATGTCTTTGAAATGATTAGTGATGTGATCTTGTTTACATGTTTGCTTCTATACATTATATTTACAAGAATGATGAGGAGGAGATAAAGAGGAAGACAAAGTACAATTTGGAAAAAATGAGGAAGGGGTATTTTTGGAAAAAGAGGAAGAGGAAGGAGGATGGGGGAGGAGAAGAGGAATATGAGGAGGAGGACGAAGGATGGGAGGAAAGTGGGGAAGGAGGGGAGGAAGAGGGGAGAAGAAGAGGAGGAGGAGGAGGACAGAGAAAAGGGGGGAGGAAGAGGAATATGAAGATGAGGAGGAGGAAGGAGGAAGGAGAATGAGGAAACAATGTGGAAGAGAGAAGTATTGGGGGAAAAGAGGATTGGAAAGGAGGAGGAAGAGAACAAATAGAGAAAATGAGTTGGAAGGAGGAGTGGGAAAACAAGACTAGGATAAGAAGTAAAAAGAGAAAGAATAAGGAGAAGGAGAAGCTAAAGTGAAAGTGAAATGCAAATTTGGGGAAAAGAGGAAGATGAGGGATTACTTGTGGAAATTGAGGAAGAAGACGAGGAAAAGAGGAAGAAAGATAATTAAAAGAGGAGACAAAAACAAGCCAAATTTTCAAACACCTGTGTTGTTTTTTTTTGTTTAATTTATTTTAATTATTTTATAATGAAACATATCCATGGAGAATTTTCCCTTAAACTCACAAAATGTGGAACCAAAACCCAAATATCTATAATCATTTTCCATATCCTAAACCCTACTTGAAAATACCATTCTCTTAATAAATCCCAAATCCTCCCTCCCATTTAAAAAACACATTAAGCATAGTAAACTATACAAATTGGAAAAAATGCTTCAAGGAAATCTAAAAGCAATAGAAAATTCAAATATCTTTCATTCAATGGGTGACCTAAGAAATTCCTAGTAACCCCAAATTCTCTCCACAATATCGAAGTATAAAGTCTCCACTAACTCCCAACAAAGAAATCGTGACAACACTTTTGCATTGTAAAATTGAACTTAATGCATAATTGAATACATTTATCATTTTCATCAATTTTTTCTAAAATTATGTAAAATGACTTATGTGGTACTAGTGTTGGATAATATTGAACTTATATGCTAGTTTCATTTAAAGGTATCTCTATTTGCACCCTTGCTTTGAAAGGCCCAATTTGCTTATGGTTGATTACATAGAATATGATTGTTTGAAAATATTGAAGACCGTTGGATATAATAGAACCTTGAAGCAGAGCAAACAACAAGATTTAATGTCATTTGAAATGACTTAATCTCATTGAATCTTGCAAATAGATATAAAAGAATTTTTCTTTTTATGGGTTAGATTTGGGTTTATGCAATTTAGAGTAGGAAATCTGTTTTTCTTATCTTATACATGAAATTATCATAGTCAAAGCTCCTCTTCTTAATCATCCAATGCTTAGATCTTAAAAATGAATTTTTTACTTTGCTATATAGGTTATATCTTAAATTTATCCCTTTTACAGTAAGAAACACGTTTTTCTTATCTTGTACTTGAAATGATAACAGTTTGATGAAATCATAGCAGTTTGAACTCCTCCCACTATATAATCACTTTAATTTTATGTTAAATATTTAAACTCAACCCTTTTGTAGTTATACAATCAATATCCTATGGTTTCTCATAGTATTTTATTCATATCTTGCTTGTAATTTAACTTTAATGTAAACTCAACCGAAATAATTACGTTGAAGGTGTTATTTTTCCGAGGGGCGGTTTGAAAAACATTATTCGTCGTCATTCTGCTAATAAAATTTTGCCACGCGTCATCTTTTATGTAGATCGTGGTTTTAACGTTGGTTCGTTCTTATGTGTTCTGGAAGTTTCCTTCCACTGCATCTGTTTCAAAATACAGTTGACAATGTGAAGTACTGTGTCTAAATCTGGTGGACAATGCAAAGTGCAGATAGAAAAATATATTTTTGTTAGGGTTTGGGTCGAACTCAAGTTGGAAAACAAGGGGTTCGTTCACCAGTTCAAGGGTATATCCAAACATTGAAGGAAGAAGCAATGACGTTGATTGTTGAGGAGAGTTAGCATGTAGACATACAGACTCTTGGAGTGGGATGACCATGAACTGTTATGATGTGATTGCATTGTAACAAAAGGGAATATAGAGACCCTTGTGGGAAGTCAAGGGGGTGTTTCTCTCAGTCACAAAAACACATTCCAATCACTAAAACTTAAAAACTATCATATACACGACAAGTTTAAGCAAGAAAATGAAGTTCTGCAAGTGTTTCAACAATTCTACAACTGTTTCAACAAGTAATTTTAACTCTATTTTGATGAACCCTGCATTCATAAAACTTAGGATGATACTCTATTTCAACACTTAAACAAATTTAACACAATTATACTAAAAAATTCTGAAATCTAACTTGCTACAGCAAAATAACTTCAAGATAAATATGAGTTTACAAACTCATAAAAACAGAGTATAACATAAAATATAGAGTAAGAACTTTGTTTTTAACTTCAACTAACCAAGAGCTTCGTCGAGCTACAACCATATCTAGATCCTTTGGTTGCAAGTAAAAATATGAGGACGCAGTCTTACCAATAGATGTATTGGAAGCTAATTAGTAAAACAAGTTAACAATTATCAATTAGGAAAGCAAGAGAGGAATAGCGATCCGCTGAGCGCTTGAGGGTTTTTGAAAGTAGGGTTTCCCACGGCATGGATCCTCCCCCAGACCCGGGGCAGGAGGCTTCGGCTAAAGCTTGAGTCGTCATTTCGGAACGTTTCAAATCGCTGGTTGCTTCCCAACCAGATAATCCTAGAGCAGCCGCCGCAAAAGAATCCAAATTTGTGAAAAAAGCAGAGGAACCAGAAGTAAAGCTGACATTGACTGCTTCAAAATGCAAGGCCGTGGCTTTAGCAGATAAGGGTCTGGTCGGACATTTTACAGGCTTATGGCCATCGCCCCGCTCAATAGAAACGTGGCTCAACAAAAACTGGTGGCCTTTAATTCAAGGGGAAGTGCAGCAAATTTTTTGTGGTAAAGGGTTCTTCATTTTTTATTTCGAAAAGAAGGAGGACAGAGATTTAATCTTCAGGAACGGCCCATACTTTATGGGGCCAAGAGGAATGTATTTAAACAAATGGGATCTCGGGTTTGATCCAGAGAATGATATTCCTTCTGCGGTTCCAGTATGGGTCAAACTACCTCACCTTCCTCTGCATTGCTGGAATGATGAGGATCTTCGAGCCATAGGGAACTCATTGGGAAAATATATTGATAAATCTGAACCAAAACCTCCAATGTTTTCATGTGCAAGAATATGTGTAGAAGTCGATCTGGAAAAGGGGCTACCATAAGCAATAAATTTATCTATGGATGGATGGAGTCACAGACAAACAGTTGATTATGAGCAAATACCATTCAAATGTAAGGCTTGCCATGAATATGGTCATTTTGCTAGATTGTGCCCAAAAAGGAAAACCCTAGAAGAAGAGGAAACCTAAGGAAGGGAATGGAATGAAGTCACAAGGAAAAAAGGGGGTAAAACCAACCCAACATCCAAAACCCCAGTGAAAAACGCAGAAAAAACAAACAAGTTTCAAGTACTGACAATAGAAGATGAAGGAGAGGAGCAGGAGAAAGAGAAGCAAGCAGAACAGGTTCAAGAAAAAGAGGAAACGGACAACACCAGAAATGAGGAAGCTTACATCGCTGCACATCAGTCTCCAGTAGTAGAAAAAGATTCTACATTAAACTCAGGAGGGTCAGTAACACGGGCAAAAGCAAAGCTATTTCAGGAAGAAACCTCAGAGAGCAAAGAAGAGGAGCAGGAACCAATGGCGAAAAGAGGAAGAAGATACAATAAAGTAATAAGAGAACAAGAAGCAGCCAGAGAAAAGGCGGCGGGTAAGCAAACCAGCCTGGATCAGCATGTAAGGATAATCTTAAATGGAAAACAGCAACAAGGAGTACAAGAGGAAAGAAAGGACAGAGCAGGTCCTCATCCATCAAAGAAATAATGAAAATAGTCTCCTGGAACTGCAGAGGATTAGGAGGATGTCAAAAAGTAGAAGCAATAAAAAGAATAAAAAGAATGGAAAAGTTCTCAATTCTTCTGATCCAGGAGACAAAAATGCAAGAGGAAGAAAGTCTCAAACTCATGAAAAAAATTTGGCCTAGTGGAGAAGGAACAACTGTGAGCTCCTCAGGGGCCTCCGGAGGAATCATCACCTGGTGGGAAAAGGGTATGTATCAAAGTAAATCCTCATTTGTTTATAGAAATTGGATTTTTGTTGAAATGGAGGAAATAGCAAGCAATGAGTAGTTTACCTTTTTATCTGTCCATGCTTCCTATGGAATACCACCATCCAAAGCACTTGAAGGTCCTCTGTTTATTAAATAAACAGCAGTATTTACAGCATCCGCCCAAAACTGTAAGGGCAACCCTGCATGCTCCATGATCGTTCTGTTCATCCTTTCCGACACACCATTTTACTGTGGTGTTCCTGGGACTGTCTTCTCTCTACGAATCCCATGGTATGAACAGTAACTATCAAACTCCTTGCCGCAATACTCACCTCCATTATCAAATCTGAGACACTTCAATCATTTTCCTGTCTCATTCTCAACCAAAGCTTTCCACTTCTTAAAAGTAGCAAACATATCAGATTTCTGTCTAATGCAATAAACCCAAGTTTTTCTAGTTGCATCATCAATAAATGTAACATAATAATGAGAGCCACCAAGAGATTTTACCTGAGCTGGTCCCCATACATCTGTATGCACAAGCTCTAATTTTTCATTCTTCTTCTGTTTCCCAACCCTGAGAAATCTGACTTTCTTCTGTTTTCCATAAACACAGTTTTCACAGAATTCCAAACTTACCTGCTTCAAATCCAGCAGCAACTTCCTTGAGTGGAGAATCTACATCCCCTTCTCACTCATGTGGCCAAGCCTATGATGCCACAATGCTGTGTTTGTTCCTGTTGAATCTAAAGAGATAGAATGGTCAGTATTATGAGGACATAAATACAACGTACCTACTCTCTCTCCTTTTGCTATCACCATTGATCCTTTAGTGATCTTCCACCACTTTTCTCCGAACGTAGATAGACAGTCGCCATCTCCCAACTGCCCTGTTGAGATCAGATTTATTTTCATAGCAAGAATATGCCTAACTTATTTCAACAACCAATCAGTTCCATTCTTAACTTTTATCCATACCTTACCCATTCCAACAATTTTACATGGCTCATCATCACCCAATAAAACATGTCCAAAGTCGCTAGGAACATACTCATGAAAGTATTTCCTATGGGGTGTAGGATGACATGAAGCTCCTGAATCTACTACCCAATAATCACTAGTATTATCTAATGCAAGAATCAAATCATCTTGTAACACATCACCTGCTACATTTGCTTCCTGGGTAGTTTCCTTTTGTGCATCTCCTTTCTTCTTTAGAGATTTGCAGTCTTTCTTCAGATGTCCTTTTTTTCCACAGTTATAGCACTCTATCTTTCCCAGTCTAGACTTGGATCTGCCCGTTTTAGACTTTCCACGATTACCTTGGCTCTTTCCTCTCTGCTTTTGTCTTCCCCTGCTCTCCATGGTCAACGCATTACCTGATGTCTCACCTGTGCTTTTTCTTCGCATTTCCTCGCTAAGAATAACACCAATAACATCATCAAATTTCAAGGTGTTTGAACCAGAGACAGAGTTACTTACAGCCATGACCAAGCTATTCCAGCTTTCTAGCAATGAACACAAGATTAGAAGAGCCCTAACCTCATCATCAAAGTTCACACTTACAGAACTTAGATGATTTGTAACTGTATTAAACTCATTTAAATGATCAGTAACAGATACACCTTCAGACATCTTCATATTAAATAAACGCTTCATTAGAAATACCTTGTTGGAGGCCGAGGGTTTTTCATACAGCTTACCCAATGCGCTCATCAAACCCTCTGTTGTCGTTTCTTTTGAGATATTAAAAGCCACCGACGAAGCGAGGATCAACCATATTGTTCCCAGAGCCTTTCTGTCAAGAACCTCCCATTCTTCGTCCTTCATAGCCGTCGGCTGCTTTGCTTTTCCTCCCAACGGTAGGAATAGATCCTTCTGGTACAGATATGTTCGGATATCCACATCATCTTTTTCAGGATCTTGCATGCAATTAGGGTTTGCATGCAAATTCTAGGGTTTGCATGCATCCCAGTCACCAGGTTGATGCCTACAGCACCTTAGCCACCTCTTTCTAGCACCCGAGAGCCACTTACTTCAGTTCTTTAGACCTCCTAGTCTGAAAGGCACCCACTTCTCACCTACTGCCAGAGAAGGGAGCACTTTCTCACCTACCACTACAGTTCCACTTCAGTTACATTTAGTTAGCTCCGATTCTCCCTAATTTGAGGCTAGTTTCACTCCCAACTGACTGTTTCACTTCCGTTGGACCTCCAGATTAACTAGATGACTTGTTCTGACTTCAGTTAGCCTCCCATGCGCCCCCCACTGAGCCTCCTTCCCTTAATTAGTGCTACACACTTCAGTTACACTTGTTACACTCAGTTAGACTCAAATTGACACCTGGATGACTGGTTCTTGTGCATTGATGAGCACCACCGATTGATGATGAGGACTCCTAGTTGGAGTCGAGCTACTCCATTCAGTGATTCGAATGGCCTACTTAGTCAATTCAAATTGCTCACTCACATTGTCAGATTGTATTCTATTGTAATTCATTCACCCTTTCTCGGATATTGAGCACTGCTGCATGTTTTGCACAGTTTTACACCATATTTTCTATGTTCATCTGTTGTGATTGATTTACTTGTTCATTAGATCTGCTGTGACTAATTTTACAAGATAGTCCTCCATTTGCATCTTCCATAACCCGAAGTTTTGGCCGTTAAACTTCTCGACCTTAAACTTTCCTTCTTCTGCCATTGCTCCCACTCGAACCAGAAACCCTAGCTTCCTGCGGGTTTAACTGCCAAATAGATCTTTGGCTTTGATACCAATTGTTAGAAAAACAGGATCGTAGAGAAATAAAAATAAACAGAAATGCAAATATAATCACACATACACATTACAAGAGAGACACAGATATATCGTGGTTCACCCAACTTGGGCTACGTCCACACTGATTTTTCCAGTCCTTATTATTATTACCGTCCAGCAAGGTGAAGGGATACAACTTGCAGCACAACCGCTGCACTTCCTCTTCTCTGTTTCATAGTCACTCTCCTGATCTCAGAGATATTTACAATGCATAAAACCTAATATATCATCCTCTCTAGCCATATTACAATGTCTTTATTTTATAAGGGAAATACAATGGGAAAATACCACAGGATACCCAAAACCATGGGCCCGCAAAACAGCTGACGAAAACAGCCCCAAAAATTATCTTCGGGGGCGTTTCCCCCGGACCCCCCTTCCAGGTGGGATGGTCCCCCCTAGAACCCCGTGGGGGGGTGATGCCCCCCCCCACACCCCCCCGTTGGGGTGACTGTACAGTCCACCTACATATCATATAAAACTGAGGTACAAACATGGCTGATACAATATCATCTATGAGACTAGAAGATCTGGCTCCACAACCAACATATCCCTTGTATAATTTGAAGATGCAGAGAATCCTGCTAAAGCTTTCACCGCACATTTGTAGGGAAGGGTAATTTTTTTTTCAAATAAAAGTAGATTTCTAGACTTCCATGTTTCCCAGAAAGAGTAGATAGCCAACTTACCCATCCTTCCAAATGATGCAAACATAATTTTCAAATAATTCTGTGGAGAGGATCCTTTCCCAACCCTGATGTTAGGAAATGTAATCCCAAGATAATCCCTGACCTGTTGCATATACATACATTGCATAAATAAATGGGATACAAAATCCTCAGCCTTTTTACAGAGAATACAAATGTTTGGTCCATGATAACCATGCTTCTGCAGGTTTTGCCAGGTGAGAATTCGATCTTCAAGGGTCGGCCAAATAAATACCTTGATTTTATTCGTAATTTTCCACCTCCAACATCCATTGTGCCACCATTCCTAACTACAGGGAAGAGTATGAAACATTACCTCCTAGGCCAATTTTGGTGTCAGACAGCCAGTGTGCAAGTTCCACGACCATACTAAATGTTAAGTTTATACTAATTTGACTAGCAAGATCACTGAAAGAAACACAATCACAAGATAGACAGAGATTTTACCCTGGGAAACCCTCATGGGGTAGAAAATACAGCAAAGCTTTCCTCAATAAGATGATCAACCAAAATACGAGATGTAGTCCAAGACTAGAGCTCCTTCTCTACCTCCTATGCAGACCTCTCTCTCACTTGTGCGCTACTTTCCGAGTGATGGAAGAGTGAGATAAGTGAGTAACAACCTCCTCTACTTATACTTGTTTTCCGACTGACTTTTTACCCTATGGGGCCGACCTCTCCAAGAGAGTCTAATAACCCCTAATAAATTAACTCAAGGCCGACCCCCACATGGGAGTTCTAATAATCCTAGTTACCATAATCCATCGAAGGAATAAACATCTCCGGATACATAATAAAGTCCCATCGGAGGAATGAAACATATCCGGAATAATACAAGTATAATATTCTTAGAAGTTACAATATTTCAACACTCCCCCTTAACGAGAAGGATATTATAACAACATCTGCAGGGGTAAGGAGTCATCGACTACATGATACATCTATAAATCATCGGAAGCTTTTCTTTATACATCATCATCAGTAACTCAGACAATTACTGGAACATAATCAATACTGGAACATCGGCATTGTCAGTATTGAGTCTTCATCTTCTGCAGCACTTGATAAGCTACAACATCATCATCACGATCAGTAGCATCGTCATCACATGGTCTGCATCGTCGTCATCAACTGGATCCCCTCGATCAATAGCATCGTCATCACGATCAGTAGCATCGTCATCTAGATCATCATGATCACAGCATCGTCATCACGATAATCATGATCAACAGCATCGTCATCTAGACCATCATGATCACAGCATCGTCATCTAGCCCATCACGATCAACATCATCATCAATTGGATCACACGGTCTGCATCGTCGTCATCAACTGGATCCTCTCGATCAACAGCATCGTCATCACGATCAACAGCATCGTCATCTAGATCATCATGATGACAACATCGTCATCACGATCATCATGATCAACAACATCATCATCTAGACCATCATGATCATAGCATCGTCATCTAGACCATCACGATCAACATCGTCATCACACGATCTGCATCATCGTCATCAACTAGATCCTCTCGATCAACAACATAATAACAACATACCCTGCAACACACATGATCCTTTTAAGACACCATATCATGTCTAGGGACGATGTAGTCCACTCATCAACTTAGACAAAGTCTAAGGACCACTTCTTGGAGACATATGTCTATGGATCAATTCAGGGACAAAAGTCTGGGGATGATACAATCCCCTCACTCTCGGAGACATCTGTCTGTGGCTCAGTTTAGGACTGAAGTCCAAGGATGATACAATCCTCTCACTCTCGGAGACATCTATCTGCGGCTCAGTTTAGGACTGAAGTCCAAGGATGATACAATCCTCTCACTCTCGGAGACATCTGTCTGCGGCTCAATTTAGGACTAAGGCCTAGGGATGATACAATCCACTCACTCTCAGAGACATCTGTCTGCGGCTCAATTTAGGACTAAGTTCCAGGTATGATACAATCCACTCACTCTCGGAGACATCTGTCTGCGGCTCAATTTAGTACTAAGGTCCAGGGATGATACAATCCACTCACTCTCAGAGACATCTGTCTGCGGCTCAATTTAGGACTGAAGTCCATGGATGATACAATCCTCTTACTCTCGAAGACATCTGTCCGTGGATCATTTTAGGACTGAAGTCCACGAATGATACAATCCTCTTACTGTCCACTTAGACAAAGTCTAAGGACCATTTCATCGACCTCATCATCGGAACAGGCAACCTCATCATCAACCTCATCGTTGGAATAGGTAGCCTCAATATCATCAATACAAGTATCCACACCAATACAAGTATCCATATCATCAATATAAGTATCCATACCAGTACAAGTATCCATATCAAATACAAGTATCCACACCAATACAAGTACACATCATAAAATACAAGTATCCTCACCAATACAAGTATACATATTAAATACAAGTATCCTCAACAATACAAGTATACATCATAAAATACAAGTATCCTCACCAATACAAGTATACATATCAAATATAAGTATCCTCAACAATACAAGTATACATATCAAATACAAGTATCCTCACCAATACAAGTATACATATCAAATACAAGTATCCTCAATATTGACCTTACCATCAATATAGGCAATCTAATCATCGATACAGGTATCCATATCGATACCAGTATCCAAATATTATCATCGACCATATCACTCCCCCTTTCGAGGAGGGTCCTTTTGAACTATACCAAGCTTGTCTCGGAAATACTCAAATTTTACTCGAGACAGAGGTTTGGTCAATACATCGGAAACTTGTTCATCAGTGCCTACATACTCGAGCTTGATAGCTCCTTTCTGCACCATATCCCGTATATAAAAATATCGGATCTCTATGTGCTTTGACTTATCATGGAACACTGGATTCTCTGTCATCTTGATACAACTCTGGTTGTCACATAGAATCACAGTGGGGTCCATCTCTAAGTCAAACAATCATGATAATAACTTCTGAAGCCATACTGCTTCACAACTAGCAGAGCAAGCAGCTATATATTCTGCTTCAGCTGTGCTAAGAGCCACACTTGACTGCTTTCTGCTAAACCACGAGATCATGCAGATCCCAGACAATAACATCCACCCGATGTACTCTTCCTATCTGATACACTTCCTTCCCAATCAGCATCTGTGTATCCATATAATCTCAAGTCATGATCTCCACGATAATAGAGACCAAAATCTATTGTACCTTTTAGGTACCTCATCACATGTTTTGCAGCAATTAGGTGAACTCGTCTAGGTTCCACTAGATACTGACTCAGAGTGTTTACCACAAAACATATGTCTGGCCTGGTATTCGTCAGATACATTAATGACCCAATAATTTGTCTGTACAGAGTCACATCCACTAACTCTAAAGAGTCATCAACTAATAGCTTTAAGTTGGAATCCATGGGAGTGGCCATGGCTTTGCATTCCAACATATCAAATCTTTTCAGGATTCCCACAGCATACTTACCTTGGTTGAGAAAGATTCAATTTGGTCCTTGCCATACTTCCAGACCTAGGAAGTAGTGCATCAATCCGAGATCATTCATCTCAAACTCTGATGAGAGCTTCTTCTTGCACTCGATAATATGTTTCTCATTTCCAATCAAAAATAGATCATCCACATATAGCAACAATATGACAGGTTCATCATTCATAACCTTGAGATAAAGATTAGGATCAAATTTACTTTTGGTAAAGCCCAAGTTTGTCAAGAAACTGTCAATTCTTCCATACCAAGCTCTGGGAGCTTGCTTCAACCTTCCATGCAAGGCCTTCTTTAGTTTGCATACATGGGTTCTTCCATTTTCCACCTCAAATCCATGTGGTTGTTCTATGTACACTTCTTCCTCAATCACACCATTCAGGAAGGTTGTCTTTACATCCATCTGATGTAAATCCCATTTCATCATGGATGCAAGTGCCATGATGGTTCTAATGGAAGTGTACCTTGCAACTGGTGCAAATGTTTCTTCATAGTCAATTCCCTCTTTCTAAGATAATCCTCTAGCCACAAATCTTGCTTTATATTTTTCAATGCTACCATCTGCAGCATGCTTTATTTTGTATATCGATTTGGAGGATACCACACTTTTGTCTTTTGGCTTGGGTACTATATCCCAAACATCATTTTTCATTATTGACTGGTATTCCTCTGTCATTGCCTCTACCCATTCTTTCTTATGAACTGCCTCTTCATAACTAGTAGGTTCTTGATCTACAAGATCACACATCAAAGCCACATAGTTGGATACTAGCTTTGGTTTCTTCCTTTCTCTAGTGGAGCCTTCAAGAGCTCCATACTTTTCAGCTCCTTGAATAATGTCTCTGGCCCATGCTGGCCTTCTTTTTCTTGATAAGTTTGTAATAGGGGGTTCTTGTGGTTCTAACATGTCATGGTCTTCTGGTGTAGCATCTTCAGAGATGGGTACAGCCTCTATGATTCTGGGAGGTGCATCTCCTTCATAGACTTCTTCATGTTGACACTTCCTAGATCTCTTGAGAGCTGCTTCTTCATCAAATGTCACATCCCTGCTTATTTCCATATGATGAAAACCTGGGATGTAAATTATGAATGCTTTGGATGATTCACAATATCCAACAAATATTCCCTTCTTACCAGAAGGATCCAACTTGGTTCTCTTTTCTTTTGGAATGTGAAAATACACTAGACATCCAAATATCTTGAGGTGACTTACCTCAGGCTTCTTTCCTGTGAACACTTCTTCTGGAGTCTTGAAATCAAGAGCACTGTGGGATAGTCTATTTTGCACATAGATTGTTGTCCTAGCTGCTTCAACCCACAGATACATAGGTAGGCCTTGATCATGTATCATTGTCTTCACAGCTTCCATGATGGTTCTATTCTTTTTTTCCGCAACTTCATTTTGTTGTGGATTGTAGGGAGTGGTTAGCTCTCTCTTGACTCTAGCTTCTTTACAAAAATATTCAAAGTCCTTTGAAGTATATTCTTCGCCATTATCTCTCCTGAGTATTTTGATTTTCTTTTTTGAATGATTCTCTATCAAGGATTTAAACTCTTTGAACTTTCCAAAGACTTCATTCTTTCCTTTTAGAAAGTATATCCAATTCTTCCTTGAATAGTCATCAATAAATTTGAGATAGTATTCATATCCACTCAAGTATGTGGATGGCATTGGTCCACATACATCAGAATGAATTAACTCCAAGATACTCTTAGTCTTTGTTTCACTCTTTGGAAATGGGTTCTTGATATTCTTCCCTTTTGCACAACCTTTGCATGTGCCATCATGATCAATCTTTAAGTCTGGCAGACCTATAATTACCTTGCTTACATGAGGTAGTGCCTTGTAATTAATATGAGCAAGCCTCCTATGCCATAGCTCATTTGGGCTAGTGGCTTCATGTACAAGGGCAACTTATGGATGGCCCTTGATCTTGTACAGACCTCCTTCCTCTTCACCAATGACAATTACATCATTAATAGATTTACCTTTGGACCACATTAATACTTGTCCATCAATGAATGCAACTCTATAACCTTTGTTACCCAATGCTAAGATGGAAATCAAGTTCTTCTTCAATCCTGGTACATACAATATTTCTTTCATCTTCATGGGGGTTCCAGAATCAAGCTTGTAGTTTGCTTCACCAATTCCCTTGATGGGATATTGATAGTCATCTCCTAATGACACTTTCTATGGAGAGGTCTTCTCTTCCAATTTTAAAATAGTCTTCTTTTGTCCAGTCATGTGCTTTGAAGCACCACTATCAATAAGCCATGTATCTTCTCCAGGTGTTAGATATCTAGAGAGTGCATAGAATAGAACATACTCTTCTGCATCTTCTTCTTCATTTCTTCTAGATCTTCTCTTGAAGAAGGGCCTTTCTTCCTCTTCTTCTTCTCTTCTAGATATTTTCTTGTGAGGCCTTTCTTCCTCTTCTTCTTCTTCTTCTTCACTATCATCTTCTGCAAGATGTGCTTGATGTCTTCTATGGTGAAGATATTTCTTCTTCTTTGAAGGACAATGTCTAGCAATGTGTCCTATTTTGTGGCAATTGAAACACTGGAAAGAAGAGTGTTTTCTTCTTCCTTTCTTCTAAAATCTTTGTGGAGATTGAGACTCCTTGTGACTGTCCTTCTTGAAGTAGGATTTCTTCCTTCTTCTCTTAGTGTGTGTAGCCAAGGCTTGGTAATCCTCTTTGAGCAGGGCTTCTCTGTTGGCAACCCTAGCTTCTTCTTGGATTGTAATGTCCCCTCCTATCATACCGACATGATAGAGAGGATCATTTTGCTCAAACCGGGCAATTCGCTCCGATGCTTACTAAATAAAACATCCACAAAGACAGGCATGCAGATGTACAATCTAAGCAAACACAACAGAAGTAAATCATGTGCAGAATTAACACACATCCATCATACATTCCAGATTTTCATGTCATTCATCAATTAAGCAATATCAAATTATCAAATGAGAATACTTATCTTAAACCAAGTAGTCCCTGAGCAACCAGCTACGCTTCTGTAACGTTCCACCCAACCGTAGGCCAGTGTGCTCCTCAATCTCTCAGCACCACTTCCACCCTCGAGCTGGGCATGATCTCCACAAGGAAAGGGGAAAGCAGGCTCTCACATAGCCAAAGGTATCCCAAAATCAGCCAAGCCAATCAGCAATTGGGTTTCTCAAGCTGTTAAGAGATGGATGCATATAACATCAAAAGCATAAGTGTTGGGCATGAGAAAAACGCTTATACAGTGAAGTACCCAACAGTGGGTTTCTACCAGTTCCAGAAAAACGTGGGAACACACAAAAATGAAATGGGAAGATTGGGAAACAACACAGGGAAGCCAAATCCGTTTTTAGAAAAACGTCCTTGGACATTCGGGGGCAAAAACGACCTCCATACAGTCCCCAAATCGCGGCCCTTCTCTCCTAAGCTACTGTATATGCAAAAACGAGTTACCAGCATGGGAAAATGCAGGGAAATTGAGAAAAACGTGAAGGATAAAACCCCAACAAGCTCCGACTGCGTGAGAGGATGAATGCCATGGGTGAAGAATGGATTTGGGCCAATTTCGTGGGGGTTTTCTTGCCCAGCAAAACCAAACTCGATTCCCCAGGTTGCTGCCTTTTCCATACACGAAAATTGACAGCCATACCTCTCCCATCCCAAGGCATTAATTGTCTCAACCAATTCTTGGAAGAATTAAATGATTGGGTGCATGAGACCAAATGGGTAGTTGAGAGTTCATGGGTTTCCTCAAGGAAATGGCTTAACACCATGGCTCAAGGGTTTGGGTTATTTTCCCTCCCTATTCCTTGTAAAGATCATGCCCCCATCTCTTTGTTGCATTGCGTAGCTGGTTGTGGGCTTTTCATTAAATTGCATATTTACATGATGTCCGATTTTACATTGTGCACAGCTAGCACAAGAACTCTATGCATCTATTCTAATTGCCGATACATAGAACGATAAATCAATGGCGGGGCCTTGGCCTTGAGCTCCTCACCATGACTAAATAACAATATTTACATCATTTACAATATTAATGAAATAGGGTCAAGCTGGGGACATTACATGGATGCAATCTTCCCATACCACATCAAATTTCATGCTCTCTTTTCTGGCACACATGGTTTGGATAAATCACTCCCATGGTCTAGTGAGACCATTTAGAGCAGTCATGACTAGTTCATCTTCATCAAGGATGTCTCCAATAGCATCTAGTTGTTCCTTGAACTGGGAGATCCTTGAGAAATAGTCTTGAACATATTCTCTTTTATTCATCTTTGTGCTCTTCAATTGAGCTCTCAAATTCATCATCCTATTGATGTTCTTTCCCTCATACATTATGGAAAGGGCATCATACATTTCCTTTAGAGTCTTCTTGGATGCCACTTGGGGAATCAAGTGGTCTTTAATAGAATCAACAATGATTCTCTTTGCCCTAATCAAATCCTTCATGTGCTTCTCTTTGGCTTCATCTTCTTCGTGTTCTGCAATCTCATCCTTGATATACTGGGCAAGATCATTCTCTTCAAGAATGAGGCCAATTCTGTATTTCCATGCGTAGAAATTTTCTATACCCTCTAGCTTGTCTTCAAGCTTAGTGCTTGGAGCCATCTTCTTCAGGGATCAAAGAGATTGAATTTTATCAAGGGATAGAATAACACTTACCAGGATATGTGCTTGATTGAAGGTTCCGGTGTGTTCTGCTTCTGGAAACTTCAACTTTTCACCTTCCGGATCTGCAACAGAATTTCTGGTTTACCGCACTTTTGGTCAAACTAGGGTTTGAATTTCCCAAAGTTCTACCCAACCAAAATCCTCGATACAGGGCTCAAAACCTGGGTTTTGACGAGGGATATCCAACCATGCAATCAGAATTCAAAAATACCAACTTTTGCAGAAACCCTAATTTTCACTAGAGGTTAGAGAGAGAGATTTTCACCTTGTGAAAGATGTCCTATTCAGGTTCGCTCTGATACCATGTTAAGTTTATACTAATTTGACTAGCAAGATCACTGAAAGAAACACAATCACAAGATAGACAGAGATTTTACCCTGGGAAACCCTCATGGGGTAGAAAACCCAACAAAGCTTTCCTCAATAAGATGATCAACCAAAATACAAGATGTAGTCCAAGACTAGAGCTCCTTCTCTACCTCCTATGCAGACCTCTCTCTCACTTGTGCGCTACTTTCCGAGTGATGGAAGAGTGAGATAAGTGAGGAACAACCTCCTCTACTTATACTTGTTTTTCGACTGACTTTTTACCCTATGGGGCCAACCTCTCCAAGAGAGTCTAATAACCCCTAATAAATTAACTTAGGGTCAACCCCACATGGGAGATCTAATAACCCTAGTTACCATAATCCATCGGAGGAATAAACATCTCCGGATACATAATAAAGTCCCATCGGAGGAATGAAACATCTCTGGAATAATACAAGTATAATATTATTAGAAGTTACAATATTTCAACACTAAATTGTCTACACGCTCAGTAATTCGCACATTCCCATGATACACACCATGGATATATTCACGCCACTCGATCGCCATTCTGCCCTGAAGACCCAAATGATCTGCATTCATCCAGTTTTGACTAGGGAGTGGAGAGGCCGAGATTTCGGAAATAGCATGCTGAAGAGTATAAACACCTTTGTTATGCAGCATGAAAATTAGATCCGCAGACAATCTGAAGCGATCAGGACCTCCCACTATCGAGTCTTTGCCTACCCTGATGGATCTTCCATTTCCTGGAAGCCACACCATCCATTCTGTCAAGATAGAGATTGCTGAAGTCATGCCCTCCCAAGAGTTGGATCCATTCTTAACAGATGATGGTGGGAGTCGCAGCCACTGAGTGACAGAGAGGCCACCTAAGTATTTATCTTTAATAATGTTCCCCCATAGGTTTTCCACCATAATAGTCTGCCATAGGCTTTTAGCAAGAAGAGCCTTAGCAAAGGAGTAGATATTCTTTACAAACCACCCACCATTCTTATATGGTCTAGCCACCTTCCTCCATTCCACTAAATGGAATTTCTGAACATCTTTTCCCACCCAAATAAACTTATGAATTCTCCTTCTGATACCTGTGAGGATTGTTTTAAGGATTTTACTTAAAGACATCCAGTAAACACCCAGATTCTGCATTACGGATTTAGCAAGTGTGATCCTACCACCCAAGGATGGCCATCGTCAGCACCATTGATGAATGCGCCTATCAAATCTTTCGAAGAGCCAGAATCAGTCCTTGATGGTGTATGCATTAGGCTTAATATAATATCCCAGATAGCGTGTGCCTAAAACAAGGCCTTTATTTCATAAGGCATAATATCTTTGACAGCCCGCTTCGTAACCTGATCCACCAAGTGTTCCATAAAGCTCGATTGCTCCCATTGATTTCCATACCAATAGATATGCAAAAGAGATCGAGAGTAATTTTTAAACATGTCCATTCAGATTTTTTTGCATCCCCATAGAGCAGCACATCATCAGCTAACAGCTATGTTCTTTGTAACCTGTATGCCTGATATCTCACCCATAGCTTTAGCTTTTAATAGCAGTCTACTCAAACCATCCATGACGATCAGGAAAAAAAGTGGGGATAAAGGGAATCCTTGCCGAAGACCCTGCGAACATGAGAAGAAATCTGTAGGGCTTCCATTTAAACTGCATACTTGACGAAGGTAACGCATGCCATAATCCACTTCATTTCCTTCCAAGGGATTCTGATTTGTATCAGGGCTAGCTGTAAAAATACCCTATTAACTTTGTCATATTCCCTGGAAAGGTCAAGTTGAAGGATATGTGCCTTGAGCTTCCCGGATTTGATACTATGCATTGTTTCTTGCACAACCCCAATAACATCTAGTATCTGTCTACTAGACAGAAATGCAAATTGCTCTCTTGAAATACATTTAGATAGCACCGGCTTGATATGGTTTGCTATGATCTTGGCCACAATTTTGTACACCAAATTGCATAATGAGATTGGTCTATACACATTGAATGAAGCCGGGTTGGATTATTTAGGGATCAAAGATATATATGTTGAGTTTAGGACCTCGAGAATCCTATCTGATAGTCTGGTATCCTCCACCATGGCTAATAAATCTGCCCCCATAATGTCAAAAATTCCAAGTAAAGCTCCATGGTCCATCCATATGGACCAAGTCTTTTTTCCTTTGCTAAATTTTCTTCACTTGCAATTACAATGGAACAACAACAAAGAAGAGGAGATGTACATATATCAAATTTGATGTTTTTTCCTGAGCTTTACAAGGCTCAATATGAGAAAAGGGTTTGTCATTCATTTCTACGACACTCACTACGATGGCGTCATCGTGTCTTTCTTCTAAAACAAAGGGTCAGACCAACCTTGATCACCCTTTGGTGGCTTTCAATTAAACATTGAAAACACAATCAATAATTATCCTCAGTGGAATGGTGGGATTATATTTAGTGTTGAGATCTATTAAGCAAAAGTTTGTTGGATGGGAAAACTTTCACTTTAATGCGAAAAGAGGAATGAATTTTTTGAAGAGGAGAAAATGCCCACACTTTGTGTAAGAAAATGCCTAGTTCTTTTGTCAAGGAAACTTAGTGTTTGATAGCATAGTCAACAATCACTAATTTTATGAATCCCAAGTATGAACATGTGCTGCTTATATCTTTGGGGTTGAAGCCATAGTTTGTAGAACCATGAAATCTCTTGAACTATTCTAACTTGTCAATAGCCAACAAAATTTTGATAGTCAACACTCTAGTTTTAAAGGAAACAATCCAAAGGCTCAACTAAATTTCAAATAACTAAACGCTTCAAATCTCCTCATCTCCAACTAAATTTCAAATATCCTCACTACTCATTTATTATCAACTATCCTTTTTCTCTAAAAGTTGGAATCTACAATTGCAGGGACATTGCCACTATGTGGCTCTTGTTTTTATTAATTTTGTTTTTTTATAAAAATAATATTCTTTATTTCTATTAACTTAGCAGGTGTGAGGTAATCCTTGAAATTTGCAGCGGGGGTTCGGAGGTTGGATGCCTGTGACTCTTGCTAATGTTTTCGGGCAAATGTTTCCACTATACAACAATTGCATTTTTCATAACTTTAGATTTTGGTAACTTATGAGTTGTGATTCATTCTCGATTTATGTAGCAGGAAATTTCAATTGCCACATGTCCACTGTCATCCTGGCAGAATTGAATTCTATACTATGCTAGAGGTACGAAAAAGACTGTCGAATAAATGGAAACTGATACTCCATATACAAAACCTTACTTCATTTGTGCACGATCTATACGTTGGTTAGTGTATCCTTTGCGGATATCTGTAGTCCTTCTTGGTGTGATGTATTGCATGATCATAGCCATGTTATTATTTCAACAACATGGTGGGGAAACCTTTGAATTCTAAGAGCACTTCATGATATGTTAACACATTCCTGAAGACAATGCTTCATGAACGAGAGCTTAAATATCTCATTGGAGAACCACCGCGAGCCTATAAAGGTAGTATGGGCCTTGGATAAAATTGCACCATGGAGCACGCACCTCCACCCACGTCCCCAAAAAGATATTTTTGAGTCAATACTAATTCCCAACCTTCTTACTTCAATACGATATTCATTGGCATTCTAAAGAGTAGGGCTTGCACTACATTCTTTGTTTGCTTTTGTTTTTCAGCTACACTTTAGCTTCACTTTTTCCTAGTCATTATGTTTATGACAAGCAATGCATGTCTTCTTCTACCTTTTATGGTTACATGAATGAATTGCAACTGCTACTCAATAAAATGCAAAAACAAAACTTGACCATCAAATTTTGAACCAATGAAAAGCATGCTATGCATAGTAATTCAAGATGGGTTTCTCTTAGCTTGAACTTGAATTATTCCTTGATTGAAAACTTCATGGATAACCTCAATGGCATCTCGACGTAATGCAAGCATACCCGCTTCTATATAAACATACTTTAATTGTGCACCATTGAAATCGTCATTGAAAACTTCATTGGTGCTAGATCGACTCTTCTCATTTTGCTCGTTAATATATTCTCCACATCTAGGCCAATCATTGCTCCTCCTTAGGCCATCCTGGAAGTTGTCACAGACATTGCCGCTTGCGGCTCTTGTTTTTTATTAACAATCAAAACCTGAGAGAGCTATTAATCGACAACAGGCTAAATTCAGAACTATACCCAGGCAGAGCATTAGACCCTTTTTACTATTACAATATACCTATACTATTACATAGCCATCATATTGAAATAATGTTAAGTAATAAATATTTAACTTGCAGAGCGATTACTATATATTACTATTAATAATAATTATAAATTTTGTTTAATTGAAAATTTAATAGAATATAATGTATATTACTATGTAATAATAATTATAAATTTTGTTTAGTTGAAAATTTAATAGAATATATTATATTGAATATTGAATTTTTTTTAATGGAAAATGTACATAATATTATGTAGTCACGTGAGAATCACCATATTTTATTTGGCGACAAAGTTAGTTTGTGACATATACACCATATTTTATTTGGCAAATAATTTTAAAAATCTATTTCTATATATACTTTATGGCAAAGTTAGTTTGTAACCTATATGCATGTATATAGTGAAAGAGATTATTCATTATATTGTTAATGTTCCATTCAAATTACAAGGTTATGAAACTATCTTTTGATTCAAATTAATCATTAATAATTTTA
This sequence comes from Larix kaempferi, assembly GCA_027924585.1. Classification (NCBI taxonomy): domain Eukaryota; kingdom Viridiplantae; phylum Streptophyta; class Pinopsida; order Pinales; family Pinaceae; genus Larix; species Larix kaempferi. Next base: position 6,267,120 of record BSBM01000278.1, on the reverse strand, counting down.
AATTTTATTTTGTAATTCAAAGTTATAATAATTATTGAAAACAATAACATATAAATGTTTAAACATTTTTATTGACTAACATATATAAATTGTTATAGTACATAGATACTGTATAAACATATGATTGTTATGTCCCCTAAGGGGATCATATATGTTTCATCCCTATTATTTTGGCTCTTAAACCTATAAATTTTCCCAGACTATATAAAAGCTATAGATGAAACTATTTAATATGTTGTTAAAATTTTAAAATTAGTATTTTTCAAAAATCTTATTGATGGCAGGATATTGACGTCTGCCTCGTTTCTCTCTTCCGAGGAGGGGGCTACGGGTTGACGTCAGCTCCGTAGAGGCTAGTTAATGCAGGTTTTTTTTTTTTCATTTTTGTGCTGGTCCCAAGGCAGTGCGGCAATTCCAAGGTCTGATTTCCTTTCAATCCACATGCTAAAGTTGTGACTATAAATTGTCGACATTTTATGTCAATCCTACCAACCTGCTAGATCGTTAGGTGTCGTTTTATGCTACTTTTTTAGTGGACTGTTATTTATGAGTACGGTGAAAGATGCCAAGGAGAGCAGGGGCATGGGTTAATGCTCTACAGATATATTAATGTTGTGGGTTTCTCTGCATGTGTTGTTTCTCTACGTGGGTTTTATGGTTCTCCTAGTGGGTTGTGGTGTGGGTTTACGGTTCTGGGTGTCCATTTATCTTGTGTGGGTGAAGTGTGAATGGATGGTATCGCCCACATAACTTCCGTTGCACCTAATCGTTCACTAGGAATATCCCCTATGTGTATCACTTTTGGGGGTAGCTAATTATATCCCCTCTTGCTGAAAGGCTCAACCTTTTTAACCGAATGACTACTCTATATAGTCCCGCTTGGAAATGCAACTGCGTAGCATAATGTGACCATGTTTCATTACTAGCCATGTTTCTCATGTACTTCACATATTAATAATTTTTCGTTGGCTTGTGCATAATTCAATGATCTCGTGTAGTTGGCATTTCTAAATTTCAAACTATTAAGGTCATAGCAATCAATACATGTGTTAAGTGCAATATATTATGTATATTATATTATGGTTGCAGGTGGGCAATAATTGGCAGGAAGATTGAAGATAGGTGCTTATATCTTAGAATTTGGGGTGGAATACCATCTTTCTTTTTCTTAGATTGAAGGAGGATGGGACAAGTATACAGATTGATTTTATGGTCTTCCTTCAAAATTAGAAATAAACAATTATAAAAAATAAAAATTAGTAGTTGATGCATGGATACCTTGTTATGCATGGTAACAGGTATAGCTGAGGCATAGAGAACAAGTGATTACAATTAGCCACAAATTAAGTAGTTGTGCTAGTAGATAAAAAGGATAAGAGATGATCGGTCAAAACTCAACAAAAAAAAGGGGTCCAGTCCCAATAAAAAGCTTAACAAAGCCCATTTAAACAGTTTTATGAGCGTCTCTTTTCTCTGTTCCATGTTTCATGTTTTTCTTTCCTCCATGTGTTTTTTTGATGAAACATCCCAAGATCGATATTTTATTCCACTCCTTCATAACATGTAATATTAGAGATGTGTATGGATTTTTCTTAGTTAACCTATTTCCTTAAATTATGTAAAATAAAATTTTAATCAATTAAAAGTACTCTAAATTTTATTAGATAATTTCAACTCTTTTCTTTGTAATATTCTCAAATATTCAATATTCTTGTTCATATAATATCAAGTATCCATCACCGGTGTCATATAATATCAAGTATCCATCATTTAATCATTTCTCCAACATCCAAAACAAAAATCACATACTATCAAATATCAATTTACCCATACATAAAATTTAGGATACTATACACTCTTCCAATTTTACTTTCAACTCTAGTTTATGTTTTATCCCAATACAAAGAAAACAACATTATATTAACTTTAAAACATAATGATGACCGTGTTTTTCAATAAAAATAAACAAATATTTAATAAATAAACAAATTAAAGAAATATTTCAACTAATTAAAAAAACTATGTAATGTTTGGATGCATCCTAGAAGCCACTACTTTGTTTTAAACCTAGAAAGTTAAATTGTAATAATGTTTGGAACATATCAAAACTTTCAACCAGTAAATAGTGTTGAGAAATGTTATAACCAAATTCATTTACATATAAGAAATTTGAAACTGGTAAATAGTCTTGAGAAATTTCATAACCAAATTCATTTACATATACATATAAGTTTGTCAAATCCATACTTAATCATCATTGATACTAATCCTTTGAGAGCCATCAAGAAGATCTGACAGAACAGAGCAGATTTGGACTGCCTCAACCATTCAACGCTATTACTCAGGTTATGTCAAATCTATACTTAATCATCACTGATACTAATCCTTTGAGAGCCATCAAGGAGTTCTGAGAGAGCAGATTTGGACTGCCTCAACCGTTCAACGCTCTTACTCAGGTTATTTCGCTTGGTAGCTATTAGTGGACTTTCTTCAAGCACATGCTCCATCATATTCAATCCTGGCGCAGTCATTTCCTTCACAATCTCAGCGACAATGTCATTTTGAACCAATTTGTGAAAGATAAACCGTAGATGGAGTGGAATCTGATCGGCCAGCCTCTGCCTTACCACATTCCAATAAGCAATGAGGCTAATCTTCAACTCAAAAGCCGCCTCGATCTCGCCATCGCTGATCTTTGGCACAAAAGCCGCCTCGATCTCGCCATTGCTGATCTTTGGCACAAAAGGCGCCTCGATCTCGCCATTGCTGATCTTTAGCATTTTGTATGGATTAATTTCTCCAATGCTTTCAATATAAATATTCTCTGAGTTGTTGGTTTTTAAAGCCGTGAAGAATTCTTTCTTCTTTTCCTGCAATTTAAATAAGGATTCGGAATAGTTTGGACTCAAGGTGAAAACTATAACCTTCTCCATTTCCATCATATCCTCAACATATTTAATACATTCATGTTTTTTTCTGCCAATGAGACCTTGAAAAGCTCTCCTTGATACTGAATGCAACTTCGGATAGCTTTGTGTTTGAAGATCAATAACACGACTTATAATTTTGTCCAAATAGTCGCAGACATGGATTGCTAAGTATCTGCTTGTCTCTGACACAGAATCAATATTACTCTTCAGCAAGTTTACAAATACAGAATGAGATAAGAAGTTTGGAAGAGTGATGCCCTGTGCCTCTCCTAGTAACTTTATTTCCTCGGACAGAAAATTATCTCCTGATACTGCAGTTACTTTGAGCAGATCATGAGAATAAGCCTTGAACAATCTGTTTAAGCAAGCAGTGCAATTCATATCAAGCTCACCCTCAAACTCTTCAAAGTTCCCGAGTATAGTAATCCTGTTTAGCATACCTTTGATGGCATCCATAACTTTCATAATCTCAAGCATTGCATCTGCGGACGAAGAGAAACGCCTAGGCAATGCCGCAAGCTCTGATTGCCTCTTGGAGAGTGTGGATTCGATTTTTTTTACAATATCAGGAAGGCAATTACGGATTCCTATTGCTTGAATCTGCATAAGCTTCTCGGCCAATATCGGTATTCCAACCATGGATTTATCAATACTTGAAAGATGATGATTTGTTCTAAACAGATCACTTTCCCTTCGTCTTGCTTCTGCATTCGATTCAATCCCTAGTCTATTTCGCACACAAACATACCCATGGCCAATATTTACAGCGTCCCTTGTTACTTTCTCCAGGAGGCCTTCAGGAGCTCTGTCAACTTTAGTTACCACGGCCAATGTTCTTTCACCGTGTTGATCAACATCCTGGGACATTCTTATGGACTCACAGGTGGGGAAATCTACAGTGGCAGATAACACATTCAGAATGATGCTCTCTTTGGGAGTAATGTATTGCTTAATTATACCTGCAATCTGTTCGTAGATATCTCGTGGCTGCCCATGCACAGGAACCCTTGTTATCCCGGGTAAATCAACCATGGTCAAATCTGGAGCATCCGTCTTCTTAACATGAAGTGTTACAGGCGTATCACTTATACCCTTGTCGCTTCCTGCAATCTCTTCTGTAACTGTATCGAGTGTTTCTTTTATCTCTGCTTCTGAAATTTTCCTCTGCTTCCCATTGTACTCTATCACAATTTCACATTCCTGGGATTTGCAGTTTTGCAATCGCATAATCAGTGGGAGTCTTGTACAAATCCCTTGCCCCGTAGGGAGGCTAATCCCGGCAAGGGATTCCAGAACACTAGATTTCCCTGAGGACTGATCGCCAATAACAACAATAGTGGGTAGCCGGATACCCTCTTTCACTACTCCGAGGTTGCGAAGTGTGTCCACAGCATCGAGCAGCGGCCTTATGCACTCATTGTAACTCTGGTTCAAATACAGTGAATCTGGGTTCGGCGACTGTATGTTTTCGATCATAGGCATCTTCATAAGCTCCATTCTTGTATTGGGGAAAGTTGCAGGCTGCTGCTGTCATTATTAAAAAACAACGCCAAACAAGATTGAGTTGCCTTGAAGTAAGGCATGATATTTAAAGCTGTAGCTTATTAAACAGGAACAGGTAAATCCCAAATAGAACATGAATTATTGAATGAATGTACTTGTCTGTTGCTGCACTCCACGGGAAACGAAAATCTTTGTTTTCGGAATTATAAACAAAACAGCAATTCGGACGGTTTTGTTTTTTCAAAAGTTTCACCCAAATTTGAATGCATATTTCAAATAACAAATTTTCTGATGACGAAAGTTAGTTTAAAAACATTCGCGTTTGAACTTGGTTGTTGGTGGATTTTGTTAATTGAATAAGCATTTTATTTTGCTTCAAGCTTTTTTTTTCTGAACACCTTTTATTGTTTTCTTTGGATGGAGTAAGTCAATTTTGCAGCAAAAGAATCATAAATTCGATACGGAAAGGGAAAATTTTCAGATATAAAAAATTTGTTCAATCTTTCATTGATCTAAACTATCAGATCAAGAATTTTAATCTATAAACACTTTCACAGCAACCGCGTCAATTCTATTAAACACACATTGTCACAATTCGAATAAAATTTTGAATCAATAAACGCTCTAACAAAGACACATTGTCGCAATTCGAACTAAATTTTGAATCAATAAACGCTCTAACAACAAAATGAGAAATTTGCTACAGGGTTGGACGGGTTGGACAGTTCTTCAAGCACATGGATAATGTAATATGAGGGTTACATTATATAAAAAGAACCCTAGAAAAGCTTATGTGCCAAAATAGGAGAGCTGAAATGTTATAATACAAACATAAAAATAAAAACTCACCAAATTGAGTATCAAGAAGATCTTTTCCAGTAGCTTGGACATGTAAAATCTCGCGAAATTGAGAATCAAGAAGATCGTGTCCAGTAGCTTCGACATGATGAAGAAAACAAGAAACTAAAACACGCAAAAGACGAAAGCTTTGAAGAAAGTTAAGGAGCGCAGGGATTTAAATAGGAATCAATGTAAGGATGTCTTGCTATTGCTTTGTGTGGAACGTTTCTATTCCTCTTTCAAAAGCTTCCTCCACAAGCTATCTGGCCTTCTGTTTAACAATCCATATCGTGAAAAAGAGGTTCTGTCACGTCTACCCACTGTGTCATGCAGATTATTGGAAGGATGACAAAGCAACCAATTTAAGGTATCGAAACTTTCACATCACCAGTTTGGGTTCTGTGAATTCTATCAATCCCTTAAAACCATCTAACACTGAAGTCAATTAGAGCATATGATATGTGCGCATATATTCTCGAGAAAGTATTAATTCTGGAATCGTGAGCGCATCAATTCTGGATAGATAGTGGGGGTAAATACCCTATTAATTGTTTATATCGTAGATTTTGTACTGGACTTGGACTTCATTGAGTAGATGAGATGATCTCAGATTGTAACAAATATAATATAAAGATTCATTTTTATGGTAATCTTTTTTAGTTAAGAATAATGACAGTTTAATAAATTGTCTTAATCACATAACAGATTAACACTCATTTAAGATGCATTTATCTGCTAACCGAAACTTCGAGGGAAAACGGTTAATTTCGAACTGGCTGTGCAGAAAACCGCAAAGGGAGTTGGGAAGATGCCACATGAAGTGTTGAATTTCCAATGCAGCCCGTGAAGTGCCACATGCCGCCTGGATAACTAACAATACCTCTACTTAATCGATTATTCATTCTGGTATGTTTCCTTGGATTTCACTCTAATATGATGTCATGTAAAAGGAAACTCGCAAGGTTTTTAGTCACAGTTTGATGTAATAATATGATTTAATTATAATGCTAATAAAAGTTGTTTACACAATCTTTTATACACGGTGCCGTCAATCACTCTAACAAGGAGGCTTAGTTTATGAGGTTTATGTGGTTGGTGATCATGTTCGCTTCTTTTTCTATAACATAAAAAGATCATTTATCACCCAAACCAGGTTGAATGCTTAATGCCAAATTTTTAATGGCATATTAAAAATTAAAAGTCAAATAAAATGGTATATGGATAACTTAATGTTTAACTTTTATTTAATAAGTAATTTCCACAAAACTAAATAAACTAAGTGGTTAGTTATATAGCTTATCTGCCTTCACTTACCACTTTACTTGTAGTTGTGCTAATTTATATCATTGTAGATACATTTCAATATATATTACAATATTAAAAATATATACATTTATTTATTCTTTATTATATTTTGTTTTTTATTATATTTTATTTTTAGACATATTATTCATTTTGTTTTATTACACAGATTTGTATTGATTGAATTCTACCCCAAAATAATAGAATCAAAGCCATTTTTATAATTTCAATAATATCTATTATATTTCTATAATGCCAAGTGCATAATGCTAACTTTTGAGAATCGATATACATTGTTGGGTGTAAAGAAGGTCCACATTAAAGTGTACTTACAACGCATAAAAAACAACAGTAAATAAATGCAGAGTACCCCCACGCTAAAACATGAGAATGAGATGCTACGTATACACGATGGCGCCACCTTTATCGGATTCCACTTTAACTTCTTGGACCTTTATCGGATTCCCCACTTTAGTTTCTTTTCAAGATTACCTTTATCGGATTCCCAAACATTATGCTTTATAGTTAAACTGTAACCTAATTTATAGCTCCTTTCTACAAGTGCAGGGCTGGGCCGGTCATTTCTAAGCAGCAATCATCACAGACTGCAAGGTGTTTAAGCATCGTAGGAGAACATGTATTTTATCCTTAAAATCACACATTTAAATCTGAAATAGAGTAAATACATCTTTAATTTCAATAACATACTTAAATAATATGTTACTAAATAAAAGTTAAAATTATATGTCATTATATACCATGTATCATCACATATCCTAAAAGTGCCTACCATATCTTAATAAATTCAACCATCAGCTTTGAACGAACTTAGTTTAATAAATTCAACAATTCTTTTTAGAACTTCATTGAGTATATAGTGAGTATATAATGATCAACATATCTCCTTTAATCTCCACATAGAATGTAACTTGACAGAGAATAAAGGGTACAACAATAATATTTGAACTCACTTAGTTTAATAAGTTCAACAATTATTTTTATAACTTGATTTAGTATATAACGATGAACATAACTCCTTTAATCTCAACATAGAATGTTGATAGAATAAAGGGTACATATGCTATGTATTAAAGCAATATGTCTTTTATATACAATTATGTATTAAAGTAATATGTCTTTTATTTACAATTATGTGAGTTTTAACATGTGATCATCACTAAATCTAATCAGTTGAGGGTTGGTGTAATTGAGGTTAGGTGCGATCTCCAAGTAATTTTGACAGCTTGGATACCCTTGGGTTATGGTTTCTTGGACCAAAAACCACTTCCACAAGTCAGTGAAATTCTAGCAAAAAAAACATGTGATCATCACCTATTATACAACACATCTCCTATAAAGTGTCTATATGCTCAAGCATATCATACTATGAAGCACCATTTTCTCTTTCTATATTTTCTTCTATGAATACATTTTATTCTTTTAGGTATGCATAATCTACATGGTTATCTATCTAACAATAACATTTTGCTCCAAATAACCACAAATATATAAAATGATTTTATCAAATTTGGTCACCACATGATCTTATCCACCCAGCTTCAATAAAAAGAAATCTCCAATAGATATCAAACAAGAGCACCACATTTACCCATATTGACTAAGCAATTCAAACATAAGCACCACAATTACCCCAAATTGACCAAGCAATTCTCTAAACATAAATAGTTTCATAGATTTTCTCAACATTGCAACTCCACTACCACACTTGATTTGCTCAATTAACCACCAACATAGATTCAACTTGACTCCAAATATACCAAGTGTCGAGAGAGATAAAAATCCATTGAGGTGCAACAGATTTGATTTGTCCAGTGGTTTGGTAGATCTAGAGTTAAGATGAGTATATGTTGGTTCCAATTAAGGTAGGCACATCTAAAATATGTTGCTTAAAACCAAATTTACCACATATAAATAATTTCATCCAAAAGTTTCTTTATGTGAACAAAGTGCAAATAAAATATGACAAGATATTTACCAGATGAAGATGGTGAATTGTTATAAAGTAATCATGTCCAATGATGGCATAGGTGAAAGATGTAATAAAATATAATGATGAAATACAATTATATTATAGAGTGATCTTTGGTTTTCTTAAAGCTACTCCTAATCCATTTTCCATCTTATCATATTGATCATATGTGAGGGGTGTTAAATTCGAAGACAATTTGAACCCTTAATTTAAGATATTTTTGTAAATGGGAGACCCCTTCGCTCTTTTTTCCCAATATTTATAGTTGATTTCTCTAATGCTAATCCTTGTGACTTATGTATTTTCGAACCACAAGCAAATTTCACTGGAAGTTTTTTGTTGTTGTGTCACTTTCAATGGAAAGCACCAAAACTACTACACTGTAGGAAGATATTTAAGAACCAAATAATTTAAATAATGCATTGTAAGAATGGATGTACATAGATTCCTAAATTCAATTCAATGCAAGAGTGATATTATGCAACAATTCAATAATTTAATTAAAGTTATAAGATTAATTATTATCATTATTTAAATTTAAGAAACAACAAGTATTACAACATAACGCAATTCACAATGCACATATATTTTGATGGATATGATTGTGAATCTCTTTCATACACAATACTATTGGAACATAATTAATTTCTTATTGTACCATTGGAATACATTTAAGAGTTGAATACAATGTAAGCATGAGTGTACATAGTATTCCTGAAATTGATGCAAAATACGCTTAAAATAAATATAGTAAAATTTAATTATAAGTTGTAAACAAAGTTATTTATGTATACTTAAGAAAAACAATATATTACAACATAATGCAATTCCCAATGCATTTATCTTTTAATTCTATGATTGAAAATAGCCTCCAGGTCATAGGATGGATGGCAATAGGGTTCTCTGCTAAGGCATCCCTTATGTTTTCATGGTTTTAAACCTTGACTTGTGTGCCATGTATGGGGCCACATGGTACACCTAGGGATTATAGTGGTATAAGACCATGTGTTGTCATGGTTTTAAACCTTGACTTGTGTGCCGTGTATGGGGCCCCGTGGTACACCTAGGGATTATAGTGGTAGAAGACTCGTGTAGGGGTATCAGTTCTCTATATGTTAAACTCTAATTGATTTAACTTGAAATAGACATGTTTTTGATCTAATACATGCATGGAAGAAAATTAAAAGGCAAAAAAGTTTACACACTAAAATTTCTAATAAGGGATCATTTAACAACTATTGTACCATTGAATTCAACAATTTCAACAATTTTTTACCCAAATAAGTTACTTGATAAAATAATTCTAAGGATATGATCATAATTTCCCTAAACAATCATAATTTCACTAAGACATGGTAAATATAGGTAAATTACCATCCTGTGTTTTTGGTTGATTTAGTAATTCTATCAATCTTTGTGCCCTTTTGTGAAAGTGAATGCCCAATCTGGGGTTTACCTCCCAACTAGCTAAAAACAACCTATCTAGCTCCCTAGCTCCAAGAAATAAGTGATTTCTTAGCCCTCTATTCCCGAAGCTCAAGAACAACAACATCAACAACATCAAAACCTAGTTCCCCCTACATTCTCCAAAGTTCTATGTGCAATAGTAATAAGATTCTCTTTTAAAGACAGAAGCAGATACGGACTACGATTGCATAATGTCAAGAATATGCCTCTAGCAATTATTGACCTTCTGCTTCCTTTCCCTAGCTGGGAGGGCTCGCTACTTACTAGCCCCCGCCTATTTGTTTATGTCCATAACATTGCCGCACACTACATGTTCCAGTTTCCGTCCCCTCCGCCTCGGAAAGTAGCCCATTTCCTCCTTCTCTCGAAATCTGCCCCATTAAAATAATCTCATTTTTTTCCTTTCTTTTCCTACTACTTATTCCCCCCCCCCGCCAAAAAAAAAAAAAACCTTCACTTCCTTTTCAATATCCATAAGGCTCTTAACTCCCCCCTTATCCCCTCATAAATGTTTAAGTCATATCCTCCTACATATACAGTTCCCTCAAATAAAATAAATTCCTCCAACAAAAGTAGATGGGTTAATCCCGTTTGAATTAAAATCAAATAAAAAATGAACAAATCAAATCAAATATAATCAATTTAAGTTTAATAAAAAAAATCAAACCAAATTATAATTAAACAAATAATATCAATTCTCATATCTCATTTAATGAATCATTTATTAAATAAATATTTAATAAATATCTATTTAATTATAAAATAATAATTGAAACAACCATAATGTATCGATTTCTAATTAAAATATTTTAATAGTTAATTTATGATTTGAAAACAATAATAATATGCATACAATTATGTAGGCGTAGTTGGTGCTTACATAGCTCATGCGTGTACTACCACCACCACCACCACCACTACTACTACTAATAATAATACTTCACATCTAATGCATAATTATGCTGATAGACATCCCCATTTCAACTCCTTGGGGGATTAATCACATAATTTAAGATCAATGGTCCTCCTTTGTTTTTTCTCTACAGTGGAAGGTTGATGGGATAAAGATCATGTGTTTTTTAATCAGTGATTAGCGATTTCATTCCAATTGATTAAAATGTTAATGAACATCATCTACCATGTATAAGGAGGGGCTAGAAAGTGTTATTGTAGAAAGTAAAAGGGAGATTGTAACAATTTCAGATAGCAACTAGCTCAAACTAGATTTGGCATGGATGAGTGTAATGTATGCATGCTATGTACATGTTGGAAAATTAATGAAATGGATCCCAATGACCACCATTTTTTTTTTCCAAAAGAAAAAAGCGTAATTCCATTCATCCAAAGAGATCCGAATTACATTCAGTATTCACTGTACAGTGAATTATCCAAGTCCAAAAAATTGGTTCACTTGATGAGACTGTTACGTCTACTTTCAAAATGCATAATATGATACTTTCCTGTTTTGTCCAAAAAAAAACTAGTTCTGTCCCACCGGACTATTTTGCTTTTACATCTCCATAAGATTTACAAAAATACTTCATTGTCATATATGAAATACTGCAGATTATACATAATTTAAAGAAATTCTATGCATTCTTGTCAAAATATATAACTAACATCATATAGTGATTCAGTCAATATAAGGTCTGTGGTAGAATTCTGTTCGCTGTCCATCAATTTCTTCAGCTACTTTCCAAGTGCCGAAAACCATGAGCTGCCCTTCTTTGGATGCCTGGTCCGCTTTTTGGTTATTTTACCTGTAAACATGCCGGCATGTGAATGAGTCAAAGGATTGTTTGACCAGCTGAATAATGTTAATAACATTTGCAAGTCTAAGAACTCTGCAGGCTTGAGTTTGATTGGTCCAATTTATAACATTCAATGAATCTCCAAAAACCGCCAACCTAGAGATACCCCTCTCAGCAGCAAAAATGAGTAGTAATTTTAAACTCATGACTTCAGCAAAGTTATTGGATCCCGCTCCAAGACCCATAGTGAGTGTAAAGAAATGAGAATCAGAAAAATATAAGATTGCTCCCCCACCACAAATCTCATTGCTAGCAGCTCCGTCAAAAAAACCCCATGGATAAGATTTATCAATCTCAACTTCCATGTCACGTCTCTGTTTAGCAGCCCTTACATATTCGGGACTAGCTTGATAAATGCCCATAGATTTTGCACAAATAATTTCCGGTAGACATGGTTTTTCCTGAAATATAGCCCCATTCCTTGCCAGCCAAATCCCCCATATAATCAGCAATGGTAAAATCTTTTGTTTTTTAATTGTTGTCCGTCTCCACCAGTTCACCCAAGCAGTTTCCACAGAGTTTCCTTCCCATCTACAGTCAAATCCGACCAATTTAGTGCATTCATTCCACACAGCAATCGTGAATGGACACTTGATGAAGAGGTGTGTTATCATTTCCGGTTCCTTCTTGCACATAACACACCAGCCCGGGCCCTGGAAATTTCTCTTCTGCAGAATATACTAGGTCGGAACCCGATTCACTAGAGCACACCACATAAAAAGTCTGTTTTTTGATGGGCATTTAAGTTTCCAAAGTGATCTCCACCACCAGACCTCATCCCCAATAGCTGCTCCTGCACTAAGCACTAAGTAACCTATCTTTGGTGTGTAAATCCCCGCCGGATCAAGTTCCCAGGTCAGTACATCCTCCTGTTCCGAAAGGTGAATATGAGCCCTATTCAAACCGCTGATATAGTTATTCAGATAAACGGCCTCAGGATCCCCCAAGCCCAACATATCTGCATTTTTCCAATGTTGTATCCACGGGTCATCAGGTCTCTGATCAGCCAAACGATTAAGAGTGAGGATGCCCCTATTTTCCAAAGCATTTACAACATTATCAGGCATCAAATGCAAACGTTCACTCCCGATCCATGGATCTCTGCCAACTCTCACCTTTTCTCCATTACCCACATTCCAAGCCAGATTATTCTCCACCAGAGAGAAATATTTAACCACTGCTTTCCAAATCACGGATCCCCCGATATTAGACTTCCGAGGGCTCCTAATCCATTCTTCCAGACTCATGTCTGATAGATACTTCCCTTTTATAACCTTGGTCCATAAGCTGTTAGTTTTGATAAGTCTCCATCCTCCCTTAGCTTCCAAAGCTTGAGCAAAAAGAAAGATGTTTTTTAATCCCCACCCCCCTAGTCCTTTAGGTACTGCAATTCTCTTCCAGTTGACCCAAGGGGTTACCTGGCCCTCCTTCTTTCCACTCCACAGGAATCTAAAGCATAACCGCCTGATAAATTCAAGGATTCCTTTGGGTATCCAAGACAAAGACATCCAGTATACTGGAATGGCTTCCAAAACGGCCTTAACCAAAACCAGCCTGCCAGCTCGCGACATCCACTTATGACTCCAAACATTCAATCTTTTCTCCACCTTACCAATCAGCCATCTCCAATCCTTTTTAAGATATATGTTTGCTTTAAGGGAGAAGCCCAGATATTTCAAGCCTTCGTCCAGACCTGATAAATTATAAGGGAAATTCTCAACAAGTGCCCGTTCCTCTTCCAGTCGCAGCAAATGGGTAGTAAGAGAGGATTTTTCAGCATTTATATCCATCCCTGTAGCTTTAGAGAAGAGTTCCAAGATCTCCTTCAGAGTCCTAGTATCTCTTCGATCACCTGAGTAGAAGATGATAATGTCGTCCACAAATAAAAGATGAGTAACAAATAACTGCTCTCCAATGCCAATGCCATTAAATCTCCCCTGTATTTTAGCATCGAGTATAGCCCTGCTCAAACCTTCTGCCACCAGAAGAAATAGGAGGGGGGAAAGTGGACAGCCTTGCCTAAGGCCTCTTTCCGCATGAAAAAAAGGAGTGGCCGCTCCATTCAATAACACAGAGAATGATACAGTAGTTATACAAGACATGATCCATCTAATAAAATTGATACCAAAACCCAAATGTGTAAGAAGAAGCCGAATATAAATCCAACTCACCTTGTCGTATGCCTTGGACAAATCAATTTTAAGAATAGCTCCTTTGATATGCCGAGTCTTCAAACTGTGTAGTCCCTCCTGAGCCACCCCTATAGCCTCATGTATCTGACAACCTTCAAGAAAGCCAAATTGTTCAGCTGAAATATGTTCAGATAGTGTAACCTTAAGTCTCCGAGCTATGACCTTCGAAACAATCTTGTAGATACAATTGCACAATGAAATAGGTCTGAATTCAGATAGAGTAACGGATTATCAGTCTTTGGAATGAGGGCTATAAAGGTAGAATTGAAGCATGCCGGTATCTTCCCATTTAAACGAGTATCTTCTACCACCTGTAGAAGATCCAACCCCACAACATCATAAAGTTCCAGAAAAAATTCAACCGTCCATCCATCCGGCCTGGGGCTCTTGTCTTTCTGGAAACTTCCAAGGACCTCCTTTAACTCCTCCTCAGTTACTGCACGCATCAGTCTCCTATTATCCTCCTCCTCAGTAAACCTCAGAAATAATTGAGCTATCCTTATAACTTCTGCAATAGAGGCCTAGGCAGGTGCCTTAAATAAATTTTGGAAATGACCCACCCCGCATCTAGCTTTACCTTCAAAGTCAAAATGTTCAATGCCATATTCATCTTTCAAGCTCTAGATAGTATTGGCCGCCTTCCTCCCCTTGGCATATGCATGAAAGAATTTAGTATTCTCATCACCACATTCCAGCCAAATCGCCCTACTCTTGAGTCTCCAGGTTTCCTCCTTTTCCATCAAAAGGTTATTTCTGGTGCCTTCCAACCTGGCCATTGCAGCCTCAGAGTCCTGAGTCTGTAGACCCCCTCCATCCCCTTCATAGATATTTAGTAGCTCAGCCTCTATCTGTTTCAATGCAGTATCCTCCCTATTTTTCTTATCAATAGCCCACTCTTTGACAGCTCCTTTTATTCGTTGAATGTTCTCAGCGAATTGAAAAGCCGCGGTGCGTTCATGTTCCCCATCATACGACCTCCAAAGGTCCAGAAAGAGACTTTTAAAAGAATCATCACTTAACCAGTTCTTGTTAAACTTAAGAGAACTAGGAGGATTGATTGGTCCTCTCCTTATCTCAAGAAAGATAGGGAAGTGATCAGAATCCCCTCCGCTCCCTACCCACTGCCTGAGTTGAAAAAGCCTGTCCACCAACCGTTCAGCCACCAGGAACCGGTCCAGTCTTTTAGCCACCCGAGCCTCTCCACTCCTATTATTCCTCCAGGTGGGTTTCAGCTTGATAGGTTCAATATCCAAAATTTTTTTACGAACCAGCATCTGTTGAAAGTATCCTGCCAATGGATCCACATGCACTTGAGGGCCCCAAATTTCAGATTGCCCTACTGTAAAATTTAAATATCCCCCCACCATAACCGATTCACCATCCAAGAGCTGATCCTGCAGAAGTGAATCCCAGAAGGGAACTCTATTTACATAGGGCCCATAGACATTAACCACAGTGAAACAAGTACCCAAGTCAACAGAGAGAAATTCAGCTCCCAACACAGAAGCCATCCCCCAAGCATTGATGAGTTTAATCGCACAGTTCTTCCATCCCACAGCCAAACCCCCAGAGCGACCCCTAACATCCAGAGTCACAAAGGTCCAACCAGCCATCCAAAGTTCCAGTTTCTCCTTGACGATAACACCTAACCCTAAAGTCTCTTGTAGTAGAATCACATCAGGGTGTTCAAGAGTAAGCACCCTCATGAAGGCTGATTTCTTTTTAGGCCCAGCCAGACCCCGACAATTAAAGGACATGATCTTCATATCCGAACATGCGTCCGGGCATTCACTGCTCTAAGTGCCCTCTCAATCGAAACTTGTTTCCCAGCCCGAAGATCTAATCTGGCCCTGTTCTGAGCCTTAGATAAATGAGACCTGCGGCCTCTGCCTCTCCGAGCCGGCACCTTCTCTTTTCCTAATCCCCCCCCAGAATTCTTAGTGCATGATTGAAGATTATACCCCGATGCAGAAGACTCGGGTGAGGAGGGCTCAGAGTATTCAGCCACCTTCCCAGGATCCGGTTCAATAGTTTTCATATTGCCCTCCAAAAGGAGAGGAGGCAAAACAGGGTTGAGAACAGAGGATTCGTCCATCGTGTAATTTAAACCCCCACAAGGGACCGAAGAAAGTGTAAGGGGAAGAGTCACAGAGTGCCCCGACAAGGATAAATTTTTCAGCCCCTCTACCCAATCAATCCCATCCACAGAGCATCGATTGAAAAATAAATGTACAGAGGGCGTTAAAGAGAAAGAAGGAATACCCGTAAAAGAAGGTCCCGGCACATCAGCCACAGCCAATGGAGCGGAACAAAGTAATTCTTCAGCAGGTGCAATGTTGTATTCAGCATGATTGTCCCGTGACGCATCTGAATCCTGGCAAGAAGGATCCAATTCCTCATCTATCCGGTCACCACCCGAGTCCTCCTTCACAGGCGACGAATCGTTATTCATCAGGTCCAATGGTTCTTCCATAACTTCCATAGCAGTGGGGTTTCTTCTTCCCCCATTGAGAGTGTGAACCGAAAGACGACAAGCAGATGCCGGGTGTCCATAAGCATGACACCGCCTGCACCTAAAAGGCACATTCTCACAATCCAGCATCTGAGGAATAGTAACAGGCCCCCATTCCAATTTTATGACCTCCGGTAGTCCTTCACGGATATTCAGATTGACCAAAATTCTTGCAACTTGTTTGTAATGAGTCTCCAAAAAGGAGAGATCAGCCTCCAGAAAATTTCCCAAAATATCCCCGATCTTTCGAAAATGGCTAATATCCCAAAAATGCAGAGGAAGTCCCGGTAATCTTACCCATACCGGAATCAAATCAACTCTCTCCCGACTAGCATCAAAGAGAGGATGCCAGGGCTTCAACAATACCGGCGAATGATCCAAGTGCCAATTCCTGTCGAGAATTTTGTGTACATCAACCTCAGATTGTAGTTCCACCGCAAACCACCCTCGTAGCAGCATGTCCACCTCAGGTGTGTACCCTAACACCTCGCGCCATTGTGTTTCCACCCACTCCATCACAGTAGGTCGAGCGAAATTTCTTCCCATGACCCTACCCACCAGCGTCATACGAGACATCTCAAGGACTCGTTCCCAGGCAATATCCTCGCCTACAGCATAACTACCCACAATGTGGGTTTTAATCCAACTCCTTTTTCGTCGCCTGCTGGATCCCTTATGAACAGCCCCGAACCCGGTTGTAACCCCCACCTTATCCTTCGTAGACCCAACAGACGCAGAAGGGCTTTCAAATCCACGGTGTTCTGAAATATCCAAAGGCACTCGCACATCCACTTCAGTTCCACCACAATCCATCCCACACAGTTGCTGTACCTGTCGAGCCACACCCTCATCCGCAATATGTTCAAAACCGACCACCGCTTCAAAACCCTCCTGCAAACCAGATACCAGGAACCCTAGATTCCGAGCAAAAAAATCTCCAGCCCCCCTCCAACTCGAGCTACCCAAAATGTCCACTGACATTCCATCATTGTCCAGATAATCCGGCAGCAGGCTATGTGGAGAGAAAGTCAGGTACTCCGAGGGTGAGAAACCATTTACCGGCCTCACCTGCCCCACACCGGTTGAAACAGTTCCAACAGGCCCCAACATTGGGATTTCCTCCAGGCCCTCCATCTGCCCTCCACCTGGCACCCCCCATACATCCTGTGCCTCCCACTGGTCACCAGTATAGTCTACCATTTCCACTGCCTCCAACGAAGCCATAACCACTGACAACATCTGCAAACCCTACCAATAACCCCAGTTCACCGACACACCAGCTCCAAAGCAACTGACAGACAAAAACAAAAGAGCATCGACACAAAAGATTATACAAACCTAACCCCGTTATCTTCCTCCATCCATCGTTTTCTAGTTCATTCTTCGATGATGTGACAGGGTGAGGTTTGGTCAACATGACCTCACCCCTGCCGTGACTGGTAGCTCCCAGTTACCCAACTCAAGCTGTGAAACCCTACCTGCACGCCGCCGCTCCATCACCAGCTCCTACCGCTCCAATCACCTACCCAATTTTTTCACCAATGATCACCATTTATGTGGTAACTTATT
Source organism: Larix kaempferi (assembly GCA_027924585.1). NCBI lineage: Eukaryota > Viridiplantae > Streptophyta > Pinopsida > Pinales > Pinaceae > Larix > Larix kaempferi. Next base: position 6,249,004 of record BSBM01000278.1, on the reverse strand, counting down.
TTAAATAGTAATCTCTATTTCAAACAAAACCTCGACTCTCAGGGTTCTCATTTTCCTTTTGTCTATATTTCATTTCTACCTATGTCTTCTATTTTTGTAGAGATTGTAAATTGTTCCCAATAAGATGTGAACAATGTTTTGGCCATCGTCTTGATTTTATTTTTGTGTGTAATTTTATTTTCTCTCCGTGTCTTCTATATTTGCAGGCACTGTAAATTGTTCCCTATGGCATTTGAAGAGCAGTTTGGTCATCGTCTTAGGTTAATTCTTTGCACAACCATATGATGTCTGTTGCTTGGACTCGCTTCCTCTTCTATCATTGAATTATGAAATAAGGATTGATCAGAGTAGTACTACCAATTTGAAGAGCCGCAACCATCTCATTACAAAAATTGATGCAAAAACCCTAATGTCATTCCCCAACTAAATTGAAAATCTTGTGTTCCATGCCTGCTGGAAGCAAGTTTGCAATGTTTTTCGTTGGAACTGTGGTGATATAAAATAATTTCATAATCTCATGATTTTCATTATATGCAAATCTATACCATATAAAATCTAGAAGTGTATGATATATAAAATTAATAATTTTGAAATGTTATGATATAAAATCATTGTGTGTAACTATTACGACATTTAAAACCATGGTGTGAATTGTTTAGATGTCCATTGGTTGTAGCTTGGGTGGTTGGGAAGAATGATTGTTGTGCTCCCCACCTAGGTTCAATTCTTGTAAGTGACATGTCTCTCTTGTTGAGCCCCTTCAAATTGCCAGCCAATATCATTAATAAATATGTATTTGACATTAATTGATTTATAATAGTAATAACAATAGTAAAAATTATTAATATATTTAAAATAGTAAAAATAAATTAAAATTCAATAATCCATTTATAATATATAATAGTCCTTTTATATTATATATAGGTACAAAGAAGTTCTGACGATCTAAGTGAAAATTTATTTGGGTCTGAGTTGATCAAGCTTTGTAGTGCTCAAGATCTTATAATTTGTAACAGGCTAATGAATTGGCCAAATTCAACTGGATGACTTGTATTCATGGGCTTGGTAGTGTGGTAGATTATGTTATATTTGATATCCCTTTATAAAATGAAATCATATATTTTGACATCCTCATCGACCATAGGCCTGACTCTGATCATAGGCCTTTAATTATAACTCTCAATCTTGTCATGAATAGTGATCCAAAAGAGGAAAACTATCATGGACAAAAGCGCCCGATATTCGATAAAAATAAAACTGACCTTTTTCTTCATGATTTAAAAAATGATCCCTTTTCCTTTCTCTAGTATGGACAATATAGAAATGCTCTACCATAATTTTACTATAGACCTCTCGTCTTCTATTAACAAGTTATCCATTAAAGTATCAAGTAATAAGAGAGATAATAGAACTAACCCCTGGCATGATCAAGAGTGTAAAGATGTGGGAAAATAAATTAGGCAAGCTACTTCAGAATCACCAAAAGTAGACAAGATAAATGAGTACAAATCCCTAATTAGAAGAAAAAAAAGGTTCTATCTAAATAAAAGGAAGGAAAATATTCTACACGTACACCTCTCCGAGGTGGCTCCTATGAAATTCTAGAGGCAAATTCTAATGCGCAAGAAAAAAGAAGATAATAATATTGCTTTAAAAGACTGGAATTCCTATCTTAAAACACTTTAAGAATCCCTGGGTATCAGAAATAACATTCAAACCCTTTTTACAACAAAAGAAGTTTTCTCGTCAGATGACATAAATTTTGGGGTTACACGCCTAGATAATGGAAAACCAAAGACATTGAAGGATATCAAGCATAAATATTAAAAATTGGAGGGCTTGTCCTCATGCCACACATCCACAAACTCTTCAATCTAGTAGTCAAGCAAGGTTTTCCTACACCTTGGACTCAGAGCCTCATTATTCCTATCTTCAAAATTGGTGATAACAATAAACCCTCTAACTATCGGACCATTATGGTTAGCCCTATTTTAGCTAAGTTGTAAGGTATTATCTTAGAAAACAAGATCAACAAATGGCTAGAAATGGAAGATAAGCGAGCTAAAGGCCAAGCCAATTTTAGAAAGCATCATTCAACCATAGACCACCTTGTTATGCTTAGGATCACTACAGAAGAATGTTGTAATAATAAGTCTTATTTGTTTTTCTACTTTGTGGAATTTAGAAAATATTTTGATACGGTACCCAAAAATAACTTTTGGAGTTTAGAGGAGCTTCAGGTTCCTTTTGAGTTAAGGGTTGTCGCGATTAGGATTTATGAAAAGGTCATTTCCAAGTTTAACAACACCGAGGGGTGGTCGACGGATATAATTTGTAACATCATAGTTAAACAAGGCTTCCCCCTTTCCCCCACCTTTTTCAACATTTACATCGATAAGCTAGAAGTTTTTTTAGAAGAAGTAGGTTGCGCCGACACAATCTTAGATGGGATAGTTATCATCCTATTGCTCTATGCTGATGATATTGTTCTTATGTCAATGTGCCACTTTAATATTGGTAAGCAATTAATAATTCTCAAATATTTCTGCTCTAATATGTGTATGACTGTTAACACTGATTTAAGACAAAAGTTATGATTATAAAGTCCAAGAGAGACACCTCCGCTAATTTGTTTACGACAATAGAAAAATGGAGGAAGTGACTTCTTACAAATATCTCAGTATTGATATTTATCACAAACTCAACTGGAACTACAACATGGAGAAAAGAATCAATGGAGGTTGGAAAGCTTATTTTGGCCTTGAAAACAATTGTAAATCAGCCAACCTCGTCATGTGGGATAAAAAGAAGTTTATCTTTGAAACTCTTGTCATTCCCATTATCTTATATGGTTGTGAAGTATGGGGCTGCAACATTTCTAGAGAATCTTGGAGAAAGATCAAGCAAATCTAGAAGCGATTCATAGCTTATAACCTCAAAATTAAAAGCAATATTCCTTACCTTATTCTCCTTATTGAAGTAGGTCTCTCCCCCATCGAGAGCATGAGTATGATTAGGTACCTGATGTACAAGCACAAGATAAAAAACTTGGGAGACAAGAGACTTTCTAAAATTGCTTTAATATCAAGTCAAAACCACCTACAGCTTAAGCGAGGCTGGTGTAAAGATAGCATGGCTTGGTTAAACCATTGGGGCATTGGAAAAAATGACACTTTGTAGAATATCACTAATGTCAAAAATAACATTACATCTATGTTTAAAGAGGAATGTGGTGCGAGAAAGAATTAGAGGTGAAATAAAATTAATATACTATAAAGAGTTCAGTAACCCCAATCTAGAAGCTCAAAAGTATCTCTCAGTATTAACTAGCTCAAAGAAGAAAATTAATATAGCCCAAGATACGAATGAAATCCCATGATCTCCATCGAGAAACATGATGTTGGTCAATCCCTAAAACTCCATGGTCGGAAAGGATTCGTCGTCTTTGTGAGTCTATGAACGTTGAGGATGAAAATCACTTTCTCTTAGAGTGACCTGCTTATACCCACATTAGAGCTCAATTTCATAATAGTTGTGATAATACAAACCTTTCCAACCTCCTAACTTGCCAAAATTATAATGAGCTAGGAAAGCTTCTCTCCAAGCTTCTTGAGCATATGAATAAAACTTTAAAGTAAACCAATTAATTCCCTTCTTTTTTCTCTTCTTTTTAAGTTCTGATAGACCAAAGTTGGTCTTAAGGGACGTTAATCATCATCATCATATATATTAAATATAATTAAATTTTCATTAAAAAATAAGAAATATTTAAATGTTGAAATTTAATTTGTTTAAATAGAGGATATACAAACTATATGTTATATTGGATAATTGTATTCCTAGGATTTAAAAACATTAAAAATATAATATAATGTTTTAATATATTTGTGTATTTATAATATAAATAATATAATTGTTGATAAAATTAATGATTTTTAATTGAGTGATGTAGTTTAAAATTAAAATTGCCGAGAAATGAAAATTATTATAATTTATAAATTAAAAAAAAACACATTTCTTATAATGTCTATATAACTTTTAGTATAAATCTATTTAATATATCTTAATTTAAACTATGTTAGGGTATTAGCTCTAATATAGTCTATATTGAAATGTGATATTGTATGCTTTTACTACATATGAATTGTAAAAAATATATCTAAACATTGATAATGGTCAACCATAGCCAACCAAAGTCAACCACGGTTGACAATGGTCAACCATAGTCAACCATGGTCAACCAAAGTCATATTGAAATGGCACGTGTTTCGATAACTTGATGATAATATTCTTAGTTCATTTGCTAGTAGGATCTTGAACTTTTGATCTTGGGCATTGTTACTAAGTGGTGTATAAAGGAGTTTTGCTACAAAAATAATTATAGGCACACCACCTCAAACCTAAATGACTTCCTTATCGATGTGAACCTCAAACTGGAATTCTAATTAACAAAAGTAATTTGAAATTCTACAATGTCTTGTAATGCTTTTGGCTTAATGAATAATCGTATGCTTGAGGCGACTTTCAATGGTTCTCTTTTCTCAAATAATCCCGTGGCTATCATTTATAAGAGTTTTCATTTTTATGGTTTGGAAGTATATTTATGTCAATTTTGTTGGTTTGCACTAAACCAAGCCATTTATATAAGTCATTTGATAGGTACAACATTTATGGATTTCAAAATGCATTGAAATTATTTAAACTGAGCTATGATGTTATGTTACAATGTTTTGTAATACTTTTGACTTAATAAATAAGTGTTAGTTGTTTCATGCACTTTAAATAGTGGTCCTCATTTTTAATAGATCAATGTATGGTTTATAAGCATATTCATTTGAATTTTGTTTATTTGTATTACACTGATCCATTTACTCCATTTACTTGGTGCTTTTTCCTATATGTCAATTTTATTTTTATTAAACTATTAAAATTTATTTGAAATATTATGAATTGTAAAAAATATATCTAAAATGGTCCATATGAATTGTTATGTTCATAAATGGTCCATATCAACCATGGTCAACCAAAGTCAACCATGGTTGACAATGGTCAACCATAGCCAACCGTGGTAAACAAAAGTCAACCATGATCAACCATAATCAACCATAGTCAACTATGGTCAACCATAATCAACCATGGTCAACCTTAGTCGACCAAGGTCATCCATGGTAAACCATAGTCAACCATAGTCAATAATGCCTTCCTCACTATATCCCTAGTCAACCATTACTCAACCATAGTCAACCATGATTATCAATGGTCAACCATAGTCAACCATGACTTCCTCACTATACCCCCAGTCAAGCCTTAGTCAACCATGATCAACCATGGTGAACCAAAGTTAACCATAGTCAACCATAGACAACCATGGTCAACTATGGTCAACCATAATCAACCATAGTCAACCATGGATTCGTTGTTATACCCCGATTCAACCATTAGTTAATCATAGTCAATTGTAGTCAACCATGGTCAACCAAAGTCAAACATAGTCAACCATGGTCAACCACAAAAACCAAGGTCATCCACTATCAACAATGGTCAACGATGAACTACCAAGGTCACGCATGGACAACAATAGTCAACCATGACCAACTTTAGTCAACCATGGTCAACCATAGTCAACAACCATGGCTGATCATGATCAACCATGGTTAGTGATGGTCATGATCAACCATGGTCAATGATGGTTAAGATCAATGATGATCAAGCATAGCCATGATCAATCATGGTCAATGATGGTCATGGTCAACCATAGTCATGATCAACCATGGTCAATCATGGTCAACTTTAGTCAACCTTGATCAAGCATGGTCAACCATAGTCAACAACCATGGTTGATCATGATCAACCATGGCCAGCGATGGTCATGATTAACCATGGTCAACCATAGTCAATCATGATCAATCATGGTCAACTATAGACATGATCAACCATGGTCAACCATAGTCATGCTTAACCATGGTTAACCATAGTAAACAATGGTAAAACATAGTCAATAACCATGGTCAACGATGGTCATGATCAACCATGGTTAACAATGATCAATCATGATCAACCATGGTCAACCATAAACATGATCAACCATGGTCAACCATAGTCAACTATATTCATGTTCAACCATCGTCAACCATTGTCAACCATAATCAACCATTGTTAACCATAATCAACCAAAGTCAACCATGGTCAACTTTAATCAATCATGGTCAACCATGATCAACCATAGTTGGTCATGGTTGATCAACTGTATTCAACCATGATCGATTATGATCATAGTTGATCATGGTTGATCAACCATGATCAATCATGTTCAACCATGGTCAACCATAGTGAAACATATTCAACCATAGTCAACCATAATAAATTTGATCAACCATGATCAATCATGATTAACCATGGTCATGATCAGCCATGGTCAACCATAGTCAACCATAGTCATGATCAACCATGGTCAACCATATTACTTAATATTAATGTTTACAATATTAATTTATAGCACAAATATATATAATGTTGATTAATGATAAATATTATTATATTTTTCTTAAAATATTATTTTAAATATTATTAAATAATTTATCGAACTTCAATACAAATTTAAAATATTATTATATTATTTATCAAACATTATTTTAATATGGTTGATATTAATATGTGTGTGTGTGTGTGTGTGTGTGTGTGTGTGAAAGAGAGAGAGAGAGAGAGATAAGTAAAATATATTAATATTCAAAATTAATAATTAATTAAATAATATAATTTTATTTGAATTTAATTATTAATTAATGTTGTATATATTTGTGCTATAAACTAATATTGTAAATATTTTTTTTTTATAAAAATAGTTTTATGGTTGCAAAGGCGTCCGTCAACTAGCACAACATATTAATTAATAATATGTTTGATAAACACCGATCGATGGAATTATTATTCCTTTTTTCCACTTTAAATAATGTTTCCATTCAACGTATATGTTGTTCTAGTTTACTAATGCAAGACATAAATTGAAACTTGCAATATCTAACAATCTTAGTAACTAGATCATGATAATACAATCTAAACGACACAATGTAGTAAATTTATCACACAAGAGTAAAGCGAGGGTCTTATCACACATAATTAATTAAGTTGTTCTCTCTAACTTCAATAACATTCTTATCTACCTGCTTCCTTTTATCTAGTTCACAACTATCTTCCTCATCCTATCCTCCCTATGCTGAAATATCCTAGAGATTCAACTACATTGACCTAACTCTAGGTAGAACCGGTAAGAGGAAGTGTCGACTATATTGACCAAACTTCCCTAATAGGAAACCAACAATCATCATCACACACCTTGGGCAACGTTCCTTAACACAATCCTCCCACACCTCCAAGTTTCAGAGGATAAACAATGGGGATGAAAATTTAAAATTTAAAATTACTATGGAGTTCAACATAATATCTAATCTGCTTAATCATGTTTTTAAATCACTCAAGTGGAGGTCATGTATGGAATTGACTAGATTTTGAAATTGGTCAACTAGAGGTCTAATATGAAATCTCCTATATTTATATGTGTAGTTTACAATCTCAACCAACCTAATTTACAATACAAGCCAACATATTTCATTTTAGAAAAAAATTAATCTACATGTGCCACATCAAGATTACAAATGTGACATGTCTCACCCACTTGAGCTATAGAAAGTGCCTCTCGGTGCAAATATATTTTTTCCTATTATTCTAAAAATTATTCATCACCTTTTATCCTTTATACTTATTGGTGGGCTATGGAATTCAATAACAAGCTTCAAACCTAATAAAATACCTCATATATCTCAAGCACTAGTAGCACATATTTTCCTAAGATGATGACTCCACCATCACCACCTCCTTAGCTACACTATGAAAGTGTTTCTTTCGTATGTAGAGAGGAACTTCCTTTGGAAAGAGTCACCATCACAAATTTATTTGAATGAACATGCATCACGCACACACTCTCTTGGCCATGATAAAAAAATGATGTACAAACTAGGGAATTGTTAAACATCAAAATAATTCACTCAATGGTGAGAAATCACGTGCCTTGTAATCCTACCATAAACACTGAGTTTAGGCATCATGAACACAACACCTAACTACAAGATTGCTTATTTCCCAAGGAACTTTAAGAGGCTATCCACAAGTTTTTGAATGTTCCCAATATTAACCTCTCAAGCACCATCCTAACCTACATTCTCAACATCAAGATTCACTTCACTATATATGAGAACATATGTCGTACTGTCTTCCATGCAACATTATCTCAACATAATTAACAAAAGCACCTCATAGCAAGTGTTGCAGACCTGTAATCTACCCAAAAAAAATTATTCAATGTTTGGGGTTTCCCAACTTTGCTCAAAACTTGAGGTCATACGACACTTTCTTTCCTCAACCATAGGGGATTGGCCAATATAGTCCTACGACAACTAGGCTACGCCTCTTCGCCTAAGATCTACCCATAACTTCACCTTAGACTACAAACCATCATGTTTATGGAAGGGGGTTAATATCTTACCAGAGATGTAAGTTGTTTATTCTACTGAGAAGGTAAACGTTGTCTTTTCTTAATTTTGGAATGTGTTCCTGAAGAATATCAAACCTATAATTGGTGAATTAATCTTCCATAGATGGCCAAACAACTTCTTCAATGGTTAGATTGCAACCAAGCACAAAGCATATTATATGGTAAGAGCTTGTTAGTGATTGGCATTTAGGATTCTTAACAATTTATTAGGAATTCTGCATAGATGAAGCTATTGAGACTGAGGATAGTTTCATTAGTCTCCACTTGTCAACAATAGTTCCTTATTGTTCTTGTCTATCTGTAACAATTTTTTAGGTACTATGGCTTGTATCTATGTTTGGATTCTATATTTTTTATCTTCTAGTATTGGCTATCCATTGTTTTACATTCATCAATAAAAATGTATACTGCAATTAAAAAAATTCACATTCTCATTCGGTTGTGTGTCTTAGTTATTGATGCTCTAGCCACATTGCCTGTAAATAAGTAACATGTTTTCTCCTAAAACAATTGCATCCACTTCTCAAACTAACCAATTACAGAAGACCCCCTTGCAACATGCCTCGCAATGTGGAGTATGTACATGAAAGAAGTTGCGATCAAAGGGATGGTGAACACATAATTTATGTGTATGAACGGTAATTAAGATCCTACTTTTTCAAGTACCATGTAATTTAAACTGCTACTATATTAACACATTAATCTTGTAGAGTGATCCATTCATAGTAAGTACATAGTTTTAAGTCATTAGCATTGAGTTCCACTTTCTTGAATATTCAATAGTTGCAAATTGTCATGAGTTTTGGATGAGGAGTTTTACAACGTTGTAGACATAGGATTAGAGAAGAATAGACCCACTCCTTTGAAATCACATGGATTTCATGGTAAATGGAAATCTTGATAAGGTTACTCTTTTCCTACTCCCTTTGTTTACCATGGAGAATATTCATATGGATCGCTGAGGGGGTAAATGAATATATTTTCTTTTAGGATTGCTACTTACAGGGCACATGAAATTTTGAAAGTTTATCTTTGATTTCTAATCCTACCTAGTTATATCATTTCAAGTTGAAATGTTATTACTTTGGCATTCCTCAAAATAAGATTCTATGGATCTAAAAGAGTCTAATAGCAAAGGAATATGCAATTGGAAATTCTTATTATTCAATATGCCAGTTGAAGTTGAGAACCTCACTATTCTTAATTATCTATACATAGATCATAGATATTTGAGATGTGACTATGACTGATTAGAATGTTTCAAACTTCAGTAACTTATATATTATCTGTAGAGAATTTGACCCAATTTAGTTGTACAATCTAGATTATCGGTGCCCTTCATTAGTGTGTGCTCGATTTATATTTTATCTTACCATTGAACTTCTCTTTGAATTGAGGACTATTACAACATTTAGGTAAGAGATAAGATTTGCAAATCAATTTACAAGATGCGTTTCCCCTTTATAATCATTAGAATTTGATTTTTATTCCCATGATTGCAACCAAATTTCAAATTATGAAAATATTTTTCTATGGTATTAATACTAAATTTGAAATGTATAAAGTTGTTGAAGTGAAATTATGCATAAACTAAAAAGTAATTGATTGAGTAGGGGTTTATATTGTTATAAGGATATTTAGACACTTAGGAGTTCATTAAGATCAACTTGGTATAATGTGTCTTTAGGGAAAGTGTGTGTCTTTAGTATGCATCAATATTGTACTTATCTAGTCCAATGGTCATGATATGTTCTGATGCAACAATATGAGGGACGAAACCCTAGCAGTTGTTGGTGAATAGTAGCAGGTCTGGCCTTATGCAGGCCTACTACCTGTCGATTCGACGTTGTTGTGGGTTGCACATTCTCTGGCGTAGTGGTTGTTGGATGTTACTATTATAGCCCATTTTGTGGATACCTGTCCCTTCTTCCCTGTCCTTTTTCTGAAAGGATTCCGAGGGCCCTGGAGTCCGTTCAACATGGATTGTTGAACCTAGTACCAACCAGGTAAAACAAGTGGGAATTTTTTAGGTTTTGTATTGCTGTCGTTTTTTTCAGCAGTGGCCTGTATCACGTGATGGGGGTTGACCTTGGTATTAGGGATTTAGGTCTGTTTTTTCTTTTTGTTTTCCGAGCATTTGATCTGGAAGAGCAGGGTTTACGATTTTATGTCCATATTTTTGGGGTGCTCTGTTTACCTAAAGTATGTCGATGTTAGTACACCCCTCGTTTTGTGGCCAGACCAAGGTAGCAAGGGTGATGGTCGCCCGGGATTCGTGTGAGGAACCCATGTCAACCCTTCTATTTACATTGTTAGTATATTGTTGTTGGATGCATATGCTTTGTAAGTTGTCCCGTAGTATTTGTTGATCCATAGTTTCTATTATTGTTGTTGGATGCATATGCTTTGTAAATAATCCCGTAGTAATTGTTGATCCATATTTTGTATTGGCCCATGGTTTGTATTGACACATGGTATTGACCCATGGTATTGGTACCTAGACTTAGTATATAAGTTTGTGTTGAGACCAATGAAGGTACCGTGAAGTTATTTGTATTAAGCTTGCTCAAAGGAGGTTGCCCCCTCGAAGTGGCCTGCGATCAATATAAAAGTGATTCTGAGTTCTGTTATTTCTGCTATTTCGTGTGTTTTCATTAATTAATTATTGCAGGTTATCCACATATGGTATCAGAGCACTTTGTTGGGCTCGCTGGGTGAAATTTCTGCCCAAATGTTTTTTCACATCTGTCGCAGCTTCGGATCTGGGAATAATCCCTATCCGCTTAACTGTGGGAAGTACTTGGGCATAAGCCCTAAAACTCATTGTGAGGAGTACCATAGGAACCCCGAAGTAGCTGGCCCATTGAGAGGACCTGCGAGCGAAAAGGGCAATGACCCCTACCTGATTGACTAGTTCCCATCCGTGAGGTAAACCAAGAGTTATTGTTTATGGCAAAGCAGTTATCAATTTTACCTGAGCCGTGGAGTGAGGGGCACTGCCTCAATACACAAGCCATCAGACAGCATTGGTGGCCAAGTGAATCCCTTGAACCGATAGGAGGCCGCACATACCTGGGGTCCATATCTATTTTCAGCTGAACTATTGTCGATCACTTCCGTGCCGTTTCAGATCCATTACGTGTCGTTTCAGATCTATTCTGAAAGCCATTTCAGATCCAACCATTTTTTATCCATTCAGCGTCGTTTCAGATCCATCTGTTGATGATCCCTTCCGCACCATTGCAGATCTATCTGTTTCCGATCCCTTCCGCGCCATTGCAGATCCATTCCTGAGAAGAAAAAAATCATTTTTTTCGCCATATCTCCCTTGTTTTAACTTTGTTTCCCTTGAAACTTCCCGGACACCCATGCAATCCCATTCTGCATATTTCATTCCTGAGGACCCTATCCCAAATTCTACTTCCCAAAGCCAGAAATCTCACATTTGTCTATTTTTAGGGTTTTCCATAACTTCTTCAATTTTCACCCACTCGCCTCCAAATTTTGCCACCATGTTCATTCCCTATTTATGCTTCTTTGTCCCTCTTTGACAAATTTTCTCATTCTTTCACTCCGCTTATGTAATCCACATTTCTTGCTTCCTTGTACATCAGAAAGTGTCCAAAACCTAGTCAAACCCCAATTACCCATCGGAGTTTTTCCCAAATCCAAATTTCCCTTTACTAAATAAGCTTTTGTTTGTGTTTTTCTATCCATTCCTAAAAAAAAAAAAAAATCCTAGTTATTGTTGTCACCCGCGTAGGGGAAAAAACCATGGAGGAAGCACTTACAGCCATCCAAACCAAACTCCAAGATCTGGATGAAAAATTTCTCAGCTCCATCTTTAGCATTCAGCCATGAACAATAACCGACAGCAAGAATCTTCTGTAGCCAATGGGTTCTCTTCTTCCAGCACTTTCTGTGGTCTGAAGCTTGAATTTTCTCGCTTCAATGGTACTGATCCGACTGGATGGATCTATCGTGCAAAACGGTATTTCAGTCTGCATAATACTTTTAATGTTAAAAAAGTTCCACTTGCATCCTTTCATTTGGAACAGGAAGCCCTTCAATGGTATCGTCGGTACATCAAGGCTCATGAAGAGCCAAAATGGATAGATTTTTGCCAGCTCCTTTTGCAACGATTTGGTCCTATTGCTTTTGATGACTTCACCGGAGCACTCACTAAACTTCGTCAAATTGGCACTGTGAGAGAGTAGCAGATAGAATTTGAGAAACTAGCCAACCACACAGAAGGATTGTCTGATGACTTCTACAGGAGTTGTTTTATCAGTGGTCTTAAGGATGAAATCCGCCCAGAGGTCAAAATGTTCTGTCCCAACACAATGATGGAATCCTTGGGGTTGGCTAAGTTGGCAGAAGACAAGATTGCCTCCCAACAACGCTCCAAACCCACTTTTGTTCTCTTCCGAAATATGGGTTCTCAACGACCTCCCATCCCGCCAGCTCCTCGACCAACTCCTATCAAGCATTTGTCTGAAACAGAGATGCAGGCATGCAGAGAGAAAGGGCTTTGTTATAATTGTGATGAAAAATTCACTCGGGGACATAGATGTGTTCAACAAAATCTCTATCTCTTGGATGTGGATTCTCCTCCTGCCTATGAAGTTGGTGAAGAAGCTCTAGATACCCCGGATGATCATATCGACATTCAAGAGCCTCCTATTGACTTCCCATATCAGGAAGACCAACCAGACATATCTCTCCATGCTTTATCCGGCATCACCACCCCCCAAACAATGCGGGTTAGGGGTTACTTCAAGAAGCTTCCTCTTATAATACTCATCGATTCTGGTAGCAGTCATAACTTCATTGACCCTCGAATTGCCAAACATGCTGATTGTTTTGTCCATCCTTGCTCCAACTTTGAAGTCATGGTTGCCAATGGGGGCACCTTACCTTGCAAGGGAAAGTGTCACAATGTTGGTATCTCTCTGGAATATTATAACCTGCACTCTGACATGTTTGCCTTGTCCTTAGGCGGATGTGATGTGGTTTTGGTCATTCATGGTTACGCACACTTGGCCCCATCTTATGGGATTTTGCTGAAATTTGGATGAAGTTTTTAGTCAATGGGGCACAACACAAATTTATGGGCTTACAACCAGGGTATCTCTGCATCATCAGTCCACATCGCCTGGAAAAGATCCTTAAGAAGAATTCACATGGTGTCATCGCTTAGCTCCATTCCATTCAGATGCACCCACCAACAGTCTCCACTACTTCCTTGGATAGATATGCAGGTGTCTTTGTTGCACCAGTGGGATTACCGCCTTCAAGAGACCTTTCCGGTAAGCATTTAGCTACATCTACATCTCAGCAAGAAATCATGGCTATTTTGCATGCAGTACAGAAGTGGCAGCCATCCCTATTAGGAAATTATTTCTGCATCAAGACTGATCTCCAGAGTCTGGAACATTTTCTGGAACAACGGGTCTCCTCACCAACTCACTGGAAATGGGTTATCCAACTCATGGGTTATGACTATGCGATCACTTACAAGAAGGGTAAGGATAATATGGTGGCAAATGCTCCTTCTCGCCAATTTTATGACCCAGTTTCTCTTACAGCTATTTCTTTGCTTGTTCCAAATTGGTTGCAATATGTTCAATAGGGCTATCTCTTCTATGAACTCCATGCTTCTTCATCGGTAGGGCACTCTAGGTTCCTCAAAGCCTATGACTGGGAACAATGTAACTTCTTTTGGCAGGGATTGAAAATGAAAATTCACCACATGGTGGTTGAGTGTGATACTTGCCAGGTCAACAAGGGTGAAATGACATTCCCTTCGGGACTGCTCGAACCCTTGCCCATCCCTACATAGATGTGGACAGCTATTTCTATGGATTTCCTAGAAGTGTTCCAATGGTACAATACCACATCTAAAAGGACACCATATGAAGCAATTTATGGACAGGCACCACTAGTTCTTCTTCCATACATGCCCAGCAGCTCCCCAGTTCAGGAAATTGACTCGGTTCTTCAAAACCACGATCAGATTCTTCTCATTCTGCAGGACAATCTTTACATGGTAAGAATTTGACTAAAACAACAAGCCGATCAGCACCATTCTGAGCGCACTTTTCACGCAGTTGATATGGTCCTTCTTCATCTATATCCTTCTAAGCAATCCTCCATGAAACTCAAAAGGCGTCAGTGGGCCGGAATGCAACCCGAGGATGCTATAGGGGAACCACTCCTTCATATTCTGCATCAATTTCCACATCTAAAGCTTTGAGGACAAAGCTTTTTCTAAGGGAGAGGGGATGTGAGGAACCCATGTCAACCCTTCTATTTACTTTGTTAGTATATTGTTGTTGGATGCATATGCTTTGTAAGTCATCCCGTAATATTTGTTGATCCATAGTTTGTATTATTGTTGTTGGACGCATATGCTTTGTAAGTCGTCCCATAGTAATTGTTGATCCATATTTTGTATTGGCCCATGGTTTGTATTGACCCATGGTATTGGCGCCTAGACTTAGTATATAAGTTTGTGTTGGGACCAATGAAGGTACCGTGAAGTTATTTGTATTGAGATTGTTCAAAGGAGGTTGCCCCCTCGAAGTGGCCTACGATCAATATTAAAGTGATTCTGAGTTCTGTTATTTCTGCTATTTCGTGTGTTTTCATTAATTAATTATTGCAGGTTCTCCACAATCCGCCAGTCAAGGGTATTCTGTCTAACCCTGGGGTTTTTGTGTCTTTTGAGCCTGGTCCCTTGTCGTCAGTTAAAGATTCACTGGTGGGTGATGGTCCGGTGTTGTCGAGTAAGGAAACTCTGGGTTTCTCCTGTGAAAATGACTTGGGTTTTTTTGGGAAGCTGGTGATCAAGAACCCTCA
This sequence comes from Larix kaempferi, assembly GCA_027924585.1. NCBI lineage: Eukaryota > Viridiplantae > Streptophyta > Pinopsida > Pinales > Pinaceae > Larix > Larix kaempferi. The sequence goes on along the minus strand of BSBM01000278.1, from coordinate 6,233,595 downwards.
TCTAAGTTGTAGTTTGAACGGGAAAAGAAGGGTCGTCCTCTTTGCGTGTTGGGTAAATACATCACCATGGATATGGTTCTGGATTTGAGCCAACGGGCGTTAGTTGCTAGATTTGAATATGTTCAGCTAACCAGGCCTGAGATATTATCCTAGATTCGATGCCGATGGAAACCTTTCATTTTTAACATCCCTCGGGTGCTGATACTGGCTAATGGATGGTTGATGTTTCAATTTTTAACTGAAGAATATCGTGCTAGTATCGAAAATCGGTTTTGGTTCTACGATATTGGTTCTCTTGTTTTGAAGAGGTGGCACAATGGATTCGAACCGAGGACAAAGAAGTTGAACAAACATCACCTGTGCTGGACCCTTCTACTTGGATTCCCATTACATTGTTGGAACATTGGGGGTTTCATGGTTGTGGAAAAATATTTTGGTCTCTTTATTTTGATGGAAGAAGAGTAGTTAATGGGGGCTGAGTGACGCTCTCCGCGGATGTTGGTAGAGTTGGATTCATTTGAGGGGTTTCCTGGTGAATTTGAGGTGGCGTGGGAAGGCGGCACATTTATACAACAACTTGATTACTGTAAGGTACCCTTTCGCTCTCATAGGTGTCGTAAAGTGGGTCACTCAAAATATCAGTGTGGTCGTGCAACCGCAAATGATATCCCCTTAGCTGGTGTGGATGACACGACTAGTGGACTGGATGATGGGGATTGGGCATTTGTACCATTGGATATATCTTATGCTAAGTCTTTTCTGGGTAAGTTTGCTCAATCCATTTCAGTCTTATTAAATTTTCTTACTTATGAGGATATATTGAACTCACTTTCTCTAGGGCATGGTTCAGAGGAGTTGGGTGATTTTCGGGGCACGAGAGAGACCGCTTTTCCTACTGGTTTTGTGGAGGTGCTCCCTCTTGTGTCAAATTTAGGTGGGAATTCAAGAGATCTCTCTCCATGTGGGACTGGCCCTATTGTTTTTACGGCTACCATGTCCCTTCAGGATGAAGTTCCTCAGGCTATGTCATCCCCTCGACCTCTTGTTGTCCCCCAGATGGGGGTGAATGTGACTGGTAGTTTGGGTATTACTCTTTATCCCTTGTCCATCCTTGATTTACATGATCTTACTCCATTGCAATCATATACTACTAACCTTGGTGATTGTTACACTGTATTTTGCCACCTTGTAAGCATTAGCACTCATTGGCCTCCATTATCCTTGTATGGACTCAGAACCACTTTTTGTCCTCCTGGAACCCTTGTTTCCCTATTTTTGTTCCTGTATGAGAGCTTATTCAATGCAACTCATGCATATGCAGCCTGCACCATTATAGTCCGCTTGCATCGAGTTAACTGGTAAAAATGAGTAAAATCTCACTTTTTCACTCCAAAACGCCGGCCATTGTGACCTTTGGCCTTCCATGTATCTCGAAACGACTCGATTTGACCTTTCATTTTCCGTTGGAGGGTTATATATTGAGCCATTATGCATGGAAGGAGGGAGGAAGAAAGAGAAGAGCATCGAAACTCTATTGGAATTTTGCCATAGTTTGAGCCATCATCCATTAATCCTAGTTGTTGTGAACCTCTTATGTTCACCTACCAAACTCTTCCATATCTTGCGAGGGATTTGCTCCTTTACTAGTGATTTTTCCATTTCATGGGGGATTTAAGTGGTGGAGGCACAAGTGGAGGGACCTAGTTCTTGGTTCAGATGAGTTGTCGCAAGGAGGCTGTATCTTGTACTTCTTGTTCATATTAATAGAAATACTCATTTTCGTGTCCAATTGGTATTGCGAATGAATGTTTATTATCATTGGGTACGTTTACATTTATATATCATGGAATATGCTATTGTTTATGCTAACACATTTCATATATTATATGCACTTGCTTGTGTTTATTGTTGAGACTAAGCTGCAAGTTCAAGTGTGTTGATTTGAAAGCTCAACGGGGATCTTCATCGAACGTCCAGATTGAGGCTGGTATTTTATTCCACTTCTTAGCATTTACATTTATATAGCATGCATTGGGAAATGAATTTGATTTCTGGTAGCCATCTGTCTATTGTGGTCTACCCCAAGCCATAGGAAGTTTTTCTCCGTAACAGAATTGGCGACTCCACTGGGGAGAAGCCTCCATTTGGGGTTTTTGGGCATTTCCCCTTATTTTGAGTCTCTGTTCTGTCAAGTTTCTGTGTCGTTGGTAGGTTTTCAGGTTCCTATCGAAAAATCTTGATTTTTTTGGCCTTTTCACTCAATTTTTGTGTCACCTATCTTTCCCTGTATGCAAGTCAACTATGGTTTGCTTGCGTGTACCCACAACTGTTAGTTCACTAGCCCATGTACATATGCAGCTGTTCATAGAATAGTCACGTACAAGTCTGATTTAACCTTGTTCTGGGTGTTCCTGAGTCTTCCTGGGCCTATGTTCTGACTGTTCCTTGCCTCTTTTAGTGACTAGAAGCTCCTCTTTCTTTGTTTTTGAGAATTTGGTTTTTAACCATTTTTTCTTTTTTATAGCTCATTAGCTTAGCTGAGTCTTGCTTTTTGGGGTTTCCTGGGTTATCTGCACTGCATTCTCTGCATTCTTTTCTGAAAAGTATTGATTCTTAGTTGCATTTTCATTTATTTTGAAAATACAAAAAAACAATTGTTGCATTTTCATTCATTTTATAGTGAAACTGCAAAAAAAAAAATTGTTTTATGTATTTGCATTTTGCATCAGAGTGCTTGTGCTTTCATTTGGGCTTGTTTGTGCATAAAATATTAAAAATATTGCATTTTTTATTTCTGAAAAGAAACTTTCGTTTGATTGTCATTTAGTGGCATATTTTTTCATTGATAGAAGAGTCTAGTGTTTTTTGGGTGTGCATTTTCTTGAGTCATCTCACATCACTAGTTTCATGACCATATACCTTTGACTAATCACAACCATTAAAATTAACACTTAATTTAAATAATTGATTAGATCATTTTATTTTCTAGGGTGCACCAACTAGTATAGGTTTAGAGTCTTGGAATAGATCACTATGAGTTAACAATCCAATACTATTAAACAAACATTATGTGTTTGACTAGGGAGTGGTGAAACCCATGGTATACATTGGTGTTCTCAGGATGCTCTACTCAAACCAGAGTTAAGCACGAGGTCACAGGAATTTGGTTGCGGAGATATCCCTCCAATACTTGCTGAACATGCGAGATATTTCCAGGATTTGTTCGTATCTGGGGATTCTTGGTGGATTTGACCCTCTTGAGTTTCAGGCTTAGTTACCGTTCCCATACGACGGATCCCACCTGTGACTGTTTGCTTGAGCATTGGTTATACATGGTGGCCATAGTTGCTTTACCTAGGCATCACATAGGGTACTTGCAGCAGTTATTATGTGAGTGTCCTGATTCAGATAGGGGTTGGAAAACACAGATGTGTTCGTGCAGTGAAGACTGAGGGCCCTTATAACTGATTTTGTTACCTTCGGTTATAGTTTTGGAGTCTCAAGCCTCTCCTAGGAAAGACATACCGGCTGTAGTGTCGGGAGGTCCCTTGAGCCAGTCCCTTGTTGTGTGCATTTGGTTGTAGTTTATTTTAGGTGTGTGCTCTGTGAAGATCTAGTTGGCCGTTAGGAGATGTTTATTTGTTGACTTTTTGAAGTTATCGTAGATCGAGATTCGCCTCTCCACCGATCTCGTCGGTTGGTTGGTTTACCAGCTAGCGATCCATCATTGTCTCTTCACAAGAGACGTCGAAGGACCATCGCTAGTCCTTTATTAACATCTCACGAGCTTCACAAATCTCCCATTATGAGTACCACATCTAGCACGACGGGAGTCCCAACAACTCCGTCCAGTAGCACAATGAGAAACTCCCCTCCTTGCACTCGAAGGAGTGGATGGGGGGGAGGTTCATCATATAACACTTCTCCTGGGTCTGGTACATCCCATCCCACTAGTAGGAACCCATTTGATTAAACATGGTCATCTGGTTATTTGTATGGCTCATCCTTTGGTATGTCAGGTTTTGGTTCTACATCCGTCTCTACGACCTTAGACCCTTTTTCATTGGGTATGCCTGGTTTTATGCTGACTATTACTTCCACCATGTCTAGTAGTCACGGTAGATCTAGCATTGGGATTGGGGGAACTATACCCCCTTATGCGTCTTATCAGTTTGGGGGTGGTCACATCCCTCCATCTTCTATGAATGTTGGAGGGGGCCCTCCTCCTTCATCAGCTCCTAGTGTTAGTGTGAACCCTTTCTCGAGTGGAGGTTTCACGATAGGTATCGAATATACGACTTACATTCCATCTGTCAACTCGAGTGCCTCTACATATATGCCTCCACTGATGAATGCTTATATGATCCCACAGCATCCTCCTCCTTCTAGCTCCTCGATTTCATGGAGTGGGCACATACCATTTTCTTATGGACCTTATTTGATTAGTTTTCCTACATCGAGTAGTTATATGGGACCCCATTCTTATGGGGGTAATTTTCATATTTATTCCGTTGGTCCTAACCATTATGCCATTCCATCCTATGGAATCCCTTCGATGCACATACCTGCGTATCCTTATATGGGTCAGTTTGGAGGAGGATATCATCCTTCTGGTCATGGTCGTAGTTTTTATCAGAGTTCGTCGACACCCCAGGTGTCGACTTCGTTGAACACAGTCTCACCTTCGCAAAGTTAGTCTCTTTTGGGAGCTTATAATCAAGCTTCACATCCCCAGCTCCCGTTCCTTTCTAGGTTAACTTTTCCAAACCTTTCTAAGATCACAAATGATATGGTGTGTCATGACCTGTAACATACCCCTTTTTGCTGAAAAAACATTTTATGTTTGAAACATTATCTTAACTTTTATTGTAAAGTTTTATATTGGACAAGTGTCCAAGGATGACTATAATTTACACAATATTTTATTATTAAATAAATTAAATAGGAGAAAAACACCTAAGGAGACTGTTGAAAGAGTGTTTACCGACCCACTAGGTGGAATGGAATTTGGGGTAGATGGCAATGGACAAGTGGTAGCATCATGAGGCAAGTAACTAGCTGTTAGTATGGGACAACTCCCTTGAATTGTGGTCATAGTGCCCTGAAAAATGGGACTAGAGATTGAGGCTCATTTATTGAAAACTAACCACTAAAGACCTAGGCAATCTTTATAAGAGCCATCGAATTTGGACTGAGGTTCACACTTTTCCTAACGAGGAAACTTACCTTGTGGTTCTACTGTATGCACAGAAGAGATTCGATGAGGGGAAGTCTAGGTTTTTGATCATGGTGTAATTCTGCCTTGTTTACTGCTGAGTGCAGAGTTTTACTGCTAATTGCAGAGTTATTTCCTGCTTAGGGCAGAGTTTTGAGGTGTATTGCAAGTCTCCATTGATTGCTGAAGAGTATAGCCTGAGTGCCTTGTTTCTACACAGAGTCTTCTACCTAGTGGTTTAGTAAACAAGCTCTGGGGTCCAAGGGAGTAAGTGATCTTGTCTGCTTCTTCTAGAGAAGGTTAGGAGGAACAAGCCTCTTAGGGTGTTTGTTTCCCTATATACAGTTTTCAGTTTCTACTTGCTACCGTGTTTCTAGTAAAAATAACTTAGTAGATTTCTGAGATATTGTTTCTGTAAATTGTTAGTATTACTGTTCAAATTGAATGAATGAATTTTCTGAACTGTCGAATAGATAAACTGATAATGATAGAACATAATCACCTCCCTGTAATTTTCCACACACCATTTTAGTGTCATACTCTAGTACAGGGAAGGTTAATTAAGATAAATTAGAATGATGATATAATGATTAATGGATTTGATTTCTGATTTCCAAATGAACTTGAAATTTTGTTTAAATAACTGTATTTCCTTCCGCTAGAGATTTCTGGAAGAGTTAAATTAGGATATACAATCTTTCCACATATTTCATAAGCTATTTCACATAATAAAACCCTTGCTCTTAATCTGTAGAATGACTTTTTATTTTAATGGTTTCCATTCAAACTATGGTAGTTTCAGACTTTTCAACTTCGTAAAGTATTCATAGTGTCTCTTTTTTTTTTAAAGCAAGATAACTTGTTATAAAAACATTTATAGAAAAACTGTATCATATTCATATATCTATGTGCAGTATTGGTTAAGACAAACGCCTATCATTGTATTACTTATGTTATAAATACTCTTTTAAAAACCCTTTGTAATACAAACCCTAAACATCATTACTGTATAAAAAAATAAAAATAATACTTCCTATATTCGTATTATGGTACATAGTTTATACAAGTGTAAGTTTTCAATACTTAAATCTCTATTTAAAAATCTATGCGCTTGCCCAAATCTTACAAACCAAAACAAGGATCATTTTCACTTATTATTAGGCAAAGGAACGAAACAACCAAGGTTTCAATCCTTTTTAAAAAGCATTGTAAAAACGATAGAGTTCTTGTAGGGTTTCAACATAACCTTATGGCTTAATTTAGGATTTACAACCAATATATATATATATATATATATATATTATATTCTTAACTTCAGTAACGGGGTCAGCCCCAAAATTTATACGAAAGCAAGCAGACTTTCCAAATAAACTCTGGACGAGCCAAACAATATACTTGCTAGTTGAAACTTTCACTTTTGTCAAAACCATTCAGTAGGAGTCTCCATATCTAGAACTATTTTATTTTAGATAAAGACATACAGGTAAGATAGCTAGAAGCTTCGTATACTAAAAATAATTTCTTTATTTAATCTTAAAACACCAAATAATTTTCAGGAACAAAGCAACATCATTGTCAAACCGATGAGAGCCGTGCCTCGAGGGTCAAAAGACCCTAATGAACATCAAAACACCTTACAGCTTAACTATAACCTGGATTCGATACCAAAAATACTTTAAACACCGACGAGCTCAAGTCTTAAACTTAAAAACAACTCTCGGCTAAATCGACGAACAACATAGAGACCAACTCTTGGAAACAACAAGGGAAAACCCCTGAAGGATATACCGAGGCTTACCGTGACAGCTAAACAAGCTTGACCTCGCAGACCAACGTCTCTACTTTTTCCGAAAAGCAACCTATCACAAACCATAATACAAATAGGATTAAACCAAGCACGACGAAAGCTGGAAAATAAATAAAATTTGCTAATAGTAAATATTCAAACACTTCAAAAAGGTATTACATCACTTGTTAGTTCTCCTCCCGAAGCTTTCCTGGCAACTGGTTCACCACCCATTTCACAGTAAGTGTTCAAAAAAATCCACAGCATTGTTATCAAACCCTCGTATAAAAAATTGTTGACAACATCATCTTGGTAGCAATATCTCACTCTCTCTTTACAGAAGTTTCAAGACTATTTTGCAGAGGAGTCATGCCATCGAAACCCTGTAAGGGCTAAGCAATTTCTGTTATAGACCGAAGAACTGGAGGGCCGGTCGGCCTCCTCCCCCACTCACCACCGAAAGAAATGAATGCTGAATTTTACAACCTAGCGATACATAGTGGAAGGGTTAGGGTTTAGTGCAAAACCCGAGAATATCACAGATCAACGGTGGATCGAAGCCATCGCATTGCATGTACAAACTTCATTAAAAACCATATTAATCACCACAACCACCACTGTCAACCCATACATCCAGCTCGAAGTTACACTACATTAAAACCATGCACAGATCAACAAACTAGACATTCTACTTACGATGTGTTCATGTGAAGTTCGCCACGCCTGCAGCCACCAAGATTTCCACTAGTTAGTAGTTGCATAGAGTTAATGCTAAAGCTTTGGTTCAGGTGCCTGCCAACTTTAAACCATTAAGTCTTTCCATTAAATTGTTGTATTCAATGTTAGGCATATAGTTTACTTTTTCACACGTTCTATTATATAGTATTGTAATTACATAACACCTTTTCGTTATGTAACCTATGCATCGAGATTGTGTATAGAGTGTCATACTATTGGGACCATTGCATATAGTTCTCATACTTAGGACTAAAGGCATATTAAAAGAGTTACGATAATAACACTATCACTACACAACTACTATAAGTATGGAGGAGTTTCTACTTTGAACAATATAATAGTTACACTTCGATCTTATAATAATAAACAAGTAGTATGATCTAGGCATTGCAACATCTACATTTTGATGGTCAAGACCTACATTAAATACCACAAGCCAACCCTTGTCCTAAAAACTTGGATTCGAGCAGAAAGTTCTTCTAAACCTTGTAGCAAAGTATAGATCTTCAAAAGCTAGGATTCTTTCTAAATAAAATCAAAATATACAATGAATGTAGTATGTTTTAGTATACCTGACCACTGAAAGTAAAATTAACCCCTGTTATACAAAGTCTCATATAACACAGAAGGCAGAAATTTACTGTAGGATAACTTGAATCTTTCTCCATCTTTCTTGTACTCTGCGAATAGAAACTTGAGAGTGTTAGCTAACAATAGCTAAGTAAGCCTCAGGGTTTTCCCAAGGACCCCTTCATCATCATCCAAAAGCAAGCTGTCAGTACTTATCAAGAAAAACTGTATTGCAAGTGAACTTAAATATATCACATAGTTCCAGAGTTAGCATAAGCAAAAGTATGGTCATATTATGTTTTCAAAAAAGTATGAAGTGTCGTTATCATTAATAATTATTAGTTAAAAGAATAGACATTTATTTTATTTCCGCATAGTAAGTACAACATTTAATGCTACATTGAAAATTTTAAAATTTTGTAAATTTTTTGGGATGTTAGATGTGGTATCAAAGCACGAGTTCAAACTCTAGGCCTGAAATAGGCTCACGCGCGCAAAACATAAAATGAAAACCAGAAATTTTATGTTACTAACTTTTGTTTTTAATTTGTTTATGCACATAACAGTTTGACATTAATTTTGCAGGTATGGAAATACCGGAAGAATCAAAAGAGGAAAGGTCTCCTCGTAATGAGCATAATAATAATAACCATGAAGGAATATATGTTGAATTAAATAACCAATCTTCTGAAATTCTACATACTGTAAAAGATTTAAAATCTGAGATAAGAACTGTTAAAGAAGAGAATGAACGGATTTTGAAGGCACAAGAAGAGTTAAATCAGATTTTAATGGAAAACTATCAAAATGAGGAAAGAGGAAGGAAATTAGAAGTAAATTCTGATTCTGGTACAATGTCCCACAAACATAAGAACAAGAAAGCAAAGAATGGTAAAAGTAATAGCTACTCTTCATTAGAATCTGATCAAAGTAACTATAATTCTGATCAAGACAGCAGTGACAGTGATTGCTGTTCTAAGAAGAGGAGGCATAAACATCATGAACAAATTACTGGAGAATTTAAAAAGATAAAGCCACCTACTTTTAATGGCGAAAATGAAAAGGGAGAGGCAGCTGAAGCATGTATTTCCGGAATGAAGAAGTACTTTCAGATTTATAAATACTCATCTCAATTAAAAGCTAAGATGGCCATATACAATCTAATCGGAAGGGAAGATATTTGGTGAAAAGATGTTAAAAGAGTTAAAAATATTAAGGATAAAGACATAAAATGGAGAACATTTAAGAACATGTTTAAGAATTTTTTTTTATCTGAACAGTACTACGAAGATAAGTCAAAAGAATTTTATGATTTAAAGATGGGTTCAATGACCATGAAGGAGTTATGAAGCAAGTTTCTCAGCTTGTTAAGGTATGTACCTTACCTAGCTGGAGAAAAACCTAAGATACAAAAGGTTTCTAAGTTGTTTACTCTTCCACATAAAGGACAGAATTGAGTACGATAACCCTTCAACTCTTGAAGAAGCCATGAGGAAGGCTAATTTCTGTTTTGAACAAAATAAGAGAAGAGAAGGTGTATCAAGTTGGAGGAGTAATAAGTCTAATAATTTTGAGCATAAAAAGAAAAGTTTTAATCAGAATTCTGGAAGTTTTAAGAAAAAATTTAATAACAGAAATTTTCCAAGTAATAATAATTATAGGGGTAATGCACCACAGAATTTTACTGCTACAAGGAATGTGCCTAATAATAGTAACAGTAATAATAATAACAGCACCATAAATGTTGAGTAGAGGCAACCTTTGAAGTGTTACGACTGCGGTGGACCACATACTAGAGCTCGATGCCCATGCAACAAAAACACAGTAAAAAACATTCACATCATACAAGCGGAGCCAACAGTTGGAGATGTAGCAAGAGAAATGCCTAGGAGAAATGCAACGCTGAAAAATTGTCAAGCAGACCATCAAACATCTATGTTCGAAATCGAAGGTATGATACAAAACAAATCTATTTCCATTCTAATAGATCTAGGTGCAAGTTTGAGTTACATTTCACATGATTCAATGAAAAGTTGCAAGTTAAAGGTAGAAAAAATTGATAATTCATGGTTAGTTCAGCTAGCAACAGGCACTAAAAGAAAGATTACAGATTTTGTCAAAAGTTGTGATGTATTTATGAGTCAGCTGAAAACGCAAGTTAATTTGAATGTTTTACCATTAGGGTCATATGACTTGTTGATTGGCATGGACTGGCTTGAACAACATAGAGTAGTACTTAACTGTTATGAAAAGTCTTTTACTTGTTTGAATAATGATGGTATTGCTGAAACGGTAAAAGGAATTCATAGGAAAACTTATGTAAGACAAATTACTGCTTTACAAGTAAAGAGAGCTGGAAGAAAGGGTTGTAAAATGTTTGCTGTTAATGTTATTGAAGACGAATGTTCATCTAAAAAAGATAAGATAAAACTGGAGGATATAGCCATCCTTAGGGACTTTTCTGAAGTATTCTTGGAAGAAATTCCAGGACTACCTCCGAAAAGGGAACTTGATTTCACCATTGAGTTAGTACTGGGTGCGGTAACAAACTCAAAGGCTCCCTACAGAATGAATATTTTGGAGTTAAATGAACTAAATCTCAGCTGAAGGAATTAATAGATAAAAACTACATAAGGCCTAGTGTGTCTCCTTGGAGAGCACTAGTTATATTTGTTAAAAAGAAGGACGGTACCATGCAACTTTGCATAGATTACCGTCAACTTAATAAAATGACAATTAAAAATCGATATCCCTTGCCCCGCATCGACGATCTATTTGATCAGGTACGCGGAGTAGAGATATTCAATAAAATTGATTTAAGGTCTGGATATCATCAAGTTAGAATAAAAGATGAAGACATATTCAAAACTAATTTCAGAACTCGTTATGGACACTACGAGTTCGTAGTTATGCCTTTCAGGCTAACTAATGCACTGACAGTCTTCATGTGTTTAATGAACAACGTTCTGCATAAGTACTTGAATAAGTTTGTAGATGTGTTCATTGATGATATTCTAATTTACTCAAAAACTAAAGAAGAGCATGATGAACATTTAAGAATAATTCTGCAAGTGTTAAGAGAACATCAACTTTATGATAAGTTCAGCAAATGTAACTTTTATAAAGATAAAATACAGTACTTAGGTCACATAATCTCTAAAGACGGAATTTTCGTCGACCCTGATAAGATAAAATCAATTAACGAGTGGCCTGTTCCTAAAGACGTAACTGATGTTCTGTCATTTATGGGGATAACAGGTTACTACATAAATTTTATTGAAGGGTTCTCTCGAATTGCGAATCCCATCACTTCTTTGTAGAAGAAGGGGAAGAAATTTGTATGGGATCAAAAATGCCAAGAAAGTTTTAATAAGTTAAAAGAATTATTAACAACCACACCCATTTTAAAAATTGTTGATCCTAATAAGGACTTCGTTGTATGGACTGATGCATGTAACGAAGGACTTGGAGGGGTCTTAACTAAAGAGGGTCATGCCATCGCTTATGAGTCAAGGAAATTAAAAATCCATGAAAATAACTATGCAACTTATGATCTTGAGTTGGAAGTCGTGATACATGCACTGAAAATGTGCCGCCATCACTTGACTGGGAGAAAGTATATACTAATGATAGATATTAAGGGCTTAAAATACTTCTTGTATCAAATGAATCTTAACGCAAGGCAAGCTAGATGGCTAGATTTCCTTAGCGAGTACGATTTCAAGATCCAACACATTAAAGGTAAATAAAACAAAGTTGTTGATGCCTTGAGCAGAAATGCCAAATTAAGTTTTGTGGCAGCAATCAGTACGTTTAAGACAGATCTAGAAAATCAGATCGAATAAGGAATTAAGCAAGATGAAAATTATCAAAAATTGCATGATAAGGTTGTTGCAAATTTATCTAAAAATATAATAACAGAATACAACATTAATGAAAAGGGCTTCATGACTTATAAAAACAGAATTTATGTACCTAATGTGTCAAAAGTTAAGCTGTTGATTTTGGATGAAGTTCATAAATGTCCTTATTCAGGACATCCGGGTTATCAGAAAATGATAACCTTGTTAAGGAAGGATTATTCTTGGCCTAACATGAAGAATGAAGTGGCTGAGTACATAGCTAGGTGCTTTGAATGTTAGACCATTAAGGCTGAACATCAACACCCAGCTGGACTATTGCAGCCATTGCCAATTCTGGAATGGAAATGAGAAGTTATAAGTATTTATTTTATTACAGGTTTTCCTAAGAATCAGAAGCAGAATGACTCAATAATGGTTGTTCTGAACAAACTAAGTAAAGCTGCTCATTTTATTCCTGTTAAGACCACTTTTAATGCTCCTAACATTGTAGATGTATTTATGAAGCAAAATTTTCACTTGCACTGAATTCCAAAGGTAATTATTTCTGATCGAGATTCCAAGTTTACTGGAAATTTTTGGACAACACTGTTTAAAGGTTTAAATACTAAATTGAATTTCAACACCTCCTTCCACCCACAAACTGATGGGAAAACTAAAAGGGTAAATCAGATTTTAGAAGACATGCTAAGAATGTATGTCAAAGATCAACCATCTAAATGGGAAGATTATTTACATTTAGCAGAATTTGCATACAATAATCATTATCAAGCATCTGCTAGGTTTAGTCCATTTGAAATTTTATATGGAAGAAAATGCAGTACTCCTATATCTTGGGATAATCCTGTTGATAGATTGATGCTAGGACCATATTTTTTAAAAGAGATGGAGCTAACCGTGAAACATGTACAAGGCAAATTAAAAGTTGCACAAGATAGGCAAAAAAGTTATGCAGATCTGAAACGCACTGAGAGAGAATTTCAGGTCGAAGATCGTGTCTTTGTAAAGATAAAACCCAAGAATATTTCTTTTAAGCTTGGGAGTTGTGCTAAACTAGCACCAAGGTACTGTGGACCATTTGAAGTCCTATCAAGGATTGGACATGTTGCATATCAATTGGCTTTTCCATCTAATTTAAGAATCCATAATGTTTTTCACATTTCTATTTTAAAGAAGTATGTGTACGATGCTACTCATGTGCCGAATTGGAATGACATACAGGTGGAACCCGAAGGAAAATTTAAGGTGGAACAGGGCTGTATCCTCTACAGGAGGGAAATTATGCTCCGAAATCGTACCATAGGGCAGGTAAAGGTGCAATGGAAGCACCTTAGCCCCGATGAAGCTACCTGGGAATTGGAAAGTAATATGCTGACAGCATATCTAGTTCTGTTCCAGAGAGGCTCTGACGAAGAATAAGCAACATTGAGGACGATGTTGAGCTTAAGTGGGGGTGTTTGTAACATACCCTTTTTTGCTGAAAAAATATTTTATGTTGGAAACATTATCTTAAATTTTATTGTAAAGTTTTATATTGGACAAGTGTCCAAGGATGACTGTAATTTGCACAATATTTTATTATTAAATAAACTAAATAGGAGACAAACACCTAAGGAGACAGTTGAAAGAGTGTTTACTGAGCCACTAGGTGGAATGGAATTTGGGGTAGAAGGCAATGGACAAGTGACAGCATCATGAGGCAAGTAACTAGCTGTTGGTATGGGACAACTCCCTTGAGTTGTGGTCATAGTGCCCCTGAAAAATGGGACTGGACCTTGAGTCTCATTTATTGAAAACTGACCACTAAAGACCTAGGCAATCTTTATAAGAGCCATCGAATTTGGACTGAGGTTCACACTTTTCCTGACGAGGAAACTTACCTTGTGGTTCTGCTGTATGCACACAAGAGATTCGATGAGGGGAAGTCTAGGTTTTTTATCATGGTGTAAGTCTTCCTTGTTTACTACTGAGTGCAAAGTTTTACTGCTGATTGCATAGTTATTTCCTGCTTAGGGCAGAGTTTTGAGGTGTATTGCAAGTCTCCATTGATTGCTGAAGAGTACATCCCGAGTGCCTTGCTTCTACACAGAGTCTTCTACCTAGTGGTTCAGTAAACAGGCTCGGGGGTCCAAGGGAGCAAGTGATCTTGGCTGCTTCTTCTAGAGAAGGTTGGGAGGAACAGGCCTCTTAGGGTGTTTGTTTCCCTATATACAGTTTTCATGTTCTACTTGCTACCATGTTTCTAGTAAAAATAACTTAGCAGATTTCTGAGATATTGTTTCTGTAAATTGTTAGTATTACTGTTCAAATTGAATGAATGAATTTTCTGAATTGTCGAATAGATAAACTGATAATGATAGAACAAAATCACCTCCCTGTATTTTTCCACACACCATTTTAGTGTTGTACTCTAGTACATGGAAGGTTAATTAAGATAAATTAGAATGATGATATAATGATTGATGGATTTGATTTTTGATTTCCAAATGAGCCTGAAATTTTGTTTAAATAACTGTATTTCCTTCTGCTATAGATTTATGGAAGAGCTAAATCAGGATATACAGTCTTTCCACATATTTCATAAGTTATTTCATATATTAAAACCCTGGCTCTTAAACTGTAGAATGACTTTTTATTTTAATGGTTTCCATTCAAACTATGGTAGTTTCAGACTTTTCAATTTCGTAAAGAATTCATAGTGTCTCTTTTTTTTTTTAAAACGAGATAACTTGTTATAAAAACATTTATAGAAAACCTGTATCATATTCATATATCTATGTGCAGTATTGGTTAAGACAAATGCCTATCATTGTATTACTTATGTTATAAATACTCTTTTAAAAACCCTTTGTAATACAAACCCTAAACATCATTATTGTATAAAAAAAAATACTTCCTATTTTCGTATTATGGTACATAGTTTATACAAATGTAAGTTTTCAATACTTAAATCTCTATTTAAAAATCTACGCGCTTGCCCAAAGCTTACAAACCAAAAAAAAGATCATTTTCACTTATGATTAGGCAAAGGAACGAAACAACGAAGGTTTCAAACCCTTTTTAAAAATCACTGTAAAAACGATAGAGTTCCTGTAGGGTTTCAACACAGCCTTATGGCTTAATTTAGGATTTACAACATATATATATATATATTCCTAACTACATTAACGGGATCAACCCTAAAATTTATACGAAAGCAAGCAGACTTTCCAAATAAACTCTAGACGAGACAAACATTATACTTGACAGTTGAAACTTTCACTTTTGTCAAAACCATTCAGTAGGAGTCTGATCCAAATTTATGTGGGAACGAAATAAAAGAGCATTTACAGAATCAAATACAGATATATATTGCAAATGACATAGTGATACAGTAAACACATATTCAATTAAATAGCGGAAATAGAACATACTGTAAAATACAATAGCTAGAATGGTGGTAGCTATCTCTGAGAAGAGATGTGGCCGCTATGCTCATTCGTGCCAAGATCAATACAAAGAGAGGCCGAAAGGGCCTATTTATCATAATCATGAGGGAAAGAATCCCAAACATCCAAAAACCTAACCCTAGGAGACAAAGCGCCAAAAGTCATTTGGGCCCCGTTTGGGTAAGTTAGTACATCAACTTCCCGGGGTCGTAACTCTTGCATACGATATCCGTTTGGGGCGTACAATAGCTCGTTGGAAAGATTTGTTCAATGACTACAAAAAGGGTCAAAAAATCTTGAGTTTGGCATGTGAAAAATGGAAGGCACGCAATACCCATATTTCCCCTAGAATTCGACGTCGAAAAAACATCGTTTAGGGCCTCAAAATGGCTCCAGAAGTTTAGGACCCAAAAAACTGCTAAAAATAGTAATTTGCCAAAATTGCCAGAAGACTGTTTTGAGCTAGTAGGAAGAGGTGGGTCGCCATCGATATCCACCTGGATCAATCCTCCCTCCTTAGGAAGCAATGGTCTCCATTGCGTTAAATCCCTTATCATATGTCAAACTGTGTGTTGAGTTGAGCTTTTGGTGCGGCGTTTGTTGAAGCAAAAAGGTTGCCTTTCTTTGAAATATTCAGAGGGTTGTAATTGTTGTTGCTGGATGTGCTAGAGCTGTTCAACAGTTTTGGTTGCTGTGGTATCCTTGGTCTGCACTCGTGTGGATGGTTTCTTTTTGGGGGAGCACCTTGAATGTGTGGCCTTGCACTGCAAAGGTACTCCAATAGGTGATGTTGCACTGAACTTTTGTTTTTCTTGTTTATGCTGAGTAGAGGGATAATGGGCAGAGGTTGTGGATGTCTTTGCGATTTGATGTTCTCCTTCAGTGGCAATTGCGAATACGGAAAATTTCCCAGTGTGGAATATTATCTTCCTGCCCTGCTTGGTTGGGGTAGGCACAACTATCTCTGGTATCCGATAGAGTTGTCCTCCTAAAGTGACAATGACACTGCGAGGTCGTGATTCATATACAGCATGATGCTTCCACATATATGGCTGTCCTAAAAGAACATCACATACTTCAAGTGGGGCCACATCACACAATACCTCATCTTTGAAGGGCTTGATGCCGTATGGTAGGCAACATTGATGACTGACGTGGATCCCTCGTCCTTGGCTTAGCCATCTAATGATGTATGGTTGTGGGTGTGGTGTTATTGGTATCTCCAATCTCTTGATGACTTCTGCTGAGATCAGGTTCTTCTAGCTGTCGCTGTCCACAACAAAGTGTAGGGGAATTCCCTTCACCCACATCTGTGAGTGGAAAAGGCGCTCCTCTGCCTCTGACTCTTCAGGTTCCTCTGGTTGAATCTGTGTGGTGGCAACAATGGCACTGGGTTTTGCATCAATGATCTGCTTCCCTTTCCACGCGGATGTGAAATAGGTTCTGAGTCAGAATCGGAACTGGGATATGATTCTAAAGCTTTCATCTCAGCCACTAATGACTGTTTTGAGCGACATTCATCAGCGTTGTGCCAGGGGATTTTGTGGAACTCGCACCACTTCCCGTTGTCCTTATTTGTCTTTTCGTTACCCTTCTTCGCTTGTGGTTGGGACTGGTTGTCCTTTCCCTGCCTCGTGTTTTGTGAGAGAGAGTTTCCCTTGCCTTGCTTCTGCGCAGGTCCGAAGTCATGCTTGCTCTTTTTCTGAAATTTCTGCTCAATTTTGACAGCATATCGATAGGCGGATCCGAGTGAAGAGATTTCCAGGAAATCCATCTCTGTTCGTATGTACCGGTGTAGGCCACTGCGATATTTCAGTACTAGTTGTCGCTCGGAGTCCTTGATACCTAGCTTTGTACGCAAGGTATGAAATTTGTTGGTGTACTCCCACACCGTTTGGTCCCTCTCTTGGTGCAGAATGGCCCATTTTTTGTACTGGTCATCATAGTTTCCAACAAGGTAATATTGTTTCTTGACGGCATCTATAAAAGAGGCCCAAGTGGGATTGGAATATTCAAACAATCCAGACTTGTCTGATGACTTTTGCTCAAAATAAGTTTCCCGCCAATTTTTAACATGGGAGACAGCCTTAAGGAGCGCAAAGACGATCTTTTCCCTATCGAAAAAATTATGGACAGAGAAATACCCTTCTAGTAGATTCAACCATTTATCTATGGCATCGGCATCGATCTGGCCTTCAAGTAAAGGGATATCAAAGTTAACTTTTACCTTGAAGGGAGTCGCATCTCTAAAACAACTGCTTGCCGAAGGTGTATTTGTTGCCGTCGGCATGCGTCAAAGGATCTGGGTGAAATTATCCATCATCTCATTCATCTGTCACGCGAGAGCTTCCTCGAGCAACAACTTGATAGGATCTACCACTCCGTCGTCTCTCTTTTCTTCTGCCATGGGAGGCCGTTTAGGGTGGCAAGAGTGGTCTTCCCCAAGTGAAACAAGTTCGAGACCAAACTCTCTGTATCCTGACCTCGTCGGGGACATGCACTGAGAAATAATCAAAGAGCAGACTGCTCTGATACCACTGATCCGGATTTATGTGGGAACGAAATAAAAGAGCATTTATAGGATCAAATATAGATATATATTGCAAATGACACAGTGATACAGTAAACACATATTCTATTAAATAGCGGAAATCAAACATACTGTAAAATACAATAGCTAGAATGGTGGTAGCTATCTCTGAGAAGAGATGTGGCCGCTATGCTCATTCGTGCCAAGATCAAAACAAAGAGAGGCCGAAAGGGCCTATTTATCATAAGCATGAAGGAAAGAATCCCAAACATCCAAAAACCTAACCCTAGGATACGAAGCACCAAAAGTCATGTGGGCCCCATTTGGGTAAGTTAGTACATCAACTTCCCGGGGTTGTAACTCTTACATACGATCTCCATTTGGGGCATACAATAGATCGTTGGAAAGATCTATTCAATGACTACAAAAAGGGTCAGCAAATCTCGAGTCCGGCAAGTGAAAAATAATAAGCGCTCAATACCCACATTTGCCCGAGAATTCGACGCCAAAAAAACGTCGTTTAGGGCCTCAAAATGGCTCTGGAAGTTCAGGACCCGAAAAATTGCTAAAAATAGTAATTTGCCAAAATTGCCAGAAGACTATTTTGAGCCAGTAGGAAGAGGTGGGTCACCACCGATATCCACCTGGATCAGAGTCTCCATATCTAGAACTATTTTATTTTAGATAAAGACATACAGTTCAGATAGCTAGAAGCTTCGTATACCAAAAATAATTTCTTTATTTACTCTTAAAACACCAAATAATTTTCACGAACAAAGCAACATCATCGTGAAACCGATGAGAGTCATGGCTCGAGGGTAAAAAGACCCTAATGAACATCAAAACGCCTTATGGATTAACTATAACCTGGCTCCGATACCAGAAATACTTCAAACACCGACGAGCTCAAGTCTTAAACTTAAAAACAACTCTCAGCTAAATCGACAAACAACATAGAGCCCAGCTCTTGGAAACACAAGGAAAAACCCCTAAAGGATATCCCAAGGCTTACCATGACAGCTAAACAAGCTTGACCTCACAGACCAGTGTCTCTACTTTTGCCGAGAAGCAACCTGTCACAAACCATTATACAAATAGGATTAAACCAAGCACGACGAAAGCTGGAAAATAAATAAAATTTGCTAACAGTAAATATTCAAACACTTCAAAAAAGTATTACATCACCTGTTAGTTCTCCTCCCGAAGCTTTCCTGGCAACTGGTTCACCACCCATTTCACAGTAAGTGTTCAAAAAAATCCACAGCATTGTTATCAAACCCTCGTATAAAAACTTGTTGACAACATCGTCCTGGTAGAAATATCTCACTCTCTCTTTACAGAAGTTTCAAGAGTAGTTTGCAGAGGAGTCACGCGATCGAAACCCTGGAAGGGCCAAGCAATTTCTGTTACAGACCGAAGAACCGGAGGGACGGTCGACCTCCTGCCCCACTCACCACCGAAAGAAATGAATGCCGAAGTTTACAACCCAGCGATACATAGTGGAAGGGTTAGGGTTTAGTGAAAAACTCGAGAAATATCACAAATCAACGGTGGATCGAAGCCATCGCATTGCATGTACAAACTTCATTAAAAACCATATTAATCACCAGTACCACCACTGTCAACCCATACGTCTAGCTCGGAGTTACACTACGTTAAAACCATGCACAGATCGACAAACTAGACATTCTACTTACGATGTGTTCATGTGGAGTTCGCCATGTCTGCAGCCACCAAGATTTCCACTAGTTAGTATTTGCATAGAGTTAATGCTAAAGCTTTGGTTCGGGTGCCTTCCAACTTTAAACCATTAAGTCTTTCCATTAAATTGTTGTATTCAATGTTAGGCATATAGTTTACTTTTGCAAACGTTATATTATATAGTATTGTAATTACATAACACCTTTTCATTATGTAACTTATGCATTGAGATTGTGTATAGAGCGTTACACTATTGGGACCATTGCATATAGTTCTCATACTTAGGACTTAGGGCATATTAAAAGAGTTACGATAATAACACTATCACTAGACAACTCCTATAAGTATGGAGGAGTTTCTACTTTGAACAATATAATAGTTACACTTCGATCTTATAATAATAAACAAGTAGTATTATCTAGGCATTGCAACATATACATTTTGATGGTCAAGACCTACATTAAATACCACAAGCTAGCCCTTGTCCTAAAAACTTGGATTCCAGCAGAAAGTTCTTCTAAATCTTGTAGAAAAGTATAGATCTTCAAAAGCTAGGATTCTTTCTAAATAAAATCAAAATATACAATGAATGCAGGATCTTTTAGTATACCTGACCACTGAAAGGAAAATTAACCCCTGTTATACAAAGTCTCATATAACATAGAAGGCAAAACTTTACTCCAGGATAAATTGAATATTTCTCCATCTTACCTGTACTCTGTGAATAGAAACTTGAGAGCGTTAGCTAGCAATAGCTAAGTAAGCCTCAAGGTTTTCCCAAGGACCCCTTCATCATCATCCAAAAGCAAACTATCAGTACTTATCAAGAAAAACTGTATCGCAAGTGAACTTAAACATATCACATAGTTCCAGAGTTAGCATAAGCAAAAGTATGGTCATATTATGTTTTCAAAAAAGTATGAAGTGTCGTTATCATTAATAGTTATTAGTTAAAAGAATAGACATTTATTTTATTTCCGCATAGCAAGTACAACATTTAATGCTACATTGAAAATTATAAATTTTTTAAAATTTTTCGGGATGTTACATGACCCTAGATGGCCCCGAGTCCCCACCAAGCTCCCTTCCGATGTTTCAAAGTTTGAAGGGAATAAGGGTGAGGATCCAGGTGATCACGTCACCACATTCCATTTATGGTGCTCCTTGAATTCCTTGAACCACGATTCTATCTATTTGAGGCTATTTCAACGCACCCTTACAGGGTCTGCCGCGAAATGGTATGTCGAGTTGCCTGGGGGCACATATAGGAGTTTCAATGATTTGGCTTTGGTTTTCCTAGATCACTTTCAGTTGTCGGTTCATTACGATACTGGTACAGAAATCTTATCTACCTTCCACCAGGATAAGGCCACACATATCTCTGATCATATTCAAGAGTGGCGCCGACGGAAGAGGTTAGTGAAAGCCAACATTCCTCGGGAGTTTCTCCTGGAATGGTTCCTTAAGTCTTTACTCCCATATATTTCGAAGGATGTTTCATTGTCCAAAATTATGACTGAGGAACAAGCCATATTCAAAGCCCAGCATATAGACTTGGTCTATGCTTAATTTGGGATTTTGTATGACATTATCCCTGATGTGCTACGATCACGACATGAGACCAAGCCTGCTCCTGGACCGCATGCAGATGACATTGTTGGTTCCATAAGCGATCGCTCCGTGGACATGGTTATGAATCAGATGCATAATCAGTCTATTAACTAGTCTACTTCTGGACATGCTCCTGCCTTGTCCGTTTCCACCCAGTCGCCCGATGTACATTCTGTGCAATCGACGAACCCATCCGGTAACCAACAACCTGGTGGGAAAAAGAAGGGGAAGAATAACTGTAAGGGTGGGAATAATACAGAGAATGCTAACCCTCCTCAGGATGGCGTAAATGGTGGTGGGGACCGTAAGCCTAGACGTAAGGTGAAATTTCCTTGTAAAATTTGCTCGAAAGATCACTTTACACATTTGTGTCCTCATATGGAGGAAGCATCGAAGATAATCGCATAGAGATCAACTGTGTTGACAAATCCCCTTCCTCACCATCAAAATATGGTTTCTAGTGCTTCCATTGTCGGGCATGGGACTGCTGAAACTTTGACTTCTTCTACCCATGACGGCGGTTTTGGATGTGTTAACATGGTTAAATCTGAGGTTAGTGTTGCTACTCGCTCGCATGATTATGGAGCTCCACAACCTTCTTTGGAGAATGATCCCCCTCCACCTAAGACTCCATTGCATATCGAGAAGCCCACCACTATGCCATGGATATCGAAAGGTGTCCTCAAGCGCTTAACGCACAACCCCAATGCTCGAGCCGCCCATAAATACTCAATTGTTGAAGATCTAAGCCAGAGTCCGTGTGCTATGTCGGCTCTCGAGGTTCTCCAGGCATGTCCTTCACAAAGGAACGCCCTTTTATGTGCTTTGGGAGTCCTTGATTCTCCTAACCCGAATGTTATCAAGTTTGACACTACTGATGTTCAGCCTCGATTTCCCTATCATGTGGCTTTCCAAGTTCATGTTAGGTGCCTAGAGATGATCGTTAAGCGTATTGTGGTTGACGAAGGTGCTTCCACTTCAGTAATGTCTTTAGCTTGTTGGAAGGCTCTTGGCTCTCCTCCACTGTCGAAGTCTATGACCATGCTTATTGCATTTGATTTTTGTTCGTTTAGGTCGCATGGAATTATCCCCTCTCTTGAGGTCCACTTGGGAGGGAAGGTCATGCCTATAGAGGTTGAGGTGTTTGATGCGCTCATCGGCTACAACCTTTTACTGGGTCGGAATTGGATCTACGCTATGAGAGCGATCGTGTCCTTTGTTTTTAGAGTTATCTGCTTTCCTCATGAAGGAAAGATTGTGACTATCGATTAGCTATCTTTTGCTAGTTCCAGTCCCATAGCATCACCAAGAACTATAGTTCCTCAGATTGAAAATTGTCAACTGGCAATTGGGAATGTTGGTGTAGGACTGTATTCCTCCTTGATGGGATATTTCGACTTTCATGCACCGATATCCTTTATAGGAACCATGTCCGATAGTGCTCCTTCCTCATTAAATAATGTACCATTCCGGACATCGTACTTTACTGATCCGTGGAATCTACCTTCCATGAGTTCCCCGTCAGGAGACGTTTCACACATCGAAATGGCCATGCCCTTGTCTGCAGCTGAGCTTGATTATCGTGATATTCAACAAATCACTGCAGAGCCGGATCTCTCTTCTTCAGGGACAGAGGAAGAAGATCCCGTTATGCTTCCCACGTGGGCAGTCGACTCATCTTACTCACATGATTGCTTTGATGGTACTTTACCTTCGGATGCAGCCATTATCGAGGCCATGAATGGTAGTGACAAGCCTTGGGAGGATCTCCATCATAGATCTTATTTCCTTCCCAACCTTGATCTTATTGAGCAAGATGAAAGTATTTCTACCACAGTGACTTATATCAGATCTTTCTTTACATATGTTTTAGATATGGTCTTGGTACTAATGTTTCTTGGAGACAAGATTCTTAGCTAGACTTATGCTTCCTTAGTGCTCCTTTTTGACACTTTGTTCGATCATGTTGGGTATATTCGGAACCTTGCATATAGGTTTAGGCTTCCCCGCTGTTATGATGCATTTGAACCTTTTGCCATCCGAATTTTCCCTAGGGTCTAACCTGTTGGCCATTGGTGTGTTAGCCATCTTTATATGCATTGTGCACGAGTCTAATAGCAGAGCCTACCTAACATGGGTCACCCTAGTCAGCACCCGTATGCCATTTTGGTGCCCATGCTGAGTTTTTTTTATAGGATTGGGAGCCTTTTTAGATTGACCATGACTTTGAGAAGAATGCTCATATCTTTCTTTCTCATATATTTCTGGCCATCTCTGATAAGGCTCCCATTTTTGTGTTTAAGTCACATATGCATTTATTTTGATCCTGCTTAAGCTAATGAGCCTGATGCCGGTTTCCACGCTTTTAGCTCGTCATATAAGCCTCCATCTCCGATCTCATTTCTGTTAAGCTATGTATCACTTTGCCTTTGTGATTTCACATCCTTTACTCAGAGGAGACACACCCTGAGTGTCCTTATCTTGCTCATGTTCCTTGCATTATGCATAGCTTTGTTCCATGTGCTTGGAACTAGTCTCGCATGTCCATGACACTCGTCTGCTCTCATTACGAGCATTCTTCCACCTTTACTTCGATCTCATTAAAAACACTAAGGAGATTACGAGCATTCTTCCATCTCTCCTTTGAGCTCGTTAAAAACAATAAGGAGGTCACGAGTTTACTTTTTTGGGCTCGTTAAACCTTTACGGAAAATATTTTTATAAAGTCTTTTTTAAGCCCTTGTTAGACTTTTTCAAATCAAACAAGATTGCCGAGTATACTTGTCATTTCAGACTCGTTAAAGGATTTGAAGTGACATCCACTTAGGTATAAGTTTACCCCTTTTCCAGACCTTTGTGGATTAATTATGAAAAAGGTATACTCTAGTCATACGTGACTAGAAGAGTTCTTCTCTCATTGTTTTACGCTTTTTTGGGTGAGGAGACTAACTTTACGAAAAAGGACTCCCCTTTTATGTCGAGTTGTGAATGCATTGCATTATCTCACTTGCCCTTGAGCCTTGTTCCGGCTCCCGCTTTCTCATTTATTATCCATGTGCCTGAGCACTTTTCTTCCGAGCCAACTAGAGCCTTAATTTATCCTTCGCAGCTTGATGACCCTTCACCTTGAGGAAACACACCCCCGAGTGTCCACATCTTGCACATGCTTCCTTGCATTGATCATAGGTATGTTCCACTGCTTGGAACTAGTTTCTTTCTCATGTCACTCGTTCCCTCATTTTTGTACCATAAGCAATTTTATTCTCTTTCAAGCTTTAGAATATGAAAAAGATAAAAAAAATCATATAATTTAAAAAGTTGGACGAGAAATTATTACTACCTCTTATTGGCAATTGCCGTGTCTCCTTTGAACGGAGCATTCATCTCCACTCCATATATCATGAGTCGAGACATTAGTATGACCTTAGTAAGCTGTACTCGTTTCTCAGATCGTACTCCACTAGCTGGTTAGGCTTCCAGTCATTATGGATCCTTTGTTGATGCCTCGAGCATGAAAAAGTATTATTATTATCCAGTACTTGAGTCTATGCTTCCTGAGTCTTTTCATCTGCTCATGCTCTTGTTCAAAGGAAGTCTTGAACCCATAGTCTGTCACTCCTCAGATCTCTTGAATTTTGTATGTCGGCCATCCCTTATGTGTCCAGTTCGATCACACATGGTGTTTATCCTGTTCATTCGAGTTGTTCCAAATCTTTCAGCCTAGCTGCTACCTCGTGCTCATTGATGGGGGATCCATTAATTCCCTCCTTCGAGTGAATCTCATTCCATCGACTCCAAATCATTTATTCTAGAATCGAGATTTAGAGTCCTATTGAGTACCTTGAGAGTTGCAGTCATTAGTGGTAGGTCCTCTCGCCATCGACAGTTGGGAATTCATCAATGTCCCCTGATAGATGGATTCGTCAGAGTGTTCGACATCAACACCTCTATTCACACTTTGATGAATGTACTAAGTGCCTTGATGCCCATTTTCATTATTGGTGGGTTATGTCGCGTCTGTTAACGGTATACATCAATGACTGGTAATCAGACGATGTCACATCAGGTTTGACATTAGTACCCTTATTCAATTGATTGGACATGCACGGTAGACCGTTTGTGTAGAAGACCCCAGATTACAGTGGCATTCATTATGCTACTTGTGATCATGATTGTACTTATGGGAGATTATTCTCATACATCAATAGTTTGTACCATCAGTTTGCACCAGTTGTTTCCTCTTCAATAGGAGACCATATTTTACTGTATTTGGGTCATGGTTCTGACCATTTGTGACATGCATTCACTATAACCTGCCTATTCATGGCCATTGTATCAGATTGCTATGTATTGTACCAATATGTATATAGATACATCATTGTATTATGACGAGTGAGATACTCCTGCCATTTGTGCCTCCATCATTCCACTTCTGAGATTTATAATATATTTCAGCCATCGTAGTACCTTCTATGAACTCAAACATTAGGGGGCATCTGTTGCACTATATTTTCCCACCTTGTGAGCATTAGCACTCATTGGCCTCCATTATCCTTGTATGGACTCAGAACCACTTTTTGTTCTCTTGGAACCCTTGTTTCCCTATTTTTGTTCATGTACGTGAGTTGCTTCAATGCAACTTGCGCATACATAGGTTGCACCATTATAGCCCGCGTACTTCAAGTTAATTGGTAAAAATGAGTAAAATCTCAATTTTCACTCCAAAAAGCCGACCATTGTGACCTTTGGCCCTCCATGTATCTCGAAACGACTCGATCCGACCTTTCATTTTCCTTTGGAGGGTTATATATTGAGCCATTATGCATGGAAGGAGGGAGGAAGAAAGAGAAGAGCACCGAAACTCTATTGGAATTTTGCCATAGCTTGAGCCATCATCCATTGATCCTAGTTGTTGTGAACCTCTTATGTTCACCTACCAAACTCTTCCATATCTTGTGAGGGATTTTCTCCTTTATTCATGAGTTTTCCATTGCATGGGGGATTGAAGTGGTGGAGGCACAAGTGGAGGGACCTAGTTCTTGGTTCATATGAGTTGCTGCAAGGAGGTTGTATCTTGTACTTCTTGTTCATATTAATAGAAATACTCATTTTCTTGTCCTTGAATTGGTATTGTGAATGAATGTTTATTATCATTGGGTACATTTACTTTTATATATCATGGACTATGCTATTGTTTATGCTAACATCTTTCATATATTATATGCCCTTGCTTGTGTTTATTGTTGAGACTAAGCTGCAGGTTCAAGTGTGTTGATTTGAAAGGGGATCTTCATCGAACGTCCGGATTGAGGTTGGTCTTTTATTCCACTTCTTAGAATTTACATTTATATAGCATACATTGGGAAATGAATTTGATTTATGGTAGTCATCTATTTGTTGTGGTCTACCCCAATCCATAGGAAGTTTTTCTCCATAATAGTGTAACCCTGCTTTGTGTCCTATTTCCTCCATCTGTCGAGGTAATGTGACTGTCGGGAAAGCTCGAAAAAACAAGAAGGATTCCACACGAAAGGTGGGGGTGTTTCGCCGGAGCTTCAGGATCCTCGTCTTATTAATCCTGTTGTATATTCATCCTTGTTTGAAAAAGGTCTTAGTCGGTCCTCTCCTCCTCGGGCTCTTAGAGATATTACAGCCCATGGCCGAGTTACCTGATGAACCTTGTCTCTTTCAATATTAGAGGGTTGGGCAGGGCCCCTAAGAGAGATGCCCTTAAACGGTTCATTGAGGTTGTTCATCCCTCAATGATTGTACTACAAGAGACTATGGTGAGTGCGAAGGATGCTTGTGTTTATTTTTTGAAGTTAAAACCGTTGTGGCACGTATGTGCTTTGGATGCATGTGGTCACTCTGGCGGCACTCTGGTGGCTTGGGACCCGCAGGTGGCCGATTTTAATTCTTATGTGTCCTGTGCGGGTATTCTGGTGGAGGGTTCCTTCAGGGGTTTTGCGTGAAATATCCGGATACTGAATGTATATGGTCCTTATTGTTTGCGCAGGGAGTTCTGGGAGCAATTATCAGTGACGGGTATTCTTAATGACCCTTCACTTATTTTGGCAGGTGATCTCAATCTGACATTGAGTCCCAATGAAATTTGGGGGGCTGGTAAATCTGTTGATCCACTGGAATATTTTTTCCGGGGTTTGTTTGAGGAGGAAAAGTTGGTGGATGTAATTCCTCAGATGTTGTATCCGACCTGGTCTAATGGTCATTGTGGCTGGACCCGTATTGGTAAGCAACTCAATCGGATCCTTATGGTTGAAGATCTTTGTGATGTTGTGGGTAAGTTCTGCTCCTAGTCTTATGCGGTAGGGATATTAGACCACAAAGCGGTGATATTGCAACTTGATTTTGGGGCTCGACCTAAATCTTTCCCGTTTACATTTAATCCTGATTTATTGATGGAATCTAATTTCTGCAATTGGATTCGATCTTCTTGGGAAGATTTGAAGCTTCAGGTTCGGGCTTCACCACTTTTGGGGCTTCCCCGTAAATTACACTTACTCAAAGGTGTGATCCGTGATTGGGTGAAGGTAAAGAAGGTGAATGACCAAAGGACTCTTGTGGCTATCGAGGAAGAAATTCAATCCTTTGTTCCCCCTTCCCACCCTACAATGATCAAATCTTTCATACTCATCTCGCAATGATCAAATCTTTCATACCCATCTCGCAATGATCAAATGTTTCATACTCATCTCTCATAAGAAAAATCACCTAAAAGAACCTATATTGCCATTGGAGGACAAATACCCCTTTTAAAAGTCCTATGTGGTTGTTTGAGGTCTCGGTCATGGCCTAGAGCATAAGAAGCTTCATTTCGGGTCCTAAGGGATTCAATTTCCTCTCAAACCATGTAAAGATCCTCAAGACCAATGCCTAGACTGCAAAAACTCCTAATAATACTTATATCCCACTTACAGATCAAAAATCCCTTTTAAAGTGCTTTTGGGATGGCTTGAACCCTTGTTTTCTTCACCTTATCATAATTAAGGGTTACTATCCATACTTGGTAGACAAAACCTCCTAATGGCATCAAATCCACTTAAGGATTGTACATTCTCTCACTAAGTCTAGTATGTTGCTTCAAACACTTATTAAAAAATAAATGTCTTCTATAAACATATTTAAGAAAGTAATATCATCATTAAACATGATTTTTTAATATAAAATGGCTACATAACATACCATCTTGGCAAATATAACATATCAATTTGAATAAATTTTATGCTTTAATATATATGTCAGAAGTGTATAAAAAACTTTAATTCATTTCATGATCATTGCCATGATCCAAAGGGTGCTTATTTTTTTTTATGAATAAACATTAATAAAATTAAACGTACATGATTTTCTAATATAAAATGGCTAATCTGGGAAAATATATCATATCAATTTGAATAGATTTTATTCTTTAATATATATGTCAGAAGTGTATAAAAAAGTTTAATTCATTTCATGACCATTGCCATGATCCAAAGGGTGCTTACATTTTTTTATTAATGAACATTAATAAAATTAAACATATAACACAACATTGTTGAACTTTTTGAGATATTTCTAACTATCTAAAGAACAAAAATCATGACAAAATAGTTGGTAATTTCTTATTTAATTTTTTTAATTTTTCAAAATAACATACGACCATCACTCGAATTTCCGAATTCTCCACTATCACTTGTTCGACCATCTTCAATTGGACACATGTACAATGAGGCGGTCTTCTGTGGCCTGCAATGCTCTTGGTTGGTTACTACCTGGAATATAAATACCACCAGCTCTTTCATTTTCATATGTTGATGATTCAGATGGCATGCTTCTCACTGTTGCCTATAGCACCTTGAAATTTCTGCTCTTGGTTGGTTACTACCTGGAATATAAATACCACCAGCTCTTTCATTATTATATGTTAATGATTCAGATGGCATGCTTCTCACTGTTGCCTATAGCACCTTGAAATCTCTGCAACAATTTCAAGGGGATTTTCAATGACAAAATTATTAAGGTGGCTGTGCTGAATTATATAGTCGAAACTAACCACTGATCAATGCCCATTTCCAACAGATTAAAAAAACAGCTCATTAGCTACCATTCAGCGTTTACCTGTTCATGCATACTGTATGTTCTACAATGTTAATATTCATTTCTTCGAAGTTTTATGAGAAAAAACTAGGATTATCGACTTACCATACCTTCTTCGTCTATTTCTGTTTCTGGCGTTTTGCAGTCTATCGGCAATAAAGTTTTCGCCGCTTGTTTTCCGGAAAAGCCACTTGTTGATCATCAAACGGTGCCACAGAGCCTGTTTATATCACAAATACGCTAGATCAGATTGACAGTTAATCAAGCACAGGGGAGTTCATGACTTGTTTAAATTCTGCAGATTCAAAATAAAAACATAAATACTTCATGAACTCCATTACCTCCCGTTTCTTGCCTTCCATCGTTTTAATTTCCATTAGACTCGATCAATCCATCACATAAAACCCAGGATATTTTGAGGATGTCAAACCTTAATCGGAGAATTAATTTGTGGCAAAACTGTTTAAAAAATATGGTTATGCTGATGGGAAGGTATTCTATCTGTGTTATTTTGTTTACTTTTGGTCTGGATGGAGGTCCTTCTCCAAATCCTGATTCTTAGGAGATTTTCTTCATAATTTTTATTAACTTAATGAGGTAATGGTATTGAGGTTTGATAAGTAGTTAAAAGTTGAGGAGACTTCAAAGGGAGAGCACTGTGATCCATCTGCATTTACTTGCCACAAGTTAGGTAACTGTGCATTAAGTGATTGGAAGAGAAAGATATATGAAGAGGAGAAGGAGGGGCCTAGTTGTCAGAGCTATAAGGGAATGAGTGTTAGACAGAAGAAAAAGAACATAGATAAGGAAGAGTAGAAGAAGGCTGAGAAGATCAAGGAAACTTGCAGGAGCTCAGTTAAAGGTCTGGTTTTCAATTTTTTTTTTGAAAATTATTTTAATGCCTAGCTAAGACCCAATTGGCAAAGACTTAGATCAGAAGGATTAGAGTTTTTTAAATGAAGCGTCTGAGCCAAAATGTGTGAGGAAGAAACCTTTTGAGGCCGAGTCTAGTTATATGAATTGTATAAATTTTCTGAAGGCCTGTTGAGCTCAGAAATTTTATTGTGGTTGAATGAGTGATTAAATGGTTGCAGTTTGGAGTTTAGGGGCACAGAAATTTTATTGTGGTTGAATGAGTGATTAAATGGTTGCAGTTTGGAGTTTAGGGGCAGTAAGTGAATCTGGTTGTGTGTATTTAAATTATGCAATTAGAAATATTGCCTCTAACATTCAGGACTCGTTGGGTTCTTGCTGTGGGGAGGTTCCCCAGTCTGCATCATTCTATATATGGCAACGATAGCCTGGTTTATATGAGTTGATCCCTTATTACTAATCGCGATGGGAAAATACAGATAATGTAAGCAAAGATTCTCCTGGCAAAAGCATTGAGCAGGACGGGAATCGAAACACATTCAAATCACAGTGTCACGGAAGCAGCCACCGCCGATATCAAGATTTTGACAACAAAAGAATTTTATCTTCAAACACAAAACCTTAATATTAACTAACTAAAAGCTTTCAAACCCCAAATGTAGAGATCACGACTCAGAGGTTTATTACAAACTTCCTAGTCTGTACATACACTGCAAACCACCACTTATAGATTGGTAGGAGAAATTAGGGTGGTTTGTATAGCTAATGGGTTTACTTGTAAAAGGGTGATCTTTGTAAGCTGGAGGTATAACATGGAATATGTAATGCTCGCCATGAACCCACCAGGATAGAAGCATCATTTCTCCCCACAACAGGATGGTATTATAAGAAATAATTGTAGTTTATGTAGTGAGAACTTTTAGTTGATTCATGGTCATATGTATCTAAGGTTGTTTATAAATATTTACTGGTCATAAGTTAAGTGGCTATGTTAATAGATATTAATTCGGCAAACCACTAAAATTTGAATTTGAGGATTGGTATGATGTTGTTAACCTACCACAAAGATGAGACAAATGTCATGTCCAGACCTGATTTTATGACAGTAGTTCCAAATTTAAAACAAACAATTATATATATATATAGAAAACTCATGCATAGATTACTTTTAATTGATTAATGGTCACATAATTAAGAGAGATTATAAATATTAACTGACCACAAATTAAATAGATGTGCTAATAAATATTAAATATTAACTGACCACTAACCACTAATGTTCTATTTTTCACTCTAAATTTTATAGACACTTCTACATCTCTGGAATATATATATATATATATATTACTTGAAATTCACAATATTCAATTACTATACTTAACACATCTAAACAGAGTTAGTTTTAAAATAACTGAAAAGAGTCTTAAACACTTCTTATTATTCACAAAGTCATGTACTTTTTCTAACCCATTTAAATGGAAAAATTGAAAATATGAAATATCACAATTAACCATTGTAAACTTAGAAAAATAAAACTCAATAATATATTTTTTCATTTAATTATAATTTTACAATAATCTTATAACGAAGATTAGTGAGAAGCAATATTTAAACATAAAGAATATTTGAGCATCATTGATAGTATATACTGAAGCTCTCGAGACTTACCTAGGAGTTTGGACAAAGCAGATTTTGACTGCCTCAACCGTTCAACGCTATTATTCAGGGTCTTTCGCTTGGTAGCTATAAACGGACTTTCGTCAAGCACGTGTTCCATCATATTCAATCCTGACCCAGTCACTTCCTTCACAATTTCAGCGACAATGTCATTTTGAACCAATTTTTGAGAAATGAACCGCAAATTGAGTGGAATCTGATCAGCCAGTCTCAGCCTAACCACATTCCAATAAGCGATGAGGCTAATCTTCAATTCATACGCTGCCTCGAGCTCGCCACTGCTGCTCCTTGGCACGGTGGCCAATTTAATTTCTCCAATGCCTTCTATTTTAAAAGGAGAGGCTAATCTTCAATTCATACGCTGCCTCGAGCTCGCCACTGCTGCTCCTTGGCACGGTGGCCAATTTAATTTCTCCAATGCCTTCTATTTTAAAAGGAGAAAGTAAGTTTCTCCTCATGGCGGCGGTAATGAATTCTTTCTTCTTTTCCTGCAATTTGAATAAGGATTCAGAGTAGCAAGGATTCATGGTGAAAACTGAAACCTTCTCCATTTCCATCATATCCTCAGCATACTTTATGCATTCATCCTTTTTTCTGCCAATAAGACCTTGAAAAGCTCTCCTTGACAATGACTGCAACTTCGGATAGCTTTGTGTTTGAAGATCAATCACACGACTTATAATTTTGTCCAGATACTCGCAGAAATGGATTGCTAAGTATCTGCTTGTCTCGGAAACCGAATCAATATGATTCTTTAGCAAGGATACAAAAGTGGGATGAGGTAAGAAGTTTGGAAGAGTGATGCCCTGTGCCTCTTCCAGTAACTTTATTTCCTCGGACAGAAAATGGTCTCCTGATATTGCACTTGCTTGTTGCAGATCATGACAATATGTCTTGAACATTCTGTTTAAGTAAGCAGTGCAATGCATATCAGGCTCATCCTCAAACTCTTCAAAGTCCCCTAGTATAGCAATCCTGTTTAACATACCTTTGATGGCATCCATAGCTTTCATAAACTCAAGTACTGCATCTGCAGAAGAAGAGAAACGCCTAGGCAATACCGCCAGCTCTGACTGCCTCTTGGAGAGTGTGGAATCAATTTTTTTAACAATATCGGGAAGGCAATTATGGATGCCCATTGCTTGAATCTGCATAAGCTTTTCGGCTAATATCGGTATTCCAACCATGGATTTATCAATACTTGAAAGATGACGATTTCTTTTAAAGAGATCGCTTTCCCTTTGTCTTGCTTCTGCATTAGATTCAGTCCCTATTCTATTTCGCACACAAACGTACCCATGACCAATGTTTACAGCGTCCCTTGTCACTTTCTCCAGCAGGCCTTCAGGAGCTCTGTCAACTTTAGTTACCATGGCCAAAGTTCTTTCACCGTGTTGATCAACATCCTGAGACATTTTTATGGACTCGCAGGTGGGGAAATCTACAGTGGCAGATAATACATTCAGAATGATGCTCTCTTTGGGAGTAATGTATTGCTTGATTATATTTGCAATCTGTTCATAGATATCTCGTGGCTGCCCGTGTACAGCGACCCTTGTTATCCCAGGTAAATCAACCATGGTCAAATCTGGAGCATCCGTCTTCTTAACATGAAGTGTCACAGGCGTATCACTTATACCCTTGTCGATTCCTGCAATCTCTTCTGTTACTGCATCCAGCGTTTCTTTAATCTCTGGTTCTAAAATTCTCCTTTTCTTTCCATTGTACTCTATCACAATTTCACATTCTGGGGGTTTGCAGTTTTGCAATCTCGTAACAAGTGGGAGTCTCGTACAAATCCCTTGTCCCGTTGGGAGGCTAATCCCGGCAAGGGATTCCAGTACAGTAGATTTCCCTCTTTCACTACTCCAAGGTTGCGAAGCGTGTCAACCGCATCCATCAGCGGCCTTATGCGTTCATTGTAACTCTGGTTCAAGTTCAGTGAATGTGGGCTCGGCGACTGTAAGTTGTCGAGCTTCTGGATATGAACGTTAGGTATCTCCATTCCTCTAGGTCGGTCTTGTAGGTTGGAAAATCGATTGCTGCGGTCATTACCAGACAACAACGCCAAACATGATAGAGTTCAGCTCTACCTTATTGAACTGTTAAATTTGTTGAACTCTAGCTATTTTAGAATGCATATTTTATAACAATCCTTAAAAGAAGATCCAAATTGTTGGTGGGTTTCTTACTTGAATAACTATTTTAAGTTAAATAATCACATAAAACTTTTCCACCCTAATTTGAATCGATGAAAGCATATTTATAGAAGTTATCACATTGATCGAAATTTTGAAAGAATAAAGACCCTACCAACAGAAAGAGAAGTTCGCTGCGTTTCCAATAGGTTTGAGTTCTTAGTCAGTGACAATGATAAAATGATAGTACAAACGTAAATGTAAAAACTCACCAAATTGAGAACGAAGATCTTGTTCAGTAGCTTCGATATAATACAGCACGCAACGAACATCTTAATGAAGTTTAGGAGCGTAGGGATTTAAATACGAATCTATGTACATTGTAAAGACGTTTGTTATTGTTGAATTCCAGTCCCGTCTGCCTTCCTGCAGAAGCTATCTGGTCTTTTGGTTTTGTTCCAACTATAAGTGTGTGTCGAGCAAGTAATCGGAGGATGACAAAAACACTTAAACGATGCCATCAGCATGCCGTAGTTTAATTTCTTTGAATTTGAAAATATGGCAAAGTGACGAAAGTACTGGTTGATTCCACATGACTTTGACAGTATAATGGAGGAACATGTTGCTTTAGTTGCCGAGGATTCTCAAAAGTGAAACATTATGCATCTAGCTGTAAAGTGTATTATATGCGTAGTTAGGCTTAATTCAAATTAATCCATTTTACTATCAGTATGATTAAATGTTGTTCGTAAATTCAAAATCCCTAATACAAAATTGGAGAATTTATGTTACAGGATGCAGGCACCACCTTTATCGTTTATCCGATTCTCCTTTACTTTATGGTACTACCTTTATCGATTTTCCTTTGTTTTTTTTTAAGATTACTTTATTCTCCATTAATTTTTCTTAAAGATTGCTTAATTCTCCTTTTGTCTCCAAGGTTTTGGGCAAATTAGTATGGGAGTTTTTTTTTCACAAAAAAAAGTTAACGAAATAAGTCTAGATATTACTGAAAATCTGAAAAGTTTTCAAAGGAAGAAAATGTCTTTGTGTGATCCCATCAATATAAATAGTATCCTCAGGGTGCACCTCATAGTCCTCTTTGCGAAAATATCTACATGCTTGTTGAAGAATATTTAGATATGGGTGTAGGAGATCTCCTTTACTAAAAAAACTACTGCAAAATGGAATCTGTACGTTGTACTTTTCTTTAGCCTGTACTATAATGATCCTGGAGTGACTTACAACCTGTAATGTAGAGATATGTATATCATGAGCAATCTATAGAAGGGTCCACAAGGCTAATAATTTGGCCCTTCTGTTTGTACACTAGCTACAACCCATCCAAAAACATATATAGTGTCTAATACCAATGCATATCACACCCTGAGCCCTACCATTCCTACTCGATAACTCTCTGTAAAAAAAACCAATAGGAATGGAATATGAAAATGTGGGGAAAAAACATTTTTTTATTTTCCCAACTCTTTTATATCTAAACCATTCCTTATATGAACCGATGATAGCACACACCACCTTGATTAAGGAAAGTCGCGCATCTTCAAAAAGAACTTTGTTTCTATGAGTCGAGATGTGCCAAGAGACAAAACAAGACAAAGTTTTATGTATAGGAACAACATTCTTCCAAGCACTGAAACTAACACTCATAGAGTTTGGCTTCCAAGGAACTTAGAAGGCTCAAATATTTTCTAACCTCATACTAAATTGAACAAGAGAATTCACAACAGGCCTGGAGATGATCAATGGATTCATTATCCTTTTTGCAAAGTGGACAAATACCTAGTCCAACACCACCTCTTTTCCAAAAAAATTCCAAAGTGAGAACTTTGTCTTCCATATCCAACCACGAAAACAAAAGGATATTAAGGGGACAATGCCAACGCCACATAGTTATCTGCCACAAATTGTTACTCAGATGAACATGAGAAGAGAGAAATATCCCACACTTATAATCCCCTTGAGCTAAATTTTATGAGAGTTTATTTATTTATATACCCATTTCTTAAAACATAATTTAATGTTTTATAATAACCATTATTAAATCAAATATATTTAAAAATAAAACCTATTTTCTAAAATATATTTTAATGTTTTGTTAAACATTATTAACTTAAATATTTTGAAAAATAAAAATGGTTTTCTTAATTTTTAATTTTTAATTTTTAGTCCTACGTGAAAATATATTTTTTTTTATTTTTGGAAAAAAGAAAATCCATTTTTTATTGGTGGAGTACACCATGGATTTAACATAAACCCCTGGTGGAGGTTTTTTATTTTTAAATATAAAAAATATTTAAAAAATAAAAATTTGACATAAAACCAAGTGCTTAGTACGAAGTGCACGGGACATGATAGAAGGAATAAATCCGACTCAAGTACGTAAGTGGATATTATAAGTTAGTAGTTCATAAATAAGGGAATTCCAACGATCCGAGGACTGGTGGTTTCTATGCCATTCAACTTTCCGCAATTCAACAACTGGTGCTTCTTGTAGGTAAAACTGGTAGTCATCCATCATCAAATAGGCTTCATAATGTAAGACCACTGCTACTGCATTCCTCAAGACGATAGGTGATGCAAGAGCATCGGGGCCTAGGCAGATCAGTCAAAGTTAATCGACATGAGGAGACCGACTAGAGGGAGTGCCAACGACCACTAGTGTGGACGAGCATGTTGGCTGCCGAAGTCAACAAGTCAAGTAGAAGTTGTCGAAGCAGTCGACAAGAGGAAAGAGGTCAAGAGTCGAAATGTCAAGGTCGATAGACGACAATCGATAGTCGACATGTTAATGTCGATAGGCGACAAGTTGCCGCAGAGTCGTAGTAGGGTCAACATGTTGTCAGACCGCGACATTGACAGGTTGGGCATGAGCCAAGCGAGGAGGATGGGGCGGACTCGCGAAGGCTTTGGATGTGAAGGAAGCCAACATATGAGTCGAAGCTAAAGGACAGTATGGCCGACGTGATGGTTTACTATAGCATGTTAGAGGGAAGCGTAGAAGTCAAGGACAGTACTTGGCAACAATTCGTAGTTGCTAAGGAAGTTAATGGCAGTTATTGCAGGTGGGTGAAGACATGACAGATGTCGTCATAGGCAGAGGCTGTGCAACGCGGTCAGGGGCGCTGATAGTTGTAAGTCTGCAGGATCAGGGAAGGATTGGCTGACAGAGGATGCATGTCTCGGGGATCGCAATGGTCTCAGGAACAGCAATAGCAAAGTAGAAGGCTTGTGCGTAGGCGCAGAGCAGACTCAACAATTCCGTTGTGTTGGAGTTGCAAAGAAGAGTTTGGGGAGAAGTTCTGTAGATTGGAGAGAACAGTCACATAGCTTCCAAATGCAGAGAAGATCGAGACATAGCTCAGAGTTCCACAGCGAACCAAGAGAGGGTGAGATCGACACACTGAGAGAACACACCACAATTACTTCTGTAATGTAATGACTGAGGCCGATAAATAGTTAGGTATTTGTATTTACGGTTATTCCGCATTGTAACCGAATTGTAGAAGTAATATAAGCCACTTCTGGTATCTTGCTCAAGATTAAAATATTCCATTCAAGATGAATTGAGCATGTCAAGATTCGGAGCAGTGGGTGAAGCCTACCAGTTAGTTTTGAAGGTAGAAGAGAAACTGTCGAGGAAGTCCGCAACGACCAAAGGTAGAATGACTAGTCGAGGTGCGAAGGTTGTTTCCGTGAAGGGCCAAAGTAGCAGTTACATAAAGGAAACTATCGAAGATAGTCGACATGCGGAAGGGACATCGATAAGGGAGAGAGTGCAAGAGAACTGACGCGATGGTCATGAGAACCGCGGTCGAGGTGCATACGGTCGAGGTGGTCCATCCGACAGAAAGGGAGCTAACATACCAGCCATAATTTGTTACAAGTGTCGTGGAGCGGGACACAAGGAATATGAATTCCCAAAGAAACTACATGTTGTAGCGGAGTCGAAGCCTAGATGTCAAAGGGATGAATAAGCCGACAAGAGGGAATAACCGACATCCGACAACAGTAGAGAGGAGAAAAGAAGGCACCGAAGTCTGACGATCAGTAGAACATTGGTTCAAGAAGACAAACACGACGAGCAAGAGCCGACACAACGAAAGGATATTTTTCGAACGAAGGTGCGAAT
This sequence comes from Larix kaempferi, assembly GCA_027924585.1. Classification (NCBI taxonomy): domain Eukaryota; kingdom Viridiplantae; phylum Streptophyta; class Pinopsida; order Pinales; family Pinaceae; genus Larix; species Larix kaempferi. The sequence goes on along the minus strand of BSBM01000278.1, from coordinate 6,195,221 downwards.
AGGCGAATGGTGTTGCAAGACCATAGTTGATGGTGGAAGCACTGAAAATCTTGTGTCGACAGAGATCATTGACAAGATTGGGTTGAAGTGTCAAGAACATCCACACCCATACAAGATCTCATGGTTGCAGAAAGGACACCATGTGAAGGTGACCAGACAGTGCCTGATTAAATTCAAGGTTGGGAAGTTAGAGGACAATGTACTGTGCGATGTAATCCTAATGGACATGTTCCATCTGTTGTTAGGAAGACCATGGAAATATGATCAGAAGATGATCAATGATGGTCGAGCCAACATAGTCACAGTGTGGAAGAATGGCATGCAGAGGACTCTTAAGCCAAAACTGAAGGAGCAAGCCGACGGTAACTAGGGCGAGAGAAAATTTTGGGAGAAGCAAGAGCTGATGTGTTCAGCGAAAGAATTCCGTGTGGAAGAAGAAAAGGAGTCAGGGTGTTATGCTATCATTCTGAAAGGACCATATGTCGAGAAGGAAACAATGGAGAAAATTTCGGTCGAAGTCGGAAATATGCTTGAAGAGTTTCGAAGCATAGTAGTCGATGAGACACCAACGGGATTGCTGTCAACAAGGAGCATATCCCATCAGATCAACTTGATTGCAAGGTCGAGTCTACCAAACAAAGCATCGCATAGGATGAGTCCGACAGAATGTCAGGAACTCAATCAACAGGTCCAGGAGTTGTTGGATATAGGGTTGATCAGAGAGAGTCTGAGTCCGTATGTGGTACCAGTAGTATTAGCGCTGAAGAAAGGTGGAGAATGGAGGATGTGTACAGAATCCAGAGCTATCAACAAGATCATGATCAAGTATCGGTTTCCATTGCCAAGAATGGACGATTTGATGGATTGTTTGAGTGGAGTGAAGTACTTCACAAAGATAGACCCGAAGAATGGTTATCACCAGATTCGGGTTAGAGAAGGAGATGAATGGAAGACAACATTCAAGACGAAGGAAGGGCTGTATGTAGTCATGCCATTTGGGTTGACTAATGCACCCAGTACATTCATGCGATTGATGAATGAGGTACTAAAACCATTCTTGGGAAAGTTTGTCGTAGTCTATTTAGACGACATTCTGATTTTCAGTCAAACCAAGGCAGAACACTTGGGGCACATTCGACAGGTATTGCAGAGGTTACAGGAAGAGAAGCTGATGGTGAACCTGCAAAATTGTTTCTTCATGAAGGAAGAACTGGTATACTTGGGATTCGTAATCTTGGGTAAAGGGTTAGTGATGGACCCAGAAAAGGTGAAGGCATATTGGATTGGCTTGAGCCGACAAGCGCGACTAGAGTAAGGAGTTTCCATGGACTTGCCACTTTCTATAAGAAGTTCATCAGGGGATTCAATCGGATTTGCGCACCATTGATAGAGTGCACGCGCAAAGGGGATTTTAAGTGGATGGAAGCAGCCTAGCGAGCTTTCGACAAGTTGAAGGAAAAGGTCACTGAGAGCCCAGTGCTGGTGCTCCCAGATTTCAACAAAGTTTTCCAAGTCGATTGCGATGCAAGTGGAATAGCAATTGGGGCAGTGTTGAGTTAGGAGGGCCGACCAATTGCATTCTTCAGTGAAAAGTTGGATGATGCGAAGTGAAAATATTTGGTCTATGACCAGGAATTTTATGCTATTGTCCAAGCATTGAAGAAGTGGAGGAATTATTTGTTTCCCAAGGAATTTGTGTTGTACACAGATCACCAAGCGCTGAGGTATTTGAATACTCAGTCGAAGTTGAATTAGAGACACATGAAATGGGTCGAGTTTCTACAGGGATATACGTTCATGTTGTGACATAGGTCAGGCAAGTCAAACAAGGTTGCTGACAATCTGAGTAGAAGAGTGTTAAAATTCAATATGCTAAGACAGAAAATAGCAGCATTACATTCCATTTCACAATAATAGCATATACAGGATCACTGAAGAAACAACAAGCACAGCATAAACACAAGAGACAGAGATTTATCCTGGGAAACCCTCATGGGGTAGAAAACCCAGCAAAGCTTCCTCAATATAGATGACCAGCAATATACAAAGATGAAACCCTGAGACATGATCTCCTCCTCCACAAGTGTGCTATCCTCAAGTGTGTGAGTGTATCAAATGAGGAACACACCTCCTCTATTTATACACTACTCTGATATGTATTTTATACAAGTACATGTAGGCTCGTATTTAACCATTAGGTTAAATACCCCATTATAACTGACTGGGCCGACCCCCACATGGTGGGTCTAATAACCCTAGTTACCACACCCAACTCAGAGGAATAAAAATCTCCGGATTTATAGTATAATCACATCGGAGGTATGGAACATCTCCGAAATAAATAATATACAAATATAATATTCTTTGAAGTTACAATATTTCAACACTCCCCCTTAACGAGAAGGATATTATAACAGTATCTGCACGAGCAAGGAGTCATCAATATCATACATGATACATCTATAAATCATTGGAAGCTTTCTCAACATCATCAGTAACTCAAGCAGTTACTGGAACATCTTCAATACTGGAACATCAACATCTTCAGTACTGAGTCTTTATCTTCTGCAGCACTCGAACAACTACAACAACATCAACATCTGGATCCTCACGATCATCAGTATCGTCATCACACGATCATCAGCATCGTCATCACACGATCATCAGCATCGTCATCTCACGATCATCAGCATCGTCATCACATGATCATCAGCATCATCATCACACGATCATCAGTATCGTCATCACACGATCATCAGTATCGTCATCACACGATCGTCAGCATCGTCATCAACACAGGTATCCATAACAATACAAGTATCCACATCATTAGTACAAGTATTCATGCCAATACAAGTATACATATCATCAATACAAGTATCCATACTGATACAAGTAATCATGTCATCAATACATGTATCCTACCGATACAGGTAACCACATCATCAATACAAGTATCCATACCGATACAAGTAGCTATGTCATCAATACTAGTATCCTACCGATACAAGTAACCACATCATCAATACAAGTATCCTACCGATACAAGTAACCACATCATCAATAGAAGTATCCTACCGATACAAGTAACCACATCATCAATACAAGTATCCTACCGATACAAGTAACCACATCATCAATACAAGTATCCTACCGATACAAGTAACCACATCAAAAATTACTTTCTCGGAGACCATACGTCTACGGATCAATTCAGGGACCGAAGTCCGGGGATGATACAATCCCCACTTCTCGGAGACCATACGTCTACGGATCAATTCAGGGACCGCAGTCCGGGGATGATACAATCCCCACTTCTCGGAGACCTCACGTCTACGGATCAATTCAGGGACCGAAGTCCGGGGATGATACAATCCCCACTTCTCGGAGACCTCACATCTACGGATCAATTCAGGGACCTAAGTCCGGGGATGATACAATCCCCACTTCTCGGAGACCTCACGTCTATGGATCAATTCAGGGACCTAAGTCCGGGGATGATACAATCCCCACTTCTCGGAGACCTCACATCTACGGATCAATTCAGGGACCTAAGTCCGGGGATGATACAATCCCCACTTCTCGGAGACCTCACGTCTACGGATCAATTCAGGGACCTAAGTCCGGGGATGATACAATCCCCACTTCTCGGAGACCTCACATCTACGGATCAATTCAGGGACCTAAGTCCGGGGATGATACAATCCCCTCAACTGTCCACTAAGGACTTCATTCTCGGAGACCTCACATCTACGGATCAATTCAGGGACCTAAGTCCGGGGATGATACAATCCCCTCAACTGTCCACTAAGGACTTCATTCTCGGAGACCTCACGTCTACGGCTCTCTTTAGGACTGAAAGTCCAGGGATGATCCAATCCCCTCAACTGTCCACTAAGGACTTCATTCTCGGAGATCTCACGTCTACGGCTCTCTTTAGGACTGAAAGTCCAGGGATGATCCAATCCCCTCAACTGTCCACTAAGGACTTCATTCTCGGAGACCTCACGTCTACGGCTCTCTTTAGGACTGAAAGTCCAGGGATGATCCAATCCCCTCAACTGTCCACTAAGGACTTCATTCTCGGAGACCTCACGTCTACGGCTCTCTTTAGGACTGAAAGTCCAGGGATGATCCAATCCCCTCAACTGTCCACTAAGGACTTCATTCTCGGAGACCTCACGTCTACGGCTCTCTTTAGGACTGAAAGTCCGGGGATGATCCAATTCCCTACCTGTCCACTAAGGACTTCATTTTCGGAGACCATACGTCTACGGATCTATTCAGGGAACGAAGTCCAGGGATGATACAATCCCTACCTGTCCACTAAGGACTTCATTTTTGGAGACCATACGTCTACGGCTCACTTTTAGAACATGTGTTCAAGGATGATACAATCCCCACATGTATTCTCATCAATACATCTATCATCAAAAGCATGTATTCTTACTAATACATATAACATCAAAAGCATGTATAAGTAAAACTAAGTATTCTAAGTATACGAGTCCTAAATCTAAATATTTCTAAGTATCTAGGTGTAGAGAACAGGTTACCTCATCATCGACCTTGTTGTTCGATGAGACAATCTCATCATCAGTGACTATACTACTCCCCCTTTCGAGGAGGGTCCTTTTGAGCTACACCAAGCTTGTCTCGAAAGTATTCAAATTTCACTCGAGACAGAGGCTTGGTTAGTATGTTGGTAACTTCTTCACTCGAGGTAGAGGTTTGGTTAGTACATCGGTAACCTGTTACGAATTCAAACTTTATAGTTCCTTTCTGTGTCATATCTTGTTAGATCCCTATGATCTTTGACTTATCATGGAACACTGGATTCTATGTCATCTTGATACAACTCTATTTGTCACATAGGATCACAGTTGGTTCTATCTCTAAGTCAAACAATCCTGAAGCCAAACTTCTTCACAACTAGCAGAGCAAACATCCATATATTCTGCTTGTGCTGAGAGCCACACTAGACTGCTTCCAGCTAAACCACGAGATCATGGCTAATCCTAGACAATAACATCCTCTTGATGTGTTCTTCTTGTCTGATACACTTTCTGCCCAATCAACATCTGAGTAGCCATCTGAAGTCATGATCTCCAAGATAGCACAGATCAAAGTCTATCGTATCCTTTATGTGCCTCATCACATGCTTTGCAACTATCAGGTGAACACATCTAGTTTCCACTAGATACTGACTCAAGGTGTTCACAACAAAGCATATATCTAATCTAGTATATGTTAGATACATCAATGACCCAATAATTTGACTGTACAGAGTTATATCCACTAACTCTGATGAGTTATCCCCTAACAGCTTCAAGTTGGAATCCATAAGAGTGGCCATTCCAACACCTCAAGTCATATTTCTCATCATACTTTCCCTGGTTGAGAAATATTCCTTCTGAGCCTTGCCATACTTCCAGACCTAGGAAGTAAAGCGTCAATTTGAGATCTTTCAGTTTCATTTCTGCATTGAATGATCTTCTGCATATCTATCTGTGCCATCTCTCGTTAGATGGGTCTACTAATATGAGCCTTAATATCATTCGAACTCTGTGGTGAGTTCCTTCTTGCATCCATGTCATTTGTGTATAGAAATCATATTCAACCTTGTAGCAAAGGTTGAGATCCACATTACCCATGGTGATCATTAAGCTTATCAATTTATTATCGATCCTAGGTACCTATAAAGAACCTGATTCACACTTCTTCTTTAATTACACCATACTTGGAGCAAACATCTTGTCGTGATTCTCTTCCCCTTTCTAAGAGAATCTTCTAGCCATGAGCCTTCTATATTTTGTTTGATTTGTAAATCTTCTTGTTTGAACATCCACCACTTGTACGGTGTCTATCATTCTTCATGACCTTTCCTACAAATCAAAATTAAGTACATGATTAGTAATACTTCATAATCATCAAATCATATTGACATGAAAACCTATTATGCATACAGATATCTTTTACATAGTGATGCAACTATTTTGACCAATACTTTGGCACAACACTTTCCCATATCCTGTATGCATACAGTGGCTATCTAGATGCCTTCCATCTCTACCAGAACATACTATCGAGAGTGTGCACAACTCTCAGCATGTCAGCAAAGAGGTTTCATTCTAGACAAGCAACAATGGAATGTTTGTCCAACTTACCAATCATATGCATATTAGTAGTATACTGTTCAATGTTCTATGAATATTTACACTCAGCATGATATATTATAGGAATACAAATATGCATACAACCTATTACAGGCAATATCATTACTATTTCAAATAACAACTCAAATATTTATCTTTTATATTTGTGTGGCTGCCTCCCGCTTGATCTTCTGTATGTCTTTTGAACTTCTATTCATTCTGTACCACTGTGCATGCTCAAGAGTCATCCTCATGATCTCATACACAAACATACACTCATTAGTATATTCTAAATGTTATCAAAACATTATAGTACTAAATAATCTTGAAAATGTATAGTCATGATTATAGTTAATAAACATTAGTATTCAAGATTTCAGGGAAGTCTTCTTTTACTCATGCATATCATCAATCAAGATATAATATGCATAATCCCTTGATTACTAACTTTATGAATAAGCATAACCAATCATTCCAAGTATACTTATATAAGGGATCCTAACACAAGGTAAGATTCATGGGAAACATACCTGGATTAGTATACCTACTTGGTTATGTACAGCATACCTAAACAATCTCTTCAATGATTTAGAGATCCTGAGCTAGAACCTGCATGTCTCATAGGTTAAGCATAATATAACAAAGTCATACATACCTCGTAAGTAGAACAAAGATTATGGATGAGTCTTTGTCTTCATGTTTTCATGGTCATGGAGCCTAATTTGTCTTTTGTGATGTACCTGTATCTTGTTAGTAGACAACATCAACCTCACACAACATCATAATGCATTAGTACAATCATAAGTGTCAACACCCTAACCAATGAATATCTTCTATCATGCATTCATAATTTTGTTAAGGTGATACAACAAATCTAAAATCAAGATTGTACTAACCGTAATAACATGAAGACAAACATACCATAAACTTAATCATGAACAAATCTCAAAACATACCTCGATGAGTCATACCTGTCGAGATCACTTGTAATCTCCTTATGTAAAGCCTTAGCCTCATCTCCCTCTGAAACAGTAACTCCTTCACTTATGCAGGTGACCAATCCATCTTCTTCTAGGATTAACCCTATCCACTTGATTTGCAAGAACTGGACCTGGAGCTGGATATGGGTTTGTCAGAGAAACCCCAAAAATTCAAACTTTGAATTTCAAACTTCCGAAAGGATAGAAATATGCGCCTTGATGAGCTGATTAAACTGATATATTCAGAATTTGAAAACTGCAAAGTTTCACTCCTCAATTTTGCCTTTGAAACTTCCGGATTCACTGGACGTGACCCTGAACTGGGGTTTGGTGAATCCCACTCTTTTTCCCCATCAAAAGGTTTGATCCAAATCTCTAAGCTTCTATTTTTCTGAGGAGCTTCCAGCCGTGGTCACAGATTTCAAAAATTCCCATTTTTACAGAAGCCCTAATTTTCCACTTTTCTGATCAAAGTCCCGAACTAGGGTCTAATCAAGCCCGGCCTTCTTCCCAACCAAAAATTCTGATATTGGTCTCTAAATTTCTATTTTGATGAGTAGCATCCAGCCGTGGTCTCCAATTACAAACATTCCAACTTTCTTCAAAGCCCTAAATTCCGGAAGCCATGAATGAAGGTACCAAAAAATAATTTTGTTTTGACAGAAATATGTACCTGATTGTTTCTGGTGTAACTCTGAAATTTTTGATCCACAGGGTCTGAAATTTTTTTCTGAGATAGCCTGACCTGTTAGCTTTCCATCCTGACAGGTCTGACCTCAATTGGATGTTCTGAGAGAGAGTTATGCCAAATGTCGCAACGTGACCTGTTTTGGGAAAATACAGGAGAGAGAACTTGTACGGCGTGCCACGTGTCACTGTTTGACCTTCGGCCTCTGAAAAAGTTTTCTGAGATAGCTAGGCCTGTTATCTTTCCATCCTGACAGGTCTGACCTCAATTGGATTCTCTGAGAGATAGTTATGCCAAGTGTCGCAACGTGACCTGTTTATGGGATAATACAGGAGAGCGAACTTGTACGGCGTGCCACGTGTCACTGGTTGAACTTCGGCCTCTTAAAAAGTTTTCTGAGATAGTACAGTCTGTTTAATACCTGTCACTTTTCACGAAATTTCATTTGGATCTTCCTAGCCCAAGTTATGACCTTTTTCCCAAGGTCACCTGATTTTGACTCAGATCTGGAAGAGGCAGAAACCCTATATTGTACAGATCATAAATCACAAAGTACAACGAATTAGAGGTTTTCCTTTGGACACAAGGTACCTGGATATTTTAGCTTCGTCCTGTAAAAATTTCAGATCCGAACACTTCTTCAAAACGGATTTATAGCGAAAGTGCTATGATGACTGGTTTTTGCTATGTAAAACCCTAACCTTCAAATTGTCGTAAGTAAAGCAAGTGTCTTTAGTGCCATACCTTGTCTTCCTTCAGGTTAGCTCTGATACCATGTTAAAATTCAATATGATAAGACATAAAATAGCAGCATTACATTCCATTTCACAATAATAGCATATACAGGATCACTGAAGAAACAACAAGCACAGCATAAACACAAGAGACAGAGATTTATCCTGGGAAACCCTCATGGGGTAGAAAACCCAGCAAAGCTTCCTCAATATAGATGACCAGCAATATACAAAGATGAAACCCTGAGACATGATCTCCTCCTCCACAATAGCAGACCTCTCCTCCACAAGTGTGCTATCCTCAAGTGTGTGAGTGTATCAAATGAGGAACACACCTCCTCTATTTATACACTACTCTGATATGTATTTTATACAAGTACATGTAAGCTCATATTTAACCATTAGGTTAAATACCCCATTATAACTGACTGGGCCGACCCCCACATGGTGGGTCTAATAACCCTAGTTACCACACCCAACTCAGAGGAATAAAAATCTCCGGATTTATAGTATAATCACATCGGAGGTATGGAACATCTCCGAAATAAATAATATACAAATATAATATTCTTTGAAGTTACAATATTTCAACAAAGAGTTCCATTGCTGACATGACAACAGTTCAGGCAACAGGAATAGAGTTAGTGAAGATAGAGTATGCTACCAACGAAGATTTTGTGAAATCATGGAAAGCTTGTCGCGAACCATGGAGTGTCGAGAGGACTCCACACTTGGATTATTTCGTCCAAGAGGGATACCTATTCAAGGGACGACAATTGTGTATTCCTAGAGGATCAGGGCAAGAGAACTTGATCCGAGAATTGCATAGCGGAGGATTAGCAGGTCATTTTGGCATCGACAAGACTAAGGCATTAGTCGAAGAAAAGTATTATTGGCCAGGGATGGAGATAGATGTCGGAAAGTGGGTTCGACAATGTAGAATTTGCCAGTTGGAAAAATGAAGAAGTCAAAACACGGGGTTGTATACACCATTGTCGGTACCGAATACCCCATGGGAGCACCTGAGCATGGATTTCGTGCTAGGATTTCTGAAGACGCGGGAAGGGAGCGACTCAATATTTATCATAGTAGTCAGATTTTTGAAAATGGCACAATTTATTCTGTGTCGGAAGACAAGTGATGCCACAAGCATTGTTGTACTATTCTTTAGGGAAGTAGTCAGATTGCATGGGTTGCTGAAAAGTATCACATCAGATAGAGATACCAAGTTTATGGGGCATTTCTGGAGAACCCTATGGAAGAAACTAGACATGAAGTTGCATTTTAGCTCGACATATCATCCGTTGACAGATGGACAGACCGAGGTGGTGAATAGAAGTTTGGGAAACCTTCTGATATGTTTGACAACCGACAGACCCAAGTAGTGGGAGAACATGTTGGCGCAAGCAGAGTTCGCATACAATAATTTTGTGAATCGGTCGATAGGTTTGAGCCCATTCCAGATTGTTCAAGGAAGAAGCCCACATGGAGTGGTGGATTTGGTCAAGTTTCCAACAAAAACTAGGAAAAGCGTGGATGCAGAATCATTCGCAGAGCACATGAAGGAAGTGCATGAAGATGTGCGAAAGCGCATAGAAAAGTGAAACGTGGCATACAAGTTGAGAGCCGACAGGAAGAAGAGACTACAGTCGTTCAACGAAGGAGACTTGGTCTATGCTCATTTGTAGAAGGAGAGATTTTTGACTGGGACCTATAACAAGCTAAAGCTGAAGAAGATTGGACCATGTAAGATTCTGAAGAGAATTTTGGACAACGCTTATGTGTTGGAGCTTCCGAAAGACTTGAGCATTTCACCAACGTTCAATGTCTCAGATATGTACAAGTTTAAAGAAGGTTCAAGCAGCGGAAGCGCGGAACTGTCGAACATTGACTGGACAATGCAGATTCCAGATCGACACAAGGAGGAGATCGCAGAAGTAATAGAAGAACACGAAGTCGGGCGTACACGCAGTTCACGAAGGAAGGAATACTTAGTGTGATGGAAAGATGATTAGTTGCAGGAGGCGACATGGATTTCTGAAGAAGAGTTCAGGAGACTAACGGAGCAGTTGAATTCTTTTCCACCTGGGGAGTCTAATGCAGGAGCATCGGGGCCTAGGAAAATCAGTCGAAGTTGATCGACATGAGGAGACCAACCAGAGGGAGTGCCGACGACCACTGGTGCGGATGAGCAAGTTCGATTCTAAAGTCAACAAGTCGAGCAGAAGTTGTCGAAGCAGTCGACAAGAGGAAAGAGTTCGAGAGTCGACAAGTCAAGGTCGACAGACGACAATCGATAGTCGACATGTCAATGTCGATAGGAGACAAGTTGCCACAGAGTCGTAGTAGGGTCGACATATTGTCAGACCGCGACATCGACAGGTTGGGCATGAGCCAAGCGAGGAGGATAGGGCGGACTGGCGAAGCCTTGGGATGTGAAGGAAGCTGACAGATGAGTCGAAGCTGATGGATAGTATGGCCGACGTGATGGTTTATTATAGCATGTCAGAGGGAAGCGTAGAAGTCAAGGAGAGTACTTGGACATAGTTCAGAGTTGCTGAGGAAGTTAATGGCAGTTATTGCAAGTGGGTGAAGACATGACAGATGTCGTCACAGGAAGAGGCTGTGCAACACGATCAGGGGCGCTGACACTTGTACATCTGCAAGATCAAGGAAGGATCGGCTGATAGAGGATGCGTGTCTCGGGGATCGCAGTGGTCTCAGGAATAACAACAACAGACTAGAAGGCTAGTGCGTAGGCGCAGAGTAGAAAACAATTCCATTGTGTTGGAGTTGCAGAGCAGAGTTTGGGGAGAAGTTCTGTAGATTGGAGAGAACAGTCACACAGATTTCTAACGCAGAGAAGATCGAGCCATGGCTCAAAGCTCCATAGCAAACCAGGAGAGGGTTAGGTCGAGACACTAAGAGAGCACACCACAATTACTTCTGTATTGTAACGGTTGAGGCCGACAAATAGTTAGTTATTTGTATTTACAATTATTCCTCATTGTAACCGATTGGTAGAAGTACTATAAGCTAGTTCTGGCATCCTGTTTTACACCTTGTTGTGTGAGCATTGTGGTCGTGTCGTGTGTAATGTTAAGCAAGAACCTTTGTCGATAAGGAGGCTTGCGTCAATAGGTTATTATTTAATAAGTCTGGCATGAATCAAAAGGGATTTTTCTGACGATCAAATGATTTCGGCTTCCAACTTTAATGAATTCTGTAGGTTTTACCAGGTCCTTTCTTTCTCCCTCAATCCAAGAGCAATAAGGCACTTAAAGTGAAGTAGTTTAATTAAGGAAGCACTAACATAAAAATGTTGGATTTGTGCAAATAGGGTGTTGTCTGAAGCATTAAATCATTGAGGACAAATGGAAGCCATGTGCATATGAACCCAAAACTAGAAAGAGAGGGGCTATGGCACACTCACAGATTTCCTTCGAGCTGGTGACATCCTCCTTCATGGCATTTTCAATGCTTCTCAACTGGTGTCGCAGCTCAGATTGAACTAAGACGTCCCTCCATACGACGGTCGCCTACTTGGATGTCGAGAAAGTTGACTCCATTGCAGGTTTCTGGTTTTATTATGCAGGTTTATTCTCTAACGAGCTTTCTCATATTCAGAAATGGAATCTAAAATTTTGTAGATACTCCAAACTCCTCTAGAAACTCTGCACACTTTGTGTTCCGTGACAAGTGTATTTTTATCTGATTAGGAATTTTTCTGAGGCCTTTATAATCTGCATCGGGGATATTACCATCTAAAACCAACACCATGAGGTTCTCAAAGTTAAAGATCCATTTGGGAACTGAAGAGTTATGTAGATAGATGTGTTCAAGGCGTTGACCTATGGACTCCATGTCGTCGGGAAGATCGAGGCGGTAGGAACTTTTTCTTCATAGACCGTTCGCAATTTTGTGATGCCATTAAAAGTCTAGTTCTGTAGTAAATGAAAATAAAGCCTAATGATCAATGATTTAAGCTTTATGAGTTCTTATTTCTCATTGTTTTTTAGTGTCGAAAAGAGAATTTATTAACGGAAACATAAATTTCCTGAATTAACGTTACCTGCAAATAGTCCGAAAATGCTTCATTAACACGATGTGATTCTGTAAATTCTCGGCATGCCAGATCAGTCATACTAAACGGAAGCTCCGACAAGCCATTAGAACCATTGGCAGAAGCATAATCACTCCACAACCCAAATTTTTCTTCAAATGCAATAATTAATGGATAACCGGAACTGGCAAGGACTAAGGGACACGGTGCTAGAATCGACATGTAAATCTTCGCTTCTCATGGTAAGAAACGGATCAGTTGAATATTGTAAATCTTCGCTTCCCACGATAAGAAATGGATCAGTCAAATATTCTTCAGAATCGAAAGAAGCTAAAAAGAAGGAAGGGGTCACATCTGCAACAATACAAGAATAAGTTTAGACAGGGATGTTTGAATTTCGGCATCAAATACGGAGTCAGCACAAGACCATTCCTCTGAATACACAAAACTTTGTCCAAAGTCTGGCACAAATGTCAATTTTATAATCTAATATAACTATGATTTGTGAAATATTTCATAGAATATAATATAGTATATATTTGTAAATGAAATGTAACTCATTACATAGTCCAAGATAATAATAAACACTTCATCCATATGATTGATGAGACGAGACTAGAGGCAAAATTTGATGTTCTGAATGGACGAGTAAGGAATTATGTTTTCCACCTTCACGTCACGCGATACTGTTCCTGCACGAATACAAGAGTTGTATAGAAGTGGTAGCAGCAACAACTTCCAAGCACGAATTTTCGGAATTAGAAGCAAATTTAGTTTCAAGAAGCGACCTCTTCCCTCGTAGAACTTGAACTCATACAACTTAACTTATTGCTCCGACTTAGTGCGCTGATGGTTTTGCTCAAACCTCACGCTAGACTGACACCTGCTCCAACCCTCTTACACGTTCACCTTCTCCTCCATGTGCTTTATCCTTCTCCCTTATACTACTGCTTCTGCGTAGCTACCGTGTGGCGCCTGGCCCACTCCCTTTGGTAGGGACTAAGCTGCCATGCAGCTTTTTCCCTTGTTTATTTTATTTTTTCATTAATTGTTTGTTTTTTTCAAATTTATAATAAAACTCAATTCTTATTTTTATTTTTTAACATATGTATAAGATTCACAAATTGATTTTACAAATAAAAATAAGAACGCACATATAATAATAAGATTCATATATTTGAAAAAAATATATGAACATAATATACATAAAATGCATTGGGACACACATATCTTTTTTTTAAATTTATTTTGGAAAATTATAATTTTTATTAATTTTTGAAACTCACCAATCAAAATTTTAATAGCATTTATGTTTTTTACTAGTTACAAAAAACTGTTGGAATAAATTTACCCCATCTAGACTTAGGATATAAGTTATTTTATGTTTTTGATACTTTCCCAGGTGTTAGACTAGGTTGTTGTCCCCATCATGCCTTGTAGGCCCACTACTTGCCATACTTATCCACTTATGTGCTCTCTGATGCTTTCTGCCTACTTTTATGACCATTCTAAATAGTAACAATGCTCATCCTACTTTTGGCCTGATTTGTTCTTCTTTTCTGCTCATAAAGTAGCATGCTTTGCTTTTGAGTTGGATAAGGATAAAGCAATGGCACCTTTTTGGTCTTAACAAGTTGTTATATTTTTGGCCATCACATCCTCCCTGATTTTCTCTTCTAAATCCATCATCTTTCCTCTTTTTCATCACACATGGGATGCCATATCTAATTTTTCCAATTCATGAGCCTCTTGACTAAGTTGGAAAGATGATGTTGCCACTGATGGGGATTTTCATGAGTTATAAGCCTGAATTTTGTGAGCTGCTCGAATGCCTCCTTAGCCATTCAATTTTCAGCCTTATGTATATATTTGGACAACCACTTCATTTCCCAAATTTGGATGATGTACAATTAATCAATAGTGTTTTATAATGTGCATAATTTTTGTCTCAATTTTCTATGTAATTATGAAATCTTTGCTTAGAAATTGTGTGAGGAATTTATTGTGAGCATAGATCAATATGTTATTAGTTTCTCACATGGTATCATAGAACGATTTGCTTCCATTCTCTCTCAGATTCTTCCTCTGAACACTAGAAGCAATGGAGTTTCCACATAAATCCTTGGGGAAATCACCTTGATAGCTTTGGCTCTGCCATTGAAATCTTCCTTGGCGTGAAGCAATCCCAAATGTGCTCAATTTCAAAGTAGAGATTGATCGTGCTAACAAACCTTCCTCTTGAGTTTTTTTTTGAAATTTTGAAGGTTACAGATACAATCTCACTAGAGCACAACAGTTGATCATGGAGCAGTCTCAGTCCATCATCTTAAATCCATTCAATTACTTTTATTGGAAGGTCGAGATGGATATTCCCTTGATGAGAAAGGGCCTCTACAGAGTAACTATGGGAACTAAGGTCAAACCTACATAATCTATAGAGAATTCCAAATGGCATAACAAAAGAGATAAAGTGTTTGTTATGTTGTGTCTCATTACTTCAAGGGATCTCTTGTTCCATTTGGATGGTTTATCGACACTGAATGAAGTTTGTCTCAAACTTGAGTCTTTGTTTGGCAAGACAGATGAATTAAGAGGTCATCAACTAGAGAATGATTTGATTTCTCTAAGTCTCGACAGTTTTGAGATTATACAAGACTTCTTCACTAATTTTAAGTCTCTGGTTCTTCATCTCAAACAATGTGGGATTGAAAAGAAATATGAGCAGTTGATCTTGTCCATACATTCAAAATTGGGTCCAAAGTACTCAATTTTTGTTTCTACCTTCCATGCTACGAAGCTCACAGTTCAAAACTGGAAGATTCCCTCCCCGGTAGAGTTCAAGGAATCACTAATTGGTCCATATGGGTTCCATCAAGCAATCAAAATACCAGGATTTCGTAGCTAGAGATTCCAAGGGTTCGAAAGGGAAGAAGAAGGCCAAAGATAAAAGTCCTTCTGATCAAAGGAAGGAGAAATCCAAACCATCTAAAGAGGGTTCAAGTTCCAAGAAAGAGAAGCATAAGAAGAAGGAGAAGACAAAGTGCGCATACTACCACAAGGGTTGGAACCCTAAAAGTGCATGTATGAAGAAAACCATAGACATGATGCCTCAACTTCTGGAGAAGAACAATATTCCAGTTCCTGAAGGTGCCAGGAAGAAGAGGGAGGTTCAAATTCATAAGGAAAGGAAATATGTCATACTCTCATGGGTAGCACATCAAAGTCTTCTTCATTCATAATTGATTTTGGAGCTTTTAGGCATATGGTTGCAACAAGGGAGTCTTTCTCTCAATTCAAATCCATGGGTGGTCCTTCAATCTTGTTGGGAAATGACTCGGTGATTGCTTCAAAAGGTAAGGGTAGTATCAATCTATAGCATGGTTCTTTTAAAAATGTTTTGTATGTCCATGGTCTGTCTTCCAACCTCCTCTCTGTGTATTAGATGACTCACATAGGTGTTGATGCCCGAAAAATCCTTGCATCGATAGTAGGGATTCTCCCCAATGAATAATCCAAACTAGATCGTTCACTGTTTGGTATGGGGAATCCATTTGGTTAACGGTTCGACTACCATAGGTCTGTTTGTTTATTTTATGTACCAGTTGTGGCCTAGCCCACTGTTTATATTTTATATTTTAAGGTATGATTATGCAAGTGATTCTAATCTAACTAATGCATCTAACCTGTAATTGGAAGGTAGAAGCCTCACAAGTGATGTGTAGGTTCTTACCTCTCGTCTTACCACTTCTACATAATCAATTATCCAAACCTATCCTAAAATAACTAATATATCCTTGCAAGGAGCGAATTTAATAAGAGTAATAATCTGTGAATGCTTATATAAATCTAACAGATAGCCCTTAAGATAAAGTATGCACACTCACAATAGAAAATTACAAAGATAGCTTTGATTACAATTAAATCAATTTATTACTCTGATAGACAATTTCATAGACAAGCAAAATTATTCATCACCATTGAAATAATTCAACAAAGTTTAGAAAGTCTCACAACATGAGCACGAACATAAGAAGAAATAATTCTGATCTGTTAGTTACAACATTCCATGCAAAAATCTGTGCAAGATTTTCCCAGCTAATAGGTCCTTCTCATTAGCATAAAAATAATTCTCTTACAAATGTCTCCATTCTCTATTTCACCAGCAAAAGTCCTTTTTCTAGTACCCTTCCCCCTCTATTTATATTGCAAGAGAATTTGTCTTTACATGACTGATCACTTCACCTACCGCTGACTCTTGAGATGCCCAAAATTTGTCTCTTGTGTTGGCACAAATAAAAAAGAAAATTATTTACAAATTAATATTACTCAACTGGTGGGACCTCCAGGGCAGAAATATAATTGTCCCACAAGTCCGATTCTTGAAATATTATATTACATTGTAAAGGTTCTAATAACTTTAAATAAATCTCATGAGTGGATAACTCTTTTCCCACATTTATTAGTCCCCAAGAAGTCATTCTATAATTTTATTCCAAAATATAAGCATTTATAGATGCTTGTCCTATGTTCTGTTGGAGGTCTTCTTCTATCAGTACATCCAACTTTCTTATGTATTCCAACTCTTCCTTCAAGCAACTTTTCAACTCTGCTACGCGCTGGTCCTGGAGGTAACTCAGACATATCCTGGGTGATTGGTATATGGAATCTCTCATGCACTTGACAAATTCTCTTGTATATTTCTTCACACTTTGTGATAGATTTTGACACCTCTGCTTGTATCATTTTGGTTGTTTTTCTGCAACTACCCAAAAAAGCTATATCAAGCTTGAGCTCTGTATCTGATTTGTTCGGCAAATGATCTGGAAAACCTAGGTGTTCTCTTTTCCAGCCGATCAACCTTTTTATCTTGGGAAACATAGTGTTCAATTTATGTCCGACAACAAAGGCGCCTACAGAAATATCCTTCAACTTGTCTATCATCTTCCACATTTTATAAACTTCTCTAGCCAACAATTCCTGCGAATAATGGATTTGTTCTTGTATCTTGCATTCCTGTTCGTGGAATGGAGTCATATCTAACTTCTGATTTTTAGCCATGTCTACCTGTTCTAAGAGATATTCCTTATCTCCTACCAACTCACTCACTTTATACTGCAAATTTTCCCTTTCGATTATCATCTCGTCTATGTGCACTTGTAGATATTCTGTTTCACTGATCAATGCTTCCAACTGTTGATTTGAACTCATTTCCTTTTCCTCCAACTCATCGATGCGAGAGTCGAAGTCACTTCACTCGCCTTTCATAATGACAAGTTGTACATTCAAAGCATCAATTCATTTTCCAACTTCTGGTAGTCTAATAGTAACTTATTCTTTTCAGCTATTATTGCATCCTGTTTCTACTGTAACTCAATCCCTTCACCTCTTTGCTTTTACTAAGTTATCCTTCATCTTCAACAATTTTCCTTTGTTCCGTTCCATATTTTTCATCAGTTCATCAACATTGTCGGCATTTGCTTGAGCTAATGCTATGTTTACTGACGCAGTGAACTGGGGATCTTTATGGGTGCCTTCCATTATGGTGCTTTACTGAATAGTTACCACATCTGGTTGCGCGCCCATTTTCTGCCTTTTCTTCGTTCTTCTCGAAATTGTCTTCCTTTTGGGGTCAAAGATTATCATATCCATTTTTGCTACCAAATGTTGCTTTGAAGGAGTAAAAGGAGTGATCCCGAGCTCAACAAATGGAAGGTGGCCTCCTGTAAGTGGAATTCCAGAGATGTCAGGGAGATCTATATCCATGTCTTGAATACTATGGTCTCTTTCTTTTGCTTCTTTATCTTCCACAACTTTCTTGAGCTTATCTTCTTGTTCCCTTTGTTTCTCTGGTTCTGTTGCTCTATCCGCTACTACTTGCATTTCCTTACTGAGCCTCTTTTGTTTTGCTTCTTCCTCGTTATTATTCTGTTCTTCTTCCTTATTTTTTCTTGTTTCCTCTTCTTTCATTTTATCTTCATCTTCCCTTTCATGTCTTTCTGCTTCTTCCACTCATAGTATTTATGCTTCCTCTGCTTCCACAACTTCTTCTCTAGACTTCTTTAATTTTGATTCTTTAGTAGTCTCCATAGTACGACTGGAACCTACACCACTTTTTCAGCCAAATTGTTTATTCAAATTTGTCATGTTATTTTCCCTCTGATATACTTCCTCATCTTTAAGGAAATGATCTGTGTATTCAAAGTGGATTTTACATGATGCACAGTTTTGAGCGGCCTTTTGTAGTTTGTCGTTCCTGACAAAAATCTTCTCTCCAAAACTAAATGCTTCTAAGTCCTTTACAGAAACCTCCACGCCTTTCACCTTAGGGAATTTATATGCCCCAATGACAAAGGGAAGTGGTGGGTAGGAAGCCTTCTTTGTTCATTTAAAAAATTGCCTACTCCATTGCTGAAGACTTATCTTACCACCTCTTTATGTACCATATAATATGTTGTGTACCTTGGAATTAGTGATGGAGCTTTGGTACCCCCATACATCCTGATATACATGCCTTTTGGGGTAATATAGAAATCTCCATATTCACAGATAAAGACCATTGCATTGTTCGACAAACAATTGGGTTCTTCATTAAATATTATCCAATACAGAGGAATTATGAATTCCTCAAAGATAACCTTGTAGAATCTTGCATACTTGTGTGCCCACATTATTTGGTAAGCTACATATAGTGGGGTCTCAGTCGGTATCCAATAGCACCCCAACTTGTGGAATGGGTGTCTAATCAAGATGCAGTCAATAAGGTAGGAAGACATATAGAACTCAACTTTCTTCGGGGTCATCCCTCCTTGGACTATTGCTATCATTGATGCCATACTCTCCGAGACAATGTCCACCCAATTGAAGAAGGTACCATGGGAGGTGATGTGATACATGAGAGGAACCCAACTGAGCTTATAGATGTTCCCATTTTCTCCGACGAATATCCTGCTCAACATTAAAGCTATGATTCTGAATGGTGTTTTCAAATTATGGGCATCGTATTCCCCACTTGCTCTTTTCCTCAGCTTCTTTCTAGGTATCACCATTTTCATAGCGTACTCAAAGTGATCCATGTTGAATCCCCTTATCCAGTCATCGATCATCATCACTTTAGGGGAGGGTAACTTGTATGCTACGCTAATATGACCAAGTTGGAACAAAGCAGATCCTTCTCCCTTCTCCCCAGCTATGATCTGTGTGGCGACATCCACATGAGGTAAAAACCAACTAATAAATTCTAAAAATGGGAAAATCTATGGTCTTTATGGAGACCAGATATTTTAATATTTTGACACATCATCATCTCTTCAATGGATGCATCTAGCATTTTTTGATCTCATATAAGATGATATAGTTCACCCCATTTAAATTCAGGGATGCTCCCGGTCACCACTTTAGTATCCTCATACATGGTTTCCATCGGGGTTTCTGGAACAACCTCAATATAAGAATCTGATTCTACTACCTTGGGCTTACATTTAGAAGCTCTTCTTTGCATCTTCGAGTCCTGAGGTGAACAAAAATCAAGTGTAAATGTACAAGAATAATCCAATGTTAAAATACTTCCAAGAAAAATGATAATGAACATAATATACATTGTAAATATTTTTACAAAACAGAATATTCATACTTCCATGGCATCAATTGTGTTTGGTTCTTATTCCCTAAAATCCTTCATATGTCATATTAACTATCCATTTAGAGCATTCCAATCCATTCTTTAAGCAGAGTATTTTTTTGCATGTGGTCTTAATAAAATATTATTTAATAAGGAACAGTTAAAGATCAAACAAAATCCCAATGGTGAGGGTAACCCTAAAACAAACAACTTCATCCAATCCACATTTCTTTAGGCAATGGTTTTCTAGGTGAGCTCTTCACCAAAGACACAGTCCGATATTCTACCCCAGAGCATCAAAATTGCTACCGCTACTGCTTAAGCCGTGTACCCCTATGAGTCTTTCCTAACTTCATGGATGGTTTTTTCAACCTAAGTTTCCACGTATAAGTATCCATATGAGCATCCAGGTTAACCTATGACACCTAGGGTTAGATGCCCTCTGGCTTGGAATATTTTCCCTAAATGATATTTAACAAGGAGAACTAGGGAAAGCTACAAGTATGGAGACTAGCCAGCCAATGGTCGATCGGTCCTCACTTGTTCGAAACTGTTGGTTGCGATCTCTCTTTACTCTAAAAACAATACATATATGGTTGGAGGCTCAAGGATATTTTTGTAACTAGGGAAAAATAAAGGAATAAGACACAGTTGTACGGCAAACACTTTCATAATCTGGACAGAAGAATGTGAGACACCTACCTAGAAGTGTGTGAGTTGTCGAAATAGACAAATCCAACGGGGTTCCTTAGTGTCTGGTGAGTAATCCACAAATTCCGTTACAAATAATATTTGTGAAAACGGGGTTAAAATGAGGTACACCCACCTAGACCCAGCATTAAATGCATTTCAACAATACTTGGGAAATGAGGTCCTTTTTCCCGTTTCGGCGTATTTCTAATTTTACATCGATAACCTATTTGAAACACTGTGTCGAAGCACTTTTCATTTCGGCAGTGAACTGTGTCGACAGATTTTTCTTTTGGAAACGACATGTGTCGCAGTTATTTTCAATCTTATGACGAAATATTTTAGAGAGGTTTGATATTTGGCAGCGAAAAATTTCGGCGTGATTCTATTTCACAGACTAGTTCCTTATCCAATGGGAAAAATCTCTTTAGCACAAGTGATCAATTCAAAACTCGACCATGAAGATGGTTTCAGAGCAAAATATACTTGCTCAGAAATGCAGAATTGCGGGAGTGCAGAAATGCAGAAACAAATTTTAAAAAATAACCAATTTCATCCCACCTTAATCCGCAATGCGATCCAGGAATGCGAACATGCAGAATTGCGGGAACGCGGGATTGTGGGATTATAGAATGATTTTATAACATAACCAATTTCATCCCCGTGATCCGCAATGCGATGTAGAAATGAAGGATTGCAGGATTTTTGGAATGCGGGCATGATTTTTGAAATTCAAAAATGCAGAAATGCAATCCGCAATGCAATGCAAAAATTAAACCCCTTCCGACTACATCGGCGCAACTTCGTATTTTTCTCTGACCGTTTCAGCGGAACATCTAATTCTGCTTCGAAACACAATTTATTCAACAAAACCTAAGTTTTTTGGCGTCCAACTCGCAACTGCTCCGAGCGTTTCAACAGAAAATTGAAAGTTCTCTCGACTCAAAAAATGCCCTTTTCTTTTGTCTTTCAAGAAAAAATCTAAGTGTAAAAAATGAATAGATCCAAGATGAAACAAACTCTAAGTAAAATAAAAAATAAAGGAGGGGCCCTACAATTTTATAAAAAAATTGGGGATCAGGTTGCAGCTGCAACAATTAGCGACTAGCTAGTAAACATAGATCTCTGAACAAACTATTCTTGAGGATCCCAATTGTTTGTTTGTCATTAATTTTAATTGTAAAAAAAATGCCCGTATCATTTTATCAGAATTTTAAATGTCTAAAGTTTTAAGCAGGGAAAGGAGCTTCTTGAATCGGTTTTAGGAATTAGGGAAACCTAGACCATATTTCCTGACCACTCTCCTGAGGCCATAATATGGAGTTCATTATTAGTCCCGTCTTTTGGTTACCTCTAAATATGACTCCATAGGATTGTAACAAAATCAGACAGATGTATTTATTTTTTCTTCATTGCCATGCTACTAGCATTTCTTTGGATGCTTTCTTTTGACGAGTTTTATCATCCGAGTCCTTCAAAAATAACTTTCTTCATTATTTGAACATTTGACGTGGGTTCTTCCATCCATAATGTCCTTTTGTGTGAGTGGTGATTTTTTTACTTTGTTTTTCATACTCACGGATGGAGAAGAACCTTTTGGAATATCATCCGAGTAATCTTCTTGATTGTATATAGTCTTATTTTCAAGACCATTTCTTTGATGGAGATGAAAACCTTTTAGAAATTTTGACTCTTCATTATAATCCTTTTTTGGCTGTAATTTTCATAGCATGGGATCATTTTGATTTCCACACATCTGCAAGAATTGCTTCCTTTCCATGGGTCAGTTATAGTAGGTTTCCTAAGATGGGAATTTATGTGTAAGTGAGTGGATCCCCAAGATAGTAATTTAGAATTCATGAATCCTGGTTATTTCACAAGGCTTATATTGACACAAATTGAAACACGAAGCAGTTTTCCCCTTTTAAAACAAATTGAAACACGAAGCAGGTTTCCCCTTTTAAAACAAATCAACAATTAAAATCACTAATGACATTGTTGTTACAAAAAGAAATCCTTTTGTTATGAAGCCAATTCTAATCCTTCGGTGATTATAATCATTTCAAATGAGATTGCTTAGATGTATGCAATTCTGCACATCACTCTGAAAGTTGAGTTGGGTTTTATTTAAACAAAAATCAAGCAAACAAAGCAAAATCAAAACAAAAATAAGATAAGTCTGAAGCTAACTATCCTAAGAATAAAACAAATGAAATCAAATGGAAGGCTAAGAATCAACAAAATTTATTTATGTACAACAGGTCTCCCTAAACCTAGGAAAAGTATTGTTTGAGGTCTAAGCCATTGACAAGGAGGTTTTCCTTCTCCCCTTGTAAATCTTGTAACTTATAAGTCGCTAGGCCAAGCTTCTCCACAACATGATAAGGACCAAGCCACAATTGTTGGAATTTGGTATGTTTTCCCTTTTATTCATGAGGATGATCCCACTTTAGAACTAGATCTCCTACCTCAAAATTTTTCCTTCCATATTTTCGATTATCAAACCACCTTTTAACAATGTCTTGGTGACGGTTGAACCTATCTTTGGCCTTTTGTCGTGCTTCCTCAAGTTTTAGCAAGGTATTAATGCGTGATTGCATGATTTCGGTACTTGACCCTCGAGATGCCTGAGCTAACTATAGGGAAGGGAGTAATATGTTTGGAGGAAAAATAACCTCTTTCCCATAGACTAAGTTGTAAGGAGAAACCCCTAAAGAATTCTTTGGAGTGACCCTATCTACCCATGAAGCATTGGGAAGAGTTGTATGCCAATTTATTTGGTTTTCAATGACAGTTTTCTTCAATATTCATATGAGGTTCTTATTTGTGGATTTTGCTAACCCATTCCCTTGAGGATAGTAGTTAGATGAATAATGCAATTTAATTCCCTTTTCAATAGCAAATGTACTCAACTGAAAGAAGAAAAATAAGATGAATTATAAAAAACTAACGAAATTGGAACCCCAAACCTGGTTATGATGTTTTCTTGCAAGAATCTGATGACCACATCTTAATTTACTTTGCGCAAAGGAGTAGCTTCAATCCACATCATAAAATAATCAGTGGTGGTGAGAATATATCGATGTTGCAATGAAGAGTTGGGAATGATTTACCCGATGATGTCTAAACCCCATTGTTCGAATGGTTCTAAAATAATGACTGGTTGTAATGGTCCTATTGATTTTGGAAGCCTACAAGCACTTCTTTGATATATCACATTTCCTTGCGTAAGCATGAGCATCCTTAAAAACAGTGGGCCAGTAATATCCGACTCTCAATATTTTATGAGCACTAGTATCCTCGGAATAATGTCCCCCTATAAGATCATCATGTAACTCCTTAACCACCTTTTCTGCATCATCCTTTTCAAGGAATCTGAGAAACACTCCATCATAATTATTTCTAAAAAGCGCTCCATCTGTTATTTGGTATGAAGATGATTTCAATCGGAGGTCCCTTCTTTGTTTAGAATTCCAGTGCTCTGGAAAATATCCATGTTGAAGATAATAAATTAAATCCCTATACCAAGACTCTGGAGTGGTAAAGACAGAACATACTTTGATTAAATTCATTTTGGATTCATTCTCCCATCCAAGATCTCCATTATTTGGTTGTTCAGTAAGAAACTTTCATAACCCTTAACCTTTGATGATATTAGCTGGTTTAAATTCTAGGTCATATTCCTGTAATATAGTCACCCAATTTCCCCGTCTTTCTCCCAACTCCTTTTTTATGCATAAAGATCTGACAATCGGATGAGGTATTATAATATTTATCCTATTTTTTAGAATATAAGGTCTAAACTATTTTCCCTCCTTAAATACTGCATATGCTTGTTTGTCTACAGCTGGGTAATTTAGTTCAGATCCCTATAATCCAGTGCTCATAAAAGATATTGGATTTTTGTCTTCTTGCTCTCCTTTCTGCGTGATCACTGTTATAAGAGAATGATCTAAAGCAAATGTATATATAATGAAATCCTTTTCAAAATCTAGACTTCTTAATGAAGGTGCATGAGCAACGACATTTTTTATATCCTTAAACGCAATCTTTTCGATCTTAGTCCATTTAAACTGTACATTTTGCTTCACCATTTGCTGCAAAGGTTTTACAATTTGTGCAAAATATGGTACAAACCTTCAAACAAAATTTATTGTGCCCATAAACGATTGCATAGTCTTATTGTTATGGGGCATGGGAATCTATATTATGGCTTGAATTCTTTCTGGATCTATGGAGATTCCCTTTCTTGAGATGATGTGTCCTAACAGTTTTCCTTCGAGGACAACAAAGATGCTTTTCTTAGGATTCAAATATATTCCATACTTCCTACAACGATCAAAATTATGTTTTAAATGGAAAGCATGCTCCTCTCTTTTCTTAGAAAAAAAATGTAACATCATCTAAATAAATAACAACAATGTGGCCATCTAAACCTCAGAATGCGATGTCCATGACCCTTTGAAATGTGGCTCCAACATTGATAAGGCCAAAAGGCATTCTTCTATAAGCGAATGTTCCCCATTTTATGCGAAAGGTAGTCTTGAGTCGATTGTTCTCAGCCACTAATACTTGATTGTAACCTGAAAATCCATCCAGTAAGGAGAACATCTCTGAGCCTGATACCAACTATAAGATTTGTTCCATGGGTGGGATTGGATAGTTGTCTTTATCTAATGCCCTGTTCAAATTTCGGAAATCAACACATAGTCTTATTTCTCTTGATTTTTTCCTCATAGGTACCAAGTTTTCTACTCATTCGGAGTGTCTCACTTTGAAAATAATCTTAGAATCCAACAACTTCTTTAATTCCTTTTTTATTAAGGGTTCAAGCGTAGGAGGCATCTTCTAGAGTTGCTGCTGAAATGGTTTTTCTCCTTGCTTGATAGGTATCACATGTTGTATGATGCGTGTATCATAAGTCTTCAAATCATCATAGGTCCATGCAAAAATATCCTTGTATTGCCGAAAAAGTTTAATAGATTTGCATCTCTCACCTAGTGAACAACTCTGTCCTAAATTTACATATTTAGGCTCTTGTTCAGTGCCTAAGTTTACCAATTCATACTGCATTGAAGAGCTTCTTGTTTTGACATTTGCTGGATTCTTGAATTTATGTTGTAAGTCAAATAATCCTTCAAGATTTCATATTCCTTTCGGCATAAAATTTCCTTTATTGAGATCCTTATCTTGCAATTCTGCTTGGTGTTTGTCTTCTTCAATAATGGATTCTTTGAAGGAATCTTCATTTGTCAAAAAAATGATAATTTGTTCATCATCATCAAACACTCTCCAATGTGTAATGTTATCAGGTGCAGATGGCCTAAAAAGCAATTCAATAAAACACTTGTCATTGGTGAGTACTAACCGTGAAGCAGAAGTAGCTAGTAAATCAACAGCAACATTCTATAACCTAGGAATGGAATTTATGTTAAAAGAATTAAATTTTGATATTAAATTCCATACCTCGGATTGGTACCCTTTCACATGTGGAGAAAAACAATGAATGGGATTCCTTATTCGCCTAACAACTATCTCCGAGTCACCAAAAACTTTTAAATTCTTAACATTTAAATCAATGGCTTTTTTCAGACCCTGAACTAAAGCTTCATATTCAGCAGTAATATTTGTACATTCAAATTCTAGTCTACAAGAGAGAAAATGTCTGTTTCCTTGGGAATACAAAAGAACACAACCAGCTCCTACTCCCTCTTGTGTCTTAGAACCATCAAAATATAAAATCCAAAACTTATCATTTGATTCAATTATGTTAGTATGATTACCTACGTCAGTAACTAACTCTACTATGTTACAGTCAATATCATCAGCCCGTGCAAATTGAAGGAGATCAGACTGTGTGTCTGAATCATGTCCAATATTTTCTGCCTGATAATTTCCGGGTTCAATTTCCAGAAAATAATTTTTAACACCGAAGATGAAAAATTCACTGGTTCATTTTTACCTTCTAATTGAGTCACATTATGCTTCATATGAGGTTCTCTTAACACATTAATTTGATTATGTTTATTCTGATATGGCAACCATAGGTGAGACCAATTTGTTGCAAAATAATCATTCAACTTGTTTGACCAATCTCTACTCAATATCAAACCTTAAGCTTCTAGTATATCCACCACCATGATATCGATGAATTGGCACACTCTTGGGTCTACTGCCATCCTAATCAATACATTATTTATTTCCCCAATAACTTTAACATCATATCTATCTAGTTTTATAATCCGAGAAGGGGAAGTTATGGGTTGTCCATTAATTCTTTTGCAAATAGATAGTGGCATAATGTTAGATGAAGCCCTAGAGTCTACCAAGCAGTTATGCATATTATAATTAAAGATTTCAAAGGTCAAAATAAAATTAAGAGTTTGAGATTTCGACTCTCCACCAATACTTGCTTCGTTAATATCGATATCAGACTCTATCCCTTATGACTGTTTCTCTATTGTATCACTTGATTTTAAATATGTAATGTCGCTATTTTGACCCCATTGCATTAAATGTAAATGATGCAATATTGTTATAAAATCATGGTGAGGAGTTCAAGGCCAAGGCCCCGCCATCGATTTATTGATGCATATGGTTTACGTGCTAGTCAGGCACAATGGAATTGCAAATATCATGTAAATATACATTTTAATAAAATACCCACAACTAGCTATGCAATGCAACAAGAGATGGGGGCATGATTTTACAAGGAATTGTGAGGGAAACATTCAAACCCTTGAGCCAATCAAGTCAAGCCAAGTGTCAATGAGAGAACCCATAAAATCTCAACTACCCATGTTGACTTTTGTACCCAATCATTCATTTCTCCCAAGAGTTGGTTGAGGTAGTTAATGCCTTGGAGAATGGGAGGTATGGTTGTCCAAATTCGAGTATGGGAAAGCCACCCTACATGGAAAAATGTGTTTTGCTCCTTGAGAAAGAAAAGAGCCATGAATTGCTCCCCAAGCCATTACCCATCAACCAGTTTCTCTCTCTCACGAGTTGGGAGTTTCCTGGGCATTTTATCTCCACATTTTTATGGGTTTTCCTGATTTTTCTAGCTGGAAACAGAGCGTTTTTGTGTTGTAGAGTGGCTGGGAGTATGGGAGCTTGATTTGGGATTTCATTACGGCTGTTTTGGCCATTTAGATGCCCAAAATACCCATGGAAAAATCGGGTTGGTTCCCTGTGGACGATTTCCCCATCCACAATCCGTTTTTGGTGTGCCCACATTTTGGGGAAAACCCATGGCCATCTTGTTACTGAATCCCATTGTTAAAATGTGTATCCATGCCCAATTATTGTGTTTTCTATGTGAGAAAAGAGTATGTTGTGGTATGGGTTATGGGTATCCATTGCTTTGGCTTGAGCTTGAGTGCAAGCATCCATAAATGAAGATGGTTTAGAATTAGCCTGATAAACCCAGCTGTGGACTGGCTTGGCTTAGAGGAATGATTATTTGGCTATGTATGAGCTTGAATGTCCCCTTTTCCTTGTAGAAATCATGCCCAGCTCGGGGGTAGTCTCTAAGTGCTAAAATAATATAGGCTTGGTAGAGACCTACAGTTGGGTGGAACGTTGTAGTGACATAGCTAGTTGCTTGGGACCATTTCACAATAAAGATAAGTGTTTTTCTGTCTATGTATTTACTTCTGCAATGTTTAAATTGATGATTGTTTTTGATATGCTGTATGCATATGATATGTGTGTGGATGAGTTTTAATTCTGTTGTGCATATTTGCTTAATTTGCATCTGCACACTTTGAATTTATGTGTATGAATCTAATGAATGGGCTGAGTTTTATGAAAACCCCAGAGATTGGTATCATGTTCCCTACCATAAATTGGGTCTGGGGGAGGGGATGTTACAAAATCAAAGGCTTCTAATAACTTTTTCCTTTGTTGTGGTAGGTTACACATTTCAAACAGAGATATATTTGCCTTTGTTTTCTTGATATATTCTACTATATCATATCCCATATTCTGATTCCCCCCAACCCTTTACCACCATCAGATTTATTGACTACATGATTTGCTTGCTTATTGATTAGTGGATTTGTTTCCTTTACAGCCGCATAATTTAATTTTGGTTGTGACTGATTTATATTGTTATTCCTTTTCGTTTTTTCTTTGGTTTCCTTCATTTTGGGTAAGACCATACTTTTCTCTTCTATTGGTCCCTTACTTTTGGTAGCGTAATCTATGGATGATATTTGTATTTCTTCCACCTTTTATTCTTCATCTAAACCTAAAGTTGGTGCCCAATCCCATAATACCAATGTGGTTTCTTCATTTTGATCTACTGGTTCATTAGGTTGGTTTTCTTCCTAATCT
The DNA here is from genome assembly GCA_027924585.1 of Larix kaempferi. Lineage (NCBI taxonomy): Eukaryota > Viridiplantae > Streptophyta > Pinopsida > Pinales > Pinaceae > Larix > Larix kaempferi. The sequence goes on along the minus strand of BSBM01000278.1, from coordinate 6,165,956 downwards.
TCATGATCTATAGTTGTGTATCCAATAATTGATTCATTACCAGAGTCATTGAATCCACTATGGGAATTTTTTTTCGAAATGGTGCTCTTGATGAAATTTGCAAAAGTGATCCATGCAAACTTCATTCAAATTAAAAACAACAAAATTATTTGATGGTGGTTGTGGTTGTGTGCTTTCTTCCCTTTTGTTATAGAAAGGTGTAAATGGTTTTCTTACTGAAGAAATTATTGGAATGTTCTCCCCATCATTTTTCAGATTTGCTTGTCGCATGCATTTTGCATGCATCCAGTCATCATGCATGCATTTGCATGCAACTGCATGCATCAAATCATCATTTTGGTGGTCCTCCCAGCACCTAGAGCCTAATTTCATCTCCTTAGAGCCTGTCTTCAGCCCCCATTAGCCCTCCTACCTACCTGATGCACCCTATTTGACTCTTCTAAATGACATATGCTCCTTTTCTCACCTACCAGGAGTTATCATTCAATTAGAGTGCCTTATCTCACCAACCAGGTGTCTGACAGCCAGTTAGAGAATTGATTGAGAAGTTCTTCCATTGATTGCTCATGCTAACTTCCTATAACTCCTAGTTAGTTAGTTCTGGAGTGCCACTTGACCTTCTGACAGCCTCATGCCCCCTCCTAGTTAGTGATTTCTCTTCATGCTCGACATCGACACATCCATTCGCATGCTTAGAATTGTACCATCGGGTTTGTAGCGGGTGAAGACTATACACTCTTTCCTGATTCCCTCAGCAGTTTGAGCAGCTTGAATCAATCTATGAGAGTTTGACAGTTCCACATTTTCATGATTCATCAGCACCAGTTCAGATCTCTCCACTTCATATGCTCTGATTCAGTAGTGACCATCATTGCAGTTCCAGCCGTTGCTGTTACAGCAGGCATCGTTACAGCAGTCGCTGTTCCATTAGTTACATCAATTTCGGCAGCTGTTGTTTTAGCCGTTCCAACACTTGTTGTTACAGTAGTACTGCTACAATAGCAGTCTCCTTTCACATGATCCTACAGCAGTGACACCTTCCATCTTCCAGCCGTCGCAGTCCCATATTCTTTCTGCCAGCCGTTACAGTAGTTTCAACTATAGTACTAGTCACGATTTTCTGCTCTAGCGGCCACAACAACTACATTTCTATTGCATAGTTCATCTACATTTTGGGTGAGTGGAGGTATGTTGTTTTCTAAGCTTTGATCATGAAATTCCTTCTATGCTGACTTGAATATTTTGGAAAATTCCCTCACCACACTTCATTTCGTTTTCCCTTCCATGACCTACACTATGTTGCATGAGGGCATGCAACCGATTCAGTTGGGGAGGGGGAACTACTGTCATAATCACCACATTTTTTCCTTTATCATCATTCCATTTTCATCCCATTTACCATTCCCAAAAATTTCTTTTCCAACAATCCCCTGATGCACTTTACTTCATGCATTAATATACATTGGCATGATTCATACCAAATTGAAAAAATGGCTTTCTTATACTCAGTGATGCTCTCTTATCCACATTGATAGCTTATGATTTCCAGTGAAGTGTGTGGTTACAATTATTATCATAACAGCAAGCGAGAAAAAAAAATAAAAATGAATGTTGTTAACACAAGATCCAACATTCTTATATTCATGGTTGTTACACAAGAACCAACCATAGGAAAATGCCAGCTGTTACTCATGTCTCCCACATATCTTGGAAACATTCATCATTAAAAAGACACCATCAATCAAAGCCAAAGTTTAGATGCCAAAGGTTCTTCAGAAGATCCATGCATGGTTGCATGAGGACATGCAACACCTTCAGTTGGGGAGGATGTTAGGACTCAGAAATGTCGTATTTTCATCCACCTTTCCCTTCACTATTCCTTACATTTCATCGCCCTATTAAACCTTCATCATATCATTTGCATAAATACATTTGGGTTTCACATTATTATTTTCCACTTTATTCATTTTAGTATTAAAAGTGAATTTATGATTAAATATTAGAAAATATACATGTTTTCATATATATCTCAATTATGTGTGAGCTTTGTAATGTGTAGGAATATGTGAATGATTAAATCAAAGAGACTTCTCAAATATCTCTTACACCATTCCAAAGGATATAATTATTCAAGCCTATTCTTAAGGAGAAGATCATGGAAGATTTGGTTGGCATATCTTATCTAGGATTCATGAGAGATATGTGGAGGATTTGAAGGCACCATATCTTGTAATAATAGGAAAGTGGTTGAGAGTAGTTGAGAGAATAATGGATCTGTAATTAATGCATTCTTATCTTTTTCTTAAGGACTCTCATGTATAAAGGAGAGTGCTCCTTCTCCATTCCATTAGGTTGGAATTAGGTTAGATTGAGCTTGTAAGAGGATTGTAATAGAAGTGGATTGGATTGGATTTTGTATTTGTTAGATTAAGTCTTGATTTGAGATTCATAATGTGATTCAAGCCTTTCATTGTTATGCTTTCATGTTTTTCATTTGATTATTGATTGTGGATGTGAGCTCACTTACGTCATTGTTGTTAACTCTTCACATGTTGTATTTTCCTTATGCAATTTCCTGCTTTCCTAGTTAGTGTTTCAATGCTTTCTTAGATTAATTTGATTTCAGAAATTTAGATTAAGTTAGATTAGATCTACTTCAGTCCTGCACAAACAGTGTACGTGCTTCATTAGTTTACGTACCCCGGATTGACAAGTAAATAGTTGGGCAACTTACTGCAACGTAATTATTACGACATATAACTCACCTAACATTTTGGCGCCGTTGCCGGGGAAGCATAAGGGATTGAGGTATTAATTTCTTTTTTTCATGCAAGTGTGATTATTCATGCTCCTAACTTGAGGTTACATATGGGTAAGGGCATGAAGAGTGTGTTTCAATTTCTGCAAATTAGCGTAAATTTCAATTTCTGCAATTTAGTGTAAATTTCAATTTCTGCAAGTGTGTTTCAATTTCTGCAATTTAGCGTAAATTTCAATTTCTGTAAGCATGTTTTTGCAATTTCAATTTCTGCAACTGTGAAGAGGTTTTCATGTGTTTTAAAAAAGAGTGTTTTGTTTTTAGCAAGTGTGATTTTCAGTTTTCAGATTTTGATTTGGATGAGGTAAGAACCCCTTTTTCAATATGATTTAACTATGAGTGTCAGCTTGGAACAACTCGCTCACATCCTTGCAAAAATCGGAGTCTCCCCTTCTCTGGAAGAGGAGATCCTGACAGTAGCCGAAAGTTTAAATACTCCTTCAAAAACGAACGAGGAATCAGCATCTGAAGACTCCTGCATATTTGATGACGAACAATCATTGGAACAAAAGATTGAGGAAGATGACAAGGAGCTGCAGCATGATCTGAGTGAGGGAAAATGCGCTTACGAAAGCCATATCGAAAGATGGTTCCAGGTAAGTACGCAATTAGATCAATTTAGTTTTTCTTTTTATTTAGTTAGTTTGCCATTACAGCAAGAAGATTCACTCATTCTTCTAAATTTTCATCTTTCACTTGAAAAATTACCACTAAACATGTTGTTGTTACTTTTGCGTGCATGGTTCCATTGGAAGTTTGACTACACGTAGCATATTTCTAAATCCTAATTAGCATAGAGTAGGTAGGATTCCATTCTCAATTTCTACTTTCATTTTCATATTTTCTTTAGTATTGAATAAGTATGCTCTCCTCTGCGCTTCGTGCGATCGCGAGGATCAGAAAGTAGGATGCCTTTAAATTTTTCAGAAATGAATAAATTACTGTTTTGCAAACATGCCTAGTTGATTTCGTCTTTAATTTGTAAAACAGTTTAACTCCATTTGCAAAATGAAACAAATTAGGAATAAAAATGTGTTGCTGGAACAGCTGCTGTAAGAGCAACATTGTCGCATTCTTTTTCTTTTTTCTGTCAATTTAAAAAAAAAAAATTAAGATTTTACGCATAGACATTTTGTGCGCCCCTCCTCCGATCTGCAAAATAATAAAACACTAGTTTCGTTAGGATGAACAATAAAAACAAAACGAAAATTTAAACAAAAATAAATAAATAAAAAATGGTCTGCACAAACGAATGCTGCAACTATATGGCTGAAACTGTGTGAAGCCTGCTGGCCAAACCATTTCTGTAATCTGCTGTAACAGCACACTTCATCCACCTGCTCGAACATCCTTTGACTGTGAATAAAGCCCAGCAAATAATAAACCTGCAAATCAAAACAATTTTTTTTCCCATGTCGCCCTCCAAAATTCTCATTACCATGATCAACTCAACCACAAGTAGTTGACTAAGAATCTATTAAGAAGGAAGTTAAGCTGCGAGAGAAATCTTGACCAATGATTCGAGCATTAATAAGTGATGATGGTTATTCGCTCAGATCCTTAGCTGGCTCACAACCGAAGCTATCTTTATTTAACTTTTGTTGCACAAAATCCACATCTGGAACAAGTTGCACTAAAATAGGATAAGAGCCACGCATGAATATTTGTTGCAATCTGAACTACAACCAATCTTGGCATCTTCCCGATATTTTGCAGACCTTCCGGGCATGTGATGGCTACTCATGTATCGATAAAATACTAACTGCCCGTGATAATCTAGATCTTCACAATTGTATGAGTGCAATTTTGTTGACATGCTGCGGAATTTGTACGATTTTAATTTTTATTGGTTCTAACTTATTCAGAAATGTGTCTATCTGCCACAGTGGGACCTTTCATCGCTGTGATCAACACATTGCTATTAAAACCAAAGATGGATCTTCTTTCATCCATGCCCCTAATAAAGAAAAGGAAACCTGATTGCGTTATCAGTCTGGAGGCTCACCTCTAATGAAAACCTAAGTTGACAGCTTGGAGAGCACAATAATCCCAATTGTAAATCTAAACAATCTTTGAGATTGCTCAAAATCTCTGTCCCAATACTGCCAAGCAATGAAGTCCAGCTTTTTTTCACGTGCAACACATCATAGGCTTAAACGATAAGTTTAGTTGTCGAGCTTGCTTTTATTCACATCCAGGTAGGCGGTCCTTGCAGGTTCCTTTTGTTGCTTTTCTTTCCAAATTGTAAGTCCACCTAAAATATCCATTTGCTGTGGTAATGCATTCACTGGAAGGAATAGGTAGTCCAGTCATCTGATCAAGAGCAAAATGCATAGATTATGTCATTGCTCTTTCACGTACCCCTCCAAGAATTTTTCGACAGGTTACAACATGGGTTGGACTCCAGCTTGTGACATCACTTGTTACTGTTGCGAAAACCCTTGGTGGACAGCGTGAGACTACACAACGTCAATTGAATGCTGGGAAAAAGAAAAGGAAAGATGGCCCTCGTTTGGAGTCATTAAATAAGACGTTGTCTGTGACGCATGAAAAGATAACTATGGCAGAGGAAATGACGCGTAAAATATTTACAGGTTTTTTTTTTATCGAGATGTAAATCCAAATATTCGGATTGCCTGTATTAGAGCTATTGGTTCATGGATTCTGTCTCACAAATTCTGGATCGATCAGTATTGTCAAAAACATGCAAGCTACAGCACTGAAGGAAAAATTCATTCTCTGGCAATGTAGTTTCCTATCGCTTCCAGCGTATGAGTGTATATCAAGCATATGGATTGGATGCGTGTGACCAAAACAATTTCATTCAAAGCTCGTCTCATTGCCCAGCTCGCTCAACTTGTTCAAAATTTAATTTCACGATCATCCGATCCATTATGCCTGGAGAAGATTTTAATAAAAAAAAAATAAATGTGAAAACCAGCTTTCAGTTCTGCCCCGTCTAGAAGTCGATCACAACCTAAAATCCATCGCCACCATAATGACCAAAGCCTGAACAAAAAGCCAGACTATCATCAACGGCATAGTTTTGATCCTTGTATCTTTCAATCCCAGCCTCTCAGCCGTATAAACTGCCATACAGAGTGAGGATGTGCTGGATTTATTCCATCATTTGTTATCTGCAGATAGGATCTACCCATTTAAATTGCAATTGAGACAAGAGTGTGATTTCATGTTGGTTTCACTCTCAAGCATGTCAAAAGGATGAGTGAAGTGCGCAGGAGGAAGAAAAGACCTCTGCGAGAGAGATAAAATCTGGGCAATACGGTGATGATGAGACCAGTAGTGGCATTTGCTGGATATTGATTAATGCAAAACCTGTAGTGCATGCAATCGAAAGAAAACGAGAGCAACTCGTCCAGGACACCAATTCCAATGATTTCGATGCCCTCGACATATATGGTTGGCATCTATGTTGCTGTTGGTTCCCATGCCTTTGAGGCTTTCGTCAACAAGCAATTGAATGACAAAGAACGATTTCTTTGAAAAATCCCAATCTTTTGCAACTTGTTAATGGGTGCCTCGCATCAAACGAACTGTGAATGGAGCAAAATATTTACAGTTACAGACGAGCATTTGACAGCCAATTGTCTGCTATAGATAAAAACAACACTGATGTTTTTCATTGCAGATACATAATGTAACGTTACCATGTAGGGAAAAGCCTGTCAAAGAGAAATGTTTCCCAAGTCGGTGGCATGCATGATCGATCTCATTGGCACGTCCGTGTACCAAGTTTCATAGGCTGCATCATAAGAACAAGGGGAAGAACCGGTTGTCATGCAAACAAAAGACAGAAGCAGGTGCACGATTAAGAAGGAACAGCATAACCAATGGTTCCAAGAACAACACCAAGAGCACTTTCAGCAGCTGGAGCACCGTCAAAATAAAGCTCTAAAATATGAAATGGTAGAGGCATGAGATTGCCATGGTCACAAGATGGTGTTCAACGAAAACTAAAGCCATGATTTGAGTCTATTTAAGCACCTGCATCAAGATGATTGGCACAATAATCATGAATGTTTCTTTCTCCATCAAGGATAGATACTGATCGTATCCTCTCCATATCTAATCTCCCCTTGCCAAGATCAAAGAACTCTGGCTGTGGTCAAGGGCATAAGCGATATACACATAACTCTTCATGTGACAAAGATTGATGCCTTGGATTTGACAAATCGTGGACCTGCCAGCATCATGAGGGAGCCAAAAGATATAAAAATGGTTATGTAATATATTTCTTACAAAGAGAGCTTCCGAGAATTTCTGTATGTATGAATCCGTGAGAATGTCACTGCAGGTAGAACGAACACAGTCAAAGAACTCCAGGTCACTGTCCTCGACGAGGTTCTCAGTGTACTAAACAGTACAAAACTCTTTTGAAGGAGCTCCGAATACTTAACAGCCAAAGGAACGCCAAGTTGATATATGCATCCATTAGGGATAAGAGGTGTACTCTTCCAAGACTGCAGCAACACAAAACACCCATTAAATGAAGGAGACGAGTATTAATGAACTATTTTTATCATTCTGCATTTTGGTTTTGTGTTTTTTTTATGATCGGAAATAGTATTTCGTTTATCCTGTTGTTCTTACAATGGTATGTGGCCGCAGGTTGAAAGAAAGAAGTACGCCTGATCTCGAAACATTTGTTGACTAATCCATCTTTCACAGTGTCATAACAGGAACCTCAATTTACGAGGATGAGAATTAAGCATAGACATGGGGGAAGAATGGAACAACGTACAGGTTGCAGGAGATAATAAAATTTGCGTGACATATTTCTGCCCTCGGCATCCATGATCGATGTGTTTTTGCAAGAAGCATGTCACTCTAGTTAGGATCGATGTTTTTGTTTCCTTCCGAGTTGTTATTTGTTGCACTAGAATTGTATGCTCTGAATTATATCTAACAATTTACAGGGTTGATCATGCGATAAAAAATAAAAAAATTTCGAATTAATGCAGCAATCGATGAGGATCATACTTGGCACAATTTTCAAAGCTTGAATTCCAGAACTTTAGTGATAAGTATCAACAAACTGTTACTCATGCACATGGGAAGATTTGATGAAGCTGAGACAAGCAGTGTTGTTGGAAGCTTTAAGGATATGAGGGCATGCAGATCTGCAGATCAGTTCTTTGATTTTGAGTATTTTTGACATATTGCATCATTTTTAAATTTCTTTTTGTGTGAAGAATAAAAACAATAAAAATCATAAAACTATCAAAGAGGAAAAGAAGAAGAAATGCACGGTTTGCTATGATTTTCATGATTTCGATAGTTATTTTTACTGCTTCACTTTGCAATTTGACAATAACGGCCTATCTTTTTCTGTCAAAAATGTTAAAAATTTCCGTCATTCCTGAAAACAATACAAATGCATGGTAATTTGTTTTTTCTCAAGTCACTTCAAACAGGAATTGACGAAGAAACTAGATTCGCTAGGACCGCCAGGTTTTGGAGACAATCACATTTCATGCCAAAATGATTTTCGAGAATCACAAAAATTTTCAAAGACACATGCTTTGGTTGAACAGCTGCGCATTGAACGGCTGCGTATTAAACATCTGCGTATTGAATAGCTGCGCGTTGAACAGCTGCGTATTGAACAACTGCATATTGAACAGCTGCGCATTGAACAACTGCGCATTGAACAGCTGCGTATTGAACAGCTGCACATTGAACAGCTGCGCATTGAACAGCTGCGCGTTGAACAGCTGCACATTGAACAACTGCGTATTGAACAGCTGCACATTGTTTAGCTACGCGTTGAACAGCTGCGCATTGAACGGCTGAATATTGAACAGCTGCGTATTGAACAGATGCGCGTTAAACGGCCATTTGAGTGTAGCTGCGCATTGAACAGCTGCGCAAGCACAACGGCAACAGGTAACAATGTCTTTTATTTTTAATCTTCCGCATTAATACTTATTTTTGCATATTATATTTTCGAAACTCTGACAGTTTTCATGCAGAATTGGTACTAAGTTTCTTTTCAGATTCACAGACGCTCATTTTTAATGCTGCAGTGATTCAAAAAAAAAAAAAAAACAGAGAAAACATGACTTGTTGATAGCTTGAAGGAGCTGATTCTCAACGCACATTTCATGACATTTGCAGTTACACATAAACCAATTGCGTCATGATTTGTTTACCCACATTTCTCCTTCAAAGCACATTAGTCATCCCTGTTGGAGTCCAATATTCCATTACCTTATCTGTCATGCCTATTTTTCTGAATTGCATACAGTTTACCCCATTTTTCAGTTCATATTTTTCCTCGCCAATAAAACCATTCCGCTCCCTCTCCATAATTACATTCCCTTGCCATAAGCATTGTTGCTACTGAGATCTTTTATATAGTCCTACCAATCTTTTTGTAAAAACTCGCGTTGACTGATGTGGGATTCCTTAAGGCCCACCTTTCAACAGTCTTGCCCCATCGACTTCAGCACCTTATCTGGGATATAGACTAGAGTCCATTTTGAGTACCTAGAGGCTTGCATGCCTTAATGGAAAGTTCTCTCGCTGACGATCATGGGAATACATCAATGTCCCTTGATCATCAGATCTTGCAAGTGGCTCGACCTCAGCACATCCATTCGCACTTCGCAAGATGTACTCGGGTACCTTGGCACTCATTGACATCAATGGTGAGTTGCCTCGCACTGGTTAACGGCATTCATCAATGGTCGGTATTCCAGTGATTTCTCTTCATGCTCGACATCGACACATCCATTCGCATGCTTAGAATTGTACCATCGGGTTTGTAGCGGGTGAAGACTATACACTCTTTCCTGATTCCCTCAGCAGTTTGAGCAGCTTGAATCCATCTATGAGAGTTTGATAGTTCCACATTTTCATGATTCATCAGCACTAGTTCAGATCTCTCCACTTCATATGCTCTGATTCAGTAGTGACCATCATTGCAGTTCCAGTCGTTGCTGTTACAGCAGGCATCGTTACAGCAGTCGCTGTTCCATTAGTTACATCAGTTCCGGCAGCTGTTGTTTTAGCCGTTCCAACACTTGTTGTTACAGTAGTACTGCTACAATAGCAATCTCCTTTAACATGATCCTACAGCAGTGACACCTTCCATCTTCCAGCCGTCGCAGTCCCATATTCTTTCTGCCAGTCGTTACAGTAGTTGCAGCTATAGTACTAGTCACGATTTTCTGCTCCAGCGGCCGCAACAACTACATTTCTATTGCATAGTTCATCTACATTTTGGGTGAGTGGAGGTATGTTGTTTTCTAAGCTTTGATCATGAAATTCCTTCTATGCTGACTTGAATATTTTGGAAAATTCCCTCACCACACTTCATTTCGTTTTCCCTTCCATGACCTACACTATGTTGCATGAGGGCATGCAACCGATTCAGTTGGGGAGGGGGAACTATTGTCATAATCACCACATTTTTTCCTTTATCATCATTCCATTTTCATCCCATTTACCATTCCCAAAAATTTCTTTTCCAACAATCCCCTGATGCACTTTACTTCATGCATTAATATACATTGGCATGATTCATACCAAATTGAAAAAATGGCTTTCTTATACTCAGTGATGCTATCTTATGCACATTGATAGCTTATGATTTCCAGTGAAGTGTGTGGTTACAATTATTATCATAACAGCAAGCGAGAAAAAAAAATAAAAATGAATGTTGTTACCACAAGATCCAACATTCTTATATTCATGGTTGTTACACAAGAACCAACCATAGGAAAATGCCAGCTGTTACTCATGTCTCCCACATATCTTGGAAACATTCATCATTAAAAAGACACCATCAATCAAAGCCAAAGTTTAGATGCCAAAGGTTCTTCAGAAGATCCATGCATGGTTGCATGAGGACATGCAACACCTTCAGTTGGGGAGGATGTTAGGACTCAGAAATGTCGTATTTTCATCCATCTTTCCCTTCACTATTCCTTACATTTCATCGCCCTATTAAACCTTCATCATATCATTTGCATAAATACATTTGGGTTTCACATTATTATTTTCCACTTTATTCATTTTAGTATTAAAAGTGAATTTATGATTAAATATTAGAAAATATACATGTTTTCATATATATCTCAATTATGTGTGAGCTTTGTAATGTGTAGGAATATGTGAATGATTAAATCAAAGAGACTTCTCAAATATCTCTTACACCATTCCAAAGGAGATAATTATTCAAGCCTATTCTTAAGGAGAAGATCATGGAAGATTTGGTTGGCATATCTTATCTAGGATTCATGAGAGATATGTGGAGGATTTGAAGGCACCATATCTTGTAATAATAGGAAAGTGGTTGAGAGTAGTTGAGAGAATAATGGATCTGTAATTAATGCATTCTTATCTTTTTCTTAAGGACTCTCATGTATAAAGGAGAGTGCTCCTTCTCCATTCCATTAGGTTGGAATTAGGTTAGATTGAGTTTGTAAGAGGATTGTAATAGAAGTGGATTGGATTGGATTTTGTATTTGTTAGATTAAGTCTTGCTTTGAGATTCATAATGTGATTCAAGCCTTTCATTGTTATGCTTTCATGGTTGTCATTTGATTATTGATTTGTGGATGTGAGCTCACTTACGTCATTGTTGTTAACTCTTCACATGTTGTATTTTCCTTATGCAATTTCCTGCTTTCCTAGTTAGTGTTTCAATGCTTTCTTAGATTAATTTGATTTCAGAAATTTAGATTAAGTTAGATTAGATCTACTTCAGTCCTGCACAAATAGTGTACGTGCTTCGTTAGTTTACGTACCCCGGATTGACAAGTAAATAGTTGGGCAACTTACTGCAACGTAATTATTACGACATATAACTCACCTAACATTTTGGCACCGTTGCCGGGGAAGCATAAGGGATTGAGGTATTAATTTCTTTTTTTCATGCAAGTGTGATTATTCATGCTCCTAACTTGAGGTGACATATTGGTAAGGGCATGAAGGGTGTGTTTCAATTTCTGCAAATTAGCGTAAATTTCAATTTCTGCAATTTAGTGTAAATTTCAATTTTTTCAAGTGTGTTTCAATTTCTGCAATTTAGCGTAAATTTCAATTTCTGTAAGCATGTTTTTGCAATTTCAATTTCTGCAACTGTGAAGAGGTTTTCATGTGTTTTAAAAAAGAGTGTTTTGTTTTCAGCAAGTGTGATTTTCAGTTTTCAGATTTTGATTTGGATGAGGTAAGAACCCCTTTTTCAATATGATTTAACTATGAGTGTCAGCTTGGAACAACTCGCTCACATCCTTGCAAAAATCGGAGTCTCCCCTTCTCTGGAAGAGGAGATCCTGACAGTAGCCGAAAGTTTAAATACTCCTTCAAAAACGAACGAGGAATCAACATCTGAAGACTCCTGCATATTTGATGACGAACAATCATTCGAACAAAAGATTGAGGAAGATGACAAGGAGCTGCAGCATGATCTGAGTGAGGGAAAATGCGCTTACGAAGGCCATATCGAAAGATGGTTCCAGGTAAGTACGCAATTAGATCAATTTAGTTTTTCTTTTTATTTAGTTAGTTTGCCATTACAGCAAGAAGATTCACTCATTCTTCTAAATTTTCATCTTTCACTTGAAAAATTACCACTGAACATGTTGCTGTTACTTTTACGTGCATGGTTCCATTGGAAGTTTGACTACACGTAGCATATTTCTAAATCCTAATTAGCATAGAGTAGGTAGGATTCCATTCTCAATTCCTACTTTCATTTTCATATTTTCTTTAGTATTGAATAATGCTCTCCTCCGCACTTCGTGCGATCGCGAGGATCAGAAAGTAGGATGCCTTTAAATTTTTCAGAAATGAATAAATTACTGTTTTGCAAACATGCCTAGTTGATTTCGTATTTAATTTGTAAGACAGTTTAACTCCATTTGCAAAATGAAACAAATTAGGAATAAAAATGTGTTGCTGGAACACCTGCTGTAAGAGCAACACTATCGCATTCTTTTTCTTTTTTCTGTCAATTTAAAATAAAAAAATTAAGATTTTACGCATAGAAATTTTGTGCGCCCCTCCTCCGATCTGCAAAATAATAAAACACTAGTTTCGTTAGGATGAACAATAAAAACAAAACGAAAATTTAAACAAAAATAAATAAATAAAAAATGGTCTGCACAAACGAATGCTGCAACTATATGGCTGAAACTGTGTGAAGCCTGCTGGCCAAACCATTTCTGTAATCTGCTGTAACAGCACACTTCATCCACCTGCTCGAACATCCTTTGACTCTGAATAAAGCCCAGCAAATAATAAACCTGCAAATCAAAACAATTTTTTTTCCCATGCCGCCTTGCAAAATTCTCATTACCATGATCAACTCAACCACAAGTAGTTGACTAAGAATCTATTACGAAGGAAGTTAAGCTGCGAGAGAAATCTTGACCAATGATTCGAGCATTAATAAGTGATGATGGTTATTCGCTCAGATCCTTAGCTAGCTCACAACCGAAGCTATCTTTATTTAACTTTTGTTGCACAAAATCCACATCTGGAACAAGTTGCACTAAAATAGGATAAGAGCCACGCATGAATATTTGTTGCAATTTGAACTACAACCAATCTTGGCATCTTCCTGATATTTTGCAGACCTTCCGGGCATGTGATGGCTACTCATGTATCGATAAAATACTAACTGCCCGTGATAATCTAGATCTTCACAATTCTATGAGTGCAATTTTGTTAACATGCTGCGGAATTTGTACGATTTTAATTTTTATTGGTTCTAACTTATTCAGAAATGTGTCTATCTGCCACAGTGGGACCTTTCATCGCTGTGATCAACACATTGCTATTAAAACCAAAGATGGATCTTCTTTCATCCATGCCCCTAATAAAGAAAAGGAAACATGATTGCGTTATGAGTCTGGAGGCTCACCTCTAATGAAAACCTAAGTTGACAGCTTGGAGAGCACAATAATCCCAATTGTAAATCTAAACAATCTTTGAGATTGCTCAAAATCTCTGTCCCAATACTGCCAAGCAATGAAGTCCAGCTTTTGTTCACGTGCAACACATCATAGGCTTAAACGATAAGTTTAGTTGTCGAGCTTGCTTTTATTCACATCCAGGTAGGCGGTCCTTGCAGGTTCCTTTCGTTGCTTTTCTTTCCAAATTGTAAGTCCACCTAAAATATCCATTTGCTGTGGTAATGCATTCACTGGAAGGAATAGGTAGTCCAGTCATCTGATCAAGAGCAAAATGCATAGATTATGTCATTGCTCTTTCACGTACCCCTCCAAGAATTTTTCGACAGGTTACAACATGGGTTGGACTCCAGCTTGTGACATCACTTGTTACTGTTGCGAAAACCCTTGGTGGACAGCGTGAGACTACACAACGTCAATTGAATGCTGGGAAAAAGAAAAGGAAAGATGGCCCTCGTTTGGAGTCATTAAATAAGACGTTGTCTGTGACGCATGAAAAGATAACTATGGCAGAGGAAATGACGCGTAAAATATTTACAGGTTTTTTTTTTTATCGAGATGTAAATCCAAATATTCGGATTTCCTGTATTAGAGCTATTGGTTCATGGATTCTGTCTCACAAATTCTGGATCGATCAGTATTGTCAAAAACAACAAGCTACAGCACTGAAGGAAAAATTCATTCTCTGGCAATGTAGTTTCCTATCGCTTCCAGCGTATGAGTGTATATCAAGCATATGGATTGGATGCATGTGACCAAAACAATTTCATTCAAAGCTCGTCTCATTGCCCAGCTCGCTCAACCTTTTCAAAATTTAATTTCACGATCATCCAATCCATTATGCCTGGAGAAGATTTTAATAAAAGAAAATAATGTGAAAACCAGCTTTCAGTTCTGCCCCGTCTAGAAGTCGATCACAACCTAAAAGCCATCGCCACCATAATGACCAAAGCCTGAACAAAAAGCCAGACTATCATCAACGGCATAGTTTCGATCCTTGTATCTTTCAATCCCAGCCTCTCAGCCGTATAAACTGCCATACAGAGTGAGGATGTGCTGGATTTATTCCATCATTTGTTATCTGCAGATAGGATCTACCCATTTAAATTGCAATTGAGACAAGAGTGTGATTTCGTGTTGGTTTCACACTCAAGCATGTCAAAAGGATGAGTGAAGTGCACAGGAGGAAGAAAAGACCTCTGCGAGAGAGATAAAATCTGGGCAATACGGTGATGATGAGACCAGCAGTGGCATTTGCTGGATATTGATTAATGCAAAACCTATAGTGCATGCAATCGAAAGAAAACGAGAGCGACTCGTCCAGGACACCAATTCCAATGATTTCGATGCCCTCGACATATATGCTTGGCATCTATGTTGCTGTTGGTTCCCATGCCTTTGAGGCTTCCGTCAACAAGCAATTGAATGACAAAGAACGAGTTCCTGCAGCTTTGAAAAATCCCAATCTTTTGCAACTTGTTAATGGGTGCCTCGCATCAAACGAACTGTGAATGGAGCAAAATATTTACAGTTACAGACGAGCATTTGACAGCCAATTGTCTGCTATAGATAAAAACAACACTGATGTTTTTCATTGCAGATACATAATGTAACGTTACCATGCAGGGAAAAGCCTGTCAAAGAGAAATGTTTCCCAATTCGGTGGCATGCATGATCGATCTCATTGGCACGTCCGTGTACCAAGTTTCATAGGCCGCATCATAAGAACAAGGGGCAGAACCGGTTGTCATTCAAACAAAAGACAGAAGCAGGTGCACGATTAAGAAGGAACAACATAACCAATGGTTCCAAGAACAACACCAAGAGCACTTTCAGCAGCTGGAGCACCGTCAAAATAAAGCTCTAAAATATGAAATGGTAGAGGCATGAGATTGCCATGGTCACAAGATGGTGTTCAACGAAAACTAAAGCCATGATTTGAGTCTATTTAAGCACCTGCATCAAGATGATTGGCACAATAATCGTGAATGTTTCTTTCTGCATCAAGGATAGATACTGATCGTATCCTCTCCATATCTAATCTCCCCTTGCCAAGATCAAAGAACTCTGGCTGTGGTCAAGGGCATAAGCGATATACCCATAACTCTTCTTGTGACAAAGATTGATGCCTTGGATTTGACAAATCGTGGACCTGCCAGCATCACGAGGGAGCCAAAAGATATAAAAATGGTTATGTAATATATTTCTTACAAAGAGAGCTTCCGAGAATTTCTGTATGTATGAATCCGTGAGAATGTCACTGCAGGTAGAACGAACACAGTCAAAGAACTCCAGGTCACTATCCTCGACGAGGTTCTCAATGTACTGAACAGTACAAAACTCTTTTGAAGGAGCTCCAAATACTTAACAGCCAAAGGAACGCCAAGTTGATATATGCATCCATTAGGGATAAGAGGTGTACTCTTCCAAGTCTGCAGCAACACAAAACACCCATTAAATGAAGGAGACGAGTATTAATGAACTATTTTTATCATTCTGCATTTTGGTTTTGTGTTTTTTTTATGATTGGAAATAGTATTTCGTTTATCTTGTTGTTATTACAATGGTATGTGGCCGCAGGTTGAAAGAAAGAAGTACGTCTGATCTCGAAACATTTGTTGACTGATCCATCTTTCACAGGTGTCATAACAGGAACCTCAATTTACGAGGATGAGAATTAAGCATAGACATGGGGGCAGAATGGAACAACGTACAGGTTGCAGGAGATAATAAAATTTGCGTGACATATTTCTGCCCTCGGCATCCATGATCGATGTGTTTTTGCAGGCAGCATGTCACTCTAGTTAGGATCGATGTTTCTGTTTCCTTCCGAGTTGTTATTTGTTGCACTAGAATTGTATGCTCTGAATTATATCTAACAATTTACAGGGTTGATCATGCGATAAAAAATAAAAAAAATTCGAATTAATGTAGCAATCGATGAGGATCATACTTGGCACAATTTTCAAAGCTTGAATTCCAGAACTTTAGTGATAAGTATCAACAAACTGTTACTCATGCACATGGGAAGATTTGATGAAGCTGAGACAAGCAGTGTTGTTGGACGCTTTAAGGATATGAGGGCATTCAGATCTGCAGATCAGTTCTTTGATTTTGAGTATTTTTGACATATTGCATCATTTTTAAATTTCTTTTTGTGTGAAGAACAAAAACAATAAAAATCATAAAACTATCAAAGAGGAAAAGAAGAAGAAATGCACGGTTTGCTATGATTTTCATGATTTCGATAGTTATTTTTACTACTTCACTTTGCAATTTGACAATAACGGCCTATCTTTTTCTGTCAAAAATGTTAAAAATTTCCGTCATTCCTGAAAACAATACAAATGCATGGTAATTTGTTTTTTCTCAAGTCACTTCAAACAAGAATTGACGAAGAAACTAGATTCGCCAGGACTGCCAGGTTTCGGAGACAATCACATTTCATGCCAAAATGATTTTCGAGAATCACAAAAATTTTCAAAGACACATGCTTTAGTTGAACAGCTGCGCATTGAACGGCTCCGTATTAAACAGCTGCGTATTGAATAGCTGTGCGTTGAACAGCTGCGTATTGAACAACTGCGTATTGAACAGCTGCGCATTGAACAGCTGCGCATTGAACAACTGCGTATTGAACAGCTGCGCATTGAACAGCTGCGCATTGAACAGCTGCACGTTGAAAAGCTGTGCATTGAACAACTGCGTATTGAACAGCTGCGCATTGTTTAGCTGCGCGTTGAACAGCTGCGCATTGAACGACTGCATATTGAATAGCTGCGTATTGAACAGATGCGCGTTAAACGGCCATTTGAGTGTAGCTGCGCGTTGAACAACTGCGCAAGCACAACGGCAACAGGTAACAATGTCTTTTATTTTTAATCTACCGCATTAATACTTATTTTTGCATATTATATTTTCGAAACTCTGACAGTTTTCATGCAGAATTGGTACTAAGTTTCTTTTCAGATTCACAGACGATCATTTTTAATGCTACAGTGATTCAAAAAAAAAAAACCAGAGAAAACATGACTTGTTGATAGCTTGAAGGAGCTGCTTCTCATCGCACATTTCATGACATTTGCAGTTACACATAAAGCAATTGCGTCATGATTTGTTTACCCACATTTCTCCTTCAAAGCACATTAGTCATCCCTGTTGGAGTCCAATATTCCATTACCTTATCTGTCATGCCTATTTTTCTGAATTGCATACAGTTTACCCCATTTTTCAGTTCATCTTTTTCCTCGCCAATAAAACCATTCCGCTCCCTCTCCATAATTACATTCCCTTGCCATAAGCATTGTTGCTACTGAGATCTTTTCTATAGTCCTACCAATCTTTTTGTAAAAACTCGCGTTGACTGATGTGGGATTCCTTAAGGCCCACCTTTCAACAGTCTTGCCCCATCGACTTCAGCACCTTATCTGGGATATAGACTAGAGTCCATTTTGAGTACCTAGAGGCTTGCATGCCTTAATGGCAAGTTCTCTCGCTGACGATCATGGGAATACATGAATGTCCCTTGATCATCAGATCTTGCAAGTGGCTCGACTTCAGCACATCCGTTCGCACTTCGCAAGATGTACTCGGGTACCTTGGCACTCATTGACATCAATGGTGAGTTGCCTCGCACTGGTTAACGGCATTCATCAATGGTCGGTAATCCAGTGATTTCTCTTCATGCTCGACATCGACACATCCATTCGCATGCTTAGAATTGTACCATCGGGTTTGTAGCGGGTGAAGACTATACACTCTTTCCTGATTCCCTCAGCAGTTTGAGCAGCTTGAATCCATCTATGACAGTTTCACAGTTCCACATTTTCATGATTCATCAGCACCAGTTCAGATCTCTCCACTTCATATGCTCTGATTCAGTAGTGACCATCATTGCAGTTCCAGCCGTTGCTGTTACAGCAGGCATCGTTACAGCAGTCGCTGTTCCATTAGTTACATCAGTTCCGGCAGCTGTTGTTTTAGCCGTTCCAACACTTGTTGTTACAGTAGTACTGCTACAATAGCAGTCTCCTTTCACATGATCCTACAGCAGTGACACCTTCCATCTTCCAGCCGTCGCAGTCGCATATTCTTTCTGCCAGCCGTTACAGTAGTTGCAGCTATAGTACTAGTCACGATTTTCTGCTCCAGTGGCCGCAACAACTACATTTCTATTGCATAGTTCATCTACATTTTGGGTGAGTGGAGGTATGTTGTTTTCTAATCTTTGATCATGAAATTCCTTCTATGCTGACTTGAATATTTTGGAAAATTCCCTCACCACACTTCATTTCGTTTTCCCTTCCATGACCTACACTATGTTGCATGAGGGCATGCAACCGATTCAGTTGGGGAGGGGGAACTATTGTCATAATCACCACATTTTTTCCTTTATCATCATTCCATTTTCATCCCATTTACCATTCCCAAAAATTTCTTTTCCAACAATCCCCTGATGCACTTTACTTCATGCATTAATATACATTGGCATGATTCATACCAAATTGAAAAAATGGCTTTCTTATACTCAGTGATGCTCTCTTATGCACATTGATAGCTTATGATTTCCAGTGAAGTGTGTGGTTACAATTATTATCATAACAGCAAGCGAGAAAAAAAAATAAAAATGAATGTTGCTAACACAAGATCCAACGTTCTTATATTCATGGTTGTTACACAAGAACCAACCATAGGAAAATGCCAGCTGTTACTCATGTCTCCCACATATCTTGGAAACATTCATCATTAAAAAGACACCATCAATCAAAGCCAAAGTTTAGATGCCAAAGGTTCTTCAGAAGATCCATGCATGGTTGCATGAGGACATGCAACACCTTCAGTTGGGGAGGATGTTACG
Source organism: Larix kaempferi (assembly GCA_027924585.1). Lineage (NCBI taxonomy): Eukaryota > Viridiplantae > Streptophyta > Pinopsida > Pinales > Pinaceae > Larix > Larix kaempferi. Next base: position 6,146,338 of record BSBM01000278.1, on the reverse strand, counting down.
ACTCAGAAATGTTGTATTTTCATCCACCTTTCCCTTCACTATTCCTTACATTTCATCGCCCTATTAAACCTTCATCATATCATTTGCATAAATACATTTGGGTTTCACATTATTATTTTCCACTTTATTCATTTTAGTATTAAAAGTGAATTTATGATTAAATATTAGAAAATATACATGTTTTCATATATATCTCAATTATGTGTGAGCTTTGTAATGTGTAGGAATATGTGAATGATTAAATCAAAGAGACTTCTCAAATATCTCTTACACCATTCCAAAGGAGATAATTATTCAAGCCTATTCTTAAGGAGAAGATCATGGAAGATTTGGTTGGCATATCTTATCTAGGATTCATGAGAGATATGTGGAGGATTTGAAGGCACCATATCTTGTAATAATAGGAAAGTGGTTGAGAGTAGTTGAGAGAATAATGGATCTGTAATTAATGGATTCTTATCTTTTTCTTAAGGACTCTCATGTATAAAGGAGAGTGCTCCTTCTCCATTCCATTAGGTTGGAATTAGGTTAGATTGAGCTTGTAAGAGGATTGTAATAGAAGTGGATTGGATTGGATTTTGTATTTGTTAGATTAAGTCTTGATTTGAGATTCATAATGTGATTCAAGCCTTTCATTGTTATGCTTTCATGGTTGTCATTTGATTATTGATTTGTGGATGTGAGCTCACTTACGTCATTGTTGTTAACTCTTCACATGTTGTATTTTCCTTATGCAATTTCCTGCTTTCCTAGTTAGTGTTTCAATGCTTTCTTAGATTAATTTGATTTCAGAAATTTAGATTAAGTTAGATTAGATCTACTTCAGTCCTGCACAAACAGTGTACGTGCTTCGTTAGTTTACGTACCCCGGATTGACAAGTAAATAGTTGGGCAACTTACTGCAACGTAATTATTACGACATATAACTCACCTAACAATTCTAATCTAACTATGCATCTAACCTATAATTGACAGAAAGAATCCTCACAAGTGATGCATAGGTTCTTACCTCTCATCTTACCACTTCTACCTAATAAATTATCTAACCCTATCCTAAACTAACTAATATATCCTTCAAAGGAGAGAGTTTAATAAGAGTAATGATCTGTGAATGATTATAAAAATATAACAGATATCCATTAAGATAAAGTATGCACACTCACAACAGAAAATTACAAAGATAGCTTTTATTACAATTAAATCAATTTATTACTCTGATAGACAATTGCATAGAAAAGCACAATCATTCATCACCATTGAAATAATTCAACAAATTTTAGAAATATCTCACAGCATGATCATGAACAAAAGAAGAAATAATTATGATCTGTTAGTTACAACATTCCATGCAAAAATCTGTGCAAGCTTTCCCCAGCAAATAGGTCCTTCTCATTAGTAGAAAAATAATTCTCTTACAAATGTCTCCAGTCTCTATTTCACCAGCAAAAGTCCTTTTTCTAGTACCCTTCCCCCTCTATTTATATTACAAGAGAATTTTTCTTTACATGACTGATCACTTCACCTACCCCTGACTCTCGAGATTCCCAAAATTTGTCTCTTGTGTTTGCACAAATAAAACATAAATTATTTACAAATTAATATTACTCAGCTGGTGGGAACTCCAGGCTAGAAATATAATTGTCCCACAAGTTCGTTTCTTGAAATATTATATTAAATTGTAAAGGCTCTAATAACTTTAAATAAATATCATGAGTGGATAACTCTTTTCCCACATTTATTAGTCCCCTAGTAGTCATTCTATAATTTTTTTCCAAAATATAAGAATTTGTAGATGTTTGTCCTATGTGCTGTTGGAGGTCTTCTTATATCAGTACAACCATGTTTCTTATGTACTCCAACTCTTCCTTCAAGAAAATTTTCAACTTTGCTACGCGCTGGTCCTAGATGGGTAACTCAAACATATCCTGGGTGATTGGTATATGGCATCTCTCATGCACTTGACAAATGCTATTGTAGATTTATTCACATTTTGTGATAGATTTCGACACTTCCGCTTGTATCGTTTTGGCTCCTTTTCTGCAACTATCCAAAAGAGCTATATCAAACTTGAGCTCTGCATCTAATTTGTTCGAAAAATGATATTGAAAACCTGGGTGTTCTCTTTTCCAACCGATCAACTTTTTTATCTTGGGAAATGTAGTGTTCAATTTATGCCTGCAGAAATATACTTCAACCTGTCTATCATCTTCCGCATTTTATAAACTTCTCCAGCCAACAATTCCTGTGAATGAAAGATGTGTTCTTGTATCTTGCAGGCCTATTCGTGGAATGGAGTCATATCTAACTTCTGATTTTTAGCCATGTCTACCTATTCTAAGAGAGATTCCTTATCTCCTACCAACTCACTCACCTGAGATTGCAAAGTTTCCCTTTCGATTATCATATCATCTATGTGCTCTTGCAGAGATTGTTTTTCACTGATCAAAGCTTCCAACTGTTGATTTGAACTCATTTCCTTTTCCTCCAACTCATCGATGAGAGAGTCGAAGTCAATTCGATTTCCTTTTATAATGACAAGTTCTACATTGAAAGCATCCCTTTCATTTTCTATGTTCTGGTAGTCTAACAATAACTTATTCTTTTTATCTATTACTGCATCCTATTTCTTCTGTAACTCAATCCCTTCACCTCTTGCTTTTACTAAGTTATCCTTAAGCTTCAATAATTTTCCTTTGTTGCATTCCAGATCGTTCATCAGTTTATCAACATTGTCGGCATTTGCTTGAGAGGATGCTATGTTGACTGAAGTAGTGAACTTGCGATATTTGTGGGTGCCTTCCATTATGGTGCTTTCTGGAATAGTTCCCACATTTGGTTGCGCGCCCATTTTCAACCTTTTCTCTGTTCTTCTCGAAATTATCTTCCTTTTGGGGTCAAATATTATCGTATCCATTTTTGCTACCAAATGTTGCTTTTAAGGAGTAAAAGGAGTGAGCCCAAGCTCAACAAATGGAAGGTGGCCTCCCGTAAGTGGAATTCCGGAGATGTCAGGGAGATCTATATCCATGCCTTGAATACTATGGTCTCTTTCTTCTGCTTCTTTATCTTCCGCAACTTTCTTGAGCTTATATTCTTCTTCCCTTTGTTTCTCTAGTTCTGCTGCTTCTTCCATTTCCTTACTGAGCCTCTCTTATTATGCTTCTTCCTCTTTCTTCTTTTGTTCTTCTTTCTTCTTTTGTTCTTCTTCCTTCTTTTTTATTGTTTCCTCTTCTTTCCTTTTATCTTCCTCTTCCCTTTTCTGTATTTTTGCTTCTTCCGCTCGTAGTCTTTATGCTTCCTCTGCTGCCACAACATCTTCTCTAGAATTCTATAATTATGATTCTTTAGCAGTCTCCATAGTACGACTGGAACCTACACCACTTTTCCGTCCAAATCGTTTATTCAAAACTGTCATGTGATTTTCCCTCTGATATACTTCCTCATCTTTAAGGAAATGATCCATGTATTCAAAGTGGATTTTACATGACGCACAGTGTTGAGCAGCCTTTTGTAGTTTGTCATTCCTGACAAAAATATTCTCTCCAAAACAAAATGCTTCTAAGTCCTTTACAAAAACCTCCTCTCCTTTCACCTTAGGGAATTTATACACCCCAATGACAAAGGGAAGTGGTGGGTAGGAAGCCTTTTTATGCCCATTTAAAAAATTGCCTACTCCATTGATGAAGACTTGTCTTACCGCCTCTTTATGTACCATATATTATGTTGCGTACCTTTGCATTAGTGATGGAGATTTGGTACCCCCCATACATCCTGATATACGTGCCTTCCATGGTAAAATAGAAATCTCCATATTCACAGATAATGGCCATCGTGTTGTCCGACAAGAAATTGGGTTCTTCATTAAATATTAGCCAATACAGAGGAATTACGAATTCCTCATAGATAATATTGCAGAAACTTGCATACTTGTGTGCCCACATCATTTGGTAGGCTACATATAGTGGTTTCTTAGTCGGGATCCAGTAGCACCCGACATTGTGGAATGGGTGTCTAATCAAGATGCATTCAATAAGGTAGGAATATATATAGAACTCATCTTTCTTCTGGGTCATCCCTCCTTGGGATGTTGCTATCGTTGATGCCATACTCTCTGAGACATTGTCCTCCCAATTGAAGACGGTACCATGGGATTTGATGTGATACATGAGAGGCACCCAATTGAGCTTATAGATGTTCCCATTTTCCCTACCAAATATTCTGCTCAACATTAAAGTTATAATTATGAATGGTGTTTTCAAATTCTGGGCATCGTATTCCCCACTTCTCTTTGCCTCAACTGCTTTCCAAGGATCAACATTTTCTTAGCATACTCAAAGTGATCCATGTTGACTCCCCTTATCCAGTCATCTTCCATCATCAGTTTAAGGGAGGTAACTTGTATGTTGCGCTAATATGACCAGGTTGGAACGAAGCGAATCCTTCTCCATTCGCCCTAGATATGATCCATGTGCCGACATCCACATGAGTTAAAATCCAACCAATAACTTCTGAACATGGGAAAAGCTTTGGTCGGGTGGTAGCTTTATGGAGAACGTATATTTTAATATTTTGATACATCATCATCTCTTCAATGGATTCATCTAGCATGTTCTGATCTCAGATGAGATGATATAGTTCACCCCATTTAAATTCATTGATGCTCCCGGTCACTGCTCTAGTATCCTCATACATGGTTTCCAGTAGGGTTTCTGAAACAACCTCAATATCGGAATATGATTCTACTACCTTGGGATTACGTTTAGCGGCTCTTCTTTGCATCTCTGAGTCCTGAGGTGAACATAAATCAAGTGTAAATGTACAAGAAAAATCCAATGTTAAAAAATACTTCCAAGCAAAATGATATTGAACATAATATACATTGCAAATGTATGATTTGTCAATATTTTTACAAAACAAAAGATTCATACTTCCATGACATCAAGTGTGTTTGGTTCTTATTCCCTAAAATCCTTCATATTCCATATTAAGTATCCATTTAAAGCTTTCCAGTCCATTCTTTAAGTAGAGTATCTGATTGACTTGTGGTCTCAATAAAATCTTGTTTAATAAGGAATAGTAAAATATCAAAGAAACTGCCAAAGGCGAGGGTAACCCTTAAACAAACAACTTCATCCAATCCGCATTTCTTGGGGAAAAGGTTTTCTAGGTGATCTCTTCACCAGAGACACAGTCTGATATTATACCCTAGAGCATCAAATATTTCTACCGCTACTACCTAAGCTGCATACCCCTATGAGTCTTTCCTAAATTCATGGATGGTTTTTTTAGCCTAAGTGTCCACGTATAAGTATCCATATGAGAATCCAGGTTAACCTATGACACCTAGGGTTAGACACCCTCAGGCCTAGAATATATTCCCTAAACGATATTTAACAAGGAGAACAAGGGAAAGCTACGAGTATGTAGACTAGCCAGTATGTTGGCTGCGAGCTCTCTTTATTCTAAAAACAATACATATATGGTTGGAGGCTCAAGGCCGTTTTTGTAACTTGGGAAAAAGAAAGGGATAAGACGCAGTTGAAAAACAAACACTTTCATAATTTGGACAGAAGAATGTGAGACACCTACCTGGAAGCATGTGAGTGCTCGAAATAGACAAATCCAATGAGGTTCCTTAGCGTTTGGTGAGTGCTCCGCAAATTCTGTTACAAATAATGTTTGTGAAAACAGGGTTAAAACCTTTATATACACCCACCAAACCTAATATTAAATGCATTTCAAAAATACGTGGGAAATGAGGTCCTTTTTCTTGTTTCGACGTATTTCTCATTTTACACCGATAACCTATTTGAAACATTGTGTCGGGGCACTTTTCACAGCAGCGAACTGTGTCGATGGAATTTTCTTTTGGAAGCAACATGTGTCGGCGTTATTTTCAATCTTATGTTGAAATGTTTCGAAGAGGTTTGAACTTCGGCAGCAAAAAATTTCGACGTGATTCTGTTTCACATACCAGTTCCTTATCCATTGGGCGAAATCTCTTTAGCGCAAGTGATCAATTCAAAACTCGATCATGAAGATGGTTTCGGTGCAAAATATACTTATGTTATGAAATGTGGAATTGTGGGAGTAAGGAAATGCAGAAACAAATTTTCAAAAATAACCAATTTCATCCCCCTGCAATCCGTAATGCGATTCTGGAATGTGGACATGCGAAATTGTCGGAATGCAAGAATGCGGGATTGCGGGAATGCAGAATGATTTTCGAACATAACCAATTTCATCCCTACGATCCGCAATGCGATGTGGGAATGAGGAAATGCGGGATTGTGGGATTTTAGGAATGCGGGCATGATTTTTGAAAGTTGGAAATGCAGAAATGCAATCCGCAATCCGCAATGCGATGCGGAAATTAAACCCCTTCCAACCACGTTGGTGCAACTTCGGATTTTTCTCTGACCGTTTCGGCGAAACATCTATTTCTCCTCTAAAACACAATTTCTTCAATAAAACCTAAGTGTTTCGGCGTCTAACTCGCAACTGCTCCGACCATTTTGGCGGAAAATCAAAAGTTCTCCCGACTCAGAAAATGCCCTTTTCTTTTGTCTCTCAAGAAAAATCTAAGTGTAAAAAATGAGTAGATCCAAGATGAAACAAACTCTGAGTAAAATAAAAAATAAAGGAGGGGCCCTACAATTTTATAAAAAAATTGGGGATGAGGTTGCAACTGCAAGAACAAGGTCTTCTAAGAAATTCACCTTCACCCACAATGATGTGGATATTTCTGAAATTTCCACTGGTAGAATTGTTTCCTTATGTGTTGCAGACCATGACTCAAAAGTTTACAAGTTTTATCATTTTCTGCCCTACTCATCACCCAATGCACTCCTGACTCATGCCAATGAAACCAACAAGTTCTGACCTAATATATTTTGCCACCTTAACTATAAGTATTTGCATGATTTGCAAAACATTTATATGGCTAATAGGCTACCAAATATTAAGTTTTCAAAAAGAATTTGTTAGGGTGGCATCCTTGGAAATCACCCTAAGCGCAAGTATGAGAGAGGTAGAGACGAGAGAACTTCACAACCCCTTGAGTTGATCCATAGTGATGTATTAGGTCCTTTTCATACCTTGTCCTTGAGCAATTCAAAATATGTGTTGATTGTCAGTGGTGACTACTCAAGGTACTATTGGGTTTACTTCCTCCAATACCAGTCAGAAGTCTTTGGTTTTTTCACTTTTTTTAAAGCCTTAGTGGAGAATCTATCTGGTAGGAAGATTAAATCCCTTCGAATAGGAAATGGCGGGGAATATGTCAAGTCTAATTTTCAGCAAATTTGTGCTGATGTTGGAATTCAAATGAAATATATTGTGCCCTACACACCTAAACAAAATGGCGTGGCAGAGAGAAAGAATAGATCCCTCAAGGAGATGGCCACTTGCATGTTAGAGTCCAAGTATTTGTCTCCAAGAATCTAGGATGAAGCCATTAATTGTGTAGAATATATTTAGAATAGAGTGCCACATAAATACTTGAAAGGTATGACTTCTTTTGAAGCCTGGAGTGGGCACAAGCCAGATGTGTCACATTTCAAAATTTTTGGCTCTAAAGCATGGGCTAGAATACCTCCTAAGAAGAGAAGGGATTTGTAGCCCTAAAGCCAACCATGCATATTTGTTGGATATCCACAAGATTCAAAGTGTTACAAATTTCTCAATTTGACCACTCAAAATACCTTCATTGAAAGGAGTGCACAATTTGAAGAAGAACCCTTGCAGACAGTTCAATTGGAAGAAGGAGAATGTTCACATCCACCACCTGATGAAGTAACTGATACCTCAAGTGAAAATTCAGATTCTGAATATGATGATGATGAAGAAGAGAATTTGATTGCATGTCCAAATCCACCTAGAATACCTAAGTGGGCTTAAAAAACCATTGAAGCAGCAGGAGAGTTTGTGGGTGACCCTTAAGATACTAGGAAGACTCGGTCTCAATTTGACAATGCACATTGTGTATTTTCAGCTAGTGATCCTTACCTTCTTGAAAGATTCTATCTAATGATTGGATATTATACTGTATCATATGCTGTGTATTTCAAATATCCCAGATGGAAAGAATCCATGGATGAAGAGTTTCAGTCTCTTCAAAATAACCAAGCCTGGGAATTAGTTTCTTTGCCACCTAGCAGGATATTGGTTCAGTGTAAATGGGTCTTTCCAACAAAGGTGGATGCTTATGGTGCAGCAGTTAAGTACAAAGAAAGTATGGTGGATAAGGGATTCTCCCAAGTCCAAGGTATTGACTGCAATGAGACTTTTGCACCGGTAGCCAAGGTAGATTCAATTAGGCTAATTCTAGAAGTTGCAGCATCCAACCAATGTGAAGTGCACCACATGGATGTAAAGAGTGCATTCCTCCATGGATACCTTGAGGAGGATACTTATATGCAGCAGCCAGAATTTTATGTGAATGATCCCTCTCTTGTCTGCATATTGAAAAGGTCTTTCTATGGTATCAAGTAGGCTCGTAGAGCCCGGTATGCCAAAATGGACAGTTTTCTTCTATCACAAGGTTTCAATAGATGCAAATCTAACCAAATGTGTATTTGAAGCATGTTAATGGTTGTATTTTACTCATAGTATTATATTATGATGATATTCTAGTCAATGGAATACCTACTGATGAGATTGCTTAAATAAAATTTGCTTTGCATCATGCATTTTCTATGACTGAATTGGGACTACTTAGACAATTTCTAGGACATGAGATCATTCAGTCCACTTCAGGAATAAATTTATATCAGTCAAAATATGCATCATATATTCTCATAAATTTTAGGATGCAAGAATGTAAGCCAACAAAGACTCCCTTTCTCTCTGGAGTAAGGATTGAATATGGTGATTCTTTCTCGCTAGTGAACAACACTTTGTATAGGAAGCTAGTTGGGAGTTTGTTGTACTTTACACACTCTCGACCTAATATAGATTTTGCAATTAGTGTTGTGTCAAGGTATATGCAAGATCCTAATGAGATCCATTGGAGTCCTTCCAAAAGGATCTTGCATTATGTGCAAGGAACCAAGTCATTTGGGATTCATTATGATACAAATTGTTCATTGGATCTTTATGGTTTTTCAAATTCTTCTGAGGTTGGAGACAACTTAGACCAGAATTCAAATTCTGGATATGTTTTCATGCTTGGAGGAGGTCCAATATGCCAGTCAAGAAAAAAAAAAGTTCCATTTCACTTTCATATACATGGGCTAAATACCGAGGAGTTGTAAATGCAACCACTTAGGGTGTCTGGTTGCAAGGTATGCTTTCATAGTTTGAGATTGACTTCTGCACACCTACAATAATTTGGTATGACAATCAAAGTACCATTGAAATATCAACTGGCCCGGTGCAAAGACAGAGAACCAAGCATATAGAAATTCACATGCATTACATCTGAGGACTAATGCATGATTAGATCATATATTTGCAGTAGTGTCCTACTTCTGAGAAAACTATATATATATATTCACCAAAGCATTCACATAGAAGACTTCCATCCATCTCATAGCACTGCTTGGAGTGGCTGAAGATATGGTGAAGAAAGATTGAAAATAACTTTTTTCCAGTTTTTGTTTGTGTCTAGTTTAGAGGGGAGGTTTTTCCCAAGAGGTTTTCTTTCTTTCCTTGCTTTTTGGACAAAATATATGTAAAAGGTTGAACAAACCCATAGTTGTCGGGCCCTTCAGTTTTTTGATTTTGTACTCACATACATTCAGGCTTAAGGGGGGGTGTTGGAATAAATTTACCCCATCTAGACTTAGTATATAAGTTATTATATTTTTTTTATACTTTCCTAGGTGTTAGACTAGGTTGTTGGCCCCATTATGCCTTGTAGGCCCACTGCTTGCCATACTTATCCACTTATGCACCTTATGATGATTTCTGCCTGCTTTTATGACTGTTCTAAATAGTAATACCACTCATCAAGCTTTTAGCCTACTTTGTTCTTCTTTTTGGCTCATAAAGAAGCATGCTCTGCTTTTTGAGTTGGATAAGGATAAAGCAAGGGAACCTCTTTGGTCTTAGCAAGTTGTTATATTTTTGGCCATCACATCCTCCCTGATTTTATTTTCTAAATCCATCATCTCTCCTCTTTTTCATCACACATGGGTTTCCATATTTGATTTTTCCAATTCGTGGGCCTCTTGACTGAGTTGGAAAGCTGATGTTGCCACTGAAGGGTATTTTCATGAGCCGTAAGATTGATTTTTGTGAGCTGCTCGAATGCCTACTTAGCCATTCAAATTTCATCCTTATGTATATATTTGGATAGCCACGAGGGAAAATTTTAAGGATTCATACTTATTTAAAAGTGTATAAACCTTGGCAAATCTTACCACTTCTTAAAATGTCAACTATAAAATATTTGGCGATATTTTCTTAAAAATATTTCAATTTCTAAGGATGTTATATAGTTTATATAATAATTTGGCAATTTTTAGAGTGAAAAAATTTCATCCCATCGAAATTGAACGAAATAGGGCTTCAAAAAATGCAATTTAGCGAATATATTTTTGGAAAAAAAGCATGGAAAAATATCCCATGGGATAAATTTCACCCCTAAAACGTTCTTTAACAACCACTTCATTTCCCAAGTTTGGCTGATGTACAATTAATCAATAGAGTTTTATTGTGTGCATCATTTATGTCTCAATTTTTAGTGTAATTATGCAATCTTTGCTTAGCAATTGTGTGAGGAATTTATTATGAGCATAGATTAGCCTGTGATTAGTTTTTCACAAAAATGAAAAACAAAAAATACCATTTTGAAGATGACACATTGATGTGCGGTGTATATCTTTTTTGAAATTTTGTGGTTGTGTAATTTTTATGATGATTTTTCTTTGTGCCGATTCAAAGATGTGGACATGGTAAAAAGAAGAAGAAGTGTCATATGAACTCAAAAAATGGTAAATTATATGCCAATGGATAGACGATGCATTGATGAATCCATCGGTATGAATTTCACCACCTATGGTGCTTCCCAGTACAGGGTTTAGGCCTGGTAAAGAGGCTAGTAGGATTAAATTTGCAGAAAAGGGGGCTAAAATCCTATTTTTAAAGCCCTCGATTGAGGTTTTAAGCACATTTTAAAATACCTCGATTGATTGTTTATGTGTAGTTAAGCCAGAATCTTGATCAGGCTTTTAAAAACCTCGATTAGAAGAGATTTGTGATGCATTCTTCTTCTTAAAGTTAACTATTTGGGTGCCCTTGTAAGAGCTTGTACTAATAATTGTTAACTAGCTATTAATTAATTACTAACTAATGAAAATTTCCTAGCTAGTAATTAGTTAATAATTAGTTTGGATAGGAATTACTAATTAGTTCATAATTATTTATCTGATTACTAATTAGTTAATAATTACTAACTAATGAAAGTTTTAATACTTCAATGTCTAAATTAAATCAATAAAATTTGGTATATCTTATCATTAATAAATTTATTATATTTATATCAATTAAATTTGATATTTGCCAATTCTAAAACAAGGTGAATAAATATGTACAATATTCTTCCAACTAAACTAGATAAACTGGAGTATTGTCATATATATATATATACACGCACACACACATTAAAATAAAGCATAATTAATTTTTAATCGAATAGTGAGTATATATAATCAAGAAGATACAATTTACATTACATTAAAATCAAACATAGAACTATAAGATAATAAAATTTACTAAAACATAATTTCAAGGAGAAGAATGATACATGTGGGTACTAGTAAATACCTTGAAGAGGAATAAGGTAAAGGCAGTACGATCGCCACTATCTCTAGATTTTATACATGTAGATATGGGTTATAGAGTAATTGGTGTTATAGATGTGACTGAAATCATGACAAATGGGGATAAAGGTCCTTTGGTTCTTAGTTCTTAATCATAAGCAAGGATTACAAACCAAAGGACCATTTTCTGTATTTTCCATGATTTCAATCACATCTATAAACACCAATTACTTTGTTATTACTTCTATAACGCCTCTCTACCATGTCGAGCTTCTATGCAACGGAAGTGGTGAAATAAGATGTGATTTTCAAGCTTCTACGCAATATATGTGGTGAAATAAGCTACAGTTTGTTGCTATTTTATTTTTGTAACTATTGGAGGAGCTCAATTGAGATTCTAAATTCCACAAGTGGGAAATATACCATGACCTTTTGTTTTAATTTTTTTATCAGACACAAATACTCAAGTGATATTTTAGAGCTTGATTGATGGTAACTTAATACAACTATCCATTGAGCTATCGAGAGTGATCGGGGGTCTTATTAACTCTCGATCGAGCATTTTAAAATAGATCAATCGAGTGTCCGATTAAGCCCTCAATCGAGCTTTTGAAAGATCGATCGAGGACTTGTCAAGAGCTCAATAGAGCTTGTTTTTACCATACTGATGCCCTCCGCTAGCCAAAAAATGTTACCCATCTTCATGGGAAAACCCAAATAGCATATCTCCTTTGATCCAAATGGATTTAGTTTCCCCCCAATGATTGTTATTGTGTAATCTTTGGGAAATGAAAAATATTTTAAATTTTATTTATGCATTACATTAGTTTTCTTTTTGTAGAATGATAAAAGGTATATGTTTTGAGTGTGCCTAGGTTTGTTTGAAGAGATTCAGGAGTAGCAAGCAAGGATCCATGGATTAGAGCTCATTGAACAACCATCACTTCAAGAGGTCTTTCCCATTCTCTCCCCTAACTCTTAGAATTTTCTGAATGATGAAGGATATTTCTTAGGAAAGCATATAATTGTCCATTTATATCTTTGTCGATAACCCTCACCTAGTCATTGGGACAGACGTCCCTTGCTCTTTAGCATTGCGAAAAATTTCCTCACAACAAAATGAAGGCCACTCTTTTGAATCCTTCAAGGCATTGTGAGTCAAGATCCTAGAGATTTTAACATGCAAATAATACACCATCGCTTTCATTGTTTATAAAAGTAGTGTTGTTCAAGAAAAATATACTCCCATAGAACACTCTTTAGATTTATCACATTGCTAGTAAATATTATTCCTACTGTTTATAAAACTCTATATATTTTCTTAAAAAACTATTTTACTTCGAAACACTCAACCTTGGAATTTCGGTGAATTGAAAACCCTAACCATCTACCTAACAAACCATTGTTGTTGATTTCTCCACATCCACAACCACAAAATCTATAATACCTAAAAAAAAAAATGAAATGACATTTCCTTCCATATCCATACACATACCTAAATTAAAATTAAAATTAAAAAAAAAAAAAAAAAAAAAAAAAAAAAAAAAAAAAAAAACCTGTAATTTTTAAAACAAATCCAACAAATAATCCATCTAAACCACCATTACTAACAACCAATCTACATACTATATGAAAACACCTACAACCCCAAGCCTATTACTAACAACCAATCTACATACTATATAAAAACACCTACAACCCCAACCCAACCCTTGCATTAGACAATAATATCCAATCTACATAACATATGGAAGCACCTACAACCCTTGTGAATTAGACAATAATCGCATGTAACATATCCCAATAGCCATCACCCTCCTTTCTCATTCTTTTCTCACAATGGTTACAATTGGTTTCTATATTATTTTAACATAATATAATGACTTATTTTGCAAATACTTAAACATGTTATGTTTCTTATAAGCATAGTAGCATAATTCGAGTACTATTTGATACATAAAAATAAGCAACTAAAAAATATAATACTAATAAAATACGAAAATAGATTTTTTATATATGACACTTTTAATCAAATATACAAGAAAATACCATAAATGTATATCTCACAAATGTTATTTACAATTAAAATTATTTTTTAAGAAACAAAAATATTGCTATAGTTCGTATTTAGTTATTAATAATGATTTTAATAAAAATAAAAATGTATTTAAATTTGTTTTTTTAAATTGATTTTCAAAATTTAATTTACCACTAATAAATTACGCATGCATACTGAACCAATTATATTTATAAAAAGAAAAAATCATTTCATATTTTATATTTATTTGAATAACTACATTTAGTGATAAATATCAATACTTGATATCTTTTAACAGATTAATTAATCAAATGTATAAAAAATGACAATATTTAAATATACTTTTTGATAATAGGCTATCTCATAATATTTTTTATAATTTTGATATATAAATTAATTAAATTTTAATATATTTAAATGGTCTTAAAAAGTAAATTTAAATGGTCATAATTTTTTTCGTGTGAAAATGTTGGTCAATCTTATATAAAAAAAACTTAATAATCAATTTAATAAATGTCCATAAAGTATTTTAAGGAATAAGATTTCTAAATAATAATTTTATAATTTTTTTGGTATTGGTTTCAAATATTTCAAAAAATTCAATGAAAATTTCAAATATAGGAAAGTATCTTCGACATCCAAAGTTAAAAAAATTATTATGAAAAATAACATATTACGATGAAACATTATTTACTTTTTTATATATTTAAATGATTTTTTAATATATATTTAAAAATGATTTATTTTAATTAGAAATATTTTCTCATGATGTTGAGGGTTTGGCTTTTGAGATAGTAATCATAATAGGTTGGAATATTGGTTTTGGTCATGTGAAAACATTCCAAGTTGAAAATCTTATAAAGGAAAAAGAAAATAGTATGGTAAATATGTTAATTATATCTAATTAATAATAAAAGTAAAAATATGTGGGAGAATTATAACAAGTTGAATCATAAAGATGTTTTGAAAAATAAAATTTGAACGTTATTTTTAGAAATTTTATAAGCAAATTCATTTACAAATAACTTATTCAAGTCACAAAAAGTTTAAAAGTTTTAATAAAAATGTACATGTACAAATTGCAAATGGGTAAGTAATAATTTATCTAATGAAATAATAATATTTAATCATTTAAATATTTGGATATATGTTAATACCTAAAACCAAAAAAATTAAATTAAACTTCTAAAACATTAAAATTTATATATAATTTTGAGAATTTTTATAAACATATCCACATATCCATTGTATATGAGAATCTTTATAAACATATCCCCAAATGTAAAATAGAAAATGCAAATAGATACATATTAGTGCATAATAATATTTAACTAATTGTAAGAATGAGTAATTTCTTCCTTTGATATTAGAAGTGATAGTTTTAAGTATAGTTAGGTAGATTAGTTAATGCGGGAAACTTTGCTCTTGTTACATGTTCATATCAATTGTAGCTGTGTTTGTCTTTTGTGATTTTTGTGTTTTTGCTGTGAGCATCAGATCCTCTGCCTATCCAACAGATTAGTATCTGTTATCAGAGCAGGTTATTGTTATTGAGTGTTTCTCTATCAGTTGAAGCAAGTTGTAGGATTTAGAAGAGACCTAAAGAAGCATTTCCCCATGTGCAGAAGGGAAGAGTGGCGCTGTAAGAGAGTTGAGCAAACCAAAGGAAGAGGAATCCGAGAAAAGGTCCCTGTAGAAGACTGTGGATGTGGTTGTGAGACGACTGCCATTGTTTCTATTTTGAAGGAGCATTGTTTCTATTTTGAAGGAGCCAAGTAACTCATGGAAACCAAGTAACTCATGGAAGAAACACAAGGGTTATTGGTGCATGCCTAGGAGCAAGAGCGTGTATAAGGTATGCATAAAACCATATAAAAGAAAAATAATTAAAAATTACCGTGGTGGAGATCAACGGTCAAAATTCACAACTCTAGCTTGAGAAGCTTACATCATCAAAGAAGATTTGGAATGCGTTATTTTTATGAAAATAAGATCAATCTAATTTCAAGTCCGTAAAACTTAACAAAGCGTCCATAAAACGTTTTTTGAGTCCGAACTTGTTGTTAAGTCCGTGCTATGTTATAAGCCCATTAAATCTCAGACATGTTGGTAAAAGTTACATAAAATTAAAAAAATATCCAAGATTTAATGAAGAGGTTTCTTTTAAAGAATATGGGATATTAAAAGGTAGGAAATTTAAAAGGAAATATATTTTCTTTTGAAAATAAAAGAGATGTAATTTCTGAGTAAGGAAAAAGAGGTCAGCAGGCTTGAAATTTCGGATTGTAATATTTTAAGAAAATGTCATCCAAGAGCAATTTAGGTCAATCTCAACGTCTTGTTCTAACATGAAAAAATTATGAGTTTTGGTCAATGAGAATGAAATCATTCTTGAGGTCATTGGAATGTTCGGAAACAAATGAAAATAGGTTCATAGAACCAGATCAAGAAACAATTTAGACCATGACAAATGCAGAGAGAGCACAATTAAATGAACGGAGGAAGAGAGAAGCCAGAGCACTATGACTAATTCAGTACGGTATTGCTGATTCAATATTTCAAAAATAACAAATGCTTCTACTGCAAAGGAATCCTGAGATATTTTGGAAAAAAACATATCAAGGCAAAGACAAGGTGAACAATGTGAAATTGCAGAATATAAAAACAAAATTTGAAACTTTGAAAATGAAAGAGTTTGAGAAAATAGATCAGTTTATGAACAAGGTAATGGCAGTGGTCAATCAAATAAGGACTCGTGGAGAAGACATAAAAATGACATGGTTGTGCAAAAGGTTTTGAGAAGCCTTACTAAGAAATTTGGTATGGTAGTAGTTTCCATTGAAGAGTCTAAGGACTTTTCAACATACTTAGTAGATGCGATGACATGATCATTATTTTCCTATGGATCAATAATAGGGAAGAAGAATCACTTGAACATGCCTTCAAGACACAAGCATGTGTTAGTAGAGGCAGAGGAAGATATAGCATAGGCAAGGGCAAATCTAACAACTACAGTTCACAAAGAGAAAACAAGCCAAGTATGGAACACGAATACAAGCCACAACACCCTATGAGATCAAGGGGAGAGGCAAAGGCTATCAACAAAATAGGAGGTATGAAAAATCTAAAAATCAATGTTATTATTGTAAAAGATTTGGTCATTTAGCCAATGAATGTAGGAAAAAACAGACAAACTTAAATAAAAACAAAGCTAATGTTTCTAATACATCTCAAAGTACATCATAGGCGATGTTCTTAAGCTGTCATGAAGCTCAAGGACATAATAAAGATCTTTGGTTGCTAGACAGTGGTTGTAGTAACCATATGACAGGAGATACACGTCTGTTTGTGAATGTAGACAATTCAATCAAGTTTGATGCCATATTAGGAGATGATAAAGTTGTCAATGTACTTGGTAAAGGGACAATTAGTTTTCTTACCAAGGAGAATGAGAAAAAGAATATGTTTGATGTCTATCTAGTCCTTGGTCTGAAGCACAATTTGATCAGTGTTGGTCAACTCACATAACATGGTTACAAAGTCATATTAACAAATAATGCTTGCACAATGTTCGATAAATTTCCAAGTAGAAAACTCATTGCCAAAATTAAAATGACCAAGAATAGAATGTTTCCTTTAACTTTAAGGAATGTCAGTTAGTTAGCTTCACGTGTTCACAATGTCACAATGCTAAATGATCCTTGGTTATGGAACTTGAGATTTGGTCATCTACACTTTGGTGGAATAAATTTATTACAGCATAAGCAAATGGTTAAAGACTTGTCAGTAGTACATGAACCAACAAATTCTTGTGAGAGTTGTTTATTGGCAAAGCAACATAGGGATAGCTTTCTAGCTAGTGCATCCTACAGATAAAGAGCACCATTGGAGTTGGTGCATACTGATTTATGTGGTCCCATGCAAACAGTGTCCTTAGGAGGACACCTTTATTTCATGATTTTTATTGATGATTTCAGTCGAAAGACTTGGGTATATTTCCTAAAGTACAAATCTAAAACTTTTGACAAGTTAAGGAGTACAACGATTTAGTAGAAAAAAAAAGTGGTCTGCACATTAAAGTTTTAAGGTCTAACAGAGGAGGTGAGTATGATTCCAACGACTTTGAAAATTATTGCAAATATCATGGAAATAAAAGACAATTTACAGCCAGGTATACTCAACAAAATGGGATAGCAGAAAGGAAAAATAGAACCGTAATGAATATGGCTAGAAGTATGCTCAAAGAAAAACAACCTCAAAATGAATTTTGGGGTGAAGCAGTTGCATGTTCAATCTATATTTTGAATAGATCACTTACAAAGAGTGTAAAAACAAAGTTCCTCAAGAAGCATGGAGTGGAACAAAGTCAAGTGTTTCACATTTCATAGTATTTGGTTGTGTTGCTTATGGACATGTTCTTGAACAACTATGAAGAAAGTTGGATGATAGAAATGAAAAATGCATTTTTACAGGGTACAATGAGCATTCAAAAGCCTATATGTTGTACAATCCAGTCATAAAGAAATTTATAGTAAGTAAAGATGTGTAAGTCAAAGAAGCAGAAGCTTGGAACAATCAACTACAACTGGAAATTCAACACCTTTATTACTAGCAGAAAATCAAGTGGAACTAGCAAGACAACAAGGATCTCCATCCAGATTACCAAGATTGCAAATTCAAGGTGAAAATTCAAGTCATGGAGAACATCAAGGTAACAATCCTCGCTCTAGTAGTGATTCGAATCCTTTTTAGTTTCTTTGAGAAATAAAAAGACAAGAAGTTTAAGAGAAATTTACAATCAAGATGATGAAGTAGATATGCAAGTGCATTTTGCATTATTTTCTTGTGACCCTATGCATTTTGAAGAGGCTATCAAAGAAGAAAAATGGATTCAAGCAATGAATGAATAAATTGAGGCAATTGAAAAGAATGACACTTGGGATCTTGTAGATCTTCTATAAGGTAAGGACAACATTAGATTTAAATGGATTTATAAAACTAAATTCAATGAAAAAGGAGAAGTGGAGAAGCATAAGGCAAGACTAGTTGCAAAAGGCTTTGCACAACAGGCTGGTATATATTATGGATAAAATTTTCCTCCAGTAGCAAGGTTAGACACCATTAGAACAATGTTTTCATTAGCAGCTTTAATTAAATGGCATGTATATCAATTAGATGTGAAATCAACATTTCTAAAAGGAATTTTGGAAGAAGTGTACATAAATCTACCACCTGGATATGAAATCGGGAATCAAGAGCATAAAGTTTACAAGCTGAAAATTGCACTATATGGTTTGAAACAAGCACCAAGAGCATGGTATGGAAGAGTTGATTCATATTTAATTAGCAATGGATTTTGCAGAAGCAAATATGAACCCACATTGTACACCAAAACATAGATCAACAAAACAAAATTTTGATTGTATGTCTATATATATGTAGATGATATAATTTACACAGGAAATTTAATGCTAGAAAATTTCAAATCAGTCATGAAAATAGAGTTTGAAATGACAGATCTTGGTTTATTGAAGTATTTTCTTGGCATTGAAGTTGAACAATGAAACAGTGACATATTTATATGTCAACAAAAGTATGCTAAAAATGTTATGAACAGATTTATAATGACAAATTGCAAACCAGCAGACACTCCAGTGGTAACATGCACAAAATTAATCAAGCAGGATCAAGGAACAACAGTGGATCCCACTTTATATAAGAGATTAGTTAGCATCTTGATATATTTAACAACCACAAGACCAAACATTATGTATGTTGTCAGTTTAATTTCCAAGTTCATGGAAACTCCAAAAACTTCCCATTGGCAAGTAGGTAAAATAATTTTGAGGTATATTGCAAGTATAGTCAATTTTGGCATCATGTATTCAACCACAAATTCCAGATCTCTAGTTGGATACACTGACAGTGATTTTGCAAGAAGTATTGATGACAAAAAGAACACTTGAAGTTATGCATTTCATCTTGGATCAGGTCCGATTTCTTGGGCATCCAAAAAGAAACCCATTGTGACAATATCTTAAGCAAAAGCAGAGTATGTGGCAGCAACTTCAACAGCCTGTCACATTGTATGGTTGAGAACATCTATTAGAAGATCTCCAACATAAAGAAAATGAAGCAACACACATCTTTTGTGATAACAACTCACCCATAGCATTATCCAAAAATTATATATTCAATCGAAAGGGAAAGCATATTGCTACAAGATATCATTTTATAGGAGAGCTTGTAAGGAATGGAGAAATATGTTTGGAATTTTGTAAATCCAAAAACCAATTGGTTGATATCTCCACTAAGCCATTAGCAAGAGACAAATTTGTAAATCAAAGGAATGATCAAATTAAGGGGGAGTGTAAGAAGGAGTAATTTCTCTCTCTTATATATGTGTTATGACATAAGTAATTTGCATGATGTACAAACTCTGATATTAGAAGTGATAGTTTTAAATACACTAGGGTAGATTAGCTAATGAGAATTGCTTATATATATGTATGTTTTTTAGTAGCAAATGTAGAGAGTGAGTTTTGTGTTAATATTCAACATAATCAAAATACCTAGACATATATTAAGATCTATTGCATTGTAAAACCAATAGAAGAAAATAAACTAATAAACAAATGGACCAATAATTTACTTATATAAAAATCTTTAAAATGAAATTTGATGAAGTTTAGAAACATCTAAACCATTGAAAACTTATTTTCTCTACATTTGTGGGTAATTTCCAAAGTATTACAATGGTGGAGATTCTTCAACATTGTTTTTAGTATTTTACTACCAAACCAATAATTTAATTATACAAAAATCCTTAAAATGAAATTTAATAAAGTTTAGAAACATTATACCATTGAAAACTTATTCTCTCTACATTTGTGGGTAATTTCCAAAGTATTACAATGGGATTCGTTAACACTGTTTTTAGTATTTTACTATCGACGAATAATTTACTTGTATAAAAATCCTTAAAATGAAACTTAATAAAGCTTAGAAACATCTATACCATTGAAAACTTACTCTCTATATTTATGGGTAATTTCCAAAGTATTACAATGGGGGAGATTCTTCAACATTATTTTTAGTATTTTACTACCAAACCAATAATTTACATATAAAAATCTTAAAATGAAATTTATTAAAGTTTAGAAACATCTATACCATTGAAAACTTATTCTCTTTACATTAATGGATAATTCTTTTACTTTTTATTCTCTCTACATTAATGGGTTATTCTTTTACTTTAATAAAACATCTATATCATTGAAAACTTATTCTCTCTACATTAATGGGTTATTCTTTTACTTTAATAAAACATCTATACCATTGAAAACTTATTCTCTCTACATACATTAATGGGTAATTCCAAAATATTACACTCCTACATTTATAAATAATTTCCAAAGTATTACAATGAAGAAGATTCTTCAACATTGTTTTTAGTATTTTCACAAATCCGCTCCTTAAAAAAAGAATCACCAAAGTCCATATCAAGTTTGCAATGTGGATAGGAAAAGCGAGCTGCTAGTGATTGAAAATTGAATTGTGGGGTGAATGTACCGGAGGAGAGTAGCTCGGATGATACGTGCATATTGTGGATACCATTGTTAAAAGTAATCTCGGCCAATCGCTAGCTCACACCTGTGAGCACTTGCCCAAGCGCTGCCAGATTTTTTTTTTATATTTTTTGTGAAAGCATTGTTCTGATCTTAGTAGATAAATAGATAAACACTACCAAATCAGTAAATATTGGGATACAATCTTCGTGTTCAGAGGGACCCTTATTGCTTTGCTACTTTTATTTTTTATTTCTCATCTTTGATTTATGTATCCCCCGATTCCCATTTGATCTTTATCAAAAGGTTATTGGGTGTGCTATTATATAGTCTTCAGGAACTTTATAAACAAATTCACAAATCCATTTACTTATAGAATTGTTAAACAAATTCACAAATCCATTTACTTATAGAATTGTTAAATATGAAACCATGAAAACGCAAATACAAAAGGCGCAGAGTAATGAATAAAATTTGAACATTAAGTTATCCTTACCATTTAATCATTCAGAATACTCAACCATCTATTTAGATCTAAAACTAAAGAAGCTTTAACTATAAAAATGTTTTGAAACATCTACACTTAGAGCACTGTTATAGAGTTTTGGGAAAGCTTTATCAAATAATAATTAGTAAATTCATTTTGATTGTAAAAATAAATTCAGTATTCCAAAAAACTCTTAGAATACCAAAAATTCTAGAATTTGATAGTTGTAATTTAGAATTTAAAAAATTATATCTAAAATTTTCAAAATAATACTCTTAAAAATCATTTATACAAATTCAAATGGTAGAATTTACTTGCTTTATTAATGCAGGCTTTGGCTTTATTAATTTAGATAATAAGTTTGTTTGTTTAGATGAGAAAATGAAATGTTCAGAAAAAGATAAGTTGAACCATAACGAGGCCTGAACTAAAATAAAGATAAGTTGAACCATGATGATGTTTTGAAACATCAAAACTGCGATAACAGATATATCATTCTGTTCAGGATCGATAAGTTTACAAATACATTTAAGTATATATAAGGTTGTTGACTTGACAATAGCAGAAAGGCAGTAGAGGATTAATGAGCATAATAATACTTAGGCTTCATTGATACTGAGTTTCTGAGAGCTACCAAGGAGTTTCGAGATAGCAGATTTTGACTGCCTCAACCGTTCAACACTATTATTGAGGTTCTTTCGCTTGGTAGCTATTATTGGACTTTCTTCAAACACATGCTCCATCATATTCAAACCCGGCTCAACCACATCCTTTACAATCTCATTAACAACGCCATTTTGAACCAATTTTTGAGACATGAATCGCAGATGTAGTGGAATCTGATCAGCTAACCTCAGCCTTACCACATTCCAATAAGCGATGAGGCTAATCTTCAACTCGAAGGCCGCCTCAAGCTCGCCAAAGCTGATATTTGGCACGTTGTCCAAATTAATTTTTCCAATCCCTTCAATGCAAATAGTATGTGATTTGGTCTCGACGGCCTGCATGAATTCTTTCTTCTTTTCCTGCAATCTGGATAAGGATTCGGCATAGTTAGGACTCATGGTGAGAACTATACTCTTCTCCATTTCCATCATATCTTCAACAAGCTTAATGCAATCAGCCGTTTTTCTCCCAATAAGAGCTTGAAAAGCTCTCCTTGATGATGACTGCAGCTTCGGATAGCTTTGTGTTTTAAGATCAATCACACGACATATGACTTTGTCCAGGTAGTCGCAGACATTGATGGCTAAGTCTCTGCTTGTCTCAGACACGGAATCAATATGATTCTTCAACAAGCTTACAAGAGCATGATGAGGCAAAAAGTTTGCAAGACTGATACCCTGCACCTCTTCCATTAACTTTATTTCCTGGGACAGAAAATTTTCTTCTGATATTGATATTGCACTTGCTTTAAGTAGATCACGAGAATAAGTCTTGAACATCCTGTTCAAGCAAGCAGTGCAATGCATATCAGGCTCTTCCTCAAACTCCTCAAAGTCCCCCAGCATAGTAATCCTGCTTAATGTACCTTTGATGGCATCCATAGCTTTCATAAACTCAAGCATTGCATCTGCAGCCGAAGAGAAACGCCTAGGCAATGCAGCAAGTTCTGACTGCCTCTTGGAAAGTGTGGAATCGATTTTTTGGACAATATCCGGAAGGCACTTACAGATTCCCATTGCTTGAATCTGCATAAGCTTTTTCCCCAATACGGGTATTCCAACCATTGATTTATCTATGCTAGAAAGATGAGGATTTGTTCTAAACAATTCACTTTCTCTTCGCCTTGCTTCAGTTTTAGATTCAGACCCTATTCTATTTCTCACACAAACATACCCGTGACCAATATTAACAGCGTCCCTTGTCACTTTCTCCAGAAGGCCTTCAGGAGCTTTGTCAACTTTGGTTACCACGGCCAAAGTTCTTTCACCATGTTGATCAACATCCTGAGACATTTTTATGGACTCACAAGTGGGAAAATCTACAGTGGCAGATAATACATTCAGAATGATGCTCTCTTTGGGAGTAATGTATTGCGTGATTATTTTTGTAATCTGTTCATATATATTTCTTGGCTGCCCATTCACAGGGACCCTGGTTATCCCAGGTAAATCAACCATGGTCAAATCTGGAGCATCAGTCTTCTTAACATGAAGTGTCATAGGCGTATCACTTACACCCTTGTCACTTCCTGCAATCTCTTCTGTAACTGTATTAAGTGTTTGTGAAATTTCTGTTTCTAAAATTTTCTTCTTTTTTCCATTGTATTCGAGCACAATTTCACATTCCTCGGGTTTGCAGTTTTGCAATCTCATAATAAGCGGGAGCCTAGTACAAATCCCTTGCCCCGTAGGGAGGCTAATCCCTGCAAGAGATTCCAGTACACTTGATTTCCCCGACGACTGATCGCCAATAACAACAATAGTAGGGAGCCGGATACCCTCTTTTACTACTCCGAGATTGCGTAATGTGTCAACTGCATCGAGCAGCGGCCTAATACGCTCATTATAACTCTGGCTCAAGTTTAGTGCATCTCGACTAATCAACTCTAAGTTGTCGAGCATCTGATACATATTCGTATCCACCATTCTCTTCGGTTGGAATGCTGATTACTGCGGGCATTAACCGAAATAATATAAGAAACACGATTAAGTTTCTTGAAACGTTAGTTCCAAAACATTGTTCAAAACTATTTGTATTGAAGAACTTGTTCATGAATTATATGGCTATACCATATAATTAAACATTTATATTTATTCAGGCAGTACTGTACAAATTAACTATTCACTAAAAATAAGTTCTATTTAGGCAATACTCAAATCATCATATCAGTTCTAGTTTGGTCGTCATGAAACCTGTAGTGACTACAAAAGAAGTGGAACCTGTAGTGACTACAAAAGACGTGGAGAAGAAGGTCATCATGAAGGGGATGAAGAGGACGACCCGAGGGTTAGATTGGACAGGAATCAACCTTAAAACACAAGACCGGACCGGCACAGAGGACCCAAAGAAACAAGAGGCAGAGAGAGAGTCACAGAGCAAATTAGAGGTAGAGGTAGATCTAGGAAAATGTAGCTACAACAAGCTAAAGGTACCTTTTTCGTGTGGAAGCTAAGGTGGACATAAGAAATTATGCGAGTGAAGTGGGATGCTATCAAACGAATCAATGGCTACATTAGATAAAAGTATAATTAAGTGTATATGAGGTCCCTCGAAAACAAAGAATCTCCATTAAATCTTGAAGGACATGGTTTGGCATAGTGGGAATGGTTTTGCATGGTGGGAAAGTGATGCAGAAAACAGAGCATTGGAGAATGAGTGATTAGGAATTTTTCAAAGACATGATAAAAGCATAATTCTATCCAATTGGGTATGAGTTGCATCAAAAAATTATATAGCATAACTTTAAGTAAAGGCAAGAACAATCAGTGTAAAAGTTCACTATTGAGTAAGTAAAGAGGGTTAGTTGTACCTGAAAAGTTCAGAAATGTTTGTTAAAGACAGGGTGCATTATTATCACAATTTCAACTTCCATTAATGTTGTTCCAGCTACGCAAAGGCAAGAACAATCAGTGCAAGAGTTCACTATTGAGTGAGTAAGAAGGTTAGTTGTCTCTGAAAAGTTCAAAAATGTTGGTTAAAGACATTGATGCATTATTACCACAATTTCAACTTCCATTAATGTTGTTCTGGACCAAGACAATAGATGAAGGTAGTATGCAAGCATGGAATCTTAAAAACAAAAAGAAAGAAAAGGAAGAATGGAATCTTAAAAACAAAAAGAAAGAAAGGGAAGAACAAGATGAAGTGGAATGGAAAGAAGATTGTGGCAAAGACACAATGGCCAACCCTAAGGGAAGAACAAGATGGAGTGGAATGGAAAGAAGATTGTGGCAAAGACACAATGGCCAACAATGTAACAAGGTAAGGCATGTGAAAAGATAAGGCATATAGAGGAGGATAGTTGGAAAATACCTCTGGAAAAACACCCAAAAACTTTCAAAGGAAAACTTGGAAGGAAATTAGGTGAGTTGCACTGCTCTTCACAAAAAGTTGATAGCAACGCAAACTTGGAAGAAATGGTGAGTGTTACTACTCTTAACAGGGAAGTAGCAATGGTTGGTTGTTTATGTGATGATGATTCTGATGCGTATTTCCTATGTATTAAGTTTTAATACTTCATGCTGTGTGATTCTTTTGTATTGAGTTTTAATACTGGTTTTGAGTTATGGATATGTATTTGGATATCTAAATGCCTTGATAGATAGTTTTTCAAGCCTTTTTAGCAAGCAAGTTCCATTGCTGCTTAAAAATTAAAAATCACAAAATATGCATCTCTCAAATTTAAAATATTTTGAAATGCATGTTAGCATATTTTATAACAATCATATAAAATGCGAAATTATAAGCCTGCCTTTCCATGGGTTTTGTTACTTGAATGACCATTTAAGTGAACTGATCACATAAAACATTTCCACCATAATTTAAATTTTATGTATCGTGAAAGCATATTTATAAAAGTTATCGCACATTCATCCAAATTTTGAAAGAATAAACACCTTAACAACACAGAGAAGTTTGCTTCGCGTTTCCAATAGGTTTGACAGTAAAATAAATTTCGAAAGTGTAATATGTGTTAATATTATCTTATATAACTATAAGAAGAACAGAGGTTGCTGCATTTAGAAATTCTATAATACAAACATAAATGTAAAAACTCACCAAATTGAGAATGAAAATCTTGTTCAGTGGCTTCTGTATATGATCGAGACTACAGCACGCAAAAGATGAACGTTTTAATGAAAGCTCAGGAGCGTAGTGATTTAAATAGAAATCTATGTAAAGACCTCTTGTTATTGCAGAATTTGAATCCCCGCTGCCTTCCTGCAGAAGCTATCTGGCCTTTTGGTTAAGAATCAGGTTTTGTTCCAATTATAAATTGTGTCAGGGAAGTAATGGGAGACCGTAGGGTGACAAAATTAACCACTTAAGCGAGCTGGTGTAGTTTTATTCTGCGTTGTCTAAAAGCACAAAGATTTGATAGGTGGTCTGAATCTGGCAACTCAATTTTGGTAGGGTTTTATCTAATAGAAACTTTGTTCGATTTTTCAAGCATATCTATCTGTTTAAAATGGGCGAAAATCCCCAAAAATAAAGTTTACAGCATAAAAAAACTATGCCCCACCCCACTCTGTCACAAAAAGCCACCGAAAAAGACAAAACGTTGTGGTTTTAGATTACTTAAAATACCAAAAAGCACTAAAGTGCAATTGACTAGTGCAATTGACTTGACTTTAACATACCATGCTGAGACAATGTGAACCATATACTTTTCTGCTACAAAGAATGTCATCACTTCAACTTTGATGAGATTCTCTTTTTTTTATGAATATTACTTTGTGGTACTAAGTTCATCTCATTTTCTTTTAATTTATTTTCAAAACTGCTTTATGGTACTACCTTCATCATATTCTCCTTTAGTTTGTTTTCAAAATTGCCTTTATCTTATTCTTGTTTCCTTCTTTTTAAGATTTCCAGCAAAGTAGTGAAAATGGGCCAACATTATTTAAAATAAGCAATCATTGTACATCACTAGTAATCTCTTTATCTCAGTCGTGATTAAAACTGTAAATTTAAAGGTGTATTTTCGAAAACATACAACGTACTCCTAAAACTTGAAATGATTACTCGTAGCCATTCTTCTTATACCATATGCAGCACCACCTTTATTTGATTCTCTTTTAATTTATTTTCAAGTTTACTTAATAACACTACCTTTATCGGATTCTCCTTCAATTTATTTTCAACATTACTTTATGGTACTATCTTTATCAGATTCTCGTTTCGTTTTTTTAAGAATTTGGGCGAAGCTGTGAAAATGGGCAAACATTATTCATTAAGAGAAAACAAAGCCGTGAGTGTGCATCACTAATACTCTCTTTATCTCAGTCGAGAGTTTTGGTTGTGATTAAAGCTACCCATATCCATGCGGATCTAGTCTCTTTTTTAAGAGATTGTATTCCAGCGTAAGGTTACACAAAAC
The DNA here is from genome assembly GCA_027924585.1 of Larix kaempferi. Lineage (NCBI taxonomy): Eukaryota > Viridiplantae > Streptophyta > Pinopsida > Pinales > Pinaceae > Larix > Larix kaempferi. The sequence goes on along the minus strand of BSBM01000278.1, from coordinate 6,118,434 downwards.
TGTTGTACTTGTGTAATTAATTATTAGTTCCTACTAGGCAAGGATTATTTTTTTATATAGAAGTTTGACTATTGTTTTATGACTATCTACAAGCTTGACTTTTTATTAGTTTATTGATTTCTTAAAACATGTTCTAATGTTTTGTGAATAACAACAGTAACTTTAATATTAAATATTTTTATAAAAATATTATTAATCTAAATATTTTGAAAATAAAAATGGTTTTTTAATTCTTTTATTTTTACTTTTGTATTTTTTTAAATCTATAATGTAACTTCATTCAGAATTTTTAAGTAATAAACACATATTTGAAAAGAGAGACGATACAAATTCAAAGTGGAAGGATTATACATTCATTTCCATTTAATCATATTTGTAGGAATATATTACACTAGCATTTGCCCCTAGAGGGGCAAGAATGAACGCCGGATGACTATGGCTAGATGAATAGTTAGTCGACTTATCGACCAACACATTTCTGGATGGAGTTGAATATGATAGATGGTGACAAGAAGTTGACGGAACTCTAAGTTGGTTGATAAAAGTTGTCCCGTCGATATGAAATGGTTGACCTTATGGTTATTATTATTAAAAGTTGTTGTCATTGTATTTTTTTTGGTAAACTATGATCAGTTCGATGAGTCATTCTATTGTAAATATGGTCATCGATACGAATTAGTCGAGAGTCATTTTCAATTGATTATAGATCTTAAATTTTTATGTGGACGAGATATATCAGTTTTGTACCCAGCATTGAGTTATATATGTGCAATTCCTCCAGAATGAGAAACGTGATAACAAGACAAGGCGACCTAATTGGGCGATGGTGTAATGAGTCGGCAGTGAAATTGTGCGTGGTGGGTTGGGTTCTTTGATCAACTGGTAGGAAAAGAGGAAAGTTAGAAGGAACAAAAACATAGACACATGCAGCGAAGGATACTGGTAGGAAAAGAACAAAGTTTGTAACAATCTCAGATTACAACTTGACATAGGCACTCAACCCATAACATGTAAAATAATGTTAAGTTCATCAACACAGTGAGCCAACTACAATTGTTTTTCTCACAATTTCTGTAGTAGTAATCTCAATACTATAGATTACTACTATATCTGGAATATATAAGCATTTTGAAAAAATATTTATGCAATAAACAAAAATGTTCTTTTTCCTTAGAAAAGACATTGAGGTAGGTGAAGCTAAACATATAGACACAAGTAAGGGGTCACTCTACATAACACATGGTAGTTTGCTTATCTTGTTTGATAGAATCTTTCATTTTCTATGCAATCTATGTGAAAGCTCCATGGACATAATTGCACAACATATTTGTTCACAATAGATCAAAGCATATGTTTTAGTTGATTTTTGTGCCAATGAAAAAGGGAAATTTGACCATGTAGCCAAATTCCATGGCATTATAGTCAAAACTTGGGAGCCTTTTCTAACTTAATTCAGAAGACCCTCTCAACTAAACAGTCAAACAAATAAAGGTTGTGTTTGAGTTGCTTATAGATGTCCATTCCCTTGTATTTTAGGACTTCAAAGTGGAATTCCGTGCAAATGAATGTTAAAGTTGAATATGAAAAGGAAAAAAAAATGCAACAGGGACCTTTCTAAACATGATAGCATCAAAGTTGTTGTTGGTTGGTGGGCATCACAAGGGGAGGTGTGTATCCCTTACAACTGTAAATTAGTAGTTGAGGGTCAAGAATCTCTTAAGCATGAGCTTAAACTTACTTTTTAGATAGTTCAAGCCCATATAGACTCGATGATGTTTGTTGTGATGCAATTTCATTCGTGAAATGATTCCTTGAGAACCTACAATACGACTATTAGAATTTTGAAGGATGACTTGAGGAGGGATATAGAGCCTTTAGGCAGATATGGATATCTCATATTCTTGTTGAACTAATGTTAGATATCTCCTATTTGTATTTGATTATGAGTTGCATCACCTTGTTAGCTTTACTATTAGATATCTCCTATTTGTATTTGATTATGAGTTGCATCAACTTGTTACTTTGAAAGTGTTTACATCATGTTTGGAGGTGCTTCTATTAGTTAGTCAAAGATTCATACTTAAATTGTGATTTTGTTTTCTGTTTCAATGCTGCCGGTATGACCTATTGCCCATAATCTGCCCAAACTACTTTTCTTTCCTTGTGCTCTTTTCCTCTTGGCATTCCTTTTGCCCCTCTTGGGGCAATTTCTAGTGTACGCTTTTGGAGGAATGGGCAAAACTACCCTTGCACAAGTTGTCTTTTCAAAACTTGAGCTGAAAGAATGTAAATATTCAAAAGTTAAACTCTTCATCGATGTCAATTCATCCCCAAATATATTAGAGTTGCAAAAATAGATATTAAACAATTTGATGGGAGAAAAGATACCAGAAATTAGAGACCCTCTGGATGGACGGCTGGAGCTGACCTACACCTTAAAAAATGTGCAGGCTTTCATATTCATCGACAATATTTTGGGTCAACGTGAAATTGAAGAGATTTTGCCACATGATATGAGTGGAGCAAAGAAGGTAAGGTTGCTCATAACTGCTCGTGACCAAAATGTGCTTAAAGCATTCCCAAAGGAAACATATGCCATCTTGTACCATATGGTATATATGTCCTTTATTGAGGCTATGAGTCTGCTAAAACATCATATGTCAGATGACTGCATTACTTGTATAGAGGTTGCATATGCCAATCGATGAGTATCTATCAACAACATATCCTCACTACAGTATTTGTCGATCATGTTGAATCAGTCGATCGTCGACCATGAGCACTCATCATCCTACACTTCTCGTTGATCATGAACACATCGTCAATCAGCCACCGACCAATGGCACGGCTAGCACTCGAACTGACCTGAGCAACTGTCTCCACTGACTACAATAATCACTCAGTCGACTACTATTTGTCGACCAAAAGATCTGACTTGAAGATTAGTAGAGTTAAGTCATTTGTGGTCTATATTAAATTTTTTTTGTGGTATAAATATGGTCAATAGCTATTATTTCGTCGATATGCTTTAATATGGTCGACTTGTAGTCTTGTCGATGAGTCAGTTGCAGTACAAGTAAAAAAAAAAAAATTGGGCGCGTCAATTCAACTATTTTTCACCTTCTGCGAAATTACGACCAACTATTAAGCAGTCGCAGAAGGACACGTTGTTCTGTGTTTTTAATTGGTTATCGATTGAAGCAGCTAACCACAATGCCACACATCGACCAATTCCAACAGTGACCCGACCACTTTAAATTCCAACCCAACATCATGTCCTCTGAGTAAAAGAATTAGCATTGGGATATGGTGAACTTCTAGACATACCTGGAAAAGATCCTCCAGACGGTGTATGGAAAAATGTAGCAGTAGTTGCTGCTCCCATGGGCTTTTGTGCATCAACATTCGTGAATTGATCCAGTCCTAGAAAACGGTTTGATTCCAAAGGCCATGAAAAGTTTCTGACAAGTTGGGCATAGAAGGTGATGATTGACATAGAGTCTTGGGTACTCATACTGCATTTTACAAAATGGGAAGAACATCCAGAAGGTCATTGGTGCCCATGTTGGGTTGGGAAGGAAGAGTAGGAGGAGGATGTCTGTAATGACCATTGCTAGCATTCGATGCCACATTTGCGGATTTCTAAATCTTCTAATGTTGATGAAAGGGCGACATATTTCTATTTTGATCATAAAAGGATCTCTTCACCTTGTCTGAGAGCACGTTGCTAATTTGCATGACCTTTTCGACCTCTGACTTGGCACCATCGTCCCCGAATTGGGAAGTTGATTGAAAATGGAAGACTCTATCGTTTGGCCTGACCACCGATTGGTAAATTTATTACTATATCAACCTATATTTGAGTCGAATTATCAATATTGCTTATAAATTTAAGAAGGTGACGACATTTTAAGCTGAATTTAACATATGATCGAGGCTTATGTTTGGTTAAAATATTGGTCGACTTAGCACTATGGTCGATCTTGAAAGTTGGTCGAGTTCAATATTATATTGGTCTATATTTCAAAGTTGTCGACATTGTAATTGCAAAAGAGTATCAGTTGGTCACAATGATATTCAAGATCTCACAGCACGTTTGGAATGCATAGAAGTGGTGAGTTTGGTGTTAGCCAACAACCCAAAATTGGCGAAGGTTCCAAAAGCATCACTCTTAAATATGATGTCTTTGAAGGTTCTGGATCTATCTTGCTGCACCTTAATAGGATCATTGCCAATGTCGATGGGGCAACTTCAACAACTTGAGTTGCTTAATTTGACCGGATGCTATCGTCTCAAGGAATTGCCGAAAAGCATCTGTGGGATTTATCGTCTTCAGTTTTTGAATCTTCAATGTTGTCAATCCCTGCTTTCTTTGGCAGACAAGATAGGAGAGCTCCCTCAGATGATGACAGTAGACCAATTTTAATGTCTCCAAATTTTGAAACTTACAAATGTAATTGGGCAAACTTATAACCCCCCGATAATACCATAGATTTAAGCTTTGCAACCTGTTCATATTTTGGAGAGGGAGAATATCGACCATCAATGCGTCTGCATCGCAATCGTCCACCGCAACATTGCTAACTTCCTCTGCATCATTTGCAGATGCCTCTTACTTTTCTCATCTCCAGCTATTACTGCTACAATCAAAATTACTCATTTTCGATGCTTTTACTGCTATTATATTCACACACGCGCTGCCATTAGCTATAATGTTGTTAACTACTCCAACTGATTCAGTGGTGATTATGAAATCTCAATCACAAAGTAATGATAGAAAGCATACTATGATTACTTTTAAATGTTTCCCATATATATATTTTCAACAAGGGACTTCAAAAATCAATCATACAGTCGTTGATTTCTAACATTCCCCATAAGCTTCCCGTGCAATTAAATTTAACTCATGCTGTCTTTGACAACCTTGTTAGGGTTTTCATCGTTTCCCATATATATATTTTCGTTTTCATGATGATTCCCATGCCGCCTAGAGTCTGACATAACTCCAAAAATTGTCTCCCACTGTGGGAAATCGCAAAGCTCCTTCATTTCACGACAATCTTCCAGATCAATAGCTTCTTCTTCCAAGTATTTCCAGTCTTATGTTCATTCAAGTGTGGAATTCATCTCGAGCAAAAATTCTTCTTCGTGCAAATAAATTCCCTTTTATTTTCCCTTTATTCGATTTAATTGTTAAAACCTCAATGACCTGGGATTTTCTTTCCAGCCCATAAACCTGTCGTCTCTTCTAATATTGTCGTAGGAATCACCCAACCACTTCTGTCATCTTGCACATCGAGTCGACCATCCGACTACTCTTGTCATCCACCACCATAAACTATTTTGTCTACTCTTGTCATCCACCTCCATAAACTATTTTGTTTCGACTGTCGTCGAGAACCGACCAACTAAGTGACTGGAAGTAGTCAATGTGGAAGGAGCCGATCGAAGGTGCTTTAGTGAAGGCAAACATCCTCTTGGATATTACTAATTGACAGCTCGAAGAACTCGACCTGACAGAAGAAAATGCATTCATGGTGTTTTAGTCTAGTCGACCATAGTCATTTGTGGTGTTTTAGTCGAACGAAAAAAATGCAGTGAAAGAATTCATTGCCCCCTTAACAAAAGACGGGCAGTATTTACCGTGCTGCAACATTGACCTGTCGGCTGCTGTTCATAATAATAAGAAGAATGCATCCCAGATGAACTATAATATTATAAGATCAAGGCATGAGGGAGAATCTTTCTTTGAAACTGAACAAGTCAATAGTGGGTGATTCCATGAAGATGGGTAACTCTTTTTGGCCAAATATGACGGTGAAAAACAGAAATTTTACCCATGTATTAAATTGAAGTCCTCGAAACTCGTACTTGCCACATGAATTTTGACATGCGGTTGAAAAACGAAATGTACAGAATTATGTTGGCTTTCCAATGATATTTTTTCCGAAATATACCAATGTCATATATCGTGTCGAATTTTCATTTAATGAAACGTGTATACTTAAAAATTTGAAGAGCAATTAAAAAGTAGTTTGTGTGTGTGCACAATAATTTAATGTTAAAGTAGTAATTTTAAAAAATGAAATATGTGAACATGATCTAAACAAAATGCACCAGGGCTTACATATTTTTCTTTTAATTTTTCTCGAAAAATTATATTTATTATTATTTTTCGAAACTGACCAATGAATATTTAAGTCGCATTTTGCACACATGTATGTGTGTGCACGAAATATTTTGATTTTTTACATAATTTGCAAAACTAAAAATACAATTTTAAAGAGGACACGTTTATCTAGGGCTTGTGTATTTTTTCAAATTTTTTGGATGTGTATTTTGAATGTTGTGGATTTATCTTTGAGCTCAAACGAAGTTGTCGGCAGGGTTTTTTTAGGGCAATTTTTAGTAGAAATTTAAAAACAAAAGACATATGAAGATAAAAATTTGTAAATTTTATGTATCTGGATAGAAGATCCGTTGACGAATCCAATGGTATCAAGTCCGTTCATTAATGAGCATTTAATGACATGGTTTAACTTTGTGGAAGGCAGACAAAACATTCATTCTACAGTGAAAAGGGCTCTCGACCTGTTTTTTAAGCCCTCGATCGAGTTGCTCGATCGAAGTATTTAAAATACCTCGATCGAGGGTTTAACAACACCTTGATCGAGGGTTTAACAAGACCTCGATCGAGGTATTTTAAAACCCTCGATCGAGGTATTTTCTCGATCGAGGGCCTAAAATGAGCCTTTTTTATGTTTTTCAAAAGCTAGATCGAGCTTTTGCGAGCTTTTCAAAAGCTAGATCGAACTCTTGTTTCAACCCTCAATCGAGGTCTTTTAAAACCCTCGATCGAGCTTTTAAAACCTTGATCGAGGGCTTGAAAAGACCTCGATCGAGGGTTCGAAAAACAATTTTTTTAGCTTCCATCCGCCAAAAATGGTGAACCACCTTCGTGGAATCACCCTAGCCTCAAAGCAAAGTAGTACAAAAAATGTGACATTCTATCGTGTAGTACTGATACTGTTGGCCTGTGCTGCAACAATGGCAGACGCAGCGCCGCCAATGCACTTTGTTTTCGTAGACTTGCTTGTGGATAGTGGCAATATCAATTTCATTGCTATGACGAAAAGAGAAAACATGTATCCTTACGACATTGATTATCCCACCTATCGTCCTACCAGACGTTTCTCCAATGGATACAATATCCCCGATTATATCAGTCAATATTCAGATTTTAATTATTATCAAGCTCTCTCTTTCAGTGTTTAATATTTATTTCATAATCTGACTGTACATGCATTCGTTAATGGGTTGTTATTGATAAGATTTGAATGAAATATTTGCATTTCAAGTCAGAATATTTGACTGCACATGCTATTGGAAATCATGTGCCATGCTCGAGGCAACTGACTGGAAGATAATTGATCAAAATATAGCAATGCATCTACCATATATGTATTGAATATTCGTCAATCGCTGGGTCCAGAGTTTTAGCCGACCAACATTTTTATGCATGGTTACATAATCATTTAGTCAAAGGATTGAAATAATGTTGACATCTCGAACTTATCAATTCATTTGGTACATTATAGCACTTAGTTGGATTTTGGTCGAATCAAATCCGAGATTGTTATGGGGTCAGGTATTTATAGTGGTCGGTTGATATCACATTTGATTTTGCTACATCGATGGTATTTTCTTTTGAAAAGTGTGGTCAAACCTTCATCTTGTTGGCATACTCTATCAACTTCTGTTGTGAAGGTTTTAAATTAATTTGTTGGCACATCATTAAATTTGAGAAGTAAGCTTGTTGACTACCAATTGATGGATTAGAAAGCCTTGTGATCAGAATATAAACCACGGGCTTGTTCTTTGAACTGGCTACACCTTGGATATAGAAAAGAAAAGCAACTACGGAAGTCAGATTGTCTATCGATAGGAACTTCTGTCGGTCAAATGCAGTCTAAATGAACAACGGTTATCTTCCAATGGTCTCCTCTGACTATTTCCAACGGTCTCCTCCAACAGGTGGTCGTAGCACTCTATAGCCGACGGTTTAAAGCTTCAGTCGACGGTCGACTTCATAAGTCATTTATCAGCCATTTGTACCAGTCGGTTTGGATATCGACCATATCAACCATAATTTTACAAATAATATCGACAACATCGACCAAATTTTCAATGACCATCATTCAAAATGACTCACCGACCAAAATAAAGTGACTCAACTATGTTGCGACTCAAATATTAAAATATTCTAGTACTTTTAGCAAGTGATAATGTACCAAATGGATTTAATAGAGAAAGAGAGCCTTGGTCGACATGGAAAGGTTGGCACAAGGCTAGTTGACCGATAGAGTGATGGAACAAATTGATTAACTTCCTGGCATACAAAACAAAAAATTCTTCTGAGAGATTAAACATATTGTAAGTCCGTGCCGACCAGGTGAATAGTAAGTTGGCTCCACTATGCACACATGATTGTAGGTGTAGTTTCGTCCCTACAGTGGCCATGTTTCTTACACAACAAATCTTAGCAACGGTGCACATGATAACATATTCAGATTAGATCAATCTGAATTTTTTTTTAAGGGCATGGCCAGCAGAGAAACTGCGAACATAACACTGGAAATACTTGGAAGAAGAAGCTATTGATTTGGAAGATTGTCGTGGAATGAAGGATCTTTGTGATTTCCCACAATGGGAGACAATTTTTGGAGTTATGTCAGACTCTAGACGACATGGGAATCATCATCAAAACGAAAAGATATATATGGGAAACGATGAAAACCCTACCAGGAGTGTCAAAGACAACCCAAGTTAAATTTAATTGCACAGGAAGCTTATGGGGAATGTTAGAAATCAACGACTGTATGATTGATTTTTGAAGTCCCTCATCCAGGTGAAGAAATCATGCAACGGTAAATGGATTAACTTATGCATAGATCTTACTGCTATTACAGTTTGGCAGGCTTCGTTGGTAATACACCTTTAAGAAGTTAGATTTGAAAAAACATTCAATTGTTTAGGTGATTCCTCCGACAATAGTTGAAGAGCCTTAAGTCAGCCGTGAATGTTGGTCGGCAGCCGAAATTGGACACTTCAATTGGTCGACATTCAGTCGACACTTCAATTGGTCGGGTGATTCCTCCGACAATAGTTGAAGATCCTTAAGTCGGCCGTGAAAATTGGTTGGCAGCCGAAATTGGACACTTCAATTGGTCGACATTCAGTCGACACTTCAATTGGTTGGGTGATTCCTCCGACAATAGTTGAGGAGCCTAAAGTTAGCCGTGAAAAACATCTAGCAAAGCTAAGATGTATGTTTTGTTTTTTAGTTTTATTTTCAGATAGGCCTCTGCAATATGCTGTTAGTCCATAAATTTTCTTCCGTTCTTGTTTTGGTAATTTGTTTTGGCTGATTTTGTATCTGTTCAGATGATGGAAAAGGTGTTTTCATCGGTCGGGATTTTAGAGGACAAGAAGGCCAATTCCTTCCCCGCTGCCATACTTTGACAGGCAGCCGACTTTTAACAGAAGTTGTTGGTTACCATGGCAGTCGGTGATCAACGCAAAACTTCCTTGGCCGACAACTATCTTCCATCTTGTATTAATCGACCAATTTGCCGACAATGAAAATTTGTCGACTATTGACCACTCAATGCCACATAAGTCAATAAAGTGACATATATTAAGACTCTCGACCAAAATTTTGATCCTTTGAGCTACATTATATGTTCACATACCAAAAATTGACCCGACCAATTGAAATTTCAACTACATTTTATAAATTAAGTACCATCGACCACATGGATTTAAGACTATGCTTTTACACCGACCAGTTTTGAAGTTTCGATCATGCTTATCACTCGACCAACTTAAGAATTTATGTTGATCAAACTCATATTGCCAAAAAAATTATAGATTCATCTACACACTCTCCATCACCATATCAATTATGAATATATAAATAAACGTTTCAACCAACTCACTTAATTTAATACCTCACAGGAGCTTGCAGTTTGCAGCTTCGACGAATCGACGGAAGTGAAAGGTCTACGAACTTTTTTTGAGCAGCTGCATACATTAGCCTGGAAATGTAGTTGGGATCGCTGGTCAAAAATCAAGCACACTATTTCTTTACGTCGTTTACAAACATAAGCTTTCTTAAATGCATGAGTAGACAAGCAATCTTCAATTTTTTTCTTGTAGGCTTCTTTACACATTTCATGCTTCATTATTTCAAGTGACCTTCTATATGGTCGGTTTCATGTCGACTGGAGTGGTCGGCCGTCGACATGAGAGCCTGCGATCCAGCCAAATTATTTCGAGTGACATTCTATATGGTCGGTTGTCAACATGAGAGCTAGGGTTATTCGTGGATCACCTAATTGGTGATACCCCTATTACAAAGGTAACGCTAACAATTTCGCATGCGAATTTGTGATTGCTATAGGTGCTCTCCATTAATTAATTACTCATTTGTATAAATACTAATTTCTTAAATAAATTCGAGTACATAAAAGTCTCTCTGAAATTGAAAAAAGATGAATGATTGCTATAGGTGCTCTCCATTAATTAATTACTCATTTGTATAAATACCAATTTCTTAAATAAATTCGAGTACATAAAAGTCTCTTTGAAATTGAAAAAAGACGAATGACTTTAGTCTTGGCTTTAATTTACAGAAGCAAAATTATTTCAAGTTCGGCTTGTTCTCTTCCGTCCAATTTGTGTGTGAGCAATCCCTTGATTCATCACTGAGCAATCCCGTCTTTCTCCTTGTCTTTTTGTCACCTTGTAGAAGAGCTGTCAAGTATGGAACCATTGACATCTTTCAAGGAGTTGTTGGCAGACGGGTGTGTGAAGCTGACTCGACTTGACAAAAATTTACAAGTCGAGCTTTGACTATAGTTTTAATATGATAGTGACCCGACCACTTTTTATATACCTGACCACTTGTTGCTTCAATTATAATTAATTTTGAATGACCAACCCATTTTACACACCGACCAAGTGTGCTTCGACTATATTTTGGATCAACCATAGATGTTACCTCTCCAAGTATAACATCAACTACATATTAACTTTGACAACATTTTGACTCAACTAGACATATTCTTAGTTGATATTAAGCTTGACAAGCTCCAATTCATGAACATGTGGAACATATATATTGTTATGAAACGACAAAGCAAGTCGGTTTGCCAAACACAAAAATAAAGAGAACCTTTAAGTTATTTTACAGGTGGTTGGCGGATCATGACAAAAATCCATTAAATTGCTTTTCCCAAGTCTAATTGTCAACTGAGATAAGCGGTGTTCGATCATGGCAGTCGGCACAAGGTTCTGTGAAACAATAACATCAAAAAGGTTAATCGATTGATTGCTCTACAACGACCAATTGCTTTGGAAGGATGTTCGATCTGTTGTCATAGTCATCTTTCTATCCACCAATCTCCAAAAAAAAAAAATTAATCTGGTCGGTGGACATCTTGGTCATTGTAGTCATTGATGTTAATGGGCTAATGACTGCTATAGTCGGTCGGACTTCTTCGAGTCGAAAGATTAGTTGTGTTGATGAAATAACGATCGAGGGCCAGCAGCGAAAGGGGGTGGTCGAACCATGACCAGTTGGAAGCCGACTATTCCGAGACAGTTTATTAACGGAAACATAAATTTTCTGAACTAACGTTACCTACAAATAGACTGAAAATGATTCATTACCACAACGTGATTCTGTAAAAACAATTTCAAACAACATAAATTTATTAATGGAAACACGAACACGACCAGTCGGAAGTCGACTATTCCGAGAGAATTTATTAACGGAAACATAAATTTCCTGAACGTGCTCCAGCATATCTTGTCTACTCAAAAGGCATTCGGTGATCGACGGTGGATACTCTTCGAAGCATCGACAGACTCAACATTTTTCCTTGGTTACACGCAGACCAAAAAATCCCTGTCGAAGAAGAAATGTTGTAACGAGACCGTGAGCACAAGAAAGACCAATAACGTGTTTCAAGGAATTGTCGGACCTGAAGTCTCACCCTCATTTGTCAAATCGACCCAGTTTCGAGTGCTTCAAGTCATCCATCTGTCTTTCGGGTTTCACTTGCTCAAGTCTAGGAATATCGGTAGCAATCACAATGACAACTTCTTCTTGAAAGCCATTGAGGAAGACCCTCTGGAAGATGAAACTCTGGTTATGTTTCGGTGTTAAAAAGTTCTGTAAAATTTGCAATGAAGGGCAATCCTATAAGCGATTCAGAGTGGGCGGAAGTGAAAATCCCTGACAGGAAACAGGAGGGTTTCTTGTGAAGCAAGCCACGCCCAGCAGATGGCAAAAGGGACGAACACGCGGCAGGATTCCATTCACTCTATAAGCGAGGAATCTAATGGCATGGAAAGTCATGCTTCTCCGTGGTGAAACGCCTATGGCATAATTAGGAGAGGGCATGTTTAGAAGGTTGCCAACACTATAGCGCATTGCTCCAATAGTCTCATTTATTTCAATTTATGGATGCTATTATTGACATAGTTTAATAAACATTCTAGCTATTAATCAAAGTTTAGCATCCCCCTTAATGTTTATTAGCACTAATAATGTAATGTTTTGCCTTGCTACTATTGTGGATTGTTTTCATTTTGATCTTCCTCTAGGTCATATTTTCATATTTCTCTTCAACTTGGTAATGTCTTTATCTTTAGTGATCAATCAAGTCCTCAACTTGGTCTTCAATCTTCGTCATCATTATCTTGGGCTTTCTTCATTATTAAGTTTTATTCTCAACCTTTCGATTCCATCATTTCTTACCTGCACAAAATCAATGTTGATGTCCATATAAAAATAAATCCATCTACACGAAAATATGGGCTATCAATCGTTTTAACGAGTAGATCCCTAGGAAACCTTTTCACATGCGTGGTTCATCAACATGTTAAACCATTGATCCATATGGACATCGGTGGCCACCCACCTAGTCCACTAGTTCAAAGAAATAGTTTTCCAGCTTGACATTTTTTTTACAGTTTCTCGGGTCCTGATCTTCCAGGTCTATTTTGAGGCCCTAAACGATGTTTTTTGGTACAAGAACACCCAGACAATGCTCTCAACCATTTTCAAGGATGACAACAACGAAGTCCTTCTCGACCAGACCTTTTCGACAGGATGCCAAGTGTCCTAAACGAAGATCATATGCAAAATTTGCGCCCCCGAAAAGTTGATGTATCACATCGAGGCACCTGCAAACCTTTTTGCGTTTCATCTCCGGGTGATGCAGGAGCATCCTGCTCTCCATCCAAGTGCAATGTTTGGTCAGACCTTAGGGTCTTGACATTTGCCTAAGAAGAGGTCTTTTGATAAATTCATTGTAAATATGTTGAATTCCTTATAATTCTAGATAGGTGATGAGTCACTAGGTGAGTGATGAGTCATTGAGTGAGTCATGTAACTAGGTCCATAACTGACGACAACATTCGATGAAGATCAAAGGATCTCATGAGCGAGTCATAGAGGTAGGATAAGCATGTTGCTAAAATCAGATAACAGTTGGTAAGATGTAGGAGATTGTTGAGTGTATTGGGGATCTGAATCATAAGTAGTTTTAGAATCCTATTGTATAAAGGTGTGTAAGCCTACGAGGCATAAAGAGTGTGGCCAAACAGTGAGAAATCAGGCCAAGAGAGTTGGTCATGTTTGTATCATGCTTAAGAGGATCAAAACACAGGTTTTGAGGCAATTGTGAATGTACAGGTTTCTTATGTGTGAATGAAGAAGGATAATTGTGTATGTCCATGTATCAATGAATGAGTTGTGTCTAAAATGTGATAGTTTGAATACCTATAAATGCTTGGTTAATCTGTGTATGATGTAGCCTGAAATTGGGGTTTTTATGAATTGAAGGTTACAGGGGACGTTTGACCGATCTTTGTGTGTGAGCGCATAAGTAAACCCTATATCATCGATCACTGAAATGATCGATGCTCTGTCTACGAATCCGTAGAGGTGAAGCTCAAGGTTAGGCTAGAACGAACCTGTGAAGTCGAATTGATGAATTCAATAGAAGGTTTATTCTTTGTTCAAGATATGATGTGCAGATTTGGTAAAGGATATTAAGTTTGGTGAAGGTTGGTCAAGCTTTATTGATCGATTCTCTGATTAATCAACGCAGAGTCGCCGAGATTGCAATCGGTTCATTCCATAGAGTTTGGACTATCCAGATCGAAGCAAGGAGATCGACAGTGGGGAAAGGATTTCACGAGGAGAAATTGCACGGGAGATAGAATTCTGAAGTGCTAAGGTGAACGTTCTGCATTAATCGCAGATCGACGAACGATGGAAGCCGTGAAGTGATCAACGGCTCATACAACATTCCGCAGGAGAAAAAGTTCAGGATTTAACGGCTAGAACAGATGCGAGGAGTCCACCATTGATCTGGATCCAACGGCCCAAAGAAATTGCAGAATGAACACTTGTCGATCTGACGATCCAAAGTAATTGCAGAAGGAACTTTACGGGAGGTAATTGCGGAAGACAATTTTGAGGAAGTGCAGAAGGCACACCTGTAATTGCGGAAGGAACTTTGCAGGCGCCAATTGAGGAAGGAAGTTGCGAAGGCACACTCGCAATTGCAGCAGAAGGAAGGCGATTGCGGAAAGGTAAATGCGAAAGGCATTTGCAGAAGAGATTTGCGGAAGGCATACTTGCTTGATGCTCAGCATTAAGGTGAGACCCGAAAAGTTTATGAATTCCAGCTCACCGCCAATTTGAGGTCCGCCTGTTTAGAGAAAGACTTAGCCGGTCTGCTAAGTTTGGTGATTCTTCTAAATGTGGAATTGAACTAATCCCAGGGAAAGCAATTTGGATTGGTTTAACTGATCCCACTTGCATCAATTGGTATCAGAGCAAAAAAAGATTCTGTGTACACTAAAAGGAGATCAAAGCCCAATTTTCTCTTGGAATTAGGTATGTTTTTTTTTAATTGATGCCTGGAATGACATATAAATATTTTAGAATTGAGCAGAGAACTTAAGGTGATGCAGGTCTGCGATATAACATTACAATACACAGAGGATTGGTATGTTTAGAAAAGGTATGTTGGTTCAAAGGCAATTGAACCGAGAAAAGTTGAATTGAGTCAATTAAAGTAAATAGAGGACAGCATGAATAGGGAAGTTCATGAGAAGATCCTAGAAGCATGTGACAGGAAGATGTCCATTCAAGTGCAAGATGTGGAATACGTCTTTAAGTTATTTATTGATGTGTTTATTAACTCTGGTTTGAGATTATTAATTATTGCATATTGAAGACTGTGACAAGGTCGATAGTAGTAAATAGCTTGAAAGTTATGACAGAGAACATGTGTGTTCTTGATGAGGAATAGTTTGTGAACTCTTAGATAAAAGAAGAAGCATGGGAAAAACCTAAGGATCCAATGGAGGTTGGATAAGAAGGGGACAAGTTGAATGTTCTTAGAGGAAGTGGATCTGCAGAATCCCAAGAGGAGCAAAGAAAGTTGCTCAAGAGGTTCTAGAGGAGAAGGAACCACATATACCAAAAGGACAAGCCCAAAGAGAGATAGATTGTTGAGGTATAGCAGGTATGAAGATTTGTTGAGAGAAGGCTTGGGAGCAGTCCATAAGTGAACAAGATGAAGTTCACAAAGGAAGAGGAGATAGAGACAATGACTATTACAAGTCATTGTAGAGGTTCAAAAGAAAGCCACAGCAGAAGAAAAGATGCCAAGGAAGAAAGCATCAATAAAATGAGTCAAGAGGAGTATGACAGAGAATTAGTTGGCATAGGATTGCAACTTATTCGTTTAGAGGTGCTACTATAGAAGGGAAACCAAAGAAGAGGATGGAACTTGAAGAAGAAACTCAAGTGGCCAGTGATGCACTTGTTTGAAGAGAAGCTTTGGATAAGCTTGGAGGAAATCAAGCGTAGAATGGACACTTTAGGAGAGAAGGAAAAACTCAGAGAAACTGTCAGGCCATTGAAAAAAGAAGATGTTCAATATTGTGAACCAGAACATGGAAACATCCTTGGAGAGGATGATGAAGATGTGAAGTAGAGAGTAACCGAAGCTCTCATGAATTCTTTAAAGAGTTCAAATAAGCAAATGAAAGAATAAAGAAGGGCTAGAGAGCCTAATGTTTTTAAAACTTATGAATTGTGTGTGTTTGTAGGTATAGCAGATGATGAAGATTATGGGGTTGTCATGAAGATGAAGGAAGAAAATAAATGTATTCTCACATCCCTGAAAGGGGGCAAAGCCGGAAGTTTGTTATGAAGATGGAGGATAAGATGACATGGTCTCATGAAGATATCCAAGGGGGGTACAAATACACATTTTGAAAAAGGGGTTGCTGACAGACAGTCACAAGAACCTGTTGCTGCAAATGAAAGAAATTTGGCTCATGAAGACAACAAGGAGGAAGAACATACACCCTTGAACAAAGAGATTGCTGGAAGACAATTAGAAAAGACTGTTGCTACACAAATCAAGGAAGTTTGGCTCATGAGAATGGCCAAAGGGAGGTTGAAGATAAGCATTCAGTTGCAATGCTTACAAGATGGAATGAAGAGATTGAGTTGCTATAAGAATTGTTTAGTAAAGAGGATTCAAAAGGAAGAGAAAGTCCAACTAGAGGAGAGGAAGCTTGTTCAAAAGAGTATTACAGTGAAGAAAAGGTGCCCACAGCATCTAAAGCCAAGGAGGTAAATTTTAATTAGAATATGAAGTCATAACCAAGAATAAGGAACATGATTGGAAAGTAGCCTCAAAGGGGTAATTTGAACTTCAAATTCAACATTCAAAGTTGATGAATTTTGAGGATGAGATAATATTTTTTAAGGAATGGTTGGCAAAAGATACAAGTGATGGAGACTACTGACAGTTTGCAGGTTTAGATCAAATTGATTCTAGGGAGGAGATTATAATGTCAAATGAAAATGGCATGAATGAATATGAGAGTAAGAATCTTGAATATATAAGGATGTAGCAAGTAATGGACAACAACAACAAAATTCAGCCAGAGGAAGAACAACAAGTTCACAGTAAGCAAGTGTACCAACCAATGAATAGAATGGAAAATGAAATTGAGATGATAAGGATGCTGATAAGGAAGGTGTCTCAAAGAAGACATGAAGAGAAAAAGAAGATCTACATCAGTAAAGCAAGGAAACAAAGCAACAGCAGGAGACAAGTGACCAGGGATGATTGCAAAAGCAAGGCTAGTGGAGCATTGCAACAAAAAGTATGGAATCCAGGAGAGTTGCAGTCAGCAAAAAGACAATGGGAAAACCATGAAGCAACTAGGAAGTTTCAACATAAATTTTGAGATCCAGGCATATTGAAGATTGAATATTATGACCAGGAGGTCATTTTTCTTTCTTCCTGGGGAGTCTGATGCAAGAGCATCCTGCTCTCCATCCAAGTACAATGTTTTATAAGACCTTAGGGTCTTGAAATTTGCCTAAGCTAAGGTCTTTTGATAAATTCATTGTAAATATGTTGAAGTCCTTAGAATTCTAGATAGGTGATGAGTCACTAGGTGAGTGATGAATCGTTGAGTGAGACATGTAACTAGGTCCACAACTGATGGAAGCATTCGATGAAGATCAAAGTATCTCATGAGCGAGTCATAGAGGTAGGATAAGCATGCTGCTAAAATTAGATAACAGTTGGTAAGATGTAGGAGATTGTTGAGTGTATTGGGGATCTGAACCATAAGTGGTTTCAGAATCCTATTGTATAAAGGTGTGTAAGACTATGAGGCATAAAGAGTGTGGCCAAACAGTGAGAAATCAGGCCAAGAGAGCTGGTCATGTTTGTGTCAGGCCTAAGAGGATCAGAACATAGGTTCTGAGGCATTTGTGAATACAGGTTTATTATGTGTGAATGAAGAAGGATAATTGTGCATGTCCCTGTATAATGAATGAGTTGTGTCTGAAATGTGAGTTTGAATACATGTAAATGCTTGGTTAAACTGTGTGTATGATGCAACCTGCAATTGGGGTTTTTATGAATTGAAGGTTACAAAGGACGTTTAACTGATCTATGTGTGTGAGTGCATGAGTAAACCTTGTATCATTGATCACTGAAAGGATCGATGCTCTGTGTCTACGAATCCGTAGAGGTGAAGCTCAGGGTTAGGCTGGAATGAGCATGTGAAGTCGAATTGATGAATTCAATATAAGGTTTATTCCTTGTTCAAGAGATGATGTCCAGATTTGGAAAAGGAGATTAAGTCTGGTGAAGGTCGGTCGAGCTTGATTGATCGATTCTCTGATCAATAAACGCAGAGTCGCAGAGATTGCAATCGGTTCATTCCACAAAGTTTGGGTGATACAGACATATCGAAGCAAGGAGATCGACAGCGGGGAAATGATTTCACGAGGAGAACTTGAGCGAGAGATAGAATTTCGAATTGCGAAGGTGAACACTCCGCATTAATCACAGATCGACGGATGATGGAATCCGCGAAGTGATTAACGACTCGTACAACATTCCGCAGGAGAAAGAGTTCGGGATTTAACGGCTAGAACGGATGTGAGGAGTCCACCATTGATTTGGATCTGACGGCCCAAAGAAATACAATGAACACTTGTCGATCTGACAGTCCAAAGTAATTGCGGAAGGAACTTTGTAGGAGGCAATCGCGGAAGCTAATTTTGAGGAAGTGTGGAAGGCACACCCGCAATTGCGGAAGGAACTTTGCGGACACCAATTGCGGAAGGTAGTTGCAGAAGGAATTTGCGAAGGACACCCGCAATTGCGGAAGGAAGGCGATTGCAGAAAGGCGGTTGCGGAAAGGTAAATGCGGAAGGCATACTTGCTTGGCGCTTCGCATTCAGGTGAGACCCAAAAAGTTTACGAATTCCAGCTCACCGCCATTTTTAGGTCCTCCTATTTAGAGAAATACTTAGCCGGTTTGCTAAGTGTGGAATCGAACTAATCCTGGGGAAAGCGGGTTGGATTGGTTTTGTTGATCCCACCTGCATCACCGGGGTTAGGGTTTTTGATGTTTACGGTTTTCGCATTGATGATTTATGTTAAAAAGGCCTTTATGGCCTCACTGTAACTCAGCTCTTGCAGATGAGCGTAGCTAACACATCTCTTTTTAGAGATAAGCTACCACCATCTAGAGCTAGTTGTATTGCTTTGTAGTTTACAGTGTTTTTCCATTCCAATAATTAATAGAATTTGGATTTTACTGTACTACTTTGTTTTTTACAAAATATTTGTGTGCATTTTTGTTTTATTTCATTGCCTTCAATTTGTTCTCCAAATAATCCAGAACTGGTATTAGAGTAATATGCTCTTGTTGTTTCTCTGGGCATGTCCCCAATGAGATATGAATATGGAGGTTGGGTCTTGAACTAGTTGAACTTGGGGAAAACCACCCTTGTCGACCCAAGCAGCCTCATATGGTGGGAGAGCAAAAGAGAGATGATGGAGCAGGATATCCTATTAAGTTGTTTCTCAAGGAATCCCTCACACGACATAGGTACGAGATGATGGATAATTTCGCCCAGATCCTTCGACGAATGTTGATGGAGATTGATGCATCTTCAACGAGCAGTCATTTTGTAGGTGTGACTCCCTTCAAGGTACAACTTAAATTTGACATTCCCTTATTTGAAGGCCAAATATATGTTGATTATTTAAAGAAATTGTCAAATCTATTAGAGGGTTACTTCTCTGTTCAAAAAATTTTCAACAGGGAAAATATTACCTTCGCACTCCTTAAGTCCCTCCCCCATATCAACGACTGGTGGCATGATTAATACAAGAGGCATGAGAGGGATGAGTCTGAAATATACAGGACATAATGGACTTAGGAGGATTTTGCTGATGTTGTCAAGGTGGAATATTACCCCGCCAAAAACTATGATGACCAGCACACCAGGTGGATGACTTTGTGTGAGGAGAGAGATTAAACAGTGAAAGAGTTTACCAATATATTCCATACCTTACACTCAAAGCTAGGTATTAGAGACTCTGAATGACACTTGGCTGTAAAGTACCACAATGGCCTCCAAAGGTACATTCAGACAAAGATGGATTTCCTGAACATCTCCTCACTAGGAGCTTCTTATCAGTATGTTGTTAAGAACGAGCAAACATTCAAACAAAATAATATGTGGGAGTTTGGGTTTGCAAATCAACAACAACAAAAGCATAGAAAATGCACCCCTAACTCAAAAAACAAAGGACAGAGTAAGAATAACCAAAATCATGACAACCATCCCAAGCGGCAGGAAAAGAAGGGTAATGAGAAATTAAAGAAGGAAACTGACAAGTAGTGTAAGTTCCATAAAATCCCCTGGAACAACACTGATGAATGTCGCTCAAAAAAATCATTGTTGGATGAGATGAAATCTCCATAACCGGACTATGGATTAGACTTTGATTCAGAGCAAGAAGGGGAAAGCATATCATTGATGCAGACCCTAGTGCCACCATTGCAACAACAAAGATCCAACCAGAAGAGTGAGGATAAAAAAGAAGGGGAGCCCCTCTTCCATTCACAATTGTGGGTGAAGGGGAATCCACTACATTTCATTGTTGACAATGGTATCCAAAAGAACCTCATCTTGGTCAAGGTCATCAAAATATTGAAGATACCGACAATGGAACACCCCCAACCATACACCATTGGTTGGCTGAGCTAGGGATGAGACATCCGTGTTAGTCAACATTGCTACCTATCCTACAGCATCAAGCCCTTCAAAGATGATGTATTGTGTGATGTTTCCCCACTTGCAGCTTGTAATGTTCTTTTAGGACAGCCTATATGTGGAAATTCCATGTTGTTTATAAGTCTGTTGACATGCAATTGTGATCTGCTTGTCAATGTGAGAGAAGCAAACCCAAATGAGGTTCTTATAGAAGAACCCAAGCCATTTGGTGTAGTTACTTCTGACGGGTTTTATGGCTCCGTTAGCAAATAAGAAATCTTTCCTGTAAGGAAAAATATATAAGAGAGAGCGCCTAATGTTTATAAGA
This sequence comes from Larix kaempferi, assembly GCA_027924585.1. Lineage (NCBI taxonomy): Eukaryota > Viridiplantae > Streptophyta > Pinopsida > Pinales > Pinaceae > Larix > Larix kaempferi. The sequence goes on along the minus strand of BSBM01000278.1, from coordinate 6,097,408 downwards.
AAAATATTATTTACAAAAATGAAAATAAATATCTACAAAAAATTTAAAAAGCAAAATAAAAAATTGACTATGCTTTACAAATGTACAAAAATCCTGGAAATTTCCAAATAAAAGTTTTACAGAAAATAACTATGAATTAATTTAACCACAAGATATGAACTTTAAGAAAGTTAAAAGTTAAAAGAAATTTTGATTAGAACTTGTACAAACATGCACAAGAACTAATTGAGAAATCCAAATAGTAGCTTCTCAACTAAGTCAAACAATAGAGAGAAAATATTTTATTTTAGCAGAAACAAAATGATTCAAATTGTTTCTGCAAGAAACTACAATAAACTGCAAGTTGAAAAACTAATTGCAAATGTGAAAATACAAAGATCAAATAAAATCGCTTACAACAATTTAATTGGACCTTTGAAGGATAGTAAAACAACAAAGAATTTTAGAATAAATAATTGAATTCACATTAATAGTTAACTAAAATAGAAACAAAAACAAACTGTGAAAACAATCTACTAACTCAAATGAAATTATTTTATTTAATCTAAATAGAAAATGATAGAAACCTATCTTGATCAAGAGCTAGTTTTAGATTAATAACTTTTTTTTCTTCTGCATAAATGAAACCTGTAATGATTTGCAAATAAGAGACGCCCTAAATACATAATACAAATCTAAACAATTTTAAGATTTCCTAGAAACTCCACAGAATACAATCAAATAGAGCTGTCAGATTTCTCAATTGTGCAAAAGATAAACTAGTTGATATATCAATTCTAATTGCATCTTAAAATGAAACGAACGACAATATCAAATATATGAAAAACATTCCATAACCTGTATATAACATATATTTATAAATGTAAAATAATTTACCAATGTACCTGTAGATTTCAATCACATCAAGAGACTACAAATTCTTTACTATATGCAAACTCAGAATCAATACCAAGCCAGAATGATGAGTTAAAGAATAACGGTTAATCTTAAAGAACATTTTAAGTCAATAAAATTTTCAAATAAGAACAAGAAAAAATATTTCTACCCTTAATTGAGAATCACAAAGAAAAAAATAAATGCTGAGAAAATCTAGACAGATCATAATACTTGCATTAAAAACATTCATGTCAAGATTACAAAAGAGTATGTTATATGAATAGGCATATCATTGTTTTCTTCCACCAAAAATTTTCGTCATCCATCCATCGACCCCTCTTGTGATCTAGCTATACCCTGTTTATAACCATAGAGTTATAATCCAAAAGGATTTCAAGTTCAAAACTGAAAACTAAAAATGAGGATCATGTGCTACAAATATTGGATAATAATAATTGTTTATCCAACAACTAGATAATACATAGAATAAGAACCAAGTTCATAAGACGTGGACACAATATCTTTCAAAATAAGCTTTTTATTTGAACATTTCAAAATAGCTTAAAAGTCTTCATAATGCTCCTTCTAAAGTGCTGCTAGCACATCCATTTTTTTTATTTTCAAATCATATCCTAGTCCATATTACCTAGCATGATTCCATTATATGGAAATGGAACAAGAATAAATAAATCAAAATAACTCAATATTTGGAATGGCTACAGAATCTCCAATTCTGTATCTATTCCTTAAAGAAATTTTATAAAATAATAAAATCGAAATTTAAGAAAGTGAATTCATTACAGACTAAAACAATACTTGTAAACTTGCTTTACTACAAAAACTCTCTCTCACACACAAAACTCTCTCACACACACACAAAATAGATAAAAATATGTATAGGTGCATCTTCAAAAAGTGTAGCTGAAAGTGTCGGTCATTCATGGTTTCGAATTTGAATTATTCTGAAGATCTGAGGTAATAATAACATTGACACCTGAAGACTGAATCACTACTCGTCCTTCTGTGATTCTCAACTTCCTGTTTAATTTGGAGATTTTCAATTCATGTTGTTCAATCAATGACTTCTTTTATTTTTTTAATCTATAGATTTTCTCATGTAGGTGATCAATATCTTTCTTCAAGGCATGAACCTCAGAATCATATCTGTTCAAAATAGAATTGACAACTAGGGCGCTAATCTGTTTACCCTTTTCACATTTATCTTCAGAATTGATAGATTGAGGGACATCAAAAGGGAATTCATTTCCAGTACCTGTAACCTTAGATTGATTCCTGAGAAACAGAGGAAGATTGAAAACAAAATCATACTCAATTTTATCATCAAGTTCTGATTTCTTAGAATGACTCTTATAATCAGGTTCAAGTTCCTCCAACTCGACCACATCAACTACAGGGTTCGAATTACAAATCTTAACATCTAGTTTCTTAGCCATGTTGCGAGTAATTCGAGACAACACCGAGCAGTGTGTTTTCCAACAACATTGCAAACATCAACTTAATTTTCCCTCATCGAACCCTTATTTCTAGGGGTTTTTTAGTTTAATCATTTTGACCTTCATGTCTACTCTCTTTCAGGTCTTGATCTTCAATTTTATCAATTGGAAAAGATGAATCTTGATAATTTTCTTGCACAGCCTCATCGTCCTGATGATTTTCATTCATAAACCTCAAGCCACTGTAAGGATTTTTGGAGATTTCATTTTCTATAGGGATATCTTCTGAATTCATAAATACTTTAGAGAAATGATTTCTCAAAACATTGAAGTTCTTTCTCCCATGAATCCCCTAATGGAGACAGTCTATATTCTACCAGGACTCGGATCAAGCTGTAGTGAAACAGACTACAATAAAGGTTTCTATACCCACACTGGGTAAAAATTATACTGGAAAATTTAATTCAGAGACTAAGAAAACCATCAAAATATGGATGTGGTAATATATACTAAGCCATATCATCCCTCACAGGTAATAAATCACCTGATAATAAAAATTAGTTCTTGCCATTTCATTTTTAGCAGATTAACATGCATACCTTTGTGATGATAAGTCTACTTCTTGGACTTAAGAAGATTGCTCCATTGTATATCTTTTATAGGAAAAATTTTAAACCACCTCTCTCCGTTCAATTCCAAACAAGTAGTAGAAGCGAGGAAACCTTCATCTATATTGAGCTCGAGGTCACCTACATGAGCTATTTTTCCATTAAATGATTGGAATAAAGCCTCATAAACCCTAACATTATGGTTGTGGACTGTATGAAGTAAATCCCACCATCCCACACTTCTTATAAGGGAGAGAGATCCATTGTATTCATGGGTAATTTCAGCGCCATCAGGGTCGTATCGAACGACAGGATCCATGGAAAAATTCAAAGGTTTAATGGAAATGAAACAGAGAAGGGTTTCGAACCCTAATGGAGAATAAGCATATCTCAAGGAGAAATAAAATAATACCAAAAATCAACCTCGCCATACCCTCTCATGGAAGAAAGGGAATGGGTCATCATGGATTCAATCGGCCTGGTAAGCCGTGAAACCTTCGTTGCGCACTATGGCCTCTCGATTAAAGGGTAAATGAAATATAGTAAATGTGAAATGAATATGGTTGTAATACATTAAACTCACCATTTAACCAGTGTCATACGACGCACAAACTTAATCACCATTAAATCCTATGCCACGATATAACACCTAAGTGTTATCATCATTAGGTTTTAGAACCATAAAACTTGAGTTGATAATATAATCATTCGATGAAATGGTATTTGGAAAACTTAAGAGATAATGAATTTAAATCCAAATCGTGAAATGATCCTTAATGAGTATGGTGCCACGTTCCACGAACCACAACATTCTAGAGTCATGGAAACCTAGTATAGAAATGGATAGTGATTCAATACACCATATATTGAAACTATATGAAATAATAAGTTCAATCATACATGTTTTCAATTGAAGGATTGTAAACCCATATTGATATGACTTAGAGACAAAATTAATGATCATCATTCAAGCACATAAACCTTTGTTTGATCAGCATAATGATCGTCAATTACAAGATTATAAGTGTAATCAATGGCCATTATAAATGTTGTTATCAAATCAAAATCAAAACAATGATTGAATACAATGGTCTAGATTTAATTTAAATCATGGGATCTAAATAAAATCAAAGTACTTTTAACAAGTTGGCAAAAAATTCATTTGTTCAATCATGGTTTAGATTTAATTTAAATCATGGGATCTAAATAAAATCAAAGTACTTTTAACAAGTTGGCAAAAAAATTTCTTGGTTCAATTTGATATAAAATAAATGCTTACCAACTTTTAAATCACAAATAATTACCTTTATTTTAACAATATTAACTATGACTTCATTCGAAAACAAAATAAAACCTAGCATGTTAAATGTTCATAATAATCATAATTTTATCAATTCTACTAAAATATGAAGAATTACTCCTTGCAATCACCTTTCAATTTCATGCTTACAATCATGAAATTCGAAATAATCAATTATTAAATTGTGAAATAAATATTCAAATAACGATGAACTATGAGGAGTGTTTGTGAAAAACTTTCAGTAAATAACTTGATCCATAAAGATAAGAAAATGCCCAGTAAAAATAATAAAATTGAGAGACATAAGCCAATAACTGTATAGAAACTGAAAACAACAGAATCATTAACGGAAAATCCATAAATGTAGAAATTCCATCCTTCAGAATAATTTGTTGACTAATACCCTTGCAGCTCGAATCATCACAGGCTCATACTTTGAAGAATAAAAATCAATGATAAATATTATCAATAAAATTTTATGCAGGGGGGCTTTCATTTTTTTCAAAACTGGAAGGGAATTGTTGTGAGGCCAACAAATGGAGACTCAGTCGGTGGAAAAGTTGTCTCTACACAATAATCTGATATATGTAAGTATCAAGGAATAGAAGATAAGATGTTCTCAAATGCTAAATTTCAAATAACTTGGCATGCTTCTTCACTGACTTATATAGAATTGACTGAACTTCTCAGCTTCTAAAAAAAATCTAACAATTTCCATCATTATTGAGAAACCTTATAAAAATATGAACTCATAATCATTTGTATTTCATCATTTTAAATACGTATAAATATAGAAACACTAAACTTCACTAAGAACATTCCTAGGAAATAAAAGCCAATCAAATGAAAAATATAGTATTAAAGATGGATTCAATACGACAGGCATGGCCACTTCTACCAGCTAATGTCCATACAATCAACAAGGATGCCTTTTAACTAACTTCCAAATGCTCTAATCCTAGCCCACTTGTTCCATATTCATAGCTAAGCATCCACTTAACTACTAGTGGGAGAGAAAACATCAAAATCCCCTTGCAAGCGTGGGATGCCATGTAGATCATTAAAAATGTACATTTAATTTATAATGTATTTGAATTTTAGTTTTCGGATCCCAAATGCCACAAATGGAGCCACTGCTTCCAGCAGGCATCTATAGCCTCAATTGGGACGTCTTTTAAGCCCTGTTTACCTAAGGGCTCTAGTCCCAACTAGCAAGACTAAGGAAGAGCTGAAAGCTATGTCTATATGTGCTAATCCTGATTGAGATTTTTTAGTAGATGGGGGAGCAATTTTGAAAAATCCTTGAGAGTAAGGATGACATAAAAATTCAATAGGTTATTAATCCTCACAGATTGATCCTACTTTCCCAAAACTAATTCCCTTAGAAATAAACTAATTTGAAAAGATAACTTGTTTAATTTTGATTTTTTATTAATATTGAGTTGAAGATAAATCCCTCACATAATGATGTAAATATTTAAATAAATTTATGAGCACAATTCATAATATATTTTTCAAAGTCTAATAATAACTAATCAGAAAATTTGATTTTCACCACAAAGAAAACACTTTCAAACAAATTCCTTTTAGAAAGATTTCAGAATTATACAACAAAAAACTTTGTTTTTACCCGATGAGTATACTAGACATTTTGGGATTAAAATAAAATATGAATATTAAAACCAAATTTGATAAAATAACCCTTTATTCAAGCCAAAAAAGAAAACAAAAAATCAACATAAATTCAAACAAAGCAAAACAAAAATAAAGAAAACTCCAGAAGAAAAAAAAAAAAGTAAACCTGGAAAATATATACAGAGTTGATTTCATGTGGGGAAATCAAGCAAAATATTTATTCAAGATTTGACCATTTATTGGATAGGTCTCATATTGACCTCCCAGCATTTACAATTGAAATGTGATGGGACCAAGATTTTCTTTAACAATAAATGGCCTTAGCCATAAATGCTAAAATTTAGTGTGTTCGCCTATCTCCTCACGAGCCTTGTCCCACTTAATCACTAAGTATCCTAATTTAAAATTCCTATTAGAGAAGGAAATATCATCAAACCATTGTTTGAAAATTTGTTGATGTTGATCAAATTTATGTTTTTAGCTTTCTCCCTTTCCTCTTCCAGTTTGAGCAAGGTGTTAATTCTAATTTTCTATAGGGATATCTTCTGAATTCATAAAGACTTTGGAGAAATGATTTCTCAAAACATTGAAGTTCTCCCATGAATCCCCTAATTGAGACAGTCTATATTCTACTAGGACTCGGATCAAGCTGTAGTGAAACAGACTAAAGTAAGGGTTTCTATACCCACACTGGTAAAACTTATACATTTTACTCATAATTTTAAGAATATCAAATGGAAAATTTAATTCAGAGCCTAAGAAAACCATCAAAATATGGATGTGGTAATATAAACTAAGCCATATCATCCCTCACAGGTAATAAATCGCCAGATAATAAGAATTAGTTCTTTCCATTTCATTTTTAGTAGATTAACATGCATACCTTTGTGATGATAAGTCTACTTCTTGGACTTGAGAAGATTTCTCCATTGTATATCTTTTGTAGGAAAATTTGTAAACCACCTCTCTCTGTTCAATTCCAAACAAGTAGTAGAAGCGAGGAAACCTTCATCTATATTGAGCTCGAGGTCACCTACATGAGCTATTTTTCCATTAAATGATTGGAATAAGGCCTCATAAACCCTAAAATTATGGTTGTGGAATGTATGAAGTAATTCCCACCATCCCACACTTCTTATAAGGGAGAGAGAGCCATTGTATTCATGGATAATTTCAGCGCCATCAGGGTCGTATCCAACGACAGGATCCATGGAAAAATTCAAAAGTTTAATGGAAATGAAACAGAGAAGGGTTTCGAACCCTGATGGAGAATAAGCATATCTCAAGGACAAATAAAATGCATGGAAGATATAAGACCAAAAATCAACCTCGCCATACCCTCTCATGGAAGAAAGGGAAATGGGTCATCATGGATTCAATAGGCCTGGTAAGCCATGAAACCTTCGTTGCGCACTATGGCCTCTCGATCAAAGGGTAAATGAATATAGTTGTAATACGTTAAACTCACCATTTACCCAGTGTCAACATCATACGACGCACGAACTTAATCACCATTAAATCCTATGCCACGATATAACACCGAAGTGTTATATCATTAGGTTTTAGAACAATAAAACTTGAGTTGATAATATAATCATTCGATGAAATGGTATTTGGAAAACTTAAGAGGTAATGAATTTTAAATGTATTTTAAATCCAAATCGTGAAATGACCCTTAATGAGTATGGTGCCACGTTCCACGAACCAAGTCATATCAACACAACATTCTAGAGTCATAGAAACCTAGTATAGAAATGGATAGTGATTCAATACACCATATATTGAAACTATATGAAATAATGAGTTCAATCATATATGTTTTCAATTGAAGGATTGTAAACCCATATTAATATGACGTAGAGACAAAATTAATGATCATCATTCAAGCACATAAACCTTTGTTTGATCAACATAATGATCGTCAATTACAAGATTATAAGTGTAATCAATGGCCATTATAAGTGTTGTTATCAAATCAAAATCAAAACAATGATTCAATACAATGGTCTAGATTTAATTTAAATCATGGGATCTAAATAAAATCAAAGTACTTTTAAAAAGTTGGCAAAAAAATTCCTTTGTTCAACTTGATACAAAATAAATGCTTACCCACTTTTAAATCACAAATAATTACTTTTTTTTAACAATATTGACTATGACTTCATTCGAAAACAAAATAAGACCTTGTCATTAAAATAACAATTATAAGCATGTTAAATGTTCATAATCATCATAATTTTATCAATTCTACTAAAATATGAAGAATTACTCCTTGCAATCACCTTTCAATTTCATGCTTCCAATCATGAAATTCAAAATAATCAATTATTAAATTGTGAAATAAATATTCAAATAACAATGAATTATGAGGAGTGTTTGTGAAAAAATTTCAGTAAATAATTTGATCCATAAAGATAAGAAAATGCCTAGTAAAAATAATAAAATTGATAGACATGAGCCAATAACTATATAGAAACTGAAAAACAACATAATCATTAACGAAAAATCCATAAATGTAGAAACTCCATCCTTCAGAATAATTTGTTGACTAATACCCTTGCAGCTCGAATCATCACAGGCTCATACTTTGAAGAATAAAAATCAATGATAAATATTATCAATAAAATTTTATGCAGGGGGCTTTCATTTTTTTCAAAAATGGAAGGGACTTGTTGTGAGGCCAACAAATGGAGACTCGGTCGGCGGAACAGTTGTCTCTACACAATAATCTGAAATATGTAAGTATCAAGGAATAGAAGATAAGATGTTCTCAAATGCTAAATTTCAAATAACTTGGCATGCTTCTTCACTGACTTGTATATAATTGATTGAACTTCTCAGCTTCTAAAAAAAATCTAACAATTTCCATCATTATTGAGAAACCTTATAAAAATATGAACTCATAATCATTTGTATTTCATCATTTTAAATACGTATAAATATAGAAACACTAAACTTCACCGAGAACAGTCCTAGGAAATAAAAGTCAATCAAATGAAAAATATAGTATTAAAGATGGCTTCAATACAACAAGCATGGCCACTTCTACCAGCTGACATCCATACCCTCAACAAGGATGCCTTTTAACTAACTTCCAAATGCTCTAATCCTAGCCCACTTGTTCCATATTCATATCTAAGCATCCACTTAACTAATAGTGGGGGAGCAAACATCAAAATCCCCTTACAAGCGTGGGATGCCATGTAGATCATTAAAAATGTACCTTTAATTTATAATGTATTTGAATTTTATTTTTCGGATCCCAAATGCCACAGATGGAGCCACTGCTTCCAGTAGGTATCTATAGCCTCGATCGGGAAGTCTTTTAAGCCCTTTTTACCTAAGTGATCTAGTCCCAACTAGCAAGACTAAGGAAGAGCTTAAAACTATGTCTATATGTGCTAATCCCGATTGAGAATTTTTAGTAGATGGGGGATCAATTTTGAAAACTCCTTGAGAGTAAGGATGACATAAAAATTCAATAGGTTACTAATCCTCACAGATTGATCCTTCTTTCCCAAAACTAATTCCCTTAGAAATAAACTAATTTGAAAAGATAATTTGTTTAATTTTTATTTTTTGTTAATATTGAGTTGAAGATAAGTCCCTCACATAATGATGTAAATATTTAAATAAATTTATGAGCATAATTCATAATAGATTTTTCAAAGTGCGATAATAACTAATCAGAATATTTGATTTTCACCACAAAGAAAACACTTTCAAACAATTTCCTTATAGAAAGATTTCAGAATTATACAACAGAAAACTTTGTTTTTACCTGATGAGTATACTAGACATTTTGGGGTTAAAATAAAATCTGAATTTTAAAACCAAATTTGATAAAATAACTCTTTATTCAAGCCAAAAAAGAAATAAAAAAATCAACATAAATTCAAACAAAGCAAAACAAAAATAAAGAAAACTCCAGAAAAAGGTAAACCTGGAAAATATATACAGAGTTGATTTCGTGTGGGGAAATCAAGCAAAATATTTATTCAAGATTTGACCATTTATTGGATAGGTCTCATATTGACCTTCCAGCGTTTGCAATTGAAATGTGATGGGACCAAGATTTTCTTTAACAATAAATGGCCTTAGCCATAAATGCTAAAATTTAGTGTGTTCGCCTGTCTCCTCATGAGCCTTGTCCCACTTAATCACTAAGTATCCTACTTTAAAATTCCTATTAGAGAAGGAAATATCATCAAACCATTGTTTGAAAATTTGTTGATGTTGATCAAATTTATGTTTCTAGCTTTCGCCCTTTCCTCCTCCAGTTTGAGCAAGGTGTTAATTCTTATTTCCATAGCAGGACACTCAGTTTCTTGAACTATTTGAGACAATTGTGATGAAGGAAGAAATTTTTTGAAGGGAGTATTCATTACTTAACAAATTAAAATTTACTTAACATTCATCATCAGTTATGCATCAATAAACAAACATTCACATGTACATACACCACATCATCAATGCAAAACACATAGAATTTTTATGTGAAAACCCAAACGAGAGAAAACCACGGAATGCTTCTTTATAGTATGAAAGAATACATTCAAGGAAGCACCAACTTCCTATGTTTACCAGCACCAACTGGAAGGTGGGTCCAACCCCTTGATTTTTCTCCAGCACCAACTAGAAGGAGGAACCGACCCCCTGTCACTTTGTTTTGTAGGCACTAACTTGAAGGAAGTTGTGACTCCTTGTCTCCTTCTTGTTTACAAGCACTAACCTGAAGGAAGATCCAACTCCATGTCTCCTTTCCCCTTCCGAACGCCCTAATGTCTGATATATTTTACTATCTCGATGTCCTTCAAGTCTGCACACTTCTTCAGGTCTTCTGATAATGATTATGTTGTGTGCAACTTTTGTATGTAGACTAATTTTTGTTACTGCGCTACATACACAACTTGACTTCTCAATCTTATCATTTCACAATTATGTTGATTACTACTTGGATTGTGTGCTTTGTTGATGTTGCAGTCTGCGCTTTCTAGTTCAACGTTCTTCTTTACGTGATTGCAATATTCAACTGATACTGTGCTCTCTATTGATGATATGTCGTACTAAAAGGAAGCACTAGTAATTGCGCACCTTATGATGTTTCCGTTCTGAATAAGTGTTGCAGTTATTCAGACGATCTGTGACCTCTTGTGCATCAAATGATTGGTTTGTTCAGTATAACACACTTGTCTCATATAATCTACATCATGATGCACAGAATGATGTTGTAAGTCTGTGAAAATTGCACAAACGATGAAAGGAAGAAATACTGAAGAATGTGCAAGTGTTGGATATCTTGAAGGACTGTATCACAATCAGTAGGCCGATAGTCACAAAATTTGAAAAGACAAAATCGATAGATATCAGATATTGCGCAGATTTCTTGATGATGCAGATGAACTAAAGTGAAAGTGTGCAAAGTTGAAGATTACATATGATGCACAACAACAAAACAACAAGAGAGTTAGACAGCCGCATCATGATGTAGATTATATGAGACAAGTGAGTTATACGGAACGAAGCAATCATTTGATGCATAGGAGGTCACATATCGTCTGAAGAACTGCAACACTTATTCGGAACGGACACATCATAAGGTGCGTAGTTACCTCTGTTACCGATTCCTCCTTTCTGTACAACATATCATCAATATAAAACACAATATCAGTTGAATATTGCATTCACGTAAAGAAGAACATTGAACTAGAAAGCGCAAACTGCAAGATCAGCAAAGCACACGATTCAATTAGTCATTAGCATAATTGTGAAATGATAAGATTGAGAAGTCAAGTGGTGTATGCAGCGCAGTAACATAAAATAGTCTGCATACGAAAGTTGTGCACAACAGAATCATTGTCAAAAGACCTGAAGAAGTGCACAGAGATGAAGGATAGCAAGACAGTAAAATATATCCGACATTAGGGCGATCAGAAGGGGAAAGGAGACAGGGAGTTGGATCTTCCTTCAGGTTGGTTCCTGTAAACAATAAGGAGGTAAGGAGTCACAGCTTCCTTCAGGTTGGTTCCTAGAAAACAAAGTGACAGGGGGTCGATTCCAACTTCTAGTTAGTGTTGGAGAAAACTCAAGGGGTTGGTGACTCCTTTTAGTTGGTGCTGGTAAACACAAGAAGTTCTTGCTTCCTTGAATGTATTCTTTCATACTATAAAGAAGCATTCTGTGGTTTTCTCCCGTTTGGGTTTCCACGTAAAAATTATATGTGTTATGCATTGATGATGTAGTGTATATGCATGTGAATGTTTGTTTACTGATTCATAACTGATGATGAATGTTAAGTAAAGTTTAATATGTTAAAGAAGGTGAAAATCTGCTAATAACTGCGTTAATACCGGTTCACCCATGCTCTCAGTATGAAATCAATTCCAACATAGATCTTCTTTGCTGTCACTTAGTTAACTCTCTTTAACTGAAGTGTCGTCTTTTAGTTTAACTAAAGTGAAAACACTTTAGTTAACTAGTCCTTCTTATTTAACACTTAGTTAACTGAAATAATGTTGATTGATTTACCTGAAGTGACCACTGTGATTTCTTTAGTTAAGTGAGGAATATCTTTAACTGAAGCATTGATACTTAACTGAATATTTAACAATTCAAGTTATCTTTATTAGCTGAAGTGTTTGCATGGGAAATTTCGAATTCTCTTGATCTCTATGCTTTATCTTGTATTTCTTTATCTTTTACTACATGGTCAATATGTGCTAACTTTAATTATCCATCACATTACATTATACTAGAAGAATTATCGGATGTTGTGATCATATTATATAATTTCGGACCAAATTATCATATGCTAAAGTAATCGACTTTAGAGGTGATCAATCTCTAAAGGAGACTTAATAGCAATATGGTGATCATGGTTAATTATACATCACACAACATTAAATGTTTTTAACAAGTAAAGCGTGACCTTTATATGGAAGGTCCAACTCTATACGAGAGGTCCATCTCATGGATACCTTTATAGGGAAGGTTCACATGATAATCATGAATTGACACACATGTCCGGAGTCTTGTCCAACGAGACTTTACAACATCATTACTTTGATCAAGTACCCCTATATGGGAGGAATAAATTTTAAGCGAAATGAAATAAAAGTGATTACCTATATATAGGAGGATCAATATTGGCTACAGAAGATTGGTTTGGAGAATGTCTCCTGATGCTGTATATTTAATAACCATATCCTCAGTCGGTATCATCATGGATATGCAATGTATTGGTTGGCATCTATGTCTTGAGTCATTGAGATGTCAAGTTCAGATATGTCAAAACTTGTATTGCAAATTCCTTGATCGTTGTTGTTAGTTCTCCGACTGGTTCTTCCTCTTTTCGATAGTCACATCAAAGTACATCACCTATCCTTTTTCTCCATCTTTGTACTTTGGGGGGCAATCTGTTACACAACATTTTTGTCAGCAACATCAAACCTTATGACCTCATGTTTCCACAATCCCTGAATTCACTTTTATGGTGGATGGTCCTTGATTTCCTTGCTCTGCAACTTGGATTATTTTCCAATTTTGACGCACCTTGTTGCACTAGAAAATAGCGCCAAAACCCCCCTCGATGCAGTGTGTCTCATTGGAAATTCGTGCCGATGGCGCAAATTTTCTTCAAAGCAACCTGCGTCGACCCATATTGGCACATGTTTCTCCATTACAACTGAGCATGTCGATATCTCTACGAGAAAAAAATAGGCTTTCAAGAAGCTTCTAGAGACAAATCTCATTGGATAATATTTCCTTCCTATTTCTAGGGATCTAGCTCGAGCTCCAAAACTGTTGGGATCATATCTCATCCACTTTCCATAATATTCTCACCCCTCTCCTATCCTTAGTGTCCTATAAAAGAGAACTTTGGGAATGGGTGTAGGGGGGAGAAATTGGTAGTAAGTAATTGCTCAATAAATTATCCCAGAAGCATTAGGCTCTTGATGTGCTTCTTTCAAGACAAGGGTGACATGTTGGAATAGGAGGAATCTACCAGAAGGAGACTACAACGCTAAGGCTCATGGTTGTATTTATTGTGGTTATCTTTAATACTATGATGTACTACATTACCATACTTTATTGTTATAATATAAAAAATCTCCTTGGCCATTTGTTTAGATCATTTGTATTGTTTCTAGTTCAATCTTCTTGCTACTTGTTTGTGTTGGATCTGTAATAGGTTCTTTCATACGCGAAGGTGGATTGCAGCAGCTTAAATATAGCAAGGATGAACTTCGTATCAAAGGTAAGTTTTCTCTACTTCTTCTCTTGTCGATATTCGATTGATATAGATGAAGGTGTGGTTGTATTGTCCCATTTTGTTCTATATTTGACTCATTCGAACTAGGGAGGTTCACTTGTGTCCGCACTTGATAACTAATCCATTAAAAACTAGTCAAATCACCATTTCTATCCACATTGAATCTACCAGATTTATCCCAAATGAATAATGAACGTGTTCTATATGTTTGAATGGGTGGAAAACCAGACCAACTAAACTACCCTTAGACATACCCAAGTGTGACAGAAGACCAGGGGATGATCCATCAAATCATGTGATGACATTCCATTTGTGGTGTTCATTCAGGTCCCTAGTTGATGATAGTATTAGGTTAAGGTTGTTTCAGCGAACCCTAATGGGAACTACTGCGAAATGGTACATTGAGTTGCCCCACAATACATTTACATATTTTTCATCTTTAGCTATGGTATTTCTAATACATTTTGAATTACCTATCAGCTATGATACGGGTACAAAATTTTTGAATTCACTTAGGAAGTCCACTTCTACTCACATATCAGATCATATCCATGAATGGAGGATGCATCAAAGGCTTATAAAAGATGAAATCACGGATCTATTCATAGCAGATTGGTTCATAAAATCATTATTGCATACTCTTGCCAAAGATGTAGCTATGTCAGGAGATATGATTGAAGAACAACTCATTCAGAGTGTAAAACAGATGTATTTTATATATTCCCAATCGGGCACACTTTATGATTTAAAACCTCATGTTGTAATACCTACGTCCGATCCAGCTAGGTCACAAAAAGGACCTCACACTGATGGTGTGATTGTATCCATCAACCAACTTGAGAAAATTACACAACATATGGGAAAAATTTATGTTCTTACTTCGCAACCCACAACTATATAGGCAATGCAGCAATCTGCAACTCCCACCCAAACTTCTGAAGTACTTACGATTCAAACTACAGACCCAAAAGGGAAAAAAAAGAAACAGAAGAAGAATCCCAATGCTAATTCGGGGATGGGCTAAGCACCTAAGGTGAATAATCCTATTGGAGGCAATTAGAAGAACCAAAAAAACAAATACCCTTGCAAAATTTTCCAAGGGGATCATCTAACTCACCTTTTTCCTCACATGGATGACATTCATTGAATGTTGGCACAATAAGGAGGGAAGCAACAACCTACCGTCCTAACTAAACCTTTCCCACAACAACAACAGATGGTTTTTGTGGCGCCAATACCTCCCCCAGGAGGGAACCAGGAGAACCCCCTGCAAGGGGGCAATCCCCCACCGCTAACATATTCACGATTGGTGAACATGAAATAAACATACAAACAAGGGCTCATTCTTATGATACACCTTCGAAAGATGCAGAAACATATGGATCTAATCCTAGTGGTTCTCTAACAATTGAGAAACCAACCATAGACATAGTACTTCGACCTCCAAAAGGGTTTTTTCGTAGAACAACCCACAATCCTAATGCGGGAGCTTCTTAAAACTACAATGTGGTTGAAGACGTAGCTCAAGCTCCTTGTGCAATGTCCTCCTTGGAAGTTTTGCAAAGTTGTCCTACTCAACGAAAGGGAATATTATCGGCTATCGGTGCTATTGATCCATCTAACAACAATTTGATAACTTCGATTTAGAATAGTCCACATGTAGGATTCCATCACAAATCACATTTCAGATTAAAGTGACTTCACATTGTAAGAACAATTTTCAAACCATTGTGGATGAAGGAGTGTTGGCACGGGATTATTCCGCATAAAGTACGAAAGCCGACACCCGCGAAGAAGGAACATCCGCGGAAGGAAGGGTCATTCACGGAGAACAAGGAAGCCCAATACTAGTTAGGTTGTTAGATAAGGGTCATGTGGACCGTTTTGTAACCACTTAGTTTCATATAAATTAGGATATGAATATAAGCCTAAGGGCAGAGATAGAAGATCAAGATAGGGATCATAGTTGAAGAATAAAGTGTTTTTCTCTGTTTTGTATCCGCGATAGTATGTTTTGAACTGTTTCTGCAAAGGTTATCCCATAGGTTTTGATGAATGCATAAAGATGTTCGGATCTATCCTTTTGTCTCTATGTATGCCAAATGATGGATGGTTTATTATGTTGCATTGATGTAATTTTCCTCTGTTAATGCAAATGTTTATTATGGTGAATGTGTGAATGATGAAATTCTGGTTAGTAGTCGAATGTGTTTAGTTGTTAAGCATAATGCAAATATCGATCTCTGGTTTCTGATACGATAGAGATAGACCCCATGCATGTCCTTTTCTCACTGCGTAAACTTGGTTCTTGCAGCCCCCTTAACCATCTCGGGTGAAACCTCACTCGCTTCGTGGGTGTTGCTAGAAAGGGTAAAACCTTTTCGGGCTGCTGTTTAAGGGTGTTTGGTCGGGTTTGTCGATGACAGTGTGAAGTGAACCCCTGTCAATAGCCGATGTGTCAACAAATAGTTCCGTTGCTGGGACCTTGAAGGAATAAAGAAGAGTACATGCTTTGGAACCCGACGAAACTGGAGATCCAAGAGTGATTTGATAAGAAGGCCAAAGAATTTGCGAAAAGAGAAAATCGAAACCCTGAACAGACAACAAGTGATTGGATGGACAAGCATATTTACTCTGATATCTATGAGATATTCTTCTGTGAATTCCCAGTACTGTTGGATGAGTGGCTGGCACAACTAACCTTTCAGAAGAACCATTTCCAAAAGAGTGAGCTTGACCACTGGACCCCAGAACTGATCCAACAACTGAAACGGGTTGATAACAAGGTATCCAGGGCTGTTGATTTATGGGTAGACTGTATCTTAGAAGGATACATCACTGAGTTTTTTGTCGACACAATTATATCCTACAGTGATGCAGAAAGAAAAAAATTCAATGGGCCTAGAGGAAGGTTCCTATTATCATTGAAATTGTGGATTAAAATGTTGGTCTGCGAAAAGGGCATACTGCGAATGAACTTCGACGAGTAGAAGATCTGTGTGTGGGAATTGTGGGTACTACGTAAATGTGGTTCCGGTAGAAAGATGTGGGCTAGATGGACATGAAGGACGACGAATTTTTGAGGGAAACTGAAGATGAGTGTGGTACCTTGAGGAGTGGGGCGGTATTCCAACGACCCGGGAATAAGAGGAGGACTGAGAGAGAGTCTCCTGAGGGGACCTGTTGTCACCAGATCTGTCCCACAAATTTTTGGATTCCGACAGCGTGGATGTAAAGTCTACTAGCATTTTTTCCCAGATCATGAATGTCCCAGTCAGCCTAGCCAGTTCTCCTTATGGCCTCAAACCTCCATCCTAGTCATTTTGTAATGAATGTCTTTGACCTTGTTTTCTTGGTTTGCTTAGAAAATCACCATCGATATTTTTATCCTATGTTCATAAGAGTTTTTAATAGTTATTATTATTTTAAGAAAAAGGATCTTTAATCTTTTCTTTCTTAATAAGAAATGGATCTTTAATCTTTTCTTTCTTAATAAGAAATGGATCTTTAATCTTTTAATTAAATAATAATTTTTATTAAAAAATAAAAAAAATTATTTTATGGCTTATCTCCATTACCTTTACCCATCTCACGTGAACATTTGAGTTTGTCTTTCCTTTAACCTTATCCTTACACAAAAGTTCCATTCAAGGCCAAAACACACTCGTCGTCAAGAAAGCTCATCCACATCACACTAAACGCCAAGCTAAAGTCCACAAGGAGTATAATCTTAAACGACACATCAAATAATGATGGAAACAAGTTTTATTATAAAGTAATGTATGTCATTATACTTTGTACATGTGGGATATTTATCACCACATAAAGAAAAGATTTTCATACCCAAGCATCCAAGTTTCCGTCTGTCGAGGCAATTATTTTATTTAACCATTTCTGCATCCGCAGAAAATTCCAGAGCTGAGTCCAAGTGTTGAACTCCATCGAGAGTGCAGAGCTGAGTCCAAGTGTTCAACTCCATCGAGAGTGCGCAAGAGGTGGAACCTTTGTTATTGTCAAGTGTCAAGATCATGTATTAAAAAGTGCTCCAGTTACCACTGGATGATCACACAGTGTCGCATGTCAAGGGATATCTCCAAGTTATGGCATCTTTTAAGTGGCAGAGTATAAGTGACAATTAAAAGAACATCAATCTAATATTTTGGAGTCTGGTAGTGTGCCCGTAAATGTCAAGGATGTTGCAGCAAATATAGCCTTACAAATTGCTTACCTACAGTCTTTCACAATTGACAGACAGGGTGATCATTTCCATAATAAAGGCAGTGGGAAAGAAAAAGTCTTTTGAATGATGAAGGAGAATGCAGAGCACATCAACAAATTATTCATTTCTCTATTTGTGGATTATGTGAAATATTGGAATCTTATTATTATTACACCCAAGAGCAGAAGAAATTTCCTGAGTTTATTTTTATTGTATTCTCATTATTGGCAACACCATTTCTTTATTATTTTCCTTTGCCAATTGATAACTTATGACTGTTGTTTTTTTTAGATTTCTTTAGTACCTGGAAGTTTTAGTGATTCGAGAGGGAAACATATTGATGGAAATTGAAGATCAACTCTGAATTCAAATGCAACACTGATTGAATCGGCATTGATCAAAGGAAAATGGATCCACATTTCCAGGCAGAGGATTACAGGTGGCAAAGTAATATTATTATTCAGGAAATATTGGGACAACTAGCAAATATTAGTTCCATATTACAAGCAAACAACTTTAAGCAGATCAATATCTTCAGGTAGCCCCCAATCATTCGAAGCAGATAGGTGGAAACTATATTCCAAATTCCAAGAGAATCCTCCAGCAATTCGAGACAATTGGCAACTGTTCCATTAAAATCAAGAAGATCAGCAAAGTGGTTGAACTGTTTCTCTCCTTTGTAACTTCCTTCTATTTTTAGGAAAAACTAGAAGTCTCGAGTCTTGGAAAGGGGCATGTGAATTTAAGGACTCTATATATTTTGATGTTTTTTTAAAAAGGGAGGAGGAGGTTCCAGCTGGAACGCTGGAGAGAGTTGTAGAGGGACTTCAAACTAAAGTGAGATGGATATTTCTGGACTGTATGAGATCTTGTTTATCTTTTTGAAGTTAATACAGAAGCTCTTCCTTTCTTAACCTTAGTTTCATTACGGTACTATTGTTCAGTATGTATTTCTTCTATTTACATTCATGTTTGTGTTCGATCTCCCGGTATACTCTGTAGATTGGTGAAGGGATTCATCTATTTGGTGCTCCTCTCCATCATTGATTATATCTGTTATAACTTATGTGTAAATGGTTGTTTTCAGAATTCATCATTGTCAGATGCTCTGTTTATAATCATTCTTTAAGTTAATTCTTCTAAGCTGTGTTAGAGATTCATCCATGATAGATGCCTCTTGTGTAGTGAACTGTTTCTTCATTTTCAAACTGTCTTTCATCTCTTATGCGCTGAACATAATACTTACCTTGCCTCAGAGTTATTATAAAGGAATTTAGCCAGTTATTAACTATAAGCCATTGAGATTCAAGTTTTGACTCCATGCCCAATGGAATATCTTTGATCCACAGTTAGTTTATTGCGTTTTTCTTTCACATCCAGCGTCGCTGATCCATTTACCAGACCCATTTAAATTTTATTCATCACTGGAGCTTAAGATGTGCTAGCCATGCTCCTTCTGCATTCAAGGAACATTTTTTAGCACAAACAAGACCGGAACAGAAGACTACGGAATAGGACCACACAGGACGAAGCAATCCCATTGCAATGAAGAAGTTGAACAGGATACCCCAGAAGTTGAAGAAATACTGACCCAAAACTGCAATGTACCCTCAACCTTGTGCACTATCCAGAACTCTGTAAGAAACGAAAGTTATTCGCAGAGCTGCCCTACGTGTCAGAATAGTAGTAAGAATAGTGCATCAGGAAGTAATAATAGTAGAAATACAAGAATGGCATGTGGCGATGCAAAGATGCAAACCTTCCAGGGAAACAGGGCCGAGGATCCCGAACAACACTAGTTTTTGTGTGAAGGTGTCTGGACTGTGAAGCAGGTCCAGGACAAGGATATCAAGAAGTGACAATTAGCGATGACTCTCAGGGGTCCTGCACTTGACTGGTATATGAAGTTTACCAAGGTATCGACGGGAAATCCACCTAAAACATTGGCGCAGATCAAGACAGGGATGATCGACGAGTTTAGAAATCCAAAATCCGAGTCGCAGTA
Organism: Larix kaempferi; assembly: GCA_027924585.1. Classification (NCBI taxonomy): domain Eukaryota; kingdom Viridiplantae; phylum Streptophyta; class Pinopsida; order Pinales; family Pinaceae; genus Larix; species Larix kaempferi. Next base: position 6,077,039 of record BSBM01000278.1, on the reverse strand, counting down.
CATTACTGAGCTCAAGGAAATCAAGCAGTTCCCGAACGAGTCGGTATGGGAGTTTGACTAGTGGTACAAAACGTTGATGGAAAAAGTAAGTTTTGGGATGAGAGACATGCAGCATAAAGAATGGTTTATCGTTGGGTTGGTACCGCACATTCGTGGACCGTTGATGCAACAGAATGTAGCAACCCAGGTGGAAGCACTAGAAATCGCAATGAAGATGGAAGCTTCACCCATCGGCAAAACAGGCCAGGGTATGGATCAGATACAAGCACAATTGGAAAATTTAATGATCCAGTTACAGGATATAAAGAAGGGAAAAGAGGTTCGCAAACATGTCTGGTGTACTAGATCCAGGACAGAAGGACATCGCAAAGATCAGTGCCCAGAGTTTCGAGACTACTTACGATCAGGCGCGCCGAACCCTCTCAGTCAAGGGGGAATTCCTTGGTGTCACATTTGTCAGACAAAAGGACACCGATCAGAGGAATGTGTATACCTGCAGAAGATGGTGCCGAAGCTAGTAAATTTGTATTGAAAATTTTGTGTATACCTACTCCAAGAAAGGACTGCGGATACATTTTTTATGAATGGAGAAGAGAAACCGTCAGTATAGTAGAAACCGCAGTATAATCCACCACAACCTCACTACAATCTGCCACTGCAGTATGGTCAGCCTCTGAACGGTCAGCCATAGTATGGTCAACCGTAGTACGGGAAACCGCAGCTTCAACCACTGCAGTATGGGAAACCGCAATGTCCTCAACTGTAGTATGGCCAACCGCAGTACCCACCATATGGGTCACTGTGAGGAGGGTTCATGGGGGGGGGGTTCCGTGGAGGCTGAGGCACCAATGCCGGCTGAGGAGGGGTTGCTGGACAAGGTCACAGACCAATTACATGTTATAATTGTGATCAATAGGGGCATAATTAAAGGGATTTCCCGAACCCAACCCTACAGTGTACTTATTGCAGTGTTTTGGACCATGGTGTTGAAGATTGTCCTCATCTCATTGCGAAATGGAAAACTAAGAACCTGCCTCCACCTCCACAAAACCAAAATCTGAATCAGAATGCCCCAGTTGTATAAAAGATATCAGCCGAGGAGAGAATCTGAACAACGATGGTGGGAGTGGTAAATCACGGAGGAGCAGTGATTGGAGAAGATAAGCCATAGCCGAGTGTCAGACCGACAGCTAGGAAGCAAGTCATGTTTGATGCAGAGGCAGAAAAGGACATTTTTATAAAGGCACAGGAGGCCATGCGACGAATGAGGCAGCCACCCCTTCACCAGGAGCACTGTACCTACGACATGCCACCATTATTTGACCCGAATCGAAAGACTCATACCTTGCGGAACTTCCTAAAAAGATGCCTAGAACTGGCCAAGGATCAAGATGCGTTAGCAGAGATATCTAGTATGTTGTGTCGACGGAAGGGTGCACAAAGGATCAGAATGTCAATCGCATCCATAAAAAAAAGACGGGAATGTAGATGAAAATGTCTTCACAAATCAGGGCTTTCGATGTTGACAATATTATCTTAGACCTTGGGTCGGATGTAAATATTCTGACCAAGTAGACCTGAGAGACAATGGGGAAGCCACAGTTGGTATGGTCCCCGGTACAACTGCGACTAGCAAACCAGAGTAAGGTCACTCTGATTAGTAGACTGTGATGGATCCTAGTTGAGATAGACGGGCTCAAGATATATGCCGATTTTGACGTAATAGAAATTGTTGATAATACGAGTCCTTATCCAGTGATGCTAGGGATAGACTGGGCAATAGACAATCAGGCTATCATCAACTTCAAGAAACAAACCATGTCATTCGAGAACAAGGAAATAAGGATAGTCGCATCCCTTGACCCTGCGGAAGGGAAGAGGTATGTCGAGCCAACAATGGATGAATTCATGGAGGGATGGGATAATCTCTACAACATCTCCGAAGACTATATCAACCCCATTGTGGATGTAGAGCTAGGGTGGCGTAGCAGCAGCTCGGCATCGTCAGACTCTGATGAAGCACTATAAAACTGGCAAAATTGAATGCATGAAGTTTCATTTAGAAGATGCGCACAGATCACATAGTCGCTGCGAAGGGTAGCCACAGAAGAATGCGAGCTACCAACGTATGAGGTATTTCCCAACCTGGCAGCATTCCTCACCGAATTTGAAGAGAAAGTGGCAAAACCACAACGATTATTGTCCCTGGAGGAATCCCTAAAGGCTACACCCGCACGATGGTGGGATATGCACAAATCCACGATAGATTCCTGGCCACTATGTCGACACCTAATGATGGTTAGGTTCGGCGACACTGACACGAACAATGGAAGGAAGTATGATGGTAGAGGAGATCTGTAGGGGCACTTGAATGCATGCGAAATCCAATTGGACTCATGGGAAAAATAGGAATGGGTCCATGCTTTTATTCACACACTGGATGAAGTACCGCGGAATTGGTATGTCGCAGCAGAACTGCGATGCGAAAGGACTTCTCAGGAACAAATAGCAGTTGGATTTATCCAAACATTCAGTTTCTCAGATGAAAACCCCTTCATCCACAACACACTACAGAAGATCAGGGAGAAAGTATTCGACGCAGTTCCAACATAGAAACCTATGGGAATCCAATGGACTATGAAAACCTAGACGTTGATGGAATGTTACAATATCACAGGAGAACCAGATGACAAGAATGATCCAAGGTCTACGTATGTACCGGAGTCAGAAGGAAGTCGCAGCATCGAGGCACCAAAAACACCTGCCGATAAGTTCAAGCAACTGTTGAAAATCACGAAAGTGAGTATTGGGTCGGAAGAGAATCCCAAGTTCACAAGTATTGGAGATTATTGGGATGACTCAACTATCGCAAAGATGACGGGCCTTTTGCACGAATTTCAGGATTTGCTTCCAACAAAGTTCTCAGAGATGAAAGGGATTTCATTGCGGATCGGTATCACCAAAAGACGACGAAGGATTATGATGACCACTTGAGGACAAAATCGGATGGCTGTGGGAAAGATTGTGCAAATGATGATTGGGTGGCGAGGACATCAAGAGCAAGCATAAATACAGGTGCAAAGATGGAGGAATATAAGTCGAGTAATGAGAGTCTATAGATCTACAGTAGAGAATTCGTAAGTTGCATGTTACGAGTCCGTAGGTCAGATGTAGAGAGTTAGGACGATGAGTGAGCAATCCCAAGGACGTTGTGGAAAAGGGAAGTGAGATTGTTGCAATGTCATTTCATTTCGAGCGAAAGCACTTCGGGTGCGCTAAGAACAAGAACGACGAGCATGCATGAACAACCGATGAAGGAAGTAGTGCAGATACTCAGGAGGAACAGAGACGAGGTCTCACCCGAGATATCTAAGAGTGTGGTAGTAGTTAGAAGAACCGTGGTCCCCGCAACCACCTGAACACCAGGAGGGGAGACACGTTGGCTCCAGCAGTAGATAGTCAAACGTGCTAAACATATGTGCCGGAGCAGCTGGCCTGTTTCCCGAGTCGGTGACCTTGCTGAACTCTTCCCCATACTATCGTCAACCTGATGCATGAGAATAGGCGCAGAGGGGGTAGATGATCAAGGTTTATGGATATTGGAGGATGAGTTCGAGGAGTACATGATAGCGACTAGAGATTGGAGGATGAGTTCGAGAAGTACAGCGAGCTCCAGACGCCAAGAATAGTTGCAGAAGTTTAAGACAATGAAGGATGACAATAGTACCATAGGTGTCCAGCTGAGGTGGCTCAAGGGAGAGCCACAAGTTTATGTTTGGGGCCTTTTTGCATGGGATTAGTCCACATAAAGTGCAGAAGCCGAGACTCGCGAAGAAGGAACATCCGCGGAAGGAAGGGTCATTCGCGGAGAACAAGGAAGCACAAGACTAGTTAGGTTGTTAGATAAGGGTCATGTGAACCGTTTTGTAACCACTTAGTTTCATATAAATTAGGATATGAATGTAAGCCTATGGGTAGAGATAGAAGATCAAGATAAAGATCATAGTTGAAGAATCAAGTGTTTTGCTCTGTTTTGTATCCACGATAATATGTTTTGAACTATTTCTGCGAAGGTTATCCCACAAGTTTTGATGAATGCATGAAGATGTTCGGATCTATCCTTTTGTCTCTGTGTATGCCAAATGATGGATGGTTTATGATGTTTCATTGATGTAATTTTCCTCTATTAATGCGAATGTTTATTATTGTGAATGTGTGAATGATGAAATTCTGGCTAGTATGCGAATGTGTTTAGTTGTTAAGCACAATGCAAATATTGATCTCTAGTTTTTGATGCGATAGAGATAGATCCCATGCATGTTCTTTTCCCACTGCGGAAACTTGGTTCCTGCATCCCCCTTAACCATCTCGGGTGAGACCTCACTCGCTTCGCGGGTGTTGCTGGAAAGGGTAAAACCTTTCTGGGTCAGTGTTTAAGGGTTTTTGGTTGGGTTTGTTGATGACAGTGCGAAGTGAACCCCTGTCGATAGCCGTTTTGTCAACAAGGAGCCTCAACTTGTGTCATGTCACTAGCATGTTGGAAATATTTAGGATCACCCACCCTAGTACCATCCCATTCAATACTCAAAGCATTTGATGGGCATTCGTTCCCTCCTCATGGACTTATCATTGTTGGTTGTGGAGCCTGATCTTCTCATATTCATAGATGTTATTGTTTATGTCGTGTTTGTACCCCAGTTTTATATGATATGCAAGCAGACTGTACACTCATCCCAGCGGGGGAGGGGGGTGGGGGTTGGGGGATAGCGGGGGTTCGAGGGTGAAGCCCCTGAAAGAAATTTTATTGGTTGTTTGCATGAAAATTTCCTTTCCACTTTACTCTATAATCTCTTGAGAAATGGACTTTCTTGTTTCAATTGAAGCATCTATATTTTGACTTATCAAAGCCTCGTTGAATTCCTTCTTCTTTGAATGAGATAACTTCTTTTGAAAAAAAGGTTTCTTCCCTTTCTTCATTCTTGCTGTGAGGGCAAGATTTTCTTCTTTGATGCACATTGACTTGCTTTGGATTCGCCCCTCCTCTTGGAGGCAGTCATGCAAGAACCTTTCGAAGTTAGTTTGTACCTCTCGGCCATTTACCACAGCCAAGAATGTCTCCCATTAGGATGGGAGACCATCAATAACAGTTTGGAGAATATCATCTTCATCCACCACTACTCCAATACTAGCAAGTTGATCTATTACCTGAGAGATCTTGGAGAAGAAGGAGGTGGATGTATCATCCGTCTCCATCTTTAAGTTCCGAAGCCTATTCTTCAATGCCCTATTTTGACTCGGGGCCTTCTTCTCATATATATTAGTCAATGTATCATAACATTATTTCGCGGTCTTCAATAGGGATAATTTTAGGGGCGAAATTTAGCCCATGGGTTATTTTTCCATGTTTTTTTCCAAAAAAAGATTCGCCAATTTGAATTTTTTGAAGCTCCGTTTTGCCGAATTTTGATGGGGTAAACTTTTTTCACTCTAAAAATCGCCAAATTATTATATAAACTATATAAAATCCTTAGAAATTGAAATAATTTTAGAAAAATATCGCCAAATATTTTATAGTTGAAATTTTAAGAATTGGTAAGATTCTCCAAGGTTTATACACTTTTAAATAAGTATGGGTCCTTAAAATTATCCCTGGGACTCTTCAACGGTGTGATCACGGGCATCGAGTTATCTTTTACTGAATCATAGATGATTCGTTTAGCCTTATCTTGATTCTTCTTGAATTTGTTTCCCCCTACATTAGATGTAGGCTCCTCCACCATAGTGGATATATAGCCATCCAAGTCATGTTCCTCTAGGATGTTGAGAATCCTAGCCTTCCAAGTGTTGAATTTTGAGGTGCCCTCAAGACGGTCTTCCGGTCATACAGAGACTGATTCCATAGTCTTCAAATCTTGTGCTCAACTTCTCAGGATCAACGTAGGCTCTAGATGGCATGAAAAACTGAGCTCCTTCACACCCTGAGCTCTGATACCATGTTGAGATTTGGTTGAGCTTTGATCTTTAATTATTTTAGGTGTAGAGACTTGAAGTAATGAAACAATTGAATCCATAAAATTCATACAACCATAACACAAGATATACTATGGGGAAAATCCTCAAAATTATGAGAACAAAAACCCCAAGAATTCTTCTCCGTATAATATAATGGATAGCAGATAATGCTTTATTTTACAACATAGAAGATTGCTTTCAAAAGACAATAGATCACCAAACTTCTTGGTGAAGATACAGAAGCAATAGAGAAGAGAGATCAATCAGATGTGTTTCTAGCACAACAATAAAAAGCACGAACAATACCCTGCACAAAGAGAAGCGCCTTTCCCTCAATGGAGAAGAGAATTCAATTCAAACTGGATTCAACAATCCTGTATAACATATAATGTCCCTCTTTAAGAATTTTATTAAAATGACCAATTTTCGTTTTTTCCCCCAAATTCGACCTTTGACTAGTTTTGATGCCTAGGTCTCCAATTTGCTCCAAATGCTCCCAAATATTCTGAGAAGTTATATGGATGATGTTAGAACATAAATATGTGTTTTAGGGGTGCTTTTGGACCTTTAAAATACTTTTGCAAATCCTCTTTCACTTCTGGCCAATGTAGGGTACTTTACTAGTAATTTCCCTTTGACTAGTATTGGTCTCTAGGTCTCCAATTGGCTCCAAATGTCTTCAAATATTCAGTGAAGGTGTATGAATGATATTTGAACTTGATTATGATATTCAAGGATGATTTATGACCATCAAAAGACTTCTGTAAACTTATTTAAACTTCTGGCCAATATGGGAGTTTTACTAGTAATTTGAGGTTCCAATCCCCCTTAGGGTAAATGCTGAATGTTACTCTCCAAATGCTCCCAAAACCACTCGAATTTCTGAACAGAGGAAGAGGATGTCTAAGGGACAATATTAATTTCTTGTGTGCATCATTATTCAATTTATTAATCTGGTTATAATCCTCTCCCAAATAGCTACAAAATCACTAGTTCGACCTTGGGGGAAATAACATTAAATCTCCTTCAAATAAAATAAAACTGAGCAAGATGGCTTCAAATGCTTAAGTGTTGAACATGAAACTTGTAATACTCATCAATGGAAGTCCATACATCATAAATATATCAGAGAAAAATTCTTCCATTTGAAATCATCATCAATACATTGGCATACATCAATCTAGTGGGGGAATGGTCACTGTTTGCTCTCTAATAATCCATTTTACATATAACCACTTGGTATTTCAATCTGAAACTTTTTGAATATGAATAAAAGAGTATATTAATCATATGAAAACAGAAATGGATCATGAGAATCTCTCCCAAAGAGTACAATAGCTCACCAAAACCCCCTCCCTCAAGGATCAATAATATGCCATCAAAAATGGAAATGGTTGAAGGAGTGAGCTGCACTAGAAGAAACCATGAGATTCCCTGTAGCTTATACCTACAAATAAAGACTCCATTAAAGCTCTAAATGAAAGTGTCACATACCCCAATTTTGTAAAAATAATGTAATTTTTTTATTTCATTCCTGAGACATTATGTTAAATTTAATGCTAAGTAGGAATTGATGACTCAGCAGAGTCACTAGAAATGGAATGTAATTCTGAATATTTTATTATTAATAAATAAATTATGGAGACAACAGCATGGGAGAGCTGTTAAAAAGAGGTTACTGGTCTAACTGGTGGAAGGAACTAGGTGGAAAGGCAAAAGACAAGTGGCAGCATCCTCAAACATTTCCTAAGTGGCAGGTGGCAACTTCCCTATATTTTGGGGTCATGATTCCCCAAGAAAGTGGAATCTGAGCAGGTGGCTCATTAATGACAGTTAACCCAACAAAGACCTAGGAAATCTTTTAAATAGTACTCAATGAACTGAGCTGGGGGTTCAACATTGTTCTGGAGGGAGAATACATTCAGGTGAATGCTATTCAGGAGTCCCATTGAGGAAGAGGGAAAATACAGTAAGGAAGTGTTTTGAGATGGGATGCTGCAGTAACTTGGTTCCAGTTTAGCTGTTTTGGCTGAGTGAATTGTTTTGTTGCACCTAGTTCCAGCCAGGGAGACCAGAGCAAGCTCGGGGGTCCTGAGAAGTGCTGTCTGGGCACTCTCCAGGAGTTGGTAGGGAGGAACAGCCTCCCATTGCTGTTGTTGTCCACAAATCAAGACAGGTTCTGCTAATTAGTCCTCTATGTTCATTAAGGATGAATGAATGTATGCTGTATTTATTGTTAATATGTCTGAGTAGTAATTAATTAATTAGTAGGTCGAATATCCTAGAATATCAGTAGTAAGATTGTTAAAAGTTACCGTGTCTTCTGTATTGTTAGTATGATTTAATCTCTGTTTTATTTATATTAATGTATTTATAATCTATATGTAAAAACTATTCATACTTTATGTAATGATTTATAAGTTATAATTGTAAAAATAGTTTATTTATATTGGTTGAACAGACAAATAGGGTCGGCATATCAAGTATTTGTACTCTGTATATTATAAAAATTTATTATACAGTCATAGGAGACAAACAGTAAACCTAAACAAAGATACTATAACAAATCATATCTTGGTCAATAGACCTTACAGGAGATGTTGTAAGCACAAATAAAATCTCTATCTCAGGGTGCAAACCCCAGTCAGAAGTTAACAAATTAATACACAAAAACCTAGTTAACTTTTCTCCATTCATTTATTATCAAACAAAACGATTGTGCAGAAACCCTACAGAAATCTGTTACCAAGTTTAAACATCATCATAATATCTTACCCTAAGCTCCCTATCACAACAGAATCTTAAAACACAACAATAGATGACATCACGACTGAGGAGTTTAAATGGAAATCGATCATTCCAATGTTTTAACAATGAAAATTTATTTAGCAGAGAAAACCTAAACCAAACAAAACAGATAGAACAGTTTTACAGCTCAGTGTCGAGCTTCTTTTTCATCACAATACCCTTTCCTTGTTTCACAGTGACGACATAGCTATTTTTTGTAATGTCATATTAATCAGTTAAACAAATGTAACAGTTAAAAATTAAGCTAAACCCTATCATTTCAAAGGTTACAATTTTTCAAACATTAAAATCCATACAACAAATTTACCTATGGCCGCAGCCCCTTTATTTGACGGAAGCATGTTATAGAAAGTTAAAGCACACGACATACACCAGCTCGTTATACAGAATGACTGTATCAAGTCATTTCTAAATCTTAAATTACACAGGAAAGACGTAGGAACAAAACCTTTGCTTGTTAGTTAAGACATTGTTTTACCAAACAGCCGAGTTCACAAACCCCTGTAGAAGTGGTTTAAAAAAAAAAAAAACTAAAGATTTACTTACTTATTACATAGCACAGAACAACGAAGTAACGCAGGCATTGAACAAGCCAATTGTACAGACAACTTTTATATTAAGTTAAAATTTAAAATAAAACCTGGGTGGTACACCCTGAATCCTTCGTGAGTACAGTAAAGAAGGTAAAACCACGAGGCCGTAACCCCATCCTCAGAACAGGATCCTAGCCTTTGTTCTCTACACTTTAATATATAACAACTCGTTTGTAAGAACCCTAAAACACCTAAAGAGAGACCATTAAATTACAGTCGGCTGAATCCATAACGTCTCTATTCTATGATAGGGATAAAACCTGTCAAGATCTTGCAGGGTCAAGCTTTTAAAAGACTCAACAGAACGGCGACAATCATAGATTCATGTCCTTCGAAGACCAAACCCTAGTCTCCCAAACAAAACCCCAAGGAGAAAAATGCCATGGTAAGGACCAGGCTTACCCGGAGGAGCCAAATGCCGAGAGCTGTGTCCTGTACACCTTCTGGAGTGTTCAATACCTGCTTAGGACAGAAAACAACGTATCAGTTACCTGTCTACTTCTCAACAAAACGAAACAAAATTCTTTCAAATTTACGAAAATAACACTACGAAGCCAATTGTCATAGTTCACCAGAAATTTGAACGAAGATACAACCACAGTGATTGGTCTTGAAGCCACGATCCAATTAAGTGGAAACCCTACCCTGGCCACCAGAGAAGGAGTTGGCGAATTCAAAGATACATTCCACGATGAAGGCTGTTACATAAATAAGTGAAGGGGATACAAACGATGGAAGCCATGACTGGTATGAAACTAGTAACAGAAAGTATAGAACCCTAGGGTTTTCACAAAGAAACCTATAACTGTTAAAAGAAAAAACACGACAACTCCTGAACCTTACAAATGGACAAGCACAACAAACTATAACAGCGTGGGAGCTGCTACCACCATGGTTTCGGCAAAATTTTGGACAGGAAAAATCCACAGAGCGGCCGAGTCCGAAGGCGAGGGAAGAAATGATAAGGATTAGGGTTAGTCAACCTCTTATGTCATGAACACTTGGATATGAATTAGCCACGTATCCCTTTTAATAATTCTCATGCAGTGGGTCAATTTTAAATAGTTCGTTTACGACGATAACTTCATCATTAATGCCAAATAAAATGATAACATGGATATTCCCTAGGGTCGTGATACCATATGGTTGATACATAATCCATGATTCGAATAATGCCACCAAACGTTGTATAACATTCCTTTGTCCTACAAACCAATAATTAAGCAATTGTTATTAGCAATCAACATTTTGCAATGAGAACTTCACCTTGTTGCCAAACAAAAATCATAGTAAGAGTAACATGAATTATGGCTTGGTGATATTGATGGTTGCAAATGCATAGTTTGCCTATCATCCTTTTTTACAAACAAAATAATACAATAATGCCTTCAATCCTTGTCAGTATCGATCCTAACTTGAATTATAAATCCATTGTATTTTTAAACATCGTTTTAAACCCAGTCTTGGAGTATTATAGACATAAAGAAGATATATAATTGCATTAGAAAAGTTAATAAAGATAAGGGGTGCAATGCAAGCGCCCTTTGGATGATAAAAACCTGTTACGACATTTCCAATTACCATAACCTCATGTGCAAGACATAGATCCTCACCTTAAGTTTATGAGTAATGAATAGAGATTGGATTTAGAGGTTACATTCAGTCTTTCTCTAGGTGATTTCTACTTAAAGGGTTCCAGATACATAATTCTTAACTTTGGATCGGAGTTACGCTAGAATACAATAACAATCATTCAACTGTTTCAGGTTCCTTATAATCAATTAAATGAGTCTACTCAAGATAGCTTATAAATTCCGAATCATTGACATAAGAATAATTTGTCAAATTATACAAATCCTGAGATGATTAGAAGGAGACTTGTAAATGGTAGAATATCTAATTAATGCTGACAACAGGTAAGAGATTTTTACTGTGCTAAATATGAGGTGCATCTGCAGTATAGTAACATCATCAATAACAATTATTCCACAGAGTTGTTTAATTCTTGGACACTTCAGAAATACAGTTATCATCTTCGCTAGTAGTTTCTAATTCAATAACAGAAAGAATAGAGAAGTTCGTAGGCAGAGTGCTACCTTCAAACACCTGAAAACTGAGTTAGCATAGACCTTTTATTCGAATGATTTTTGGTACAGCTAATTGGATTATAATACTTTAAAGGTTTAATTGTCGCGACCGCACCTTACCTGTATATCTGTAAAGAGAAAAACAGTTTGATGCATTAGCTCGAAAGCTAAGTAAGCCCAGTCTGCTATGGCAAGTCCCCCTGGAGGTTACGACACAATAAAACAATCATTAACAGAAAAGAGATAACCATAATAACATTTAAGTACAACAAAGATCTTTCATACACACTTACAACCACGTAAGTTAAACAGACAGTTAAAAGACTGCATTTAATAACATTTATTGCTATCTTAAAAATTTTAAATTTTTGGAAAATTTTCGGGTTTTGACAGAAAGGTTTGAATGGCCTTTCCAATTACCAACTTGGATGGGAATCTTTCACCCTCGAAATTGGATAAGGCAAGAAACTAGTCATCCACTCGCTCTCCCTCTTCACAAATGCAATTGCAAATTTATCAAATGATCAAAAGCCACCATTCTTCTTTATTATTGTATTTTATAAACTTCTAAGGTCCTCCATGGGTCGAATTCCTCCCAAGATCTTCATGCCAACTCAAGTTGGGAAGAGATTCCCAAGTATGCCACTTGTCCTTCCAATTCTAGCTCCCTCCTTCTCCAAATTCGACTTGGTGTCTCTTTGGCTTCCCTAACTCACTTGAGCGCCCTCTTGGAGGCTATTTTTAGCCCTGACATGTCATATATGTCATATGTCAGCCTTCAGATCTGATTTGTGTCATAGGTGTCTGTTGATGTATATGTAACTTCGAAATGTATTTCACCTATGTATATTGTGCTCCTATAGAGATGGTATTATTCCTCTATACGGAAGTGTCATCATTTGTATTGATAGGTTTCGCAAGTGTAATAACTTGTTGTGATGGGTTATTAGACCACCAAGTGTGGGGTTGGCCCTGATTAATGTAACCATGGGTTATTAGACTCTTCTAGAGAAGTAGGCCCTGCTAATTTATTAGGCAAGTCAGGATAAGTATAAATAGAGTGCGGGAGCACTCTGTTTGATCATCTCATTATTCACTTCTACACTACTCAGAAAGTGGCGCACTAGTGAGGAAGGAGGAGTAGCTGCTAGGATAAGACTATCTCTTGTACTTGGTTTGTATCATTGCTCTTTCTATCTCTGAGGAAGTTGTGGGGTTTTTCACCTTTATGGTTTTTCCTAGTGAAACTCTATGTGTCTATTGTCTCATGTGATTGCTTGGTGTGATTGATATGGATTATTATACTTGATATGCTGTACATGTTATTCTCTCAGTAAATATCCTAGAGTATATTGAATTAATGCTCAAAATCTAACCTGGTATCAAAGCTAACCTAAGAAGAAGACACTATGCAGTTGCGGAAACTAGAGTTTCTTGTTTATTGGGTTTCTCTCCACAGATTTTGGAAAACAATATGATAGATTGACTCTCCTCAGCAAGGTGAATCTTTCTATCCAATCAGATCTCAATTCTGGGCACTTTTATTTTTGGCCCTAAAAATTAGGGTTTCCACAAAAATAGGAATTTTTGAAATCTGAGACCATAGCTGGAATATCCTTGGAAAAATCGAAGTTTAGAGCTTTGGATCGAAATTTTTGGTTGGGTGAAGCTCCGGGAAACTCAAACCCTAATTTAGGGTCCTCCCTAGTGAATACGGGAAGACTAAAAGACATTTCTGAAGGGTGAAACTTTGTAGTTTTCAAATTCTGAGTATACCAGGATGATGAGCTCATCAAGGTGCATCTTTCTATCCTTTCAGAAGTTTGAAATTCAAAGTTTGAATTTTTAGGGTTTCTCTGACAAACCCTAATCCGGGACCAGATCCACAGCTTTCAGCAAATCAAGTGGTAAGACCTAAATATTTTCTATTTCCATTTGAAGTACTCTTTAAAGATGTCTCACCACACCAAGCTTGAGGATAAGCTTGAAGGAGCTGATAACTTCCAAGCATGGAAGTATAGGATTGGGTTAATCCTAGAAGAAAATGAGTTGGACACTTACATAAGTGAAGAGGTCCCTATCCCAGAGGAAGAAGAGGCTAAGGCCTTACACAAAAGGAATTTGGAGAAGGCTAAGAGGATCATTGTTGATTCTATCAAAGACCATCTCATACCACATGTGTCATCTCTAAACACACCAAAGGAGATGTTTGATTCCTTGACCAAGCTATTCGAAGGGAAGAACATAAATCAGAAGATGACCTTGAGGAATCAATTGAAGAATGTCAAGATCCAGAATGCAGAGACTATGCAGTCTTATTTCTCAAGGGTCTCCCAGATAAAAGAACAACTTGAAGCTGTGGGAGAAGACATAGAAAATGGAGAAGTGGTAATGACCACTCTTAATGGCCTCCCTAGGTCATGGGATTCCTTCATCCAAGGAATTTGTGCTAGGAAGAAACTTATCACATTCAGTAGGCTGTGGGAAGAATGCTCACAGGAGGAATCTCAAATTGTAGCTCGAGAAGAGAAGATGGGGAATGAAGACCAAGCTCTCACATCACACGCCAAAAGACATGGTGACAAAAAGACTCACCATCATGGCAAGAAAGAAAGACATCACCATCAGAATCAGAGGGGTAGTCCCATACTTTGAAGAAACATGTCCTATGTCCGTTGCTATACATGTGATGAATAGGGACACTATTATAGAGATTGTCCCATAAATAAGAAAGATGGTTCTCACAAGAAGAAGAACATCAAAAGAAGACATCATGCTCATGCTGCAGAGGATGATGAACCTCCCAGGAAGAGGGATAGGGAAGATAGTGAAGATTATTCAAGTGATGAAGAATATGCTTTGATTTCTGCTCTCACTGGAACCATTACTCATGGAATTAATGATTGGCTTGATATTGGGGCTTCTAAACACATGACAGGATTCAAGGAATCCTTTATGAACCTATCTGAACATGAATCACCCCACAAGGTGAAACTTGGGGATGACTACCAGTATCCAATAAAAGGGAGTGGTGAAGCCTCCTATAAACTAGACTCTGGAAAGTCTATGAAGATGAAAGTTGTACTATATGTTCTAGGTTTCAAGAAGAATCTACTCTCCATATCTGCATTGGATGCAAAAGGCATGAGGGTTGCATTTGTAGATGGCCAAGTCCTAATGTGGCCAAAGTGTAAGACTATAGATGATGCAGTGGTGATTGGAGAGCAAGATGGAGGATTATACAAATTGAAGGGCCAACCAGAACAAGCCATGGTCCATGATTCAGTAGAGCCAAGTGAACTTTGGCATAGAAGGATTTCACACATGCACTATAGGGCATTACCAATTACAAGCAAAGCATTGGAAGGTCTTCCTAAAATCCAGTCAAAGCATGAAGGCATTTGCAAAGGTTGTGCAAAGGGAAAGAACACAAAGAAAACATTTCCAAGTAGTGAAAGCAAGGCAAAAAGAATCTTGGAAATCATCCACTCTAATGTATGCAGTCCGATGTCATGAGTGGGTATGTATACTATGTTTTCTTCATTGATGATTTCTCTAGGAATACTTGGTTTTACTTCTTGAAGAACAAAGATGAAGTGTTTGACAAGTTCAAGGAATTCAAAGCCTTGATAGAAAACCAAACTGACATGAAGATCAAGATCTTCAGATCCGACAATGGCAGAGAATTCACTTCAGGAGACTTCAAGAAGCTATGCAGTGATTCAGGGATTAAGAGGGACTTTACTACTCCTTACAATCCACAACAGAATGGGGTTGCCGAAAGGAAGAATAGAACAATCATGGAAGCAGCTAGGGAAATGCTTCATGACCGAGATCTACCTATGCACTTATGGGCTAAAGCAGCCAGGACAACTGTATATGTGCAGAACAAAACACCTCATAAGATAATTGACAACAAAACACTAGAAGAAGTGTTCACTGGTAAGAAACCAGAAGTTAGCCATCTCAGAATATTTGGTTGTCCAGTATAGACTCACATCCCAAAAGAAAAGAGGACAAAGTTAGATCCTTCAGGAAAGAAGGGCATATTTGTGGGTTACAGTGAAAGCTCGAAGGCTTACATAATCTGCTTCCCATGATTCAAGAAGATTGATATCAGTAGGGATGTAACATTTGATGAAAGCTCAACATACATCAAATCAAGGAAAACACCAGTTGAAGATAATGAAGATCCCAGAATATCCTGAGCTCAAGACACAACCATGAATGAAGCAGTTCCTAAAGAAGATCATGAAATGGAAGATCCACAACAACCTGTAGATCCACCCTGTGAGAAGAACTCTCACAAGAGGAAACCAACATGGGCTAGAGAGCTCATTCAATATGCAGAAAGGTTTGGCATTCCAGAAGGGTAACACAGAGAAAGGAAAAGGACAATATCACATACCATCTATGTTGCTTTACTTTGTGACATAATGAGCAAAGAACCTTCCAGTTATGAAGAAGCAACAAAAAATAAAGAATGGAAGGATGCCATGGTCGAGGAATACCAGTCGATCATGAAGAATGATGTTTGGGATGTGGTCCCAAGACCATATGGAAGTCTGTGGTGACTTCCAAGTGGATCTATAATATCAAGCATGCTACAGATGGCAGCATGGAAAAATATAAGGCAAGGTTTGTAGCTCGTGGATTCTCCCAGAAAGAAGGGATTGATTATGAAGAGACCTTTGCTCTTGTATCAAGATACACTTCCATTAGATCAGTACTTGCTCTGGCTGCAGTGATGAAATGGAAGGTACACCTGATGGATGTCAAGATAGCTTTCTTGAATGGTGTAGTTGAAGAGGAAATGTATGTGGAGCAACCACTTGGGTTTGAGACACATGACCGAGAATCACATGTGTGCAAACTAAAGAAAGCCATGTATGGTTTCAAACATGCACCCAGGACCTGGTATGGAAAGATAGATAGCTTCCTATCCAGTTTGGGCTTTACCAAGCATAAAGCAGATTCCAACCTTTACTACAAGGTTAAGGAAGGAAATCCAGTGATACTACTATTGTATGTGGATGAACTGTTTGTAACAGGTGAGGATAGATTGATTGCCGACATGAAGAGGATGCTTGCTGTCGAGTTCGAGATGATGGACTTGGGTATGATGCACTAATTTCTTGGTATGGAGGTGTGTCATATTGCAGATGGAATCTTCCTTGGACAAGGGAAGTATGCAGTAGAGATCCTGAAGAGGTTCGGGATGATGGACTGCAAGGCCATGGCCACACCTATGGCATCGAACTTGAAGCTTCTGTGTGATGCTTCATCTGAGCTGGTTGATGCTACGATGTATCGTCAGATGATTGGGTCCTTGATGTACCTGATGAATACGAGACCAGATATCTGCTTTGCAGTGAACACTTTGAGTCAGTACTTGACAGATCCGAGACATGTTCACTTGATAGCTGCAAAGCATATTCTGAGGTACCTGAAGGGTACAGTTGACTATGGGCTCAAGTATGAGGAAAATCAAAAGTTTAACCTAGAGGGGTATGTTGATTCGGATTGGGCAAGCAGTGCCATTGATCGGAAGAGCACTTCGAGGTGCTGATTCAGTATGGGATCCAATATGATCTCTTGGTTTAGCAGGAAGCAGTCTTGTGTGGCACTGAGTATAGCCGAAGCAGAGTATGTCGCAGCTTGTTTGGCTAGTTGTGAGGCAGTATGGCTTAGGAAGCTACTGTATGATTTGTTTGATCTCCAACTGAGTGCTACTTGTATATATTGCGACAACCAGAGTTGTGTGAAGTTGTCAGAGAACCTAGTGTTCCATGACAAGTCGAAGCACATTGAGATCAAGTATCACTATATCAGGGATATGGTGCAGAGAGGAGCAGTGAAGCTCCTGTATGTTGCGACGGACGAGCATATAGTCGATGTCTTGACCAAGCCACTGGCCAGAGTGACGTTTGAATACTTCAGAGGGAGACTTGGTGTACTTCAGATCGAGATACCTTCCAAGGGGAAGTGATGAGTCCGGAGACACAGATGCGCACGAGCCATTCTCACATAGTGGTAGGAAAGTCCTCCTATGGTGTGGATGTAAGGGTTGGATCCATTCTCACATAGTGGTAGGAAAGTCCACCTATGGTGTAGATGTAAGGGCTGGGTCCATTCTTACATGGTGGTAGGAAATTCCTCCCATGGTAAGATGTAAGGGCTGGGGCCATTCTCACATGGTGGTAGGTATGTACTCCCATGGTGAGATGTAAGGGCTGGGCGTGACTTTTTCAACATGGTGGCAGGTGTGTCCTCCCATGGTCGTTGATGTAATTGTCGAGCCTTTATAACATGGTGGTAGGTGTGTCCTCCCATGGTCATTGATGTAAGTGTTGTTCCTTTCCGACATGGTGGTAGGTGTCTCCTCCCATGGTCGTGATGTAAGTGCTGAGCCCTTCTCGGATGGTGGTAGGTAAGTCCTCCCATGCCGGTGAGTGTAAGTGCTGTGTGTGTGCGCATCTGGGTTGTGCTCCGTGGACTATGAGGTGATATGAAGACGATGATGTGACAATATGGTACACAGGTTTTGCAGAGGCATATGATCAATCCTGAGATGCTCTTGCAGGTTTTGCAGAGGCAGTGTAATCAGTCTTGAGGTGTACCTACTTGATGGCTTGCTCGCAGAAATGTTGAAGACCTACATGGAGGCTTGGCCTACATCCAGCATGAAAAAGGGCTGGCTCTATAGATAATGAAGACCTATAGGTGGTGGGCCTACATCCAGTATGAAAAAGGACTGGCTCTATAGAACTTCCTATGACGAGTAGATTGGAGATTGATTGAGATAGCAGTAGCAGTGACGATGACAATGATTCGATGATGATGATTCGATGACGATGATCCAGTGACGATGATCCAGAGAAGAGGACTTGTGCTAGCAGATCTGTGTCGAGAAATACCTTTCTAGTTAAGAGGGAGTGTTGATGTATATGTAACTTCGGAATGTATTTCACCTATGTATATTGTACTCCTATAGAGATGGTATTATTCCTCTATACGAAAGTGTCGTCATTTGTATTGACAAGTGTCGTAACTTGCTGTGATGGGTTATTAGACCACCAAGTGTGGGGTCGGCCCTGATTAATGTAACCACGGGTTATTAGACTCTTCTAGAGAAGTCGACCCTGCTAATTTTTTAGGCAAGCCAGGATAAGTATAAATAGAGTGTGGGAGCACTCTATTTGATCATCTCATTATTCACTTCTACACTACTCAGAAAGTGGCACACTAGTGAGGAAGGAGGAGTAGCTATTAGGAGAAGACTATCTCTTGTACTTGGCTTGTATCATTTCTCTTTCTATCTCTGAGGAAGTTGTGGGGTTTTTCACCTTTATGGTTTTCCCCAGTGAAACTCTATGTGTCTATTGTCTCATGTGATTGCTTGGTGTGATTGATATGCATTGTTATACTTGATATGTTGTACATGTTATTCTCTCAGTAAAGATACTAGAGTATGTTGAATTAATGCTCAAAATCTAACAATGTCATAACATCTTCATCATTGTTGTCATAGAGCTAGGGAATCTAGTCCAAGTGTCTCACTAGATCCAAAATGCCTCTTCCTCTTCCAAGGGAGTTACTCTTCCACTCCAATTAGACCTTAATTGATTCATGCCAAGTATATTGACATTCCAACTCATCCCAAGAATCTTAGGCTTCTTATAGATTCTAAATGACAAGAGGAGGATGCCATGTGGCACATAAAATCTAACTTGTGTGGGTCCCACTTCCTCCATGTGTCTTCATGATCAAATGCCACTTTGATTTTCCATTGTATATATTTATTTATCTCCTTTATTAAATATTTATGCTCTTCTAATGTCCACACATAATTTATTATCCTTCTTATTTCAAATCCCAATGCTTCCACCCACAACCTAGGAAACTAGTAATTTTCCACCTTGGCAATTATTTGACCCTTTACATCAATTTGAAAAACTCTCATGAATATGGCCAATTGGATTAGGCCATTGTGACCCAATGCAAAATTTGGGACATGAGACATATTTATACATTCTTCTCTTATATTTTTAACTTCTAACGTCAGGATAAAATCACCCTCAAACTGGATGTATTAATCTTGCATGGAGTGGTGCGCCCCACTTCTCATGCAGTGCTTTATCTCATTGAGCTATCACTTAGGACGAAATTGCCTCTTAACTGTAAGCTTTCCCACTTAGTTAGGTGGATAACTTAAGTTTCGTCATGCAAGTGTCACAACTCATGTATCATATTTTAATTTAACATAAGTGTCGTCATGCAATAACACTTAGTTAACTAGATCTTCTCTTTAAATGAAGTGTCGTCTTTTAGTTTAACTAAAGTGTAAATGCTTTAGTTAACTAGTCTGTTTTATTTAACACTTAGTTAATTGAAATCATGCTGATTGATTTACTTGAAGTGAACACTGTGATTTCTTTAGTTAACTGAGATGTATCTTTAATTTATGCTTCAACTGAAGCATTGATACTTTGTTAGGAACCCGTGTCAACCCTTCTCTTTACCTTGTTAGTATATTGTTGTTGGACGCATATGCTTTGTAAGTCGTCTTGTAGTATTTGTTGATCCATAGTTTGTATTATCCCATGGTATTGACCCATAGTATTGGACGCATATGCTTTGTAAGTTGTCCCGTAGTATTATATGTCCCATGGTATTGACCCATAGTATTGGGCATAGACTTAGTATATAAGCACTATATAAGTGTATGTTGAGGCCAATGAAGGTACTGTGAAGTTATTTGTTTTGAGCTTGCTCAAAGGAGGTTTCCCCCTCGAAGTGGCATGCGATCAATAAAGTGATTATGAGTTCTATTATTTCTATTATCTCGTGTATTTTCATTAATTAATTGTTGCAGGTTCTTCACATCTGGTATCAGAGCACTTTCTTGGGCTCGTTGGGTGAAATTTCTGCTAATTTTTTTTCGCATCTGTTGTAGGTTCGGATCTAGGCATAATCCCTATCCACTTAACTATGGGAAGTACTTGGGCATAAGCCCTAAAACTTATTATGAGGAGTACCATCTGAAACCTAAAGTAGCTGGCCCATTGAGAGGACCTGTCAACGAAAAGGGCATCGACCCCTACCTGATTGACTAGTTCCCACTCATGAGGTAAACCAAGAGCTTTCGTTTGTGGCAAAGCGGTTTTCAATTTTACCTGAGTCGTGGAATGAGGGGTACTGCCCCAATACGCAAGCCGTCAGACAACATTGGCGGTCGAGTGAATCCCCTGAACCGTTAGGAAGTCGAGCATACGGGGTCCCACTAATACAAAATGAGAGATAAGTGACCAAGTGACCCAAAAATTTGGTCACCACAACTTTTTCAAGGGATAAATGACCAAAATTGAGAAATTTTAAGTGAACTCACTAAAAATGATCAATTTGGTCATGGGATAAGAACGAGACTAAAAATGACCAATTTGGTCAGGAGATAAGAACTAAACTAAAAATGACCACATAATAATTGGTCATTTATGTGGTCATTTTTAGTTGTGTCATTCTGGCAATGGAAAATTATAATTTTGATAATAAATTTGTACAATTTCAATCCATCTGCAGTGTTAAAATTTAGTAAATTGTAACATTAATAGTACACAACTTGGATTATTTTTCAATACATGTCTTCTAAGGGATTAGGGGGTCTCTGAATCCATCTGCAGTGTTAAAATTTAGTAAATTGTAACATTAATAGTACACAACTTGGATTATTTTTCAATACATGTCTTCTAAGGGATCAATTTTTTGAGGCCATCCCGATACCTATTGTGTTAGATGATAGGAGAAGCATTGAGATGCTCATTTAGGGGTTCTATACATCTAATTAGGGCCTTGGGTGTGGTGAGTTGATATCTAGATAATACAACATGTCTTGCACATAGTTTATCAAGTGATAGATGAGTTCTTCTACATGTGGCTGAGTCGAGTCTTAGATATTTGCACGGGGGGATCAATTGGTAGGCAATATCATATCACGTCCATTCATATTGGGGTATATTTTATTACATTTCGTGTAAAAGTGATCAAGGTCGAGAGGCAGGGGGGAAATTAAGGGACAAGGGAAAGTGGTATTGATTTTGATGGACAATGGATACTCAATCAAGATGTAGGATGGTTGATGCTAATGCTCTATTCACTAGTAGGAAAGTGGGTAATTAATGGCCATCGACCAAAAATTTGTTTACCATGGGTAAATATTAGCCTGCATGCCCGCACTATTTTTTTATTGCGTCGAGAGGCGCTCTAAAGCCCAGTATGAGAGAGATCTTGTTAGTGGAGTGTTTGTCGAGTAACAAAATAATACAAAGTAAAAAAAAAGAATAATACAAAGTAAAAAGTAAATATGAGGGAGATCTTGTAATGTTTGTCCAGTGTTTGTCAAGTAAGAAAATAATACAAAGTAAAAAGTAATAAATATTATGTTAGCCCATAAACAAAAAAGAATAATACAATGTAAAAAGTAAATATGAGGGAGATCTTGTAACGTTTGTCTGTCGAGTGTTTGTCAAGTAACAAAATAATACAAAGTAAACAAAAAAAATAATACAAAGTAAAAAGTAATAAATATTATGTCAGCCATAAACAAAAATAATAATACAAAGTAAAAAGTAATAAATATTATGTCAACCATAAACAAAAAAGAATAATACAAAGTAAAAAGTAAATATGAGGGAGATCGTGTAATTTCTATTTCTTATGTTGGCTATAGTAATTTCTCTTTACTAGCTCTCCTTGAATAGCTCTTTGAGTGCAATACCTGAGCCGAGGTTTGCACCTCGGGATATTTGATCCCTTTCGGTCCTTGATAGAGCCTAGGATTTGGATCTAGGCTAGTTATTCACCATTCAATGAATTTATATCAATATTTATAACATGTTAGATATTGTTATATATTTTTTATATTTTGATATTATTTTAAGTGGTTTTTTATTATTCATCATTTTTGGATTATTAATATTTTTCTTAATAAATAAGAAACTTCAACTTTTGGGAAATAATAGTTCAAATAATTGTTGCGCTGAGACGCGCTCTACATCCCAGTATGGGAGAGATCTTGTAACCCGATGTATCGTTAACGTTAGTAACGTTAGTAACATGTCGGCCAAAAATAATAGCGATAGTGAATATTATGGGAGATATCTTGTAACGCGATGTAACATTAATAACATTTGTAACATTAAAGTAAAAAGAAGTAAAGTAATAGTGATAGTGAATATTATGGGAGAGATCTTGTAACTTGATGTAACATTAGTAACGTTTGTAACATTAAAGTAAAGTAAAAAGAAGTAAAGTAAAGTAAAATCAGTATGGGGAGATGTTGTAACGTTTGTGATGTAATGCTTGTTACTAACAAAATAATTAAAAAAATTCATGTCGGCTAATAAAATAAAAAATTATGGAAAGTATTTAAAGAAAATCCATGTTGGTTCATAAAATAAAATATTATGAAAAGTAATTAAAAAATAGATGTTAGTTTATAAAATAAAAACTTAAAACTTAAACCTGGATCTATCAATCAAGAGAGATAAAATTTCTTGAGTTTAACTTTTAAAAAAGAAATACACCTCAAGAAATTGGATCTCTCTCTGTACTTGATAGATGCGGGTTTAAGATGGATCTATGCTAGTCTATTTGAGAAACTCAACACCTAAAAGTTATGGTTTCACAATTGAGTAGTCTAGCTAGAATCCTCCACTCTATCACGATTTATTCATTAAATATAAATCTATAACAATTTATTCATTTAATCTAAATCTATGTCACTCTATCCTTAAAGTTTCTATAATTCATTTCAAATTCTAAGAATGGAGATTTAACAATGTCACTCATATAAGAGTTATTGTGATAAACTTTGTAGTTAAGTTTAAATTCAAGACTTTTTGTTGGACGAATAGGTGAACTCTCATCAAAGTGATCTCTTTTAGTTTTTTTTATAGCTTTTACAAATATTTTTTAAAGAGGTTATATGTTCAAATCTAAAGAAGGTTATATGTTCAAATCTAAAGAAGGTTAGGGTATGTATAACTCATAAACTTTAACAATCAAATCGTTATATCATCTCACAAGTAAAGGGATCTCATTCACCAATTTAGTATCTTGTGCTTTTGAAAATAAATTATTATAACTTCTTTACAACTTCCCATTAATACAAGGTTCATAATATATCAAAACTTATATGTTATAAATCCATTAATAACTAATATTATTTTCCTTCTTAATTAAAAGTTTTGAAAAACATTTCCAAAATCCAATTTTTAAATTTAAACACCATGACAAAATAAAAAATAATATTATATCTTAAAAAAAAATTACTCACTACAACCACATCTTCCCTAAACCCCAACTCATAATAAGCACTTTAAATTTCTGAAAATTACATTAATAAAACCTTGGTTCACGGGCCTCATAGTCTTCTCTAAAGATTAATTTATTTGACAAAACTCTCTTTAAACAAATGGAAAGGGAAAAATGATTAGTCAAAAGATAATTTCATAGTTGAATCACATCCTCGCTACGATAGTGTCAATGGCATCAAGAACCTAGGGTTCAAGGTTTAGGATAGCAAAGATGGATTCAATGAAGGTGGAAAAGCAATGGTGAGAGGAAGCATTTACAGTTCTGGATACCCAAAGAGTCATTATGGAGAAATGCATCCTCCAATGCAAGGAACTTACAGACCACTATGCCTCGCTGGAGCAATCGATGCAGAATAAATTCGAAGAACTGGAGAAGGGAAAACATACGGAGCTCAAAACCAAAGAAATGGAGGAATTGCTAGGAAAAATAAAGCAAACGACCGTATCCAACAAAAAATATCTATCTTGCCCGCTTAGAAGAGTAGAATTCCTTGGCCCTCGCGGCCATGGAAATCGAAGAGTGAAAGTGGCCTGAAGTTCCTCTGCGATAAGATGGATGCAGAGGGTCCCTGGAAATTCATCTTGGAGCACATAAAATATGTTACAGTGGTCAGGGCCAAGTAGCCGTGGGTGCTGGAGAGTGACATTGATCATTCATGGCTGGTTTAACAGGCCTTCGAGGGTTTTTATGACAAGGGTTCCAAGAAAACAGAGAATAAGGACTCAGAGCAAACATAGACTAAGGGTTATAACTTGTAAATGTGTTTGATACACCATCAATGTTTTTAATAATGGGAATTACTAGTAGGATGCTTATGTCTATGATTTTTAAATAAACTGGAAATTAAAACTTGGTATTAAATGTAAATTCTTTTATGATTTGGTTGTTTATAGAGTCCAGCATGGTCATTTGAATGGGACTCTAGTGATCCAAACAGAGTTTATGTTGGTTTACAGGTCTGGATAACGACTCCATTATGCTTTTATTGGAAGATGTCTGAATATCAGCAAACAATAAATGAATGAAATGATTTAGCTTGACATTTATTTCATATTCTGAAATGATCTTTTGCCAAAATGTCCACTATGGTACTAGATAGCAATTACCTATCTGATAACATTAATTTTACCAATCCATAGATAGCAATTCAGCCATGACGGACAAGGGAGAGTCTTCATATCCGTAAGTCTCTTTGCTTTCATCTTCAAAGGGTTTTTATTTTTTAGGTTTTTGTTGAAAGGGTACTTCTTTGGTTGTAAGCTGTTGCGCTAAATTTAGGTGGGTTTTGATTACAGGAAGGGAATCAAGAGGGATTACAACATTGCTATTTTGGAGTGGAAAAAGGCTGCTAATCGTCTTGTTGTCAACGAGGCCATCAACGACAATAATTCTGTGGTCTGTCTACATCCAGATACCATGGAAAAATTATAGTTATTCTGCGGAGATACAATTCTCATCAAGGTATGTAGGTGTACTTTGGTATTGAATATTGTCTTTTTTCCCTTCTTTCCTGGCTTTGACGGATTTGATCTTTGGTTTACTCGTGATATTTTGTGCTGATTTGCACACCCGGGGTTTCTGTTCTTTTATGGAAAGAAGAGAAAGGGCACTGTTTGTATTGCTCTCACCGATGAGACATGCAAAGAGCCCAGGATTAGAATGAACAAGGTCGTGCACTCGAATTTGAGAGTTCGGCTTGGTGATGTTGTTTCGGTTCACTAGTGCTCCAATGTAAAGTACGGAAAGCGTGTGCATATCCTTGCTATTGATGATAGCATTGAGGGCGTTATTGGGAATTTATTCGATGCTTATTTAAATCGTGAGTCTCATTTGTTTTCGGATTTGATCTCCTTTCCTATTTTCTCTAGTTAAATGGACGAACATTTTAGTATTCCTGAATTTTGCCTATGAATTCTTCCTTTCCATGTTTTACTTATTTTCTTAGGTTCTTTTGAAAATGTAAGTCAATGTTTAAGTTTGGGTCGATCCATGGATTCTTCATTTGTTATAATGTCGTTCGTTTTTCCATCTATTTTAAGGCCGTTTGTACATGCCAGTATCTTAACCTAAATAGGGTGAACTATCTAATAGATAGAACCAAAAGATCTCAAAAAGTTCATTTTTTAAATCTTATTTTACCTACCATTAGGGGAGGGATGCCTATTGTTGGACACCCCACATGGCTCCCTCCCCCACACCGTTGGCACCTCGGCACATGGCGTGACCGGGCCCAATTGGTAGGGCCATGCGTCATGGTAGGTGGGCGCCATAAAGAGGCCTTTATGGAACACTTTTTGCCCTTTGTCTGATGCTTTTCCCGCACTTGGTTTTTCCTCCCATGTATTCTTGATCGGGCCCTGTCCATGGTCGCTCCGCCACCCTAGTTCTTGTTCGCTCCTGCTCCGGTTCTTAGCCATTCCAGCTCTGGTTCTGCTCCACTCCTGCTGTGCTTCTGTGATGTGGCGGATGGGTGGTGCGTTTCTCCCTGACGGTTTATGTTCCCTGCTGCAGTTTGTTCTGTCCGTTGGTTCTCCCGAAGATGACCCTCGCCTGATGCCCACGGCGCACCATATGCCCATGGACTCGTCTGCAGCGAACCCCGTTGGAGGGTTTCGTCGGTTCGGTGGTGGTGTTGTTGGGTTCTTGCTCGGCTAGTTTTGCTGGTGGCGATGGTGGCTTCCATCATGCGTTTGGAAGCTTCATTTGGTGGCGTTGGTCCCATCTTGCTCATGCTTCTTTGGTGGTGCTGGTCCCTTCCTCTTCACGGCGGTGGTCGATCCCTTCCTGCTCGCGGCGGTGGCAATGCCAATTCCTAGTCGCACTTCTTCGGTGGCGCTAGTAGGCTTCCTACCAACCATTCCCGCGTCAGTGTTTTTCAACACTCTCAACCTTCTGGGGATTTCGTGGACCATTTCTGCTGGTTTTATAGGTCAAATTATGGATTTCTTGGTTGTGAATTTGTGCATTTCTGTTGTTGAATTGGTTTGGTCCCTTCCTGCTCCCGGCGGTGGCGATGGTTCCTTCCTACTCGCACTTTGATTTGGGTTTGAATTGTCTGTGGTGGGTTTACGTTGCATTTGTGGCAATGCCGAAATGCATTTCACATTAGGGTGTTTATGTTCGGATATCCACATCATCTTTTTCAGGATCTTGCATGCAATTAGGGTTTGCATGCAGAATCTAGGGTTTGCATGCACCTGCATGCACTTGCATGCATCCCAGTCACCAGTTTGATGCCTCCAGCACCTTATCCACTTCATTCTAGCACCCGGGAGCCACTTACCACAGAGTTTTAGCCCTCCTAGGCTGAAAGGTGCCCACTTCTCACCTACTGCCAGAGAAGGGCGCACTTGTTCACCTACCACTGCAGTTCCACTTCAGTTACATTCAGTTAGCTCCGATTCTCCCTAATTTGAGGCTAGTTTCACTCCCGACTGACTGTTTCACTTCCGTTGGACCTCCAGATTGACTAGATGACTTGTTCTGACTTCAGTTAGCCTCCCATGTGCCCCCACTGAGCCTCTTGATCCTTAATCAGTGCTACACACTTCAGTTACACTTATTACACTCAGTTAGACTCAAATTGACACCTGGATGACTGGTTGTTGTGCATTGATGAGCACCACCGATTGATTGATGAGGACTCCTAGTTGGAGTCAAGCTACTCCATTCAGTGATTCGAATGACGTCCTTAGGCAATTCAAATTGCTCTGTCATTGTAACAGTTTGTATCGTAATTCATTCACCCTTTCTGGGATATTGAGCACTGCTGCATGTTTTGCACAGTTTTACACCATATTTTCTATGTTCATCTATTGTGATTGATTTACTTGTTCATTAGATCTGCTGTGACTAATTTTACATGGTATCAGAGCCATTGCAGGGACAAGATCTCTTTTCTACAGGTGTTTGTACAAGAAGATTTGACTGAATTGCTAAAAATTGCAAAAAGTTTGGCATGAGATATCTCAAGGGCATTCGCTCTTGTGCATGCAAAGCTTGAAAATTATTCCAATACCACTCCAGAAGCTTGAGTTACCACATAATTCCTGGATCTGATACATTGGACCCATTCAACATTGCTTGAAATCCAATCCCAGGTGTGATGCAACTCTCAAAGGGTGGATTGTTCGACCTTACGGTTCTTGGTTTTATGTGATTTGCAGGTTTATTGTCTCCTTCAATTGCACTCACTACATTTTGCATGCAAGCTTCCCTACAGCAATTGCATTCGCTATAGTCTGCATGCAAGCTTCCTCTTCATCAGTTGACTCGCTCCTAGCAATGGAATACTCTTCTTCAAAGCCTATCCTCACCCCATTCAATTATTTTGATTGGAAAGATGATATGGAGATCATATTACGTTCAAAAGGTTACTACCGAGTCACTATTGGTCTTGAATTGGAGCCAAACAATGTGTCAGATCGAACCAAACACTACAACAAGCTTGATGAAGCTTATGGTCTTCTTTGTCTCTCCATCTCCAAAGATCTTCACTTCCATCTCAGCGGATTGAAGACTCCAAAATCCATATGGGAGCAACTTGAAACACTATTCGGCAAGCAGGATGAGCTTAGGGCTTTTCAATTAGAGAATGAATTGATTGGCCTTAATCCTAAGAATTTCGAGACCATCAATGAATTCTTCACAAAATTCAAGAACTTGAACTTGCAATTGAAGAACAGTGGTGTTATCAAAGAGGATAAACAGTTGATCCTCTCCATTCTAAGCAAGCTTGGGAAAGATTATTCGGTATTTGTCTCTACTTTCAATTCCAGTCGGCTAACTACCCCGAATTGGAAGATGCCTACCTTGAATGCCTTCATTGAGTCCGTTACAAAAGAGCATGACAAGTTGATTCAAATGGGGTCCATAAGCTCCAAATATTCAGCCCTATTTGTTCAAGGACCCAAGATCTCGAATGGTAAAGGAAAGCAAAAGAAGGAGAAGCCCAAATTCGAGCCTCACAAGCAAAAAGACAAAGGCAAGCAAACGGATGCACCATCCAGTTCGAAATCCAAGCAAAAGGGAAAAGAAGGTAACCAAAAATCTAAATGTACTTATTGTAACCGTGGCTTTCATCCCGAAAGTTCATGTATGAAGAAGACTATAGATCAAATGGCCCTCCTTTTGGAAAAGAACAACATAACCCTTCCTGACGGTGCAAGGAAGAAGGATAGGAATGATGATCATGAAAGAGGACAAGCACTCATGGCAACGGTTTCGAAGCCCACTACTCTCTTGATAGATTCGGGTGCATCAAATCATATGGATGCAAATATTGATTCTTTTTCCTCATTCGACCCAAACAGCTCCATCCCCATCCATTTGGGAGATGACTCAAAAATTTCTTCAAAGGGCAAAGGTACGATTCATGTAGAACATGGAAGCTTTCAGAATGTTCTCTATGTGCCTTCCTTAGCTTCAAATCTCCTTTCTGTGTATCAAATGACACATACTGGTGATCCAAAGCAAGTTACATTCAGCCCTAATACAGTTGAAATTTCTGATATCAAAAGTGGAAGACTAGTTGCAGTTGGAAAGGCAAACCACACTGCAAAATGCTATGAGTTTTCGCACTTTATTCCGCTTGCAAAGCCCACTGCTCTTCGCACACATGGTAATGAGGTTAGTAGGATTTGGCATGAAAGATTTAGACATCTAAATTATAAGTATTTTCTACTGCTATCAAATAAATCCATGGTATATGGGCTTCCACAACTCCGTTCCTCGAAGGGAATATGCACTGGTTGCATTATTGGGAAGCACCCCGAGCACAGATTCGACCGCGGCAAAGCTAGCAGAGCTTCTCCTATTTTGGGATTGATCCATTCTGATATCAGTGGTCCTCTGCCCCATATGTCATTAAATGGTTCAAGGTATGTTTTGACATTTATTGACGATTTTTCCCGCTTTACATGGGTATTCTTTCTCAAAAACAAGTCAGAAGTGCTTGGAAAATTCAAGGATTTTAAGGCTTCTGTTGAGACCACCACTGAGAGCAAGATCAAATCTCTTAGATATGATAATGGTGGGGAATATATCAAGTCCGAGTTGCTGCAACTTTGTGCCCAAATCGGAATTAAGATCCAACATACAGTTCCCTACACACCCCAGCAGAACGGTGTAGCGGAAAGGAAAAACCGGTCACTGAAAGAGATGGCTACATGCATGATTGAATCGAAAGGTTTGGCTGAAAATATTTGGGCTGAAGCAATCAATGTTGCTGCATATATACAGAACCGTGTTCCACATTCATCCGTGAAAGGTATGACTCCTTTCGAAGCATTCTTTGGTCACAAACCGGATGTGTCAAATTTGAGAGTTTTTGGCTCTACTGCATGGGCTCGAATTCCTTCTGAGAAGAGACGAGCTTTGGATCCACAAAGTATCGAGTGCATATTGATAGGATATGGGGAAGAATCAAAAGCATATAAACTCATGGATATCAGATCTAAAAAGATATTCATAGAGCGCAGTGTGCAATTTGAAGAACCGCTTCAAGAATTGCAACTAGTCGAGGAGAAGACTGCCGATTCACCGCCTTCACCAGAAGAAGATCCGAGCAGCGATAATGAAGGTATGAGTTCTGATATTTCTGATATTGTAGCAGCATATGATGATCATGACATATCAGGTTCAGAATCCGATCATTATGATCCTCCTCAGTTACCAAAGTGGGCCCAAAACACTCTACATTCTGCTGGTTCGAATCTTGGAAATCCTGCTGATCCGAGACGAACAAGAGGATACTTTCAAAGAGCAGGTATGGCTCTTTCTATTGCTGATCCATTTCTTCCTGAGATTTGTTATTTGATGGCTGGTTCAGATTCTACATCATACTATTCATCCCATCGAGATCCGAGATGGAAAAGTGCCATGGATGAAGAGTACAGTTCTCTTCAAAAGAACAACACATGGGAGCTAGTTTCTCTTCCACCTGGAAGAAAATTAGTGAAGTGTAAATGGGTCTACCGTACTAAAGTTGCTGCTGATGGCACTATCAGCAAATATAAAGCAAGGTTGGTGGCAAAAGGTTTTTCCCAAGTCCAAGGAGTGGACTACACTGAGACCTTTGCACCGGTTGCAAAGATGGATTCCATCCGCCTTGTTTTAGCTATTGCCGCATCCAAGCACTGGGAAGTGCACCACATGGATGTGAAGAGTGCATTTTTACATGGAGACCTTGCTGAAGAGGTCTATATGCAACAGCCAGAGGGTTATACATCAGATCCATCATTGGTTTGTAGATTGAAGAAATCTTTGTACGGGTTAAAACAGGCCCCAAGAGCTTGGTACGCAAAGATGGACTCCTTCCTTCTTTCTCAGAATTTCCAAAGATGCAAATCTGATCCGAATGTGTATATTCAGCGAGTTAAAGGTAATTTGTTGGTTATTGTACTTTATGTTGATGATCTGCTTATTACTGGTAGCACACTTACTTCAATAAACAAGCTAAAATCTGCCTTAAATCTATCTTTTGACATGAGCGATTTGGGCTTGCTGAGTCATTTTTTGGGCTTGGAGATAGCTCAAAATTTTGATGGGATCACTATATCTCAGCAAAAATATGCTTCCGACCTGTTATTGAAGTTTAATATGACTGAATGTAAGGCAGCCCCGTTCCCATTCCTCTCAGGAATCAGTCTTGAGGAGGGAGATTCCACACCGCTTGCAGATTGCAGTATGTATCGACAGTTGATTGGTTCACTACTTTATTTGACACACTCACGGCCTGATATCTCATATGCCGTGAGTGCCGTGTCAAGATATATGCAGCAGCCACATGAGCTTCATTGGCGAGCAGCCAAGCGGATCTTGCAGTATGTGCAAGGTACGAGACAGTTTGGCATACATTATGCTGCAGATTCTGAGCTAGATTTAATTGGTTTTACTGATTCAGATTGGGCAGGTGATAGCATTGATCGGAAGTCCACTTCCGGTTATGTTTTCATGATTGGTCATGGTGCTATTTGCTGGTCCAGCAAAAAGCAATCAGCCATTGCACTTTCTTCAGCAGAGGCAGAGTATCGAGGGGCAGTCAATGCCTGCATTCAGGCAGTTTGGTTGCAGGGTATTCTTTCCGAGTTTGGTTTTGGTGGCACTACTTCGACTGTCCGATTTTGTGACAATCAAAGTGCTATCAAGATATCCACAGATCCAGTTTAGCGGCAGAGGACCAAACACATTGAGATTCATATGCATTATATTCGACAGTTGGTGCATGACCGCACCATCATTCTGCAATATTGCCCTACTGATGAGCAAATTGCAGACATCTTCACCAAGAGCTTCACTGAGAAGAAGTTCTCTTACCTCCGTTCACTGTTGGGGGTGAGTTCCATCATGGTGGAGACAGATTGATTCATTATTATGCTTTAGCTTGAGGGGGGGCTTTCTTCCCACTGGGTTTTCCCTCTTTCCTGACTTAGTTTATTTTCAACATTTTTGGGATTATTGTATTGGGGTGACCTTTGGTCTTAGTTACCAGGGCCCCACATTATTCTTGTTGGCACATCATAGTCTAGCTTGAGGGGGGGTGTTCGGATATCCACATCATCTTTTTCAGGATCTTGCATGCAATTAGGGTTTGCATGCGGAATCTAGGGTTTGCATGCACCTGCATGCACTTGCATGCATCCCAGTCACCAGTTTGATGCCTCCAACACCTTATCCACTTCATTCTAGCACCCGGGAGCCACTTACCACAGATTTTTAGCCCTCCTAGGCTGAAAGGCGCCCACTTCTCACCTACTGCCAGAGAAGGGCGCACTTGTTCACCTACCACTGCAGTTCCACTTCAGTTACATTCAGTTAGCTCCAATTCTCCCTGATTTGAGGCTAGTTTCACTCCCGACTGACTGTTTCACTTCCGTTGGACCTCCAGATTGACTAGATGACTTGTTCTGACTTCAGTTAGCCTCCCATGCGCCCCCACTGAGCCTCCTGATCCTTAATCAGTGCTACACACTTCAGTTACACTTATTACACTCAGTTAGACTCAAATTGACACCTGGATGACTTGTTGTTGTGCATTGATGAGTACCACCGATTGATTGATGAGGACTCCTAGTTGGAGTCAAGCTACTCCATTCAGTGATTCGAATGACCTCCTTAGGCAATTCGAATTGCTCTGTCATTGTAACAGTTTGTATCGTAATTCATTCACCCTTTCTGGGATATTGAGCACTGCTGCATGTTTTGCACAGTTTTACACCATATTTTCTATGTTCATCTATTGTGATTGATTTACTTGTTCATTAGATCTGCTGTGACTAATTTTACAGTTTATGTGGCATTGGCGGCAGTGGTGAATTGCATTCGCCGTAGCATGGAATTGTGCTGCTGTTAACGTTGTTTAATGAATTATGAATGGTGAATAATGAATAGTTAATTTGTTCATGTTGCAGTAGGGTTTATGATGCAGTAGGGTTTATGGATGTTTTAGTTATTAGAATTATCATGCAAATTTGTTATGCGGAATTATTATGCGAAGTTGTTAGGCTGAATTATTGAAGGTTCTATGGTTTACGTTGCTGTGCGGTTTATAAAATTTTTAGGGTTTATGAATTTAGTTCCCTGTTAGTTTACGTTGCAATCATAGTTTGGGCTGAATTATTGAAGGTTCTAGGGTTTATGTTGCAGTAGGGTTTTTCAATTTTATAGGGTTTATCAATTTAGTTTGTTGTTGGTTTATGTTGCAATCATAGTTTGGGCTGAATTATTGAACGTTCTATGGTTTAGATTGCAGCAGGGTTTATAAATGTTTGGGGGTTTATGAATTTGGTTTTTTGTTGGTTTATGTTGCAATCATCATTTGGGCTGAATTATTGAAGGTTCTATGGTTTATGTTGCAGTAGGGGTTATAAATGTTTCAGGGTTTATGAATTTAGTTCCTTGTTGGTTTATGTTGTAATCATAGTTTGGCCTGAATTATTGAAGGTTCTATGGTTTATGTTGTAGTAGGGTTTATAAATTTTTGTGGTGTTTATGGATTTAGTTTGTTGTTGGTTTATGTTGCAATCATAGTTTGGCCTGAATTATTGAAGGTTCTATGGTTTATGTTGCAGCGGGGTTTATAATTTTTTTGGTGTTTATGGATTTAGTTTGTTGTTGGTTTATGCTGCAATCATAGTTTGGCCTGAATTATTGAAGGTTCTATGGTTTATGTTGCAATCATAGTTTGGCATGAATTATTGAAGGTTCTATGGTTTATGTTGCAGTAGGGTTTATAATTTTTTTGGGGTTTATGAATTTAGTTTGTTGTTGGTTTATCTTGCAATCATCGTTTGGGATGAATTATTGAAGGTTCTATGGTTTATGTTGCAGCAGGGTTTATAAATTTTTTAGGGTTTATGAATTTAGTTTGTTGTTGGTTTATGTTGCAATCATAGTTTGGACTGAATTTTTGAAGGTTCAATGGTTTAGGTTGCAGCAGGGCTTATAAATTTTTGGGGGTTTATGAATTTAGTTTGTTGTTGGTTTATGTTGTTGGTTTTTGTTGCAGTAGGATGTTAATAGTTAATAGTCAAGACTGCATCATACAGGGGATGGATGCCAGTTGACAACAGTGACTTTTTCCATTGTCTCATCTTATTGGAAGAATACACATAATTCAGTTGTTCATATCAGCCAATGTGCCAAATTGTTTGTTGTTGATTGGCTTTTACTTTAATTACAACTGTAGGGAACAAAATTGGCTATTGTTTTAATTTACAACTATATGATGCAGTCTTAACTTTTAACCAGGTAACATCAAGTGAGATGCTCCATCTTATCAGGTCGTTACTTGCATTATGGGAAAAATAGAAGAAGTTAAAATTTCAGTTTTTCCTGTTGATTTGGTTGTAGGTATTTTGTTCAATTACTTGTTGGGTAGAGCATAACATGCATTTATGTTGATTAGTATGATACTATATTTAGGTGTAATAAGTCATGCATGAGAGGCCTCCATGGAGAGAAATATGGGCATGTTCCCAATCAGTTAGCATCGCATGGATGGGTTTCACACCCAGGTAGTGGTTCAACCCCATTCCTAACTGTTACTTTAAGGAATATAGGGCAACATAAACCATAGAACCTTCGATAATTCAGCCCAAACTATGATTGCAACATAAACCATAGAACCTTCAATAATTCAGCCCAAACTACTGCAACATAAGCCCAAGACCCTACTGCAACATAAACCATAGAACCTTCAATAATTCAACCCAAACTACTGAAACATAAGCCCTAGACCCTACTGCAACATAAACCATAGAACCTTAAATAATTCAGCCCAAATTATGAATCTTCAATAATTCGGCCCAAACTATTGCAACATAAGCCATAGACCCTACTGCAACATAAACCATAGAACCTTCAATAATTCATCCCAAACTACCGCAACATAAGCCATAGACCCTATTGCAACATAAACCATAGAACCTTAACTAATTCAGCCCAAACTATGATTGCAACATAAACCAACAACAAACTAAATTCATAAACCCTAAAAAATGTTAATGAAATTTTTAATCAGAAAACATTACAGCATGCTATTGAAATGATGAAATTGTATATTAAACCTTATGATAAACCCATGATTACAATGCCGCAAACATTTGGGAACGATATGACCTAGGATTGTACCCAAAATGGTCTAGGATTGTATACAAAATGGCCATGTTGCAGTAGTAAGACCCAGTGATTACAAAATCCGCATTGCAATGTGGTCACAACCCAAAAATTGGCACCCCTATATGACACCCCTATGCTGGATGTCCTCCAAGATCTTCACTACCTAATGTTGTCGAGTTTCCTACTTGAGCCAAGTTGGTTGGCCTACCTAACAATGGTTGATTAGGTTGTGACTAATTTCCTCCATATGATATCCAATTTGCTTTTTGAAGCGATGGAGGAATTGAGTATCCACAGTGCACACTTGTGCTACTAACCCCTGCAGTAGGTTGAGCCCCCCTATAATCATACACATGATTGACACCTGCAATGGTAGGAGGGAATAAAGTGGGCATGCGCACTTGCTGATAGAGGGGGGATTGGATGTTTAGGAGGTCTTGGAAACATGGAGTATTATTTGCAATATGATCCAATGTGTTTGGCATCATCCTACTCCCCTCCACTATGTTAGCATCACTAGCAATCCTTTCTGCTTGCCCTTGTTATTTTTGAAGCAATTGCTGAGCCTTTCTCAATTCCTTTTCCTGCCTTGCCATCTACTTTTGATGAGCCTTTTCTTGTCTTTCTTTCTCTCTTTCAGCCCTTTTGTTAGGAACCTATGTCAACCCTTCTATTTACTTTGTTAGTATATTGTTGTTGGACGCATATGCTTTGTAAGCCATCCCGTAGTATTTGTTGATCCATAGTTTGTATTATTGTGGTTGGATGCATATGCTTTGTAAGTCGTCCGTAGTAATTGTTGATCCATATTTTGTATTGGCCAATGGTTTGTATTGACACATGGTATTGACGCATGGTATTGGCGCCTAGACTTAGTATATAATTTTGTGTTGATACCAATGAAGGTACCGTGAAGTTATTTGTATTGAGCTTGCTCAAACGAGGTTGCCCCCTCGAAGTGGCCTGTGATTAATATAAAAGTGATTTTGAGTTTTGTTATTTCTGTTATCTTGTGTGTTTTCATTAATTAAATATTGCAGGTTCATCATATCTGGTATCAGAGCACTTTCATGGGCTCGCTGGGTGAAATTTCTACCA
The DNA here is from genome assembly GCA_027924585.1 of Larix kaempferi. Classification (NCBI taxonomy): domain Eukaryota; kingdom Viridiplantae; phylum Streptophyta; class Pinopsida; order Pinales; family Pinaceae; genus Larix; species Larix kaempferi. Next base: position 6,040,447 of record BSBM01000278.1, on the reverse strand, counting down.
AATTTTTTTTCGCATCTGTTGCAGCTTCGGATTTGGGAATAATCCCTATCCTCTTAACTGTGGGAAGTACTTCAGCATAATCCCTAAAACTCATTGTGAGGAGTACCATAGGAACCCCAAAGTAGCTGGCCCATTGAGAGGACCTACCAGCGAAAAGGGAAACGACCCCTACCTGATTGACTAGTTCCCACCCGTGAGGTAAACCAAGAGCTGTCGTTTGTGGCAAGGCGGTTATCAGTTTTACCTGAGTCGTGGAGTGAGGGGTACTTCCCCAATACACAAGCCACCAGACAGAATTGGTGGCCGAGTGAAACCCCTTAACTATTAGGAAGCCGCATATACCTGGGGTCCATATCTATTTTCAGCTGAACTGTTTCCGATCACTACCGCGCCATTTCAGATCCATTCTGAAAGCCGTTCTAGATCCAACCATTTCAGATCCAATTGTTTTCGATCCAGTCAGCGTCGTTTCAGATCCCTCTGTTTCCGATCACTTCCGTGCCGTTGCAAATCTATTTGTTTTAGATCCCTTCTGCACCGTTGCAGATCCATTCCTAGAAAAAAAAAAGTATAAAATTCTATTTTTTGGCCATATCTCCCTTGCTTTCACTCTGCTTCCCTTGAAACTTCCCTGACACCCCGGTGATTCCATTCTGCATATTTCATTCCTGAGGACTCTATCCCAAATTCCACTTCCCAAAGCCTGAAATCCCACATTTGTCTATTTTTAGGGTTTGCCATAACTTCTTCGGATTTCACCCAATCGCCTTCAAAATTTTCCATCGAGTTCCTTTCCTATTTCTGCTTCTTTGTCCCTCTCTGCCAAATTTTCTCATTCTTTCACCCCACTTCTGAAATCCCCATTTTTTGCTTCCCTTTCCATCAGAAAGTGTCCAAAACCTAGTCAAACCCCAATTAGCCCTTTGACTTTTTCCCAAATCCAAATTTCCCTTTACTAAATAATCTTTTGTTTGTGTTTTTCTATCCATTCCCCCCCAAAAAAAAAGAAAAAACTCCTGTTTATGGTTGTCACCCGCTCAGGAGCAACAACCATGGAGGAAGCACTTGCAGCCATCCAAACCAAACTCCAAGATCTAGATGAGAAATTTCTCAGCCTCCATCTTCAACATTAAGCCATGAACAATAATCGACAACACGAATCTTCGACAACCAATGGGTTCTCTTCTTCCAACAATTTCCGTGGTCCAAAGCTTGAATTTATTTGCTTTAACGGTACTGATCCAACTAGATGGATCTATCGTGCAGAACATATTTTAGTCTGCATAATACTTTTGATGTCCAAAAAGTTCTACTTGCATCCTTTCATTTGGAACGGGAAGCCCTTCAATGGTACCGTTGGTAAATCAAGGCTCATGACGAGGCAAAATGGACCGATTTTTTTCAACTCCTTTTGCAACGATTTGGTCCTAGTGCTTTTGATGACTTCATCGGAGCACTCACTAAACTTCGTCAAAGTGGCACTGTGAGAGAGTATCAGACAGAATTTGAGAAACTAGCCAATCACACAGAAGGATTGTTTGATGAATTCTACAGGAGTTGTTTTATCAGTGGTCTTAAGGATGAAATCCGATTAGAGGTTAAAATGTTCTGTCCCAACACAATGATGGAAGTCCTAGGGTTGGCTAAGTTGGCAGAAGACAAGATTGCAGCCCAACAATGCTCCAAACCCACTTTTGTTCCCTTCCGAAATATGGGTTGTCAACGACCTCCCATCCCGCCAACTCCTTGACCAACTCCTATCAAGCATTTGTCTGAAAAAGAGATGCAGGCATGCAGAGAAAAAGGGCTTTGTTATAATTGTGATGAGAAATTTACTCGAGGACATAGATGTGTTCAACAAAAGCTCTATCTCTTGGATATGGATTCTCCGCCTGCCTCTACAATTGGTCAAGAAACTCCAGATACAATGGATGATCAGGTAGACATTTAGGAGCCGCCTATTGACTCCCCATCTCAGGATGAACAACCAGAGATATCTCTCCATGCTTTATCTGATGTCACCACCCCCCAAACAATGCAGGTCAGGGGTTACTTCAAGGAGCTTCCTCTTACAATACTCATTGATTCTGGTAGCACTCATAACTTCATTGACCCTCGGATCGCCAAACATGCTGATTGTTTTGTCCATCCTTGATCCAAATTTGAAGTCATGGTTGCCAATGGGGGCACCTTACCTTGCAAGGGGAAGTGTCACAAAGTGCGTATCTCTCTGGAAGATTATAAACCGCGCTTTGACATGTTTGCCTTGTCCCTAGGCGGATGTGATGTGGTTTTGCGCATTCAATGGTTAAGCACACTTGGCCCCATCTTTTGGGATTTTGTTGAGCTTTGGATGCAGTTTTCAGTTCACATCGTCAGGATAAGATCATGAAACAGATGAAGGCACATGGATCCTTGTGCTTCCATCATCTGTTCACATCGTCTAGAAAAGATCCTTAAGAAGAATTCACATGGTGTCATCGCTCAACTCCATTCCATTCAGATGCACCCATCAATGGTCTCCCCTACTTCCTTGGATACATATGCAAGTGTCCTTGCTGAACCAGTGGGCTTGTCGCCTTCACGAGACCTTTCCGGTATGAATTTAGCCGCATCTACATCTCAGTAGGAAATGATGGCTGTTTTGCATGTAGTACATAAGTGGCAACCATACCTATTAGGGAATTATTTATCCATCAAGAGTGATCTCCAGAGTCTGGAAAATTTCCTGGAACAATGGGTCTCCTCCCCAGCACACCTGAAATGGGTTATACAACTCATGGGTTATGCTTATGCGATCACTTACAAGAAGGGTAAGGACAATATGGTGGCAAATGCTCCTTCTCGCACATTTGCTGACCCAGTTTCTCTTATAGTTATTTCTCTGCTTGTTCCAAATTGGTTGCAATCTGTTCAACAGGGATATCTCTTCTATAAACTCCATGCTTCTTCATCAACAGGGCACTCTGGGTTCCTCAAAATGTATGACCGGGAACAATGTAACTTCTTTTGGCAGGGACTGAAAATGAAAATTCAATAGATGGTGGCTGACTGTGATACTTTCCAGGTCCACAAGGGTGAAACGTCACTCCTTTCGGGACTACTCGAACCCTTTCCCATCCCTACACAAATGTGGACAACTATTTCTATGGATTTCCTAGAAGCTCTCCAGTGGTACAATACCACATCTAAAAGGACACCATATGAAGAAGTTTATGGACAGGAACCGCCAGTTCTTCTTCCATACATGCTCAGCAGCTCCCCAGTTCAGGCAATTGACTCGGTTCTTCGAAACCGCGATCAGATTCTTCTCATTCTGCAGGACAATCTTCACATGGCAGGAGTTCGACTGAAACAACTAGCCGATCAACACCGTTCTGAGCGCACTTTTCACGCAGTTGATATGGTCCTTCTTCGTCTACAGCCTTCCAAGCAATCCTCCCTGAAACTCAAAAGGCGTCAGTGGGATGGAATGCAACTCGAGGATGCTATAGGGGAACCACTCCTTCAGATTCTGCATCAATTTCTACATCTAAAGCTTTGAGGACAAAGCTTTTTCTAAGGGAGAGGGGATGTTAGGAACCTATGTCAAACCTTCTATTTACTTTGTTAGTATATTGTTGTTGGACGCATATGCTTTATAAGTCATCCCATAGTATTTGTTGATCCATAGTTTCTATTATTGTTGTTGGATGCATATGCTTTGTAAGTCGTCCCGTAGTAATTGTTGATCCATATTTTGTATTGGCCCATGGTTTGAATTGACACATGGTATTGAACCATGGTATTGGCGCCTAGACTTAGTATATAAGTTTGTGTTGAGACTAATGAAGGTACCGTGAAGTTATTTGTATTGAGCTTTCTCAAAAGAGGTTGCCCCCTCGAAGTGGCCTATGATCAATATAACAGTGATTCTGAGTTCTGTTATTTTTGCTATCTTTTGTGTTTTCATTAATTAAATATTGCAGGTTCATCACACCTTTCCTATGCTCGAAGTTCTGTTGCAGCAATCCTTGCAGCCTTCTTTTCTTTAGCTAAGTCCTTCTTTTTCTGTTTGAAATCCCGGATTTCAAGTTTCCTCTGCTCAGACTCAACCAATAGTTTATATAGTCTTTTGAGGTGAGTAACTGTGAACTTCGGCATAGACGAAGACTGTCTGTTGTTGCTTGCCTTTTTTTTGCTGACACTCTCTCTACTGGTAGCTTTAGGAACCGACCAAGAAACTGGCCCCTCTTTGGCACTTGTTGGTCCTTGCTTGACACTTGCCTTTCAATATTTGGGTCAATGTTATCCTGCTCTACCTGAACCATATTGTCCTCTTCAGCTGGAACCTCATTGTGGACACCATCTTCTTCCAGGTTTCCATTGTCCACAAAATAATGAACAATTTCATCTTCCAATTCTCTTGGCTGTGAAGGCATGTTCATGCTTTCTTCATTGGTCCTTGAGACAATATTTTTGTCCAAATTCATCATGGCTTCTGCCAGCCATGATGGTGGGGTAACCTGGCTTGGCAAACTCAATTCTCCATTGCTGCTTCTTGGTGCATGATCAACGTTTTCATTGACATGATCACAAGCAGAAGTTGCAATTGTTTCATCAATAGAGGCATTAAGAAGATCAGGAGCAGCAGTTGCAGTTGTCTCAGTTGGTGTAACAACCTCCATGTTACTGTCAAGTGGTTCATTGTTATATTGGGTTTCACTTACCTGTTCTTCTTCATCACCACAGTATGATCCTCCTTGAGAGAGGGATATCATATTATCAGCAGCAGCAACGTCTTCCTCTACTTCCACATCTTCTTGGCCATCCACATGTGCTTTGACATCCCCTTCTTCCTGACCAGCCAGATCAAATGCCTAGATACAACTAGTATCATGCATGAGAGCCTCAGAATTCAGTGGCCATAGTACAGTCCTCTTAAACCCATCCTTGATATTCGAAGGTGTGAGAGCCCTTTTAAAGGATTTACTTGCAAGCTCGGCTAGCTCAAACCTTTTTACCTCCACCCCTAGATTCTTTTCCATCCACGAAGCTCGCTCACTCCTAAAATAGTTCTTGAAGGGCCTGAACACACTGACATCTAGGGGTTTCAATATGTGAGTGGTATGAGTAGGCAGTGTCAAGAGGTCGATGCCCAAATTGTTAGCCTCCTCGATTGTTTGCACAACAATGTGGCTTCCATGACCATCTAAAACCAGCAGGTGTCTATTTATAGGTGAGACACCGCCTGGTATAGATGCAACAAAGTGAGTAATCCAATTCAAAAAGAGTTCTTTGTTCATCCGAGCATGGGGATGTTCATCCATGAATGCACCTGATTCACAATTCTGTATATAGTTTTTTAGTTGAGTTTTACCTTTAAACAGATAGAATCCAGGGATTGAAGCACCAATTGCATTGACACAACATAGAATAGTGATCCACTCCCTGCTCCTCGGCAAAATCTTTGGCACATTACGACTCCCTCGCTTGGCAATTACACGCATGCCATAGTTCCTTCTTTCCTGTAAACCTATTTCATCACAGTTCCGTATATGGTCTGGAGCATACCCATGTTTCTTGTATGCACTAGAAAGGGTGGCATAGAACTTAGTCAGAATTGTAGGGCATAGATTTAGAGCCATCTCTCTATCTAGGCCCTCAGTTGTACGCAACACAAGGTTTGGATGCCTTTTTTTAAACCCAAACCACCATGACTTACCAAGAAACCCATCTTTGTAGGGGTTTGGCCTCCCTTGACATATTTGAGCTACTGTGGATTTTAATTGTATGAGCTCTAGCCCATGTCCCATTTCAGCCATCTCCTTACACCACTGAACCACCTCGGCCTCCTCCTCTTCACTCATAACTGTAACAGGCCCTCAGCGCTTTGTATGTGTGAGCCCATTTATCCAATAATGCACTAAATAGGTATCATCTCCATGTTTTTTAGCAGCAACACGAATGGAATATCCATTGAACTCTATATCATCAATGGAAGCTAGCATGTCTTCTTTTGTCCAGCCTCTTATTGCACTAATTTTGGTGGTTGAACTTGTTCCTTGGACTGTGGTTGACGGTGGCTGTGTTGTTGATGGTGGGACAACAGTGTCCTCTACCACCACATTGTCATTCTCAACAACATTGCTGGGAGCATTGTTGGCATTAGAATGATCAACCCTCTCCTCGTCCGATGAGGTTCAGCGCAGCTAGGCACCCCTGCTCAGTCGACGACTTGTTCTCCTTGAATTGCTGACTCTTTCCATGCCTGCAACAACCTGCACATTTAGAAGGGGGGCTGGTTATATAGAAGGATACTGGAAGCTGTTTATAACATAAATATAAATATCATAAATGAAAATAACATAAATAGAAATATAAATAACATAAACAGTAACCTGATTATACTATGCACACACTTTTGATGTTTTGCCTCCACTGTGCACACACTCTGCCGTTCGAATTTCTGAAATGCAACTGTGCACACACTCTGCAGTTTATGAAATGCAACTTCAGTAGGGGTTGTGGTTCTTTTATAGTTGTTTGCTGTTGAATTGGATTGGTAAGAAGGTTGCACATGGATTGCAATCTCTCAAATTTGAATGTGTGTTGTGGATTGATTTGAAAGTGATCCAATGGCTGGGAGCTTATCTTGGTGGATCCATGTGCCTTCATCTGTTTCATGATCCTTGTGCTTCCATCTGTTTAATGGGTGCATTTAATGGGTAGGTGTCATTTATTGAATATAGTGGGTTGGAATGTTGAACAATCTTGCAGTTATGGCTGACACTATATTTTTTGTTGCTTGAACAGGTTTTAATGAAAGTTTGAAGAGGTTTTAATGAATGCTGGGATATTTAGGCTCCAATAGATATTTGTGGGTCCTCCTTTGATAGGTACCTTGCAGTAGGTGGGAAATACAAGCTGGGTTATTTAGTTTTTCTTGTACTTTTGGATCCTTGAGAAAATCTGTACTTAGTTGGGACAAGATGTTTTGTACTCTTTGGAATATAAATACTATTTATGGACACCTGTTGGCCCAGTCAGTTAATGGGCAATTTTTGGACATAATTTAAATATTTACTGCACTTAATATATAATATTTATGTTTAATTTATGGGTGTTTTTATGTCAATATGTGGTGGCTGTGTGGGACCAATACTATCACAACTACTGGTCCCTGTTCAGTATTAGACAACTCTCCCCTAGGGAATGTTCTTAATTGAATTGAATTTGTCTCGATCTTAACTAAATCAAAGCCTACTTAAAACAAATTTATGTATATTTATGAGGTATTTTGTTCACAAAACAACAGACCTTATTTGTAATTATACTATATTTGTTTTGGTGTCTGTTGCTTCTTGAGGCCTTAGCATTTCGAAAATTTAACATCATGTACCCTTCCCAGCACTTGGATAATAAACTCAGAGCCTACTTTAAACAAATCATGCAATTTGCAAAGCCATATCTTTATTGATGTTGTCGGTTATAAGGCCATTTATTTTCACATTGTAGGTTAGAAATTTAGGAAAACATTCCGTGTAAGTTATTTCCTAGCACTTCATCTCTGTGTGATATTCTTTAGGTAATTATGGTTTGTGCAGGTTATTTCCTTGCAATGTTTATTTGGTAAATTCGGTAAACTAAAGTTCTAATACTTTTTGGGCAGCCTATTTCATGGAGGCATATCGCCTAGTAAGGAAAGGAGACATTTTCCTTTTTAGAGGTGGAATGCGTAGTGTAGAGTTCAAAGTAATTGAGACAGACCCTGGGGAATATTGTGTTGTTTCTCTTGATACCGAGATCTTTTGTGAGCGAGAGACTGTAAAGCTGGAGGATGGAGATAGATTGGATGAAATAGGTTATGATGATGTTGGTGGTGTAAGGAGGCAGATGGCCAAGATTCGTGAATTGGTTGAGCTTCCACTTAGGCACCCACAACTCTTCAAATCAATTGGTGTGAATCAACCAAAGGGTATTTTTCTCTTTGGACCACCTGGTTCTGGAAAAACCGTAATTGCTAGGGTAGTAGCCAATGAAATTGGTGCTTTCTTTTTCTTAATTAATGGGCCTGAAATTATGTCAAATTTGGTTGGAGAAAGTGAAAGCAATCTTAGGAAGGCGTTCGAGAAGGTTGAGAAGAATGCCCCATCTATTATTTTTATTGATGAAATACATTCAATAGAACCCAAAAGAGAAAAGACACATGGTGAGGTTGAGAGGCGAATTGTTTCTCAGCTTCTGACACTGATGGATGGGCTAAAATCTTGAGCCCATGTTATTTGATGGGAGCAACAAACCGGCCAAATAGTATTGACCCAGCTCATAGAAGGTTTTGAAGGTTTGATAGGAAGCAACAAACCGGCCAAATAGTATTGACCCAATAAATGCCATCAAAGGTTTGGGTCCCAGCCAATTCATACATTGCACTCAGTTGCATGCTCTAGGGTCCTGAACAACGATTATAGTGGAAATGCAATTCTGATTGCATCTTGTTCCGGGCCTGCACTCTGGCATGTGGACAATCAACATTGCAGGTATGATTTCACTAATTTTATATTTGACTTTGTGTAGCGATTTTTAAACTCCCTCTTTACCGATGGTGTTCTTCAGTAGGCGCTATGTATTTCTAGCGATTACTTTATTTTGAAAATGAATTTATATGCTCAGTTATGGTAAATATCCAAGCAATCTTCTACCTCTGGAGTCTGCTTCTATTACAGATATTTTGTACTGTTGGCTTTAAAACAGATCTGCATTACATATTCTTTTTTGAACTCCCATGCTAGTCATTTTGGATTCTTAAGTACTCTTGAGTCTTGAGTTCAACAATAACCTATTTGATATTTCTATAGTGCATTTTTGCATTGACACTGAGGCATGAATGAGTGTTTACTTCATTGTTATTATATCTACAGAACAGTAAAATAAGTAATAGCATAAATAGACATGTTGACATAAATCTGATGTACAGTTTGTTCAGGGGTGTTCATCAGTTACATTCAAGCTGGCTATTTGAAATACTTTGAATTTCCACCAGGCAGTTGCTGTTAAACAACCTTGGTTATTAGAATTTCACAAATGCTCTTTCTACTTGTTAAACAAACAACCTTCAAACAGTCAGGAAATCAACCACCGACCCTCTATTTATTGGACCAAATATACCTGGTTTCAATTTTTCTGTACGTTATGGTACAATAAATTATTATGCTCCACATTGATGGCTATTTACTATATAGTATTTATATGTGAGCTTTGTTGAAATACCTTGGTTGGATTTCCTTCCATCTAGGCACGTCCTTCTGGGATTGAGTTTGGAATTGTGTGCAGTGGAGTCACAAATGGTGGAGATATCTCCGCAAGGTTGCTGCAAGGTCAAAGGGCACATACCCCTTTGACCAGTCAATACGTATAACTATACCATCACAAAGCTTATTGTAATAATCTTATCAATCATTATTCAATATATTTGCAAAAATATTCATGTCTGTTGATAATAAACTGGAACTGTTTACTACATGTGGTATCAGAGTCAAAATCTTCACCAATTTCATGAATTAAATCTATACTAGACTGATAAAATTGAAGAGTCCATACACAACCTTCAATTATTGCTGACCATATCAAGTAATAAGAATAATAAATAAATGAGGTGAAACATCTTAGCTAAGGAACATGACCTATCAACTATTGTGACTAGTCAATGAATGCAATAAGTACACCATCACATGGCTTTGTATCATCTCTCATGTTACAAGGCTCCAACTACATGCCAAATGTACGGAAATATACCTTTGGAAAAACCTCCATCAAACAAGAACACCTCTACACCTTTGATCTTGCTTTGGATGATGAATGGGATGATGCTTGGGAAAGATAGAACAAGGTGCATAGCCTCCAAGTCTCTTTCCAAAACCTGTAATAATGATTGAACTACATGGGTTTCTGCTGTTGTGGTGAGAGAAAGATGCCACTGAAAATGCAAAACAAGATATGCATTTTCAGGGGGTAACACATAGGATAAGATGAACATGCATTCACATTCGAGCTTGATATTTACTGGGTGCATGGACCTCAATCTCCATAAATATATAAATAACTGTCATGGATTCTGTCTTGAAAGAATTTTAATGGATGGGTTATAACTTATGAGATGATGCATGTTCTCTGTGGGTGAGATTGCCATTAGAGTTTACAATAATAACAAAAAAGCGAGAAGCGTACCAAGTGCATAACTAAGTGACGAAGGAAGGTTGGAGAAGATCAACTACAGTGAGACAGCATTCCGTGGCCTCCTACAAATATTTTTTGTTCCATTCTTGTTAGTTCTTCTCACAAGCATCTCAACAAATGGTAGGAAGCGTTGGGTTACAGTAAGGTTAAAATATATCTTATTTGGTTTGACTACAACGAACATTTATATTCATATTGCCAAAATTACTCTTTGCACTGTACAGAATGAGTGATTCACATAATGTTAATCATATGTATAATAATTTGAGTAAGTATGTACCATGTTTATTTGAAGTAGTTGGGGCCGCTATTTCATCACTGTTCATTCAAATCTGATCTAAATGTAGATAAAGAATGAGCAAGTTAAAGTTCACTTTTTATTGAAATTTGGGAATAAATATTTTAATGCATAGGAAAAGAAAGGATTTGTTTATTAGATTTGATCCTTTGTTATTTAAAGTGGATAATTACTTTTCTTTCAACCTTTACTGTAATTCAAAATTTTTATTTTCAAACAAAATTATTTTTGGTGTGAAGGAAATGATTGAAAACTCCATAAATGGAATTTTGACATGAGACAAGGGTTGGCCATATATAATTCAGTACAAATTCTATGAGGGAATTAAGTATACTGACTCCCATGTAGAGACGAGCTATTAGAAATGATCAAACAACTTGGGTGCTCAACTTTGTTCCTCACATTCAGTGCAACTAACACCAAATGGATATACTTGCATGCTCTAATGAGATCCTATTGACTCGTATGTATAACTCTGCCGAACTCATAATATCACTCCACTGCACTACACTGTCATCACATACATGCACAAAATATTTGAAATATTCTACAAGGGATTGCTAGAAAAATCCATGCACGCAAAGGAGTAATTGTACAATCCCACAATATACTTTGAATCCCCATGCATTCTAGTGAATTCATATACTATGAAGGTGCTCCAGAGATGGAAAATTTGGATTGGGAAGATCCAACGAAAATAAATAATGCCAAGACTTTCTTTGATAAATATATAATTGCTTAGAATCCTTGGAACAATCATGATACAGATTTACAATTGTATCATTTTGTTGAGTACTCTTGTTTATAAAATAACAATCATGATACAACTGTACAAATGCATCGCTCTATTAAGGAGGATGCATGCTTATAAAATATAACAAAAATCTTTGAATCAGAAAACGTTTTCTGGATGACTACAGATTACTGATGACTATAGTTAGCGTTGACAAGCAATCTAATACTGGATAGACTAGTTTCCCAAATCTCTCTACCTGTGCCTTCACGCTGTCTATTTCTGATTCCATTTTGTAGGAGTCGTTATTGTCTAGCGCATTCCCTGTTGATAGAGCACCAATTCTTGAGATTTGGTGCACTTACCTGAGTATGTTACTTTTTGATTGCCTTTGAATTCTAGTTGAGACACCTTTGATGTTTCTGCCTATGCAGTCTATGTATGCTCTCGGTGATCCTTTGTTATTGCATAAATCTCGAACCAGTTCCTACATCACGAGACTCTAAATACCTGCAACCTACATATTCAATACATTTTTTAAAATCTGTATGGATTCTTTTATGTTATCTCGTTTATTTTGGATATTTATTTTAGGAACCAAGTTGTTCATCTCATATTCAGAAAATGAATAGAAAATGAACCTTGTTCATTTCAGAGACATTAACATCAATGAAGTTATGGCTGCTACCAGAATATATGAGTACTATGACATTGCTTTTTTTCACATGTCCTTTCAGTTTTAAGGTCTAAGGTTGTGTAATCCCTGTCATGGCTTTTAAAAATATTCTAGGAACAACTTCTTCTTCTTCCAGAGAGTAAATGAGTGGGTGATATAAATTACTGGTAAAATCCAGAGAATAAATGAGTGGGCGATATAAATTATTGAGAAATCCATAGAGTGACTGGTTGGGCATTAACTACTGGATATTGGGAAGCAGTGTGTACGTTGGTCCAACACCCCCTTAAACAATTGATAAAACCCAGTCGGCATACTGGCCTGGCATTGCCTATTCGAATGATTGTGGAGTAGCCTACGTGCTGGCCCAACATTCGTTATTGTGTTCACGGGAAACCCAAGGCTCATAAAGCAAAGAAGGATCCCGTGGAATAAAGTGAAGACATCCAATACAGATAAGTATTCGGTTACCTTGCATCTTCTTGCTTATGAATATACGTGTGTATATGATTTGGTTATGATTTCCTAAACTCTTGTTTAGAGATAAACCCTATGGAAATAAACTAAACATGTGAATTGATTCAATGTTTGAGTGTAGGTATTGTTGGAAGCAAGGACTATGAAGGCATCATAGGAATGCAGATGGACATGTGACCATCCTAAAGAGCTCAGTATGAGCAGTAATGAAAGATGGTGCTAGTGGACATGAGTGGGTCATAGCAGCCAAAGGTTCTACAGGCAACTATGGAGGAGGGTTCCTAGTTGAAAATCCTTAGATAGACCTTAGACACTAAGTGTCATAGCCAAGAAAGGAAAGTCAAAGCATTCACATTGAAGTGAAAGAGACTAAGGAGCATATAACCACAGCGATGGTGTAGCTCCATAATAGAACAAGACTAAGAGGGAGAAAATCCTACTCTTCTCTTTCCTTTCGATTGATGCATTTATAAAACAAAAGATTGTTGAGTGCATGTCATGGCTGAAAATAGATTGTGTTTAATTGCTTGAGATGAATTGTGAATGCTGAAATAGTAAATTTCCTGTGAAAGGATGAACATGAATGAGTTCATGTGTATGTTGGGAAAGCATGAAAAGTGTGGAAGTCCCATGAATAAAGCATGGACATTCCATGTAAATTGGGAAAATAATTGACTAATTTAAATGTTTATGTTATGCTTACCCTAACAAGGGATTTCCATGATGAATTTCACAAGTAAGAAAGTGAAACAATTGGTTGCAGCCGACACAAGAAAGTGTTACTAGTAAGAAACATGTGGTCAGTTGTTCCCATTGACCATGGCAACAAATCGAGGGCTATTAGAGTTGGCTGAAAGTCTTCTTCAAACAATTTCTAGGACCCAAGAAAATCTTGGAGAGATGCTCAAGCTACAGAGGCAACAGAATGAGATGAACGACAAGGTTTTGCAGGACTCTATTCGCCTGCAAAAAGAGGTAAAAAACATTATGGGAGCAATCAGTAAGGGAAAGGAAAGTGGATCCATGAAGAAGCATTCATCCAATCGGCCGATTAAGAAACGTTCGAGGTGGGAAGAATCAAAGGAAACTGAGCAGGAAAAGGTAAAGCCGCCAATGAAATGTTGGGGATGTGGAGGAAATCATTGCCTCCGTGACTGCCCAACAACGGAACATCAAGAGGGTAGCCTCCATAAAGTTTCCAGACTTGTAGATCAGCGGGAAGGTAAAGAAATGCCTCATGCAAAGCTAGAAGGTTCCAGCCCGCAGGAGCAGTTTGTGAAGGCCAAAGGACTTGATCTTGAAAACCCAAGTAAAGGGTGAAATGTAGGATAGACCTGCCATATTTTGTGAATTTTGGTCATGTATAAAGCGTGTATGTATTCCTAAGTAATTGGAATACTGAGGACGGTGTTATTCCAAGGGGAGGGGATTGTCACGTCCCCACTTTGACCCTTGTAATATTTTGGGTTATAATGTAAATATTGTATGCATATTATGTATGATTCCTAGTGTGGAGCTCAAGGCCAAGGCTCCGCTAGAGAACGCTCGACCTAGAAGAGGCAAGTATTTGAAATTATGCTACCCATGTGCTAGTGAACCATGGGAATTGTAAATATGCATCTTAATATAAATGCCCACAACTAACTATGTAATGCAACAAGAGATGGGGGCATGATGTTACAAGGAAATTGGGAGGGAAATATTCAAACCCTTTAGCCAATCAAGTCAAGCCAAGTGTTAATGAGAGAACCCATGAACCCTCAACTACCCATGTTGACTTTTGTACCCAACCATTCATTTCTCCCAAGAATTGGTTGAGGTAGTTAATGCCTTGGGGAATGGAGAGGTATGGCTGTCCGAATTCGAGTATGGGCAAGCCACCCTTCCTAGAGATTCGTGTTTGGCTTCTTGGGCAAGAAAAGGGCCACGAAATTACTCCCCAAGCCATTATTCATCCATCTGCTTTTACTCTCTGAGGAGTTGGGAGATACCTGGGAATTTTCCTCCATGATTTTGTTGTGTCTTTCTTCAATATCCTAGCTAGGAAGGGCGTTTTTGTGTTGTGTAACAGTGGGGAAGAAAGGGAAATCGATTTGGGGACCATAGAGGCTGTTTTGACTCACTTATTGCTTGCATATCTGTGGGAGAAATCGTTTTATTCCCTATGGACGATTTTCCCTCTCAGAAATCCATTTTTGTTGGGCCTACGTTTTGGGGAAAACCCTTGTCCATCTAGTTCCTAAGACCCACTATTGAAAGTGTGTTCCAGAGCCCATATTTGAGTTGGGTGTTCAAGAGAATGCTGAGGTTGAGATGGGTATCCATTGCTTTGGGCTGTGTTGTGCTTGAGGGTTCATTTTTCCTTGTAGATATCATGCCCAGATCGGGGGTGGTCTCTAAGTGCTAAAAGAATACAGGTTGTGTAGAGACCTATTGTTGGGTGGAACGTTGTAGTGACATAGCTAGTTGTTTGGGACAACATTACATCCAGATGAGTATTTTATTGTGTTTACTTCTGCAAAATATTTTAATGGATGGCTCTTTTGATATGCTGTATGACTATGAAATGTGTGTTGTTGATGTTTATTCCACCATGCATGTGAAATTGATTTGCATCTACACATATGCATTTTACTGAAATGCCATACCTTTTATCCATGATGAGTTTGGCTAAGTTGTTGTAAAAGCCCAGATTTTAGTGCCATGTTCCCTTCCTTGCATTGAATAGAAGGGTGGGTACGTGACAGATGGTATTAGAACGATGGTTGCAGCATTGGGCCTAATGGGCCAAATCATGAAACATGTAGAGGTAAGTATGCTTCCTGTTCCACACAGACCATTAAGAAAATTTTCAAAAATTCAAAAATTTTGTAAGCATTTTGCCTAATTGTTTTGGCAAGTCTTGTGGAGTTGAGCCGATGTGTTTCAATGAATCTCACTAAGTTGCGCCGAAGTTGCCTGCTAGAACTGGCGAGTTTGCGCCGAAGTTGGTTGCGAAACTTGGCGAGTTGCTCCCCAACGATTCGACAGAAAATCAATAAGTTCTCAGAAAAAGGAAGGAAAATTTCGGTAGAAAGTTATGAGTTTCGGGCCGAAAAGTCGAAAGGAACTGACGAGTTTTTGCCGAAATGGTCGACCGAAAATTTTCAAGTTCGCCAAACCGGAAGAACTCAGCGAGTTCATCCTCAATGGCAGTGAAACTCAGTGAGTTCATCCGCAAACGACGGAAAAAGTTGGTGAGTTTTTGCCACAGCGTCGGAAGGAATTGGCGAGTTTCCGCTACAGTGTTGGAAGGAATTGGAAAGTTTCCGCTGCAGTGTTGGAAGGAATTGGCGAGTTTCTGCCGCAATGACGGAAGGAAAAGCTAAGTTTTTGACCGGAAGAACTCAACAAGTTTGTCTGCAACGGGTCAGAAGAGAATTGCCAAGTCTGCCGAAACAGAGAATTTCAGCTGTTTTCCAGGGTGAATTTTTGGTACCGAAAGTTGAAAATCGGCTTTGAACTCATGCACCAGATTGCGCGAAATGGAAGGAATTACAAAAAAAAAATAAAAAAAATGAGGGGGCAAGCCCCCTTGACCCCTGTCGTCCCCTTGAGACGTCGTCAATGGTGAGAAAGAGTATATGGGAGCTAAGTAAGACAATGCTGATAAAGAGGGAAGCTTCTCACCTTAACTATTTCTGTTATAGCATAGGAATTGCATGCTTGCAAAGTAGCAACTAAGAATGTTTTACATTTGTATTAAATTGCTACTTGGTGAGAAATGACAGCTAAAGATACCTTGTGTGGATGGTAGAGAGCCCATGAAACTGGATCAGCTATGATGTGAAAGAGGAAATTCCATGCTACTATTGGAAAGGGGGAATTCCTTAACTCCTCTCTTGCTATTGTATTTATATTTCATAAGTTTCATAAGTTGAAAATTATGGCATAGGGATGTTGGAAATGCAAGAGAGTAATGCATATGAATTAATGGGCGTGATTAAGAAATCATTGCATAGTGCGTGTGAATCGCTTATGCATAAAGCATGATGTTGCATATGGGTAAAGGTAGTGAAAGTTACACATGCAATAGCCCATTAATGGTATTGCTTATGGTTGATCACCAGTAATGTTGTTGATAATGGTTGTATGAATCAGACTATAGAAGCGTGATTGAAAATGTAAGAGATTAGATAGCTGAAATGAATATGCACTAGATGGCATATTGATAAACATTGCACAGTGCATGTAAAAATACTTGTGTATATATATGATATTGCATATTGGCAAAATAGTGAGGTTTTGCATATGCAATGAGCCACTTAAAGATGATTATGGTGGTTGTTAAATAACTAGTCGTGTTTGCAATGGTTATAGGACCAAAGACAATCAGAGCATGACTAAGGGCGTGGATGATGATTGTTGCATATGACCAACAACCTTATGAGGAAAAGATGGTGCAACAAATCTATGATCATAAGGTTGGAAAAATGACTGTGAAGCCTTGGTAAGAGGCCAACTAATCAGGTAACATCAAGCGATGTTAAGGACAACCATACAGGTAATAGTTATTGGTGCTTAATTGCATAAATGTTGAAAGGGGATTGGGTAAGAATCCCTTGAGCCACATTTAATCATAAATTGGTACGTATGGGATGTTGAATGCATGAATGTGAATATCAATCCATCAAGGTATGTGGTAGTAAGGGAAAGGATCCTTACTCCCTATAATTTCTTAGAAACCTCAATGCATTCATATGAAATTATAACATGCCATTTGTGTATGCTGGATTATAAGTTTAAATAACCAAAGAAAGTGAGGACTTATGGCCCTGTCATGGTAGTACATGGTTTGGCCATAATATGTTTGAATGCATAGTTTTCATGAATTAATGCAAGGTTTCATTGAGTGAATGCACATTAAAATATTATGAAAATGTTGTGAATGTGCATGCACATGTTAAGATGCATTGTGTGAATGCATGGGTATGACATATATATGTTTCAATGTAGTTAGATAATAGATGAAATAGTGGACTATTGTTAATCCTAAGACCATTTCATAAGCTGCAGTGAATGTAAGAGAATGATTGCATGAAGAAGGTAGACATGTTGATGGGCTACCAAAAGTTCCCCGTGGAAATGACAGATTTGTATGGATATGAAGTAATGAGTATCTAAAGCTTCGTTTAAATTGCATAAATGACGTGACTGTGTCTTGCAATTTTATTATGATAAGGATGCATGCAAATATATTTGTATAAATATATATTTCATTACATTTCAAGTGTTAACAACTGGAAATGTTTGAATTATGGAGTGTTATAATTCTGAAAATGCTTCAGTGGCTGTGACAACAATGAAATATTATATGCATAGAGACTTACAAATCGTTTGGATACTGAAGTTTCAGGTTTCAGGTAGATTGTTTTTGGCATGGAAA
Source organism: Larix kaempferi (assembly GCA_027924585.1). Classification (NCBI taxonomy): domain Eukaryota; kingdom Viridiplantae; phylum Streptophyta; class Pinopsida; order Pinales; family Pinaceae; genus Larix; species Larix kaempferi. The sequence continues at coordinate 6,022,623 of BSBM01000278.1, read as the reverse complement.
GTGTGGGTAAGTCCATGATGAAGATGGGAATCTACCATGAGCAAGAGCCAAATGATATGAGAACAAACTCATGGCTAAGCAAATCGATTTTGCAGAGGACATAATTGCAAATTCATACTTGAATTTAATTATTAATGTCATCGAATGATTAAGGAAAATCAGATTTGAATTTTATTGAATGTTGTTGACTGTTTGGCTATTTGATAAATGTGCCAGGAAGACATATTGCAGGAAGACAATATGTGACGACATGTAGAAGCCAAACTCCATGGGAAGGACCCCATGCTTTGGAAATGGGTTTCGGGTGAAACACCATTGCATATTTTAAGGATGACATCTTAGCTGAGCTGAATGTTGGAAAACCATGAGAGTGAGATGGTAAAGCTATGCCAAGAAGGCATGTGTGGATTATGGAACGTGGAAATATTGGGGTGGCAAACTGAAGAACTGTTGACTCAGAGAAGGGAGCCCCCATTCTTCGCAAATGAAGAAAAGATACATCTGCAAAATGAATGAGTATTCTGTGACCCTAGATAAGAACATGCATATCTAAATTATTAGGGTTAATATGCAGAGCATGCTCTATTTTATTTATATCATTTCATATTGCTTGAGTATGATTAGGGCCTACATGGCACACCTTTCTGGTGCCGGGTCATGATAGGTTGTCAATATTGACTACACCCTAAGGGAATGGATGCATTCCTGGTGTTTCAATACTTGATAGTGAATGTATGGAATGCGGTTTTAATTTTGAGAAGCAATACTGATAAGCCTACTTATCCTTCTTGTGTTGTCAGCCTACATAGATGCCAATTGATACTACACATTAAGAGGCAAAGTGAAGAAGGGTATGCAAAAGGACTATATAGGAATTGGTAACCTTTTTATGATCACACTAAATAATACTGGAAGGGATGGAAAAACCCAAGGAGATGTGTAGGAAAAAGGGGTATCATCCTTGTTTGAGTGGGGCCATGCTAACTTGCAGTCAAGAAAGTCACCTATAAAGTTCCTAAAGGGAACCACCGATTCGCACAAAAGAAGGAGCGACGTCCTTGTATGAATGAAGAGTTGATGTGTGTGTGAAGGGTTGTGGTGCGAGAAGTTGTGGTGGCATTGGTGAAGGCATAAAATCTCTATTGGGTCAACAGTAGGAGGGTAGCGCCAAGATTGAATGAAAACCCTAAGATTCCTAAGGCTCCATAGTAGAGCATTGACCTATAATGGTCGGTGGTGCAGTTTCCTTCCATTGGCTGATGACCTAGATGAATGTGCTGGCTCAGCACTGGAGAGGGCCAACTAGGTATGGGACTGGTTGGGTACCACCAAATGCTTGGTAAACCTAGTCGGCGTGAAGGTGTATTGGTTAAGCATTAACTATATCCAAGTCCATAGGCGATTCCAAGGCTTGCAAAGCGAAGCAGGACCCTGTGGACCAGAGGGGAAACACACAATACAGATAAGTATTCGTTTTCATTTATGTCTTGTTTGGAATAATGAAGATTTCAGGTATAAGTCTTCTAACAGCTAAGCTGATACACTATTGTTTCTTTGTTGGAAACCTTGGTCATTGTAGGAAAGCAAGACCCTGAAAGAACTATAAGTTACTGGTAAATCCAGAGAGTACATGAGTGGGCGATATAAATTACTTGTAAAATCTAGAGAGTAAATGAGTGGGCGATATAAATTACTGGTAAAATCTAGAGATTAAATGAGTGGGCGATAAAAATTATTGAGAAATCCAAAGAGTAACTGGTTGGGCATTAACTACTGGATATTGGGAAGCAACGTGTACGCTGGTCCAACACCCCCTTAAACAATTGATAAAACCCAGTCGGCATACTGGCCTGGCATTGCCTATTCGAATGATTGTGGAGTCACCTACATGCTGGCCCAACATTCGTTATTGTGTTCACGGGAAATCTAAGGCTCGTAATGCAAAGAAGGATCCTGTGGAATAAAGTGAAGACACCCAATACAGATAAGTAGTCAGTTACCTTGTCTATTCTTCACATGCATTAGCATGCAGTGCAGTTTTTTGCTAATTATTTAACAAAAACATGGAACCTAAAAATAAAATAGACATTGTCAATAATTCTGCACAACATAAGTTATCAACATACTCCCCCTTGATGTTGAGAGGGCTCACAATAAGATCTCTAAGATTAAAAAACTGGCCCTTTGAAACTTCCTTAGTGAAGATGTCTACTAGTTGTTTTTGAGTGTTGATGTATTTCAATTCCACTTGCTTCTTTTGCACCAAATATTGAATAAAATGATACTTCATATCACAATGTTTTTTCCTGCTATGGTGTACTAGATTCTTGGCCAATTTGATGGCACTCATATTAGCACAAAAAATATTGTAGGTTGAATTTGTTTCTCTAAATTTTCTTCCAGAATTTTTCTAAGCCGTAATTCTTGTGTACTTGCTGAGCTGATTGCAACATACTCTGCTTCTATAGAAGAAATATAAACTATACTTTGCTTCTTTGATCTCCAAGTGATCAAATCGTTACCAAAAGAAAAACAGTTACCATATGTAGACTTTTGATCATCCAAACTACCTCCCCAATCATAATCATTGAATCGAACCAATTCAAAACTCTTAGAAGTGTACAGTAATGAATGACAAAATTTAGAGTGCCTTTCACATACCTCGGAATTATTTTAGTTTCCTTCATATGCATTTTAGATGGCTTTGTCATATACCTAGAAACAAGTGAAACTGAATAAGCAGTATCAAGCCTTGTGTGGGTTAGAAACATTAAGCTTCCAAAAATACTTATGTAAGTTATCTCATCAGTTATTTCATCACCATCATCTCTACACAACATAAATCCATGAGAAACTGGAGTGGGAGCTGGTTTGCAATCATCCATATCAAATTTCTTCAACATATCGTTTACATACTTTGTCTGACAAATACAAATTTCATCTTCACTTTGATAAACTTCCATTCCAAAAAAATATTGCATGAGGTTTAAATATTTCATCACAAACTCACTCATCATAGCAAATTTGAATTCATCCATCATCTTAGAACTGCTACCCATATACAACAAATCATCAACATATAAACTGAAAATAATAATATCATTACCATCTTGTTTGTAGTAAAGGGTAGGTTCACTCTTACCTCTCTTGAATCCATTCTTCTTAAAATATCCATCAATCCTGGCACCAAGCTCTTGGTGCTTGCTTTAGGTCATACAAATCCTTCTTCAACTTGTAGATTTATTTTCTTTTCTTTGTACTTCAAAACCCTCTATGTTCCACAAATATTTCCTAGCTTCTAAGTACCCATTCAAGAGGGCACTTTTCACATCCATGTGATGAATGATCCATTTCTTTTGAGCTGCCAATGAAATCAACATTCATATACTCTCCTGCCTTTCTACGGGTGCAAATGTCTCTTTGTAATCAATGCCATACCTCTATGTGAATCCGTTAGCAACTAATCGTGCTTTGTGTCTTTCAACAGTCCCATCATTGTTATACTTTTTCTTGTAGACCCATTTAGTACCAATTTTTTTCTTGTCATGTGGAAGATCTCTAAGCTCCCAAGTATCATTCTGATGAATACAATCTATCTCTTCTTTCATAGCTTGCACCCAAACCTCATTAGTAGAAGTTTCTTCAAAAAATGATGGCTCAAAATCAACTTGTGAAAATAAATCAAAATTTACAGTCTCACCTCTTGGATTTTCTTAATGTGCTTCTCTAATAAATGTCATTTAAGCTTCTCACCTTCCTTGCAGTACTTGGAATTGAATATGGATAACTAGATGAAGGGCTACTTGGTGGATTTGTAGCATTTGGAACTAAAACATTAGTGGGATTCTCATGATTAATATCATCAATAATATCATCATCCAAACTAGGTTTTGACTTCTCAACATGGTCCTTTTGATGACCATAAAATCCTCTTCATCAAAAATCACATCTCTTGACAAAACAATGCTTTTGGTGAGAGGATTATACAACCTGTAAGCCTTAATTTGCTCACTATATCCAAAAAAAATGCATGGTTCACTTTTTGGAAATAACTTTTGTCTCTTTTGATCAGCTACATGAACAAAGGCTAAACAACCAAAAACTTTGAAATGATTAACATTAGGTTTTCTCATACCAAGTTTCATAAGGAGTCATCATGTGAAGTGCACTAGTGGGACTTGTATTGAGAATGTACATTGTTGTAGTAACTGCATCACCCCAAAAGGAATTGCTTAATCCTTTGTTCTATAACATACTCCTTTCCATTTCCACCACTGTACGATTCTTCCTTTCAGCTACCCCATTTTGTTGAGGTGTGCAAGCAGTGGTGAATTTTCTACTAATGCCAATCATATTACAAAAATTCTGAAAACCTCTTGAACATAATTCTCCTCCACGATCAATCCTTAAGCACTTGATTTTGTAACCACTTTCATTTTCCATAAGGGATTTAAACCTCTTGAATGTATCAAATGCTTCACCATTTCTCTTCAAAAAATAAACCCAACACATTCATGAGTAATCATCAATAAAACTAATAAAATATGATGACTTACACAAACTTTTTGTCTGCATAGGACCACAAATATCATAATGATCTAGTTGAAGTGGATAATGGGCCCTCTATGCCTTACATAAATTTCTCTCTTGCATGTTTTCCTTTAGCACATCCTTCAAAAACATCCTTGTTCTATTCAACCTTAGGAAAACCATAAACTAATGCTTTTGATGTTAGAAGTTACAAACTATGAAAATTCAAATGGCCATACTTGAGATGCCCCAACCAACCTTTGTCCTCATATTCCATATTAGCAAGGTTGATGCTATTTTCTCCAAACTTCAATGGGAACATCTGATTCTTTGACCTAGGAACAACTGTAACCACCCTATTTCCTTGACTCTAATCATAAATTGTGCATTGTCTATCATCAAACACTACTTTGCAATTCTTTTCACACAGCTTCTCAACACTTAATAAATTATGCTTTAATTGTGGAGTGTAATAAACATCTTTAACACTTTTCATACCTTCTTTAGTACGAAATTCCATCTCTCCTTTTGCAGAAACATCTAAGGTTTTTTCATCACCAAGTTTGATATTAGATTTGAAACTTTCATCCATTGTAGAGAAGAGCTTGCAATTTCCTATCATGTAGTTAGAACAACCTGAATCTAAATGCCAAGCATCTTTAACAATATTTTTAGTTTTTCCATAAGATAAAAACAAATTATTTGGAGAAGCATCATCACCCTCTTGAGCATAATTAACACTTTTATTTTATTTTAATCTGGAATCCCTTTCAAGATGATCATACCTTTGAAAATGATAACACTGGATGTTTCTCTTATCAATTATGCCTCTACTTCATCCTCTGAAACCACCTCTTCTTCCTCTATCTCCTCTTGAAATTTTTTGATTTGTACCTTTACCTTGGGGTTGGTTTCTTTTGGAGATAGAACTGGCATCTTCATTCTTTGTAGTTTGTAGATCTGTGGAAAAATATCTCATCGCTTTTTGCAAATGAATCTCTCACTCTATCTTCATGAGAAATAAGAGATCCAACTAGGTGATCAAAGTGAAGGTTAGTCAGATCCTTGCTTTCTTCAATGACTATAACAACATGTTTCCATCTTCACAATACCATTTACTCTTACACAATAACCACTCACCTTCCCACCTTCTTGCATCTTCAAATTCTCAAATTATGTCCTCAATGTCTACAACTTGACAACTTTAACTTGATCACTGCCTTGGCAAGCTTCATGTAGAGTATTCCAAGCATTCTGAGTTGACTTTGGTCCTACAATTCTTGGAAATAAGCTCTTATCTAGAGATATTTGAATATGGAATAAATCTTGGGAATTCTTCTTCTTAGCTTCTCTCTTAGTTGTTCTATCATTGGCTGTAAGGGTGTTCCAATCAGCTAGTTCTTCCTAAATTGATTCTACAATCTCCCACAAATGTTTTCATGTAAAAAAGGTTTTCATCTTGATGCACAAATAATCATAATCACTTCAATCAAATTCTGGAATGGGAAAAGAGTTAGAATTTGACATTATGAACTTAATCCAAACAAAAATACATGATGCCAAATGAAGATTATGAAAAAGCCAAACTTACAATAGCATAAGTAAAAACAATACAGTAAACATGAGAGCGAATTTTATTCAACACAAGAAAAGAAAACCTTTTATTATTTATCTAAGGTTGATCAAAAGGTTTCATAATTACTTTCTTATATACTCATTACATTGCATAGAAAACTAATTAAAGTATTCAATATTTACACGCCATAAAGTTAACCATAGATTTATGGAGAATTTTGCAAATTTATTTTATTCTTCACCAGCATGCACTGAAGTTTGTTGCTAATTACACCGATAGGTGTTTAGATATTCTCTGAGATTTTGGACTTTCTTGAGTGGATGGTCATTGTATCTTGTTATGCTCAAATGCATCTTGATTAAGATTTAAATAAGTTTAAGTTAAGAGGTGGATAAGAAAAGGGGTATGTTTATTAAATAGCATTTGCTTTTATGTTTATATTAATTAGTTTAATGTTTAGCCTTTGTTTAAAAACCAACTATATCCACCAGTTGGACTGTACCTTAGACCATGGAAGGAAAGGTTTAATCCAGAGACTGAGGATGTTACTGTTGCCCCTGTATGGATTAGGCTTTTCTCCTTTCCATGTGAATACTGGGATCTGGAGATTCTGTAGGATAGTGGCAACACTCTTGACGAATTTGTTAAAGTTGCAGATCAGACTAAACAACAAAGATATACTGTGTATGATCGGATATGTGTCTACATAGATCTGTCGAAAGAGATTCCTGAGGCAATTAGTGTAAATTGGGAGGACGAGGAATGGATTCAACCTCTATATTACGAGCAACTGTCATTCTGCTATCGCCAGTGTCACGAATATGGTCATCTAGGCATAAACTGCCCTCAGGTAAAGCAACTATCCTATTCCCCTAAAAGTGGTCAAGCCGGTGAAACGAACAGGGAAGGGTTTACGCAGGTTCGTAACAGGCGGAGAAATAAATCGGCAAGACAAAACAAGGCTGTTAAGGAGAATCTTGGAAAAGGAATTGAAAATACCAATCCCTTCCAGATCCTGGAAGAACCACAGGAATAAAGGGAGAATAGAAAGAATAAGGGTAGAGAGAAATCATACCAGATGGAGGGCGTTATTGAGGAAGTTGAGCAGTGCCATGAATTAGAAAATCAAGCGGAGCCTATGGTAGAAGACAACAAAGAGGAATAGAGTTAGGTGAACTCAATCTTGATGAGATCGAGAGAGAATATGAAAAGAAAGGGAAAGGATATGTCACTTGACAGCAACTTGAACTTCTCCAGGCGGAAATCATTAGTGCTAAAGTCACTAGACAATTAGGAATAGCCTCCGATTTGCAAACGGGAAGCAAAAGGAAGTCTCCTAAGGAAGATCTGAAAAGAGGCAGGAAGACGAATAAACAAAGGATTGCAGATATAGGAGTGATGTTAATCGAGTCTGGTCAGTATCCTACAATACTGGCAGCCTTCTCTGAAGTCAACAAGGTTAATCAATGACGCTGATATCTTGGAATATTAGAGGGTGCAATCACCCCAAGAAAGTAAAAACCCTGGCTAGAAATATTAAATAGGAAAAAATGAATATCCTCTTTATCCAAGAGACTAAGTGTAGTTCCCATTTTCTGGATCAAGTAAAACATAAAATCTGGAGAGGCAGTGAATTTATGGCTATTGATGCATCAGGGTTAGCGGGTGGTTTGGAGGTCTTCTGGAAGCCTGATTCCTTGTGTCTTTCGACTTGGTGGGATAACCACTTCTCCTTGAGTGCTCAGTTCACTGATAGGGTGTCTGTATCCTCGGGACGGCTAGTGAACATCTATGGTCTGAGTGCTTTCCCACAGAAAAGTGCTTTTCTTCAACACTTATCATGGCTGAGAGTCTAAGCCTCTAAAAGATCATGGATTATAGGGGGATATTTTAATCTTATCTCGTCTCTTGAAGAAAAAAAAGGGGGCTAGAGGGTCCTGGATAAATTCCAGGAAGCCTTTGGAGATTTCATTACCCAAAGCCCCTTCATCAACATTGAGACTGGAAACGGCCTGTATACCTGGAACAACAAGCGGGGAGGAACTCATCTGGTGGCCTCTAGAAGTGACCAGTTCCTGACCACGAAAGATCTGGTAAGAGATGGGGGAGAGGCCCATGCTGTTGTCCTTCCTTCGGCTGGTTCTGATCATTGGCCTATTTGCCTCCAATGGGAATGGTCCAATGCCTCTCTTTTCAAACCTCTTAGGTTCAAACAGTTTTGGTTAGAACATAAGGATTTCAAAGAGTTGGTGGGTCAGTGGTGGCAGGAAATTGTTCCACCCAGGGAGACCGGGATGTTTAAGTTCCAGCAAAAATTAAAGGCACTCAAAGCCAAAATAAAAGCTTGAAACAAAGAATACTTTGGGCACATTTTTCAGGACAAAGCGAAGGTTGTGGCAGAACTTCAGCTTTTGCACAGAAGGGGAATGGAAGAAGGGTGGATAGATGAGCTCAACGAGCATGAATATAATCCGATGATTCAATTGGAGGCCAGAGAAAAATAGGAAGAGATTTTATGGAGGCAAAAATACAGAAATCAGTGGCTCCAAGAAGGGGATAGGAATACAAAATTTTTCCACAATACTGTGATCCACAATCGTCACAAATCCAAAATTTATAAGCTCCATAAAGCGGATGGAATCCAGGCTGAATCTAGGCAGGAAATTGAAAATGAACTGGTCCACCACTTTGAAGATATTCTTAAGGAGGACCATGTTGATCGAAGTAATGCTATTGCCTGGATTACCAAACATATTCCCAGACTGGTCACTAATGAGCATAATAAACTCTTGAACAAACTTGTTACCCTGCAGGAGGTTGAGGAAGCCATGCAATAGATGGCTTTGGGTAAATCCTCTGTCTCTGATGGTTTCACCAATAGATTTTTCCATTTCTTCTGGGATTTAATTAAACAGGAGGTTGTGGAAATTGTGGAGGAATATCGAAAAAGTGGTGGAGTCCTGAAGGCCTTTAATGCCACTTTTTTTACATTAATTCCTAAGGAGGAGGGGGCCTAGGTTCCTAGCAAGTTTCGCCCGATTTCCTTATGTAATGTTATCTACAAAATTATTACTAAGGTGGTTGCTAACCGTTCGAAACCTTTGCTCCCTGATCTGATCAACCTGGAACAATTTGGCTCTCTGGAAATTCGATAGATCCTTGATGGTATCATCTTATCCCATGAAACCATTCACTCCTTGAAGACTACTACGAAGCCTGGTATGATGATCAAACTTGATATTGCAAAAGCTTATGATAAATTAAGTTGGCAATACATGCGTTGCATGTTGGAGGCCTATGGCTTTTGTTGTTCGGGAATTCTTCCCTATAGCGAGGAGAGGGACACTACCAACTTCTGGGGTGACAGGTAAATAAATTAATCATATCACATAGGATTCTACAAAAGGAAATAGATCAAGGGTCTTGAAGGCATACCTTATTAATGATGTTCGATCCTAGCTTTCGCTTGCTCCTTCGATCGATCCTCCACTTGATCTTCCGCTTGAAGAACCTGCAATACAAAAGGTACCTTCCTCAGCGTATCTTGACTGATATAACAATGATGAAATTGAAATAAAATTTAGACATCAAATACAATCAAGCATTTAATCCAAAGAAATATGCAATCCATTAGACATTTGATTGGGGTGGGAAGGGTATTTCAACCTTTATTGTCAAAAGCAAATAATCAGTACAATTATACCTGATCATGCAGAGTACTTGTGCAACCAAATCCTAGGCTCCTGCTCTTCACACCAACTTGGAATTCCTCCAGCATAACAACCCTTAATGCATAGTTTCTCCTCGTCTCTCTCATCTATCCCCCTTGTATTTATGGGACAAGGTAAGCAGTTTGATTGGGAAGATGGGGAAGTTGCAAACCAACTTCAACAAATCCCAATTCATCAAATTAATATATTTTTGATTACTTTTTAAGATGTGCGTGAGTATTTCACAATAGAGTAGCGCACAATATGCAACTTCACTGCTTTACAACCAGCGTTTGCAAGATTTTTTAAGGTGTGCGCTAGTTTGCTTAAGTGGAGTAGGGCATACTAGCAGGTGTGTGCTACTATTATGCTTGTAGAGTAGGGCACACTTCAAGAAATGCGCTACTATCATGCCTATAGGGTAGCGCACATGTCAAAAGGTAGGTTAAAACAGGGTTTTGTCAGCTACTGAGGGGTAAACCAAGTCCATGTATCATCTAAGGAAATCTTTCTCTTCAATCCAAGTTGTCCTTTTGTGTGATCGATAGCTTAATGTGATCACGGACGGAGAAGTGCAGATTTGACCTATAACAGCTTTGGAGTGGATTGGGTTAGTTGGGTCATGAATCTAGTTACTACACCCTTATTTTCTATTCTGCTTAATGGTTCTCCTACCAGGATTGTCCAATCCTCCCATGGCATCAGGAAAGGAGACCCCCTTTCCCCTTTTCTCTTCATTCTTATGGCGGAAGGGCTTGGTCGTCTTATTCACTCACAGTCGATGGAAGGTGAAATCAGAGGCCTGAACCTCCATGATGGATTATCGAAACAAACCCACCAACAATTTGTTCATGATATGATGTTAATGGGGCACCCTTCAGTCCAAGAAGCCCATGCCTTTAAAAAAAGCCTAAAACTTTTTGTTACGGCCTTTGGGGTTGAAGTTAATTCTGACAAGTCTCGGGTTTTCTTTTTCAACACTCCCAGTGTTACTCAACGCAACATCCTTCGCATCCTCAATTTTTCTAAAGGCTCCCTTCCTACAAAATTCCTGGGGGCTCCATTGTCAGAGGGCACCCTTCGAGGGATTTCTTGGGAAGACCTTCTGAACCGTATAAAGAGAAGACTTAACAGCTGGATTAATAGACCATTAAACTTTCCCAGTTGGTTGACGTTGGTCAAATTTGTCCTGTAGGCTATGCCAAATTATCTCTTCTCCCTGCTTTTTGCGCCTAAATCGATTCTCAGCGATATTAGAGGCATCCAACTCAATTTTTTATGGGGTGGCAAAGAGTCCAAATCAAAATTTGTCTTGATCAGATGGGATATCTTATGCTGGCCTAAGGAACAGGGAGGCCTGGGGCTTAGAGATCCTGAGGTGGTCAGTGACATTCAGGGCTCTATGTTGTGGTGGCGATGGTGTAACCAAAACAATGAGCCTTGGGAGAAGTTGTGGCAAGTCAAGTATGCCAGGAACCACCAAACCAATTAGTTGATCAGATACAATGCTGATACTATGGGCTCTCATAATTGGATGAAGGCTATAAGAGGGAGAAAGTTGGTCCAGGATCACAGCTTCTGGGAAATTAGCGATGGTGAGCTAGCCAATCTCTGGGATGACTCATGGAATCAATTCCCTAAACTGGGGAATGATCATAGGTGGCAGAGTATTAGAAACCATGGTCTGACTGAAGGAAAAATTAAGGTTTGTCACTTTTGGTCCAATCAGTCCACGGAATCTTGTCGATCCTGGATAGACCAACAATGTTGGAATGGTATAATTAATGAAGATGATGGTATAGTTTTTGGGGAAGTACTCCAGGAAAGATACATTCGCAAAAGAACCGGTCCAGATAAGCTTTGATGGGGATATCGACAGAAAGGGGTATTCAACAAAAAGGAAGCATATGATCAACACACGAACAGGGAAGCAGCCGATGAAGCTCCATGGGGAAAATTATGGAAATTGAACCCCTGGCCAAAAACTACTATTTTTTGTTGGCTTATTATCTGACAAAGAGTGCTAACAGGGGAAAACCTTAAGAAATGGGGAATACAAGGCCCCTCATGTTGCCCCTTATGCATGAATAATGAGGAAACTCTCAGCCACTTATTGGATGAGTGTGAGTTTGCATCCTTTCTTTGGGACAGAGGTACCATGATTTTTCGAAGAAGTGATCAGGCTCATGGACAACCTGATCTTATGTTGCGCAACTGGAATGTCCAAACCTTTAGTAATCCAATTTTAGCTTTGATTTGGTAGATGTTTCCAAGGATGGTCTGCTGGAACCTTTGGAAAGAACAAAATGGGAGGATTTTCAGGGACAAAAAACATCGTAAAGAGGAGGTGTGGGAGACATTGGTTTGCAACATTAAGGAAACAATTTGTAGTAGACAATGGACTGACGAGGATAAAAATATCACGGAGGGGGACCTGCTTATTGCCAAAGGTTGGGGTCTTGGAAGGGAGGATATGCTTAGGTTGCGAAGGCAAGACAGGATTTGCAAACCCACCAGTCCCAATTTTTGGTCCCCACCTAGGTAGATGCAATTTAAAATAAATTTTGACAGGGCATCGCGTGGAAATCCTGGGGTTGCTGGTTATGGCGGGCTCTGTCGAAATGCAGATGGGACAATTCTTCAGGTTTTCTTTGGATACCTTGGACATGATACGAAAAAATCCGCAGAGTTTGATGTTCTCATCCATGGTATGCAACTGATTATTCAGGGTGGATTACTCCCAACCACTATAGAGGGAGATTCGAAAATCATTATCCACATGGCTAAAGGACTGGCGTAGGGGAAGTCGATGAAACATGTAACAACCAGTTGGAGGCTTTCTTATCAGCTGGATATGCTAAGTCACCCCGTTAGTACCAACAGTCAGCTTTCTTTCCACCACGTCCGATGGGAGGCTAACAAGGTTGCTGACTATCTAGAAAATATGGGTGTTGATAGGGGTGGCGGCCACTCATCAGGCCACATGGAATATTTTAGGAATGAAGCATGGGCCCCCAAGTGTTTACAGATGGCCGCTGAGGACTTTGCTAGATGCCACCTAGTGGAGGGTGATCAACACGTGTCCCAGGGAAGTGACAGGTGTGATGCGTAGGTCACTCTGATGACGCATGGATGATGTGGTCTTTAAGGCAGAGAAGTGATAGTTCCCACAGGTTGGTTATTATGGGAATGAAGGTGAAGTATGATTTCAGGCTTTTCGCGATCCAGGTGCTGAATTTGCATTGGCTCCAATCTTTTCTCAATATGGCCTTAATTATTCTTTGTAATGGCGAGGGTACGATCCAGGCTCTGTTCATATCTTCAAGGGACTTGGCCATTTATGGCCCGAACTATCTCATCATGAGCAGGCGGCCGTTATATGGTTGCTCCTTTCTGTGCAGGACTCATTCTTGGCCCGAGGGTGATAATACTTGCCTCAGTGTCTCCGTGGTTAGTTTTTTTAGAGTTCCTTCCAGGGTGTGGTTTGCGCAATCACGTCCCATTGATTTCTGTTTTCCCTCTGTTTTGTGCGATGTAATGGCCCCTAAGCATGAAGCTGGTGATTCTTCAGGGATGGGTTCTACTCGCAATTCCATGAAAGGTAAAAATAAGGTTAATTTTAGGGGTCGTGGCTCGGGCAGGGTAACGAGGGCTCAAGTCTAGGCTCAATCCGCCGCCTCATTCCTTCGTGAGCGCATCCCGGCTCCCATCAGGGAAGATATTGAGGATATAGAGAAGAACCTATGGAACAAAGTCCAATCCCTACCTTTTGAGGATGTCAAGAATGAGGTGGAGGATTGGGTCACTGATTCGGGTACTACCACGGGGTGAGCCTCGGTCTACGACAGAATGGTGATGGTTTACTGGGTCACTAAGAAGCTGCTAGCTCATGTGGCGATGGGAGGTAGCATGAAGCGTCAAGGCGATGAAGAACCAGTTAAGGCGTGGAAACTGCTCACAACACGGACAACCGGTTAATGCACTGTAAAATTGATGTTATTGCGAAGAAGATGAGCCTCTCTTTTCGTATCCGGGCCTGGATGCTCAGGGGAATTGGGTCTCCAGCAGCAAGTCGCCTAAGCAAGTTTCGCCCCGGCCAACAGCTGTTGTTATTCCGGACAAGAATCTCCTTCAGAAGAAGGTGGCAGACACTAAGATGCCAGAGAAAGGTACTGCAAGATCGTCGGCTCTGCCGCTGAAAGGTCTTGGGATTTAGGTTTTTCCTGTTTTCGGTTTTGTTGTATCTTTGTCTGTAATTCGGAATATGGGTAGCAGGCAGTGTTTGGTGAAAGTCGTAAGTCGAGATAGGAAGAATGTTTTCTGTTCTAAGAATTTTGTTTGGTCGATGAGGAGGTCGGGCTCCATGGACGCTTGCTCTGCAAAATTGTAGCTCTGTTGGTACATTGGTCTGTAGTTTTTGGGGTTGGACTCTTAACTCAGCAATGCTATAAGCGCGACATGTATCTCCTTTTTAAGCAGTAATATAATGGTTTTATTTACAAAAAAAAAACAACTAGCTATCTCCACAAGATTAAGTGGTTGGCTACACCTATCGGTGTTCACGAGCCACTTTACTTGTGGTTGTGCTAGTTATTTAACAAACAAATACAACCTAAAAATAAAATAGACACTATCAATAACATAGCATCAATTATCAACAGTTATTAGGCACATCAGTTATCAACCGTTATTACTGTTATTAGGCTCTATAGTGATGGTTATTAAGCTCAAATGAATTACCTTGGCAATTACAAAACATAACAAACCTTTCATGCTTCCCAAAATAACATTAATAACCACTAAATGGCATTAAATAAGACTTTCAACCAATAAATTCAATTTTTTTTCTTTGTTTAGGATTCATAGTTAATTCGATATTTATTAACTATGAATAATTCACTTTAGAGGGAATGCAGCATACCTTTGTGCCGTCTATTTTATATGGAAGTTATCAGTCATTGCGCAACAATTGGTTGTTCTTCAAAACTTGCCTAGGGTGAACGAGCAACCCCAAACATTTGAAATAGATTATACACGAAGCACCAGCCAAAGCAATTCTCTTCCCCTCTTTCTTATATATTCTCATCTACTCTTTCCCATGATATACCAAATCGTCACTCTGTCCTTCTCCATGATCATTTCCTTCCATCCATGGCTTCTTCTCATAATGACAGTGGTATCTAGGAACTACTGACAATTGTGTGGTTATTTTGGCATGGTGATCATGACAGTGTTGATATAATTGTCAATGAACAAGATTGTTGGTTCAAGTTGCTTCTAACCCTTCAAACACCTTATTTGATGTGAATATATTGATTGAGAGGTGTTTTTTTAATTCTTCTGTCCAAACCAAACTGATAAGTGTTTTTAGTCATTTTTAGGTTGAGGGATGGACTACCATCTATGTTTTTCCTATATTACATAAAGTTGAGACAAGTATACTATTCAGATTGATTTTATTGATGTCATTCAAAATTCCAAATAAACAATTGAATTAAGATTTCTCCTTCAACCAAGTCTTATACTCCTCTGTGGTGCCCTAACCGCTGAGAGATAGTGTTATAAAAATGGACTGAGAAAATGGTTTCATCTATAAAATTATGTCAGTGGTTTTGCTGCTCATCTTAATCTTCTTCAGCTTACTCTCCGATACTTGATTTTTGATATGTTATATAATAGATGTGTTATTGATTTGTGCAAGCTCCGCATGCATCCACAAAATTTACATAAGACTTTGATTTTACAGCGATGAACGAGAACTTCAAAAATGATTAATTATGGGGCCATCATGGAAAAAGTGAGTTAGAGGTTGAGGATGGTGAAGAGGATGAGAAAACAGAGAGAAATAGCAGGGACCAAAACTGCTCTAAACATTCATCTAATGCTAAGCTAGGAAACTGCACTAATCCTTAATCCACCATTTTCAAATAATTTGGATCTGGAGTTTGTCACTTCTATAAATCAGAATATTGCACTAATCCTCAATCCACCATTTTCAAATAATTTGGATATGGAGTTTGTCTTTTTTTTTAACAAGAATATTATTTCTACAGCCTGTCTATGTGAAGGATGGATTCTTTGGACTTTTTTTATTCCTTTCCTGTGATGCACTGGATCGATAGGAGGTTTCCAGAGCAAGGTAAAATTGACACAGACGTCCATCAGTTTTATCCCATTTATTTGAAAACTGAACATTAACAACATTTAGCAAATTTGAAAAGTTCAACGCTTCAATTTCAAAAAAATTGTTCTGCTTTTGGAATTAGAATTGGATTTACGTGGTATTCGATGCGCTGTTTTGGGTTTCGTAGACGTTTGGCAGTTTGGGACATACAGACACCACTTTTTATATTAAACGCATGATTCATGGCAGGGAACTTTGTCTTCTGGCTATAAAGGTAGTGTTTTTTTATTATTATTATAATATTTATATACCATCAATGCTGAAATCTGCATCCATGTATTGAATGATTTTTTTATTACTTTATATATTAAGAACATTCTTGAAGTATTAATATAAAAGCAGAAAACTTGATTAAGCTTTTTTATTAATATTAATAGAAATGATGTATTTACCGATTAGCGTGAAAGTAGTACTAAGAGATTATCAATAGCATTGGTTAGAAATTATGTATTACCCGTTAGTGTGAAAGTAATGCGAAAAGATTATCAGAAATGTGAAAAAGAACCAGTACTATATTTAAAGCGGGTTTAGCTTTTATGTATATATATATTCCTGGAACAACAAAGAGAGTGGATTTAGCCTATTCATATATGCATTAATTTTTCAAGGAGTTATTAAAGTATACATAGAAAACAACATTATACAACCTTCAATGTGGTTTCGTTTTGTTTAAGATCAAAGTAAAAACAAAGAAATATTTAAAAATGATATATACAAATTTAGTAATATATTTGTAATGGAGTTTGAGCGAGGAATATGTTAAATGGTTTGTGATAGTGATAAACAATTTTATATTTTGTACTGGACCACTATGTAGAGAGTAACTAGACCGGTTAAAATTATTGCAGAATTTAATTAACGATATATACTTAAATAATAAAACTTATCTTTTATTATATTTAATTTAATTTTAATTACAATGTAAGGTAAAATAATAGAATTTACCTTTTATTATATTTAATTTTATTTTAAAATTTATTGTATCTTTATTCATTTTCCTTGCAATCTTATTTTTAATTTTAATATAATAAAATTTTTTGATGACCTTATTGCATTGTCATTAAGATTACTGTTCCAAGAACATTTACTACTTACTGAATTGTCTTAAAAATTATTGTCTTAAAACTATTTTGAAATTATTAAATTTTGAAAATTTGAAATTATTAAAATATTTATCATGAGTATTAAATTTATTTCATTAAATTTTTCTTTTAAATTAAATAAGAAAAAAAAATCAAGACTTCAATAATATATAATAATATTTTAAAACCATTAAAATATTATTATTATTTATACTTAAATATTAGAAAATATAATAAAATAATATAAATTATAATATAAATGTATTTTGGTTAAAGTAATTAAAATAGTATGGTTAATAATACTTATTATTCACTAGAACATACATTAACGATAATTGGCGACCTAGCTCTGCAGCTAGGGTTTTGATAGTCGACTCTCGAAGAAGCTCTCTGGTGGCCATGGATCCTTCCGTGGCCGTACCTCTCCTTCCTCGCGTAGGCTTCCTGTAATAGGCCGACGGCTGGGTTTTTTTTCCACCTTGGAGCGACGGGTATTGTCTTGGCGTGGTGACCCATTGGGGGCTGGCCTCTTTCGGCTTCGCAGTGGCGGCGGCGGTAGCGCTTGCAAAGACGGATGCTGGGCCGGGGCGAGGCGTGTTCGGCAGATTGGCGGCTGTGAGGGCTGTAGAGCAAGGGCTCCAGCTCCCTTGTTGCAGATTGATCATTGCTGGGAACGCTGTGCGACGGGAATCCAAAACCCTGGTTCGTCGAGGGCAGGCGGAGGCGTGTCGGCAGATTGGCGGCGGTTACTGCAGGCGGAGGCGGAGGCGTGTTCGTCGAGGGCAGGCGGAGGCGTGTTCGTTGAGGGAAGGCGGTTACTGCACGGCAGTCGGTGGCAGACGCCTTGGGGAGCTGCATCCCTTGGGCTTGGGCTGTCATGGCTGCTTTGTCTTCGGCAATCGGGGGTTTCTTTACAGCTACTAGTGGCAATGCTCTCAATTCAAGGTTTCTGGGATGGTTTTTCTTTGGGTTTTCTTTCATCTATGGCATTTTCGTTTTGTGCCATTCATGGTTGACGGGTTTTAGGTTTTCTTTCTGTATTCGGATATATGCGGACTGTATGTACAGCCGGATTCATTGTAATTGATCTATGTATGGGACTTTAGACAGGATAGTAATATGGGACAGTAAATATGTGTCAATGTAGGGGTCTTCTTTGACTCCATTACATGTGCAGAATGTAATTTTGTTCATATTTTATGAAATAAAATTACGACTTTTTCCAAGGAAAAAAAAAATACTTATTATTCACTAATTAAAGAATGCTCAATATAACTTTCAATCTCAATCTAATAATAATAAATGTAAACAATTTGATGTGTGATATTAAGAATATTTTTTTTAATCATCACAGGTTGCATTTATATAATTTAAGGTTGTATTTATGTAATTTAAGACTAATACTTCTCCCAAGTCTCATTTAATATATTGAAAGAAAACTTTATATATATATATATATATATAACTTTACTTACTAATAAAATGATTTAAAAATTAAAAAATATATACAACTTTCATTATATTAGTAAGTGTTTATATCTTAGAATTTGGGGTGGATGGTTATCTATGTTTTTCCTAGATGAAAAGAGGATGAGACAAGTGTAATATCTAGATTATTTGTATGGACATCACTCAAAATTCAAAAGAAAGAATTATATAAAAAAAGAAATATAACAAATAAATGGTAGTTCATGTATGTATAACTCGTATCTCATTTAATTAAAAAAGATAACATGTAGTTTAAACATAAACAACTTGTTCATAATACTTAATTTTAACTTGTTCATGACACTTAACTTATGACTAGCACCACAAATTAAATGACTACGAGTTAAATTAAAATAACTTATAACTATACTTACTAATAACATAAGGCATCTTGATAATATATTTTTTCATATCTTGACTTTTCTCTGATTGTTCTTCACATGGAGAAACCCTTATCCATGATAATATATTTTTTTCATATCTTGACAATGAATTTTAATCATTTGTTATTTAAATGAGTATACAAATAAATGCCCCGTACCCACACCAAAAATTTAGTAATTAATTTTACACCAACACTGAACTTTAATTATTAATTTTAATTCACATGACTTTATTGCTGGGCAACTTTTTGGGTTTTTCTTTTTTGGGCTTTTATATTACTCGTTATGAAAGGTTTTGCTTAAAATTTTACCATTCAACAATGAAGTCTTCCCTAAAAACTTACCCTTCAATAATATAATTTTGTTGATTTTTTTAGAAATAATTTTTTTCTAATTTTTTATATTAATATTAAAATAATCATTATTAATATGTATCACTATCCATTAACTTGATCACATTCATTTTATTTATCATTTATGTACTAAATTAATATTATATAAAAAGATAACTTAAAAAGAATAAAAATGAATGCACTTTTTAATATGCAAAAATAAATAAATAATGAAGCATAAATAAATAAATAATGGTTTTATAATTTCGCAAAATTATGCATATAAAAACAAAACAAATATCACATAATTATTTTTGTTGCAAAATTGTTATCATAAAATGGAGGTAAGAGTTACATTATATTTGAATTGAATCAATATGCCGACTGGAAAACTATATATCTATACGCTAGTCATTATTATTACAAAAGATGCTTGAGTCTTTCTAAATATATGGCACATGCAATCAAAATCCATATTTTTAAATAGGTTGAAGCCTCTGTAAGTTATAAATAATGAATGCAAGACTCTACAAAATATAGCTCTATATGCCTTTTTTTGTATGTATTGTTTATTCTACAAATTGCATAGGCAATTTTCATTCCAAATGTTTCACACAGATTTCATGTCTCTCAACCCCTTATTTAGTACTTGCCTTCATTTAAATTATGCATCCCTCAATGTAATTGAACCATAAGAGAAATATAAGAGATGTTCATTTCAATTTCAATGGGAGTTGGAGAATTAACCAATACTCTTCGAGTCCAAATCTATATAGATTATTGAAATTATGGAATAAATGACTAAATACACATGCAAAAAAATAGTGCAACAATTACCTCTATAATGCAAATAATTCTCAACCTTTGTCTCCAAGGCCCTCCAACTCCCAACTTCCAACTCCAAAAGTTGTTGCAACATGCTAATATAATCAATGAGCATTGAGCACTGAAATTTGTAGACTCTAGAAGCCCATTGCACTAATAAAAAAATTAAAAAAATGAGTTTTCCTGTTTTTAGGAAAAAACAATGCAACTTGTAAATAGAAAGACATGGAAATAATTATAATTTAATAGATGTTTCTATTTTTTTAATAAATGTATTCTTTGGAAGTTGGAATTTAGAAAGTATAGATTAACAAATCAATGCAACTTGCACATGGAAATAATTTTAATTTAATAGATGTTTTTATTTATTTAATGAATATATACTTTCTAAGTTAGAATTTAGAAAGTATAATTTATATAACAGAAATATATTAATATTACATTAAATTAGTAATATAATAACATTTTAAGAATTCCTAAATTTAATAATATTACATTAAATTAGTAATATAATAACATAATAACATTTTAGTTATATGAAATTCCCAAAATCCATTATTAAATTTAGTAAAAATAAATAAAAACCGAGAAACCCCCGTTTAGACTACTCTATTAATTTTACTCGAACACCAAAATTTAATAATTAATTTTACACCAAATAACAATGCACATGACTTGAATGTTGAACTTGTCAATTAATCGATGAAGTAACTTCAATTCAATGAAAAGCCTACATAATGTACATATGCGAGTGTAAAATTGAAAGGTTCGAACATTATAATTTAAGATGGCTAAGAAAATTTAATTGAAGTATTCATTTTTCCCTTCGGATACATTGGGCAGTCTTCCGTTAAAAATTCATGACAGTAAACAACAAGTCATAGCAGACCTGAACGGATATTGACTTTGAATCCAAAATAATTTTTCAAAATACCAATAAAAATTACTTGTACCAAAGGTTTCAATCTCTTCACATTCTTTTCAAAGAGATTGACAACAATTTGAATAGCATATGTGTTATTAAACCAAAAACCCAGTATATATAGTTTTTGTCGAGGAATCTGTGTACGATTTGTCCATCGTTCAGCTCTATCAGAAATATTCAGAATATACCCTCCAAGCTGTTATTTCTGTCAGAAAGTACTGCACAAAAGCAGAGCTAACGCTGCTGATTTTATGACTACACTCCAAGGGATGCCGCGCTTCCCCTTTCTTCCCAGTCCTTTGACAAATGGCAACAGATTTATAACCACCCAAACACTGCACAAGTACTCTGCAAATAGCTTGTTTCTGAACATATCATATTTACCTGCCATGGATCGTACAGATCCTGAAATAATGGCTACCAAGTTTATAAACAACACAGTTGTCGGTGGAATGAACAATGCAGATGAATCAAATGTGAAGTCTCCCTCATTACACACATCCCCGTCCGCAGATGCCTTCGGAGTCACCACGAAAACTGTTTCAGAGACTCCTATTAACTTCATTAAAACATCGAACATGGCAAATATCCATGCAGATAAGCAGTGGATCAGCCACATCCTTTGGTTATTCCACCATTCTCTAATAGAACTATCAATGCGAAGAAATTCCCAGAGCTTAAAGCCATAGGTTGAAACGAACAGTGCAACTGCGATTGCGAAGGCAGGCTCCGAAATCTGCAATATTAAGAAGTGATGCAATATTTTAATCATAAGACATGAAATCGTGTATTGTATTGGTATTTAGTAAATTGATTTGATTGGCCTTACCCCGGGCAAGAATGCTTTTCCACTTAAGACACAGAAAGCTGGCAAGATTGCATAGCAAATCGTTGCCATTGACCAGATTCCCAATAGATTGATATAGGCATACATCATCCTCTGGCGTACCATAATGTGTTTCCGAATATTAAGGAACGGGCATAATCTGCTTAAGATTACTTCCATCATACCAGTAGCCCATCTCTTCTGCTGCACAAGACTGACTGGACCATTTGCTGGTGCATTTCCCAGAAAGGCCGGCTGCTCAGGTATGCAGGTTACAGAATGCCAACCCAGGGAATGGACTTTCAACCCAGTCATAAGATCCTCAACTGTGGATCCATACATCCATCCCATCTGCAACAGGCATTCAGTTATTTTTTCTTCTGTGATTTGTCTGGCGTATATTTTGCGGATTGTTTGTTCAAAGTATGGAAAAGAAAACAAGGAAAGCTAAATTCATTCTATACATTGGCAGTGAACCAATGAATATACTCTGATAGGAGTGGAACTGGTCAATAAATTGTTATTGGTATTGATTGGTGCATTGATAATATTGAATAATAGTTTAGGATATTAAACTTATATGCTCATTTATATTTTTGAGAACTGTCCCACTCTTTGTACTATAATTTGTAATTTGTTTTTGGAATTAGATATGTAACACATTACTATCCCACTTATGTTTGAATGTCACATGTTGCAACTAGTGTCTAAGAATAAGGTTTACATGGCTGAAAATAGGGTTTTAGCCACGGTTTACATGCATTTGGTCTCTCTTTCATATTTTTATCAAGATAGTGATCAGACGGCCTACCTCTTTACCCCAGGGAGTACCCCAGGGAGTGTTGGTTTCATAGGTGCAGCCAGAAACGTTCAAGGCGTCATCTATAGCCGATGAAGGAGAAGAAAGGATACCGTATTGGGTGTCTCTCATAATTGTCTGAGCAGATCCTGCAAGAGCAGAAGATGGTCCAAATATGCTTCTGAGAACCTCAAAAGACCAGGAGGATGCTTGTAAATCGTGGAACACTACCCAAAAGTACGCATTAAAAAATACATGTTGTTACCTATCCACATTGGATCCTAATCAGTCAACTGAATGGACTCTAAAAAAGTTCACCAAAGAACTTGTTTTTCTTAGTTTAACATACAAAATGGCTTGGCCAGGTTGTAACTACACACTTGCTGATGCATTTAAGGCAACCAGTCTTAGAATCCTTACCTTTTGCATAATTTCGATAAGCTCTTACATCCTTGTTGTTATATTGATCTGTAGTTGGTGGTACTCCATATAGCGCTTTTCTTCGATGAAAGCAGCCTGTTCCACAATAGGGAGGACCTTGCAGCCCATTCATTCCTCGAAACATTGTCTGTAGACACAAACCCCATATTTAGTTTACATATACTGATATAGACTTATCTTTATTCAGCTTATTTTGATTGGAGATTCTAAGCAATCTCCAATCGAAATAAGGATGCCATTATCATTACTTGAATACTTTCAATCCAGTAATTAGATAATTAGAATGCCAGTTGCAGCCCAGGGTGTAAAATAAAATGGAAACAAATTTAAATTCAATACTCTTTGTGAAAATAAAATGGAAATAAATTTATGGAGCTATGCTAATTTAGCTATAAACATTTTAGATATATTCATAAAACTGTGACCATATAAAACAGTTACTCACGCTTTGAAGTATTCTGAACTGGTTACCAAAAGGATCATCCTTGATGCCTTCATGGAATAATTGGGGAAATTGTACAAAGCCACACTCTCTTTCGGACTTACAGTCAAGGAAAAAGCACATAGCGTGTTGTATTGCCTTGGAGTTGTTCACGAACATATCGCAGTCGAGATTCAGTATAAATGGTGCGTTTGTCATCAGTCCGGATACTCTTGCCTGAAATATATATTAATGATATTAGATAGATGCTACGAGTGGGTTAGAGATAGTGTCTTTATACAGGAAGAAGGATTAATGACATATATTTTTTTTCTACTTGAGGGTGCCAGCCCTATTATTCCTTACATAGCCATTCATAGGACTGGATCGCGGCACCGGTAGGCCTCTGGATGCTTTTCACAGCCACTACTGGATACTTTTCAGCCAGAACCTCAAGTCTAGGATTAATGATATTATCAATATAACAAACTAAAAATCATTTTATATTAAAGTTGTTTATATACATAAAAAAGCATATTGAAATAATTTTTTTATGATTCATAAATGTCTTTTTGATAACAGTATAAATTCATCTGGTCTATATTTTAGAATTAAAATTTAATACCATAGGATTTATATTTTGTCAGTATAGAAACGATTAATATTTTTAAAACTGGTTAACTTTTATTATTAATATGTAAACATTGAATCCTCTATCTCCTTAGAAAGAGATAGATCTATAATCGTTTAATAAAAACAATTTAATATAAAAAAAACTGAATTAAATATAATTACCATAACATTCATTGCTCCAGCTTTGTAATGGTGATTGATCTTAGGTCGCTTTTCTCTAGCAACATAAACTACATGAGGCAGAATATCGTCCTTATCTCCTTTGTTTTCATATATAACCTGTAATATAAACATTGACTCCATGAAAATGAGGATTAAACAAATCATAGCAGACCATTTCCATTAACATCCTAAACTTATGATTAACAACTGTTCTTCCTTTGGTATCATTTTAATCACCTTGACAACACTGGAGTGGTTGCGAACATCTGAGCTTACATGAGCGAAACCATCAACATGACCATCCACACATATCGAGTCTAATGGGACTTCCTGCGTCTCCGATGCTTTTATAATCCTCCTCTTCAAATCCTCATATTCATCCTAGAAAACGTTCATAAATGTCAAAACACATCACAATTACACAAATTAAGTACCTTCATGAACACGCCATACCTTCATCAACTGCCATTGTTGGACAAAGTTCGTATCAAAACTCTTGCTATGTTGCGGACATTCTTTGGAAAAATACAGAAATGGTGCCCTTGTCTCTATACTGAATTTCCTGCAAAACGGTACCCATTTTTTGGCAAAGCTTACAGTTTCTACCAGAGAGTAGAAAGTGATGGGAGAAGCACCGTCGTCTGAGACATAGCATGCCAATTTTTGGACTGGATAGTCGATTGCAAGTACTGAAAGAACGGTGTTGGCAGTGGTTATAGCAGGCTCCAGTAAATGATCTGTTGTAGTGATAATTATGTCCACTGGAGGAAGCTTTGAAGAAGATTCTCCACTATATCTGGAACATAAAAGAAAGGTTAAAAAAATATAAAACACCGTGCATATAAACAAACCATATCACACTATACTAAAGAAGAAAAACAATGAATATCTGCTACTAGGACAACAAAAGCATCGCTCCTTTTTTTTATCGCTTAGAGATTTAATAGATTAAGACGGTTAATGGTATTCACCTGTATGCAAGTCTCTCTGGGTACGTTTTATAGTCAACGAGCAGCCATCTGAGGTTGCACTCAAGTATCCACTGGAAAGCAAACCAGAGCTCACAGGCAAAGGCTAGAATCCAAACCCCATAGGATTCATCAAGGGGATTCAGTAAACGATAGCCCAAGAAAGATATCATAAACACGAAGTGAAGACAAGCATAAGTTCGATATAGTTTCGGCTTCGTTACAATTTTCTCATACAGAGGGGGATTAGTGACATTTAATCCGTTCTCCTTCATTCTCAGATCTAAACTGTTATCTGTTCACTACAGCAACCAGCCAATGGAAGCTAACGCATAAATTGAATAGCTAGATTTGATTATGGATTGATTTATATATAAGGAATTTCCATTGAACCCTTCAACGACTCCCCAATTATGTTAACTATAAACTTATTTCTTTCTTTATGTTTTTCATGGTACTTCTTGTTTAGATCATGCAATTATTTAAAGTATTATAAACTTATTAAAATTTTAAATTCGAGTGAATGACTCACCCATGATGGAACGCAATGTGAATTTCTAGAACTTTTTTATATAAGAGTGAAACGCAAAATAACACATTCAGTAATTATATTTAAAATATCATATCGTAAACTTATTAAATTTGAGTGTGTGACTTATGCATAATTTTACAATGTCACTTTTTTTTTATACAAAAATATAATGCAAATTTTTAAAATAATTTAAATAATATTATTTTTAATTTATAAAAAATTAATAAAAATAAAGTTTAATAAAACCATAGTTACTAGATTTACATAAGATAACTATTTTCTTTTAAAATATAAAAATATAAGTTTAATAATTTTAATAAATATAATTTTTTAATTTCAATCAATTTCAACCTTACTTTAAACACGGCAATGATTGAACAATGAAATGTGAATTTCTAAAACTTTTTTTATATAAAAATGAAATACAAACTTTAAATATAACATTGTTAATAATTATATTTAAAGTATCGTAAACTTATAAAATTTAGTTGCATGATTTGTGTATGATACAATGTCATATCAAGGATAAGTTATTTAAAATATAAAAATATAAGTTTAATAATTTTAATAAATATAATTTTTTAATTTCAATCAATTTCAACATTACTTTAAACACGGCAATGTTTGAACAATGAAATGTGAATTTCTAAAAACTTTTTTTATATAAAAATGAAATACAAACTTTTAATATAACATGGTTGATAATTATATTTAAAGTATCGTAAACTTATTAAATTTAGGTGCATGATTTGTGTATGATACAATGTCATATCAAGGATTGATGGTTTTCATTCCATGTTATTATTTTTATTTTTAATATTATTTTTTATTTTAAAATTAGTATAAAACAATAAAAAATTAATAAAAATAGAATTTGAAAATAACATATCAAGGATTGATGGATTTCATTCCATGTTACAATGATACAATGTCATATCAAGGATTGATGGATTTCATTCCATGTTATTATTTTTATTTTTAATATCATTGTGTATGATACAATGTCATATCAAGGATTGATGGATTTCATTCCATGTTATTATTTTTATTTTTAATATCATTTTTTATTTTAAAATTAGTATAAAACAATAAAAAATTAATAAAAACAAAATTTGAAAATAACATAAATAATATTATTTTTAATTTTAATATCATTTTTTTTCCGGCGAAATTTTAATATCATTTTTTATTTTAGAATTAGTACAAAACAATAAAAAATTAATAAAAACAAAATTTGATAAAAACCATAGTTACTCATTTCCATGGGATAACTAATTTCTTTTAATATTGTATTAATTATATTGTACTTCATGATGCCAACCCCTTAGCGTTGGCATATGAAAAAATCCCTTTATCCTTCACCAAAGCTCTGTCCCAACGCTCTCTGCACCTTCAATCTACTGCTCGACCGCTATCTGAGCTTGCACTGCACGCGAGAGCTCCCCCCTTCGACCTGGGACATACCTGCAGCCAATACTAAATACACAGCCTTCAACGAGTCCTGCATTCAACATATACCTTCAACCATTCAACCATAAACAATTTCAGAGGTTTAAATTCACAAAATAGAACGCCCAGCACTCAGATCCGTAAAACACGTGCAAAGAAATCACTTCTGGAGGACAAAATACGCTATTCATTTAATTGGATTCATCATTCTGGTTACATATATGGCCTCAGAGACAGAGATCCTTCCACAAAAGGGTGACAGCTTATCAAAAACAACCTTCTAGCTCACAGGCTATCCACGCTGTGTCTATTCTCCTGGCTCCTTCGCAGAGGAAAAAATGAAAATTTTTCTTTGTCATATCACGCAGAGCCCTCAACAGCCCACGTTTTTTATTATTATTTCAAATTCAACTACTGCTATTAATAAGCATAAATGGCCTAACAACCCGAAAGTTCAAAACATTACACCGCATTGTTTTAAAGTCCAATAGGTTAATGTGTCACCATGCTTAGGCTGGCATAGGTGGGCCTATTACATCGATTTTAGGCCCAATAAACAAAATTTAAATCTATGACGTGTTTCAAGTTGAGTGAGATGCTCCTGCATCATCCTCCCGAGGAGAAAAAAGAAAGTTCTTCACATGTTCTTCAGGGTCTGTCCCATGCTGGTAAACCTCTGCTTCTATCATCCATACAACATCCTCAACAGGCTGCCCTTTCCACTTCACTAAATACTGATAATAGGTCCTGCTTCTAGTCTTCTTTGAAACTTTCTTATCCAGCACAACTTCAACTTGTGGCTGCTCCAGCTGAGGCAGTTGCTCTTGCCAATCTACGGTCTGTCCATCACTAAATGGAAGTCCTTGTTCCTCATCCTGTTCTCCTACTTCTTTAAAAAGAGTCAAATCCGCAACATTAAAAATAGGCGATATACCATATCCAGGTGGCAAATCAATCTCATATGCATTAGCAGAGAATTTCCTTAAGATTTTGCAAGGTCCAATCTTCTTGAGTTTCAGTTTGTTGTAAGTTCCCCTTGGGAATCTTTCTTTCTTCAAGTAATCCATCACCATATCTCCCACTTGGAAATCTACTTCCCTTCTCCTCTCATCAGCTTTCTGGTCATACCTACTTACACTTTCCTCCAGCTTTCTTTTAACATCCTCCTATAAGTGGTGCATTGTAGATGCAAAATCCTCCCCATCTGAACTTCTAAACTCTTGCTTCTCCAGATTTCTGAGCTCATATATACCTCTTGGGTGCATCCCATAAACAACTTGAAACGGGCTCCTTCCTGTACTTCTGTTAGGTGAGTCATTATAGGCAAACTCAGCTTGGGCAAGTGCCAAGTCCCATTGCTTAGGATGCTCATACACTAAACTTCTTAAGATGTTTCCAAGACTTCTATTAACTACCTCTGTCTGCCCATATGTCTTTGGGTTGTAGGCTGAACTAAAATCCATCTTTGTCCCCAATTTCTTCCATAATGTCCTCCAAAAATGGCCCACAAACTTTACATCCTTATCTGATACGATACTTAATGGTAAGCCATGCAATCTAACAACTTTAGAAAAGAACAAGTTTGCAACATTCAATAGTTTTCTTACAAGCAATGAAATGCGCCATCTTTGAGAATCTATCAACCACAACATAAATTGAATCGTTCCCTCTCTGAGTTCTTGGCAGTCCTAAAATAAAATCCATACTAACCGCATCCCATGGCCTGTCAGGAATGGGCAAAGGCTGATACAATCCTGTATTCTGTTTTCCTCCCTTTGCATGCTGGCATACTCTACATCTTTCCACAAACTTCTTGATGTCCTTCCTCATACCTAGCCAATAATAGAATGCATTCACTTGGGCTAATGTCTTATCCCCTCCGAAGTGACCAGCTAGGCTTCCACTGTGCTTCTCCTTGATTATATTCTCCCTTACCGAACAATTTGGGATACATAACTTATTGTTTTTGAACAGCGGGCCTTCTTGTAAGGTATACTCCAGCCATTGACTTCTATTACAAGTAATAGGACTCACACAAGCTGCATAAATATCCTTAAAGTCCTCATCTTCTTTATAGGATTCCTTCATGTCTTCAAATCCCACAATGATCACTTTAACCTCTTCTAACAACAAATTAACTCTACTTAGAGCGTCCGCAACTCTGTTGGACTTTCCACTGGTGTGCTTGATTACAAATGTAAAATTTTGCATGAACTCTACCCATTTTGTATGTCTTTGGTTCAACTTAGGATGATTGTTAATGAACTGCAACGCATGATTATCAGAATATAAAACAAATTCCCTTGGCATAAGGTAATGTCTCCATTTTTTCATTGATTGAATAACAACGTACAATTCTTTATCATAAGAATAATATTTCTGTTTAGCTTCGTTCAACTTCTCGCTAAAATATGCTATGGGTCTCTTCTCTTGAGTTAGGACGGCTCCTATGGCGGTTCCACTAGCATCGGTTTCAACTTGAAAAACCTTATCAAAATTAGGCAAAGCTAACACTGGTTGTTCGGTAACTTTCCTTTTCAGCACTTTAAAGTTTTTGTCTGCTTCCTCTGTCCACTTAAATGGCTTTCTATTTCCTTTAATAGTATCTATAATAGGTGCACTTATTTCACTGAAATTTCTTATAAATTTCCTATAAAAATTTGCTAAACCATGGAAACTCCTTACCTCAAACACACTACTTGGAGTAGGCCAATCCAATATAGCCTGTACTTTCTCTGGGTCCATTCTTAGTCCATTTCCTGAGATCACAAATCCTAAATACACCAATTCTGCCTGCATAAAACTACATTTCTTCAAATTTATCAACAACGTCTCCCTATGCAAGGTCTCCAATACCAATTTAAGATGCTTCAAATGTTCCTCTTTACTTTGACTGAAAATTAATATATCATCTAGGTATACTAGCACAAACTTCCCTGTAAAATCCTTTAGGACTTCATTCATCAACCTCATAAAAGTGCTAGGTGCATTAGTAAGCCCAAAAGGCATAACTAACCACTTATACAACCCATCATTGGTTTTAAAAGCTGTTTTCCACTCATCTCCCTCTCTAATCCTAATCTGATGATACCCACTCTTCAAATCTAACTTAGTAAAATACTTTGCTCCACTTAAACAGTCCATTAAATCATCCATTCTAGGCAAAGGAAATCTATACCTGATTGTTATTTTGTTGATAGCCCTGGAGTCGGTGCACATTCTCCACCCTCCATCCTTCCTCCTGCTGAGTACAGTAGGTACTGCACATGGGCTTAAGCTCTCCTTCACCAAACCCTTCTCTAACAATTCCTGAACCTGATTTTTAACTTCTTCATTTTCTTTTGGTGTCAACCTATATGTTACCTTATTAGGTAGGCTTGCTCCTGGTATCAAATCAATGTGATGACTGATACTTCTAACTGGTGGTAGCTTACTAGGAAATTCATCTACAACAATTTCTTCAAATTCATCAAGCATATCTTTAATCTCTAGAGGTAGTTCATCTATTGCTGGGGTATTTGAGATTACCTTTGGTTTGCCAACAATGGCAAAGTGCATTTCTTCCTCCTTCTGAACTTCTTGCAGCAGCTCTTTTCCACTCATCATCAACACTTTAGGTTCTGCTGCTTCTTGAACCTTCTCTGGTTGCAATGGTAACAAATTCTATCTTTCTCCATCCCTCTCCACAAAACAGGTGTTCCTTCTTCCATCATGAATGGCTTTCCTTTCATATTGCCAAGGCCTCCCTAGGAGTATATGGCAAACATCCATGGGAAAATGTCACATACCACTTCATCCTTATAATCCCCAATCTGA
Source organism: Larix kaempferi (assembly GCA_027924585.1). Lineage (NCBI taxonomy): Eukaryota > Viridiplantae > Streptophyta > Pinopsida > Pinales > Pinaceae > Larix > Larix kaempferi. The sequence continues at coordinate 5,991,541 of BSBM01000278.1, read as the reverse complement.
AATTCATCCCTACATTGTTCAGTCACTAAGATTTGGTGTCCCTTCTGCAACCAAGAAACTTTATAAGTTGCAGGATGCTTCATTCTCTTCAATCCTAGTTTTTCCACCATCTCAGTATAGACTAGGTTATCAGTGCTTCCGCTGTCTATGATAACTTTGCAGCATTTGCCTTGAGTTTTAAATCTGGTTCTCAATAATCTCTTTCTTTGTGGTGGCTCCTGCAATTCTTTTTCTGCATTAACCAGTACTCTCTTTAACATGAGACTCTCTCCATCCTCTGCTGCATTATCTTTTTTCCCTCCCTTATGCGATTCCACTCTACCTTCTGCAATGTGTGCACTTCTTTGAACTCCCTGGTTCCTTGGGAAATTGTATGACTTGTGTGTAGGATCTCCACATGTGTAGCACTTCATAACTCTGTTTTCTCCTCTTCCTGCTATGCTAAACCTTCCTCCTCTAAATCCACCTCTTTGAGTGTTATGATTACTTGAGCTTCCAGCCTCATCTTGATATCCTTGAGACTTCACATTTCTGTTCTGAAACCCTCCATCATTCCTATATTCTTGAGTTCTTCCACCCCTATTCGAGGACCATCCACTTCTCACTGCACTTCCTCTTCCTCTAGTTTTCTGATTTTGTTTTTTTACTAACTTCTCCTCCACTTTAGTGGCTGCTTGGTAAGCTTCTTCTACACCCCTAAGGTTCAGCAAACTTATCCCATCCTGGATTTCATATCTCAGCCCATTAACATATTTTTCCACTCTTTCAATATCAGTTTGATTTTGTCCTGATCTGATACATAACTTGTAGAATTCCTCAGTGTATTCTTTAACCGACATACTTCTCTGTCTTAGGTTTTGTAGTTTCCTGATGAGGGTTAGTTGGTAGTCCTTGGGCATAAATTGGTTTTTGATCTTACCCAACATCTTGTCCCACTTCCTAATTTTGTTCTTCCCCTGTCTTTCTCTCTGTGCTTGCAGGTCATCCCACCATATGGATGCATATCCCTTCAACCTTGTAGCTGCATATTTCACCTTTTTCCTATCTTCTACCTCTTCAAAGTCAAAATATTTCTCCACTGCACCAATCCAATGTATTAATTCTTCTGCATTTAGGATCCCTTCATACATCGGGACTTCTAACCTCGGTTTATGGCTGGCTGCCATTAACATCCTCAACGCTCTGGTTTCTTCATTTGGAACTTCTGCAACTTCCTCCTGTGCTTCTTCTTCATTGTCACTGATATCAAACATACCAGGGTTTCTCCTTTCCATGGCTACCATCTTTGCTTCCAGCCTTCTCATTTGCTCCTCTGTAACTGGTTCTCCTCTTCTTCTTCCTCGTCCCCAAACTGAAACTTTGGGTTTTGGTCTTTCTCTTCTCAGTGGCATCCTCACTCCCACGTTTTCTCCCTACAAATCCTTCTCCAGATCTCCCACAGAACCTTCTACGGGCTCTGATACCAAACTGATGTCAACCCCTTAGCGTTGGCAGTAAAAACTCCCTTTATCCTTCACCAAAGCTCTGTCCCCACGCTCTCTGCACCTTCAATCTACTGCTCGGCCCGCTATCTGAGTTTACACTGCACGCGGGAGCTCCCCCCTTTGACCTGGGACATACCTGCAGCCAATACTAAATACACAGCCTTCAACGAGTCCTGCATTCAACATATACCTTCAACCATTCAACCATTAACAATTTCAGAGGTTTAAATTCACAAAATAGAACGCCCAACACTTAGATCCGTAAAATACGTGCAAAGAAATCACTTCTGGAGGACAAAACACGCTATTCATTTAATTGGATTCATCATTCTAGTTACATATATGGCCTCAGAGACAGAGAGCCTTCCACAAAAGGGTTACAGCTTATCAAAAACAACCTTCTAGCTCACAAGCTATCCACGCTGTGTCTATTCTCCTGGCTCCTTTGCAGAGGAAAAAATGAAAATTTTTCTTTGTCATATCAAGCAGAGCCCTCAACAGCCCGCGGTTTTTATTATTATTTCAAACTCAACTACTGCTATTAATAAGCATAAATGGCCTAGCAGCCCGAAAATTCAAAACATTACACTACATTGTTTTAAAGTCCAATAGGTTAACGTGTCACCGATTTTAGGCTGGCATCGGTGCCTATTACATCGATTTTAGGCGCAGTAAACAAAATTCAAATCTATGACGTGTTTCAAGTTGAGCGAGATGCTCCTGCATCACTTCAAAATATAAGTTTAATAATTTTTAATATCAATCAACTTGAACGTGACTTTGAACTAAAATGACATTTTACAATTATTTACTATTTTAAATTTTGATAAATTAATCTAATCTATAAGGTCTATTTATAGGAATTTAACTCTAGTAGCCATCTTATGAATGGTGAAAGACTATGTATTTGTTATTCATGGAACAAAAATCTAAATGCATTTTAGTTATATATAAAAGTGAATTTTAATATAATAATTCTTTGGTTATTTAAGCACAACTAAAATTTGAATTTTAAACTAACATAAAGATATTATTTTTAATTTTAATATCATTTTTTATTTTAGAATTAGTATAAAACAATAAAAACAAAATTTAAAAGTAACACAAATAATATTATTTTTTATTTTAGAATTAGTACAAAACAATAAAAAATTAATAAAAACAAAATTTGATAAAACCGTAGTTACTCATTTCCATGGGATAACTAATTTCTTTTAATATTGTAGTAATTATATTGTACTTCAAAATATAAGTTTAATAATTTTTAATATCAATCAACTTGAACGTGACTTTGAATTAAAGTGACATTTTAAAATTATTTACTATTTTAAATTTTGATTTAAGTGAATCTAATCTTTAATGATAAAGTCTATTTATAAGAATTTTGATTTAAGTGAATCTAATCTTTAATGATAAAGTTTATTTATAAGAATTTAATGATAAGGTCTATTTATAAGAATTTAATTCTAGTAGCCATATTATGAATGGTGAAAGGCTATGTGTTTTTTATTCATGGAACAAAAATCTAAATGCATTTTAGTTATATATAAAAGTGAATTCTAATATGATAATTCTTTAGGTTATTTAAGTACAACTAAAATTTGAAAGAAAGAAAATCGTTCTTACATGCACAACATTTTTATTGATTAGAGAATTCAAGATTATTTGCAAGTCTTTTATAATTGGTTGTGTCATAGACAATTGATACATTCACATGTGATTTTCCACAAATAGATGTCATGTCTACCATTTTGCTTATAGGGCCTTTTATTTATCTTCATTGCTACCACCCAAAATCTATATACATCACAAAAACTAATCCTGCACATTCATTGATGCAGGAGCTTCAAGTACTCTCATCAAAATATTCAAAGTGTTAATCAGAACTTAGGGTCTTGATATTGCCCAAGGGAGTGGGTTCATTATAAACACATGGTAAAGATTAGAATTTCCAAAGTTAGTTTAGAAGGTTCTACCTTAATGAGGTGTTAGTCAAAGTCACTTGTTAATAGAATAGAGTGAAGAGTGGCAAGGCAAGATGAATCAATGTGTGGCAGAACGGAGTCTTAGCATATCTTAAATATTGAGTAATCAAAGAGATAGAGTCGAATATCTATTTTAGTTCAGTATACCAATGTAAGCTTACAAGCATTTGAGAGGGGGATGGCCAAGCAAAGAATATTAGGCCATAGTTAGCTAAATAGAAATCTTGGAAGTTAGAACAAGGTTTATCATGCATGTATAACTCATTTTTAATGAAAGGTAGATTCGCAATTTCTCTGTGTTAAATTTATGCATCTTGTGAATGTTAAGCTTCTAGTGAATATTGATTTATTGAGAAATTTATTAAGTTGTGTATAACCGTGATGGTAGAGTAATTTACATTTGGTTGGATTGCTGGTGAAGAAAAGAAATATTGATTTTATTAAGAAGAAGGATTAGGTAGAATCTCTAAGCATGAGATTCCAATTCTAAAGGAAGAAGAAGGATTAGGTAGAATCTCTAAGCATAAGATTCCAATTCTAAAGGAAGAGGATAAAACTATTATGAGAGATTCGATTGCGGAATATATTTAAGAAAATAATTGTTAAAGAATGTGTTTTAGATTTGAAGAGCTTGTAAATTGAACATTTCTTCTAACATTGTACCCTTGTACCCTATGTTACATGAAATGCAAACTATACCATACTCAAGTACAACAATACTTTCCAACAACATACATCTCATGCGCTTCAAATGTAAGCATTTTATTTTCCTATCTATGTGTCTAACCTTTTATGTTAAACAATTTGTCATCTAAGAGGGAAATTCCATTTCAAGTCTAGTAAGATATCAAATTAGATCTTCATGGAGTCGATGTATATCTCAATCAAACATAACCAATGGCAAATTTAAAATTTTGAAAATTACTCAAATAATAGTTTGTTGTGAAAGAATAGGTTATGAAATTATATTATATACATTTATAATACCTCATATTATGAAATTTGAAGAAATCAAAATTTGAGTGGACATTATTAATTTACCATAATGTTGTTTTTTATTTTTTAATCTTTATTAATAAAAATCTATTAAAGATATTTTCTGTATATAAATTCCAATATTACTAAAATACCCTAGTTATAGCTATGGTAAGGCCTGTTATCATCCTACCATAATTGAAAATGAAGTATAAATCTCAATTTATTTTGCACTTCTAAATACAAATTAAAATATAAATATTTAAGTTTGTACTTATATTTTTCATTTTTTATATGTTTTACATCCAATTTACATAAATTTATAATCATTTAAATATAGAAATAAATCAAATGTCCAACTCTTTTTGAATTTTATTTTATTAATATCAACTTCAAATCTTCTTTATATTTGTACTCATAAAAATGACATACATCTTACACAATGAATGTCTAAAATGAAATGGGCAACTCATAAAAGCCGTAATATCTATATATTTGAAATATGTTTCTTTCTAAATATGGTAATCTAAAATTAGCAACACATATAATGGATTTTCAAGTAGGGAAAGGTTTTAGAGAAAAAAGTTTAATCAATGGGCTATTTTTTTTTAAAGATCCACCAATTTCACTTTTTTTCAAAAATGATTGGCCCAAATTCTATGGGATAATTTTTTTTGCTCTTACAATGACCAAAAAATTCAAAAAACCATATAAATTCTTTAGAAATTTCAATATTTTTTTAAAAAATAACTAGACATTTTATAGTTACAATTTAAGTAGTAAGATTCACTAAAATTTATACACTTTGAAAAAATTATAAATCCTTAAAATTTTCTTTGTTTTCAAATTAAAAATTATATAATAACATATAATGACCTTTTCACAAATAATGATATTTTATTTTTTTTCAAATAAAATAAAAATAAAAAAATAAAATACCATTGTATTTTTTATTATTATTATTTTTATATATTTATTTATTATATTTTTCTTCCCCGAAAAAATGGTATTTTATTTTTTTATATTAAAGACTTATAAATTAATATAATTTCATCTAAACTTAATATAAAACATAAGTTATAAATTATATATTATAAATTATATAATGATATATAATGGTATTTTCACAAATAATGACATTTTATTCAAAAAAATCATATAATTTTTTTAGAAATTTTAATATTTTTTTAAAAAATAGCTAAATATTTTATGGTTGCAATTTAAGTAATAAGATTTACGAAAGTTTATATGTTTTGAAAAAATTATGAATCCTTAAAATTTTTCGTTATTTTCAAATTAAAAATTATACAATAACATATAATGACCTTTTCACATATAATGATATTTTATTTTTTTATATTAAATTCTTATAAATTAATATAATTTCATCTAAACTTAATATAAAACATAAGTTATATATTATAAATTATATAATGATATATAATGGTTTTTTCACAAATAATGACATTTTATTAAGTTATATTTAAATAATTATAAATTAGTTCCCATTCGTGCAAATTTAATTAATGATATTTTATTTTGTATTAGTTGAATAGTTATAAATTAGTATGTTATTATATTAAAAAAAACCAAAAATGACGGAAGTTGTAATTATGTAGTTGGATCTTGCAAAGGCCTATGACAAAGTTGACTAGGATTTCTTGTGTTTGGTGTTATTTGAAATTTGTCTGAATCTAGATGTGACAAATTTGATTATGACGTGTGTGTCTTCTGTTAACTATGTTGTCCTGGTAGTGGTTAGTTACATGAGTGGAAGGGATATAATGCAATTTTAAAATCTTTATGTGGGGCTTTGAGAATGGAGGTAAGCTATCATAATTTTAGACAGGAGGATTATATTAACCCAATTGTAGATGGAAACTTAAGTTGGAGAAGCATAAGCTCATGCGCATCAGATGTAGAGGAAGGATTGGAAAATTGGCAAAATAGGTTACATGAAGTATCCATGAGGAGGTGTGCAAGGATGACAAAGTCACTGTGCTGGATTGGATCAGAGGTATGCAAGCTAACTGTCTATGATGGTTTAACTAATCTAGATTCATTAATTTCTGAGTTTGAAGATCAAGTACTAGAACAACAAAGAATTTTAGCCCTAGATGTTGCTCTGAAAGATACCCCAGCCAGGTGGTCGGCCGCGCATAAGAGAAACATCGCAGCATGATAAATCTACGATGCTTTAAAATGGTCATCTAGATTCAGTTTGTGATCAATTAAAAGAATTATTAAATTTTCTTATTTCTCAGTGGGGGAAGGTTTTAAATATCTGGGCTTTTATTAAAATCCCAATGATTATAGGAAGGTGTATTGGCAGTGGTTATTAAGGAAAGTAGATAAACATATTGGTAACTAGTGCTTCCATTGGCTTTCACTTGGTGGTATATTAGTCCTTGTTATTTAATCGTTTCTTGAGAGCATTCATGTGTATTGGATGTCCCTGGCGTGGACTCCCAAGTTTATACTTGAGAAAATTAGGAAACAAAGCTTCGGGTTTCTTTCGGGTGGTAATCATGCAAAACTAGGCATGCATCTAGTGAGGTGGGATCGATTGGTCAAGCCAAAGATCTTCACTTCCTAGGGGCTTAAAAAAAAATTAAATGTAGCATGGCGCTCTTCGAAAAGAGTATGTGGAGGTGCTTGTCAGGGTCTTGCTTGTGGAGTCTATTGGTAAGAGATAATATTTAAAAGGACAGTCAATGGAGGAATGGACTAGAATGGAACTAAAGAAATACTCAAATGCTACTAATGTTTGGGCTGGCTTCTTAAGGTTCTTCCCAATGATTTCAAAATGGCTGGCATGGAAAATAGCTGGAAACAATAAAAGGGTGAAGCTAGGAATTGACCCTTGGATCGGGGGTTCTAGAATTTATAGGATTTCATACTCTTTGTTATAGGATCTCAGTTGTAAAGGTATTTCCACCCCTGATTGGATTTATATTGACAATGGAAGTAGGAGTAATGGGAAACTTTGGTTATCACCCATGGTAAACAACTTGAAACGGGCTCCTTCCTGTACTTCTGTTAGGTGAGTCATTATAGGCAAACTCAGCTTGGGCAAGTGCCAAGTCCCATTTCTTAGGATGCTCATACACTAAACTTCTTAAGATGTTTCCAAGACTTCTATTAACTACCTCTGTCTGCCCATATGTCTTTGGGTTGTAGGATGAACTAAAATCCATCTTTGTCCCCAATTTCTTCCATAATGTCCTCCAGAAATGGCCCACAAACTTTACATCCTTATCTGATACGATACTTAATGGTAAGCCATGCAATCTAACAACTTTAGAAAAGAACAAGTTTGCAACATTCAATAGTTTTCTTACAAGCAATGAAATGCGCCATCTTTGAGAATCTACCAACCACAACATAAATTGAATCGTTCCCTCTCTGAGTTCTTGGCAGTCCTAAAATAAAATCCATACTAACCGCATCCCATGGCCTGTCAGGAATGGGCAAAGGCTGATACAATCCTGTATTCTGTTTTCCTCCCTTTGCATGCTGGCATACTCTACATCTTTCCACAAACTTCTTGATGTCCTTCCTCATACCTGGCCAATAATAGAATGCATTCACTTGCGCTAATGTCTTATCCCCTCCGAAGTGACCAGCTAGCCTTCCACTGTGCTTCTCCTTGATTATATTCTCCCTTACCGAACAATTTGGGATACATAACTTACTATTTTTGAACAGCGGGCCTTCTTGTAAGGTATACTCCAGCCATTGACTTCTGTTACAAGTAATAGGACTCACACAAACTGCATAAATATCCTTAAAGTCCTCATCTTCTTTATAGGCTTCCTTCATGTCTTCAAATCCCACAATGCTCACTTTAACCTCTTCTAACAGCAAATTAACTCTACTTAGAGCGTCCGCAACTCTGTTGGACTTTCCACTGGTGTGCTTGATTACAAATGTAAAATTTTTCATGAACTCTACCGATTTTGTATGTCTTTGGTTCAACTTAGGATGATTGTTAATGAACTGCAGCGCATGATTATCATAATATAAAACAAATTCCCTTGGCATAAGGTAATGTCTCCATTTTTTCATTGATTGAATAACAGCGTACAATTCTTTATCATAAGAATAATATTTCTGTTTAGCTTTGTTCAATCTACTGCTCGGGCGCTATATGAGTTTGCACTGCACGCGAGAGCTCCCCCCTTCGACCTGGGACATACCTGCAGCCAATACTAAATACACAGCCTTCAACGAGTCCTGCATTCAACATATACCTTCAACCATTCAACCATAAACAATTTCAGAGGTTTAAATTCACAAAATAGAACGCCCAGCACTCAGATCCGTAAAACACGTGCAAAGAAATCACTTCTGGAGGACAAAATACGCTATTCATTTAATTCGTTTCATCATTCTGGTTACATATATGGCCTTAGAGACAGAGAGCCTTCCACAAAAGGGTTACAGCTTATCAAAAACAGCCTTCTAGCTCACAGGCTATCCACGCTGTGTCTATTCTCCTGGCTCCTTCGCAGAGGAAAAAATGAAAATTTTTCTTTGTCATATCACGCAGAGCCCTCAACAGCCAGAAAATTCAAAACATTACACCACATTGTTTTAAAGTCCAATAGGTTAATGTGTCACCATGCTTAGGATGGCATAGGTGGGCCTATTAAATCGATTTTAGGCCCAATAAAAAAAATTTAAATCTATGACGTGTTTCAAGTTGAGCGAGATGCTCCTGCATCATCCTCCCGGGGAGAAAAAAGAAAGTTCTTCACATGTTCTTCAGGGTCTGTCCCATGCTGGTAAACCTCTGCTTCTATCATCCATACAACATCCTCAACAGGATGCCCTTTCCACTTCACTAAATACTGATAATAGGTCCTGCTTCTAGTCTTCTTTGAAACTTTCTTGTCTAGCACAGCTTCAACTTGTGGCTGCTCCAATTGAGGCAGTTGCTCTTGCCAATCTACGGTCTGTCCATCACTAACTAGAAGTCCTTGTTCCTCATCCTATTCTCCTACTTCTTTAAAAAGAGTCAAATCTGCAACATTAAAAATAGGCGATATACCATATCCAGGTGGCAAATCAATCTCATATGCATTAGCAGAGAATTTCCTTAAGATTTTGCAAGGTCCAATCTTCTTGAGTTTCTGTCACGTCCCCTCCCATCCAACAAGCTAGATGGAGAGGATCGTGACGGTCGAACCGGGCATCCAGCCCCATACATTAAAATCAAACATTCAAATTGAAGAATAAAAATGCATACACATTCACATAATACATAAGAGAGATATGAAGATGCATAATTATTAGAAATCACAGCGGAGTAATAAGAATTTCACATCCATCATACATTTAAGATGTTCATCAAATGATAATTGCCAATTTACACAAGAGAATACTTATCTCAATAAGGCAGTCCCACGCAACTGGCTATGCAACTGCAACGTTCCACCCAACCGTAGGCCAGTGTGCTCCTCAATCTTTCAGCACCACTGCCACCCCCGAGCTGGGCATGATCTCTACAAGGAACCAGGGAACAACAGACTCACACATAGCCAAACATACACCAAAATGAGCCAAGCCAATCTACAATTGGGTTTATCAGGCTGCTAGGAGATGGGAAGGAAGAATTGCTAAGCTAGTGAGCTCAACCACAGAGCTATGGGTACCCCTCCCAGATCTATTCAGCTTGGCACTCACAATGCCTACACACCCAACACCAGGAAGTATTCTCTTCACTGCCACACAGTCCCTCAAGCCATACCTTCCTTTCTAGTGCTCTCAGGGTGTGCATAGAAAAGTAGCCAGCCCTCTTGATCTTCTTGAGAGGATATTCCCTACACTAGGTTTATCAAGCTAATTCTGTCCACTACCATTCCAGTTTCTTGCTTACAGATTCGAGTCCAAAACATGATGCACTTAACAACAACCACAATTGCTGGGCATGAAGAAAACGTTTTCCACAGTGGGATGCATGAGATGGGGTTTCAACTAACTTAGAAAAACGTGGGAACCCACAAAAACAAAAATGGGAAGTTGGGAAATGACCCAGGATGCCGAATCCGTTTTTAGAAAAACGTCCCTGGACATTCAAGGGCAAAAACGACCTCCCTACAGCCCCCAAAACGTGGCTCTTCACTCCCAGGCTACTGCATATGCAAAAACGAACTCCCAGGCATGGGAAAATGCAAGATTTTGCTGAAAAACGTGAAGAGAATGACCCAGATAGCTCCCACTGCGTGAATGAGTGAAGACTGCCCATTCCCCATGGCTTTTGGCTCCATTTCGTGGGTGGTTTCTTGCCCCACAAGCAAAAACACGATTTTCCAAGTTGATGGCTTGCCCATGCACGAAAATGGCTTGCCCATACTCTTTCATTCCCAAGGCATTAACTGCCTTAACCAATTTCTTGGAAGAATTAAATGATTGGGTACATGAGACAAAATGGGTAGTTGGTGGTTTATGGGTTTCCCCATTGACACATGGATTAATACCATTTGGCTCAAGGGTTTGAATAGTTTCCCTCCCTTTTCCTTGTAGAACCATGCCCCTTCTCTTTTGTTGCATTGCATAGCTAGTTGTGGGTATTTGCATTAAAATTCGTATTTACATGATGTCTTATATACATTGTGCCCATCTCGCACAAGAACCATAGGCATCTATTTTAATTGCCGATACATAAATGCTAAATCAATGGTGGGGCCTTGGCCTTGAGCTCCTCACCATGATTAAGTTACAATATTTACATCATTTACAAAGGGGGTCAAAATGGGTATGTGACAGTTTCAGTTTGTTGTAAGTTCCCCTTGGGAATCTTTCTTTCTTCAAGTAACCCATCACCATATCTCCCACTTGGAAATCTACTTCCCTTCTCCTCTCATTAGCTTTCTTCTCATACCTACTTACACTTTCCTCCAACTTTCTTTTAACATCCTCCTGTAAGTGGTGCATTGTAGATGCAAAATCCTCCCCATCTGAACTTCTAAACTCTTGCTTCTCCAGATTTCTGAGCTCATATATACCTCTTGGGTGCATCCCATAAACAACTTGAAATGGGCTCCTTCCTGTACTTCTGTTAGGTGAGTCATTATAGGCAAACTCAGCTTGGGAAAGTGCCAAGTCCCATTGCTTAGGATGATCATACACTAAACTTCTTAAGATGTTTCCAAGACTTCTATTAACTACCTCTGTCTGCCCATCTATCTGTGGGTGGTAGGCTGAACTAAAATCCATCTTTGTCCCCAATTTCTTCCATAATGTCCTCCAGAAATGGCCCACAAACTTTACATCCTTTTCTGATATGATACTTAATGGTAAGCCATGCAATCTAACAACTTTAGAAAAGAACAAGTTTTCAACATTCAGTAGTTTTCTTACAAGCAATGAAATGCGCCATCTTTGAGAATCTATCAACCACAACATAAATTGAATCGTTCCCTCTCTGAGTTCTTGGCAGTCCTAAAATAAAATCCATACTAACCGCATCCCATGGCCTGTCAGGAATGGTCAAAGGATGATACAATCCTGTATTCTGTTTTCCTCCCTTTGCATGCTGGCATACTCTACATCTTTCCACAAACTTCTTGATGTCCTTCCTCATACCTGGCCAATAATAGAATGCATTCACTTGGGCTAATGTCTTATCCCCTCTGAAGTGACCAGCTAGGCTTCCACTGCGCTTCTCCTTGATTATATTCTCCCTTACCGAACAATTTGGGATACATAACTTACTGTTTTTGAACAACAGGCCTTCTTGTAAGGTATACTCCAGCCATTGACTTCTGTTACAAGTAATAGGACTCACACAAGATGCATAAATATCCTTAAAGTCCTCATCTTCTTTATAGGCTTCCTTCATGTCTTCAAATCCCACAATGCTCACATTAATCTCTTCTAACAGCAAATTAACTCTACTTAGAGCGTCTGCAACTCTGTTGGACTTTCCACTGGTGTGCTTGATTACAAATGTAAACTTTTGCATGAACTCTACCCATTTTGCATGTCTTTGGTTCAACTTAGGATGACTGTTAATGAACTACAACGCATGATTATCAGAATATAAAACAAATTCCCTTGGCATAAGGTAATGTCTCCATTTTTTCATTGATTGAACAACAACGAACAATTCTTTATCATAAGAAGAATATTTCTGTTTAGCTTTGTTCAACTTCTCGCTGAAATATGCTATGGGTTTCTTCTCCTGAGTTAGGATGGCTCCTATGGCAGTTCCACTAGCATCGGTTTCAACTTGAAAAACCTTATCAAAATTAGGCAAAGCTAACACTGGCTGTTCGGTAACTTTCCTTTTCAGCACTTTAAAGTTTCTGTCTGCTTCCTCTGTCCACTTAAATGGCTTTCTATTTCCTTTAATAGTATCTATAATAAGTGCACTTATTTGACTGAAATTTCTTATAAATTTCCTATAAAAATTTGCTAAACCATGGAAACTCCTTACCTCAAACACACTACTTGGAGTAGGCCAATCCAATATAGCCTGTACTTTCTCCAGGTCCATTCTTAGTCCATTTCCTGAGATCACAAATCCTAAATACACCAATTCTGCCTGCATAAAATTACATTTCTTCAAATTTATCAACAGCTTCTCCCTACGTAAGGTCTCCAATACCAATTTAAGATGCTTCAAATGTTCCTCTTTACTTTGACTGAAAATTAATATATCATCTAGGTATACTATCACAAACTTCCCTGTAAAATCCTCGTGGACTTCATTCATCAACCTCATAAAAGTGCTAGGTGCGTTAGTAAGCCCAAAAGGCATAACTAACCACTCATACAACCCATCATTGGTTTTAAAAGTTGTTTTCCACTCATCTCCCTCTCTAGTCCTAATCTGATGATACCCACTCTTCAAATCTAACTTAGTAAAATACTTTTCTCCACTTAAACAGTCCATTAAATCATCCATTCTAGGTAAAGGAAATCTGTACCTGATTGTTATTTTGTTGATAGCCCTGGAGTCAGTGCACATTCTCCAGCCTCCATCCTTCCTCCTGCTTAGTACAGTAGGTACTGCACATGGGCTTAAGCTCTCCTTCACCAAACCCTTCTCTAACAATTCCTGAACCTGATTTTTAACTTCTTCATTTTCTTGTGGTGTCAACCTATATGCTACTTTATTAGGTAGGCTTGCTCCTGGCATCAAATCAATGTGATGACTAATACTTCTAACTGGTGGTAGCTTACTAGGAAATTCATCTACAACAATTTCTTCAAATTCATCAAGCATATCTTTAATCTCTAGAGGTAGTTCATCTATTGCTGGGGTATTTGAGATTACCTTTGGTTTGCCAGCAATGGCAAAGTGCATTTCTTCCTCCTTCTGAACTTCTTGCAGCAGCTCTTTTCCACTCATCATCAACACTTTAGGTTCTACTGCTTCTTGAACCTTCTCTGGCTGCAATGGTAACAATTTCTATCTTTCTCCATCCCTCTCCACAAAACAGGTGTTCCTTCTCCCATCATGAATGGCTTTCCTTTCATATTGCCAAGGCCTCCCTAGGAGTAAATGGAAAACATCCATGGGCAAATGTCACATAACACTTCATCCTTATAATCCCCAATCTGAAATTCATCCCTACATTGTTCAATCACTAAGATTTGGTGTCCCTTCTACAACTAAGAAACTTTATAAGGTGCAAGATGCTTCATTCTCTTCAATCCTAGTTTTTCCACCATCTCAGTAGAGACTAGGTTATCAGTGCTTTCGCTGTCTATGATAACTTTGCAGCATTTGCCTTGAGTTTTACATCTGGTTCTGAATAATCTATTTCTTTGTGGTGGCTCCTGCAATTCTTTTTCTACATTAACCAGTACTCTCTTTAACATGAGACTCTCTCCATCCTCTGCTGCATTATCTTTTTTCCCTCCCTTATGAGATTCCACTCTACCTTCTGCAATGTGTGCACTTCTTTGAACTCGCTGGTTCCTTGGGAAATTGTATGACTTGTGTGTAGGATCTCCACATGTGTAGCACTTCATAACTCTGTTTTCTCCTCTTCCTGCTATGCTAAACCTTCCTCCTCTAAATCCACCTCTCTGAGTGTTCTGATTACTTGAGCTTCCAGCCTCATCTTGATATCCTTGAGACTTCACATTTCTGTTCTGAAACCCTCCATCATTCCTATATTCTTGAGTTCTTCCACCCCTATTCGAGGACCATCCACTTCTCACTGCACTTCCTCTTCCTCTAGTTTTCTGATTTTGTTTTCTTACTAACTTCTCCTCCACTTTAGTGGCTGCTTGGTAAGCTTCTTCTACACCCCTAAGGTTCAGCAAACTTATCTCATCCTGGATTTCATATCTCATCCCATTAACATATTTTTCCACTCTTTCAATATCAGTTTGATTTTTTCCCGATCTGATACATAACTTGTAGAATTCCTCAGTGTATTCTTTAACCGACATACTTCTCTGTCTTAGGTTTTGCAGCTGCCTTATGAGGGTTAGTTGGTAGTCCTTGGGCATAAATTGGATTTTGATCTTACCCAACATCTTGTCCCACTTCCTGATTTTGGTCTTCCCCTGTCTTTCTCTCTGTGCTTGCAGGTCATCCCACCATATGGATGCATATCCCTTCAACCTTGTAGCTGCATATTTCACCTTTTTCCTATCTTCTACCTCTTCAAAGTCAAAATATTTCTCCACTACACCAATCCAATCTATTAATTCTTCTACATTTAGGATCCCTTCATACATCGGGACTTCTAACCTTGGTTTATGGCTGGCTGCCATTAACATCCTCAACGCTCTGGTTTCTTCATTTGGAACTTCTGCAACTTCCTCCTTTGCTTCTTCTTCATTGTCATTGATATCAAACATACCAGGGTTTCTCCTTTCCATGGCTGCCATCCTTTCTTCCAGCCTTCTCATTTTCTCCTTTGTAACTGGTTCTCCTCTTCTTCTTCCTCATCCCCAAACTGGAACTTCGGGTTTTGGTCTTTCTCTTCTCGGTGGCATCCTCACTCCCACGTTTTCTTCCTGCAAATCCTTCTCCAGATCTCCCACAGAACCTTCTACGGGCTCTGATACCACACTGATGTCAACCCCTTAGCATTGGCAGATGAAAAACTCCCTTTATCCTTCACCAAAGCTCTGTCCCCACGCTCTCTGCACCTTCAATCTACTGCTCGACCACTATCTGAGTTTGCACTGCATGCGGGAGCTCCCCCCTTTGACCTGGGACATACCTGCAGCCAATACTAAATACACAGCCTTCAACGAGTCTAGCATTCAACATATACCTTCAACCATTCAACCAGAAACAATTTCAGACGTTTAAATTCACAAAATAGAATGCCCAGCACTCAGATCCGTAAAACACGTGCAAAGAAATCACTTCTAGAGGACAAAACACGCTATTCATTTAATTGGATTCATCATTCTGGTTACATATATGGCCTCAAAGATAGAGAGCCTTCCAAAAAAGGGTTACAGCTTATCAAAAACAACCTTCTAGCTCACAGGCTATCCACGCTGTGTCTATTCTCCTTGCTCCTTCGGAGAGGAAAAAATGGAAATTTTTCTTTGTCATATCACGCAGAGCCCTCAACAGCCCGCGGTTTTTTTTTATATTTCAAACTCAGCTACTGCTATTAATAAGCATAAATGGCCTAACAGCTTGAAAATTCAAACCATTACACCGGATTGTTTTAAAGTCCAATAGGTTAACGTGTCACAGTGCTTAGGCTGGCATCAGTGCCTATTACATCGATTTTAGGCCCAATAAACAAAATTTAAATCTATGACGTGTTTCAAGTTGAGCGAGATACTCCTGCATCACTTCAAAATATAAATTTAATAATTTTTAATATCGATCAACTTAAACGTGACTTTGAACTAAAATGACATTTTAAAATTATTTACTAATTTAAATTTTGATAAATTAATCTAATCTATAAGGTCTATTTATAAGAATTTAACTCTAGTAGCCATCTTATGAATGGTGAAAGACTACATATTTGTTATTCATGGAACAAAAATCTAAATGCATTTCAGTTATATATAAAAGTGAATTTTAATATGATAATTCTTTAGGTTATTTAAGCACAACTAAAATTTGAATTTTAAACTAACATAAAGATATTATTTTTAATTTTAATATCATTTTTTTATTTTAGAATTGGTATAAAACAATAAAAAAATACTAAAAACAAAATTTAAAAATAACATAAATAATATTATTTTTAATTTTAATATATTAGTACAAAACAATAAAAAATTAATTAAAAAAAATTTGATAAAACCATAGTTACTCATTTCCATGGGATAACTAATTTAATTATATTGTACTTCAAAATATAAGTTTAATAATTTTTAATATCAATCAACTTGAACGTGACTTTGAATTAAAGTGACATTTTAAAATTATTTACTATTTTAAATTTTGATTTAAGTTAATTTAATCTTTAATGATAAAGTCTATTTATAAGAATTTAACAATAAAGTCTATTTATAAGAATTTAATTCTAGTAGCCATATTATGAATGGTGAAAGGCTATGTTTTTTTTTATTCATGGAACAAAAATCTAAATGCATTTCAGTTATATATAAAAGTGAATTCTAATATGATAATTCTTTAGGTTATTTAAGTACAACTAAAATTTGAAAGAAAGAAAATCGTTCCAACATGCACAACACTTTTATTGATTAGAGAATTCAAAATTATTTGCAAGTCTTTTATAATTGGTTGTGTCATAGACAATTGATACATTCACATGTGATTTTCCACAAATAGATGTCATGTCTACCATTTTGCTTATAGGGCCTTTTATTTATCTCCATTGCTACCACCCAAAATCTATATACATCACAAAAACTAATCCCGCACATTCATTGATGCAGGAGCATCAAGTACTCTCATCAAAATATTCAAAGTGTTAATCAGAACTTAGGGTCTTGATATTGCCCAAGGGAGTGGGTTCATTATAAACACATGGTAAAGATTAGAATTTCCAAAGTTAGTTTAGAAGGTTCTACCTTAATGAGGTGTTAGTCAAAGTCACTTGTTAATAGAATAGAGTGAAGAGTGGCAAGGCAAGATGAATTAATGTGTGGCAGAACGGAGTCTTAGCATATCTTAAATATTGAGTAATCAAAGAGATAGAGTCAAATATCTATTTTAGGAGTTAGTTGTAGGCTCATAGGAGTTGGTTTTAATGAGTTGAAAGAAAATCTTTCAGTATAACAATGTAAGCTTACAAGCATTTGAGAGAGGGATGGCCAAGCAGAGAATATTAGGCCATAGTTAGCTAAATAGAAATCTCGGAAGTTAGAACAAGGTTTATCATGCATGTATAACTCATTTTTAATGAAAGGCAGATTCGCCATTTCTCTGTGTTAAATTTATGCATCTTGTGAATGTTAAGCTTCTAGTGAATATTGATTGATTGAGAAATTTATTAAGTTGTGTATAACCGTGATGGCAGAGTAATTTACATTTGGTTGGATTGCTGGTGAAGAAAAGAAATATTGATTTTATTAAGAAGAAGGATTAGGTAGAATCTCTAAGCATGAGATTCCAATTCTAAAGGAAGAGGATAAAACTATTTTGAGAGATTCGATTACAGAATATATTTAAGAAAATAATTGTTAAAGAATGTGTTTTAGATTTCAAGAGCTTGTGAATTGAACATTTCTTCTAACATTGTACCCTTGTACCCTATGTTACATGAAATGCAAACTATACCATACTCAAGTACAACAATACTTTACAACAACATACATCTCATGCGCTTCAAATGTAAGCATTTTATTTCCCTATCTATGTGTCTAATCTTTTATGTTAAACAATTTGTCATCTAAGAGGGCAATTCCATTTCAAGTCTAGTAAGATATCAAATTAGATCTTCATAGAGTCGATGTATATCTCAGTCAAACATAACCAATAGCAAATTTAAAATTTTGAAAATTATTCAAATAATAGTTTGTTGTCAAAGAATAGGTTATGAAATTATATTATATATATTTATAATACCTCATATTATGAAATTTTAAGAAATCAAAATTTGAGTGGACATTATTAATTTACCATAATGTTGTTTTTTATTTTTTAATCTTTATTAATAAAAATCTATTAAAAATATTTTCTGTATATAAATTCCAATATTACTAAAATGCCCTAGTTATAGCTATGGTAAGGCCTGTTATCATCCTATCATAATTGAAAATGAAGTATAAATCTCAATTATTTTGCGCTTCTAAATACAAATTAAAATATAAATATTTAAGTTTGTACTTATATTTTTCATTTTTTATATGTTTTACATCCAATTTACATGAATTTATAATCATTTAAATATAGAAATAAATCAAATGTCCAACTCTTTTTGAATTTTATTTTATTAATATCAACTTCAAATCTTCTTTATATTTGTACTCATAAAAATGACATACATCTTACACAATGAATGTCTAAAATGAAATGGGCAACTCATAAAAGCCGTAATATCTATATATTTGAAATATGTTTCTTTCTAAATATGGTAATCTAAAATTAGCAACACATATAATGGATTTTCAAGTAGGGAAAGGTTTTAGAGAAAAAAGTTTAATCAATGGGCTATTTTTTTAAAAGATATGCCAATTTCACTTTTTTTTCAAAAATGATTGGCCCAAATTCCATGGGATAATTTTTTTTGCTCTAAAAATGGCCAAAAAATTCAAAAAACTATACAAATTCTTTAGAAATTTCAATATTTTTTTAAAAAATAGCTAAACATTTTATGGTTGCAATTTAAGTAGTAAGATTCACTAAAGTTTATACACTTTGAAAAAATTATAAATCCTTAAAATTTTCTTTGTTTTCAAATTATATAATAACATATAATGACCTTTTCACAAATAATGGTATTTTATTTTTTTATAAATAAAATAAAAATAAAAAAATAAAATACCCTTGTATTTTATTATTATTATTATTTTTATATATTTATTTATTATATTTTTCTTCTCGGAAAAAATGGTATTTTATTTTTTTATATTAAATACTTATAAATTAATATAATTTCATCTAAACTTAATATAAAACATAAGTTATAAATTATATATTATAAATTATATAATGGTATTTTCACAAATAATGACATTTTATTAAAAAAAATTCAAAAAACCATATAAATTTTTTAGAAATTTTAATACTTTTAAAAAAATAGCTAAATATTTTATGGTTGCAATTTAAGTAGTAAGATTCACGAAAGTTTATACACTTTGAAAAAATTATAAATCCTTAAAATTTTCATTGTTTTTAAATTAAAAATTATATAATAACATATAATGACCTTTTCACATATAATGGTATTTTATTTTTTTATATTAAATTCTTATAAATTAATATAATTTCATCTAACCTTAATATAAAACATAAGTTATATATTATATATTATATATTATAAATTATAAATTATATAATGATATATAACGGTTTTTTCACAAATAATGACATTTTATTAAGTTATATTTAAATAATTATAAATTAGTTCCAATTCGTGCAAATTTAATGATATTTTATTTTGTATTAGTTGAATAGTTATAAATTAGTATGTTATTATATTAAAAAAAACCAAAAATGACGGAAGTTGTAATTATGTAGTTGGATCTTGTAAAGGCGTATGCAAAGGCGTATGACAAAGTTGACTAGGATTTCTTGTGTTTGGTTCGTGCAAATTTAATGATATTTTATTTTGTATTAGTTGAATAGTTATAAATTAGTATGTTATTATATTAAAAAAAACCAAAAATGACGGAAGTTGTAATTATGTAGTTGGATCTTGCAAAGGC
This sequence comes from Larix kaempferi, assembly GCA_027924585.1. Lineage (NCBI taxonomy): Eukaryota > Viridiplantae > Streptophyta > Pinopsida > Pinales > Pinaceae > Larix > Larix kaempferi. Next base: position 5,971,314 of record BSBM01000278.1, on the reverse strand, counting down.
GTATGACAAAGTTGACTAGGATTTCTTGTGTTTGGTTGTGTTTGGTCTTATTTGAAATTTCTCTGAATCTAGATGTGACAAATTTGATTATGACGTGTGTGTCTTCTGTTAACTATGTTGTCCTGGTAGTGGTTAGTTACATGAGTGGAAGGGATATAATGCAATTTTAAAATCTTTATGTGGGGCTTTGAGAAAGGAGGTAAGCTATGATAATTCTAGACAGGAGGATTATATTAACCTAAGGAGGATTATATTAACCCAACTGCAGATGGAAACTTAAGTTGGAGAAGCATAAGCTCATGCACATCAGATTTAGAGGAAGGATTGGAAAATTGGTAGAATAGGCTACATGAAGTATCCATGAGAGGTGTGCAAGGATGACAAAGTCACTGCGCTGGATTGGATCAGAGGTATGCAAGCTAACTATCTATGATGGTTTAACTAATCTAGATTCATTCATTTCTGAGTTTGAAGATCAAGTACTAGAACAACAAAGAATTTTAGCCCTAGATGTCGCTCTGGTGGGCCGTGCATAAGAGAAACATCGCAGCATGATAAATCTACGATGCTTCAAAATGGTCATCTAGATTCAGTTTGTGATCAATTAAAAGAATTATTAAATGTTCTTATTTCTCAGTGGGGGAAGGTTTTAAATATCCGGGCTTTTATTAAAATCCCAATGATTATAGGAAGGTGTATTGGTAGTGGTTATTAAGGAAAGTAGATAAACATATTGGTAACTAGTGCTTCCATTGGCTTTCACTTGGTGGTAGATTAGTCCTTGTTATTTAATCGTTTCTTGAGAGCATTCATGTGTATTGGATGTCCCTGGCGTGGACTCCCAAGTTTATACTTGAGCAAATTAGGAAACAAAGCTTCGGGTTTCTTTCGAGTGGTAATCATGCAAAATAAGGCATGCATCTAGTGAGGTGGGATCGATTGGTCAAGCCAAAGATCTTCACTTCCTAGGGGCTTAAAAAAAAATTAAATGTAGCATGGCGCTCTTCAAAAAGAGTATGTGGAGGTGCTTGTCAGGGTCTTGCTTGTGGAGTCTATTGGTAAGAGATAATATTTAAAAGGACAGTCAATGGAGGAATGGACTAGAATGGAACTAAAGAAATACTCAAATGCTACTAATGTTTGGGCTGGCTTCTTAAGGTTCTTCCCAATGATTTCAAAATGGCTGGCATGGAAAATAGCTGGAAACAATAAAAGGGTGAAGCTAGGAATTGACCCTTGGATCGGGGGTTCTAGAATTTATAGGATTTCATACTATTTGTTATAGGATCTCAGTTGTAAAGGTATTTCCACCCCTGATCAGATTTATATTGACAATGGAAGTAGGAGTAATGGGAAACTTTGGTTATCACCCATTGAATTACATTTATAAATTGCGGTAAAAGATGAATGGGAATCTTTTGTAACATGACTAAAGCATGCTAGAATCTCTCTTTCTAATGAGGATGATGCTTTGGTATGGTTATGGAATGCTGTCAGTGGGAAGGTAACTGCTAAACTAGTGTATGATTCTATGTATTCTGATAGTTTAGAGGATGAAGAGTTTTAGTGGCCGGTGCAATGCTAAAGATGTCTAATTTGCACTATTTTTATCTAAAGTTAGGAGGAGACAAAGGGACAAACACTAGAATGGAGTTACTAGCTCTTTGGGTTTTGCTTAAATTTGCTTGGTCTAGAAATGTTTCTATGATCCAAGTTGCTGGAGGGGTTATGAAAAAAGTTTCTTTGTCAAGGCTGGTATTAGGAGGTTGGAAAAGGGACATATACAAACTCCAATAGATGTTTGACAATATATATTTTCAGCATGTGTAACATAATCAGTTGGCAGACAAGTTATCTAAAGGGGTTCTTTGCAAGGAGGAGGGAGTCCATTGGGAAGAATGGTTGAATTCTTCCTTAGTGAACAAGGGATCTTCTTTTTTCTTTGATGACTAAAGTATGGTTGTGATGAAAATTTGTATCAATTTCTCTAAGTTTATATGGTCATATTGTATGTTGCTAGCTAGTACTGTTAAGAAGTCGAATTTTAGTCCTTGCAAGATGTTTTGTTTTTGGATAACTCTATTTTTTTAGAAGGGCTCTATGTCATATGTAATTTATCTTGATTCTAATAGAATAGCATATAAATGCCTTTTTAGGGGAGAAAAAAATGTGAGTATATGTGAAAAAGTCATTATATAATTTATAATTTATTATTTATATTAAGTTTACATAAATTTATATTAATTTATAATTATTTAAATATAACAAAATAAAATGTAATTATATGTGAAAAAATCATGTCATTATATAATTTATAATTTGAAAAAACTATTATATGTGAGAAGTGAATATATCATCATATAATTTATAATTTTGAGTACACAGAGAGAAACAAGGTGCTTTACATCCTAGTATGAGGGATGTTGTAACTTTTGTGATGTAACGTTTGTTACTAACAAAATAATTAAAAAAATTCATGTCGACTCATAAAATAAAAAATTATGGAAAGTATTTCAAAAAACTTAAAACTTAAACCCGGAACTATCAATCAAGAGATATCAATTTTCTTGAGTTTAAATTTTAAAAAAGAAATACACTTCAAGAAATTAGATTACTCTCGGTGCTTGATAGATACAAATTTAAGATAGATCTATACTGATTAAATTTACATTAATTTATAATTATTTAAATATAACAAAATAAAATATTATTATATGTGAAAAATAATTAAAGTTATTATATATCATTATATAATTTATAATTTAAAAAATTCATTATACTTTTATTATTATATGTGAAAAATAATTAAAGTTATTATATATCATTATATAATTTATAATTTAAAAAATTCATTATATGTAAAAAATGAAAAGTAATTTATAATTTAAAAAATCCATTATATGTAAAAAGTCAAAAAGATTATATAATATTTTTCAAATATCTTTCTTAATGTTTATATGAAGTGGTTAGGAAATTTACTTCACGCATAGGCTACATACTCAATAAAACAAAACTAAATTATTTATTTTTTAATACTCATTCCATTAAAACCATTCATGAAAATATTTATTTTGTACATAAACTATACACTCAATAAAACAAAACAAAACTTATTTTTCGATGTCCATTATTATATGTTATTGTTTTGTCTTAAAACGAGATGGTTACCTAGATTTCTATTATTATATGTTATTGTTATTGTTTTATTATTTCATGTTGTTCTTTTTAGCATGGATTCTTTATTTCTATCTTAAATTATTTTCTACATTTCACTATATTGTTACATGTACATCTTTTCTAAAAACAATTATGTACTTTCTATTTATACATTAAATCCAATATACAACTTACTTGAATTAACCAAACTACATATCTTAATTATTCTTGATTATTCTCTTTTTCAAAGACATAAAATAAATAATAACCTAGGTTAGGATTGTTTGGCTAGGCATCCAAATAATACCCTTCATTTTTTTAATATAAAATTACAGTTATTTTTGTCTTTTAGAGAACTTTAAATCATGCTATACCAAATGTGAAAAACCGAAATAAGAGGGCACAACGCCTAAGGACATTAAAGATTAGGTTAGGTTGTTTCTATTCTCTACATCAAGCTACCTAGCTCTTTGTAGAGGCAACACTTAATCGTTCGAGGCCAAAACAATTTTCCAAACTTGAGGCTGGTATCTTAGTGTCTTAAACATAGGGTTACTACCAGATGGAATTTATGGGATGCATTTACACTTGAGTCATATTTTTCGGTCCATTGGAAATGTTGTTGGTTTGTTCAGAATGTCACCCCAACATGCCTCATTATAATTGATTTATTCACACCTTCACTAAACGTATTTGATAGTTTCACAACCATCAGACAAGAGAGATATTGGAAGGCCCAATTACCACACTTACATAAATAAATTCATGTCGCACTAGTTGATATATGTAACTTCATGTCACACATAAAATATAAATAATTCATATTTTTTATGTAACCACTAATATCTCAATCTTTATCTTTCAATTCTATTTTTTTTTCATGCAAAAGATGTCCACTCAATAGCATGTACCTCGACAGGCCTTTGAAACCATTCTTTTCTTGATTCCCCACTTGAATTCACATTCCAGTTTCAGAGTTTTTTGGTTTGTGGAAAAATATTTCTTGACACAAAAAATACACATGTTGGTAAGAAAGGTCCTTCACATATCACTATTGTTTCTTTATCTTGTTGCTCGTTGTCACTACTTTTAAGTTACACAAAAGGAAACTAACACACACACACACAAATCATGTATATATATGTTGTCTTTGAGATATATTCTTTTGTTGTGCATTTAAAATATGCAAACAAAAAAAAATTCACCTAGAGTTCGTGTTGCTAGCCGATTCTTTTCATTCCCCACCCTTGTTGACACTTTACTTTCTGACATGTCTACTCTTACTAACCTTTCTTTTCATGAGTTGTAAACCATATATTCAAGAGATTTTCAAAACACATTCTACATTGAATATTCTAAGCTTTACCCTATATATCCCCTTTAAAATTGAGGAGGATCCCCAAAAAGGTTTCCCTTTGATTATATTTCCATTATCAAGATATGTACACTTTTTTTCCCATTATCCACATATGTACACTTTATCCACATGTGTATAATGTTGAAAATAACCATTATCCACATATGTACAGTGTTGAAAATAACTATTATCTATATCTGTACACAGTTTTTCCATAGAAAATAAACAATCTAAAAGCTTTCCTATGAAAGTTCAATAAAATCTTATGGAGTGAAAAAAAAACAACTTAAAATTAACAATTATTCACCTAAAATATATGTTAGTAGGTTAATATGTAACTATAAAACTTACCATTAGTCATCTCAAACAACTTATATGTGTTTTCCTACCAATATACTAGCAATTGCCCCAGAAGGTGCAAAGAAATGCCGAAAGGAAAATAAATGAAAATTAAAGTAGATGTGATGAAGCGAAAATGCAAGTTTCAAGTAGGCTCAGAGGTTGAGTGTTTGCAATTTTTCTCAATATTTAAATACTTTCCACTTCATCCCCAATGTGTAAAGTAGATGCATGTGATGAATGAATACTGCATAAAACAAGGCATGGAAAGAGAGATAAGGATTTAGGCTTATTATATCGTAGAAGAATTGCATGTGTAGCAAGGAAGAAAGGATTTGCGAAACTTACTTAGTGTTGGAATTTGCTTACACATTTGCATAGAATTATAGGATGATATTGTGGGTTGGTGGAGAAGCTTGTTACTATAGACAAGAATATTTAAAGCTATCTTGATTTCTTGGGTTGGATGTGAGTAATGAGACAGCCAGAGAAAGGTAGGAGTAAGATATTGGAGCAACAGGAAATGGAATCCTTACAAAGAGTGACAAAGGAGCTCACTAGAGACATTCCTTGTTTTCTTGTGATTGATCATTTGGAGAATGCGAGAGATTGGTTGGACAATAGAGATCTTTTGGAGCTTCTTCCATGTTTTGCTAGAACAACACGTGTGATAGTTTCTACTTGACTTTCAAGTCTGATGAATTTATATCTAGTGAGGTTGTCATACCATACATAAAATCCAAAGTTATGAACTTGTTTGGTATCCCTATAAACAAGTGAGAGGAAAAAATTCATCTTGAGTTTGAAGCATTATAATTGGCCATAAACACCACATACCACTACAAACCACACATTTTAAATGTGTAAAAGCAATCATTTAAACCTCATTAATGCATCAAAATGCACTATTTTGCTAAGAAATTCAATGATTTAAATAGAAAAAGAATGGTCATAAGTGATTACTTATGACAAATGGTCGTCTTATGGATGAAGCATCTTGAAAATTGTGAACTTGAGCATTTTCAAATGGAATTTTGATTTTGCATGGATGTGGAACCATGTATGGCATTCACACTTACAGTAAAGCAATATTTAATCTATAAAAAACTATAATATCTTATCAATAGTAAATAGTAAATGATAAGAATCACAATACCATGAAGGAACAAATGGAACCAAGAAAGTATGTAGGCAAATTCAAAGGAGGGTGTTGCACAAATCTATTTTTCTTAATAAATACTATCATGCTTTGAAAAATCTAATATTCTTCTCATCCACACACTCCAAACTAATTAAGCCTATAACCAACTCTATCTTTAAATGAGATTAAAAAATAACATTCAGAAGTTAAATTCGTTTCATCAATCAAGTTTATAAATATTTTAAACTATAAAAATATATATTTTGCTTTGTCAATTATGATATTTTTCAAAAGCTAAATCCAATATTTTTTCAAAGCCCCTCCTCAAGTTCCCATTGAACTTAATATCTAAACATTATCTTTAAATAAGAACAAAAAATAATTTTTCAAAATTTTAAGTATATATAACCTCTTCTTATAATTGAGATAAATTTTCATATTTTTAAATATGACACATATCATTAAATAGCTAAATAACTCACATGCAATGGATGAATCTCGTTTAAATTTGGTTACAACATATTTGCATTCTACAAAATTACATCAACTATGTTATTGAATTCTCATCTATAAACCACATGTCGTATTTGGCTAAATTGAATGTTGAATGAATGCTTTCTTTTTTCTTCAAATTATTTACTTCGTCTTGGGATGTTGAATGCAAGGCATGTCTTGTAACCCATTTCATTGCATTTTCAATTCAAAGAACCTACAGTGAAGTACTTATTTTGTCCTGTAATGTTGAATGCAAGAAATATTTTGTAACCAATTTTTTCTATATTAATCTTCAATGCAAAGAATTTGTTTGCATTCTATGGATCAATTTATCATATACCTTCCAGTAGTGTCTGAGGGTGGTGACTATTGGAATATTTTTGGGTCATATCAACCTTTGTCTAAGAATCCCACAATGGAAGGTTATCCTTCATGTTGTCTTTAATGATCAATCTCACATCTTCATATTTGCAATTTGAAAATGAAAACTGATATTTCTATAAATTCCCAAGCAACTGCAGAGATTACATTTTAAATATGCATATTTTCAAATGGTATGAACCTAGTCTTGTTTGAATGAATTTCTTGCAAAAAAAAAGTTGTTATTTTCTGGTTGTCTTGTTCAAATTATGTCCATGCAAACACCTATATTCATATTTTTTTTATGTGTTCATTTCTACACACTTGAGTCTAGACAAAGCATCGCACCAAAGACCAAAAAGTGTCACTTTTGATGAGCAGCCCTACGTTCATAGCACGACGCCCTACCCTATGGTTGTTCACAACATCGATTCTAGTGATGCTAGGTCCTCCCTCTCATAGTAGGTCAGTAGATCGGCTTCGGTCGGGGAAAGGTACGATTCTTCATCCTCTTATTAGCAACATTCGGAAATAAATTCTACGAGGACAAATAGAATGAGAAATAATAATAATACTCTTAAAGCAATTGATTTATCTACAAGACACGAAATAAACTCGATTGTTGGTTCTAATTTGGCGAAAGATGATGATTCATACAATGTTGACGTGGTGTATGGCATCGGTTCAAACTCAAGACATGCAAAGAAATGTGACTTGAACATAAGACTTGCCAAATATTCTCAAAAACCTTGGGATTTGAAAGAAAAACCTGGAAAATATTCTCAAAACCCTTGGGAATCAAACGCTAGACCTGGAAAAATTTCTCAAAACCCTCCAGATTTGAATGCAAGCTCTAGCAAATATTCTCAAAACCGTTGGGATTATGTGGAGAACTGTCAAATTAGTTCAAAACTTGTGAGAGATTCACTACAGATCTACACCTTGCATTCCAATGATAGAAATCCATCTGGAAAAAGGGGATAACATGCATTTGGTGGTTTTAAATTAGGAAAGCGGCCCGAACAGAGACTAAGATGGAAACATAGTTAAAAATGGAAATTCATTATAATACTAAAATTATTAGCATGGGAGAAGGACAAAGACTGTTACAACTTAGGATAACATGGTAGAAAGAGCTAACATAACAAATCAATGCTTGAAAAGATGGAACAAACATAGAAAAGATGTTGTTGTCGATCATTTGCTCCAATCACTCATTTTTGATGATTTCATCCAACTATCGGTTAGACCCTTTGTCGCTTTTTTCAGCATGGGAGCTTTCACCATGCCATGGGAGCAATTACTCCTAATGGTGCAATAGTACGTTGAAGTATTAAAAATTGGGTAATTTCTAATTTATTCGTGCAAAAATAATCAACTTAGGTGATCGGATTAGGTCATATAATGTATAAATAATGAGCATTATAGACCTATACCACACTAAACACAGATCGATATGAATCACTCAATTGAAACCATATTCCCTATTTTTTAACGTAACAAAATTTATGGAACATAGATGTCTATCCTCCAACCAAAAGGATGCATCTTAATAATAATAAAGAATAACAATCTTAGAATCACACAGAATGCAATATTGCTAAAATAAATGCATTTTAACAATACTAAAGAAGAACACAAAATTCCATGCAAAATATATATAGGATATTAGATTTTTCAAAGCATGATAGTATTATTTATTAAGAAAAATAGATTTATGCAACACCCTCCTTTGAATTTACCTACATACTTTCTCCGGTCCAATTGTTCCTTCATGGTATTGTGATCCTTATCATTTACTATTTACTATTGATAATATATTATAGTTTTTGTAGATTAAATATTGCTTTACTGTAAGTGTGAATGCCATACATGGTTCCACATCCATGCAAAATCAAAATTCCATTTGAAAATGCTCAAGTTCACAATTTTTAAGATGCTTCATCCATAAGATGATCATTTGTCATAAGTAATCACTTATGACCATTCTTTTTCTATTTAAATAATTTAAGTTCTTAGCACAATAGTGCATTTTGATGCATTAATGATGTTTAAATGATTTCTTTTGCACATTTAAAATGTGTGGTTTGTAGTGGTATGTGGTGTTTATGGCCAATTATAATGCTTCAAACTCAAGATGAATTTTTTCCTCTCATTTGTTTATAGGGGTACCAAACAAGTTCATAACTTTGGATTTTATGTATGGTATGACAACCTCACTAGATATAAATTCATCAGACTTGAAAGTCAAGTAGAAGTGATCACATGTGTTGTTCTAGCAAAACATGGAAGAAACTCCAAAAGATCTCTATTGTCCAACCAATCTCTCTCATTCTCCAAATGATCAATCACAAGAAAACAAGGAATGTCTCTAGTGAGCTCCTTTGTCACTCCTTGTAAGGATTTCATTTCCTATTGCTCCAATATCTTACTCCTACCTTTCTCTGGTTGTCTCATTACTCACATCCAACCCAAGAAATCAGGATAGCTTTAAATATTTTTGTCTACAGTAACAAGCTTCTCCACCAACCCACAATATCATCCTATACTTCTATGCAAATGTGTAAGCAAATTCCAACACTAACTAAGTTTCGCAAATCCTTTCTTCCCACATGCAATTCTTCTACGATATAATAAGCCTAAATCCTTATCCCTCTTTCCATACCTTGTTTTATGCAGTATTCCTTCATCGCATGCATCTACTTTACACATTGGGGATGAAGTGGAAAGTAATTGAATATTGAGAAAAATTGCAAACACTCAACCTTTGAGCCTACTTGAAAATTGCATTTTCACTTCATCACATCTACTTCAATTTTCATTTATTTTTCCTTTTGGTGTTTCTTTGCACCTTCTCGGGCAATTGTTAGTGGTAAATACATAGGTTCACCTTGGTTTTGGGAATATCCACTTGTTTGTCCCCTCTTACCCTTATCTTAAGAAAATACTATCTTATTTTATTTTTCAATATGGAAATCATTTCCTTCTTTTCATTATTTCTTAAAGTTAGAAATTTATGGGTGAATAGCTAGATTTGGTAGGTTTCGAGGTAAATTACAATATGAAGAATAAAATTATTATTTATTGGATTCTGATTTTTGACATTTTTCTTTTATAATAAGGAATTAAGTTTAATATTAATTTAAAATTTAATAGATATAAAATGTTAAGGTTTAAATAATTTTTCATATAAAATTTTAGAATTTAATAATGATTTATTTGCAAAATTAATTTTGAAAAGAAACATTATTGAATTATTATAGATTATGACTTTCAATATATATATATATATATAGAATATCAAGTCATTGTTAAAATTCAATATCTTATAACATTTTTTCCATATTTAATACTATATTTATTTTGACAAACTACAAATACCATATTACAATTCTATCTTCCATATTATGAAAATGACAATAAACCAACACTTATCTCACAACTTATCATTTCTAGCATGAGTAAGGAAAACTCACCTCTTACAAAATCATTATAATATCTTTCTCATCTCTATTATCTTTCTAAATAAGTGGCTTTAGATATATTTATATTCTATCTTCTGTATTATGAAAATGAGAATAAACCAACACTTACCTCGCAACTTATCATTTCTAGCATCAGTAAGGAAAACTCTCCTCTTACAAAATCATTATAATATCTTTCTAAATAAGTGGCTTTAGATATATTTATATTTTTTATATATTCTTTTAACAACAATTTTCAATTAATTTATGATTTTTTTCTTTTCTCTTTCCATCCTTCATTAACCTTTTTAACATCATTTATGTCCATTTTTTTGAAAATAAAAATATCTCATTATTTCAAATTAAATATTTATTTCATTATTAATTATTTATATGTTGAAATTTAAATATTAATTTAATTTAAGTTACTAATATTTTGTTTTGTTTTTGGAGTGATATTTTTTAATTTTTTTAAAGGTGTTTAAATAGTGGTTAATATTTTTTGAATCCCTTGATAGTTTGTCATTATCTCTTAAGTGTTTTCTACACTTCAGAGGTGTTTGTACTTTTCAATTTTTCATATTCACTTTTTATTTTTATTTTCAACCATTAAGATCATGTCTATATATATACTACTTTTCAATTTTTCATATTCACTTTTTATTTTTATTTTCAATCATTAAGATCATGTCTATATATACTTCATAGAACTTCTCTCTGGTAATAATTAAAATTGTAATACCATAGTAAAAACTAGATAAACAACTAAAAACTTAACAAAACACAGATGATAACATGTTAAAATTAGAGAGGGCATATCTCAGACTATGCCGGTTAAAAATTAAAGTACAACTCTATTACATGTTAAAAATGAGAGAAGATCAAATATGAGAAATCAACACGTAATAAGGGTTGTACTGTAATATATATATATATCTATATCTATATATCTATATATATATATATACAATAATTTAACTCCACTAATGTAATCATGATTATAACTACGAAGTTATAAAAATTGTCTTATGTTGAATGATATAACTCACTCTCAACTTTTCTAGCTGGTAGCTAAGATTTCTTGTTATATACTCTGTTTTTCCCACTTTAATTTTTTACACCTTTTGAACATCTGTGAATTTCTAATAAGGAAGCCTTCTATGTCTTCTTGTCCTTCACAAGTCCTTATAAGGAGCCAGCAACAATTATCATTGTTATAAGAAGAGACATGAATTTGAATATTTGGAAAATGATTTGCTTGAGTGTCCATCTCGGGGTTTAATATCTGCAATGTGAATCTCGATTGGAAATAAGACTACCAATGTCTAGAAATTCAAAGAACCCAAAATTTGCAACACATAATTGAATAATGGAATGGGAATGGGAAGAATAAGATGAATAGAACAGAACAAGAAATGGGTCTCCTGGTCAGGTTCTGGTAACATATGTTAAAACAGCTTACACAATAGGTGCTTCCATTTGTAGTTAATGCAATAGGCGCTTCCATGGAATAAAAACAGTAAATGCATATTATTTTTAACTTTATAATAGAGAGATAAATGATGTGCCCATTATCTGGTTATATCATTATGTTTTTAATTCCTACAAAATCATATTACACAAATATGGAAAGCTAAATGAACCCTAACACCGAGACCACATGCAATTCCATTGGCAGGGAACAACAAACATATGTGTAGCTTAAAAATTTGAAATTTTGATCTAAACTTCTTTTTAAATACCTAGGATTTTTCAGAGGCTGCAGATTCCCTTTCTAGAAAACATAAAAACTTCTAATAAGCCTATATTATAGATACCCCGATTCAATAAACAACAGATGGAGACATGGGCAGCAAAAGATTGAGGATGCTTGAATAATGTCCTTCAATGCCTTGGCCAACACAGTGAAGCAGCAGCCTTTTCCCAGAGGTTTCCAAATTATGGGCTCAGCACATAGAGGAAGCATCAAAGCCTGATGGAAGTTTGGCACCGTTCTAGTAGAAGAGGAAGTTCAGAGTTCAATTATTATGTTTCATGGAGGTGAATCTCTGTTTCTGAGATATTTTCAGGTGGGAAGAAGGGGTCCTAGGAGTCAGGCAAAGGAAAGAAGAATAATAGAAGGTGGGGGTCTCTTTGACCTTGACCATGGAGGAGCTGTGAAAACAAGGGTTTACTGGAGAACCTAGTAACAATAGCATGGAACAGAAGGTCTTTTATAGAAGAATTCCTGATGCAGGGAAGGCCAAAAAAGGGGGTCATCCAATTCAAAACCCAAAGCACTCTCTCCTGTGAAGAAGTATTTATGCCATGGCCATTACTGAGAAAGAAAAGAGGAATGAGGAGAGTCTGGAAGAACTGGAAAAATTTAGAACTTGGAACATTTAACGATGTAGATTGGGACCTTAACGAACACACCTTAGCATGACCTTAAAGATCATGCGGTGAGGAATAGCAATATACCCACTTTACGACTGAAAAAATGAAAAAATGGAGGACATGGGGATAAACCTGAATGTGCCAGACCTGGAAGCATTGGACTATTGCAAGGACTTTGAAGAAGTGGCCAATAGGCTTGACATGCTGCTGGATGAAATTGTCTACAAACCAGTTCACATAGAGGAGAAGGGAATCAATCCAACTCCAACTTAACTAGGTGTATGAACATGGCTCTCCTACTCAAACTATTTGTAGAATCTGTGTTATGTTTCGGGTAATTTTCTATGTATGCTTCAATGAATACCAACAGTAGCCCAAGTCTCGGGCATTCTGGTCTTATAGTTTATTGTAGTTCTGGATAAGAGCTGTAATAGATGATCTCTTTAGAATGAAGATGACCTCTCAGAAAATCATAGAGGCCACAACAAATTTTATACATAAGTATTTTGACCATCTCGGACCTGGATAATATTATTTACCAAAATAACAAGACATAAATGAGCATAAGGAAAAGTATACATTCATTATACGAAGCAACGGTTGAAAATTTCAAATCCCGTGATTTCATTTTGTACCACAACTCTATTAGCACCCTAGGTCCATATGCAGAAAAACAATGAACTCCCAGTGATGGTATCCTTCCAAATTCAGAATTGATTCTTAACTAATATTAGTTATAACTTATAAAAGAGTATTCACATGTTTGATTCTCCCATATTTCAACACACAACTTCAAATAAGCAACACTACACCTAATAAACAAAAAAAACCTAGCAAAATCCCATCGCATAACTATATTTAGGACATGGGTTCAAACTCATGGTATCCCATATTTGAAGTTTAATTGGTTTGTTGTGAATGGTGATCATGCAGACTCCGAACTTGACACCAATCGTCAAGTCATGGACTAGCTGAAAGCGTTTATCTGTGAATTGCAATAACAATTAGCTTGCATGATTTACCTATGCATGACATTAATCAAAACCTTAAAATCATCAATAAATTGATAAACTCAGAGGGTGTTAAAGACTTAAATTAATCAGCTCATAGGGTATTAAAGACCGGAAGTAATCAACTTGCAAGGTATTAAAGACTGAAGAGAATGAACTCAGATAGTTTTGTGAATTATCAGTGTCTCCGATTATGATATATTTGAAAAGATAAGCGTCATACATTTTCAAACTCCACAGATTCGAACCTGGGTACTCTGTCTTTGGTCTTTCGATTCAATTCAGTTGCACTATGTTCCACAAATGAAAGAGCTTAAATACATCTATGATGTGGTATATGTAAAGCATTAGTATACTGCTAGTGTTCTACATATATTTTCTCTCTTGGTCCAACATTAGTGGATGCATCTGCACAGAAAAATATTAAGCATGAAAAGTAGGGTCGGTTATCTCCAGACTGTACAATTTTGAATTGCAAATGGGAGTTCAAAATCCCACAACAGAAAGGAAATCAAAATGAAAAAAAATATCATTCCTGGAGTTGATCATACCTTGGAGTTTTAGATCTGACAACAAAAGGAAAATTAAACTAAACAAAAATCTCATTTGTTTAAAATGGAATATGTTAAATTGTAATAAGAAAATCATACCTGGGTTGCAATGCTGATTCATCACCTTTCCTCCTCAACCGTGAAGACCTTGTGCACAAAAAAGGAAGAGTTAAGATGCAGTTGAAAGGGCGTCGATACCAAACTTAAAAGAAAAAAGAATGACAAGCTATTAATCTAATAGCTCTTGCACAAGAAGCTTATGGCCTCTTTATGGGGGCATCAAGACTACTATGTGAAAAAATCATTGAAGCCGTGTTGTACAACTTTCATTGACCTAAAATTTCTCAGAACACTCTGTGACAAAGTTGAGGTAATAGCTTCGGCATTAAAACCTTCAACATCACTAGAGCTCAATTCTACTCCAATTCAATGCACAAGTTCAGGTAAAAATAATCATTACCGTGAAGAGGAAACTGAGGTCGATTACACTTACCAAACCAAGTACTGGGTGGAATAACTCTTACCAAAATAAATAAGAAGGGATTCGGCCCTGCGACCTCGGCTTAGCCCTTGTACTTGTTCTTTTACATTAAATATCACCAATGAAGCAGAAATTGCAATACAATATTACCCAAAAAATGCAAAATTCCATGCAGATCAAACAAAAAGATACATAAATATTACCCTCCTCCCGTTATTAGCGAAGTTTCCATTGCCATTAATAATAAAAGAAGGTGACCTGTGAGGCTGAGGGACGAACTCTTCAGCTAAAGGATTAATCTTAGAGAGTGAATCTACAAGCTACCGCATGTCGCCATTGAATCCGCCCTGATTTTCAACCAGTGGGATATCCGGGGTTTGTTTCCCGTAGCTCACCCCTTCAATAGTCACATTGTTCTCCACCAAGGCCATTGCGGTGCCTTAGATCCCTCAAAACCCTATGTTCTGCAGCCTTTGAAGATATGCATGGGTTCCCTAAAATTAAAGGGAAAGATGCACATAAGCCCCTAAATGAAGGGCGATTGGGTCACTGTGAATAAATCAATACCCAAGTCTAGCATCTCCAATCGAGAAAGCAATCCCAACTCTGGCACGAGCTTCCCTGGTGAAATATTGGTGTCCAAAACAAGCTCTTTAAGTTATGTGAGACATTGGATGCTAGAGTGAATCTCTCCAGTCAGAGAGTTCCCACTCAAGTCAAGATATTTTATCTTGGTGAGACCCCAAATTTCTCTTGGAATGTTTCCAAATAGAATATTGTTGGTCAAATTCAAAAGCTCCAAATCTTTAAGCTTCCCGAGCTCTGGAGAAATGAGGCCTTGTAGTTCCATATGTACAAGAGAGAGAAGTTACAGCATCCGCCTGTAGCTAACACCAGTCCACTCGCAGGCAGAGACGGTAACTTCGGGAGGACGCTATCCATGTCGTTAAAAATCACGACCTCGTAACTTCACGTGCATGCTATCTATGCTACCAAAAATAACTCGTAAAAGATAAGTTCGCTACAAAATGACTGCTGGTAAATTTGACGGAAATGGTGAACGTTTAAAAAAGCAAGCACGTGGCATCATTCGATAGGTTGCATGAGCGAGGAATCTTGGAACAGTGTCAAGGATTGTTTTTGGTTGAAAGAACGCCTACAGCGTAATAACAATATAATTATTCTTCCATTTTAAGTATTGCAATAGCATAACTACACTTTCTATGTTCTTTTTGCTACCCTTTTCCACACCTTTTGTCATGTACCTATTCACCATGTCCTTGGAAAATATATTTCTTCAAATTCTCGGAAAAAATACCTCCATGTATATTGATGTATGTTGAGAATGTCCAATTAGTTCAAATGTAAACTTGTATTACTTACTTACACTTTTTATTTTCTCTATTTTTTGTGTTTTAGAATATAGTGGTGGAGACACGTTTCTTTAACAACAATACACATGGTATGAAGAAACACCCTTCGTCAATCAAAAACGCTTTATTTCACCTTTTCCTCATTAGCATACCTTTTAAGTCACAAAAAAAGACAAGTAAAAAAGAAAACAAAATCTTCGGTATATATTTTGTACCTCATAAGTATACTATTTTTCTTTAAATTTAAATAAACATCCAATCAATGGCAACATTTGTTAAAATATTCCTTTTTTCGTTCCCCTCCTTTACTCAAATCCACCTTTGCGTAGATGTTTGTTCTGTCTAGATTGTCTTCTGATGAATTGTAAATCATCTATTTATGGCCTTTTTACATCACCTTTTCCCTCGAAGATTCTTGACTTTACCCTAGCTAACATATTTAAAATGAGGGGACCTCCCCCACCAACTTTTACTTTTCTTATTCTTCCTAAAAAAACCACAACAAACTCTTTCATAACCATTATCCACATATGTACAAACATTCTTATCCAAAAGAAAAAGAAAATGAACCACTGCAAGTTTATGAAGTGATAAACATTTATGTTCAACTTCTAATTAATATTGGTTCAACTAGCCTATGTATTTGTATGTTAATATCTAACAACAATACTTAAATTAATAATCTAACACCAACTTATATGTGTTACCCTTTCGTTATATAACAATAGTGTCATTGTTACATTTTAACTATGCCAAGAGTATGACTATACCTTCGATTATATAATTTTTTCCACCCTTTCCCTTAATTATTATCAACTCCCTGTTCATCGTGGCATTGGACTAGAGATTTGTTCATAATTTGAGGAAACAAATTTGACACATATCACATTTTTCATCCATGAATGGTGTCAGCAACACACATATTTACAACACACATATTTACAAGTCAACATACAACCTTGAATCTTGTTGGCATTTTCCCCCACACCCTAATCATACACACCATATTTAAACTATACTAAAATATATTCTTATACATAACATTACTATATAATATACATTAAAAAAATATGCTCCTATACCCATTATTCCCATGCCCATTTCCATCACCCTTGATTCCTTCACCAAAGCCCCCCTTAACCCCTTTTCCTGACGCCTTTTCCAAAATCATCGGCTCCATAGCTTGCGCACAACCCTACTAGCCTGCCCCTTCTTTTTCTTTGGACATTCCATATGAGCCTTTCACACCCTATAACCTTCAAACCTTCATTTTTTTGTAATACATGTGTATCCTTATCTTTTAACCATCATTTCAATATAGTGTCACTTTTGATTATTTATTCTTCCCTTTCATTTTCTTTACATAAATGTTTGTTGTTTCACTTTCCCCTCTCAATCTACAGGTTTATAAATTTCTCACTATACTTCTTCATCAACAATTGGTCACTTTCATTAATGAGCATGGCATTGACTTAATCATTTCAGTTCCCTTTGTTATACATTCAAATCATACAAATATTTTAGATTGAAACTGCTAAATATGTCCAGGACACAATCTTGCGATACCGAACTGCAATATATGATGGCACGCACCTACAAGGTTTGATGTTTACCTCATAGTTTAATGGTCTTGTTGTTGATGAGATATTTCACATGATATCACTTGTACACCTCACAAAGTGTACCTTCACAACTCTTAGAAATTGCATGTAAGATTCCATCATGCTTTACTTCTCTATCATAAATACTTACTTGTCGCCCCCACATCAAAACCACTATCTTGGTATGTATTGGTTTTTATTTTCCCTATAGGACTGTCATCTTGGAAGACTTGGAACTCATTGCTTCTTCAACAATATTTATCAACCATCCGATCCCTTTACCTCTTCCCTCGGGTCTCCAATCTAGAACCCCCTCATCACCATCACAAGAACCACCTCTCAAAAAACAATGCATACTCACACAAATTCCTTCATATTTGTTGTGAGGAAAATGCACCTATAGTTCAGGGGAGAAACTACCAACTTACAGGTATGAAAGATACACCAACAAATGTTCTGCAAGTACAACAAATAAGTGAAGAGATTAAGGTTAGAGATATACACCTTATTCAGAAGGTTGATCCAAGCTTTCTCTTCCTTGCTCTTCAATGCCATTCAGTGTCGCAATGCCGACACTTGCAAAACAACTTGATACCTTTCTCAAATATATTTGACTACATATATAAGACTGATATCCATGACATGATAAGACATCAAACTATAATCAAACAGAAATCAAATCTAAGACACACATAAATAGGTCATCTTTGGAAAGGAAAGAACGTCTGATATTTATTAATGAATGAAGCAAGTATATCAAATTATACCTTCCTTCAAGCTTGGCACTTCACGAAACCTAGATTCAAGGTCTCCTGCTTCTGTTCTCCAAGGATCCTAGCCTCTAATCAACTATGCTAGGGTTTATCAGAAACTAAGGCACAAGAGAGGGGGATGAGGGTCTCCATTCCTCCAGCATAACATTGTTATAGGATTGGTCCCCTCACATGGCCCTTCTACCTTCCTTATATAGTCAATGAAGGAGAGGAAAAGTAGTTATAACCAATCAGGAGGTTTCCAAACCAACTCATTTCTACCAAAATTCAAGATTTTGACTACTTCAGGAAAGTGCCCTGCTCTTCCTACTGCAAACCAGCGCATTTCTCAAGGTGTGCGCCACTTTATTGAAGCAGAGTTGCATATTCTTTAGGGTGTGCTCTACTTTATTGAAGTGGAGTTGCATATTTTCCAAGGTGTGCACAATTCTATAGGCATAAGAATCGTGCACACATCCTAGTATGCCCTACTCTATGCATAGGAAACCAACGTTTTTGGAGAAAAATGGCCAAAAACAGGGTTTTCTGATGATTTTCAGGAGATGGTTTGGTTTGGAAAAATGTTACTAAGGGTTATAACCATGAAATGGGCCAAGAGTGAGGTAATTTGAACCATTTTTAATGTCCCAAATGACCCTTCAATCGAAACGTGTCCTGTTGTGTGACTAAACTTGATCTCAAGAAGTGTCGTCATGCGACCAAGTGATACAAGCGTCGTCACAGATGGAGAAGTGTCATTTTAAGCTATAATAGATGCTCCCTAATGTATGAGGTCAGAGGGAGTGAGGGAAACGATGGCCGAAATACATTATAAATAACAAAGAGTTGAATCATGGAGGAATCGGAGAAACCAAGAATCATAGGCTCAAATGACGTACCTGAAAGCAAAGGCAATGCAAGACAAACTTATCCTTGGGGTAACTGTCCATGGTCAAATAGTGGAACATGACGTCCAAGAGGATACAATAATGATCCAAATACTGATGCATATATCATGGCCACTAAAATACAAGCGTGGATCCATGAGGAACATAAGTGTAAACATAGCCACATAAATACAAGGTGGATCTATGTCAAAACTAAAGAACATAGCCATAGAGAACAAGCTGGATCTAAGTCTCATCAAGATCCAAAAAGAGTGTGGCTCAGTCTTGTGCAACTTGGGCGATAACATAAATGAGGTGATGCTATTGAGGATCCCAAGGTCTTCATCCAAAAACAATCCAAGGTACAAACCTATCCATGCGAATAAATGAGTTGATGTCGAACATGGGAGATATCGTTTGATTACCGGTCATTGATGTATACCATTAACAAATGCGAGGGTGTCCACCAATAATGAAAATGGAACCCAAGGTACCTAGTACATTCAATCAAGTGCGAATAAATGGTCTTGTTGTCGAACACTTGAAGAATCCATTGGATAGGAGACATTGATGTATTCCCATCTATCGAATAGCGAGGGAAACTGCCACTAATGACTGCAATCCCCAAGGTACTAACCGAAACTCTAAACTTCATTCCCAAAGCACAATGAGTTGAAGTCGATGGGAAGAAGTCTGTTGGAAGGGAGGCCTTAAGGCATCCTCCATTATCCAACACGAGGGACACTCAACAGGTATGAGCTCATTTGGAGTAGGACTGGACACATGATGAAACATACGGACACCAAGGAATGGCCGACGCATGAGGTCAAGGCAACTGCAGAATGGCCGACACAGGTTATATCCTTGAAAAGTGAGCACGACACAAGAGTGACTTAGACAGCTTTGAACACAAAGAGACCACAATGCAAATCTGCAATGTAGGAGACATTAACAGATTCTTCATATGATTGGAAGACTAACCAAACGGAGGAGTAAGAACTCTGAGATCAGGTTTATCCTAAGGCCAACACTAGAACCCAACTTGTTTGATAGACTCAAAACAAGTGCTTTGTTCAAGGAGATAGTAGACTTGCTTCCATCATATTGAAATATATTTTAACATTCTTCCCTTCTCTTTCCTTTTTCATTTTTTAACGAGCTTGACAAAGAACTAAAGCATGCTTGACGGTATTTTCATATTTAAGGAGTTTGAAAAACCTAGAAGAAAACTCCTGATACACCTATCTGTGGATTTTATATCGAGCCCGGATTGGTCTATGCTCGGCAGTGTTTTCTTGCTTATAGAGTTGAAAAACTTAAACAGTCCTCTATCAACCATCTCGTGGATTTCACATC
Organism: Larix kaempferi; assembly: GCA_027924585.1. Taxonomy (NCBI): domain Eukaryota; kingdom Viridiplantae; phylum Streptophyta; class Pinopsida; order Pinales; family Pinaceae; genus Larix; species Larix kaempferi. Next base: position 5,950,615 of record BSBM01000278.1, on the reverse strand, counting down.
GAACCCGAGTAGGTGAATGCTCTCTTGGTGTTTTCACATTTTGAGAGTCTGAAAACCCTAAAGACAACTCCAAAGGTCCTTTTTCGTAAAGTTAGTCTCCTTCCCTGAAAAAGTGTAAAATAATGGAAGAAGAACTCTTCTAGCGCATACCATAGTATACCTAGAGTATACCTTTTCCGTAAATTATCCACCAAGGCCTGGAAAAGGGGTAATTCTATACCTAAATAGATGTCAATTCAGTTATTTTAACGAGCCTGAAAAGACAACTATGCTTGGAAAACTTTTCCTATTTAAGGAGTCTGAAAAGGGATTAAAAGAACTCCATAGGGATCTTTTCCATAAAGGTTTAACGAGTCTGAAAAAATAAACTCGTGACCTCCTTACTGTTTTTAACGAGCTCAAAGGAGATACAGGAAAAATGCTCATAACTTCCTTACTGTTTTTAATGAGCTCGAAGTGAAGATGAAATAAATGCTCATAGCCTCCTTACTGTTTTTAACGAGCTCGAAGGAAAGGTGGAAGAAATGCTCAAAACCTACTTACTGTTTTTAACAAGCTCGAAGTAAAGGTGGAAGAATGCTTGAAATGGGAGGAGATGAGTGTCAGGGACATGCGAAACTAGCTCCAAGCACATGGAACAAAGCTATACCTAATGCAAGGAACATGAGAAAGATAAGGACACTCAGGGTGTGTCTCCTCTAGGTAAAAGGTGTCAAATGATGAAGGCAAAATGATACAGGGCTTAGCAGAAATGAGATCAGAGATGGAGGCTTATACAACGAGCTAAAAGCGTGGAAGCTGGAATCAAGCTCATTAGCACAAGTGAGATCATAACAGATGCATATGTAACTTGAACAAAAAGATGGGAGCCTTATTAGGGATGGCCAAAAATATATGAGGAAGAAAGATATGAGGCTTCTTCTCAAAGTCATGGTAAATCTAAAAAGGCTCCCAAGCCTATGAGAAAAACTCAGCATGGGCACCGGAATGGCATAAGGGTGCTGACTAGGGTGACCCATGTTAGGTAGGCTCTGTTGTCAGACTGGTGCACAATGCATAAAGAGATGGCTAACACACCAATATCCAACAGGTTCGACCCTATGGCGAATTCGGATGGAAAAAGGTTCAAATGCAACATAACAGTGGGGAAGACTAAACCTATATGCAAAGTTTCGAATATACCTGACATGGTCGCACAAGGTGTCGAAAATAACTAGTAAGAAAGTATAAATCCAGCTAAGAATCATGTCTCCAAGAAACATTAGTACCAAGATCATATCTAAAACATATGTAAAGAAAGACCCGATACAAGTCACTGTGGTAGAAATACTTTCAACTTCACTATTATCAACAGCAGGCATAAACAAGGCAGAGTTTTCAAATGAAGACTCTATGGTACCCAAGCCCGAGGACTTACAATCAACAAGATCGATTTCAGGATGAAGATCAAAGTTGAAGGACATGATGGAATCTGTAGAAACAAATTCATCATCACGGGATTTGAAAATTCTAGAAGCAAAATCAAACTTAGCAGGAACACGATTTGTGGATCTATAGGAGAGTCCAAAGACTTAATAGTAGGAAGATCAGACTTTAAGGTCAAACCGGGGATGGACATAACTGTGATTGGATCAACATCCAAATGAATGGAAGACTATACTATGGACTCTAGGAAAACTTCATCAGAAGGAAGTATATCGTCCCAGATAGAACACATATCTAAACATTCAGATGGAGGCGTCACTTGGTCAAAAGCTGGGACTGAGTCCCGAGAAGGTAAGCATGAACTCAAAGACTTCTTCTTAGTAGTAGTTGAAATCAAGGAACAATATGCCGCATAAGTCCCATGTGACATAGTAGTGCCTAATGACAAGGGATCAGACTGGTCTACAGTTGGGTAATAAGGAGGATCAACGAATGCAAGCTGGTCGATAGCGACGATGCTTTCGTTATGAGGAAAATGCATCACACGAAAGAGCGTAGACACCACAGCATGCATAGCATAAACGTAATCAATCCCGAGGATCATATCAAAGTCCACAGGGTCCTTTAAAACCATAAAATCAACTAAGATTGTTTTTCCACCCAAAGTAACAGGTGCCTGAGGGAGGAATCCGACCGGTTCACTAGGTCTTTTATCGAAGGTCAACGGCCAATTAACAGCTGGAATAACATTAGGGAAACCGAAATCTCTCCAAGCATAAGCGGACAAGATACTAACAGAAGCTCCTTCATCTACAATGCATCGATCAACCGTATGGTTCCTGATATCAACCTTTATCTGGAAAGGTGTCGAAGAAGGAAGACGAGGTTTGGCTGGACTATTCCAATCAAAGGAAATGATCCTAGGGCTTGGTAGGGATTCACATGGCATAGATGAATGACCCCCTTTTTTAGTAACATCCAAACTGGTAATGCAGAAGACTTCAGGGATAGGCGCATCAGTCTCCAAAGGACTGAATGGATCGGTCAAAGATTGCATCGATTCGATCACTTCACTCTCCGAAGGAAGAGTGGGGTCGACCAAATATTGCATTGATTCAACCACTTTATCAACCAAAGGTTGATCTGACTGTAGGGAATCTATAGACAACTTAGGAATAGAAGTTCCTTCAGACATGGACCACACTCTTTGTGCCTCTGGAATGGCAGGGAGTCGGTGAGTAAGGTGATCTTCCTTACAAAGTTTACAAGGGAACTTTGGTTTCCGTCCTATAGGTTGAGACTCCTTTACAACATCAGTACTCTCACCATGACTAGCATTGGCTGACAACTTGCCCCTAGCATGACTTGCAGTGGCTGGTTGCTCAGAAGCAGAATATTTTTGAACTAAGGACCACACTTTTTGCACTTCTAGAAGTACAGGGCACAAGTAAGTTGGTCTCCCTCACAAAATTTGCAAGGGATCTTACACTTCTGTTTATTGGGTTTGTCGACAATGTCAACTCCCTCAGCATGACTTGCAGTGGCTGATCTGGTGTCTCCAGTATGACTCATAGGAACTGGTGGCTCATTATTAATATGACTAGCAGTGATCAATGACGCGTACTCAACATGACTGATAGTGGTTGAAGACAAACTTTCAGTGTGATTTTCAGTGACAAAAAATTTTCTGCCAGCATGACCTCCAGAGGCTAGGTAGGTGCCCCCTACATGACTTGCAGAGGCAGGGTGCTTGCCCCCAGCATGACTTACAGAGGCTGGGTTGCTGCCCCCTTGTTTTGGCATCTTCTTCCTATTCTTCCTCCATCTATTTCTTTTAGACTGCTGGTTACTAGTATTGCTACTTTCGCCACATGAGGTAGAAGGAGGAGGAGAAGATGTTACTGGCAAAGAAAGCACAGGGTTCTGATGCTCTTAATTTGAGGTTCTCACAAAAGAAGTGTCAGGAGCATGCAAGGCATTCAGAGTGGAGAACAACCAAACCGGCATCCCAATAGTGAATCCAGGAAGATTCAGAGTAGCCATTAAGGGAGTACCAATGTTTCCAATGAATGGAACAACAAAAGGATCCCCTGTAACAGGGGTACCTTGATTAGTGCTCGCTGAAATGCTAGACATAGTTTCCTACTCAAATGAGCAAGAAGTTCTCTAAGGAAAACTAAGACAAGTAGCACAAAGAGAACACCACTAAAAAAGGTCCTAGGTAAATCAAACCAGGAAAACTAATGCCTTCCAAAGAAGAGTATGGGATGATGAGGGCCCAGAACAGATCAACGAAGGAAGAAGAACAGTTACCCGGGGTCCATAATACAATGACTAAGGGTGCAAGTGTTCGAATCACCCAAACGCCCTCCCAAAGACCTCCAAGGGATTTTCTCCCACGTCTATCCTAGGTACATCAGATATAACCCTCCGCCGTCACCTGTGTATGATCCTATGGTCAGATACTAAGGATACCACCACACCAAAAACTCCTGGGGGAACAGTATCTAGTCGAATCAGAAGGCGTGGGCAGGGTAACTGAGCCCGAAACTCAAAAGAGTCCCCAAACATGATCCAATCCTGGTATATGCTCGAAACAGAAAGTAGGAGGTTTATTCCCAACAATCTGATCTCACAAGACCTACTGCATAGATCCCAGGCAAGCTTTGAATGAGGTGGGTTTACCTGTGATAGTTGAACTACGATTTTTGCATAATGTGTGATCTTGGGTGGTTTAAGGTGTTTTAAACCCAAGATCCTAACCAAGACTAGTTGGTGAATAGTGTAACCTAGAAAAGAAAATGTTACTAGTACATTTTATTAGGGTTCATTTTAAAGGTTACTTGCTTACTCAAAAAGGTAGTGGGTGTGTGAGAGTGGTTATAAGAGAGCTAGAATACTGAAATGAAATGTTTACCACTAAACAAATCTATTCTTTTCAATGCAAGTCTTAAAGATATGATCTAGAATGCATATGCAAATGCAATTTTTAGTCTTTCGAATGCAAAAAAGGGTTAAAATAAAGTCTAAAAGTACAAAATTAAATTCAAAACCTAAGAATGCAGCTACTCAAATAAATAAGTATGCAAAAGAAATTTTTTTCTTTTTGATGCAAAGCACTCTTAAATCCTTTAAGCCACTTGCAAGGTACTCGACTTAGAAAATAAATCAAAATTTTTATGCTTTCCAAAGGTGAGAAACAAAAACTAAAATTGAAAGTAACCTACTATCAAAGCAAAAGCAAAGAACTTTCAGGTTTCCTTATTGAAACAGTAAAAGCAACCAATATGACTTTCAGATTCATATTGATGTAAGCATGCCAACCATTGGGAAAAGAGTACGAAACCTACTTTTAGACCCAAACAAAGCAAATTACCTACAAAGAAGTATGGTTTGGTAAAGTCAGGTCTGTACATAAACAGTGCAGTCCAGGATAATTTTTAGGGGCGAAATTTTGCCAATTGGCTATTTATTTGGTTTTTTTTCAAAAAATAAATTCGCTATTTGGTCATTTTTAGTCTCTAATATCACATATATATACATAAAATATGTCTTTTTATCATAATTTTCACCAAACTTTACAAATTTTAGTAGTAAATCGTATGTTTCATATTTGATATTCGCCTACCTATCTATATATATGTTTTTTTCAATACAAAATAATTGCCTAGAATACTATACTTAAGTATAATATTATAATCCTTAAAAAATACCTTGGTGCAGTCAAGGTCCTGAACAACAACAAAGACACCTAAGCTTTCACTACAAAAAGAAAACTAAAAGCATAAGGAAGGATAAGAAACCAATCTAAAGAGAAATTTCACTCAAATAGATACAAACAAGGTTAAGTAGACTCAATAGGCTTCAAATCCAGTGGAAATGGAGCAAGTAGATTTAGTCAGATTCAAATTAGGGTACAAAACACCAAACTGGTCCACAACCCCCCAACTTGGGTCCACAAGCCCCAAAACTTTCCAAACAAGCCCAAATTGATCAACGGAGGTTCAAATCATGAACATAGGATCAGTACAAGGATGGGAGACCACTTACAGTGGTTTAAATCAGACCTAGGGTCATCGGGGACCCCAAAAAATGCAGCCACAGCCCCCCCAAAATAGGTCAAAACCCAAAAAACTCACTCCCAGAATGTGTGTGCTACTGTATATGAGGAAGACTAGTGCACAAAACAGGGGAATGCGCTACTGTGCTTCACAACAGTAGCGCACATGTGGCAAAAGTTCAAAAAATAGGGCAAAAACCCCCCAACTTGGGTCCACAAGAGTTTGCAAGGGCTAGGAAGGGTCTGTAAGAACCAAGGAGGGTCAAACAAAGCCTAATAATTGATTCTAATCAATAAATTGAACAAAGACCTTCAAACAACACTAAAGAAATGACCTTGGATACCCCTAAGCAGATAGGCTTTCCCCAACGGAGTCGCCACTCGGTTGTGAGGAAAATGCACCTATAGTTTAGGGGAGAAACTACCAACTTACAGGTATGAAAGATAGACCTACAAATGTTCTGCAAGTACAACAAATAAGTGAAGAGATTAAGGTTAGAGATATATGCACCTTATTCTGAAGGTTGATCCAAGCTTTCTCTTCCTTACTCTTCAATGCCATTCAGTGTCACAATGCCCACACCTGCAAAACAACTTGATACCTTTCTCAAATACATTTGAATACATATATAAGACTGATATCCATGACATGATAAGACATCAAACTATAATCAAACAGTAATCAAATCTAAGACACACATAAATAGGTCATATTTGGAAAGGAAAGAACATCTGATCTTTATTAATGAATGAAGCAAGTACATCAAATTATACCTTCCTTCAAGCTTGTCACTTCACGAAACCTAAATTCAAGGTCTCCTGCTTCTATTCTCCAAGGATCCCACCCTCTAATCAACTGTGCTAGGGTTTATCAGAAACTAAGGCACAAGAGAGGGGGATGAGGGTCTCCATTCCTCCAGCATAACATTGTTATAGGCTTGGTCCCCTCACATGGCCCTTCTACCTTCCTTATATAGTCAATGAAGGAGAGGAAAAGTAGTTATAACCGATCAGGAGGTTTCCAAACCAACTCATTTCAACCAAAATTCGAGATTTTGACTAGTTTAGGAAAGTGCCCTACTCTCCCTACTGCAAACCAGCGCATTTCTCAAGGTGTGCGCCACTTTATTGAAGCAGAGTTACATATTTATGAAGGTGTGCGCTACTTTATTGAAGTGGAGTTGCATATTTTCCAAGGTGTGCACAACTCTATAGGCATAAGAGTCATGCACACATCCCAGTATGCCCTACTATATGCATAGGAAACCAGCGTTTTTGGAGAAAAATGGCCAAAAACAGGATTTTTTATGATTTTCAGGAGATGGTTTGGTCTGGAAAAATGTTCCTAAGGGTTATAGCCATCAAATGGGCCAAGAGTGAGGTAAATTCAACTATTTTTAATGTCCCAAATGACCCTTCAATCCACAAGTGTCCTGTTGTGTGACTAAACTTGATCTCAAGAAGTGTTGTCATGTGACCAAGCGATACAAGTGTCGTCACGGATGGAGAAGTGTCATTTTAAGCTATAACAATATTCCACCAATCGAACACATATTCCTATTAGATCATTGAGTCCACACAAAACAACCTCGACCATCAAGGGATGAATAGAAGAAAAAACAAGCCTACGCACATTAAAAAACAAACAAGGCAATGAAAAAGTATTTGGCTTAGATGTTGCTGACCATTATTTGGGGGAGATACATATAACTTGTTTTAATTATTCTCCAAGCACATTTTACAAGAAAATATATATTTTCCATGTCTATCTAATCTCCAAAGGAACTATCAAATATGGAAACAAAATGTTTAGTTACTTGGATAACGACTGGGAGATCTTCTTCCATCCAACCTCCCTTGTTCAAAAGTTCCTAGAGGAATGTACAATTATTCCCCAACAAGATTTCACATTCAAATCAATCAATGAAATAAAATCAACATCTTCCATCTCCATTGTTGATATCATTGGTCCGGTCACTAACACATCATGTTGAATGTGTCTTTGCAAACATATCATTGTTGAATGTGTCTTTGCAAACATAGTTACATGTTCCTATGTAATATTGATAGTAGGATTTACTATTATTCTATTTGTTTTAATTAAGAAAGTTTACTATTTATACTTTGGTTTGTGTGAATCTCATCTATCAATTTGGTGACCTAGAAATATTATATTATAGGATGTCTTTAGTATTATTCTATTTTTTTTTAATTTGAAAATAAAATAAATCTCAACAATTTCTTATTAAGTTTGGTAGGGAGATTAAATTGAGAGGAAAGAAAGTAAACATATATAAAATCTTCTCTATTTGTAAGAGTACAGTTTGGCTAAATACTCTTTCTAAATACATCTAAGTACTAGTGGAGAATATTAGAGCTAATACAATCTATGCCTTGATGCAAATTTTATCATTGAGTGCTTTTATTGTGATGAATCCATGCATGGATTATCTTCCATATTGATAAAATTATTCCTTGATTAAACTTGTCAAATAGGGAAAGTGTTTCCTTCTTACACTTCATTCCATCTAGGTTTATATATTTCGCTGGTGTTATCTTGAAAGATCGAAAGTGCTATGACTATGTAATGGGGATGCTTTCATTAATAACGAATCCTTTGATTAATCCCTTTTAACTATTTAGTAGTGAGATTGGAATACATACCATGTATTTGGTTGTGTGTTCCTTTCTCATTGCAAGTATATCCATCGTAACTTTACATTTATAACCCCATGCCCCTAATGGTTTCTAGACACTGATCCCACCATTACCGATCTATATAAAACACCATTTGTAACCTTGTTTTGCTAAAGTATATTTCTCCTTGAGCTTTCACAATAAGCCTTTAGCAATTCTATTCTTAGGGAATCCCCTCTTGTACTAGAGGAGAACTAGCTCACTAAAGTGTAGAAAAAGGTGGTAAGGTGACAATGGCCCCCTCTTAGTTCAACCTAAGTTCTTGCTTGTGTTGTAGGGATTCACCACAAGAAGTGAGAGGTTAAGTTGTAATCAAGTATTTTATGTAAGGGGAATTCTGTTGGCATTTGTGTTGTCATTGATGTCAACTAAGCCTAAGTTTGATATGATGATAAGATTTGAAGGATGCATTGAAGGGTTCACTATGTTGAATACTCCATGCCACTTTGAAGAAGTATATCTAACCTTCATCTAAGTGTTTGAATAAGGAGGGTTTGAAGAAGGATGCATTGAAGGGTTCACTATGTTGAATACTCCATGCCACTTTGAAGAAGTATATCTAACCTTCATCTAAGTGTTTGAATAAGGAGGGTTTGAAGAAATTGGTTGAAGTTAACAAGAATCCCTTTTGTATTTATAAGTTTGGGTTAGAGGTACACTTATATGTTAGGATATTTTACTACTCCATCCTTTTCCTACCTAGCATTATTTCATTTTCCTAGTAGTTTATGATGTCATTTCCCCCCTAGTGGTGTGTAGATGTCATCTAGGATCTATCTACCACCTTCTGAGCCCTTCATGCATCATTTTAGGACCACTTTAGTCAGTTCCCTATTTTATAGGAACCCACTGATTGTTCTAGTGTAGTCCACCTGAGTTAGCTGACTCTTGTGGGGGGTTAGAGCTATGGATGCCACTGATTGTGGCCTCATGTGCCCATTTCTAACTTACAGGCATGACAAAATCACTATTGTGCCCTCCTTAGTTAGTTAACTAATTGTGACTTCAGTTAGCTGAGTTTAGGTTCAATTCAGTTGATTTTGAGTCTTCCGAAGCACTCCAGTGGTGATAATCCCTATGCTATACCAACTGAGGTTCAAATTATCCTGTGTGATTCGAATTCTCTCCATTGTATCATCATTGTTTACTATACTGATGATTGGATCATGCTACATTATTCTGCTCCTATCTGAGTTCTGCTGCATAGTTATTTCTTTGCTCTTTTTTACTGCAATTTTCACTCTTATTTGACTTTTATGCTCATTCTTTCTCTGTGAGGTATACTCAGCTCTTAGATATGCTATGACTTAGAATTTCACATGGTATCAGAGCCATTTATTTTAGGATGAGCATCTGCTTTCAGTAGTGCACCAGAATCCTTTGGATTTCCACAGCAAATCCTGCTGCCATTGCATTGAATTCATTGGAGAAATCCAATGAGGTCTATCCAGGTGTAAAGGATCCGGAAAAATGTGGCTACTTTCCTAAAGAAGTGCTCAGTAGTAGTCTATATCCAAAATTGAGAGTTTTTGCAGGTTATTCAAAGTTTTTGAGTGCAGTAGCAGTTGCAGTAGTTTCACCTTGTATTCACTCTAGCAGTTCTAATGGACAATTTGAACTCTCCTGTCTCTCCCAGGATCCTAACACCCTTCAATTACCTTGATTGGAGGGATGATATGGAGATGGTATTGCGCAACAAATCATTGTACAGGGTAACATTGGGGAAGGATCCCAAACCACAATCAGCTGTGGAGAAAGCCAAGTATCTGAATAGATTGGATGAATCATTTGGTTTCATGTGTATTCATATTTATAGAGATCTACTCTTCCACCTCAATTGATTGAATACTCCAAGAGAATTATGGTTGAAGTTAGAGACCCTCTTCGGAAAACAAGATGAGCTAAGAGGCCATATTCTAGAAAATGAGTTGATTTCTCTTCAACCAAGCAGTTTCGAGACCATTCAACAATTCTTTTCAAAATTCAAATATATGGTTATGAAATGAAAGCAATGTGGCATTGAGAAGAAGGATGAGAAGCTGGTGCTATCCATTATGAGCAAGATAGGTCCTGAGTTCTCCATCTTTGTCTTTACCTTCCATTCTGGGCGAATGTTAATCCATGGCTAGAAGATTCTCTCCTTAGATGTTTTCATTGAATCTCTCATCCAAGAACAAGACAAATTGATCCATTTGGGTGCCTTGAAGGCCTCCAAAGATCAAGCTCTTGTGGCTGGAGAAGAAAAAAGTGTGAATGGAAAGGGGGAGCACAACGGCAAGAAGAAGAGGCAATCTAAAACCAAGAAGAATTCCAATTCAAGTCCATCAGAAGAATCCTCCAGCTCCAAGAAGGACAAACAAAAGGGATTTGATAAATCCAAGTGTTCCTATTGCAAGAAAGGAAACAACCCAGAGAGATCTTGCATGCATTAGAAGATAGATCAAATGAACAAGCTTCTTGAACAACACAACATTGCCCTCCCAGAAGGTGCAAGAGAGACTGATTATGGAAGTGAGTCTGATGGTCATGAGAGATTCCATGCATTGAAGGATGGATTTTCAAAATCACAAGCCCTCCTCATAGATTTAGTAGCCTCAAACCACATGGTTTCCTTCAGAGAATCATTTTCTTCTCTAGATATCAAAGATGGTCCGATTATTCACATGGGAGATAACTCTCAGATCTCTGCTGAAGGGAAGGGAACAATACATATGGAGCATGGAAGTTCAAAAATGTTCTATTTGTGCCTTCTTTGTCATCAAATTTGTTGTATGTATATTGAATGACTCACACAGGTTCACCGAAGAAAGTGTTATGTGGTCTTGACACAATTGAGATTGCAGAGATCTCTACTGGGAAGATTATAGCGAAAGGGTTTGCAAACCATGCCTCCAAGGAATATGAATTCTCCCCTTTTTTCCATACTCTCTTCCTACCCCATTGGAATCTGATGAATATCAGAGTGATATCTCTTCTAATTAAGATGAGGATCAAGATCTTGATGTTGAGAATAAAGTTCAAGGAGATTCAGATCCATATCCAACACATGCTCCCAATCCATAGCTAAGGCCAATATGGGCTCACAAAGTCCTTCTAGCTGCTGGGAACACAGTTTGGGATCCATCTGACCATAGAACCACCAGATCTTAGTATCATGAAAAAAATGCACTATGTTATGTAGATCCACTTCTCTCAGAGAGCTGCTACATGATGGTGGGGTTTGATCCACAATCTCTTGGAGAGACTTTCCATGGTGGGGTTTGATCCACAATCTCTTTGCCTAACGCATCTGTTTACAGAAGATCCATTCTCAAAAATGAAGAGATTTGTAGACAAATACAAGAATTAATCGACAAAGGTCACATCTGACCTAGTTCCTCTCCTTGTGGAAGTCAATTCATCCTAGTTCCGAAGAATGACGGGACTTGGTACATGTGCATCGACTATAGAGCTCCCAACAAAATATTGGTGAAGAATCGGTACCCTCTTCCATGAATAGACGAGCTCATTGACTGTCTGAAAGATGCTAAATTCTTTACTAAACTCGACCTCAAGTCGGGATACCATCAAATTCCAATCGATCCCTCAGATGTGTGGAAAACTGCTTTCAAGACCAAGGAAGGATTGTTTGAATGGTTAGTCATGCCTTTCGGCTTAACCAACGCACCTGTGACCTTCATGCGACATATGGATAACCTTCTTCGACCTTTCATCGGAAAATGGGTTATTGTCTATCTCAACGATATATTTATTTTCAGTTGAGCACGGGAAGAACATGTCGGACATCTTCGACAAGTCCTCGACACTCTCCAGCAACATCGACTCTATCTAAATATAGACAAGTGCTCTTTTGTGATGACCAGCATCAAATATTTGGGGTATGTAATTGACTCTGTAGGCATTCACGTCGATCCAGAGAAAAGTACAGATCCTCAAAGATTGGCCCATTTGTTACAACGTAATTTTCCACCCTATGAGTATCAGCACTCTTTGGCCTTCAGGATCCATTTCACTGATTCAGACTCATTTTATGTCCTCCAGAAACATATTTTTTCCTATTTTGTTTCCTGTCCGTGAGCTGTTCGACTTTAGCTCGCGTACATGTGAGCTGTACCACTATAGCCCTCGGGTACCAAGTAAAATGGTAAAAATCACTAGAAAATTACTTTTTACTCCCAAAAAGTGGTCTTAGGGTGACCTTTGGCCCTCCATATGCCCTGAAATGCCTCGATGTTCCTTTCACTTACCTTTGAAAGGCTATATATTGAGCTCATATGGTATGTGGAAGGGAGGAGAAAGAGAAAGCAAGATAACTCTAGTGGATTTTTGCCTTAACTTGAGTCTACACTCATTGATCCTTGCAGTCATGAAATTCTTATGTTCACCTCCCAAACTCCTTTCATAGTTTGAGTTTTCCATAGGATGGAGGATTGAAGTGGTGGAGGCACAAGTGGAGAGACCCAGTTCTTGGTTCAGATTGGTTGTCGGTAAGAGGTCGTATATTGTACTTCTTGTTATTCATTAATGGAAATACTCATTTTCTCGTCCAAATTGATATTGTGAATATTAGTAAATTACATTGGGTTATATTTGCTTATGATATCATGGATCATGCTATTGATTGTGCTAATGTCTTTCACATATTATATGCACTTGCTTGTACTTGTTGTTGAGATAATCTGCAGGTTCAAGTGTAGCAGTTGAAAGCTCAACGAGGATCTACTTCAAACATCTAGTTGAAGGTTGGTCTTTTCTCCATTTTCTTAGCATTGTCATTTTTATAGCATTGCATTGAGAATTGAGTCATTTTCTGGTAGTCAGCTGTCTGTTGTGGTCTGCCCCAAGCGATAGGAAGTTTTCTCTATAACAGAAATGGCAACTCCACTGGGGAGAACATCCATTTTTGAGGATTTTTAGGCATTTATCCCTTTTTAGAGTTGTTGTTTGTCAAAGCTCTGTGTCATTGATTGGCCATTAGGATACACTATAGAAAACTAGTCTTTTCTGGGCTATTGGACTCTTCTTTAGTTCATTTTTCCTTCCATGTACGTGGGTGAGCCTAGTTCTACCCGCATCTACTCACTTTTGCTTGCACTATTGCCCACGTCTACCCGTTGGTTTGCCTTGTACAGTCGCATACAACTCCAATTTTGGTTGTTATATGACCTTTGGTTGTTGCTGGGTTGGTTTTGAATGTTCCTGAGTCTTTATTGGCCTGATTCCTGACTGTTCCATGCCTTGTTCGTGACCGGAACTCCTCTCTTCTCTTGGTTTTGAGCCTTGTTGGTTTTTACCCATTTTTTAATTTTCTAGCTCATTACATTGGCTGAGTCTTATTGTTTGGGATTTGCTGGGTTGTCTTAGTGATCTCCTCTGCATTTTTGTAACTAAATAGTGGGATTTTGCTTGCATTTTTCATTTCATTATATTGAAAAATACAAAAACATAGTTTTGCATTTTCCTTTTGCTTATAAGTGAAAATACAAAAAAAAATTACATTTATGTACTGCATTTTGCATTTTATTGCGTTTTTTTTCATTTAGGATCTGCTTGTGCATTAGAAATTTAAAAGAGTTGCATTTTATTTCAAAACCATTGGATTGCTTGTCATTCTAGTGGCATTGTTTTCATTGAGTAGATGAGTCTAGTGTTTGACGATTGTGCATACTATTGAGTCTTATATATCATTAGTTTCACGACCATATCCTTTGAGTAACCACAACCATTAAAATTAATGCTTAATTTAAAATTGATTAGTGACGAATTTTCTTTTATAGGGTGCACCAACTAGTATAGGTTTAGACTCTTGGAATAGATCATTGTGAGTTAACAATCCAAGACTACTAGATGAAACATTATGTGTCTGACAAGGGAGTGGTGAAATCCATTATATACATCAGTGTTCTTAGGAAGCTCTACTCAGACCAGAATTAAGCACGAGGTCACGAGAGGTTGGTTGCAGAGATAGCCCTCCAATACCGGTTGAACGTAGGAGATATTTCTAGGATTTGTTTGTATCTGGGGGTACCGGAGGTTTGTCCTCTTGTGCTTCGGGCTTAGCTACCCTACCCATACGACGGATCCCACCTGCGACTATCCCCCTGAGCATTGGTTATATTTTGGTGACCTTAGTTTCCTTACCTAGGTATCGCATAGGGTATTCGTAGTGGTTATACTACGAGTGTCCTGAGTCAGATAGAGGTCAGATAACACAGTTTCTTGTTGTATAGGGACTTGACCCTGTGCACGCAATGAAGTCTGGAGGCCTTTATAACTAATTCTGTTACCTTCGGCTATAGTTTGGGATTCTCAAGCCTCTCTTAGGTGAGACATACCGACTGTAGTGTCGGGAGCTCATTTAGCCACTCTGTTTGTATGCATTTGGCTATAGTTTCTCTAGGTGCGTGCTCTTGATTTTCTGTTTTTGATCAATAGTTTGGCCATTAGGGGACTCTTTTATTTTATTGTCTCTCTGGAGATATCATGGTGCGAGGTCCAACCCTCCGTTGGTCTCATTGGTTGGCTGGTTTACCGGCCGCCAAGGTTACACGCCATGTTAATAAGGGAGGATGGAAGTCCCTCTCTGAGTCTTCGGATTCTTACGAAACATATCGCACTGACTTCATGACTACACAATTTGGCATGGGAGAAATCCCTACGACTCCATCGGGTAGAGTCAAACACACTTCAGACGCCCCTACTCCTAGAGAGGCGTGGGTGGGTGGTCTACCCGAGACCTAACCTAGTTTGTTTAGTCCAGATCTACTCGAGGACAACCCATTCGATCCTTCAATTCCACATAATTTCCTATATGGGATGCCAATGTCACATGTTAACACTGGACCTACGACCAACACTACCTTGTTCTCATATGGTATGCCTAGTTTGAATACACTTAATACCTCCACTACGTCCAGTAGTAATGCTAGCACTAGTCAGGGTGTTGGAAACACTGCATCCACTGGGGGCACTACTCTCACCGGTGGCACCACATTTGCTACTCACACACATCGTGCGGGGGTGAGCCATATCCCTCCCAACTTTCCAAATCTTGGGGGAGGACCACCTCCTAGGACTACTGCACTCGGTGGGAATGTTGTTCACAATACAACTCATATTCCACGGTATAATACATATACTTCTACACGTCAACCTACGACCACTTACACTAACGTCAACAATCCTCCTTATACCGGGAGTGGACACATACCGTATACTTTTTCGACTACTCCTGCTACTCATAACACCAATGTGGGGGGTGGGAATATACCTTATAATTATGGTCACAACACCACCTCTCCTGCTACTAGTAGTGCTTACATGGGGGGGGGAATATACCTTACACTTATGGTCACAATATGACTGCTCCTGCTACTTAGAGTACTTATGCAGGGGGTGGGAACATACCTTACCATTACGGTTCTTACAACATGGTTCCCACTACGAATAGTACCTATATGCCCCATAGTTATGGTGGTAATAGTTACTATAATACAGTCAGTTCTGGCCCTTACTATAACCCACCTCATTACAGTGCTCATAATACACATTTGCTTGTTTACCCTCACACGGGTTAGGTTGGAGGAGGTTATCAGCCTTATGGTCATGGTCAATCCTATCCTTCAAGTCCGTACAACCAACCTTTTATGGGAGCTTATAATCAAGCTTTACAGCCGCAGCTTCCGTTCCTTGCTCGATTGAATCTTCCGGATCTCTCGAAGCTCACAAATGATCCGGTGTGTCACGATATGTCTTGGCCTCCAGTCCCTACTAAAATCCCTTCGAAAATTCCTAAGTTTGAGGGGAAGGGTGGTGAGGATCCGGGTGATCATGTTACGACTTTTCACCTGTGGTGTTCATTAAACTCATTAAATCATGATTCCGTTCATTTGAGACTATTTCAACGCACCCTCATAGGGGCAGCCGCAAAGTGTTATGTCGAGTTTCCTGGTGGCACATATAAGGGTTTCAACGAGATAGCTTTGGTTTTCTTGGATCATTTCCAGTTGCCGGTTTGTTATGATACTGGTATTGAACTCTTTTCTACCTTCCGCCAGAATAAGGCCAAACACATTTCTGATCACGTTCAAGAGTGGCATCGACAAAAGAGGTTAGTGAAAGCCAACATTCCTCTAGAGTTTCTGTTGGAATGGTTTCTCAAGTATTTGCTTCCATATATTGCTAAGGATGTTTCGATATCTGGCATTGTGACTAAGGAACAAGCCATCTTAAAAGTCCAGTAGCTAGATTTACTATATTCTCAGTCTGGCATCTTGTATGACATTATTCCTGATGCATCGCGAACACGACATGAGCCCAAGTCAGTTCCTGGACCACATGCTGATGGAGTTGTTGGATCCACAAGGAATCAACCTGTAGATTTGGTTGCTAATCAAATGCAAAAATTTTCGCTTAACCAATCTACTCCCAGACAGGTTCACACCTTGTCCACTTCCATCCCATCACCTGATGTACATGTTGTGTAATCGACAAACCCATTGGGTAACCAGCAGCCTGGTGGTAAGAAGAAGGGGAGAAATAATAGAAAGGGTGGAAGTAATGGGAACAATGGTAGTAATCGTAATACTCCTCAGAAAGAGAATGCCAACCCTCCTTGGGACGGTGGAAATGCTGGTGGGGACCGTAAACCTAGGCGTAAAGTGAAATTCCATTGCAAGCTTTGTGGGGAAGATCACCTTACTCACTTGTGTCCTCATATTGAAGAAGCATCGAAGCATCTTGCATAGAGCCCAACTGTGTTGAAAGATCCCCTTCCACACCATCAGAATATGGCTTCAAATGCTCCCGCTACTGGTTATGGGACTACTGATACGTCAACGTCTGCTTCTCATACCAGTGGTTTTGGATGCGTGAATATGGTCAAATTAGAGGTTAGTGTTGCCACCCGCCAATGTGATTATGATGCACCACAACCGAATATGGGGAATGAGCCTCCCCCTCCTCCTGATACATATTTGCATATTGAGAAACCCACTACTATGCCATGGATACTGAAAGGTGTTCTCAAGCGCTCTACGCATAATCCCAATGCTCGAGCCTCCCATAACTACTCTATTGTAGAATATTTGGGCCAAACTCCGTGTGCCATGTCGGCTCTCGAGGTTTTACAGGTGTGTCCTTCTAAAATGAATGCCCTTTTACATGCTTTAGGAGTTTAGGATGAGGGAAGTCCTAATATTATCAAGTTTGACACCACTGACGTTCAACCTTGCTTACCTTACCATGTGGATTTTCAAATCCATGTGGAGTGCCTTCATAATTTTGTCAAAAGAACGGTGGTTCACGAAGGCGCTTCTACGTCAGTGATGTATCTATCTTGTTGGAAATCTCTTGGCTCTCCTCCCTTATCCAAGTCTATGACCATGCTCATTGCATTTGACAGTCGGTCATTTAAACCGCATGGGATTCTCCCTTCCCTTGTTGTCCGCTTGCGTGGAAAACCTGTGCCTATTGAAGTTGAAGTGGTTGATGCGCCAATCGACTACAACCTTCTACTGGGTCAGAATTGGATTTACGCTATGAAAGCGGTCGTGTCTTCTGTATTCAGAATTATTTTCTTTCCACACGAAGGCAAGATTGTGACAATCGATTAGCTAGATTTTGTTAGTCCTTATTCCACTGCATCCAAGGGATCTGTGGTCCAAGGGATCTGTGGTCCCCCTAGGTTAAAGATTCTCAGTTGGCAACTAGGAATATGGGTGTTGGGTTATACCATTCTTTGTTGGGATCTTTTGATTTCCTTGCACCTATTTCTTTTCTTGGAACTGTTTTTGACAATGCGCCTCCTCCATTAAATAATGTGCCATTCCGGACTTTGTATTTCAATGACCCATCACTAGTACAAAATGAGAAATTAATGACTAAAATTTGACTATAAACGACTATTTTTGAGTCGGTGACTAATAGTATCCGATTTCCACTATCTTATCTCTAGTCGTATTTCACTAGTCATTAATTGGTTGACTTATTAGTCATTGATAGTCACTGATTAAATCATTGATTTAGTCATTGATACTCACTGATTTAGTCACTGATTTAGTCATTGATTTAGTCATTGATACTCACTGATTTAGTCATTGATACTCACTGATTTAGTCATTGATTGTCACAATTAATGACCAAATATACAACTAAATAAACTACTAGATGATAACATATTAATGACTAAGCTAAATACGACTAAACGTTAGTCGCACTATAAGATACTGGAAATTAGCTACTAATAGTCGTATATATGCAAATTTAGTCGTTTTCTTAGTCACTAATTTATGATAGGGTACGGAGGAATCGAACCACCAATCTCCTTCCTATAATTAGGCAGGTGCTCTACCATTGAGCTAGCACCCTTTAAGAAGTTGTTATTGCTTGACAATGATGATATTCAAACAAATTTTGCATGGGAACAAAATGAATGTCAAACATATTCAAGAAAAATGCTTCAAGTACTAAAAGAATTCTAAGATATAGCAGTTCAACTGTGACAATGATTGAAATTCAAAGAATAAATTGGAGACAAGACATACAAGAAATTGTTTAGGAATAACAAGTAGAGTGTGGGATGTAGTTCTTTAATTCCCCTTTTCAAATGCAATCAATGAGGTTTATCAAATTTGATGCTAAAATATCTGAGTCACTAGAACAGAGACAAGTCATATGTTAATGCCCGCACAAGTAAACAAGCAAACAATAATAGAATATAGATGAAGGTTCAATACATATGCAAAAAAAAATTCAGATAAATACATGATAGGCATGAGTATTTATATGCTTGCAAAATACAAACTTCTATATACAATTCACTTAGCCATAAAAATTTGCGAGTTCATCTACAGTGTTGAAATTTGCATTAATGTCTACAAACAACAACACACCATTAAAAGAAGCAAACGGTGTTTGGTCTGCCAGATAACTAAGAACGATTATCCTGTATGTAGCTCTTTGGATGGAAGGAAACAGTATGTTAGAATAACTGGTGAAATATTTAAATATGGAAAACTTGACTTATATAGCTTTTAATCCAAAGGAGGAATTTCTCTTGATAACAATGTCCTACCTACGCTCTATTGGAGGGCGGTGCATGAGATGATCAGTTAGGGATTCAGTTTCCAATGTAAGTGCTTCAAGATTATCCATGATAAGGTTGACCCAAAGAAGCTGCAAAAAATTAAGGTGGGGTCCAAGCCATGAAAAAGAAAGGAACAATCTAGGTAACAAATAAATTCACAATTCTATTGAGACTGAGACTAACCTGAACCTCAGATAATGGAACATCTCCAAATGAAACGACATCAACAAAATTAATCACAATTGCTGCAACATTTACAATGAGTTGAAACTGAATGAATTTTTGAATGTTTGCATAACTGAACGACCCCATCGAACTACCTAAAAACCATGGAGAAATAACTGTAAGGAATCTTCAGAAAAGAAAACCATGTGGCTTTAAAGGATTAAAACAATATCTACGTTTGCAACAAACCTTCACAATGGAGGCAAAATTATCCTCTAGAATAATGATATCTGAGCTTTCCTTGGGTACCCATGGAGAGACCTATGTCTACCTAAACACCAAATAATATATCAACAAGTTCCATCAATAAATCTATAGAACTGGAAATATCATTGCAATGGAAAACCTGCTTACATAATAAGAATTTACAACAGTATGCAACAAGAAAACCCACCTCATGAAGTGCAGGGGCATCATTTATTCCATCTCCAGTCACTTCCACAACATGACCTCTTTTTCTCAGTGCTTGAATAAAGTACAACTTGTCTATAGGAGAGGACCTTCCCATTACCCGTAGGCAAACAAATTAATGTCCCTCCCATTACAATTTTCTTTTGTAAGAAGCTATTGTAGGTATGCATTTTTTTCCCTTATTTTTTTGTGTGTTGTGTTGTGTTTAGAGAAACCAACTTTTAAAAAGTGGGATGTTTCAAATTTGCAAGAAATACAGGGTGCAAGTGAAAATCCAGATGTAGTAATAAATGGCCATGCCTATTTTTACACGTAATGAATTTTAAGAATTGTAGTCTTCAAAGATGTGAAAATTCTTAATTATGAATAGGGATAACACTTAAGTATCCACAATATAGAATATAAGTGATAAATTCCAAAAACTCTATTTGCTATAACATCCCTACCTTTTTGGTATATAAGCCCATTGTGTAGAATGCTCTCGATAATTGATTTTACACTAGGATATTTCAACTCATCAGTTCATCTCATGAGAAAGAAACCCTTCAATAAAAGAGAATTCATTTGTGCATAGAACTCCAAGTACCTGTAGTCAGGTTTTGTAGGTTGGTTTCCAAATTCATAGTTTTAGCAAATGCCCCCCCCTTCCATTATAGCAACTGGAATCAAATTTACATTGTTAGTCACATCCCCAACAACCCAGATTGATTCAACATATGTCCTTGAATATTCATCTACCTGCAGGAACCACACATTGTAGTAAAATCACTATTTTACATTCACTTTCGAGAATCAAAATGTCCATAAGCATAAAATACATAGAATTCACTAGATACATTCCTCAATGGCACCAATGTTGTCTGGTGTGTGTATTGTGTCATAAATCACCATTATTTCCTGGTTGTTATTTATGTAGAATTATTGAGAACACACACAATTGCGAGAGTATTACTTCAAAATGAAATCCCATCATAGGAGGATAGGTCACTATTACAGTTCTTGTGACTTTAAAATTTTATTTACATAAAAGAAATATTACAAAATTAGCACAATTTGGATTGCTTAACAACCATAGCTACAAGTGAAGAAGTCCATGCTCTACAAACTTATCAATTACTAAATGTACTATGCTAGTTTTGAAGGTACAATGGTGACCTATAGAAAAGAGGATCCTCAAGTGGACCTCATACAAAAAGGTGTAGAGAATCAACTTTGGGCCCACTGTGATAAACCCCCACCAATCACATCTCTTCTAACATGTTGTGATGGATATGTTGTAGTTTTGAAGGTACCAATGGCACCCAAAAGAAAATAGGAATTTAGTGTTATAATATCCTTGATCGGTGTAATTCCAAGATCATACAATCTCATATTATACTTCTTAATGTGTTGGATACTCAATTATAAATGTGCATTAAACTATGAATATTCATAGTAGTGGAGATTAAATACCCAATGTATATTGGGTTAGCTCTGGGAGGTCCAGTAAAAATGTTGAGATTGGTAATGCTAGGGATTTGATATCTCTTGGTGCATTTGATATCTCTGGTTCCATAACAATTTAAGGTGAAAATGGATTTGTGCTAGTCTTTGAGGTACAAATGCAACATATTTTGTTCTAAAATTTCAATCTCAAATGAATTTTTTGAATGGTACACATGTGACATAGTTTGTATTGAAATCTAAATCTGAGTTGAACTTTGAAGTCGATACCTCTTGGCCCATAACAGTTTGAATTTCAAATGGATAATAGTTTGAAGTTTAGATGGATCTCTGCTAGTTTTTAAGGTACAATTGCAATAGAATTTGTTATGAAATTTCAATCTCAGTTGGACTTTCTGAATGTTACAGATGTAGCATTGTTGAAATGTCAATCTAAGTTGAACTTTTTGAATGTAATATTGAGATTGATTCCAAGGATAACATAGTCAAGGTGTAGATTGATTTATGTTTATGGAACCAAATTTTTCGATGTCAAACATGTCATTGGGGATTCTCAAGTAGAGATAATGCAAAAATGAGTTGAGAATCAAATCTGGGTTAGTTGCGATAAAATCCCAACAATATTCTAGTAGACCATATCTTTTTGGTTTTGAATATTCTCAAGTGGACCTCGTACAAAAAATGTGTAGAGAATCAAATTTGGGCCCATTGTGATTAACCCTTGTCAATCACATCTCTTCTAATGTGTTTCTTTGAGGATTATTAGATAAATCTGCTATAGAAATGAACTAAGAATCAATGCTAGGATAGTTGTGATAGACTCCCGCCAATCTACCAATTGACCACACCTCAACCGACTATTTGTGTTAACTATTAATCCTTGCAGCATACAAACTCTAAATATTTTCTACTAGAAACTCAGTCTAGTCATTTGAGCCTATTCTATACTGAAATATCAGTAAATCTTCCTACTTTTGGGAAATAATGGAGTCCTTTTGGGCACCCATATCTTTGTGATTTTGGAGATTCTCAAGTGGACCTCATACAAAAATGTGCAGAGAATCAAATTTGGGCATGTTGTTATAAACCCCCACGAATCACATCTCTTCTAACATGTTGTGATGGATTTGTGCTAGTTTTGAAGGTACCAATGGCGCCCAAAAGAAAAGAGGACTTCAGTGTTATAATATCCTTGATCAGTGTAATGCCAAGGTAGTAAAATATCAGATTATACTTCCAAGACTTCAACTTGTCTCTTTGGCAATGGCAAGTTGATCACCTAAGAACAATAAAGTATAAAACTCAAGTTTGATTTTAAAAAGAGATCGTACTTGTGAATAAAAAAAAGTGGCCAAACAAATCAATACAAAACTGATACATGTGATCATCTTCACATTAACACCAAGATTAAGAGTGTGACAGATTGTTTTAGCACTATCATGGAAAGGAGGATCAAATAGAGGCAACAATACAACAAATATCCATGGGGATCACTCACTCTCTTTGGTCCTTTCAAGGACTTCCTGCAATTGCATATCAAGAACACCTTTAGTCAAGCTTCATGGTCATGTAATTATCAAAGAGTGCTACAAGTAATTACACAATTAAACACCGAAGGAGCTCCAGGTCTTGCAGACAGACATTTAAAGTCCACATTTATATCAATAATCCCAACATAGAAACCAAAGAAAAAAAACAGGAGACTAATTATTACTACAACATATGGACAACTAAGACAATATTATAATGTAACCTATCACTGAAATGGTAAAGAGGTCAATAAATCACAAGATAAGAGCATTTATGATTTATCCATAAATTCCCTTCAAAACCAAATAATAATTACTGACAGATTGCATGCAAGGATAGGTGGCTGTCCTTTCTATATATCACATGTACTCTTTTAGAAGAGTCATTTCTTCAAGTTGCCAAGCCATTCAAGTGAAGAACACATTCATCATGAAATCAATATTCACCACTGAAAGGGAAGTTTCATATACATAAAAGGATTTACACATAACCAATGCTTTTTTCCTTTCATTCACAACTTGAAGTAAAGTATTGCAGACACATCCATATGATCAATATAATTCACTATCAATGCATGCCAGTATCCCCTGTAGTTGGATGCCACATGAATGATCATGTGTTTATGTGATACTTCTCTACATGCATTAATAGCTACCAGATCTAGAGTGATTCTTACATTGACATATAAAAGTGACAAATGAGTGACCATATCATGTTCACCATCAATGGAATAAACATTTAGAAAAAAAGGGTTCATAGCACTTACCAAACTTAATATCATGCCAAGAATGTGCAGCAATATATCTATGTGACAGAGATGAAAGTATTCTTTCATTCACAGGTGGATGAGGAAAGCATGATTCTCCTCCATTTCTTCAACCTTCAGCATTAGGTGGAGTCATGTTTGAATATCATGAAACAAGTATCTTTGCTTGACCTTAATACACTTTAACTATACCCCTATTATGGGGTCTGATAGAAATACCACTTGATCCTTGGCAGCTTACACTTGACTCAACCTGCATTTGGGTAATCATATTACCAATTAAAACAACCAAAACATTAAGAGGAATGTATATGAGAGAAAAATCCAAAAATATGTTTTAAAGATAAACAAGAAAGAAACCAAATAATAACTGGACCAAACTACATCAACCTGGGATGAAAACGAGAATTTTTAATTTACAAGCAATGATGGGAAGTGTATAAGACAATAATGAGTAAAAACAAAGCCAATTGAAAAACATGTACATGGGCAAGAAAGGTTGACTTTTTCATTTCACCATCCAGAATACTAATCCCAGAATAAAAATCACAAATATTAAGGATTTTTCCATTTGCAAAACTGTTAATGAAAAAAAATGGCATAAGCTAACTTAGCACAATGAGAAGCCGTTTTAGTTGTACCAAAAGGTGCAACTTTATAATGTGGTACATTGTACAACACTAAAAATTGCATAAAATAATATGTTGAGGAATAAATCATTGAAAGAAACAACAGAGATTGGTACCTAACATAATTAATCTAATCATGTATTACTTTCAGTTTAATAAAAAAGACTAAGAATCAAATACAAGATCTGTTGCAAAAATTGTCAATAATCCTAGATAATCCCCAACAAAAAAATCACAATAAATGCAACTCATTAAAAAAAATGCCTATAGTACAATGTACAGCACCAAGATATATACCTATTTCTTACTCCCAAAAGAGCACAATGTACAGCACCAGCTGCAGCAGATGCTGGTGTAGCTTGAACAATAGTTAAAAGTGCATGCCCTACACCTTCCCCACGGGTATATGACTTTATTGGATTGCTTATAAGAGAAGCAACTGTCCTCTCAAATCCATGAGTAAGGCTTTCATAGGCCTGTTATATTCAATAAAGTAGCTTCAAAGTATTAAAAATTCTCTTGCCTCTATAGAAGGCCATTATGAAATCCACGATAACAGAACAATAAACACAATACAGAAACTTAGTAAATACAGATATCTATAAAGTACAATAGGCATTGTAATACACACTAAGTCACAAGGTTAAAGTTTTGAATTTGACATTTTTAAAGAGATTTTTGAAGTTCATTGAGGTCACTGATCCTAGATGCCAAACCAGATATGACCCTAAGAAATCCAATCTAAAGGTGAATTTAATGATTCAAACACTTAACCTAAGCATTAAGTCTGGAAATTTGTCCTAGTCATTTTTTTTTTCTGATTTATAAAGAAAAAAGGGTTTAGGTAAATCATAACCCTATTCTCCCTGATTGACTTCACTCTCCCATTAATTCACTACTCCCTGGTCCCTCCAACACCATCCCTGCTCTGAGAATTGTTCCATGACCTACACACTATGATTCCATGACTTGCACACACACTGGACAGTGGAACCTAATTCCACAAATTGCACAGTAAACTGGAGCCTTATTCGTCACACAACAGACTGGAGCCTAGGCTCAATTTGTTGAACAATAGACTAAAACAACGAGTTGATTCCCCAACATTAGTTTGGAGAGCCAAAAGAGTTTCAAAAGAAATTAGGAAGCAACTGGTACAAATTACATTACAATTCAAGGACTGTTGTTACTCCCAACTGACTGCTATACTTAAAATCACTTTCATAGGTGTTGCTGTAGCTCTCTATGTGCAATTCTGGCTTGCAGATTTCATCAAGCAGTTAGGTGGTTTACTGCTGTAAGTGTCCAAGGAGTAATTATATTGGGAATCTGATTTCTAATGGCTTAATGTGGGGTTTTAGGTAGCAAAGTGTGCCATTTATCATTCACAATATAGATGCTTATACAATAAATGAACAACCACAAGATTACTAGCACATACAAACAACCAAAAAGGAGAGAAACTTCAAATCTGATATTTAATTTAAAAACTGAGTACATGCCTGGGAAAGATGGGAATGGAAGCTTGGCACTAGTTGTCTTTTCAATCAGCAAAGGAAGAACCTACTGCTCCTAGAAAGAGTAGCCACGACCTCCCCGCCCCCCACCCCCAGCACTTTACACAGTACACCAAGATAAATGCTGCTTGCTCCAGGAGATGTTAATCTTAAACTTGAGTCTGAGGCTATAGGAGATCAACTTTGAACACTGAGAGGAAGGTCGTCACAAACCAACATGACTTGTAAAGTATAGATACTGTTTATCCAGTGAAAATATGAGAAATCTTCCAACTTTGAAGTGCACTCTTGCTCTGATCCTCCTCTACACAACAACACTCTCTTCAACAGTTGCGCCCTCCTTATAAAGTGATGGATACAGGGAGTATTTAAGGTTTGTCTCTAGGCTCCACTGGTGCACGCTTCCCAAAGTATTTGCAGCCGAGAATGAATGGAACTGAAGATGGATAGACAACAGTTCTTACTAATGCGCCCTCGAGAGATAATGGCAACTCTTTCAACTAGTACGCCCTCTTCCTGGTGTTAAGATATGTGAACACTACTCGTTGGACCAAGATTTCTACAATGAAGTTTAACCAACAGTACTCTCCTATTGTAAACTCACCCTCATACCCCAAATCTGGGCTTCCTTGCAAAACCCATGATTGGCATAAATGCAAAAGACAAGTAAAAAGGTAGATGGAGAATTGTTGACACCCTCGAAGATGGAGGATTTTGGAACTAGTTCAACATTGGCACCCAAATCCCTTCTGCTTCACTTTGGCGCCAAAACCTAAATTGTATAATTGCACTCGGCACTATGGTGTGGTTTGGTAGAATGAAGATTTGTGTTTTTAATTTGTTTTTTTTTTTAACATTTTTTATTTTTTTTATTTTACATATTATAATAAATTTCAAAACTATATATATATCCCAAAATACCTAACAATTAATATTATATATAAATAACAAAAAACATCTTAAAAAAAATGTATATATATATTTTCATAGTTATTTCCATAACAAATGTATATATACAACATCATCATGTTGGGTGAGTTATTCCTTGAGCATGATGGGTTGAGAAATTAGAGGGGCAACCACTTCTATCTCCTCAGCCAGTGCTATTGTGGTGTGCACACATGAGATCTATATAGATCATGAATGCAGTCTAACATATCGAATCCCTGGAAACTATTTTTCTTCCCTAAAAAAATACATGCTAAAACCCTTTTCTTGTAATATAAAGCCCTAACGTTGCGCAGATGATAGAAATTAGGTACATGGTTTGAATCCAACAAGTACAGTCCAACATCTTAAAGTCCTAGAGACTCTTCTTCTCCCCCCAAAAAATACACACTAAAACCCTATTCCTATAATATGAAGCCCAACGTCACCAATATGACAAAAATCAGATCCAAGGTTCGAATGCAATGGTAGCAATGCATGCATACAAATAATAAGAAAAGTATAGATCGTAGTTGTTTTTATTTAAACATATTAAAGGCATGTTTTGGTTTTTTAATGTGCGCTCTATCAAGAGTGGTAGTCCATGAAATAAGGATGCTGATATAATTCCAAATAAGCCCAAAGGGGGATAATGTCACGGGCAGACTTGACAAGCACTCTCGGCAAACCAAGATTGTCGTGCGACACCATCTAGAAACCTCCCAAGGGCTTGGCCAACGTGGTGTACTCTAATGGACTACGCCTAAACCAACCTGCGGAATTCGTTTATCGTTCAAACACTTAATCCAACATAAGCATTCAACGTTTAACACTGAGCTCATTATCAAGTTATTCTTACTTAGCCACTAGCTGAACTGGCATCACAAGTAAAACAGTTCGTGCAAGTAAAGAACAACAACACAAAGAGATATGGTGGTGGGTTGCCCAACTGGCAGAGCCCTTTTGTAAAATTTATATATAAACAGAGATTACATATGTGGAGTTTCCCAAGGCAGAGCTCCAGAGTGCAGCACAACTAGCAAGACACTCCGAAGAAAAATATACAAGTGTAAAACTGTGACTGTTTCCTGCCCCACCCAGTCAAGCCACTATGCTTCCTTCTCGAGCTCAGAACACCTGTCATTCTTGTCTTCTCCGTCGTTGCCTATTTTGAAGTGAGACACCTTGCACCTTTTTATATGCTTCCAACTCGAGTTCGCGGTGTGCTTCTATCGCGAGCTCGTTGGCTTCCATCCCGAGTTCCATGAAGTGCTCCCATCACGAGTTCGGTCGGAATTGGCTTCTTTCACGAGTTCGTCGGAGTCGGCTTCCAAAACGATCTCTTTTCCTGGCCTGGCAAAACAAGCTCATTTTTCCAGGCTGCCAAGGTGAGTTCGCTTGGTTTACCCATGGGTCGCTTGCCCATGCTCCAAGTAGGTCAAGCACCCAAACATCCGTGCTTCCCGTCGGTTTTCCTTAGCTTGCATCCGTTTCCTTGTGCCCATCGCTTCTTTCCCATGTTCGCTTAACTTTACCCCACGTGCTCAACTAGCTTGTGGGTATTCACCCCAAGTTCCCACTTGGTGTAAATTCGGCCAAGGGGTGTGCCAATCCCCAATGCACGTTTTCGGTGCATGCCACACTCCTGGATGTCGTCCCAGTGGTGAGTGTGGGCGCTTGTCTCGCGGGTCCATTTCTTACTGTCACGCCGAATACCTTACCCATGTGGGCACTTAGACCTTTGCGCGACCAAGTGTTGGGTGTGTGGAAACTAGGGCCGTGACAAACTCCCCCACTTAAACTTGTTGCCGTCCTGGCAATGTCGTCCACTGCCCCACCTGTGGCTACAACGTCTGACTTTGCTGCAATCATGCTTCTCGACCACCTATTCTGAATTTGTACTTCGTGCCTTCCATCATGTTTCCATCTGTTGCACCCCCAAGAGAGACTTGACTAGGGAGCGAGCCCAATCATTCTGTCCATCCTAAGACAAACTTCACCCATTCTGAAATCACTTTTCCATTTCTATTTCAGTGTCCCCAAGCTTCCTGCTTCACTTTACCTTGGCAAAAAATTGTCTTTCAGGCCACCTTTCCAAAGGTGCCTAGGGCCTCACCGTCATCGCCAATGATAGTGAGCCCAAGTGCTATTGATCACGTGAAAAGACATGGGCAGTGCCATAGGTCGCCGCCGCGTGCATCTTTTTCAAAAAACTGCTCGAATGCATCTCTGGCTGTCCCGTTTCTAGCACTGAGCTCCTTTAACCGAGCCCAATACTCTTCAAAACTCGCACCATCAACTGTCCAAGTATCAACCGCAACTTCTGGGCTGTCATGAGAGGCAACAGAAGACAACCTTTCTACCTTCGTTTGCCGCGACCGTATCTTGGCCCACCTCTTTGCTCCCTTACTTAAGCCTTCAAATGGCTTTCCTCCCTTGTCCTCGCACATTTCCTTGTGCCTTGAATCCTCCAAGCATGACAACGTTTCCTGTTCTTGAAGAGTGCTCAACTCTACCACGACTTCCTTAGTTACGGCTTCCTTGGCCACTTCTTCATTTGACAGTTGCTTTCTTTCCAAGTGAGCAAGTACTACATCAACTTCGTTTGGCTAGCAGCCAACCTACTTGCAACTGTTCATGTGTCAACTTCGTTTCTAGAATTCTTATGGCATGGACGGAAAACGCCACTATGTCCTCTGCATCACGTGGTGGATCAATTTCGCTGGTGCCTGCTCCATCCAAGACTTCTTCCAAAATCTGTGTTTTTGTTGTCTCACCCAACACCTCCCCATGCTGACTTGGTTCAACTGAAGTGTCATCACTAAACGACACCCCTGACGTGCTACCTTCGGTGTGCTTCCTTGGTGTTGGTTGCACAACCACTTGCTTACCATCACACTGTCCCAAAGATGCTTCTGGAGTATTCAAGGCCTCGATCTGTCTCATGATCAAACTCAAGCATTTCTCCAAAACTTGCGTTTTGTCCAACACCTCCTCATGTGGCTCTTCATCAAGATTCTGCTTGACTGAAGTGTCGCTGTCTTGGATGCTAAGCGACACCCCTAACGTGCCTTCACTGGAACCCTTGGCACATGATGTTAGAGAACCCAACTGCTCCCTCCCATGCCGCTGCGAAGTACCCTCTGAAATGCATAAGGCTTCAATATTTCTACTGACTGAAGCCATGCGTTTTTCCAACGCTGCTAGCCTTCCTGCTACGAATAGATTAGCCTTCACTGTTAAGCTTGGCTTGCTCTTCTCTACCGAAACCGTCTTCTTTCCTATGCTGTGCTAAGGCAAGTGTTTGCACATACCCAGGTCTTCAAACACCTGTATAGAAGTCACCCGTGATTTGCGTCCCAGCTTGCTCTTTTGAGTCATAGGAAAGCTCCATGTCCTGGACTCTCCTAAGAACACCAAACAACCTGCATGCGGAACCAGCACTGCCTTGGTTATTCGCAGAAAGTCTTGTCCTAAGATCATCGAATGATCGTCCAACAGAACGACTTTCAAGTCCATCTTGTCGTGCCAACTTCCAACTCGAATAGGTGTTGCTGTTATCTTTCCCGTCACATCTCTGATTCCTAATTTCATTGCTTTGAACTTTGCATGGCTGAACTCCATCCCACTATGCAACGATAACGCAGTCCTACTACTCACCAAACTGTGGGAAGCTCCAGTGTCCACTAGTGCAGAAACCTTCAGTCCACTCACCGTCGTTTCTACAAAGTCTAGACCTTGCTGCACTTCCCTTACTTCTGCTCCACGACCTCTCGCCGTTTTTCTAAGGCATAACTCTACTGCCTTCATTGCTTCCGCAACTTCATCCGGTTGTTGAGGTGCCTCTAATACCCTCAACGTTGCTAAACGTGCGGTTGGACCCTCCTGTGCATTCTGACATATCCTAAATGGACAGTATTTCGCAAAGTGGCCTTCTCTACAGATATAACATTCTACTGTCTTCATTTTTGGTTGTTTGCAGCTTAACTTCCCTTGAGCATTTTTCCATGCTCCAATCCTATCCTTCTTCGCATCTGCCTACCTGGCAGACTCCTGCAACTGTTCTTGCTCGACATGCCTTTGACCCGACTTCTCAAGAGCTCGACCCAAGTATTGCATGCATTTCGTTGTTTCCTCTAGCACATCGGACAACCGTTCACAGCATGCACCCACTGTGTCATCTGCCCTATCGGTTGTGTCTTGGGTATGTTCTTCACTTGGACCACCGCCGCGATTTCCTACAAATGGTGCCAACACTTGTAGCAATTTCTGTACGAGTGTGTCCTACATGGCCAACTCTCCCATCTGACCAACGTTTCCAAGTCCTCTTTGATCCATTTAGACCATCTGACTTTGGTGTTAAGTCCTACTCGACCCAACTCCAACTTCGGCACCAAGTCCCAAACTTGCACCATCGCACGTTTCTGCGAAACACACTATTGAGCACCCTTCTTGGCATTCTGCCTCCTTAGTGCACCAACGCACTAAAATGGCTCTCAAGATGAGCTCATTCGCTGCTCCAAACACGAGCTCACTACTGCCATAACTTCCAAGACAAGCTCGTTTGTTGCTCTGAATGCGAGCTCTCTGTTGTCGAAGCTTCTAAGACGAGCTCGTTCGACTGCTTCGAACAAGAGCTCTCTGCTGCCGAAGCTTCTAAGACGAGCTCGTTCGCTGCTTCGAACACAAGCTCACTGCTGCCGTGGCTTCCAAGATGAGCTCGTTTGCTACTTCGAACATGAGCTCACTGCTGCGGAACCTAAAATTTGGTAAGAGTCTACCCTTGCTCGGCAGACCCTCTGAAACCACTTATTGCTGCCTACTCGCACCAACTTAGCACTTTCGTACAAAGTGCTCTTTTGATCCAAAACCCTTGCTCGATTTTCCTGCTCTGATACCCACTGTTCGTAAGAACAGTGGTGAAGAGCTATTCCACAACTCTCCAATTGTGAAAACTCAACTCTTATACCACCTGTCACTGGCAGACTTGACAAACACTCTCGGCAAGCCAAGACTGTCGTGCGGCACCATCTAGAAACCTCTCAAGGGCTTGGCCAACTTGGTGTACTCTAATGGACAACGCCTAAACCAACCTACGGAATTCATTTACCGTTCGAACACTTAGTCCAATAGAAGCATTCAATGTTTAACACTTAGCTCATTATCAAGTTATTCTTACTTAGCCACTAGCCGAACTGGCATCACAAGTAAAACAGTTCGTGCAAGTAAAGAACAACAACACAAAGAGATATGGTGGTGGGTTTCCCAACTGGCAGAGCCATTTTGTAAACTTTATATATAAGCAGAGATTACATATGTGGAGTTTCCCAAGGCAGAGCTCCGGAGTGCAGCACAACTAGCAAGACACTCCTAAGAAAAATATACAAGTGTAAAATTGTGACTGTTGCCTGCCGCACCCACTCAAGCCACTATGCTTCCTTCTCGAGCTCATAACACCTGTCTTTCTTGTCTTCTCCGTTGTTTCCCATTTTGAAGTGAGATGCCTTGCACCTTTTATATGCTTCCAACTCGAGTTCGCGGCGTTCTCCTATCGCGAGCTCGTCGTCTTCCATCCTGAGTTCCATGGTGTGCTCCCATCACGAGTTCGGTCGGAATTGGCTTCTTTCGTGAGTTCGTCGGAGTCAGCTTCCAAAACGAGCTCTTTTCCTGGGCTGGCAAAATGAGCTCATTTTTCCAGGCTTCCAAGGTGAGTTCGCTTGGTTTAACCATGGGTCGCTTTCCCATGCTCGAAGTGGGTCAAGCACCCAAACATCCATGCTTTCCGTCGTTTTTCCTTAGCTTGCATCCGTTGCCTTGCGCCCATCGCTTCTTGCCCACGTTCGCTTAACTTTAACCCACGCGCTCAACTAGCTTGTGGGTATTCACCCCAAGTTCCCACTTGGTGTAAATTTGGCCAAGGGGTGTGCCAATCCCCAAGGCACGTTTTCGCTACGCGCCACACTCCTGGATGTTGTCCCAGTGGTGAGTGTGGGCGCTTGTCTCGCGGGTCCATTTCTTGCTGTCACGCCGAATACCTTACCCATGTGGGCACTTGGACCTTTGCACGACCAAGTGTTGGGTGTGCGGAAAATAGGGTCGTGACAGATAAACCTACTTTTAGCGATGCTATTCTAGATATAAGATCTTTTTGGGAAGTATGGAAATTTAGTAATTTCTTTTAGGGTGGCATTAGAAAAATATTTTGATGTCAGAATACTGCTCCATGGATATTTTGTATTATAGAATAACCTCTAGAAAATTATGTTGTGAGGGTTGTATTCATCAAAGCCAACTGTAAAATTTACTAACAAATCACCATAAGAACTAGATGCCACTTTATAATCAGATTTCAACAACTTGCTATCGATCTCCCAATCATCTGTTCCATCATTTGGTATTCTCACACATTCAACATTAGACGTCCCACCAACAGGACTTAGCTCAATAGGAGAAGATGATGGAGAAGGGCATCCTAAGCTATTGGCTTACACATTCTCCTTTGTGGATCGTGTGATTGTTTTAGACCTAGTCTTGATATATGTCCAGGTTCCTTGGCAAGGGTTAAGGTATTTACCTTGTCCATAGTTAACATTGGATGGCTAGGTACTTTCCTCCATTTGGGCTCTCTTTCAAAGACCTTAAAGTCAATTTTTTATTCTCAATTGGGTGATGTGACTAGTGTGTCATGAACCCTAACCTTTGAAGGAAATAGACCAATTCTTGAAGAGCATTCTTCTTTTCCTCACTTGCCATTTGATTCACCTTGACTCATTTTCCCTAGTTGGATATTGGCACTGATCTCTTGGGTCTTTGCATCACTTACTCAAAAAACCCTAAAAAATACAACCCCATTTTTCTAAGGCTATCTTTTTCAAATCACCTTGTGCTCTCATTTCCATAGTTAAGAATATTATATAGGGATTCCCCTCAAGTTGGAGAAGAGCCATCTAGAAGTGCATAGAAGTAGTTATCATGGTGATGCTAGTAGGAACATGTTAACAAGTTAAACAAGTAAACAGGTCGCAAGTTTTAAGTTAAAAGAGTTCCACAAGTTAGGCGTAGTCTATCGGTGCAACGGTTGCATTATAAGCCCTCAAGTCGTTCCTGGGAAGTTTCGCACACTGCAGTTTGGTGCTGGAGACTAGCGAAAAATTGTGGTTGTGACAGTCAAGGTCTCTAAATCCATTTGCATTGTTAAAATTTAGTAAAATATTGTACAAATTCATTATCAAGATTGTAATTTTCCATTGTCAGTGTGACACAACTAAAAATGACTAACATAAACGACTAATTCACATTAATCGTTGTTAACTAGTCATATTTATATTCTCGTGACTAAATTAGTCATTTTTATGTTAGTCACTTGTTATCTAGTCATATATTTCATCCAATGACTAAATTAGTCATTTATCTTAGTAATTTTTTGTTGGCTTCTTTAAAATTGTTCAATTTTAGTCATTTATCCCTTGAAAAAACTACGATGACTAAATTTTTTAGTCGCCTAGTCACTTATCTCTCATTTTGTACTAGTGCATGGATCTTACCATCCATGAGTTCCACGTCTAGAGACATTACGCATGTTGGGATGACTATGCCACTGTCTGCTACTGAGCTTGCATATCATGATATTCAACAAGCTACTGTAGAACCAGATCCTTCCTCTTCACGGACATAAGTAGAAGATCCTGTTATGCTACCGGTTTCGACAGCCGACTCATCTTGTTTGCACGATTGTCTTGACAGTAATTTACCTTCAGATGAAGCTATTGTTGAGGCCATGTGTGGTAGTGAGAGACCTTGGGAAGATATGCATCATCGCTCTTATTTCCTTCCCAACCTTGATCTTATCGAGCCAGACTATGCAAAGGAGCACGGTACTAGAATTTATGGGCAACGACAGATAAAGCGTGACAGGCTGACAACATTGTAAAATTTTACTTGTTCTTAGAGATGTTGCAGATTGATGCGCAAGTGATACTGCAGATAACGGAGCAAGAAGTGAACAAGTACAGACTGATTGCACCGCTATCGGTCAAATCCCAGACAATTTTCCTTCGATCCCAAGTGGATAAGTCATGGAAGTGGCTGCCAACGTAGTACAAGCTCACCGAGGAGGAGCTAGATGCCATCATCAAAAGATGGCCCAAAGAATGGAATGTCCCATCCAACAAGAAGGACATGTCGAACTTAGAAAATGGACAAGCAACAACTCGATTAAACCCGATCGAGGAAGCAAAAGCCTCAGCCAGTCGGAAGGAGGGCGTAGGAGAGGATGACCCTGTGAAAGAGCAGTTAGAGGAATCCAGCCATGATGGAGACTCAGCACTACCCCGATAGATTCTGACTAAGATGTGCAGAATGAGAAAACAAGGACAAAGCACAGGATGGACCGTGGACAAGGAAGCACAAGCGCTGGTCTTCCATCGTAGTAGGTGAATAGGCTCCTAGAGACACTGACAAAGGTCATAGTGGAGAATTGTGTGAAAGTTACATAGCACTCCACTAAATACTTTCACTAGGTGAACCAACTGTTATCCACATTATCTAACATAGTCGTAGAATCCAGTGTACCGCACGGGGAAGTTCGACCGAGTGAGTCGACAAGACGGGTCGAAGAAAACGTTGGAACAAATGTAAGGTTAGTTAAATTTTTTCCAAATGCAATGTATACAGGAAACGAAGAGCTGGATGGGGAACTAAGAAAGTTTGACTCAATAGAGGTAGATTTCAATATACTACCAATGTTATCGCTACATTGGATTCAAACCGCAGCAAGTGCAGAAATCCGCGACCACGAAGCCAGAATGCATGACCAGATGGTGCAGTACAGGAAGCAGGCGCACATCAATGAGAGAGAGGTACAATGGTTTCAGGTAGAGAAAGTCCAAACATTAGCCGACAAAGAGAAGGCCATAGAGGATAGGAAGCGGTTGGAAGAAGTAATATCTAAGGTATGCGAGAAAACCCCTGAGGTAGATCAGGACATACTACCAGAAGTGAAAGCCATACTATGGGGTGTGCTTATTGATAAACTGTGGAAGGAAAAAGAAGAGATGGAGGAAAGGGTGCTACCAAGCACACCACCGGAACAGATTCAGGATGGGAAGAATGCGATTGAGGAAGTCATGACGTAGATCACGGATATGGAGAAGACAGTTGAGGCAGTTGCAAAGGGTGTCACATATTTTTGGGGAAGTGTAGTCCAGGACGACCAGCTAACCGCATTGAAAGAGAAACTCGGCAAAGCAGAATCACAACTCAAATCCTTCAAGTGATCAATCAAAGTAATGCCATCACTGGTTCAGATGATGAAGGCTATGGAACTAAAAATCATGCAGCAGCGGGTAACCAAGGCACGCGAAAGGCAGCAAAGAAGGATCACACATCTAGACGAGCTTCCAAAAAAATTCGAAGCCCTTGCAGTACGGGTAACGGAAGCACTGCAACAGGTCAAGAAGCACCTGGAAGAAGTGAAACAGAAGAGTTGCGAACATCCAACCGACCAACAGAGGGAATAATGCACACAACTTAGAGCATCGGCGAAGGAAGTGGTAGACCATATCAAGGATGCATACAATGATTTCAAGAAACAAGTGAATGCACCAGAGGTGTCCAACTAAGGTGGCTCGAGGGTGAGCCACGTGTTTGTGTTGGGGGCTTGTTGGCACGGGATTAGTCCACATGAAGTGCGGAAGCTGACAACTGCGAAGAAGGACCATCTGCGGAAGGAAGGGTCATTTGCGGAGAATGAGGAAGCGCAATATTAGTTAGGTTGTTAGAAATGGGTCATTTAGACCATCTTGTAACTGCCATAGTTGGATATAAATAATAATATGAATGTAGGCCTAAGGGAAGCATCGATTATCATTAGCATGATATGATCTTTTTGTCAATTAGAATTGTGTGGATGAACTCTGTAATGTTTTTCTCTGTTTTCGACAGTTTTGTATGGATCCGTGATAAGATGTTCTGAACTGTTTCTGCTAAGGTTATACCGTAGTTTTTGATGAGTTAATGCATGAAGAAGTTTGGATCTGTCTTTTTGTCTCTGTCTATGTTGAATGATGAATGATCTATGTTGTTTCTGTAAGGTTTCGTTGATGTGATATTTCCCTATTAATGCAAATGTTAATTATGTATTCAATATGCGAAAGGTGAACACTTGGTTAATGTGCAAAAGATGAATGTCTATTTGAGCTGCGAAGTATGATGTGAAAGAAAATCTCTAGTTTTTTATGAAATAGAGTTAGAGCAAATGCATGTCCTTTCCCCACTGCGGAAACTTGGCTCCTGTAGCCCCCTTAACCATCTCGGGTGAGACTTCACTTGCTTCGCGGGTGTGCTGGAAAGGGTAAATCCTTTATGGTCCGGTGCTTAAGGGTACTGGGTTGGTGTTTGTTGATGACAATGCGAAGTGAACCCCTGTCGACAGAACTGTGTCAACATCAAT
This sequence comes from Larix kaempferi, assembly GCA_027924585.1. NCBI lineage: Eukaryota > Viridiplantae > Streptophyta > Pinopsida > Pinales > Pinaceae > Larix > Larix kaempferi. Next base: position 5,913,449 of record BSBM01000278.1, on the reverse strand, counting down.
ATTTTTTTGGAAATGCTATAAAAACGTGGAAATTCATATATGCAATTCGCCTGTGCAGATGGCATGTACAAGGCTACAGACTGTGTGTTACAGAACTACATACGCAATGTTATTAAACTACGGAAGAAAAGTGCTTGTGCTGAAATCGAAATCTGGTATTTAAACGAATGCTGAAGTTAATTCATGCATAATGATGATGGAAATAATTAATAGAATGCATAATAAATACCTGAAATAAAGCACGAAACTCCTGATCTATGTATTGAGGGGGCCCTCCCTAACACGTATTTCAAGAGGGAAAGAAACTTATGAATTCACGAGATCAATAGAACGTTGAAGATGTCTCAACTACAAAAATGTTGAAGATTGTTTTTTTTAGAAAATGTCTCCAAGCCCCCTTCTACTCAAGAGGTCCTATTTATCATTACTTCTAACCTAGCTTTACATTGAAAATCATGATCCTGAATAACAGGATTCTTTCCTATAAATCACGATAAAATGGGATCATTGTGTCTCTTGCGATATTCAGTTTGGAGCTTGGTCATTTGTTATTCTTCTAGGTCACCTGCACCCTATCCACACATGCCTTCATTCAGATGATTAGTAAATAAAAATGCTAAAACATAAGAAAATATAATCGTTAAATTACTTCATTTAATCATTAACCAAAATGCATTCTCCCCTATAGAAAGAGGTTCTTTCTTATCCTTTATTTGCTTATGTGTGGCACAAAAGGAGTCTATGGAGTACCTGTATCCTGGGCTCATCACAAACTCTATTCTATCTCTGTAAATATATGGTAGACTACCAAGGAAACATTGTATTTTCACTCTTTCATCCTTGATGTAGTCTACATACCTCAGTAGATCCAAAAACCTGTGGACATGCTCATCCATGGTATTCTTCCCTAATTTGAGTTCATTGAACTCTTTTCTTTTGTTACCATAATACCTAGCTGATAGGTATTTCTCCTAGAAGTATCTTTTAAATCTTTCCTAGATGACTCTTCTTTCACTAATTCCGTTCACTTGAATGAGGTGTTCCCACCAAATTGAAGCTCTTCCAATAAGGTTATAGATGGAAACCCTATCCTTTTCATTCTCTAAATACTCATGCATCCTGAAGTACTTTTTAATTCTGAGAAGCCATGCTTCTGCTTCTTGATCTTCTTTACTTTCACCATCAAAATTGGGAGGCCTTTCCTTCCTAAACTCACCTTGTGGAATACCTTTGTGCTTCTTTCTGCTCTTACTCCCGTTGGGAGTATGTCTTGGGATTCCTTGGGAACCCTCAAGATCATCTAACCTGCTAGAGGAAAACCTAGGAGAAGGTGTTTTGTTCCTTCTGCTCACATAACTCCTTCTAGGGCTTGGAGTTCTTCTCTTAGAACGACCCCTATACTGGATTTTTACATTTATTTCTTCTTGGCCATTGTTACTTGGATTATACCTACAATTTATGCTCTAGTGCATGTCTATGAGGCTTTGCAAGATGGTCGTATTGAGTTGATGTTGTTCTTCTTGTGCTTTCATCATCCGATCGTTGAATCTTACCATAGTATCGATCATGTTTGGGGGTGTTATGTGTTCCCTTCTTCCATCATAATCGAACTTTGTATGTGCTTCTTGCACGTTCTCACCCAACACATCATCCTCTGGATCAAACAGATCTTGTGCATCGTTGAAAATCACTATTTTCCCACCTTTCTGTGCATTGCCTTGTTATACAATTCGACCTACTGCTACTGCTGTCACTGTGCATAACAGAGACATCTATTATACATTACAAGCATGCAATTAAAATCTAACATATCCATTCAAACCCAGAACTATTCATTTGGACAATCACTTAATCAAATAAGTTCATCAAAACCATGCCATGGGCGCATTTCTTGACTGAAATTTCATGGACGGCTCGGCCCAACAAATCCCAGTGCTGCAACTGAAGATCTGATACTAGTTTGCCACGTCCCCACACCTCCAAGGTGGCCTTCATAGGCCATGGGAGACCCTCTGTTTCTTGTTTTCCTTCCAAATGCTTCAAAATCCACACACAACCGCCATGGGCTCGAGTCCATAATCCCCATTGTGATCCGCAATCCACCCTTTTCGATTTCCACAATCCGCATGCAGGACTTGGAAGTCGGATTTCCAAAACCAACTTTCCGTCGAAATTGCGCTTCCGAATTCCGCAATCCACATGCGGAAGTCGGAAGTCGGAAACCAAATTTTGGTCTCAAAGTCCGTCTTTCTGACTTTCGCAGTTCTGCAATCCGCATGCGGATCTCGGAAGTCGGGTTCCATTTTGCTATCCCGAAATTTTCTTCCCACAACCCACATCTCGCATTCTGCATTGTGGATGCAGAAATGCAGAGTTCCATGTTCCAGTTATGGGATATTTTAAATCCCGCAATCCGCATTCTGCATTCCGCATTGCGGGAGTGTAAATGCAGAATTCTTCATTCCAACTCTCGGGAGGTTTTACCTCCCATAATTTGCATTCCACATTCCGCATTGCAGGTGCGGAAATGTGGATTTCCATACACCCCAATGGATGATTTATGACCTCCGCAATCCACATTTCGAATGCGGAAAGGACCATGCAGATGCAAAAGGGCCAGGGGCAAATACCCCTGCTCCAGAAAGCTTTCTAAGGAAACTTCTGAGGGGTATAAATTCTTCATCCTAGGTCCAAATGAGACAAGGTTGGTACCGTTGGAAATATCTTGGGGAGCTCTATCCAATGGTTAAATCCCCACCCCATATGAACACTCCAACCATGTCAAATTTCCAACTGAAGTTCTATGCATAACTCCACTTAAGTGCCTTAAACCTTCTGCCATGGATTCTTCCTCCTTCATGCCATGAATTCTCTCTTCACCTAACCACAGAAGGCCTCATAAACACTTCAGGGGTTATCCCCATTTCTTCCCCAAGTCCAAGTGAGGTCAACCTATCCCTTTGAAGGGTGAGTACAATGCATAATAAACACATATAATGGAATAAGTTAGCTAATCATAATAACAACCTGCAGGGGTTATCCATGCCTATCATTCATGTACACAATGAAGTCTTCCAACATGCATTCAATCTTATATTCAAGCTCATACATGGCTACCTAATGAGCAAGTTCATGGAGTCATCCATTCATTAGTCCGAAGCATAACAATCATAACTTAAGAAACAGTTATAACACATGATTTTGCATCATTTAACACATAGAAACACTTAACTTTGGACTGAAGCTGCCCCAAGCAACTGGCTAAGTGAGGACAAAGTTCCACCCAACCTTAGGTATCTGTCCAGCTTGTACTCTTTCAGCTAAGAGACCACCCCAAGTTGGGTTGTGTATCCACTATGGAGGGCTAAGGAACTCTCTCACAGTCAAGGTCTCATCCCATTGCTAAGCCAAGATATAGCTAGGTTTATTAAGCAATCCAGGGAACAAGGAGGATTCTGCTAAGCTAGTGAGCTCTACCACAGAGCTACAGGAATCTCATACCACTTAGCAAGCATGACACCCACATTACCTACCTCACCTAAAACAAGGAAGGCCCTCTTCTCTACTGCACAGTCCCTCAAGGCCCCTTCCCTCCAATGCTAATCAGGGTCGGCATAGAAAGGTTCAGTTGTTGTTTTTCATGATATTACAACCTTCACTAGGTTTATCAAGCAAACCCAACCTTAATCTGACCTTTAACTCTATTATACAAGCCAATTTCTCATAGGGCCATGCCCTAAAATCTGCCCTTCAATTCGATCTTCTGCAAAACGGGTCTAAGTGATTCTCACGGGTTTTCTAGGCTATTTCAGCTCTTCAATTCATCCCACATGCCGGACTATGGATGTCTTGACCGGTTCCATTCTTGTGCAGGGTTTACTTGGGCATTCCTGGCTCTCCACATTCGACTTACACAGGAAATCACGATTTCACTTGTTTCCTCTACGGCTCAGTTCTGCAAGTGCGTGAATGAATTGGGTTCTATTCCACAATGGGTTAGCAAGCAGGATGTCCAAATTCCTAGGTGTGGAGTGGCTTAAGGGACCATAAACGCACAGGGTCATACCCTTCCATATGGATCTGTAGGTTTCCCCTACTCCATCAAATTCACGGGTCTGGTTTCCTCAACCACCCTCTTGCAGTTGCATTAATGTCAGCATGGTGAGTCAAATGGATTCACAATTGGACATGTGGCATCATGGGTACCAATCCCATAACCCCCTCACCTCTCCCTAATGGATACACATGGCCCTTTCTCATTGATTTCCTCCTTAGCCAACTTCTTGGGTATTTCATTACAATAATTAATAATTACATCATTTACAATCCTTCATGGCTTAATAGCTCATGGATAATCAAACTATCAAATACTTGCCTATGCAATTAAACTTGAACATCCACTAGTGGGGCCTTGGCCTTGAGATCCACACTAGGGCACATACACATTGTATTTACACAATATTTGCATTAAGCCAATAACCATAAGGGTCAAAATAGGGGTATTACACACTCCAGTGGTGATAATCCCTATGCTAGACCAACTGAGGTTCAAATTCTTCTGTGTGATTTTAATTCTCTCCATTGTATCATCATTGTTGACTATACTGATGATTGGATCATGTGACATTATTCTACTCCTATCTGAGTTATGCTGCATAATTATTTATCTTCTCTTTTTTACTGCAGTTACTCTTATTCAACTTTTCTGCTCATTCTTTCTCTGTGAGGTATACTCGGCTCTTAGATCTGCTGTGACTTGAATTTCACATTATAGAAATGAGTCATATTTCTTAAATATGCAAGAATCCCTTATGTTTGTGACAGTGGGAATTGTAGCCCTTCTAGATGAGATTTGTAAACCATGTTGGAACCCATTAGAAAGTTTGTGTTAAGGACAAGTTAAAAGATGACATGTCGGCCCCAAATAAAAATGAATTAAATGATGACATGTCAGACCCAAATAAAATTAAATTAAAATATGACATGTCGCCCCCATAAATTACCAAATATTAGTATAAATACAAGACAACTGTGCTTCAATTGGTGAGTCGTTGGTGGGTGTTATGAGGTAATTCTCTTAGGTAGAAAATCAAGTGTGTCGAGGAGCAGGATTGTAGGCCAAGGAGCAGGCTTGTAGGATGAGGAGAAGAATAGATGGCTAAGGAGTAGGGTCACTGTGATGGTAAAAGAAGAGCGGGTCCGAGAACATTTGAGGCAAGGAACATGTCCAAAAATTTCTGAGGCAAAGGTTAGGTCTGAAGGTGACTGTCAAAGAGTCTGAGGGTGATAGTAAGTAGTGTATGAAGCCTACCACAGTCCAATTTTTGTCTCAAGTCTGACCAAGGTTAGAAGAAGTGGATCCAAGCTCAATTTTGATGTGTATGAATTCTACAATAGTCCGAGTTTGATCAAGTTTGAACAATTTAATATTAAGTGCATCCAAGGTATGTTATGATTGGTTGTATCTGCTATTGTCCGTATTTTACAAGTTTAAGTGTTTAGGATGAATTGTGACAGTCCAAGGACTGATTGAGGAATTTGGAAGTGATAATTTGTAAACAGAAGCTTGTATTTATATTTTAAGTGTTGTAGGGTCAAGCAGTGGAGCACACATTTTTCCTTGATAGATTGTAGCCTGTCTTTAGGTTGTTGTAGCACCCTTTTAGTTGCACCTGATAAAACTTATAGGTTGTATCCTCTCGAGGTGTTGGTCCACCTCCTTGAATGTAATACTTGTTCATAATATAAGTCATACATTCCATGGATTTTCCCATTTTGGGTTCTCCACATAAAAAAACCTTTTTTCTCTTGTGCAGGTGTGGATGATTGTTTAATGCTATTTATTTTGAAGATTCATTGTTTGAAAGAAGTAATCAATAGAAGTAAGAATAAGAAGCATAAGTGGTTTTCATTTTAAAGTTGACAGTAAAAATATTTAACTATCTAGATCACTAATTCAACCACCCCCTCTTAGTGATCTCTATGTGTTCACAATTGGTATGAGAGCGAGTGCTTTCATAACAGTTAGATCAGCTCAAAGGTGATCCTTAAAGAACACGCTATGCCAACTATGAAACTCAAGGAAATTCCTAAGTTCAATGGAACAAACTATAACTTCTATATCAAGAGGATGAGGTCTTACCTGATGTCCCTAGGGTTTGATGTGTGGTCCAGTGTCACCGATGGATATGTGATACCGAAAAGTGCACCAACAACTCCTAATGGTAATAAGGACTGTGAAAACACTGCCACGGCCTTGAATGCAATTCTAGGAGGATTGGACAACTCCGAGTTTGTCAAAGTCATGATTTATGACACAGCCAAGGAAGTGTCGGATAAGTTGAACAATGTATACCAAGGTTATTCAAAGGTCCAAAAGGAAAAATTACAGACCTATAGAACTCAAATTGAAGGACTGGAGATGATGGAAGAAGAGAACATTGCTACATATCTTCAAAGGGTTGAAGAAGTGGTAAAAACTATGAGAGATCTTGGATAATAAGTGAAAGAGACTGTGGTAGTTCAAAAGATATTGAGGTCTCCACTTTCCAGGTTCAATCCCAAGATCTCAGGAGTTGAAGACAAAGATACATTGGACCAACTCAAATTGGATGAGTTGCATGGGATACTCATGGCCTATGAATTGAGGATTGAATACCCAAATCCTAAAGAAGCAGCCATTAAAGTTGCAAACAAGAACCAGTAGCATAGGAAGGGTCACTCATCTTTTGATCTTGGAGATATCTCAGATGAGGATATGGCCAACTTTGTAAAAAAACTTCCCAGAGGCACTGGTATTGTTCGCAGGCAGTTTGGTAAGGAAGAATCGCAACATCACTGATTCTGTGACACGTCAGAAGAGGTCACGGAAGGCAGAAAGCTGAATTATTTTGTGCATTTTTGGGTCAATTGTACCACAGTTTGTGGGTTTTGGGTCATTTGGACCGTATATGATGTTTTTGTGAGTCATTTATACCGCAGTATGCGGGTTTTTGGCTCATTTGGACCGCGTCAGTTAGATTTTGGGTCATTTGTCCGAAGTGTCGGTCAGGAAGTTGTTAGTAAGTGTACAAGCATTATAAAGGTGGAAGACTATTTATAGTCATAGAGTCATATGTGTTGGATACCTTAATCTAGAGCTTAAGCTGATATGCGTCTGTAGTTGTGATCAAGAGTTATTTGCGAGGTCTGTGTTTTGCGGAGATATTGTATCAGGGTTTTGCTGAAGTAATATGACATGACGAAACTATTTGGTGAAATTCCCTAAGTATCTTTTATGGTAATGCATGTTGCGATTCATGAATGATGCTATGTTTTCTTGGTACAACTAATGCCTTAATGTTATATTTGTCGCGATGAATGTTTCTCTTGAATAAATGCTATGAATACAATGTTGTTGAAGTTAAATGCATAGATCTATCTTTGAATGTCGCGATAAGTTGAGTAATTATTGCGACAAACATCCTCCTTCATTCGGCGGAAACATGGTTCCGTCTACTCTCCCTTGAACGCCTCGGGTGAGACCTCATCTGCTCTGCAGGTGTTGCTGGACGGAGTAAAACCTGTATGGGCCGGTGCTCAAGGATATCGCGGTGGGTTGGTGTCGACAGTGATGGGAACCCCTGTCGACTGGGTTTGAGTCAACAAATGGTTCCATTGCCAGGACGGAGTGTGAAGTGAAAGGAGGACATGTTGTGGCATCCAACGCAACCTGAAATACAGAGTTGGTTTGATCAGAAGTTGCAGGAGTTTGCCAAAGAAGAAAGCCAAAGCACTCGACTGACAGTAGATCAGTTGGTGGATAGATATATTCATGACGGTCCACATGAATGGTTTTCATGTAAATTCCCGGTCCTTTTGTTTGAGTGGTTGGAAAAGTTGACATTTCAGAAGAGGAACTAGCAAGGTGGTGAGCCGATGACTTGGACCCCAGAATTGATCGAAGAACTACAGGAGGTCGACAGCAAAGGGTTGCGGGCTGTCGAAGTGTGGCTTGATAGCATCTTGGAAGGATATATCACTGAATTTGCGGTTGATACATAGAAGTCCTATAGTGAAGCTGAGAGATATTTCTTCCGCGAACCCCGGGGAAGGTTTCTATTGTCACTTCAACTGTCCATTAAGATGCTTATTTGCGAGAAGGGTATATTGAATATGCATATAGATCGGTAAAAAGTCTGGTGGGCGGAGGCCGTGGGTTTCGCGACGGCTGGGGGGCGGTACATGGACTGATAAGGGGTATATGGGTGCAGTTCATGACGAGACTGTGAGCGAAGCCAAGGAAAAGAGTGGTCTTACAAGGGGGGGAGCGAGGTTTCGACAGGAAAAGAGGCAGAGGATAGGAGAAGGTCCTACTGTGATCGAACCGCAAGTTCATGAAGGAAGACCACACAGGATGAAGTGACCTCACAGTCCAGACAACGAAAACCAGGCTACGCCCAGGATAGAGGCAGGACCAAACCTCGGCAGAAACGTACCCACACCTCTGCTCACTATCTATGAACCGGTAAGAAACACAACTTCGACCCCACCGGATTAACAAAATTTGATTGCTAGTAGTTCAGTGACTGTAGGAAGAAATCCCAGGATGACAAGTGAGGATGCTAAGTTTCCACTGTTCCATGGAGATGGAAAAGACAATCCTAAACAATATTGGTTCTTATGTGAGGTAGTATGGACCATAAAACAGATTACTGATGATAATTCTAAGAAAGGACAGTTAGCGACAACTCTGCGAGGTCGCGCATTAGATTGGTTTATGAAGTTTGTTCTAGTCCCTACAGGAGCTCCGGAGAAGACATTAGACGACATCAGGGATGGTTTGATTGCAGAATTCAGAAAACCCAAGTCTGAAGCACAATATATTACAGAATTGAAAGATATTAAGTAGTATCCCAATGAGATGGTGTGGTATTTTGATCAACGGTTTAAGATGCTGATGGCGAAGGTTAGTTTTGATATGAGCATTGTCCAAAACAAAGAGAGGTTCATCGCGGCACTGCTCCCGCATATTCGACTACCACTGATGTAAAAAAACATCTCGATGCCCAGTAAATCTTTGGAGATTGCGATGCAGTTGGAAGTGTCGTTGGTTGGGGAAAATGCAGCTAGGATGTCATAGATATAGATGCAACTGGCTAACTTGACCATATAGCTGCAAGATCTGAAGAAGGGCAAGGAGCAGTGCGAAGAAGTATGGTGTAGGCGATGTTGAGGGGAAGGACATACTAAGGACAATTGCCCTAACTTCCACAACTATTTGGTTTCGAGGCCACCCAACCTGTTGAATGGTGGTGGCGTGCCATGGTGTTGCATTTGTCAAGTATTTGGGCACCACCATGAGGAATTCCCATACATGTAAAAGATGGTCACCAAATCGATGAATCTATATTGCACTTTCTGTAAGTCCATGGGACATGACGACAAAGATTGTCGGGAATATGGGTTGCTTCTTGAGAGAACGTACGATGCATTCTATGTAAAGGATGACCAACGTGTCGTACAACAACTGCAACCGCAGTTGTAGGTATCCCAGCCGCTGCCTCAACCATAGGAACAATTTGTACCGCAGCAACAACCACAGCAGTTCGTGCTGCAATATGCTCCGATGCAAATGGATCCTCAACAGCCACAGTACGTTCAGCAACTGCAGTATGTGCAGCAAGGGCAGGGCATGCAACTAGCTCTGATGCAGCAATAGTATAATCAACAGCAGTACCAATAGCAGGGTGGATTTCGTAAAAGTAATATCATTGTAAAAGTGAAATCACTTATTTTACAAAAGTGGTTCACTTAAAGCAACTTTCTTGTAAAGTGATTGTCAAAAGGTTCATCTTGGGAAGAGGGGGGTTCTTTTTTTTTGCTGGACATTCTCTAGCTGCCACGTCACTATTGGGGACATCTTCAATAGTTTCTTTGTTCAAGCATAACTTCATCATACAGAGTCAGTTTTCAGTGCCGTTTTTTTTTAAACCGCCTATTTTTGCGATCTCTTCACATCTAGACTATTGGTTTCTACTTTTACAGCCATTAATTTAAAAATATGGCCGCCCCTTGTGATATTCTACTTAACAGTTCCAACTATTTCTCATGGAAATCTCGTATGGAGGATGTTCTACGAAGTAGGGGACTTTTCAGAATTACCTCAAGGAAAGAAAAAGAACCAACTGATGATGATAAGAAAATAAAATGGTCAAATAGACGTGATGAAGCTCGTGGATTGATTGGGATGTCAATCTCTATTGATTTGCGATTCCACATATCTGGAATTGATGAACCTAATGTTGCTTGGGACAAGTGGAATCTGTGTTTGGTAAACACAATGAAATTCGAGGTCACCAACTCGAAAATGAGTTGATTTCTTTAAATCCAAGTGACTTTTCATGCATTCAAGATTATTTATCTAAGTACAAAACTCTTAAACTCTTATGTGCAGAATGTAAGATTGAGAGTGAAGACAAACAATGCATTTATCATATTCTTTCCAAACTTGGACCTGCATATTCTGTTTTTGTATCTACATTTTACTCCATGAAAGCATCCTTGAATGCAGCTAGCTATCAAGAGTCTGGTCTTGAATCCTTTTGTGATTCCTTGATTAGAGAACAAGATAAACTCATTAATCTTGGAATAATCAATAATGTAGATACATCTAGGAAATCCTTATTGTCCCAACAGAAAGAAAATTCCAAGCCTCCCAAGAAACAAAATTTTTGCAATAATAAGTCAAACAAGGGTCCAAAACCCTCTCAGTCAGCTCCTTATTTAAAAAATGACAAAGGATCCAAGCCAAAAGGCAAGAAGACTGAGCGTCATTTAAACTATTGTGGGAAAGATAATCATGATGAATCTAAGTGTTTCAAGAAGATGGCAGCCTTGGAAGCAGCAATGAAGAAGCACCACATCAGCCTAGATTCGTCTTCAGAATCTGCCTCTCATGGACATGCACTTTGTGCTTCTGGTTATTCTTATAATGCATCTTCTTCTTCTACTTCAAATGAATGGCTCATTGATTCTGAAGTATCTTATCATATGGCTAAGGATCAAGCCATCTTTTCTACTATGCATGAATGTAACACCAAACAAATATTTGTTGGGGATGATAGATCTCTAAGTGTTGTAGGAGTTGGAACAGTTCCAGTAGATAATGGTCATTTTAGTGATGTACTATGTGTTCCAAGAATTTCCTGCAATTTGTTATCAGTCTATCAGATCACTCATTCTGGTGAAGGTAAAACTGTGACCTTTACACCTCACCAAGTTGTAATCAAGGATTTTAAAGATCCTCAACAGGTCCTAGCTACTGGAATTGTTGATGATATTACCAGGTTGTACAAGTTTAACAACTTTGGGTCATCGCCTTTCCCTTCAATTATTGTTGCTCATAGTGATAACTTGAGCAAACTTTGGCATGAGCGATTTGGTCACTTAAATTATCGCTCATTGCAGCATGAGCGATTTGGTCACTTAAATTATCGTTCATTGCAACAAATATGTAAAGAAAATATGGTGACAAGTCTGCCAATGGTATCTTGCAGGGATGGTGTTTGCTCCAGTTGTGTACTCGAAAAACATCATCGGGACAGTTTTGACAAACGCGCCTCTTGGAACGCCTCGGTTCCCTTAGAGCTTGTGCATAGTGACTTGTGTGGTCCTCTTCCATCTGCTTCCTTTTCTGGTTTCAAATATTTCTTAAATTTCATTGATGATTACACTATACGCACTTGGGTTTATTTCCTAAAACTTAAGAGAGAAGTATTTAACATGTTCTTAGCCTACAAGGCCCTTGTTGAAAAATAATCTGGTCATCAAATTATTAAGTTAAGATCTGATAATGGAGGAGAATATGTTAACAATAAGTTCACTACTTTCTGCACTAAACAAGGCATCCAACAACAGCACACTGTTCCATATACACCACAACAAAATGGTGTAGCTGAGCAGAAGAACCGCACTTTAAAAGAAATGGCTAATTGTATGATCCAATCTAAGAGACTAAGTCTTCAATTTTGGGCTGAAGCCATTAATTGTGCAAATTACATAGTTAATCGCACCCCCACTAAAGCATTACAAGGTATAACACCAGAAGAAGGATTGAGTAAAACTAAACCTGATATAAGTCACTTCCGTGTGTTTGGTAGTGAAGCATGGGCTCACATTCCGGATGAAAAACGGAAAGCATTGCAACCTAAAAGTGAAAAGTGCATATTTGTTAGATATTCTGAAGATGTAAAAGGTTATAGACTTCTTCAACCACATTCTCATGATATAATCATTAGAAGATATGTTAAATTTGATGAAAATATCTTGGCCTGCAAGCCTAACTCGGTGACTGTGCCATCTTTGGCCTGCGAGCCTGATTCGGCGTTTGTGCCTTCTACTTCTTATTCCAACTTCTTTGACAGGTTTCCAACTCCAGTTTCTGATAATGACAGTGAGGATGACAATCCACCTCCACCTGCTCATGTTCCTCCAGTTGCACCAGCACAAGTGCTTCCTCGATGGGTCCGTTCAACATGTGAAGCAGCTGGTCATCTTGCCGGTGATCCTAGAGATCAACGTCGAACACGTTCTCAGTTTTAGCGAGCCTCTTCTCTTTTGGCTCAAGTTTTCGAGAATCATGATCCAGAAACTTTTACAGAAGCTTCAGGAAATCCAGATTGGGATGCAGCCATGGATGAAGAATATCATTCCTTAATGGAGAATGATACTTGGGATCTTGTACCTCTTTCAAAAGGAAGAAAACTTGTCAGATGTAAATGGGTCTACAGAACTACGTATGCATCAGATGGAAGTGTTGAAAGACTTAAGGAAAGGTTAGTTGCCAAAGGTTTTTCCCAAGTTGAAGGGATTGACTACAATGAAACATTTTCTCCCATTGAAAAAATGAACTCCATCCGCCTTGTTCTTTCCCTTGCAGCCTTACACAACTGGGAAGTCCATCAAATGGATGTCAAGTCTGCCTTCTTACATGGTGATTTACAGGAGGAAATTTACATGGAACAACCTCCTGGCTATGTTCAGAATAACTCTAGCCTTGTCTGCCGCCTTAAGAAATCCTTATATGGCCTTAAGCAAGCTCCTAGAGCTTGGTATGCCAAAATGGATAACTTTCTCCTTGACACTGGTTTTTCTAGATGCCATTCTGACCCTAATGTCTATACCAAGAAAGTAGGAAACCATCTCATCATATTTGTTCTATATGTTGACGACCTTATTCTTATTGGTAGTGACCCTCAGCTTATAACCCATGTGAAATCCAGTCTTAAACAAAATTTTGAAATGTCAGACTTAGGACATTTGCATTATTTTCTTGGTCTCCAAGTCCTGCAAACCAAAGAATGAATCTTTCTTTCTTAGTCTAAGTATGCTTGTGACCTTCTTCGTCGCTTTCACATGGAAGATTGTACACCAGCCCCTTCTCCCTTCCAGTCTGGAGTCAAACTTTCTGCCACTTGTACTTCACCTGAAGTCGATGCCACCTTGTATCGTCAGCTTGTTGGTAGTCTCTTATACTTGACTCATTCCAGTCCTGACCTTTCCTTTGCCGTTGGTCGTGTTTCCCATTATATGCAGACACCTCATGAAAGTCACTGGAAAGCAGCTAAAAGAATACTTCGATATATTCGAGGTACAGTTCAGTTTGGGATTCATTACAGTACAGGGGGGAAACCTTTGTTGGTTGGTTTCACTGATTCAAATTGGGCCGGCGATCTTGATGATCGAGAGTCTACTTCAGTTTATGTTTTCAGTCTGGGATCTGGACCTATCACTTGGGCTTGTAAGAAACAACAAGCTCTCGCTCTTTCTTCAGCAGAAGCAGAATATTGAGCCGTAGTTAATGACAGTCAGGAAGCTTTATGGCTTCGACAGATCCTTTTAGAGTTTGGATTCGAGCCGCAGCAGCCTACTCCATTTTGGTGCGACAATCAAAGTGCCATCAAGCTTGCCAAAGATCCAGTTCTACATCAACGCAGCAAACACATTGAGCTACATATGCACTTCATCAGAAATCTTGTTCATGACCGTGTTCTTGAAGTGCTCTTTTGCCCTACAGATGATCAAGTTGCAGACATCTTCACCAAGTCTCTTACAGAAGCGAAGTTTTCTAAACTTCAATCTATGTTAGGAGTTCAGGAACTTGTCATTAAGGGGGGATAGGCTCTAATGCCTCCTTCCTTCTCCTAATAGTGTCACTTTTGTAAATCCTTCAATCCTATCCCAAGTTGTTCTTAAAGGGGGATGTTAGGATATTTAGACACTTAGGAGTTAGTTAAGATCAACTTGTGTAATATCTCCGTTAGGGATAGTGTGTTTCTTTAGTATGCATTAGTATGCATTTGAAAATACTTAATCCGATGATCACGATATGTTCCCGACATAGAGTGATCCGACGGCTCAAATTATCTTAGATCAAACCTAACCTTGATCCATGGCTTAACACCCGATTGTTCCATGATCTCTATTTAAAGAGCATGGAGGGTCATTGTTTAGTTGATCGATTATGAGAAGCTCATTTGTGACTTTCTTTCTTTGCATAAGAAATTGTCCCGTAGAAGCTATTTGGTCGGGGCCGTGGAGCATTTACCTCAAGAGGATTTAAACCACGTCAAAACATCGGTGTGTTGATCTGTGATCTGTTTGTGTGAAGTGGTTTCTCTTGGTGTTTGGTCCTTTGGTAGTACCCTGTGTACCCGAACATGAGTCGCATGGGGAAAAAAAATGCAAGTTGATCTGTGGCAAGATGGCTCACCAACAGAGACAAGAATGCGCAGGCAGGGAGGCTTATGCCGCAAGTTAGGAGCAGTCCGCGATAGTGGCAGTGTTGCGACTGGGTCAAATCAAGCAATAAATTCCAAAAGTAGAAATAGTTAATTAACGGTGCATGTTCGAATGATGGGCATTAATGGTGGATCTGGCCGATCGACTGACAGGATCGACGGTGGATTTGGGTGATTAATACAGGATTTCGGTCGAGTTAATGTAGGATTTAGTGATGATTACGGAGGATTGCATTGGATGCTATAAGAACGGTTCAAAATTGGTCGGAAGGCACCAAGAATTCAGTTGAGCTTATGAAGGATTGCAGAGTGTTGTTATTGCCTAGTCAGTGCAGTTGTGAGTTGGGAAAGCTTTAGCCTGAACTTGCAGAGCGTTGTTGATGAGCGTTCAGTGGGTCTATCAATTACATCGGTGATCAGTTGAGAATGTCATGTGAGGTATGCTGGAAATAGTTGAGATTAGCAGTGAAGTAGAATGTGAGTCTGTGAGAGACGTCAATCTTGAGGCCAAAGTTGCAAATATACCGGGCAGAGCATCGGTGATTGCTAAGAAGCGTCGGGGAGGTCAGGATTTTGAGTCGCCGTAGAGTAAGCGTTAGCTTCGGTCATCCACTGCTGTGGCGGGGGAAGCTCAAGGAGAAGCAGGGCCATCCAGCCGTTGGGTTGATGAGTCTACCGCATGGGAAGGACTCTCGGCCATTGATATCCTGGGGTATGTCCCCCCCAGTTGACCAGGGGTACCTTCTCGGAAGGTGAAGAGGAATCAGAAGTACCCACTGAAGATGCCAGTGCTCCCTGCTGGGATGGAGTGCTCTATTGATATTGCGTCGGCGTTGATGCGTCTGAAATATGATGACCATGACATGGTGGCATACAAGGAGATTGCGTCAAACCCTTATGATCCAAGATCACAATTGAGCGGTAAGCCGATTCCGCGTGATTGGGCACGGGGTTTGAAATAGGCAGGCCTGCTAGGCCTTATCAATATGCCCCATTTTGGACGATTGTCGAAGGTCAATACATGTGTGAAGCAGTTGTTGGCCTACTTTCACGGAGGTACGTTGTGGCTGGATGACATAATTCTCGTCATGGTGCACTTAATTGCAGATATTACCAGGTTGCCCAAGGATGGGGTCGACCCGTCGCAGTATTTTCGAGGAAAGGAGAATGACAAAAAGTTGGTCGCGCAGTTGGTCAAGTGCTATCCCTTGGAGAAGGATGGTTGTGGGTACCGCACTAGCAGCATCAATGAGAAGGCGGTGCTCACCCGCATGAAGATACTTTCTTGCAAAGTAGTACGGGGTGGTCGACCCAACCAGTGTAATTCGGGAATTGTGGCGTGCGCCAAGCAGTGGGCGGCTGGAGTGCAGATGAACTGGTCATTTTTTCTATTGAATCAATTGGTGAAGGATGCTGTGGTGGTTCAAGCAGGTAAGGGCTCATTCACATATAGCTGGCTTCTGCTATTGATTGCATTCATGGCCTGGAAGGATCCCAACATGTACCAGGGTATGGAGATTGATGCCATGCAAGAGCATCACGGTGCGTGTTATAAAAAACTATGGTTTTTCCGAGAACAAGAATGGGATAGGGAATGTACATTGTTGTTCTCGTTATACTGGGAGATGCTCTGTGCAGCTGCGATGAAGGTGCCCCGATTGACCAAACAAACCATAGCGCAGTTTAAGCCGGTCATGGTGTTTGCAATTCGACCACATGCAATTTATGTCCCAGCCCATCGTGACACATATAGGCAATGGTTGCTGACACCATATAAGGTGACGATGATAGATTTGGAGGCTATCGTGAATGACTGGCCAGTGGAATGGTGCGAACCCATGGGGTTGGCGGAGATTGAGGCTGGACGACCAACAAAAGGTCCAGATGATCACATATCAGCGCAGGACCAGCGGAATCATCATGATTCCGATCAAGAATCCATAAAGACACCAACAGATGACAACAATGACCAGGCCCTTAAAGAAAACAGAACAAAAGGACACCGGGACCCTGCGACAATCAGTGGGCTTCCCTTGTCGACGTAAGTGTAGTTGTAACATCCCGAAAAATACCAAAATTTTTAAATTTTTAAATTAGCAATAATTATCAAAAGTCATTAATGCAGAAATATAATTTAAATAAATTTCTTACTAAGATAACAACAAAATAAACATGACACATCATACTTCCCATTTAAACATGATACAGTTACATTTACTATTCAGTTTCAAAAGGATGCTAACCTCCTTGAAAACCTATCTTTTTATGATTATTCAAAGAATACAATTTACAGTTTTGCTCAAGCTCTAAGTACAATTACATGCTATATAAGGTTTGTACTATTATGATGATATTGTTGTTGTGATGATAGTTTGCTTGCGTGATGATGAAGGGATCCTATGAGGTACCCCAAAGTTTACTTAGCTATGATTAGCTAAGGAATTTCAATACTGTTTTCCATGTGCAGACCACAGGAAATAAATTCTATGCCAACAAGTGTTATGAATACAAGTGTCTTTCAATTCAACGTCAGTGTAAAAGTAGAATGTTATTTACTTCCTTACAAAATAAGATACTAAAGGTATGGATACATGGTTTGAATTCTAGTTTTATGTACTGACATCCAAGCTCTTCAGTGATACAATTTTTATGTCGTCCGTGTGTTTTACTTTATTGCAATATACAATATCATATGACAACTGTTGTTACTATTAAGCTATGATACCGGATCTATATTTAAAGTTGTAGGAATCTGGTAGAAAATGATGTTTACGCTTTGGATCTACCATTATATCTTGTACTTACAAAACTTAGACTATTCTAAGTCCTGGATTTGTCTTTTGATTGCACAGTTAGTAGATGTAAGTATAGTGACTAGAGATTTTACTAAGGACCTAGCTTTAGAGTACATCTCGCAAATACTTAAACTTACGATGATACCATAGTCTTACACTATATGGCAATTCCTATGGAATTTATTGTGAATATAGTTTCTATGTTATGAACTAGCATCATCAAACTTCATCCTATAGCTTATTTAAAACTCTAGAAATGAATTAGAATTAAAATAGAATAATGTATGATTCTATGCATCTACCAAATACATTGATTATATAATTCGAATGTTACGATGCCTACGTTCAAACTTATATCAAAGGTGCACTAATTATTTGTAATGATATGATTTTACAATATGCAATGTTACTATTATGAAATGTTACGAGTTAAAATTCAATGGAGTGATGAAAACATTAGGTATGGACCATGCATTAAGGCTAATCAAATAGTGGGTGATATTACTATTATCACCATACCTACACAACCTTCGAAAACCTATAACATTAGCACACAAAGGTCTAATATGCAATATTATGCTATTGATGGTAGGTGGTAATGGCTCGGTACTTGACATGATTTCCAATATGGCGTTGACAGGCTTTGAATAACGTCGAACCACTTGGTGAATGAAGTGGAAGCCACAGTGTGGGGTCTTCACATGCTAGAGGTTTGCAATGAGTTCCATATTGATCGAGTTGTGCCATGCACAAGATTTTTGGTCCACTTACCTAGCAGTTGGTAGATGCAGCTATTAAATAGCATTGATTGTAATGCAGGTTTGGTTATCAACGTGCCCTCCTGGCAGTTGAACCACTGTCGATCTCCCTAAGATCTTGAGCTGTGGGAAAACCCTAAACTTACGATGGTAAGTGATGGAGGAAGGTTTTCATATTACCATTGTTACGCTCAGTGGTAAGATAGTGGAGCCGGCCGATTGCTGTAATGTAGGAGTGTTTGTTTTTATGAGAGGAGGACTCCTCCTTGCCCTTGAACCCGAGACCTGTGTGAGATAGTTTTAAGGGTTACAGGCTTATGCATCGTGCCAAAGAGCCATGCTATAGTCGCGGTATATGTGTATGATTCTTATGTCAGTTGCTGAGAGTGATTTGAAGTTGGGGTTCGATTTCTCCATGAGAGATTGTCTTCTGAGTTTTGAATTTGTAGTACCGTTATTGCTACCAGGCCTTGTCTTCTTTTCTACTGGCGTGATGTGCCACTGTTTCGAGCTTCGATAAAAGGTAATTGTTCATGATAATGTCATAGTATGGTGTTGCTTGCTTGCTTTCTTGTATCTTCTTTGTTTTAACCCCATCAAAATGTGACTTTGCAGGTACCCACTTCATAGGATGGTTTCGGTGCAAGCATGGGGAATGAAATATGTTGTGACTTCTCCTGGTAAGCTCCGGTGGTTCTCGAAACCTTGTAGGTTCCCTTGAGCATGGTGTTGATGGTGACTATCATATGCTGAGAGTTGGAACTTGTAGACTTGTTTTTGGTGATGGCCAAGTGTTGAGTTTTTGAGTCTTATTTGATGAATACGATACAGTGGATAGTCTTTAGTAGTTTAAGTGGTCATTTGGATCTTGATGCCTGGTTGTACTATTCGTTAAGAACTTTGAAATCACAGTTTTTACATGCTATTTGATAAGGGTCTAACCCTGGGTACTTTGTTGCTCCACAGTCTTGTTTCAAGTTTTTGGTTGATAAGGTTTAAGCCATGCATATTATGGGACTTTAACAGGTCCGAGATGCAACTCGGACATACATTTGAATGGAAAAGACGAAGAACCTAGGGTTCTCTTGCACTTAAGAATGATGGTTTGATTTTTGCAAAGAATTGCTATGATTTTGAACTCACAGTTAAGAAATGTGCAAGTAAATGTTATTGTAATAACGTACAACAATGGTTGTTGTAGGTAAAATTTTTCTATTGCTTCATCGTCGTTGTTGGTGTTTTAAGTTATGGGATAGTTCAGCAATCAAAAGTTTTTTTTTTAAATGAATAGGTCACAATGTCTATTTTGATTTGCAATGAATCCTACCGGTAGCTCGTTGATTGTTAGCTGGCTTGCACAAGCTTGCGTGCCTGAACTTAACCTATGTATGAAAGGGTTTTGAAGCTGTGAATGTTTTCGATGTTGAGATGTATTCTTACTAGGGTTATGAGCTGTCAATAGATATTAGAACTGAATCATGTTTCTGCTAAATGGGGAATACTATCCTGAAGAATTTTTTGATATGCTATCGAGGGTTTGGAAAATAAATGTCTAAAGTTCGCCATGAAAGGCTTATGAAGAAAAATATGCACTGTGAAAAAGAAGCTAGGGTTTGCAAAAATCTTAGGGTTTGATAAAAGGATTTTTATGCATCTGCATAACTAATGGTATTTTGATAATTGAAAATTACTGCGATAGTTAGTGGAGAAATGATATAGGTTAAGCTATGATAGTTTTGTACATGGATATAAGTGTTACAGTTGCTATATTATCTTGAAATAAAACATACTTTAAAACGTAGAGTTTATAATTTGGAAATACATAATATTACTATCCGAATTAGATGGAGTGGAATGAAAAGTATAGATCTGTGCATAAATAACATGTGTTTTCTTTTAACATGAATGTTGTACCTCTGCTTACATGATACAATGCCTTTTTCTTGCGTTTTTGCTTATAAATGAGATGGCAGAACTAAAAACAATACTGTATGAGTATAATTATTCACTTAGCTTTTTAATAATTTATTCGATTTACTGCTACTTCTCTGTACTAGAGTGCGATGCAGAAACAAGCATGGAGAAAAATGCAGAGAAGTAGTTTCTAAATCTAACAGTTTAATCAATCAATCATTAAAATTATAAATCACAGCAACCTGAGAAATAAAAGAAAACAATTGACAGAAGAACAAATAGAACCTGAACCAGTAGATAAGTGGACAAACACCCAAGGAGCCTGTTCCTCCCAACCTGCTCCTGAAGACAGCCAATGTGCCTGCCTTAGGACCCCGAGCCTGTTCACTGAACCACCAGGAGGAAGAAACCTTAGAAGCTTAGGTCATAAACTTGCATGCAACAATTAGTTATTCAGTCTTGAATACTCAGCAGTCAAAGGCACCCGCACCAGCACCTCTGGTTTTCCTTCTCAGGATAATTGGCAGACTTATAATTGCACTCTCACATAGCCTCCCTAATTTGAATCTCTCAGTCATCACCTGATGCACATGAGGAATATTTTTGCAGAAAATATTGTAAGAGCTCCCTGCTCAATTTGAATTTCCTATATAGGCTGCTTAGGCCTTTTTGTGATTTAACTGGTCATTAAATGAGCTGCCTGCTCACTTCCCCACCCGAGAATAATGTCATAATTTTAGGGGTAGTTGTCCCATAACCAACAGCTAGTGGTGGAGTGTAAATGCTGCCATCTGTCCCATGCCTTGTAGCAGCTTCCATTCCTCCTAGTGGGTCAGTGAACACTCTTGTAACATCTTTCTCGAGTGTTTGTCTCCTTTTCTAATTTATTAAATAATAATAATGAGTCATTACAGTCAATTTTTACCATATTTGGTCATAATTACAGAACTTTGAAATTATAATTTGACATAGAGGATTTTGCAAAATAAAATAATTATTCTCAAAATTTGGGTAGGTGACAGCAGTTGGGTCGACTTATAAAAGCAATCGTTGATGCATCCACTGCAGCAGCTCACAAGATGACAATGAAGACAGATGAAGGTTTCCATGCGCTCACTGCTCGTATGGACTCCTTGTGTGATATGGTTTCGAGGAAGGCACCTAAAGAAGCAGTGGCACCACCAGTTGGCACAATCAGCACCAAGCCACGGGTCAGAAATGTGGAGATTCCCCTGACTCCGATTGTGACTGATGATGAGGCTGTGAACGCCTTGCTGCAGTAGTTGAAGACAATGACCATCAATGTTAACGCATTGCCAGCACAATGTTCACAACTGTGCAGACTGTCGCTAACCGAGACATAGTGGACAAAATGCATGAGATCAATGGTAAGTGCATGTGGTTGCAGGAGCGCAAGGCAGCTGCACAAGAAGCCATTGCAGAGTTAACAAGGAGGGTAGTTGCAGCACGGTAGGCTGTGGATGAATTGGGAGAGGACATCAAGAAAGAATGAGCGGAGAAGGCTCGAGAGATTGAAGAATTGAAAAAAGAACAGGACCACATCATCGCTGAGAAGGCCCATATGTGGGATGATAGTGTGCGGGTAAACCAAGCCATTGTGGAGGCTTATCACCATGTGTTGGCACCCACTGAAGGATTGGATATGCTTCAATGTGTGCAGCAACTGGGGGCTGTCATTATCCAGTTGCGGCACGAGAATCAGTAGTTAAAAGCTCGGGTGAATCCTGGCACCCCTCAAGCAGAAGTGGATGACCGCAAATGAGCTATTGAGGATATCGCAACGCAGTTGGCGAAGATGGAAACAACATCAACGAAGATCACATCCGACACTGTGCAGTTTTGGGGCCGAATCGTTCAGGACGAGCAGGTTGAACAGCTGATGAAGGTTTGGCAGGAAGCAGAGGGGCAGTTGACGACACTAAAGGTGGAGATGCAAGGGATGCCACCCATAGAGCAGGCTGCTAATTCTATGGATTTAAAACACCTGCAGCAGCGCGTTTCCAAGGCCGATGAGCACCAAAAGAAGCACGCTGCGCAGCTGGAGGAGTTCCAGGATGTTGGCAGTCAGTTCATGACAAAGGTTGGCGAAGCTCTCCAGGCAGTACAGGGACGTCGTCAACAAGTGGTTACGTTGCTTACCGATCACCCCTCACCCCAGGATGTCATTAACAGTCAGGAGGCGGCTACGGTAGCAAAGGAAATGGTGACAACAGTCAAGGAGCAGTACGAGGATTTCAAAGTCAAAGCCATAGAGTACACTATGTCCTGTTGACGTGGCTCAAGGGTGAGACACAAGATTGTGTTGGGGGCCTGTTGGTAGGCAGTTTGGTAAGGAAGAATCGCAGCATCGATGATTCTACGACACATTATAAGAGGTCGCGGAAGGAAGAAAACTGGATTATTTTGTGCATTTTTGGGGCAATTGTACTGCAGTTTGCGGGTTTTGGGTCATTCGGACCATATATGATGTATTTTTGAGTCATTTATATCGCAATATGCGGGTTTTTGGGTCATTTGGACCGCATCAGTTAGATTTTGGGTCATTTTTCCGGAGTGTCAGTCAGGAAGTTGTTAGTAAGTGGACAAGCATTGTAAAGGCAGAAGCCTATTTATAGTCATAGAGTCATATGTGTTGGATACCTTGATCCGGATTTTGAGCTGATATGCGTTTGTAGTTGTGATCAAGAGTTATCTGCGAGGTTTGTGTTTTGCGGAGATATTGTATCAGGGTTTTGTTGGAGTAATATGACATGACGGAACTATTTGGTGAAATTCCCTGAGTATCTTTTATGGTAATGCATGTTACGATACACGAATGATTCTATGTTTTATTGGTACAGCTAATGCTTTAATGTTATATTTGTCACGATGAATGTTTCTCTTGAATAAATGCTATGAATACAATGTTGCTGAAGTTAAATGCATAGATCTATCTTTGAATGTCGCGATAAGTTGACTAATCATTGCCACAAACATCCTCCTTCATTCGGCGGAAACATGGTTCCGTCCACTCTCCCTTGAACGCCTCGGGTGAGACCTCATCTGCTATGCAGGTGTTGTTAGATGGAGTAAAACCCATCTGGGCCGGTGCTCAGGGAGATCACGGTGGGTTGGTGTCGACAGCGATGGGAACCCCTGTCGACTGGGTTTGAGTCAACAGGTAGATACAAAGGTAAGCTTCCTTTGAAGTGTTTCAACTATGCAAAAATAAGGCAATTTGCTACCAAATGGCAATGCAAAGAATACAAAGGAAATACTAATCAAAACAAGTATCAATCCAAAAGAAGAATGACAAAGAAGCAAAATATCTATTCCAAGGATGATGATGAAGGATCGGACTTTGATGAATATAAGGAAGATTTTGATATTGACAAGAATGAGATTGTATTCCTAGTAATGGAGGATCAACATCATCATGAAGAAGAACCAAATGAAGAAGTAGTTGTGGTTGACCTTGAGGCTGAATTAATAGCATCCCTAGAAGAGATAGAAAACTTGAGGGACATTAAAAAGAAGCAAACAAGAGAGTATGTTCTGGTTGTTCATCTTAATCCACAGTTTTTATATTCAGTGAGAGGAAATCTGCGGTGAGCATTTGATAAATGCTCACCGTAGATTTCCTCTCACTGAAAGAGAGTATGTTGTAAGAAAAATCCAATTAGCCAATGAACTGAAAGAAGACTTAATGAAGAAGGGAATGAAATCAATGTTCTACAAGAATAGTTGAAGAAGACAAATATTCTCAATAGAAAGTTTAAAAAGAGCTCGACTGACTTGAACAATATGATCTACCAACAAAGAAGCTTGGAAGATAGAAGAAGGATTGGTTTTGAAGACTTAAGGGCTGAATGTTCTAGAGACCAATAAGTCTGAAGCATAAGGGACAAATTGGTCAAACATAAGATAGAACTGAGTAATATTAGGCAACCATTGAAAGAATCCTTCAAGTTACTCATAGACAGGGAAATAGAGAGTGAATATCTGATCAAGGAATTAAGAATCCTTAAATACATAGATATAAACACTTCAAATACTTATGTTGATATGGTCAAAAGCAATGATGAGACAAGAAGGTATAAGTTTCCCCCCAATAGAGTTAAGAGACAAACTACTGTATCATCTACAAACATTCAGAGTTCTGCTAGAAGACAAAGGTATCCAAACTTGTTCTATTGTAACTCTTATACTTGTCATAACTTTGGTAACAAGGAAACATACTATAAGGAAATGATGGGAAGAAATTTTGCAAGGACATCCGATGCAAATCGGGATCAAATTAGGAGTCACACAGGTATGATTACTCAAATGACAATCCATTTTCATTACTTAATAAGTATGAGATTGAATGCAGAAAATGTAATAACTTTGGACATTTAGCACAAGACTACTGATTGAAGGAAAGTTCTCATGAAGAAGAAGAAAGGGCTCATGACATTTTTGGGGTATCCCTATATGCTCAAAGTGATGAATATAAATGGTATATTGACAATGGTTGCACTAGGCACATGACTGGTGACAAAAGGAATTTTATCTCCCTTACTAAAGGAAAGGGTGGAGATGTGTCATTTGGTGATGATGGGATATATAGAATAGTGGGAAAAGGGACTATTTATCTAAAAGGAAAGGCCAAGCCACAAAATGTGTTGTATGTGCAAGGATTGAAGCATGATCCGCTGGGTGTAAGACAAATGTGTGATTCTAACTATAATGTTATATTTTATTCTCATTACTGTGATACTCGAAGGAATGGGTTAGATAAGGTCATTGGTAGAGGAATCAGAACTCCCAGGAATGTCTACATTATAGAAGAAATGCAAGGAGAAAAGTGTTATATTGGTCATGTTGATGAGAATTGGTTATGGAATAAAAGATTGGGACATATAACTAGTGTAGAACAAAGCATAAATTCAAATTGAAGATCAAGACAAGGAACAAGAAGAAGTAGAACCGACATCCACAGCAACAAGCAGAAGACCAAAATCCAAGAAAAATTTAACTAAGTCAGTTAAAAGGGATCACCCTGATGATTTCATCATAGGATGCATTGAATATGGAATCCAACTAAGAAAAACACCGAAAAGGAGAGATATTTCCCTACTATCAACCGTTAAGCCCAAAAACTTCACCAAATCACATATAGATGAATTATGGGTAAAGGCAATGAGTGATTAACTCGGTCAATTTAATAAAAGTGGAACATGGGAGCTAGTTCCTAGACCCAAAGAAAAAATGTGATTGGCACCAAGTGGGTGTTCAAAAACAAGTTGAATGAGGAAGGAAAGATAGAAATAAATCTAGATTGGTGTGCAAGGGTTATGCTAAGGTTGGAAGAGTAGACTTTGATGAAATGTTTGCTCCAATTTATCAACTGGAAACTAAGAGAATGTTTCTTGCATACTCCTGTTTTAAAATTTTCAAGGTATATCAGATGGATGTAAAATATGCCTTCTTGAATGGTGAACTAAAAGAATAAGTCTACACTTAACAACCATAGGGTTTCAAGTAGCCTGGAAAATAAGATTATATATGGAAGTTGAAGAAGGCTCTTTATGGGCTTAAACAAGCTCTGAGGGCTTGGTATGCTCGGTTAGACAAGTACCTTATTCAACAAGGTTTCAAAAGAGGTAATGTAAACAGTAATATTTATTTCAAAATAGAGAAGGATGGACTTCTAATTACCGTGGTCTATGTTGATGACATTATCTTTGGATGCAATAACGATAAACTGAGTTGTGATTTTTTTGATGTCATGGCACGAGAATTTAAGATGTCTATGATTGGGAAGCTGTCATTCTTCCTTGGACTTCAAATCTCTCAAACATCTAAGGGGATCTTTATATCCCAGTCCAAGTACCTAAAAGAAATGCTCAAAAGGTTTGATATGGCTAAGTTTTCCCATGTGAGTACACCTATGACAACTAGTTTCAAGCTCGTTAAAGATGATGATGCACCATTAGTTGATGTAACACTCTATTGGTCTATGATTGGCATACTATTATATTTAACTGCTTCAAGACATGATATTATGCAGGTTGTTTGTATGGTATCTATATTCGAATCTTGCACGAAAAAAACACTTGTGTTAGCTGTCAAGAGAATGTTTAGATATCTCAAAGGTACACCTAATCTTGGACTATGGTATCCCAAAAATCAAAATTTTGACCTCATAGCTTATACTGATGCAGATTGGGTAGGAAGTATAGATGACCGAAATATTACTATTGGGAATGCATTCTTCTTATGAGAATGCATGGTATCATGGTCAAGTAGGAAGAATTCATCCATATCCTTGTCCACGGTTGAGGCCCAGTATATAGAAGTAGTTGAATATTGTACTCATATTTTGTGGATGAAGTAGTCATTAGAAGAAGTCCAAGTTGAATACATTCAGCCTATACCAATATATTGTGACAATACCAGTGCCATCAACATCTCAAAAAATCCCATGATACACTCCAAGACCAAGCATATACCTATCAAGTATCACTTTCTTTGAGAACAAATAAATGAACAACGGGTGAAATTTGAGTATGTGAATACAAAGGAAGAAGTAGCTACTATTTTTAGTAAACCTCTTCCCAAGGATGCCTTCAAATATATCTTAGGTAGAAGCTGGGAGTTATCTCCCTTCAACATTGAATGTCATATTCACATGATTTCAGGGGGGTGATATAAGGAATGAGCACCCAAGGAAGGCTCAAATGGTAGTTGTAGGACATGGATTATCCATAAGGAGCAGACAAACAGGAAGGAAAGTAGATGATGATAGTGACATCCAAAACTTGGAAATCATATCATGGTGGGTAATTCAAGGGAATATAAGCATCAAGTAGATGAGGCATTGAAAAACTTCAATATTTTGCAGCACTAACAACATTAAGGGATCTGTGCTTGATGGAATTCAAACTTTTGACAATGGACCTTACCAAATCCTATTACATTGAGGAATAGATACACAGGAGGAGGAGTAGCAGCCAAAAGACGGAGTTCAACTCCTTAGAAAGGGAAGGAAAAGAGATACAAATCATCCTCCAATCAGCAACAGCTTTGTCATTGATGTCAATGGGGAAGAATTAGAGCAAGTAAAACAAGATTAGTAGCCAAGGTTTAAATCTCAAATATGATCAGCACGACAGGGGGAGCTTGCCTTAAGGGGAGCTCGTTTTACTTAGTGTTGCCATTAATGCCAAAGGGGGAGATTGTTGGCATTTATGTTTTCAATGATGTCAACTAATCCTAAGTTTGATATGATTATCATATTTGAAGGATGCATTAAAGGGTTCACTAAGTTGAAGACTCCGCGCCACTTTGAAGAAGTATAACTAACCTTCATCCAAGTGTTTGAAGAAGGTGGGCTTAAAGAAATTGGTCGAAGTTAAAAGGAAACCCTTTTGTATTTATAAGTTTGGGTTAGAGGTCCACTCATAGAATTGAGTCATATTGCTTAAATATGAAAGAAGCCCTTATGTTTGTGAGAATGGGATTTGTAGCCCTTCTTGATGAGCTTTGTAAACCATGTTGAAACCCATTAGAAAGTTTTTCTTAAGTACACGTTAAAAGATGAGATGTCGACCCCAAATAAAAGTGGATTAAAAGATGAAATGTTAGCCCCAAATAAAACTAAATTAAAACATGACATGTCAAACCTCCTAAATCACCAAATATTAATATAAATACAAGACAATGGTGCCTCATTTGGTGACTGGTTGGTGGGCATTCTAAGGTAGTTCTTTGAGGAAGAAAATAAACTGTGCTGAGGAGAAGGCTTATAGGTCGAGGAGTAGGCTTGTAGGACGAGGAGAAGGCTTGTAAGCTAAGGAGAATGCTAGAGGGTTGAGGAGTAGCGTCACTATGGTGGTAAGAGAAGGGAAGGTCTGAGAATCTATTAGGAAAGGAATAGGTCCAAAAATTTCTGAGGAAAGGGATATGTACGAAGTTGAATGTGGAGGAGTCTGAGGGTGATAGTAAGAAGTGTATGACGCCTTCCACAGTCTGAGTTTTGTCTCAAGTTTGATTAGGGTTAGAAGAAGTGGATCCAAGCTCAAGTTTGATGTGTATGAAATCTGCAACAGTATGATTTTGATCAAGTTTTGAACAAGTTAATCTTAAGTGCATCTGAGGTATGTTATGACAGGTTGTATCTACTATTGTCTGGGATTTACAAGCCTAAGTGTTGAGGCCGAATTGTGACAGTACGTGGACTGATTGAGGAAGTTGGAAGTGATAATTTGTAAACAACATCTTGTGTTTATATTTTAAGGGTGGTAGGGTGGAGTAGGTGAGGAAACATTTGTCCTTGACATATTGTAGCTTGTCTTTAGGGTGTTGTAGCACCCTTTCAGTTGCATCTGATAAAAATCACAGGTTGTATCCTATCGAGATGTTGGTGCACCTCCTTGAATGTAATACTTGTTCATAACATAAGTCATACATTTCATGATTTTTCCCATTTTGGGTTCTCCACGTAAAAAACCTTGTATTCTCTTGTACATATGTGGATGATTGTTTACTGTTGTTTTATTTAGAAGATTCATTGTTTGAAAGAAGTAATGAAGAGAAGTAAGAATATGAAGCATAAGTGGTTTGCATTTTGAAGTTAATAGTAAAAATATTTAACTATCAAGATCACTGATTCACCCCCCCTCTCAATGATCTCTGTGTGTTCACAAATTCAACATCTAATCTGCATCACCTGTTAATGGATTTGTGGGTACATGCCAAAGTAGTATGGTTTTTCCATACTCTAACCTCTCTAGTAATTTTAACTCAACAAGCATGTATCCTTGTCCTAGTTTCAATCCATATGTAATAGACATTTCTAAACCTAGTATATCATAGTTCTAACCATAGTAGCAAGATTTGAGTACGGATTCGAATACGATTCGGAAACGATACAGGAAAAATATGTAACGAAAAAAGCAAGTACGACTAAAATACAGGAGTAGACATCTTATAAATACAAAAAACATGTAATTTTAATTTAAAAATAAAATAAAATAATACATAAATCATTTTAAATTTTAACATATCATTCATTATTCATTGAAAACAACTTGAAACATATCTCGAATTCAAATTCGATACATGGCATACCATATAATATAACAATGTTTATGATGTCATCATCTCCATTCCTTCACCAATGCTAAGAGAATTATTAAATAAATAATAAAATCATAAAAATAAAATTTAAAATAACTACATAGTACATACAAAATGACTTAAAAATCTACACAATATTACTTTTATACAAAATGACTTCAGAAAAATAAGAACAAAGGAACTACCTAAATACTAGAAAGTAAAACATAAAAGTAAAAATTAAAATAACAATTCATATAGAATAAAACTTAAATAAAAAACTACACGTAGTCATGTACAAGTAAGTTAGTATAAAAGTAAAAATTAAAATAACAATTCATATAAAATAAAACTTAAATAAAAAACTACACGTAGTCATGTACAAGTGAGTTAGTATTAATAAGTAGATGATATAAAAGCAATAGTAAATAAATGGTTGACTATACTGAACCCATATCATTTCGAATGTTCCACGTATTTTTGTCAATATGGCCGTATTTTGCTACAATGGTTCTAACTACCCATTGCATACAATAAAATAATTATATTACTTATTTGAGACATTTTATGGATATCCAAATCTCTTGACCATTTACTAGACGAATTAGGTGATCAACCCCTTTTCTCGACAACCATTCATGTAAGAAAGGAATCAAAATTTGCTTGTGAAAATATATTAGAAGATCAAAATTTGTACATGGAAATCCATCTAACTAATAAATTGCAATTTCTATGATTTGAAATTTCAATCTTACATTATAATGAGTGCTCTCAATAATCAAAATTACAATTCCAACAACATAAATAAATATTTTCAACAATTTTACTTCGACAATAGTGTCTAGTTTCTATTTTTTATTTATCAAATGATTATATAATATTAATGCTTTTCATTTAAAATTTTATTGTATTATGCAAATTTTATTTATAAAATTATTGTTTTTTCTATATTTTAACTCTAAATTTTATATTATAACAAAATAATTAAAAAAATATTAAGTAAAAATAATACGCACAATATCCATTTATCCACTAAAATGGAATAGTTCATAATTCCATTTACCAATAATAAAGGGCATATGATATGGGGTCCTCATGTCTTGTGATCTCATATGGTAAATGAAAATTGTTAAAATGATTTATTTTTGTTACTCGAATTATAATTTTGTTTAGAGGAACTTTATCATGGGGTTACTGCTCTTTGATCAACAAGAGCAGTTTGTCTCGGAATGCTACATGATGTTGCTTTTTGTGAAGTTAAAAGCTGTGGAGACTCCCAGTTGAGACAGGGGTTTTGGACATAGAAAAGAAAATGATGAGTTTGCTTGTAGAGGCACTGAAATGATCATTTTGATGATGGCATATGAATTTAAAATTGTATTAGGTTTATATGTAGTTTGGTTTTTAGGTTTATATACAGTAATAAAATTTGTAGTTTTATTATTAATTAGTATATATTTATTTAATTTTTGTTTTACAAAAGGTTTAAATTTGCAAACCTTTTTACATTAAACTACAACAGAAAGCTAACGCTTACGAATCTAAAATTCATGTAGTCACTCAATCCAAAGGAAAGCTTACGAATCTAAACGAAAGCTTACGAATCTAAAATTAAAACATTCGATACCATAAATAGTGTACATCTACGAATCTAAAGAAAAATTAATGAAACTATGCCATTTTTATCTTCATGCATTGGACACCTTTTATACGCTTTTGTCCATCGTGCAGCTCTATCAGAAATATTCAGAAGACACCCTCACTGTCTATCTGCAAGTACTACAAAAAAGAAGAGCTAACGCTGCTGATTTTATGACTACACTCCATGGGATGCCGCGCTTCCCCCTTCTCACGAGTCCTTTGACAAATGGCAACAGATTTATCACCACCCAAACACTGCAGAAGTACTCTGCAAATAGCTTGTTTCTCAAGATATCATATTTACCTGTCATGGTTCGTACAGATCCCGAAATAATGGCTACCAAGTTTATAAACAACACTGTTGTCGGTGGAATGAACAATGGAGATGAATCAAATGTGAAGTCTCCCTCATTACACACATCCTCGTCCCCAGATGCCTTCGGAGTCACCACGAAAACTGTTTCAGAGACTCCTATTAGCTTCATCAAAACATCGAACATGGCAAATATCCATGGAGATAAGCACTGGATAAACCACATCCTTTGGTTATTCCACCATTCTCTAATGGAACTATCAATGCGAAGAAATTCCCAGAGCTTAAAGCCATAGGTTGAAACGAACAGTGCAACTGCGATTGCGAAGGCAGGCTCCGAAATCTGCAATATTAAGAAGTGATGCAATATTTTAATCATAAGACATGAAATCGTGTATTGTATTGGTATTTAGTAAATTGATTTGATTGGCCTTACCGCGGGCAAGAATGCTTTTCCACTGAAGACACAGAAAGCTGGCAAGATTGCATAGCAAATCGTTGCCAAAGACCAGATTCCCCATAGATTGAAATAGGCATACATCATCCTCTGGCGTACCATAATTTTTTTCCTAATATTAAGGAACGGGCTTAATCTGCTTAAGAATATTTCCATGAGACCAGTAGCCCATCTCTTCTGCTGCACAAGACTGTCTGGACCATTTCCTGGTGCATTTCCCAGAAAGACCGGCTGCTCAGCTATGTAGTATACAGAATGCCAACCCAGGGAATGAACTTTCAAACCAGTCATAACATCCTCAACTGTGGACCCGTACATCCATCCAATCTGCAACAGACATTCAGTTAATTACTCTTTTGTGACTTTGTGGATAGTTTGCTTAAAGTACGGAAAATAAAACACGGAGAAGAAAACAAGCAAAGCTAGATGCATTCTACAGTGCGTTGCATCTATGAATATCCTCTTCTCATTGGATTGGAGTGGAAGACTTTTTATTGGCACTGAGTAGTGAGTTTTGGTATTGATGGTGGAATTGGTAATATTGAATATGAATATATATCCATCTTAATTCAAATATCTTAT
This sequence comes from Larix kaempferi, assembly GCA_027924585.1. NCBI lineage: Eukaryota > Viridiplantae > Streptophyta > Pinopsida > Pinales > Pinaceae > Larix > Larix kaempferi. Next base: position 5,881,107 of record BSBM01000278.1, on the reverse strand, counting down.
TGAGTTTAGGATTTTGCAGAAAGGGGTTTATAATTAAAGAGAATCGATTTTTTTTTTTTTTCTCACTTAATAGAGCTAAAGTTAAGATTGACTTATGGTTGTATCTAATTCATTGTTTTATTATTACCTTAACCATTCCAATTTGGAATCATGTTATAAATATAACACAAATTCTACAAATAAGAAAAGTATAATAATTACAATTATTACAAAACTTATATCTAAATCAATGTTCTATTATTAATAATTCAATAAATTTTCATTATAATTTTATACACATCAAATATTCCAATAATACACAAATCCTTTTCTGTTACATAAGTGACATATCTCACCCACTCACTTAAAATGTAGAAAACCCTTTAAAAATAAGTTTTTAGGGTTAAACTAGAGTTTTAGTAACACAGGGTTAACATATGCATTGGTCTAATCTGTTACTCAGCTGTGATTACCTTAGCGGTCTCTCTGTCAGATTCTTATCTTTAAATATCACATGTGTTGGAGAAATGTACTTACGAGTTGAATGCGCATCTAGTTTGCGCCGGCTCTGTCAGTCACCCCGTCAAACGTTTTGTCAGTCCGTTGTATCACGGAGATGTCAAACAGTCTATCAAACTGTCAGAAGCATATCGCATATCGCATATCACAACGTTATTGCATATTGCATATTGCATGATGTGCAAAGTTAATTTACTGCGAAGTAAATTTGGTGCGATATCAAGTGTTGCGGCAAAGTAAAAGTACGCAAAGTTAATTCATGTGAAGTAAATACTCACGGAAGTGAAAGTCATTCGCGAAGTCAAAATTAGAGCTTTCGTCAAAATCCACAGCAAAAGAAAAGATTGGTTTACGGTGCAGTTAATTTTAAAAATTGACTGTTGCGGTGTTGCGGTGTTCTTTTCCCTTCATCTGGTATCAGAGCCTGGTTTACGGCGAGAAATATTTCTATTTACAAAAAGGGAAAAGTGATGGCTTCCACTTCTGGTAATTTGCAAACTCCAATATTTTCCGGTAAAAATTATGAATATTGGTCGCTAACTATGAAAGCTTTGTTCAAAGGTCAATATGTATGGGACATAGTCCAAACTGGTTATGCAGAACCAGCAAATGCAGCAGCATACAACAATATCACTCAAGCTAAGAGGGATGTTCTAAGGGAACATAGAAAGAAAGACGGAAAGGAATTGTTCCACATACATCAAGAAACACATGAATCAATATTCCCAACAGTAGCAGTAGCACAGTCAACCAAGGAAGCGTGGGATACGCTGGAAACAGCATACAAAGGTTTGAACAAGATAAAAACTGCTAAATTACAAATTCTTAGAAGAGATTTTGAATCACTGTCAATGAAAAATACAGAGTCAATAGACTCATTCTATATTCGTGTAATTGGTCTGGTTAATCAAATAAAGTCTCATGGAGAAACTCTAACTGACCAAATAATTGGTGAAAAAGTTCTTAGAGTTCTTCCAAAGAAATCTGAATCTTTGGTTGTAACCCTAGAGGAAAACAAAGATCTGCTGACATTTACTATTGATGAGTTGCAAGCCTCATTACTCAATCATGAACATAGAATCAGCGGTTCAGACACATCGCTGGAAGGTGCATTCACAGCACAGTCATCTATAAGTCATGGTAGAGGCGGAGGAAGATCAAGCTCTAGAGGCAGAGGAAGAAGTTCTTTCAGAGGAGGTCGCAGCAACAGTCCTGCACATGTCACTGGTAGAGGCCAGAATCAGACTCCCAATCAGCCAAGTGGACAAAGGTATGATAAATCAAAAATTCAATGTCATTACTGCAAGAAGTATGGACACTTCGCATATGAATGCAGGAAGAAGCTGTATGACCAAGGAAAGCAAGGTGAATCGCAGTCAGGAAACAACAGCTCACTGTTCTCAGCATGTGCATCTCCACTGGAATGCAATGCTGTCCAAGAAAGTCCAAATGACATATGATATTTAGAATCAGGATGTAGCAATCATATGACTGGTAATTTAAGTTTATTTTTCAGTCTAGAAAAATCAGTTCAGACTGATGTAACACTTGGAAACAATATTCAAGTTACTGTTTTGGGTAAGGGTACTGTTGATATTCTAACAAAACAAGGGGAGTAGAAATGTATACATGATGTTTATTATGTTCAAGGTTTGAAGCACAACCTGATGAGCATTGGTTAGCTGATGGAAAAAGGTTACAGAGTTCACATGGTAGGTAAGTGCTGTGTGATCAAGGACATATATCCCAGCAATCAGTTAATTGTTGAAGTGCAGATGACAAGCAATCGCTTGTTTCCTTTGAGAATAAGACCCATCATAAAAGGAAAGACAACTCAATTGTTCATGCAATTCAGAATGAGAAATCTGGATCTATGTTCCGTGCAGAGAGCAAAGGAGCAGAAGTTCATAGCGACAAGGAAGAAAAAGGCAGCACAATGCAAGCTGCGTTTCAAACATAAATGAAGGATGAATCCTGGTTATGGCATTTCAGATTTGAACATCTGAATTTTGGTGGGTTGAAGCTACTGCACATGAAGGACATGGTGAAAGGATTACCATTGATCGAAAGACCAGAGAGAATTTGTGAAGGCTGTATCTTTGGAAAGCAGCATAGAGAGACTTTTCCAGTCGAAAATTCATACAGAGCGTGCACACCACTTGAAATCGTGCACTCAGATATTTTTGGACCGATGCAAACACCATCCAAGGGAGGATGCCCTTATCTTCTCACCTTTTTTTACAATTTCACAAGAAAAAACATGGTTTTATTTTCTGAAACATAAATCTGATGCATTTGGTTGTTTTCAGTAGTTCAAGGCACTCGTGGAGAAGCAGAGTGGTTATAGCATCAAGATATTGAGAATAGATAGAGGTGGTGAGTATGTCTCAAATGATTTCTTAAACTTTTGCAAGAATCATGGCATACAGAAGCAGTTCACTGCGCGGTATACACCGCAACAGAATGGTATCGCAGAGAGAAAGAACAGAACCATCATGGAGATGGCGGGCAGTATGTTGGCAGCCGCACATCTGTCAAATGAATACTGGGCTGAAGTAGTGGCAACTGCGGTATACATCATGAATCGATGTCCAATGAAGAGCATGAAGAACGAGGTTCCGCAGGAAGCATGGACAGGTATGAAACATAGTGTTTCGCATTTAAAATTTTTTGGTTGTGTAGCATACGCACATGTTCAAAATAAGCTAAGAAGAAAATTAGACAATAAAGGACAGAAATGCATCTTTATTGGATATTCTCAAGACACAAAAGCATACAAGTTGTATGATCCCGTTGCAAGGAAAGTCATTATCAGCTGCGATGTTCAGTTTGTGGAAAATGAAGCATGGGATGGAACCGTAGAGAAGAATGTTAAAATCGTGTCGCATATCGAGCATGATGACATTGCAGAAGATGCGATTGAGACTCCGCATATAAACCATAATGTTGCAGCTCCGTCTACTCCCAGGAAAGCGCAACATGTTTCAGCACAAGGTACTCCAACATCAGTCGCAGCTCAAGCAACTCCGTCAAGCACACCAAGTGTGCAGCAAACTCCATCAAGCAGTTCGATACCAGCAACTCTGCCAAGAACAAGAAGTCTACTTGAGATATATGATGCCGGTACACCAAATTAATTTTCTGTTTTTGCATTATTTTCTCAAATTAATGATCCGCTAACATATGAAGAAGCAGTTGAAGATGAATTCTGGGCACAAGCCATGAATGAAGAAATAGAATGCATTGAGAAAAATCAAACATGGGAATTAGTCGACGTTCCTATCGACAAGGATGTGATAAGCGTCAAATGGATTTATAAGACCAAGCAAGATGCTGAAGGAAATGTGCAGAAGCACAAGGCAAGATTGGTAGCAAGAGGATTTACACAGCAGCCTGGCATAGACTTCAATGAAACATTCACACCTGTAGCGCGAATGGACACTGTCAAAACATTTTTGGCTATCACAGCACAAAAGAAATGGTCCATTTATCAAATGGATGTTAAGTCTGCATTTTTAAATGGTTATTTGGAGGAAGAAGTATACGTGGAGCAGCCACAAGGCTATGAAGCTCTAGGACAAGGACATAGAGTATACAGACTGAAAAAGGTGCTCTGTGGTTTGAAGCAAGCTCCGCGAACTTGGTACAGTCGCATTGACTCATATCTCATTCAGAATGGATTTCATAGAAGTGAATGTGAGCCAATGTTGTACACAAAAATCAACAAGCAAGGTAATAAGCTAATCGTCTGCTTGTATGTAGATGATTTAATATTTACTGGTGATTTTGGCATAGAAGAATTTAGAACAGTCATGGAAAGTGAATTTGAAATGACACATTTGGGGCATATGAAGTATTTTCTGGGCATTGAAGTCCAGCAGATTGAAAATGGTATATTCATATCACAGTCGAAATATGCAAGTGATGTCTTGAACAGATTCAATATGTTAAACTATAAGACAGCCCCAACACCAATGATAACAGGTTTGAAATTAAGCAAGGATGATGATGGATCCAATGTAGATCCTACGTTGTTTAGAAGACTCGTTGGAAGTCTTATGTACCTTACAGCAACAAGGCCAGACATCATGTATGGAGTCAGTTTAATCTCAAGATTCATGGAGACACCAAAAGAATCACATTGGCAAGTAGGCAAAAGAATTCTGAGGTATGTAAGTGGAACAAGAGACTTCAGTATTTTGTATTCAACTACAGAAAATTTCAAACTCATCGGGTACACAGACAGCGACAATGGAGGAAGCATAGATGACAGAAAAAACACATCTAGCAATACATTTCATGTAGGAACAGGTGTCGTATCATGGGCTTCAAAGAAACAACCAATCGTAACTCTTTCTTTAGCAGAAGCAGAGTATGTCACAGCTACAAGCACTGCATGTCAAGCCGTATGGATGCAGAGGATGTTAAGTGATCTTTCGCAGCATCAGCAAGAACCTACTGTCATTTACTGTGACAACAATTCAGCTATTGCACTGTCAAAGAATCACGTGTACCACAAAAGAACCAAGCACATCGACACAAGGTATCATTTCATCAGAGAATTAATAAACAACAAGAAAACTTATTTAGAATTTTGCAGGTCTGAAGATCAGGTTGCGGACATCTTCACAAAACCATTGGCAAGAGACACATTCCAATATCTGCGAAGTTGTTTAGGAGTGACAAGTTCTGCACAGTGAACTTTGTCATGCACAGAGCATGTTGCAGTTCTAAATCATTTTGTAAAATTTTGTCATCAGCTCGTAATTAAGGGGGAGTGTTGGAGAAATGTACTTACGAGTTGAATGCGCATCTAGTTTGCGTCGGCTCTGTCAGTCACCCCGTCAGACGTTTTGTCAGTCTGCTGTATCGCAGAGATGTCAGACAGTTTGTCAAACTGTCAGAAGGAAACGTGCACACTATAGATGTAAGAGGAGTGAAAGAAGAAGATAAAGTTTATCATGAAATGTATGAAGAGCCCAAGCTCTACGTAAAATGGTGAAAAGATATCAAGAATTCCAAGTATTTCACAGCTGTAAAGTTTTATTATATAGTTTGCTTAAAAGTATATTTATCAAAGTCAAGTTGTCAATGAAGTTACGAAGTTACGTGGAGTAAAAATAACTTCAAATTCATAATTTCCGCGAAGTAAAAGTCCGCAAAGTTAATTCACGCAAAGTAAATACCGACGGAAATGAAAGTCATTCGCGAAGTCAAAATTAGAGCTTCCGTCAAAATCCGCAGCAAAAGAAAAGATTGGTTTACAGCGCAGTTAATTTAAAAATTGAGTGTTGCGGTGCTGCAGTGTTCTTTTCCCTTCAACATGTTGTAAGTGGGGTCTAAGAATAAGGTTTAGATGGCTGAAAATAGGGCTTTAGCCCACGGTTTACATGCATTTTGTCCAATCCTTTTTCAGATTTTAATGTTAGATTAATCAAGATAGCGATCAGACGGCCTACCTCTTTACCCCAGGCGGTGTTGGCTTCATAGCTGCAGCCAGAGACGTTTAAGGCGTCATCTATAGCCGATGAAGGAGAAGAACGGATACCGTGTTGGGTGTCTCTCATAATCGTCTGTGCAGATGCCGCAAGAGCAGAAGATGGTCCGAATATACTTCTGAGAACCTCAAAAGACCAGGAGGATGCTTTTAACTCATGGAACACTGCCCAAAACGCATTAAAAAAACACAGGTTATTACCTATATTCCACATTGTATCGTAATCAATCCCCTGCATGGAAGACTGAATGGAGTATAAAGAAGTCCACCAAAGAATTTGTTCTTCTGAGTTTAACATACAAAATGGCTTGAGCAGGTAGTAAAACCAGTCTTATAATCATTACCTTCTGCATAATTTCGAAATTCTCTTACATCCTTACAGTTGTTATATTGATCTATAGTTGGTGGTACTCCATATAACGCTTTTCTTCGATGAAAGCAGCCTGTTCCACAATAGGGAGGACCTTGGAGTCCATTCATTCCTTTAACCATTGTCTGTAGGCACAAAACACATATTTAGTTTGCATATATATGGTTTACTTTCATAACAAGACTTAGCTGATCATTCAAGGATAAGTGAAAAGTATAAATCCATCTTAAACATAAACTCAATTTTTTAGCTGTAAATTTTTATACTGAGCTGTATAGTATTCAATTTCTTAAGATGTAAATTCACTGTATAGCATTTCATTACTCTCAATACAACAGTGAAAAATAAAATAGAACGTTAAATTCAATAATATTTAATGTAAAATGGAAACAAATTTAAAAAACTATCTCTAAACATCTAAAGCCATATAACTGTGGATGAATTGTTACTCACGCTTAGATATATTCTTAACTGGTTGCCGAAGGGATCATCCTTGATGCCTCCATGGAATAATTGGGGAAATTGTACAAAGCCACACTCTCTTTCGGACTTACAGCCAAGGAAAAAGCACATAGCGTGTTGTATAGCCTTGCAGTTGCTCACAAACATATCGCAGTCGAGATTGACTACAAATGGTGCGTTTGTCATCAACCCGGATACTCTTGCCTGATATATATATTAATGATATTAGAGATGCTACGAGTGATTAGAGAGTTGAGTACACAAGAGAGTGTCTATTCATATAGGATTTAGGATTAATAATATGATTAATATAGATTTAATTATTGCTTTTTTTAAATTTTTTATAAGTGAAGAAATTTCAATTTTTTGGTTGATTTTATTTTTTATAATTTTATGTTTATATAAAAAATATTAATTAATTTTTCCCTAATATATTTTTAAGATATTTGAGAGCACTTTGCTGCTATAAATGTAATAATCCAATAATCAATAGAAATTAATTTACTATCAATTTACTATTTTATACTTTATAATTATTTTATTTCTTTTTCAATAAATCTTAAATATATTTAGTGATAAAAACTTTTGTGATTATAAGTTTGACAAGAATTTTGAAAGAAAATTAAGAGTCTAATTTTATTTTTATTAAAAAAAATTAAAAATTACAGCTCCTCTTTACTCATGATAAGACTTGTTATAATTAAAAGCATAAATTATATAAATTTATAACATACTTTTTCAAAATGAGATATATGAACATTACAAATAGTCATACTCATGAAAATTTATAATTCAAACTAATGTTTAGTATCTAAATAAAATGAATTTAAAAGAGAGAGAATTAAAGAAAAAGATTTATTCAACCAACTAAAAAATCGTTGCAGCTTCCCTCTCCTCATCAAAGTTGGATCTATCAATTAATCCATGATATCATCAAAAAAATTAGATGACAGTTAATCTGTTAGCAATATAATTACCATAACGTTCATTGCCCCAGCTTTGTAATGGTGATTAATCTTTGGCCGCTTTTCTCTAGCAACATAAACTACATGAGGCAAAATATCATCCTTATCTCCTTTGTTTTCATATAAAACCTGTATATAAACATTGATTCAGAAAAATGAGGATTAAACAAATCATAACAGATCATTTTTATAAACATCCCAAACTTATAATTCTGAAGAGTCCCTCCTTTGGTGTAATTTTCATCACCTTGACTACACTGGAGTGGTTGCGAACATTTGAGCTTCCATGAGCGAAACCATCCATACATATCGATTCTAATGGGACTTGCTGCGTCTCCAATGCTTCTATAATCCTCCTCTTCAAATCCTTATATTCATCCTAAAAAACAAAGTTCATAAATGTCAAAACACATCACAATTTGAAATAACAATTTCATATTTCATAGACAAATTAAGTACCTTCGTGAACACGCCATACCTTCATCAACTGCCATTGCTGGACAAAGTTCGTACTCTTGCTATGTTGGGGGCTTTCTTTGGAAAAATACACAAATGGTGCCCTTGTCTCTATACCGAATTTCCTGCAAAACGGTACCCATTTTTTGGCAAAGCTTACAGTTTCTACCAGAGAGTAGAAAGTGATGGGAGAAGCACCGTCGTCTGAGACATAGCATGCCAATTTTTGGACTGGATAATCGATTGCAAGTACTGAAAGAACGGTGTTGGCAGTGATTATAGCAGGCTCCCGGAAAGGATCTGTTGTAGTGATAATTATGTCCACAGGAGGAAGCTTTGAAGTAAAGTCTCCACTATATCTGGAACATAAAAGAAAAGTTGAAAACACACATAAAACACCACATCTAAACAAACCATATCAGACTATACAAAAGCTCCAGGTTTTTATCTCTTAGAGATTCAAAAGATTAAGACGGGCAATGGTATTCACCTGTATGCAAGTCTCTCTGGGTACGTTTTATAGTGAACGAGCAGCCATCTCAAGTTACACTCAAGAATCCACTGGAAAGCAAACCAGAGCTCACAGGCAAAGGCTAGAATCCAAACCCCATACGATTCCTCAAGGGGATTCAATAGACGATAGCCCAAAAAAGATAGCATAAACACCAAGTGAAGGCAAGCATAAATTCGATATAGTTTCGGCTTATCTACAATTTTTTCATACAGAGGAGGATTAGTGACATTTAATCCGTTCTCCATTCTCAGATCTAAACTGCTATCTGTTCACTACAGCTACTAGCCAGTGTAAGCTAATGCATACGATTTGAATATGGACATTGTCATTGATTTATATAGGAATTTTCATTAAATTGTAGGGCACCATTCCATTGTTTCTATAGAAATTTTCATTGCTATCTATTAGGTTTAGCTTAATTTGTTTGGATTTGAGCGGGGTTTATTCCTTGGGTTCAAATTTTATAGAAAAGGTTGAAAGTGAGAACCATTTGTGGAATAATTTCATGTTTTCAGGTCCACATGGTTGTCGCGGCTCTGAAGAGACTCTTACAAAGCTAATAGAATCATCTTACCTGTAGACAAATCTCTTTAAAACTCTACTTTTGTGAAGGAGAATGGCTGACAGTGAGTCTACAGCACACGGATATGAATAACATGTAAAACAATGAGAGCCATGGCTGGAAGGAAAGATTCCGAAAAAGACATGTATATATTTTGTTTTTATATACGTATTCATTGCAGGTGGATCGCTCGTTGCTATGTAGCCATTTGGGAAATTCCAATAATGATGTTGTCAATGAAAGATTGTACACATTCCTTTTCAGTTTGCTTAGTTTTGGACGTTGCAGCGAAGGAGAGGCTGAAATATGTTGAAATTGTGGCAGATAGGACAGCAATGACTTCGTGATGATGTCCGGACAATTTTCCAGTACCCTACATGCCATATAACAATGCAAACTATTTAACTTTTTCGTTGTTGATGGAAATGGCCCAATCATAATCTAATTTTTTATTGGTTAGAATCCAAAAATTGATGCTCATCAAAAACTTTTTTGGTACAAGGACGCTATGCCTGTGAGGATTAAATATTATGTAATTGTAGCATTTTATATATGAGATTTCATTGCTCACAAAAAAATAGATATACGAGATTCCATAAATTGTTATCAGATTCGGGGGAAAATAGTCATAAAACCAATTTAAAAAAAAAAAAAACAACATTGAATCTTTAAAATATGGCAATTTAAAACTTTGTATTCAAAACATTTAACAATGCAGCTCATGGATGCATATTATTCCATTCAAAGAAAAAAAAAAAAGGAGAAAATCATTTAATTTTTAGACTATCTCCCATTTAAAAAGAAAAGTGTAAATCACAGCAACTTATTTAATGTTCTTGTTATTAAGATATAAACCTTACATTTAAAATTAATTATATTGATAACAGGTGCATATTGTTTACCCAAGTCACATGTAAGAGGTTAATGTGACTAGTTGATTTATGAAAAGGAAAAATAAAGAATTATATAGTTTGCTTTAGAATTCATTATGTGAGTAACATCACATAAACCTTTTTATTAATAATTAAAATTGCAAGGATTAATTATAATTTATGTACCTATCATTCTAATTAGTGATTATCCTTTCCCACTTTGATTAAGATGACCAAAGCAACCATGATCGCCGTGGAACACAGCCATTTATTATGGATATCATATGGAGACATGGAGTTTCAACGTTAAAGAAAAATTGTTGATTTTTTTTTGAATGCTGTGGTTTTCAAGTATCATACAATATATAAAATATTATAATTGATAAATGCTACGAATTTTTTATATGTGTGATCTTTTTTAATAATTACGGATATCCCATTAAAATTGATAATTCAAATTTTAATAGCCATTCATAGATCAATGTATCTATTTGCAACCTTGTAACCTTGTGACTCTTGTTAATAATTAAGATTGCAGTGGTTGATTTAAAGTTATGTCACTATCCTTCTACTTATGGCTTCTCCTCTCCCACTTTGATTGAGATGACCAAAGAAACCATGATCACCCATAGCATGGGATATGCCAATAAAGTATCTAGAACATGGCCAATTACTATGGATATTGTATTTAGTTACGAGATTTCAAGTTAATCAAGTTGGTCAAAGAAAACTGATGAATTTTTTTTTTTTTTAATGTTATCATTTTTAAGTATTATATAATATATAAAATGTCATAATTCATGGATGGTACGATAAAATGACTAATAATTTTTTTAATGTGTCATGTTTTTAGTAATTATGTATATCTCAATAAAATTTACAATTCAAATTTCATTATCTCTTCAATATCAATGTATCTATTTGCAAGATCTCAGTTTATCAAAGCGTATGGACATTATCACCTCGTGACTCTTTGATATGAAAATCTAAAGTACCATTAGTCCATCATTGATAACAAATCCTTTTCAGTTGACATGATCTTTGAATTGACAACACACTTCGCAATGTCATGTGATTAGCTTCATTTAACTAAACATTTATGCTTATGAAAATCAACTTGCATACATTCTTCATAAGTGAAATGTGAGAGATGAAGAAGAGATCAAAAGAGAACAATACCAACAAAATCACACCAAAAATTGATAACAAAGTTCACTAGACATCATGGCTACATCTCCGAGTCCACTCCCAAACAATAAGACCACTCTCATTAATCTCAAAATGCTGAAATGTACACAAAGAAAGTCTTACAATGCAAATGTTGAAAGTACCTTCCAGTTCTGCAACTCAGAGACAAAAACAAAAACTACCACTAGCTTCTATAGGAAATTTTGAGACTTTAGAGTGTAGACTCTACTATAGTTGGCTCAACAACAAAGGCTCTGTAAAGACCTTTCAAATCGGCTACTTGGACTCAGAAACAAATGACATGGCTATATTACTCTTGAAATTCTAAAACTTTTGAGTATAAACTCGACCACCTTTGGCTCTGGCACTAGGACTCACCCTCTTGACACAAAATAGGTCGCGCTGTATATTCTCTACACACGGTGATTCCTTTCTACATCGATTTTCATTCCCATTGTACCATGCATTGAACTACATGCTAAGATTATAAAGGACGAGGTTGACCAAATCGTGGCCCGAGCCCCCACGGATGACGTGGCTGCAACTTAAATAGTTTGAATCTCATATGCCTTAACACACAGCGCCCGTGGAACATTGGTTAAGGCATTGGATTGGTTGTGGGAAGGTCATGGGTTCAAGTCCAATGAACCCCTCCCCCGTATAACAATATATATGTTGTATTTGGAATTTGGTGGAACAATAAAATATGTTGGCCCGACCCTTTGGGGCTAAATTTGTTTATCCCTAGGCATCCTTGTGCTTCTTGAAGGTGCCACGTGGTGCCTCCTGATTGGACCACATGTGCCCTGTCACTGTATGGATGCCACTTGTATGCCTGGTCATCATATAATCACTACATCAATTGCCCCTTAAATGCCACGTGTCGCCTCCTGATTGGGCCACATGCTTTATGATCCTGCCACGAAAACTCTGATTATACCTACCATGTCATGCCATATCATCCTGACTATTGGATTAATTCTATACTTCGACCATGGTTCACTAAACTATTCACCAATAAAACCCAAGATACTGGCCCTTTTAGCATCACCTGTGAACAAGTGACATTTCACTGGAGGTACTTATGGGAGCTCCAGGAACCAGGTTTTTCCAGCAACGAAAGGGAATGATCGAATCTCTATGTTATGGAGAAAAACTTCCTATGGTATGGGGCCGACCACAATAGACAGGTGACTACATAACACTACTCAATTCCCAATGCAATGCTATATAAATGACAATGCTAAGATAATGGAGAATAAGACCAACCTTCAGCCGGATGTTCGAAGTAGATCCACGTTGAGCTTTCAACTTATACACTTGAACCTGCAAATTACTCTCAACAACCAATACAAAACAAGTGCATATAATATGTGAAAGACATTAGCATAATCAATAGAAATGGTCCATGATATCATAAGTAAATGTAACCCAATTTAATTTAAACAACATTCACAACATCATTATGACGAGAAAATGAGTATTTCCATTAATTAATAATAAGAAGTACATAATACAACCTCTTGCCGGCAACCAATCTGAACCGAGAACTAGGTCCCTCCACTTGTGCCTCCACCACTTCAATTCTCCATACTATGGCAAAACTCAAACTATGAAAGGAGTTTGGGAGGTGAACATAAGAAGTTCACAACAACAAGGATCAATGAGTGTAGACTCAAGTCATGGAAAAAATCCACTAGAGTTATCTTGCTCTCTCTTTCTCCTCTCTTCCATACACCATAAGAGCTCAATATATACCCTTCCAAAGGTAGGTGAAATGACACATCGAGTCATTTCGGGGCATATGGAGGGCCAAAGGTCACCCTAAGACCGCTTTTTGGGAGTAAAAAGTCAGTTTTAATTACTTTTTACCATGCAACTTGGTGTATGCTGTCTAATTAAGTGCAGCCTGCGTGTACGCTGGCTATAGTGGAACATCAAGCGTACAATAACAAAAATAGGGAAAACTAAGTTCCTGAAGGGAAGATCATGAATCTAAGTCGGAACAATGGATACTGAAGGCCAATAGTTGTTGATGCTCACAAGGTGGAAAAATACATTGTAACAGATTCCCCCTAATGTGTGAGGTAAGAGAATTGTGCTACGATGGCCGAAACACATTATAAATCTCAGAAGCGGAGTGATGGAGACACAACTGGAACGAATATCCCACTCATCATAATACAATGATATCTTTGAATACATGTCGATAGAGTACAACAATCTGATACAATGGCCATGAATATAAAGTACATAATGAATACATGTCATACGTGATCATAGCCATAACCATCTATAGTAAGAGACGGTCTCCTGCTGAAAGGAAACAACTGGTGCAAACTAGAGGTATAGACTACTGATGTATGAGAAATGGTATCTCATAAGTACGGTCATGATCATAAGTAGCATACTGAATGCCACGATCACCTGGGGTCTTCTACACAAATCATCTACGGTACAAGTCCCATCAAGTGAATAAAGGTGTTGAGTTTGAACCTGATGTGACATCGTTTGATTACCGATCAATGATGTATACCGTTAACAAACACGAGATAACCCACTGATAATGAAAATTTGCATCAAGGCATAGAGTACAATCATCAAAGTCTGAATAAATGTGTTGAGGTCGAACACTAGGATGAATCCATCGATCAGGGGACATTGATGTATTCCCAAAACTGTCGATGGCAAGAGAACCTACCACTAATGACTACAAGCCTCAAGGTACTCAACCGAACTCTAAGTATCAAATTCTGGAATAAATGAGTTGAAGTCGACAGAACGAAACTCGCTAGAAGGAGGGCATTAAGGCATCCCCCATCAACCAGCATGAGGTACCAACTACGCTGAAAGATTTGGAAGAACTCAGATTAAACAGATTGACTCAATAAGGATGGCTGACATGCAATAGTCAATAGATCTGAGGAGTGGCCAACTCTGGTTTCAGGACTTCCTTTGAACAAGAGCATGATCAGATGGATACACTCAGGAAGCATAGACTCAAATACTCGGTGATATGACACTGTGCGATGCAAGAGGCATCAACAAAGGGCTCCATAATGACTGGAAGCTTAACTAGCCGATGGAGTAACAATTGAGAAACGAGTATAGCTCCTAAGGTCCTACTATAGTCCCGACTCATAATGAATGGAGTGGAGTGAATGCTCTATTCAAAGGTGACACAACAACTGCCAACTAGAAGTAGTAACCATAATCCCGTCCGGCTTTTTCAGTTTTTTAATTTGTTTTGGTCTTTTTAATATTTGGGAAAGCTTGAAAAAGAATAAAATTGCTTATAGTACAACAAGTGAGGGAACGAGTGTCAAATAGCGAGCAAACTAGTCCCAAGCAGTGGAACATACCTATGATCAATGCAAGGAATTAGCATGTGCAGGACGTGGACACTCGGGGGGAGTTTTGCCTCAGGGTGAAGGGTCATCAAACTATGAAAGGAAAATGAAAGCCCTGCAAGGCTCGACAGGGAAAGTGCTCAGGCACTAGGCTAATAATCGAATAAGCAGGAACCGGCACAAGGCTGAAGCGACAAGCAGGATGATGCAATGCAATCACAACTTGATAAAAAATGGGGAATTCCTTATGGGAGATGGCCAACATAAGACAAAGTAGAGTATGAGTCTTTATCGCAAAGTCATGGCGTAACTACAAAGGACTCTCGATCCTAAAGAGAAACAACGGCATGGGCGCAAAAAGGCATAAAAAGGCTCTAACTAGGGCACCCATGGTCGGATAAGCCCTACCGCCAAATAACAACACTTCTATAGTAGTGTGAAGGTTTTGTGTCGGTTAAGAAGCGAGGTCACACCTAGAGTTAATGAAAAATGGTCAAAGGTCAAATGCATAATGCAGGTGAAAATGACATCTAACCTATATGCCAGGTGTGAAATACACCCACCGTAGGCGCGAAACGGTCAAAAAATCAACTCTCGTCGGAGAAATCTATTCAAAATGCTACTCCAAGACATTACATTAGTCCAAAACAGCTTAAAACGGTAAAAACTATAGGAAAGTGAGTATGAAAAACTATAAATAGTAAAAAGAAATTACTATTTACCAATTCATTTTCAAAATTCACCCAAATAGTAGTTTTGGTTAGTTTTCACCTTAGAATTCAGTCGCTGATTCCGGTAGCTATGGGCATCCATTCGTCAAGCCATCTAGAGCAGGTTAGTCATCTCATCCTCCTCTTAAATTTCATAGATTTTATTTTAGTTTTTAATGGTCTATTTTTTATTTTATCCCAAGTATACATCTCCTCAGCATTGTACGCGAGCTATAGCTCTACGGGTAGCGGGTAGGGCAACCTAGACGCAGTTAACGCCTGCGTTGACCACGTACAAATGCCACTATGATAAATTTTGACCATATACAGGGCCATGAAGTTCATTTTTTAAATGGTAAAAGCTAAAAATGCATGGTTTCTTGCCTCCAGGATGGTCCTAGAGTGGAGGGAAAGGGAACATGATGTGGTAGATGAGCAAGTCCCCAAGATTTTCCTGCACATCAAGCACTACAAGCATGTGGACTCTACAAATTTTGGAGCATTAGGGGTTTAAGGTCCCAAAACCAATTGCTCCGTAGACTGATCGATTACTGGGATGTAGATGCATAAAACTTCAACTTGGATTGTCAACCACTCACACTAGAGGTGGATGACATATATTTTATTACAGGGATATCTTTCTAAGGGGAGACTGCTAGTCTCTGATCCCGCAGTGTAGGTGGTGGGATCACCATACCTGACTATATAAACTGGTACTATATTCCCGGTACCCAAAAGGTGGGGAGCTAGGTACCTATTGGGGTCATAGTGAGCTTGAATATGAAGATCATAGTGCTCACCCTCGTGAGAATCTCAGGTTCGGAAGAGTTACTAACGAGCTCTTTTATTCCTTTTTAATTAAATCGAAATAGAAAGCTGTTCATAAATTATCAACCCAGGGCCACAAAGGCTTATGAGCTACCAAGCAAAATATATGCCAGACACTATAACTTGGATGATCTTAACACAGAGGAAATAAAGGAATTACTGAATTGAAATTAGGATGCACTCTTTTGGTGAATAGACTCCTAAGAAATTTTCGATTACAGAAAGAATCTTGCAATCAAATCCAAGAACTTAACTATCAGCTTCAAGAAATGTTCTGCTATGATATAACGTTCTACTATGCTACGGAAAGTAATCAACAATTAACAACACTCTGTCATACTACAGAAAGCAATTAATTTCTAAATCTAATTTAATAAACTGAGAAATTCCTAGGGAAACAATTCGATAAACCATAGATGAAATGAACAGACTAATTAAATTCTACAATCTACCTCTACCCTTACGCTTTAATAGCAACATTCCAATAATAACTTAATGCATCCATTCACCACAGGATTAATTCTAATTCAACATTCATCATTCATCTATCCCTATGTAAATGTAATAGAAATGACAGTGTAATCCAATCATATCACTAATTAAGGAATTCACACTCAGCTACGCTTAGCACACCAATTCTGAATTTAAATAATTAAATCAATCAACACTGCATCAACAATTAAATTTATTAACCTGAACACACATGCATAAAGGAAAAAAATCCTACTTATAACAACACCTATTATAGAAGGGGGCCCTGCCTTCGGTAACAGGGGCTAAACAACCACTCAATCACATGAAATTGATCAACACATTCGAATCAGATAAACCAGAAATTCTTTATGTAAAAGCTTGATACAGTGTTCAATAGATCTTATGTAAATTGTGGCTAACCCTTCCGAGGAGTCCTAATGTGTTTTATACATCAACACTTATGAGACAAATATGAGAGATCGTGTAGTTACAAAATATTTCCAAATAAGGCCTATCTACGGATCCTCAAAGAGATATTTCAGGAGTCTGCATCGTGGGAAGTGGAGATGATCCCAGAGATATCGGATTGGTTAAATATGAGTCATCATAGACCCAAAATACTGAATTAGGTACACAATCTCCCATCCTTGGATCGACTACATCATAATCTAAACATTGGATAGGTTACCAAAGTGATGTAGAGAAATACATCAACTTGATACCTTTGTGTAATAGCTCAAGACTGAGATGCATGCCATCTAGCTTCCATAATCCTTCATTCTGCAACCTATGGGTAAAATGATACTGAACCTAAAACACCACTTCTTTAGTAGGCAATAATGGCAACATAAATCTATCCAATCATAAGCAATTGGCAAATAACAAAGGGGACAAGATCAATCCTTACCAAGGCCAAAATGTACAAAATGTAAGCGAGAGAGCTAGTGGTAATACAAGGTTATGTCAAAAAGAGTCATAAACAAGGTAGAATAAGGGAACAAAAATGGTCATATGCACAGCCCGTCATCTCCCCCCAACCAAAGGGTTTGCATGTCCCTATGAAAACTAAGACTGTGACCCACTACCAGGGGTGCTTGGAGAGCTGCTTAGGAACTCATCACTCCACTTATAGGAAGAATGACCGCCTTCTATTATACTGTAAAAAACCTTTCTGTTCAGCAACAATTTTGAAAAATTCATTGTCCTCTCCATCCACCACAGGGCACCAAAGTATAGAGAAGTGAAACCGGAGACCGATCCAGTTGGCTCTCTGCATGCTCAGGAAGTCAAAGTATACTTGTATTCTATCTAGGGCTCGCTCAAACATTATAACAGAGAATGGATCTTTCCTTTTCAAGTCCAGGCTCAGAGCATTAATCCTCCTTCGTAGATAGAGCATCACCTCCAACCTATGAAAGGGAATCCAACTCCTACATTCATGAACAACTTTAGATTGAGTAGTCTCCAGGAGAGTGCTATGAATATTATATGTATGTTAGTTAAAGTTATTAGTTATTAAAGTGAAAGGGTGTAACCCTTCACTATACACGCTCAAGCTTATAAAAGCGAGCCTCATTGTAATTATTAATCATCTTTATCATCATCAATTATATATATTATTATCAAATGGAGTTATTTTCCATTGGAGGATTATTCGCTTGAATAATCACTGAGTATATCCAGACTCGGATATAGCATTGGTATCAGAGCCAACGGTTCTCGGCCCCTGCTGATTCTGGCTTTTAGCCATCCATCTTGGAGCTTTCTCCAAATCTGGCTTTTAGCCATAATTTCAGAATTATCTGAATAAGGTTTTTGACCTCCCATCCTCCATGCCTACCTCATCCACGCAGCACCATCCTTCGTGGCCACCTCCCATCCTTTACATCTCTCCATACGCAGCACCCACTCTGCTCCCCTCGCTTCCCCCATTCTCCAGCTCCAACGCGGCCTCCTCCCACACCGCGTCCCCACACCTGCTTCCACACCACCAAACGTCCACGGCCCCTAGCTCACACCCTTCCATCTCACACTCCTGCGCGTCCTCTCCACCACACGCCACAGCTCCTGTCACATCCCTCCATGTCCATCGCCCAGCGCCTCACACCTCTGCTACCCTCTCCACCCCCGCGTAGCTCCACATCACCTCTGCGTCCCTCCTCCACACGACGTGCCCTCCTCCTCCCGCGCAGCTCTCCCCCGTGCTCTGCGTCCCCCCTCCTCACGACCACCACCAAACCACCGCGCCGCTTTCAAACTCTCCACGCTCCTCCACAACAGCCTTCCCTCTCCCCCGTGCTCATCTTCCCCGTCACCTCACTCGCTCGCCCTCGTTTCACACTTCACCAGCCCCTCCATCCTCCTTTCTTCCACCTGCTCGACTCCTCCTTCACGCATCATCTCCTTTCCCTCCACCACCTCCTCACCAATCACCTCTCGCGCCTCCACCCTAATCCACCAACTCCCGCCACCATCGACCACCCCTTTCACTCCACGAAAACTTAATTTAAATTTTTTAATATTAAACATTATTATATTTGTTTAATATTTTTAATATTTGAAAAAAAGAACTATATATATATAGTTTATAAAAATATTAATAATAATAATATTATGAAATAATAATAATTATTATTAAAAATAGTAATTATTTTTGGAAAAAAAAAGGGTTATTTAACCTAATAAGAGAAGAACAAAATCAAAGAAAAAACAACATCAAAGAAGTCAAAGGAAGACTCGTTGGTCAAAAGAAGTCGAAGACCAAATCGAAAAAGTCCAAGCAAGACTCCTTATTATCAAAAAAGTCGAAGAACACTTATCATCAAGAAATCAAGTCAAGAACAAAACAAGAAGAATTCAAAGCAATCATCAAGAAGTCGAGACGCGCTATCATCAGAAAAATCAAAATCAAAGAAGATCATTCCACCGTCGAAGAAGACAGACACCATGGAAGCCGATTTGCGAGAGAAATTAGAAGCCAAGTTAAAGCGTTATCAAAAAGACAATGAAGAATTACAAGACATTAATAGACAATCAGAAATAAAGATTGAACTACATAAGATAGAAGAACAGTTCAATGAACAAATAATGTCCAACCAGAAAAATCACATAGAAAAATTATGTGCGCAAATCAAGGAATTAAAAGATGAAAGTGATTTCAATCAGAGATTGAAAAATCAAGATATAAAGAAGGAAATAAATAATTACGAAGCAGAAATAATACGCTTGAACAAAATCGTTAGCGACAAAGATGAAGAACTAATGCAGTTACGACATAAATTAGAAAGTCAAGAATCAGAGGTCGGCCAGTGTCGACAACAGATAAAAGTTCTTCAACAACAAAATGATGACTCTAAAAAGACACATAAGTCAGAGATCGCGAAGAGTAATAAAGCATTATCTAACAATGCTGAAGAAATTTTTAGACTAAGAAATCATAACAAGATACTAGTCACAAAAATTAAGAAGTTGAAAAATAGTCGGAAGATAGAACAATTTATGGACGACATTGAAGGGAAACTTTTAGACAAACAGGAAGAAAATAGTTGTATCAGAAGTCATAATGAAGATCTTAAGGAACAACTTAAGACATCTGAAGATGACCGAAAATCGCAAGTCGAATTGATTAAGAAGTTTCAAAATGATAATAGGCAGTTAGAAAACAAGTTGGAAAAGATACAGAACAAAAACTTAAATCCTCAAGAGACGAAAATACAACTTCCAACTCAGATCAATGCTCTAAAGGCGACATTCGTAAACGAAAATGACATCGTGAAAGTTCCTTATCGACACCCCAACCATAAAAACCGATATTTGAAAAAGTGGGAAATGTCAAAAAATAATGGTACTAATGTGATCAAATCTCCTGACGACATATCAGTAGGAAATCCCATCAGTCCACAACAAATCAATTTGGGATGGATTGATCCGTCGATGTATCGGAAGTTATGCTCTACACTTAGCAGTTCGTATCGACATGTTTCATCAGCCATGGCATCGCAAAGAACAATGCAACAAAATTATAAGGCTTTGAGGACAAAGCCTTTCTAAGAGAGTGGCAATGCTATGAATATTATATGTATGTTAGTTAAAGTTATTAGGATGCTATGAATCTTTTTTAATATTTGCGTTTGTAAGAAATAATAAGAAGTTTTAATGAAAATTATAAGACATTTTTAATGTTCCTACCGAGTCAAAAACTTTAATTATATTAATTATTATAAATTTTAGTTAATTTTAAAGTGATGATAAAAAAACTATAATTATATTAATTATTATAAATTTTAGTTAAATTTAAAGTGATAATAAAATCAATTAAATTTTATAATTGTATAGTAAAGAATTAAATAGATTTATGTTTTTTCTCTTTATTAATTATAATTATTTTATTATTATTTTATTAATCATTATAGATCCATCTTAAACCTTAACATATGTTTTTTTAATTATTTTTTTATTTTAATAATTTAATATTAAATTAACAACATCTTCCCATAATAAATTATAAAACACTTCTTTTTTAAATTAACAACATGATCCGACGAAATTATTCATCACCGGGATTCTTTGATTATTACAGGATCTTGACAACGCCTTTGCGGGTGGCGTTCGGGTTCTCGGAGCCTCAAATTTAGACGCTATCGAATCCGGGCCTTCCATACCTGCGCTTGTTTCTGCTTCGTCGGAGGCCTGGGAAGGGCTGCCCGGATCACAACTGGAGATGGACGACGACGCTACCTCGCTCGTGGAAGGTCCCGCGTTCTTCTCGTTCGAAGCGACGGTGACTCCTTTATCTGGTGTGGAGTTCAATTCCCTCTCCAGCGCCCTCGTTACGATTTCCATGTCTCGCTGGGAGGCCCGAAAGATCCATGCAACATTAGCGTCATGGCCTTTGGCCGTATCGGAGGGCTGGAAGCGCCAGGCAGCCAAGGCTTCTTCCTTCAATATGCTCCTGCTCATGGAGGGCATAGACAGCATCAGGTTAGATGCCGTGACCTCCATCACTTCTCTTCTCGGCTTCTTTTTTGAGTACACATTCATTGATGAACAAACCAAGAATAAATAAGAAACCTCTTTCTCGATCCCAAAAGCGTATACCTACAAGTGGGAACGCAGTGTTAAAATCGATTCGGGTGAAGACTCAAATCATACAAATGTCGGCCACTCAGCTTTTTAAAAGCAGATGTCTCTTTCGTTCCTTTCACATTTTACTTTGGATTTGTATTCAACTTTTTGTTTTTTTCAGTCTACAAGCTCTTTAATTTTCACATTGATATGTGGATAAGTTGAACTGAGATAGTTTTGTATTAGCTCTTTAATTTTCACATTGATATGTGGATAAGTTGAACTGAGATAGTTTTGTATTAGATAAGATTTATAAATAAATTTTGAATATGTTACAAATTTGTTTATAATTTTCACATTGATATGTGGATAAGTTGAACTGAGATAGTTTTGTATTAGATAAGATTTATAAATAAATTTTGAATATGTTACAAATTTGTTTATATTTACATGATAGGAAGTGTTTTATAACTTTTTTTCCATTGAAAAAAGAAGTGTTTTATAATTTATTATGGGAAGATGTTGTTAATTTAATATTAAATTATTAAAATAAAAAAATAATTAAAAAAACATATGTTAAGGTTTAAGATGGATCTATAATGATTAATAAAATAATAATAAAATAATTATAATTAATAAAGAGAAAAAACATAAATCTATTTAATTCTTTACTATACAATTATAAAATTTAATTGATTTTATTATCACTTTAAATTTAACTAAAATTTATAATAATTAATATAATTATAGTTTTTTTATCATCACTTTAAAATTAACTAAAATTTATAATAATTAATATAATTAAAGTTTTTGACTCGGTAGGAACATTAAAAATGTCTTATAATTTTCATTAAAACTTCTTATTATTTCTTACAAACGCAAATATTAAAAAAGATTCATTAAAACTTCTTATTATTTCTTATTATTTCTAGGGATGTCTAGGGGAGGTGATGAACAATGCATTCATGCTCTGGATGAGGATGCGGTCCCTAGCTCAACCCGTCCTCAATGCCCCATCCACAATCCAACTCCAAAGGCACCCTCAAACTTCCCAACACCAACTTAGGTGAATTTTGCATCCACCTAATCAATAAGGGATTTGAATCCCAACACCAAATTTTCCTCAATATTTTCTCCACATCTATTGCAAATTGGAAAGAAAAGCCATCCACCCATTGGCTAGGAGGAGCATTTATGGACTATAACCTAGGCTTGGTTTCTAGACTTGACTCAACCAAACCCTATGGTTTTTTCCCACACATTCTTTTACCCTAAAAATATCCAACTAGTGCTTTTGAATCCAAGCCAATGGCTTGATGGATTTTACATCATCCCCAAAACCCAAGGGACTAGGTTCCCCTCCTTGCAGACACACCACTTACTTTGTTGCAAAGATGAACTACCACATCTTTTTTGACCTCCGTCACCACCAAGACACTCAATCAATGGATTTGGGTCTTCATCCCTATCAACTGATAAGATCTAAATAATTCATGGAACAAGCGTAGATCAACCCTCACATTCAAAATATTTCCCCTTCTTAATGATGTAGAGATTTCATAGTATCACTGCACACGAGTTTACATTGGAGCTGGACATTAATCCATTCATCGTAGGAACTGCTTCCAACAAAAGTGGCTGCCCCATTCCACCCTGTGACAATGGGAAAATATCACATTCAAGAAATCAGAATTTCTTATCAAAATAGAAAGGAAATAGATCTATATCAAAAGAGCACCTAATATTACAAATACAAATCTCATCCCTCACTACATTGAAATCAAATTTAATTCCAGCAGACTCTCACCGTCATGTTTGCAATAGTTGGAGATCACCTCAAGGATTCAACTATACCATGCCATGTCTCCACCTCAAAGGCTCTTTGGCCAAAAGTTGTGCATCTCTCTCATAGCCCTTACAATCACAAATCTATACCAACACAAACGCACAGACAAAAACTAACACAATTCTCTGAACATAAGGAGTTTAGTAAAAAATAACAAAACGTCTGAACAAAATACAATTTATTGCATGAGACAACCTATATCATAGGTTCTAATATTATAAAAATGAATATTCACAAAGGATGTCTAATATTATAATATTAAAAATACGAATACTATTCACAAAGTATGTCCCAAGGTTTGATCGATTCCAGGTTGAGTACATCATCTCCTAAGAATGATCCCAGATGTGGCTTGTTTTTGTGTTGCCTACACCATGAAATGAATAAATGAGTGAGGGAATTTCTCAAACACATTTCAACTACAAATACAAATCTTCCATACAAATCTTTCTCAGTGTCTCCTTCTTCTATACACAGTGCAACTGCAAATAGACAAGAACTCAACTTAATTGGACAACTATTCAAAAGAGAATTGAAATCAATATCGAAATGCGATGCTCAAAATTCATTGTCGCTTCCAAAATTTTCATGCACAGATACATTTAAACGTTAGTACTACATGCATAGATACATTTAAACACTAATAATTTTGATCAGTAGCATAAAGCATTGCCCTCAATAAATTTGAGAAACAATGTTAAACATGCCATCGTGTAAATGTATAAGGTCATCATTAGGCTGCAATAATTTTGGATGTAATTAACTATGCACAAATTTTATGTTTAATGATGCTCTACAATCATGAAATTAGAATCCATGGCATGATATTTATAAAAACATGTACATTTTGTATGGAAGGAAACACCATTTACTCATGAATGATTCAATGATAAAAGCATTGTGCCAACTACTTTTCTAGTGTATGGTTATCATATCATTTATGTACACAAGTTTAGTTAAGTTCATGTGTTTGGATACATCATTTGTAGCTCATAGTTTGTGTCATTATATTATATATATGTGTGTGTGTGTGAGACCCTAGTGATAATATATTCGGTGAAAATATATTGGATCTGACATAAAGATTTCCAATGCTTTCAAAATGAACAATTGCTGTGAGAGACCCTAGTGATAAGCTATTCGGTGAAAATATATTGGAGCTGACATAAAGATTGACAATGCTTTCAAAATGAACAATTGGTGTGAAAGTCATAATGCACTATTCCTTGTGGAAATTCTTGTTGCATGGAATGAAGTCCTACAGTTTGGTAAGGGGGTTTCTACCATTTGACATGGTTGCAAGGTTAAAAATTGGTGAATTATGATTGAAGAGAACCAATTCTATTTATGTGGTTATTCTTACGAAATAAAGTCTTATTGGGTAGTAGATGTAGGTGGAAAATAAAATCTCCTCCAAAATCGATTCTATTTATGTGGTTATTCTTACAAAATAAAGTCTTAACAGGGGAGATTTACAGAGAAAGGGGTGGAATTGGACCTTCAGCCTATCCATTATGTTTGAGCAGTGAGGAGACCATACAACATCTTGCAATAGATTGCAGCATTACTCAGGAGCTTTGGACTTTGATTTGTACCATTCTTCAAGTCAAAAATAATTGGCATCTGTAGCCCCTTTAGGAAAATTTAAAGCTCTGGCTTTTAACAAATCCCAAGGTAAAATCAATTCCCTTTATTGTCACATGGGGCTTATGGATTTTAATGACTGCCATTCTTTTTTAAGGCTACAGACAGAACCTAGAGGAAGTTGGGAGAAGGATTATTAAAGCATCAACAGAATTCGTCATAGATCTAGGTGTGGACAAAGTAAAATTTTTGATAAATTGACCAATTTTATTTGGTAATTCACCCATGGGATTCTTCGATGGTGCAACAAATAAGGATCAAAGTGGAATCAGGATTTTGGTGAAAGATACCTCCACTCACTATTTTAAGCCACACATGGCAGCTGATGAAATGAAATTGATGAAGTTGAATATAGCATCAACCCTGACCAATGTATTTAAATTTTGGTTAACTTTAAAATTATGTCTCCTCGTGTTTTATTAGACTTGGTCCAAAGCTTCATGTTAACAACAACTCCTCGGGAACAATACATGTAAAGTTCAGAACCATGCCATTATCAGGCATGTTTAACCTAAAGTTCTTCCTTGACCGTCATCGATCATAGGCACCGATGACGATGGTGGAGAGCTCATTCTTCACGCAGTTAATTGAGTCAGTACTGGTATGCACTAACATGTGTCTACATAAAGGCGACAGGTGGTGGCACATCTTAAATAATGCAGACTGCGAGTCTTTGCTCTCATATGATGATACCCAAAACTTGAGTCCAACTTTGAAAAAAACTTTAATAAAGAGGATCATCAATTTGGGTAGGAGGTACTTGTTCTTAATTAATTGTCACATTATTTAACATTGAATAACCAATGCACATCCAAAAGGTTCCATCCTTGTTATTGACTACTAATATGTGTTCTATCCAAAGTGATGCACTTGGTCATATAAACGCTTTGTCTAATAATTATTGTAATTGCATCTTGAATTCACTCAACTCATTAGTTTAAAATATATTCTAGGCCTTGGATATAGGCATGTGTGTGTTATGTTATGCTCTCTTGTTGCCATTGTTGTCCATTGGAATCCACTTGAGTCACCCTTCACAAAAAGGGGAAAATAGTGAGAAGAAAGGGTAATGGCAGAATGAAAATTACTAGCATGTTGAAATTGGCAGGAAAATTTTCATTTTTGGTGTTACAAATCTAAAAATTATCAACATATCCCACTTGTAGTTGAAATTGGATTCACTATTTAAAGATTATGTGATGTCGCAAGGCCTTAATCATCACTCAAGAGTTCAATTCAATCATGAGTTTTAAGGGGGCTTCCAAAAAAACCGCCTCCCAAAGTTCAATTCTCATGACTTTTAGGGGGGGGTTTGACAAACCGCCCCAAAAGTTATGAGAATTGGGCTTTTAGGGGGGGGTTTCAAACAACCACCTCCAAAAGTTCAATTCTCATGACTTTTAAGGGGGCTTCCAAAAAAAACCGCCTCCAAAAGTTCAATTCTCATGACTTTTAGGGGGGGTTTTGACAAACCCCCCCCAAAAGTTATGAGAATTGGGCTTTTCGGGGAGGGGGGGGGTTTCCCAAAACTACCCCCAAAAGTCAAATTTCAGGACTTTTAAGGGGGGTTCCAAAAAAAACCGCCTCCAAAAGTTCAAATCTCATGACTTTTAGGGGGGGTTTTGACAAACCGCCCCCAAAAGTTTCGAGAATTGGACTTTTAGGGGGGTTTTCCCCAAAACCGTCCCCAGAAGTCCAATTTCCATGACTTTTAGGGGCGTTTTTAGAAGACTTCCTCCAAATGTCTAAAAAAACTTTTAGGGGGGTTTTTACCAAGACCCCCGCAAGACAAAACCGCCCCTAAAGGGATATTTTGTTGTAGTGTATGATGCATTAATTTCTAGGTCTTGAAGTATGGCAGTTTCCAGATGAGATTTTCCCGAGTTAAGGAGAATACACAGTTGAGATCCTGAAAATATTTTGGACGATGGATTGTAAGGCCATGACTACTCCATTGGTGACAAACTTGAAGCTCATGAATGATGCTTCATCAGAGATAGTAGATGTCACCATGTACAAACACATTATTGGGTCATTGATGTACTTGTCCAATACGCGACCAGATATATGTTTTGATGTGAACACATTGAGCCAATATATGGTGGAGCCCATGAATGTTCACTTGATTGCACCAAAACATATGATGAGGTACCTAAAGGGTATGTTTGATTATGGAATCAGATATGCTTCAGATGGTGAGTTCAGGCTGTATGGATATACAGACTCAGATTTGGATGGAAGTACCGAAGATAGGAAAAGCACTCCAGGATGTTGCTTTAGTTTGGGATTAGGTATGATCTCATGGATTAATAGAAAGAAACCCTTTGTTGAACTCAGTACAACAGAAGTTGAATATGTAGCAGCTTGTTCAGCTTGTAGTGAAGCAATGTGGCTTCGCAAGATGTTGGTAGGATTGTTCGATTCAGAGGTTGATGCTACGGATATACTCTATGATAACCATAGTTGCATCAAGAGGACAGAGAATCCTGTGTTCTGTGATAGATTGAACCACATCGAGATAAAGTTCCACTATATCCAGCATATGGTGCAAAAGGGAGTTGTAAATCTCAAGTATGTTCCTATAGAGGAACAAGTTGTTGATGTGTTGACTAAGCCTTTGTCTATCATAAAGTTTGAATACTTTCGATACAAGCTTGGTGTGGTCCAGAGGGACCTCTCTTGAAAGAGAGAATGAGAGTTCAATTCCTTAGGGAACTGATTCCTGTCAAAGGATGATGGATGCATGTCAAAGGATAATGAATTCCTGTCAAAGGATGATGAATGCCTGTTGAGGGATGAAAAATGGCTGTCAAGGAATGAAAAATACCTATCAAAGGATGACGGATGCCTATCAAAGGATGACAAATGCCTGTCAAGGGATGACGGATGCCTGTTGAGGGATGATGGATTCTTACCAATGGATGAGAGATTCCTATCAAGGGATGAGAGATGCATGTCGGGGGATGACAGATTCCGTTCGAGGGATGACAAATGTCATTCGAAGTATGACTGAAGATCATTACTTTCCAACTGATAGAGTTCATGTCCTTAGTTGACGGATGCAGGTCCAGGGGTGACTAAAGATCAGTACTTGTTGACCGATAGTGTTCTAGATGATGATTTTTCTAATGGTGATCGAGATGAGGATGTTCGAACAAAAGATGTTGCTGACGATGTTGCTGATCCAGTAGAGGATGTTCCAACTGATGATGTTGTTGATGGTGATCTAGCAGAGGTTGTCTCAGCTGATGATGTTGTTGATGGTGATCCAACAGAGGATGTTCCAGTAGAATATGTTGTTGACGATGTTGCTGATCCAACAGAGGATGTTCCAGTAGAGAATGTTGTTGACGATGATATAGGGGATGTTGTTGTTGGTGATATTCCAGCAGACGATGATGATGATGCTGATGAGGATGTTCCAGCAGATGATACCCCAGACATATGATGATCCAAAAAATTCCTACGACATATAGAGATTCACAAGTCAGTTGTGCAGGTGTTGATGTTACCCGCAGAATACCTTCCTAGTTAAGAGGGAGTGTTAAAGAAATGTAACTACAGAAGATATTCTATTTGTACTTGTCTATTGTATTATTGTATTCCTCCTTCGGGAAATGTAATTGATGTAATAATAATGTAAGAGTCATTGAAAGAGCCAATGTAATCCCTAGGTCTTGTGTTGGCCTAGAAGAACCCAGAAAAAATTCTTATATTATGTATTTGAGAGGTCAGCCCAGTCAGTTAGGAGAAGTCGGCCCAGTTGGGGAAAATTCACCCCAACGAAAGAATATAAATAGAGGAGTCTCTCATTTTTATTCACTCAGTGAAAATAAACTTGAAGGGAGCAAGGAAAAGACCTATCTCTAGAAAGACTAAGAAAGAAAAGACTTTGATGGCCTTAAATTTCTAAGTAAACTTTCTCTTAAAATAAAGGAGGGGCCCCAATATTCAAATAATTTGGGGGGGGGGGTTGCAGCAACAACAAGACCTGCCTAGTCAGTTAGGAGAACTCGGCCCAATTGGGGAAAATTCACCCCAACGGAAGAATATAAATAGAGGATTCTCTCATTTGTATTCACTCAACTCACTCTTACAAGTTTGCATAGGAGAGAGAAGTTCACACAAGTGGAGGAGAAGTTGATTTTGTCTTGGGGTTTATCTTTGTACTTTGTGAATTCTATATTAAGGAAGATTTTGCCAAGGTTTTCTCCCTTGTGGTTTCCCCGAGAGAAATATTGTGTTCATTATGTCTTTGTTGTGCTTGTATTTCTTTTAGTGATAGATTGTTTAATGATATATGATAAACACGTAAAAAATAACACCTATGTATCCTTATATATCTCTCTCCCCCTCCCTCTCTTTCTTTATCTAGCTCAATCTATCTCCATCACTCCCTCCCTAACTTAACCTCTATCTCTCTCTCTCACCATCCTTTCCTCCCCCCTCCTTCTCTCTCCATCCTTAAGCTTACCTATAATCCTCCCTAATCTCTCTTTCCCTATCCATCCCTCCCTTCCTTATTCTCCCCCACCCTCAATCCCTCACTTCTTCTCTCACCCTCCCTCCCTCATTTCTTCTCCCTCCCTCCCTCTAAATCTATCTTTCACTCTCTCTCCCTCACTTTCTCATTCACCTCTCTCTCTCTCTCTCTCTCTCTCTCTCTCTCTCTCTCTCTCTCACACACACACACACACACCCTTCCTTCCTCCTCTTGCTCCCTCTTCATCCTTTTCCCTCTCTCTCTCTCTCTCTCTCTCTCTATTATTACATTGTTCTTTCTCTTACCCCCACCTTATTCCACCCCCTCTCTCTCTACTTCCAACTTCATCCATTCCTCCCTATCTTTCCATCCCTCTCCATATTTCTCCCACCTTCTATCACACTCCCCTCTCTCTCCCTCCCTCCCTTTCTCTTGAACTCATGTACCTCCCCCCCCCCCTCTCTATCCCCTCCCCTCCCCCTCCACCCGTGAATTTCCCTCCATTACTACTTCCTTCCATCTCCATCTCCTTCTATATATCTCTACCCCTCTCTCTCTCTCTCTCTCTTTATATAGCTCCATCTCTCTCCATCCCTCCCTCCCTAACTCTCTCTCTCTCTCTCTCTCACCATCCCTTCCTCCCCCTCTCCTTCTCTATGCATCCCTCTCTTTACATCTCATCCTCCCTCTTAATCAATCTTTCCATCTCCTTCCCTCCCTTCCTTATTATCCCCCCACCCTCCATCCCTCAATTCTCTCTCACCCTACCTCCATCCCTCCATCCCTCCCTCTATATATATCTTTAAATCTCTCTCCCTCCCTTCCTCATTCACCCCCCCCCACCCTCTCTCTCTCTCTCTCTCTCTCTCTCTCTCTCACACACACACACACACACACACACACACACACACGCACACACACACGCACACACACACACACATATGCACCCACACACACACATATGCACCCACACACACACACCCTCCCTTCCTCTTCCTGCTCCCTCTTCCTCAACGCTCGCATCTGTCTATCTCTATCTCTCTCTCTCTCTCACACACACACACACGCATTCCCGCGCTCCTTCCCTCCCTCCATCACTCTATCACTCCATCCCTCTAACCCTTCCCCACTCTCTCTCCCTCTCTCCCTCCATATCCCCCCTCCCTCCTCATCACTCTCTCCCTCCACTCCCTCCCCTCAACTCTTTCCCTCCCTCAATTTCCCCCTCCCTCCATCCAACCCCCTAATCTCTCTCTCTCTCTCTCTCTCTCTCTCTCTCTCCCCATCCCTATAAATCCCTTCCTACCTCACTCTCTATTCCACCCCCCTTCTCTCTCTCTCTCTCTCTCTCTCTCTCTCTCTCTCTCTCTCTTATTACGTTTCTCTCTCTCTTAACCCCACCTTATCCCCCCCCCTCTCTCTCTCCCTCTAATTCCTTCCCTGCCTCACTATGTCTTCTACCCTCCCTTCCTCCTTCCCTCCCTCACTCTTATTCCCCCTCTCTCTCTCGCTTTCTCTCTCCCTCACCCTCCCTTTCTCCCTACCTCCATCCATGCATCGATCTCTTTTTAACCCTAACCTTCATCCTTATCTCTCTCTCTCTCTCTCTCTCTCCCCCCCCCCTCCGTCATTTTCTCTCTCTCACTCACTAACTTCCCCCCTCTCTCACCCCCCTCCCATATCTCTCTCTCTCCCTATCTCTCTCTCTCTCCAAGCATCACTACCTCCCTCTCCCCTCCCTCACTTTGTTTATCACCCTCCCTTCTTTTCTACCTCACTCCTCTCACGCATT
The DNA here is from genome assembly GCA_027924585.1 of Larix kaempferi. Taxonomy (NCBI): domain Eukaryota; kingdom Viridiplantae; phylum Streptophyta; class Pinopsida; order Pinales; family Pinaceae; genus Larix; species Larix kaempferi. The sequence continues at coordinate 5,849,532 of BSBM01000278.1, read as the reverse complement.
CTATATGTTTCTCTCCCTGTCTCGCTATATTCCACCCTCCAATGTCTCTCACCATCCCTCCCTTCCCTTCTCTCTCTCTCCCTTTATCCCCCACTCTTTATCCATCACTATTTCCCTCTTCCTCTCCATTCCTATTTCTCCCTCCATCCATCTAGCATGCATGCTCTCTCCCCCCCTCCTCTCTCTCTCTCTCTCTCTCTCTCTCTCTCTCTTAGAGGAAAATGACAAAAGAGTCATAGATTTAGTTTTTTGAAAAAATGAAACAAATGAAGTTGAATCATGAAAATATATAACTACAAATTTGTTGGTCTTGTAAATACCTTTCCAATGGTATAATGAGCATCAAAATTTGAGTCCAAGATCAAATTTATGGTCGGAATACTGTTTCTTTTAATTTATGTAATAAAAGAGAAGGTGTGTTTTTAAAAGTGTGCATTTGTTCTTAGAAGCGCACATGTCTTCTTAGAAGTGTGAACATGTTTTTAACTATGCATGCATTTTTAATAATGTGTGTGCATTAATAACGTGTACATGTTAGTAACGCGTGCGGGCTTTTTTGACAACATGAATTCTTTAGTGGAGGTTTAGCAATTGTCAGACCAAAAGCACTTGCACAATGTTGGGAGCACGTGAATGCTTTTGATTTTTAGTGCTTTCATGCTCCTATTGCATCAATTTTGGGTACCATGTTCATGGGAGTTCCCTTGCTTGAATAATGACTAGGAGATCTTCTTTCATCCAACCTCCCTTGTTCAACATTTCCTAGAGGAATGTACAATTATTCCCCAACAACATTTCATATTCAAATCAATCAATGAAATCAGATCAACATTTTTCATATCCATTTTTTTTATCATTGGCTTGGTCACTAACACATCCCATACTTCCCCTATACATAGGAAAGATGGATCATAATCTATCATAAAAATAGTCCATATAAAGTAAATGTAAGGCTATAGCATGGGTGTGACCTTGTGGGGAGAACATTGCCATGTAGAAGGAAAAGAACTAGACTTGAAGAAGGAAAAGAACTAGTCAACTTATGCTCTTCAGGAACCCACCCTATGCTTGCAATCGGGAATGGTCATGTAGTGCAAACAATTCCTTTTCACATTCTCTACTAAAGTGTGAAGATTTAAAGACACAAATTAGCTGAATTTCATACTCATGCAATCATAGGATCTAGATTTTGCAAATCAGACCTAGCTTTTGCTTCCTTTAATTAGCAAGTTCCAGCAATCATAGAGGGATGCAAACACATGATTACTCCCTCTATTTTTCTAAATACTTAACTAGAACATTCCACTCCTTTACATATGAGGTCTTCATGGACATGACATAATCAAAACTCATACTAGTGCGCTCAAAGGATCCGGTCCTCACAAATGGGAGAATGCTTTTACTTACTTAATTTAGCAAGCTTCAACAAGCATAGAGTGATGTAAGCATATGATTAATCCCTCCATTTTTTATAAATGTTTAAAAGCATTCCATTACTTTACATATGCGGTTTTAGTGAAAACAATCGGAGTAAGCTAAACTATAGATGATTTGCACCTTCCAGCGAGTTTTGCCAAAATTCGATGTCTCAATTATTTTTGAAATTGTGATTTTGATTGCAAAAATGGATTCAATGCCCTTGATTACCCTTGGAACACCCTGATTATGCAATTCCAACAACCCAAAACTGTCGTTTCAACAATTCATGTCAGACTTTGGTTTGAAAACTTGTCGGATATTCGTTGCAAATCAACTAGAATTTAGCTTTCTCCCAAACAATCATATTCCACTTGACACTACTATGTATGTCATACTTAAGTTTTTGTCTTCCCTTATATGCATTTTCTTTGTTTACGTACGTCTCAATTTTTTGTTATCATCTACTTTATTGTCATCTTTTATGTTTACTACCAATGCAATCTCTTATGTGATTCTTATTTACTTTGAATAGCCCCCAAGTTTTCTTTTATTATAGGTCTCTCGTTCTCTTTAAAGACGCCCTTAAATAATTCTAACTGAAAAGTTTAGACTTCTGTATTGAATGCATCTTTACAAACATAGTTACATGTTCTTGTTTAATATTGATAGTATGTTCTTTGCATTGCAGGCTTTAGTATTATTCTATTTGTTTTTATTAAGAAAGTTTACTATTTATATTTTTCTTTCTATGAACCTCATATATCAATTTAGTTTCTTGGAAAGATTATAGGATGTCTTTAGTATTATTCCTATTTGTTTTTATTTGAAAATAAAATAAATCTCAACAATTTCCTGCTAGTTTTGGTACAAATATTATTGAGAGGAAAGAAAGTAAACATATATAAAAGCTTATCCTCTATTTGTATTTGTATTATTTGGAGAAACATTCTTTAGGACTACATTTGAGTACTATTGGAGACTATTAGAGCTAATGCAATCGATGCCTTGATCCAAATTTGATCACTGAGTGTTTTTATTGTGATGAATTCATGCATGGAGTATGTTCAATATCGGTAAAATTTTTCCTTGAATAAATTTGTCAACTAGGGAAAGTGTTTCCTTCTTACACTTCATGCCATCTAGGTTTATATGTTTCACTGGTGTTATCCTGGAAGATCGAAAGTGCTAGGACTATGTAAGGGGATGCTTTCATTGATAATGAATCCTTGGTGTAGTAGTGTTCCTATAACCACTTGATTAATCCCTTTTAGCCTTTTAGTAGGGATATTGGACTACATACCATGTATGTGGTTGTGTGTTCCTTTCTCATTGCACGTATATCCATCATAACTTTCCATTTAAGATCCCATGCGCCCATTGGTTTCAAGACACTAATCCCACCATTACTGATCTATTTATAAAACATCATTCGTAACCTTGTTTTGCTAAAGTATATTTCTCCTTGAGCTTTCACAATAATCCTTTAGCAATTCTATTCTTAGGGAAAGCCCCCTTGTGCTAGAGGAGAACTAGTTCACTAAAGTGTAGAAGAAGGTGGTAAGGTGACAATGGCCCCCTCTTAGTTCAACCTAAATTCTTGCTTGTGTTGTAGGGATTCACCACAAGAAGTGAGAGGTTAAGTTGTAATTTAGTATATTATCGAAGGGGAATTCAACATCCTACTAATGGATTTGTGAGTACATGCCAAAGTAGTAAGTGATTTTCGGACTCTAACCTCTCTAGTCATTTTAACTCAACGTGAATCTATCCTTGTCCTAGTTTCAATCCATATGTAATGATCATTTGTCATTTTTGAATTCGTAAATGCCTAGTATATCGTAATTCTCAATACCCATTGCATACAATAAAATAATGATATTACTTATTTGGGACATTTTATGGATATTAGAATCTCTTCACCTTTTACTACATGAATTAGGTGGTTAGGGTTGGAGTTAGTTTTTCATGTCCCTTTATTTCTATCATTGTTTCATGATGATGAGTGAGTTAAGAGTGCACTATGCTATGGTGTTGGATAAAGGACATTCATTCCACCCCTTTTCTAAACAACCATTCATGTAGACAATAGGAAACTAATCGAAATTTGTTTGTGAAAATCTAAGTGGAAAAACAAAATTTGCACATGGAATTCCACCTAAACATAAACTAAACTGCAATTTCTATGATTTGAAATTTCAATCTCAAATTATAATGGATACTCAAACAAATGTGCAATTTCTTTTTCTTTCAGCGAAAAACAAATTTGCAATTTAACGAACATAAATAAGTCATTTCAATAGTTTTACACTAAGCATTGTATTTAGTTTCCATTTTTTATTTATCAAATGAAAATTTTAAAATGATTATATAATATTAATATTTTTTCATTTAAAATTTTGTTAGATTATACAAATTTTATTTATAAAGTTGTTGAATTTTTCTATGTTTTGATTATACAATTTTATATTATAACAAAATAATTAAAAAAAATTCAATAAAAATCATACACACAATATCCATTTATCCATTAAAATAAAATAATTCATTATTCCATTTACCAATAATAAAGGGCATATGATATGGGGTCCTCGTATCTAGTGATCTTCTATCGTAAGTGAAAATTGTTGAAATGCTTTATTTTTGTTACTCGAATTATAATTTTGTTTAGAGCAACTTTAGAATTTGAATGGAATGGAAGCTACATGTCTGTGACTTCTTGTGAAAATAGCGGCTATCCCAGGCGATTAAATTGGCATATATTTTAAGGCTTGGCCTTAAGCGAAGGAAAGCAGTACTTCATACTTCATGTTGTTTGAAGAGTAGCTATAGGTTACTCTGAACGAAGTGAAGTTACAGGATTGTGGTTTTTTTTGGTTTTATCGGCATTGAATCTACAAATTGACTTGGTTTTTTATAAATCAGCCAATAGGATAAAGAGCAACCCAAACACCTTAGCTTTCAGGTGTTTTTTTTATCAAATCTGGTTAAAATTGTCTCTGAAAATTGTAATTTTTACAATTATATAATTTTAGAAATCAGTATGATCGTTTTTAGAGTAAATACTGGAATTTAAAGCTACCTAGATTCTTGAAATCGTTCTTTAAACTATTAACTAATCCTTCGGGATTTGTTGTATTGTATTATAATTAGATTAGTTAATAACCGTTGATCTGTAGATAACCGTCGACCAGTGGGTAACTGTATTTTCCCTCTTTTATATATCTGTATAAGAATTTAATTCAAATCTTGGAGTTTCGGCCCTATTCTTCAGTGGTATCAGAGCTGCGATTTTTTAAACTCCATGAATTTCAGTTCAGATCGATTTGAATAGATAGTCTTGAGCAGATCTATTTAGATCGTTTTGTTTTCCATGTTCAGATCGATTTGAATAGACAGTCTTGAGCAGATCTATCTAGATCGTTGTTTTTTTTCATGTTGGAGAATGTACGAATGTCTCATGTCTCGAAAATAAAGAAGAGATTGATGTCAGACGAACCGCAGCAAGCAAAGAGATCGACATTGCCATTCCAGAGAGGATATTCTTGTCTGTTGTCCATTTTGTGGGTGGTTATGAAGCATACACCTGCGAACTATAAGTGAGACGGATTGTGGAATTTTCAGATTGTGCAATTGCATGTTTCCAGAGGGTTGCACAGTTATTGATATTGATATAATTTGCTGTTGAGAAATTTTTTATGCACGATACAGACTGCACATTTTGATTTCGATTAGACAAAATTTGCATGAAAATTGTTCTTGCACAGTAGCTCACAATGCATTCTTTAATATCAATTGTGGGAATAGTGCTTTCCGGAAAAGAAAACTAACAAGAATGGTTTCGGAAAATAAAGAAAACTCTTATTTTTAATGATTTATAGGAGGATGTTTGTGAAGGCAAGGATAATAATGAACCAGAGTAGCCTGTAGATGACAAACAACTTGCAATTTGGAAGAGTAATGATAAAAAGGAATATGCTTTAATTTCTGTTTCTGTAACTGAAAAGATAAGTCGACATATTCTTTCAAGCACCACAACATTAAAGAAATTAAAAGAGATCTGTATGACTCCCATTCAAAACTAGAAATTATACAATTGTTGATGAAATTATTTAATCTTGAACTGAAAGATAATGATCCCATGAAGTTAGCTTCTGAAATTAAAGTCATTTTTCATGATATTGAATCAACTGGTGTCAAAGTTGATCCAAATCCCTATATCTTACCTATTCGCACTACTTAGAATACTTAGAATCACTTCAAGCTAGTGGACAGATGAAAGCCATGACTTTTGACGTACTTGTAGACAAAATTGTTGAAAGAGAGAAAGCCTTTGGGAAGAAGGAATCTCTTTCCAATTCCACTGTTGAGACTTTATGCCTTGCAAGAAAGAGCACAAACCTAGAGGAGAGTCTCCTAGATTTGATCATAGTAGTAGAGGTTGTGGTAAAATATCATTTAGCGGCAGGGGGTAATCCTCATCAATGTGGCAGACAACAAGATGACGGACTACAAAAACATTTTCAAAATGATAAACAATCTGTTAAATGTTATAGGTGTGGTAAAGTGGGTCATACTTCCTCTCATTGTCGCACTCCTTGGAAAATATTAGTGAGAAGAAAGAGCAATGGCCTCCAGACAAAGGAAAACTACATGAATCTGCTCACTAAATTGTTGCACATTGTAATATTAGTATCAATGAAGTTTTTAGCACTTCTTTTGATTCTTGGGAAGACACTTGGATTTTAGATATTGGAGCCACTTGTCATATGACCTTCAGAAGAGATTTTTTTGAGACATTCAATAACCACATTGACGGAGTAGTTTATTTTGCTAATACGTCAAAGATAAATCCTTCAGGAATTGGATCTATTCGACTTAAATTACCAGGACTTGCTGATTATATTTTGCATGATGTTCTTTATGTTCCTCAATTAAAAAGAAATCTGATGTCTCTCATACATATCAGGCAGCAAGGGCATTCTATACATATGTTTGATGGCATAATTGAAACAAGAAGTGGGTATGATGATGCATTCTATACATATGTTTGATGGCATAATTGAAACAAGAAGTGGGTATGATGATGTGATTGTTATGACTGGTGTTGAAGAAGAAAAAATTTTAAAACTTAAAGGGACATCATCTTTTCCATCCAATTAAGCGCTTTTGGCTCAGCATAGTGATACTCTATCTTCCAATTTGTTGTGGCATGATAGTTTTGGTCATATTAATTATGATAGTATCAGGATTATGAAACAACAAGGTTTTCAAGGGATTCCTACTATTTCAATAAAACTTTCTCGATGTAATGCTTGTAATTTAGGCAAGCATTGTAAGCAGCCTTTTTATGGATCTACTTCTCGAGCTTCCAAGAAGTTAGGTCTTATACATTTTTATCTATGTGGACACATGTCCGTTTCATCTACCAATGGTAATAAATATATGCTGACCTTTATTGATCACTACACCAGGATGTGTTGGGTTTATTTGTTGAAAGAGAAATCTCAGGTTTTTGCAACTTTTAAGAATTTTCATTTATGGTTACAAATGAAATTCAACTTAATATTGGCACTCTAAGATCAGATAATGGTGGCAAATACACATCTAATGAATTTGAAAAGTACTTGCAGGATAATGGTATTAAACATTAGACAACCGTCCCTTATAATCCACAACAAAATGGTGTGGCAGAGTGCATGAACAGAACTTTGCTTAATATGGTGATGTCAACGATTTTTTTTCAGAATGTCAAGTTGATGCTTTGGGGAGAAGGAGTACTTTGTGCTATCTATATTCGCAATCAATGTCCTTCTACTACCATCAATAATAAGTCTCCTTATGAAATGTGGTATAATCGTCTTCCTGTTGTTCCACATTTTAGAGTTTTTGTCTCTCCATGCTATGCCTTAATTCCTAAACAACAATACGACAAATTGGGTGCCAGAACTCGCAAATGTCTTTTCTTGGGGTATTCTAATACCTCCAAAGCTTATCAATTATATGATGAGGAAAACAAGAAATTTGTTGTGTTTTCTCAGAATTGCTAAAGATGCTTCGACTATTGATAGGAAACTCAATCAATTGGATAGATTCTCTTCCAAGAAGTTTTATTATGAATGGGATAATAACATTCCACATCCTGAAGGGGGGATTCATATTCTAGATCAATCTGTGGATTTTCCTTCAATTAATTTTCCTTCTGTAGCAACACTAGAGAATGGGGAAAAATTAGTTGGTAATAATGTTTTTAATGAAGAAAAGTTGGATGATAATAATGTTTCCGTAGAAGAAAAATTGGATGATCATAATGGAGAATAAAAAACTAGTCTCAAAGAACCTATTTATCAAAATGAGTCATCACCATAGCAATCAGTACGTAGATCAACACGAACCAAGGCAATTCCAAAAAGGTATGATGAATTTGAGATAAATTTTTCTGATGTTGTTAATGAACTTGCTACCTTTGAAGAAGCTGCTATTTGTAATGAATGGAAAGATGCAATGTAGAAAGAGAATGATGCTCTTATTAAAAATAGCACTTGGAGGTTGGTGGATCCTCCTATTGGCATCAAACCAATTGGTTGTAAGTGGGTTTATAAAATAAAATATAAGGTTGGTGGTTCACTTGATAAGCACAAAGCAAGATTTGTAGCAAAGGGGTATTCTTAGAAAGAAGGTGTCGATTACACAAAGACATTTGCTCCTATTGCAAAATGGGGCACCATTAAATGAAATTTATTTTCTCTTGCGGCTCAAAAAGGATGGAAAACACATCACATGGATGTAAAAATTGCTTTTTTGAATGGTGATTTAAAAGAAGATGTCTATATGTTACAGCCAAAGGGTTTTTCTGTTAAAGGAAAAGAGCACAAAGTATGTAAATTGGTGAAATCTTTGTATGGTTTAAAACAAGCACCTCGTGCATGGTATGAAAAGTTAACTGAACATCTTCTCAAATTGAATTATAAGCATTTCTACCTAGATGATGCAACTCTATTTGTTAAGAAAGTTGAAAGATCGGAGGTATATCTAGTTGTCTATGTAGATGATTTGTTTATCACAGGAAATAATGATGATTATATAGCCTTTATTAAAAAGGAGTTGCAAAAGGTTTTTGATATGACATATTTGGGATTACTACATTATTATTTGGGAATTGAAGTAGATCAAAAACTGAAGCACAATTTTATTTCTGAGAAAAAGTATATTGGAGAGCTATTGAGCAAATTTGGGATGCAAGATTGTAATTATGTTTCTACTCCAATGGAGCAGAATCTAAGGATTACTTCACATGAAGGCAGTGCATTTGAAGATCCAACAAAGTACATGCAACTTGTTGGAAGCTTGATTTATCTTACTACTACTTGTCCTGACATAACTTTTGTTGTAGGAATACTTTCTAGGTTTAGGCATCAACCCTGTGAAGGTTGATTGGATCGCAGCATAACGATTACTCAGATATTTAAAAGGAACTCAATCACATGGCATCAAATATTCTAAAGATTCATTCTTCCATCCCACTAGTTATTCAGATTTTGATTTTGACGGAGATAGAGAGCATGGAATGTCTACTTCAGGTTATTTGATGAATCTTGGATCAACAACTATCACCTGGAGATCACGAAAGCAATGTATTCCTCTTGATTCCACAACTGAAGCCGAATATGTTGCAGCAGCTCAGGCCACAAAAGAAATCATTTGGCTTCGGAAAATATTTGAAGACTTGCAGGAAAAACTAGTGACTTCAACGCCTCTCTTTGTTGACAACACTTTTGCAATTCAATTGGCCAAGTATCCTAAATTCCATGATCGAACCAAACATATCAATACCAAATATCATTTGATTCGACATCATGTTGAGGCCAAAACCATTCATCTGACACATTGTTCTACTTCAGAGCAAATCGCAGATATCTTTACCAAAACATTGTGACGTGAACACTTTGAAAACTTCATAATGTTACTAGGCATGTAAGATGTCCCTTCGGATTAACGGGGGATTGTTAACTAATCCTTATGGATTTGTTGTATTGTAGTATAATTAGATTAGTTAATAAATGGTCGACCTGTAGATAATCGTCGACCTGTGGGTAACTGTATTTGATCTTGGAGTTTCGGCCCGGTTCTTCATAAACAATGCAAACTACAATTTCAACACTTCATTCTTTGCCAGATTCCAGCCGTCGAAGACGATTTAGTTGTCCCGTATACTGCTCCATTTGCTTTGTGCTTATAATGAAAGCGCAGTGATGACTCCAGTTCTGGTCGCCGTTGCAAAGACAGTCATGCGGTGACTGATATTTGATGCAGCAAGAGCAGATTTTCTCTGAATGTTACATGATGTGGCTTTTTGTGAAGTTAAAAGCTGTGGAATCTGCCTGTTGAGCAGCGATGGAATTTGACCGATGAATTGTTAGGCATGGACAACACTTAAATATGGCTAACACTCTAGCCAATCTGTCATAAATTGGCTTGAAAATGTTTCAAAATTTGATTAAAATTTGCAATTTTGACTGGTGTCAACCATTTGAAATTCCAACCCTGCTGTGGAGGGAGTATTTTCTGAAATGATCATTTTGCATTTTGGAGTGTATAAATTTAAATTTATATTATTCTGATATGCAGTTTGGTATGGTTTTTTTACTGATTTTTTTTTTTTTATAATTTGGATCTGCAATTAAATACCAATTTAATCGGAAATGAATGCACCTTATCAATGCCAAAATTTAATAAATGATTTTACACCAAATGGCAACGCCACGATCGTTTGAATGTTATATTTGTCATTTAATTCATGTAACTTCAATGCAAATGAAAGCCTACATAGTATACATCTACGAATCTAAAATCGAAACGTTACATACAATATAATTTAAGTAGTTACATCTTAGGAGATGTCTAAGAAAATTTAATGAGACTATGCCATTTTTATCTTCATGCATTGAGCAGTCTTCAAAATTTCATTACAGTAAAGATTAAATCATTATTTTTCCTGAAGTACCAACAAAATAATTACTTATCCCAAAGCTTTCAATCTCTTTCAATATTGCCAACAATTTGAAGCACAGCTATGTTAAGCCAAAAATCCAGTATATATAGTTGTTGTTGAAGAATATCTATAACCTTTTGTCCATCGTTCAGCTCTATCAGAAATATTCAGAATACACCCTCAATGCTGTTAATTCTGTCTCCAAGTACTGCACAAAAGCAGAGCTAACGCTGCTGACTTTATGACTACACTCCAAGGGATGCCGCGCTTTCCCCTTCTCACGAGTCCTTTGACAAATGGCAACAGATTTATCACCACCCAAACACTGCACAGGTACTCTGCAAATAGCCTGTTTCTCAAGATATCATATTTACCTGCCATGGATCGTACAGATGCCGAAATAATAGCTACCAAGTTTATAAACAACACTGTTGTCGGTGGAATGAACAATGGAGATGAATCAAATGTGAAGTCTCCCTCATTACACACATCCTCGTCCCCAGATGCCTTCGGAGTCACCACGAAAACTGTTTCAGAGACTCCTATTAACTTCATCAAAACATCGAACATGGCAAATATCCATGGAGATAAGCAGTGGATCAGCCACATCCTTTGGTTATTCCACCATTCCCTAATAGAACTATCAATGCGAAGAAATTCCCACAGCTTAAAGCCATAGGTTGAAACGAACAGTGCAACTGCGATTGCGAAGGCAAACTCCCAAATCTGCAATATTAAGAAGTGATGCAATATTTTAATCATAAGACTTGCAATCGTGTACTGTATTGGTATTTAGTAAAATGATTTGATTGGCCTTACCCCGGGCAAGAATGCTTTTCCACTCAAGAGACAGAAAGCTGGCAAGATTGCATAGCAAATAGTTGCCAATGAGCAGATTCCCCATAGATTGAGATAGGCATACATCATCCTCTGGCGTACCATAATTTTTTTCCGAATATTAAGGAACGGGCATAATCTGCTTAAAAATATTTCCATGAGACCAGTAGCCCATCTCTTCTGCTGCACAAGACTGTCTGGACCATTTCCTGGTGCATTTCCCAGAAAGGCTGGCTGCTCAGGTATGCAGATTACAGAATGCCAACCCAGGGAATGGACTTTCAACCCAGTCATAATATCCTCAGCTGTGGATCCGTACATCCATCCCGTCTGCAACAGACATTCAGTTAATTACACTTTTGTGATGTTGTGGATTGTTTGTTTAAAGTAGGGAAAATAAAACATAGAGAAGAAAACAAGAAAACAAGAAAAGCTAAATGCATTATACATTGCCATTGCGTCTATGAATATCCTCTTCTCATTTGAACTGGAACTCTTTTTATTGGCACTGAGTTTTGTCAGTGATGGTTGAATTGGTAATATTTAATATCAATTATATCCATCTTAATTTAAATTTCTTATTAGTTTAGGATTTTACAAAGGGTTTGTAATTAAAGAGATTTGATTTTTTTCTACTTTCTTACTTAATAGAGATGCGACATGACAAAGTCACATGTCTGCATGGATTGGTGTCATTACCAACCCTGGAGGGACAATTGGATGTGGAGGTGGTTCATGGTGTACGATAAACCTCCCTGCAATAATAGGGAGGTTCCACAGTACTTTCTTCGCCAACTGTGGGCTGAGTTTTGCGTCGGTTTACATGTCAACTATTTTGACATAACCAGAGTTCCAGGGTGTTGGGCATGGCTCTGCCCAAGATCGACCTGCTGCCAGGAGGAACCCACTGAGAGGGCCACCAGCTCCGAGGCGCGACCCCAACCCCTCTCCCCAGCCACCTCAGTTGCCCCATAAGCTTGATCAGATCGAGGTGGCAATGAGGAATGTTACACGTGATCTCCTCAGACACACCTCCTTTGTAGCAGCGACTATAGTGGAGAGGTCGGGTGACCTTGATAGAGATCCAAGTGCAGGGCCTTCACGACAGGGCCAGGATAGACCCATGACCGATGGTAGCCATGCTAGGCATTCCAGTTCGACGGGGACAATGCCACATCTTTGTCCCCATTGCGGGCACACTTGCCTTAGCCCGATCGAGGGCTGTTATATGGATCAGGTCAGCAATTTTTTTAATGTGTTTTCAATCATCACTTGATAACTTGTAAATTACTTTTAAAGTATTTTTGTTTGACTTAAACTATTATTTCAATGTACAATTATTCAGAGCTGATACACCAAGATGGGAGAACGTAGGATCTCCCAACCTGGATGCAGCAATGGCAGCTGCAACTGAAATTGCGGCACCCCACACAGAGGTATTTTCAGTACCTGACACAATATTGTTATTACTTATGTCATTTATATTACTCAAGTATTTATATTTATGGCATATACGTTGATAGTTCGTACAATGTTTTTGAATATCTTGATTTCCTAGATAATGACTTGTTTAACATGTTCATAACATGCATGCATTTTGTTGTCCACAGGTGTTCCGTGACTACTGTGATCAACCACCCCCGCCAGGGATTGGCACATCACCATATACACAGGTACAATGTGTAGTTATAAGCATGCTTTTAATTTGATTTGTTAAGATTTACTATGGTTTAATTTATTGTTTGTTTACTAAATTTTGATATTACAAATGTATATGTAGGTGCCACGAGTAGTCGCGTCTCCCCATTTTAGTCCTATGTATCCACCCTCTCCCATGAGTCCCCTCCCCCGCTTCCATCTAGACCCCTCCCTACGTCCACCCCCCTCCCTTCCATCCAGCCCCCCCTCTCCGGCCATACCCCCCCCCTCCATCCATCCTCCCCCACTCGCCCACCCCCCTACGTCCATACATCCTCCCATATTTATCCACGCCCCCATGTCTATCCATCCTCCCCCATTTTTCCACACCCCCCCCTTCCTTCCACCTTCCCCTCTTCATCCACAACCTCCCATTTGTCCATCCTCCTCCCTCCATACAGGACTGCCTTCCCATGCACCATCCCTCAACACCCCCCCTAGCCCTTTTCGTTCGATATCCTCTATCCTACAACCGGCGGGGGTTCATCGTCCACATGGTCCTCCTCCACCCCATACCACCGTGTCTTCTCCCACCATATCATCCCCACTTCCCGCCACTGTTGTGGCATCTACTCTTCCAATATCCTCATTAGTATCTCTAGTGGTTGCACCTGTAGTGGTTGCCACTACATCTGCGCCCCCCCCCCCCCCCCATCACTGCAACGGAGCTGGTTTTCCGGCCATCTGCTCCACCTGCTATCCCAGAAGGCCAGCCATGTCCATCGTCGAAGGTGTTCACGATGAGAATCAAGCTAATTTATAAAAATATTTTGATGCATTAACAAAAATTAATTTAAGTAATTATGACTTTTCAATGAAATGATTGTTTTAAATGTTGTAGGCTGGAATTGTTGAGAGGCTCCGTAAATCCAGGACACCTATCCAACGTTTCCCACTCATGTCAGAGGTGATTTATTTAAGATTCAAATTCTACATTTGTTTTATAAATGTGGTAAATGTTGCAAATGCTTGAAAATGATGATATCTTATATCATTTGTTCCAGAGCCCGGAGAGACGGTCTACTCCTAGATGGACCAAGACCCGAGGCACCATTAGCTCGAAGAGCAGGAAGATCGACTTTGGATCTGCACCTGGGAGTGACAGCGGTGGTCACAATGCTTGACACACCACGTGTTATGTACATTAGCCACGATGTGGCACTTTTGTGCACCAGTTTTGATGTACTTTGTATCTACGGCACAAGTTGCCATGTATTTTGTATCTACGGCATGAGTTGTTGCATTTTGTGTAGGGCACGAGTTGCCATTGTACGCACATTGGGAACCATGTTCCACTATTCGCCAGAAATTGTATATGTTTGGATAAGTTTTGTAGCCTTGATGTACATGGATTTTCAGTTATGTGATTTATATATCTCGTTGTCTAATGTGGTTGTCTCATGTTGTATGTATCATGATGTGATGTTGTGTAAATTTGTGTTTTACCTAGATCTTAGAAGAGAAGTTGGATATCATAGTTCAGCTTGATTTATCTTTCCACATGTAAAAGCTTCTAATGGTATCAATGTTAAGAAAACATTGTAAACATAGGCTAACTCAAACAAAATCATGTGTGAGAATTGATCTAAAAATAAACGGAATAAATGGATGGACAAATCACACCTCATGGCACATAAGATATATATTGGGAACTTGAGTTCTAGGAAAAGAACACTTAAAAATAGAAAATGTCCATTGTCGTCAAAAGGTTAAAATGAGATCCAACATGATTTTTAATAGCTCCACATAATGAGATCCAAAAAGGCCATACTCTACATAATGAAATGTCATCACTAGTATTTATTTTGACCATTTCGTCCACTTAAGATCATGCAACAAATTAATAACCAAGTTATGGAATCATTTCTTAATCAATTGTCACCATACAAATAGAACAACCTTGAGCACGATGTATAGCTAGCTCATTAATTCTCACTCACGGATATAGCGACCTTTGATTTGATGACCATCACATCCACTACCATTTACAATTAAGACTTCCTTAATTTATCATTATGTGATAGCGATCTAATTTTATGTAGACACGTTGACTTAAACACATGTATAGTTGACATTATAATAAATGACTACTATGAGGTGTATTTTTGAGGCTATATCCACCTCAACACACCAGCTTGTTACCCCAATACCCCAAATGTTGTCGAATTTTGTCTGGATGGGATAGAGGGGTATTAGGACATCATAATTCATCTATTGGACTCTCAGACACTTGTTAAAGACATTTAGGACAAGTGCATTACATCAATGGAGTCGCAAATACACCCTCATCAAGTTGCATTCATCCATTAGTGCGTCATCAACACTAGAACGTGTAAGCATTACTACATGTTGGAGTAAGCTTTACTAATGTTATGATAATATTAGGTTTTCCATCCATTGAGAAGGTTGCCATAGGTGTGCATATCCACCATATAAAAATCTTCATGGTACAACCAATTTCAAACCATTACGTTTCTAAATTAGGTATCTGGTGCTAGGTACAACGGTTTTCTAGTTGTATACACCCTTGCTATATAGATGAGAAACTATGCATATATGTGTATAGTGGTCTGGATTCAAATGTATGCACATGAATATATATGTACAATGAAAATGATTTAATCTTTACATGTATTATAATTTAGGGCTAAATCTTAGGCTACATAATAGGGTTTCATTATGATTAGAATACAAACTAGGGTTTATGCTACCAACGAGGGTTTTTAGGTTAGGCTCTCGTGTTTCTAGGCTAGGATCCAAGCTCTAGGGTCACCATATTAATGTTTAATTCCACTATCATGACATCATTTTCACCAATACCATGCCCACTACTACAATCACCATCAAGCCTCTCAATCCCACTTTGAACATTTCCCATACTTTCAAGTTAAAATTGATAGGTCTTGTTGCTAAAATCTTTTCGCTTATCTATTCACATAGACAAATCCACTCCTGTGAAAGATTTGTTGTAGCTTGGTACGTGCAAGTTCACATGCAATAATATTTGAGAGATCATTTTACCCCATGATCCATGGAAGATTCATTGGAGTCATATGAACCTCATTGTCATCACCCCAACCATGGTCAAGACGCCAAGATCCATCCTTAGTAGACAAGATAGTTTTGATCCTCGATATTAGGATTAATGATCTCTTTATCTTTATAATACCGAATCTTTCTTTTGATCTCTAATTCTTCTTTAGACCACATTTTTTCTTTGAAGGTAGAAATAATAATGTGATTAGTGTTATCAATATTTTGTAGAGTGGTAGCTTCATTAATCCCCCAATAGTTTAACTAAACCGTGGCATCTTTAAGCCATCGCCGCTTGAGGCACACGTGATTTTGGATGGAGTTAAGAGTGATTTTAGGAAGTCGATCGTTTCCTATATTGTCTAATTTGTTCTTGTACTTTAGATATCTAATCATAGCCATGCTTTCAATGGGGAAGAGCCCTGCTTCTAAGAGGAGAATAGGATAGGGCGTGCTGCTCTTAATTTTCAAATTACAAGTAATAAACCATTTTTGGATTTGCTCAATTCTTCTCCAAGACTCTCTAAAAATGCTACATCCCCAATCTTCACAGCCATATAAAATAATGGGAGTGACAAGTGTTTTAAAAATGAATTTATTTTTGTCCCACACCACAAGGTTTGCCAATTTACAGTTGTTTTCAAGCCCGAAGTAGGCTTTCCACCCTCCATTTATCATTTTCTCAATGCTATAGTTCTAGTTGAGCTTGTGATGAAAGTCAGTTCCTAAGTACTTATAGGAGGTTAGTTCCTCTAAGATTCTATTGTCATAAGAAAAATTGTCATAAGTACATTTATTGGACTTGATAATCATGACTTTTGTTTTGTCAATGTTAATAGTTATGCCCATATTGGTGCAGAAACCTTTGAGAATTCGTAATTGTTTCTAAAGATCATAAGGGCACCTAGCCATAAGAACGATATCGTCAGCATAGAGAAGAAGAGTGATGACTATTCCTACCAAGCTCGTGCCCGCGCAACCTGCCTCTTCTAGGCATTCTTCAAGCTTATTGATGTAAATGCCAAGAAGGGTAGGGGAAAGAGGACACCCTTGCTTAACTCCAATATTACAATTAATATCTTGCGACCATCCTTTACTGCTTTTGAATTTGGCAATGACATTCTAATATAACCTTATAGTCGCAACCCTCAACTCGTGGGGAACTTTTAGCTCTTCTAATCTATTCCAAAGGTTATATCTACGCACCGTATCAAAATCTTTCCGAAAATCCACGGAACAACAAAAAAGATTGGATTTATTATTATGACACTCCTCTACAATTATCCTAAGCATAATGAGGTAGTCAGTGGTTGAGTGATGCCTTATGAATCCCACTTGGCCTTTAGCCCTCTTTCCTTCATTTTCTAGCCATATGCTAATCTTCTTTTCAAAGATAATGAGGTATAACTTGGCTAAGAGAGGGCTAATAATAATTGTGAGGTATATACCATTTTTAGTAACTGATACTTACTACTTTTCTGTTACGTAAGTGACATATCTCACCCACCCACTTAAACGGTAGAAAACCCTTTAAAATATAAGTTTGTATGGTTAAACTAGAGTTTTAGTAACACAGGGTTAACATGCATGCATTGGTCTAATCTGTTACTCAGCTGTGATTACCTTAGCGGTCTGTCTGTCAGATTCTTATCTTTGAATATCACATGTTGTAACTAGGGTCTCTGGATAAGGTTTAGATGGCTGAAAATAGGGCTTTAGCCCACGGTTTACATGCATTTTGTCCAATCCTTATTGAGCTGTGACTACCTTATTAGTCTCTTTTTCAGATTTGAATGTTAGATTAATCAAGATAGCGATCGGACGGGTTACCTCTTTACCCCAGGCGGTGTTGGCTTCATAGCTGCAGCCAGAAACGTTTAAGGCGTCATCTATGACCGATGAAGGAGAAGAACGGATACCGTGTTGGGTGTCTCTCATAATCATCTGTGCAGATGCCGCAAGAGCAGAAGATGGTCCGAATATACTTCTGAGAACCTCAAAAGACCAGGAGGATGCTTTTAAATCGTGGAACACTGCCCAAAGCGTAGTAAAAAAACACAGGTTATTACCTATATTCCACATTGTATCCTAATCAATCCACTGCACGGAAGACGGAATGGAGTCTAAAGAAGTCCACCAAAGAGTTCGTTCTTCTGAGTATAACATACAAAATGGCTTGGGCAGGTAGTAAAACCAGTCTTAGAATTCTTACCTTCTGCATAATTTCGAAATTCTCTTACATCCTTACAGTTGTTATATTGATCTATAGTTGGTGGTACTCCATATAACGCTTTTCTTCGATGAAAGCAGCCTGTTCCATTATAATGAGGACCTTGGAGTCCATTCATTCCTTTAAATATTGTCTGTAGACACAAAACACATATTTAGTTTTTACATATATGGTTTAATTTCAATTTCATAACAAGACCAAGGATAAGTGAAATCTTTATTATAGAAAAGTATAAATCTATCTGAAAAACTCAATTTTTTGAGCTATAAATGTAAATCTTTATATTGTGACTGTACAGTATTCATTTTTTTTTATGATGTAAATTCACATACTGAACCATACAACATTTCACTATTCTCAATATAATAACTAAAATGCCAATTACATTTCAAAATGAAAAATAAAATAGAAACACAGTTAAATTTAACAATCTTTATAATGTAAAATAGAAACAAATTTAAAAAACTATGTTAATTTAGCTATAAACATCTAAAGCCATATAAAACTGTGGATGAATTGTTACTCACGCTAAAATATATTCTGAACTGGTTGCCAAAAGGATCATCCTTGATGCCTTCATGGAATATTTGGGGAAATTGTACAAAGCCACACTCTCTTTCGGAATTACAGTCAAGGAAAAAGCACATAGCGTGTTGTATAGCCTTGGAGTTGCTCACAAACATATCGCAGTCGAGATTGAGTATAAATGGTGCGTTTGTCATCAGTCCGGATACTCTTGCCTGAAATATATATTAATGATATTAGAGATGCTACCAGTGATTTATTAATGATAATGTTTGGTATGAAGATGCATCTAAATAAAATGAATTTAAAAGATAGAGAATTAAAGAAAAAAATTTATTCAACCAACGAAAAAATATTTTATATTAAAGTTGCAGTTTCCCTCTCCTCATCAAAGATGGATCTATCAATTAATCCATGATATCAAGAAAATAATTAGATGACAGTTAATCTGTTAGCAATATAATTACCATAACATTCATTGCCCCAGCTTTGTAATGGTGATTAATCTTTGGCCGCTTTTCTCTAGCAACGTAAACTACATGAGGCAAAATATCATCCTTATCTCCTTTGTTTTCATATAAAACCTGTATATAAACATTGATTCAGAAAAATGAGGATTAAACAAATCATAACAGATCATTTTTATTAACATCCCAAACTTATAATTCTGAACAGTCCCTCCTTTGGTGTAATTTTCATCACCTTGACTACACTGGAGTGGTTGCGAACATCTGAGCTTCCATGAGCGAAACCATCAACATGACCATCCACACATATCGAGTCTAATGGGACTTCCTGCGTCTCCAGTGCTTCTATAATCCTCCTCTGCAAATCCTTATATTCATCCTAAAAAAAGTTCACAAATGTCAAAACACATCACAATTTCATAGACAAATTAAGTACCTTCGTGAACACGCCATACCTTCATCAACTGCCATTGTTGGACAAAGTTCGTATCAAAACTCTTGCTATGTTGGGGGCTTTCTTTGGAAAAATACACAAATGGTGCCCTTGTCTCTATACCGAATTTCCTGCAAAACGGTACCCATTTTTTGGCAAAGCTTACAGTTTCTACCAGAGAGTAGAAAGTGATGGGAGAAGCACCGTCGTCTGAGACATAGCATGCCAATTTTTGGACTGGATAATCGATTGCAAGTACTGAAAGAACGGTGTTGGCAGTGGTTAAAGCAGGCTCCCTGAAAGGATCTGTTGTAGTGATAATTATGTCCACAGGAGGAAGCTTTGAAGTAGATTCTCCACTATATCTAAAATATAAAAGAAAAGGTGAAAAACACATGAAACACATCTAAACAAACCATTCCAGACTATACAAAAGAAGAAAAACAATGGATATCTGCTACGAGGACAGCAAAAATATCGCTCCTTTTTATATATATATCCCGAATATCTACAAGTGTTTTCCAGGTTTTTATCTCAAAAGATTAAGACGTGCAATGGTATTCACCTGTATGCAAGTCTCTCTGGGTACGTTTTATACTCAACGAGCAAGCTGCATCTCAAGTTACAGTCAAGAATCCACTGGAAAGCAAACCAGAGCTCACAGGCAAAGGCTAGAATCCAAACCCCATAAGATGCATCAAGAGGATTCAATAGACGATAGCCCAAAAAGTATAGCATAAACACCAAGTGAAGGCAAGCATAAGTTCGATATAGTTTCGGCTTATCCACAATTTTTTCATACAGAGGAGGATTAGTGACATTTAATCCGTTCTCCATTCTCAGATCTAAACTGCAGCAACCAGCCAGTGTAAGCTAATGCATATGATTTGAGAGTATGGACATGGTCATCCATTGATTTATATAGTAATTTTTGGTGAATTGTAGCCTTGCCATTCGATTACTTCTATAGAAATTTTCATTGCTACCCATGAGGTTTAGTTTAATTTGTTTGGGTTTATGTGGTGTTTATTTCAATTATTGGGTTCAAATTTTATGGAAAAGGTTAAGTTTTATGGGAGGGGTTGAGGATCATGAGAGCCACTTGTTAGATAATTTCAGATCCACATGGGTGTCCAGGCTTTGCAGAGACTCTTACAAACCCCAGTAGAAACATCTACTTGTGGACAGATCTCATAGAAACATCTACTTGTGGACAGATCTAGTTGAATCTACTTGTGTGAAGAAAAATAAATGACAATGAGTCAACAACAAACTGATGTGAATAATATGTAAAACAATGAGAAAGCCCTGGCTGGTATTAGGACCATTGAAAAGATTCCGTAAACACAGTGATTTGAATAATATGTAAAACAATGAGAAAGCCATGGCTGGTATTAGGACTACAGAAAAAGACTCCGTAAAGAAAGATTTGTATATATTTTGTTTTTATATACGCATTATTTGCAAGTGGCTTGCTCGTTGCTATGTAGCCATTTCGGAAATTACAATGATGATGTTGTAAATTAATGAAAGATTGTACATATTCCTTCTCTGTTCGTTTAGTATTGGACGGTGCAGGCTTGCAGCACATGAGAGGCTGAAATATGTTGAAATGGTGGCAGATATGACAGCAAATGATGATGTCCCGTCAATTTTCCAGTACCTTACATGTCATCTAACCATGCAAACTATTTTAACGTTTATGTTGATGGAAAATGGCCAAATAATAATTTAATTTTTTTATAGGTTAGAATCCAAAAATGGTTGTAGAATCATCAAAATCTTCTCTGTTATAAGGACGCTAAATATTATGTAATTGTAGCATTTTATATATGAGATTCTATTCGCTGAAAAAGTATGTGAGATTCCATCAATTGTTACCAGATTTTGGGGGAAAATAATGAAAACTAACTTAAAAAAGACCATCATTTAACCTTTAGATTATCATCTATTTAGAACTTCTTATTGAAGAAAAATATACACTTCACAATAATACATTTAATGTTGTTATTATTAAAATATAAATAATTTTAAATTTAACAATGTTTATAAGAAATGGATATTTTTAACCAAAAAAACAAAATGATTTAATTTTTATACTACTTCTAACTAAAAAAATGTACACTTCACAATAATGCATTTAATGTTTGCCAAGATATAAATGCTTAAATTTAAAATTACTTTAAATTTAAAGCTAATTTTTATGTCGCTATTATTAGTTAGTGATTATCCTCGCCCACTTTGATTAAGATGACTAAGGCAACCATGATTGCCATGTAACACACGCAATTATTATGGATATCGTATGGAGATATGGATTTTCAATGTCAAAGAAAAAATTTGTTGAATTTTTTTTTTTTAATGTTGTCATTTTTAAATATCATATTATATATAAAATGTTAGAATTCATGGATGGTATTACAAAATGACTAAGAATCTTTTTCATGTGTCATTTTTTTCAATAATTACGATATCCCAATAAAATTGACAATTCAAATTTTACTAACCTTTCAAAATCAATGTATTTATTTGCAACCTTGTGACTTTTGTTAATAATTAAGATCGCAGTGGTTGATGTAAAGTTATGTCACTATCCTCCTACTTATGGCTTCTCTTAGCCCACTTTGGTTGAGATGACCAAAGCGACCATGATCGCTCAAGCTACATGGAATATGCCAATATAATAGAACATGGCCAATTATTATGGATATTGTATGTAGTCATGGGATTTCAAGTTAATCAATTTGGTCATGAATTTTATTTATTTTTTATTATTGTCATTTTTAAGTATTATATGATATATAAAATGTTATAATTTATGGATGATACAACAAAATGACTAGATGATTTGTTTTTTGTTGTCTCATTTTTTTCAATAACTATGAATATCCAAATAAAATTGATGATTCAAATTTGATTATCCCTTCAATATCAATGTATCTATTCGCACCTCCCTATGCCCAACTAGCAGATGAAGACACATGCGTGAGGCCTAGCGGAAGGAGGGACATGGGGCATACCATTAATCCCCACAGCAGGCCACCTGTGGAGCACCTTGATGACAGATCATGGGGCCATAATTTCCCTTGCATGGAAAATGAGAATACGATCCATTTAAATCCCTGTGGTAATGAACCTGTAAGGCCTGTTGCGAACCATTATGCTTAGAGCATACAACCGATCTTGGGTTCTGAATATGACCTCGGCATCCCCTTGGCTCGCATCAAGGAAAGGACATAAAGAAATCATGTGGATTAATGCTCAAAAGGATGTCATTATCACGACATTTACAGGAGAAATGGCGGTAATTGCTATAAGAGGCAAGGAGAATTTCGTGTTTTTAAGCCTTTGCCCTGTTCTTTTCTATTAGAATTGGGTTAGGAAACCATAGTCGTGAGCTTCTAGAAAGTCTGGTGAGTGACCCTATCCGTTATAGAATGGCTTTGAGGAAACATAAGTAGAAAAAGGCCCGCCGAGACACAAGAAAGGGAAAGGCCCCTATAAGGAGGGAACATAAGAAATCCCTCGATGCTGCGTTTTTTTTTCGAGACCGCATCTTTGCAGTCATCAAGGAAGAGTTAGAAAGAGTTGAGAAGACCTATGAGCTAGGGTTAAAACCATGACTGGAAGCGATTTGCGTGAGGAAGTTAGAGAGTGGGTCATGGACCCTTGTAATATGGCAGGCCGCCTCTCGGATTATGATAGACTGATGGCCTCCTTCTGGGTGACAAAAATCCTCTTGGTGTATGTACTCATGGAGTGAGAGAACAAAGTTGCTGGAGAAACAGAACCGATCCGCGCCTGGAAAGCTCATTATTAGGACTGCTCTCTCATGCACCGCAAGATTGATCTCATGGCTGCCAAACTAGGTATTCCATTTTCGTCTGCTCCGGGGACGTCTAAGGGAGGTGACGAAGGGTGCGTTCATGCTCTGGATGAGGATGCGGCCCCTAGCTCAGCCCGCGCTCGATGCCCCATCCACAATACAGCTCCAAAGGCACCCTAAGACTTTTAAGGCACTCCTCGGGGAAGTTCTGGCTTTGTTTGGTTTTAGTAGCTATGTTATATGTAATTTGCAGTCCACTCTCATTTATGATCTCTTTTGTATTATTGGCTCTGTATGCCATGGCATTGTATAAGATATAAAACTCTATGGTTGGGTCTTTTAACAGGTAGCAGTCTAGTGTTATGTTGGGTTTGTTTGGGTATTATGCTGAAGCTTCGTAATCTCTGTTTTTCTGTCTGGGTGGGTGAAATCGTGGTTGGCCTGTAATTTTTTCTACTTGTCAGTCCATCTGTTTTGGTGAATTGTAACTCTGTTACTGTAATATAATTTCTTACTTTACAAAAAAATGTATATATTCGCATGATCTTAGTTTATCAAAGCGCATGGATAGTATCACCTTGTGACTCTTTGATATGAAAATCTTAAGTTAACAATTTAACCATTAGTCCATCATTGATAGAAAATCTTTTTCAGATAACAACATCTTTAAATTGCCAATGCACTTTGCAATTTTATGTGATTAACTTTATCTAACTAAACACTTATGCTTACGAAAATCAACTTGCATAGTTCATTCTTCATAAGTGAAATGTGAGACATGAAGAAGAGATCAAAAGATAACAATAACAACAAAATCACACCAACATTTGATAATGGATTTCACCAGACATCTTGGCTAGATCCCCGGGTCCACTTCCAAACAATAAGACCACTCTCATTAATCTCAAAATGATGAAATGTACACAAACAAAGGCTTAAAATGAAAATGTTGAAAACACCTTTCAGTTCTGCAACTCATAGACAGAAACATAAACCACCACTGGATTCTATAGGAAATTCTGAGACTTTAGAGTATAGACTCTTCTATACTTGGTTCAATGACAAAGGCTTTGGAAACACCTTTCAAATCGACAACTCAAAATCATAAATAGAGGCCATGGCTGCATTCCTCTCAAAATTATGAATCTTTTGAGTATAAACACAACCACCTTTGGCTCCCGCACTAGGAATCCCCCTCTTGGCACAAAATTTGAGGTCGCATTGTACCTTCTTGTTGATGTATATGTAACTTCGGAATGTATTTCATATATATATTTATTGTACTCCTATAGAGATGTATTATTCCTCTATACGGAAGTGTCGTCATTTGTATTGGCAAGTGTCGCAAGTGTGTTAACTTGCCGATGGGTTATTAGACCACCTTGTAAGGGGTCAGCCCAGATTAATGTAACATGTGCTAAGCTAGATAAGTCGGCCCCATAAGATTATTGGGCAGTCAGAACAAGTATAAATAGAGATCTCCCGATCTCTATTTGGATCACTTCAGAACTCACTCTTCCTTCACTCGGAAAGTGGCGCACATGTGAGGAGGAGGATCAACTACTAGGAGGAGTCTATATCTGTGTACTTGGGTTGTACTTTGGTTGTATCATTGCTCTATCTATCTCCGAGGAAGTTGTGGGGTTTTTTCACCTTAGGGTTTTCCCCACGGAAACTCTGTGTGTCTATTGTCTCTTATGTTTGCTTCTTGTGATGATTGACATGATTGCTATGATTGATATTGTCATGTCCCCTCCCATCCTACCAGCTAGATGGAGAGGATCATGAGGTTAAACCGGGCATCCAGCCCCATACATTATAAAGATACATTTAAGTTAAAATGAAAATATACATATGAAAGTGCATAACAGACGTGATGCTAAACTGGGCGTCTAGCCCCATGAAACTTTTAACCATAAGCATTCATAGAATATAACAGAGACATGTAGAAATGTATGATTTTAAGAAAATCACAGCGGAATATTAAGAATTGCACATCCATCATACATTTAAGATGTTCATCAAATAAGTAATTGCAAGAATATACAGGAGAATACTTATCTTATAATAGTGGCCCCAAGCAACTGGCTATGCAACTGCAACGTTCCACCCAACCGTAGGCCAGTGTGCTCCTCAATCTCTCAGCACCACTGCAACCCCCGAGCTGGGCATGATCTCTACAAGGAACCAGGGAACAGTAGACTCACACATAGCCAAGCATACACCAAGATGAGCCAAGCCAATCTACACTTTGGTTTATCAGGCTGCTAGGAGATGGAAAGGAAGAATTGCTAAGCTAGTGAGCTCAACCACAGAGCTATGGGTACCCCTCCCAGATCTATTCGGCTTGGCACTCACAATGCCTACACACCCAACACCAGGAAGTATTCTCTTCACTGCCACACAGTCCCTCAAGCCATACCTTCCTTTCTAGTGCTCTCAAGGTGTGCATAGAAAAGTAGCCAGCCCTCTTGATCTTCTTGAGAGGTTACTCCCTACACTAGGTTTATCAAGCTAATTCTGTCCACTACCACTCCAGTTTCTTGCTTACAGGTTCAAATCAAACAAGGATGCTCATAACAGCAAAACTACACTTGCTGAGCATGAGAAAAATGTTTCAACAGTGGAATGCCTGAGGTGGGGTTTCCTGAGCTTCAGAAAAACGTGGGTAGACTCAAAACGAATTGGGAACTAGGAAAATTCGACTAGGAGAGCAATCCATTCCAGAAAAATGCCCCAAGGGCAAAAATGACCTCTCCCTCAGTCCAAAATTGCGTCCCTCCTTCCCTAGCTGCTGCAAAATACCAAAAACGAGTTCCTGGGCATGGAAAAACGTAGGGTTATGGTGAAAAATGTGAGGATAAATTCCAGTGAGCTTAGTCTACGTGAGAGGAAGAACGTAATCGATGAGGAATTGCCTTAGGCAGCATTTTGTGGGGGTTTTCTTGCCCAGCAAGACAAAAATACGATTTTCAGGTTGATGGCTTGCCCATGCACGAAAATCTGGCTGCCATACTTCTCCAATCCCAAGACAATAACTGCCCCAACCAATCTTTGGAAGAATTAAATGATTGGGTGATGAGACAAAATGGGTAGTTGGTGGTTTATGGGTTTCCCCATTGACACATGGATTAACACCATTGGCTCAAGGGTTTGAATAATTTCCCTCCCTTTCCCTTGTAGAATCATGCCCCATCTCTTTTGTTGCATTGCATAGCTAGTTGTGGGTATTTTTCATTAAAATTCGTATTTACATGATGTTTTATTTACATCGTGCCCATCTAGCACAAGAACCATATGCATCTATTTCTTCAATTGCCGATACATAAAATGCTAAATCAATGGTGGGGCCTTGGCCTTGAGCTCCTCACCATGATTAAGTAACAATATTTACACCATTTACGATTTAATGCGAAGGGGGTCAAAATGGGGACGTGACAGATATTCATTGGTATACTGTACATATTATTCTCTCAGTAAAGATCCTAGAGTATCTTGAATTAATGCTCAAAATTAACATGATATCAGAGCTAACCTGAGAAGAAGACATTGTGCAGTGACAGAAACCAGGGTTTCCTGTTTATTGGGTTTCTCTCCATAGATTTTGGAAAAGAAGTAAGGTAGATTAACTCTACTCATCAAGGAGAATCTATCTGTCCAATTAGAATTCAATTCTGAGCACTTTCAGTTTTGGCCCTAAAAATTAGGTTTTCCTCAAAAATAGGAATTTCTGAAAGATGAAGACATAGATGGAAGCTTCTTGGAAAAATCGAAGTTTAGAGCTTTGGATCAAGATTTTTGGCTGGGTAAATCTCCAGGAAACTCAAACCCTAATTCAAGGTCCTCCCTAGTGAATCCAAGAAGACTAAAAGGCCTTTCTGAAGGGTGAAACTTTGCATATCTCAAATTCTAAATATACCAGGCTGATCAGCTCATCAAGGCGCATCTTTCTATCCTTTCAAAAAGTTGAAATTCACATTTTGAGTTTTTAGGGTTTCTCTGACAAACCCTAATCCGTGACCACATCCAGTCTTTCAGCAAATCAAGTGGTAAGACCTTTATCTTCTCTATTTCCATTTGAAGTACTCCTTAAGATGTCTCACCACACCAAGCTTGAGGATAAGCTTGAAGGGGTTGATAACTTCTGAGCCTGGAAGTACAGGATTGGGTTGATCCTGGAAGAAAATGAATTGGACACCTACATTAGCTCTGAGGTCGCTATCCCAAAGGATGAAGAGGCTAAGGCATTGCATAAGAAGAACTTGGTCAAGGAAAAAAGAATCATTGCTGATTCTATCAAAGACCATCTCATACCACATGTGTCATCTCTGAAGACACCCAAGGAGATGTTTGACTCTTTGACCAAGCTATTTGAAGGGAACAACATAAATCGGAAGATGACACTGTGGAATCATTTGAAAGGAGTCAAGATGTTGAATGGAGATACCATTCAATCTTATTTCTCCAAGGTCTCTCAGATTAAGGAACAACTTGAAGCTGTGGATGAGGTAGTGGACAATGGTGACGTTGTTATGACCACTCTAAATGGCCTACCTAGGTCATGGGACTCTTTTATTCAAGGAATCTGTGCAAGAAAGAAATTGATCTCTTTCAGTAGACTGTGGGAGGAATGCTCTCAAGAAGAATCTAGGCTTGTGGCTCGAGAAGAAAAGATGGGAAATGAAGATCAAGCTCTCATTGCTCACACCAAGAAGGGAAGCAAGTTCAAGGGGGAGCATTCTCATTCTAAAAGACCTTCTCACCACTCTAAAAATAAGAAACATCTAAGATGTTTCACATGTAATGAGAAAGGGCACTTTGCCTCAGATTGTCCCAAGAACAAGAAGGACAACAATAACAAATTCAACAAAAAGAAGAAGGGTAACAAAAGAAAATATCATGCTCATGTTGCCGAGGATGATGAACCTCCCAAGAAGAAGGCTAGATCTGAAAGTGATGATGATGACTCATCAAGTGAATAAGAGTATGTTCTAATCTCTTCTCTCACAGGTACTATCTCTCATGGTTGTAATGAATGGATTATTGATAATGGGGCTTCCACAGACATGACTGGGTTTAAGGAATCTTTTGTAAATCTATCTGAACATGAATCACCCCATAAGGTGAAATTTGGGGATGATTATCAATACCCTATCAAAGGAAGTGGGGAAGCCTCCTACAACCTAGATTCTGGAAAGTCTTTGAAGATGAAAGAAGTTCTTTATGTACCTGGGCTCAAGAAGAACCTACTCTCCATATCCGCATTGGATGCAATAGGTATGAGGGTTGCATTTGTGGATGGCCAAGTTCTAATGTGGAAAAAGGGAAAAACCATAGATGATGCAGTGGTGATTGGAGAGCAAGAGGGAGGATTGTATAAATTGAAGGGACAACCTGAACATGCCATGGTGCATGATTCCATGGAGCCAAGTGAACTTTGGCATAGAAGACTTGCTCATATGCACTATAGGGCACTTCCAATTGCAAGCAAGGCTGTAGAGGGTCTTTCTGAAATAAAGACAAATCATGAAGGTGTTTGCAAAGGATGTGCAAAAGGAAAGAACATAAAGAAAGTATTTCCAAGCAGTGAAAGCAAAGCTAAAAGAATCTTGGAAATCATCCACTCGGATGTATGCCGTCCAATGTCATCTAGTTCTCTGAGTGGGTATGTTTACTATGTCTCTTTCATTGATGACTTCTCCAGGAAGACTTGGGTTTACTTCTTGAAGAACAAAGATGAAGTGTTTGATAAGTTCAAGGAATTCAAAACCTTGATGGAGAACCAAACTGATAAGAAGATCAAAACATTCAGATCCGACAATGGTGGAGAATTCACTTCAGGTGACTTCAAGAAGTTATGTAGTGATTCAAGGATTAAGAGGGAGTTGACTACTCCTTACAATCCAAAACAGAATGGAGTTGTAGAAAGAAAGAATCGAACAATCATGGAAGCAGCAAGGGAAATGCTGCATGACCAGGATCTTCCTATGCATCTATGGGCAGAAGTAGCTAGGACAGCTGTATATGTGCAAAACATAACACCCCACAAGATATTGGACAACAAGACACCAGAAGAAGTCTTCTCTAGTAAGAAACCTGAAGTCATCCATCTCAGAATATTTGGTTGTCTAGTATACACTCATGTCCCAAAGGAAAAGAGGACCAAGCTAGATCCTTTAGGAAAGAAGGGTATCTTTGTGGGTTACAGTGAAAGCTCAAAGGCTTACAGAATATACTTTCCAGGGTTCAAGAAGATTGATGTCAGCAGGGATGTGACATTTGATGAAAACTCTGCATTCATCAAATCAAGGAAGACACTTGTTGAATATTATGAAGAACCTAAGGAAACTAGATTTCAAGACACTACTATGACTGAAGCAATTCCAGATGCAGATCATGAAATTGAAGATCCGCAAGAACCTATAGATCCACCCCATGAGAAAAACTCTCACAAGAGGAAACCTGCATCGGCTAGAAAGCTCATTCAAGATGTAGAAAGATATGGCATTCTAGAAGAAGAACACAGAGCAAAGAAGAGAACTAGATCTCATACCAGCTATGTTGCTTTACTCTGTGATATCATGAACAAAGAACCTTCCAATTATGAAGACGCAGCGGAAAAGAAAGAATGGAAGGATGCCATGGTCGAAGAATACCAATCAATAATGAAGAATGATGTTTGGGATGTTGTCCCAAGACCTGAAGGGAAGTCTGTTGTGACTTCCAAATGGATCTACAAAATCAAGCATGCTGCAGATGGCAGCATAGAGAAATACAAGGCAATATTCGTAGCTCGTGGCTTCTCTCAGAAAGAGGGAATAGATTATGAAGAAACTTTTGCTCCTGTAACCAGGTACACTTCCATCAGATCAGTACTTCCTCTGGCTGTATTGATGAAATGGAAGATACACCAGATGGATGTCAGGATTGCTTTCTTGAATGGTGTAGTTGAAGAGGAAGTGTATGTGGAGCAACCACTTAGTTTTGAGACACATGACAGGGATTCATATGTGTGAAGACTGAAGAAATCCTTGTATGGCTTGAAGCAAGCTCCCAAGACTTGGTATGGTAGGATGGACGGTTTCCTATCTAGTTTGGGCTTTACCAAGAGTAAAGCAGATTCCAACCTTTATTACAAGGTTGAGGAAGGAAATCCAGTGATACTACTTCTGTATGTGGATGATCTGTTTATAACAGGTAATGATAGTTTGATTGTCGATACCAAGAGGAAGCTTGCAGCCAAGTTCCAGATGAAGAACTTGGGGATGATGCACTATTTTCTAGGCATGGAGGTGTGGCAGAGTGCAGATGGTATCTTCCTTAGACAAGGGAAGTATGCAATAGAGAACCTGAAGAGGTTCGGGATGATGGACTGCAAGGCCATGGCCACACCTATGGCATCGAACCTGAAGCCTTTGTGTGATGCTTCATCTGATCCGATTGATGTCACTGTGTATCATCAGATGATTGGGTCCTTGATGTACCTGATGAACACTAGACCAGATATTTGCTTTGCAGTGAACACATTGAGCCAGTTCCTGACGGATCCCAGAGGTGTTCACCTGGTTGCTGTAAACCATATTCTAAGGTACCTGAAGGGTACAGTTGACTATGGGCTCAAGTATGATGCAAATCAAAAGTTTAACCTACAGGGTTATGTTGATTCCGATTGGGCAGGCAGTGCTGCAGATAGGAAGAGAACATCTGGGTGCTGCTTCAGTATGGGATCATGTGTGATCTCTTGGTTTAGCAGGAAGCAATCCTGCGTAGCACTGAGTACAGCCGAAGCAGAGTATGTTGCAGCATGTTCGGCTAGTTCTGAGGCAGTATGGCTCCAGAAGCTACTATCTGATTTATTTGATCTCCCACTGGAGGCTACTGGTATCTTTTGTGACAACTAGAGTTGTGTGAAGCTATCTGAGAACCCGGTGTTCCACGACAGGTCGAAGAACATTGAGATCAAATATCACTATATCATGGATATGGTGCAGAGAGGAGCAGTGAAGCTCCTGTATGTTGCGACGGATGAGTAGATTGCAGATGTACTGACGAAACCACTAGCCAGAGTGAAGTTCGAATACTTTAGAGAGAGGCTTGGTGTCCTTCATATCGATGACACTTCGAGGAAGAAGTGATGGAGACATTTGCTGAAGCCATTCCAAGCATGGTAGAAGGAGGATCCTTCACATGGCTATGGATGTAAGTGTTGGATGATGAGCATCAGGATGATGTTCTAGTTTTTGCTCGATATAATCAGTTGGATCATTTATGTATGTATGCATCATGTTGGATGTTGGATATGATCAGTTGGATCATTTATGTATGGATGCATCATGTTGGATGTTGGATATGATCAGTTGGATCATTTATGTATGTATACATCATGTTGGATGTTGGATATGATCAGTTGGATCATTTATATGTATGTATATATGCATCATGTTGGATGCTTGGACCATGTATATGTATATGTATCAAGTGGATATGATTGTATGATCAGGTAGATCATGTATGTTGATATATATCAGGTGGATACATTGTATGATCAGGTAGATCATGTATCTGTGTATGTATCAGGTAGATACATTATATGATCAGGTGGATCATGTATGATGATATGTATCAAGTAGATACTTGGTATGCATCAGGTGGATGCATTAAATGATCATGATGATCATGGATGACGAGCTTCAGGATGTTGCTCCAGATGATATGCATCAGGACGATGCAGTGATGATGATCAAGATGATCATATGTGATGACATGTATCAGGTGGATACATTACATAATTAGTTGGATTATGTGTGATGTGTTCCGAAGACACAGATGCACATGAGCTTTTCGGACATGGTTGTAGATGTGTTCTCCCATGGTCACAATGTAATTGTTGGGATTTTCCGACATGGTGGCAAATGTGTTCTCCCATGGTCGTGATGTAATTTCCAAGGCCATTCGAGCATGGTTGTAGATGTGTTCTCCCATGGCTGCGATATAAGTGTTGGGACCATTCGAGCATGGTTGTAGATGTGTTCTCCCATGGCTGCGATATAAGTGTTGGGCTATTTGAGCATGGTTGTAGATGTGTTCTCCCATGGCTGCAATATAAGTGTTATGCCATTCCGACATGGTGGTAGGTTGGTCCTGCCATGGTCGTTGATGTAAGTGTTGTGAGCCTTTCACGGATGGTGGTAGGTTATTCCTCCCATGCTGGTGAGTGTAAGTGCTGTGTCTGTGCATCTAGGTTGTGCTCCGTGATACTCTGTGGCCATGGACAGGTCATGCAGTAGCATGTAAAAGGTCCTGGGAGATATGATAGGTTGAGCTATGTGCTTGTAATCAGTCTTGAGATGCTCTTTCGAGGTTTTATGACGCACGTAAAAAGTCCTGAGGTTTCCACAATATGGCCAGTGATAATGAAGACCTGCAGGTGGTGGGCCTACATCTAGTATGAAAAAGGACTGGCTCTATAGAACTTCCTATGACGACTAGATTCAGAGATTGATTGAGATAGCAGCAGTAGTGATGATGACGATGATTCGAGGACGATGATTCGTTGATGATGATCCAGAGAAGAAGACTTGTGCTATCAGATCTGTGTCGAGAAATACCTTCCTAGTTAAGAGGGAGTGTTGATGTATATGTAACTTCGGAATGTATTTCATATATATATTTATTGTACTCATATAGAGATGTATTATTCCTCTATACGGAAGTGTCGTCATTTGTATTGACAAGTGTCGCAAGTGTGTTAACTTGCCGATGGGTTATTAGACCACCTTGTAAGGGGTCGGCCCGGATTAATGTAGCATGTGCTAAGCTAGACAAGTCTGCCCCATAAGATTCTTGGGAAGTCATAACAAGTATAAATAGAGATCTCTCGATCTCTATTTGGATCACTTCAGAACTCACTCTTCCTTCACTCGGAAAGTGGCACACATGTGAGGAGGAGGATCAACTGCTAGGAGGAGTCTATCTCTGTGTACTTGGGTTGTACTTTGGTTGTATCATTGCTCTATCTATCTATGAGGAAGTTGTGGGGTTTTTTCACCTTAGGGTTTTCCCCATGGAAACTCTGTGTCTATTGTCTCTTATGTTTGCTTCTTGTGATGATTGACATGCTTGCTATGATTGATATGCATTGATATACTGTACATGTTATTCTCTCAGTAAAGATCCTAGAGTATCTTGAATTAATTCTCAAAATTAACACTTCTTTGCGTATTGTCAATCCATATTGAAATCATTTATGTTCCCATTGTACCATCAATCGAACTACATGCCACACTTATAAAGGGAAAGATTGGCCAAACTGTGGCTCGACCCCCATGGATAATGTGGCTGAAACTTAAATAGTTTGATTCTTGTATGCCTTGGCACCCATGGTGCATTGGTTAAGGCATTGGATTGGTTTTGGGAAGTTCACCAGTTCAAATCCCATGAACCCCTCCCATGTATACATATTGTTAACAATAATATGTTATATTTGGATATCAGTGGAATAATATAGTGTGTTAGCCCAACCCTTTGGGACTAATTTTTTTTATCCCTAGACATCATTGTGCTTCTTGAAGGTGCCATGTGGCACCTACTAATTGGCCCACGTGTTCCCTGTCACCTCCAAGTCACCGTATGGATACCACTTATGTGCCTAGTCATCATATAGTCGCCACATCACCTGCCACTTGGTCATCATGTGTCACTTCCTGATTGGGCCACGTGTTGTATTATCCTACCACATCAACTCTAACTATACCTACCATGTCACACCACCTGACTATACCTATCATGTCATCGTATGTATGCCACATCATATGTACGGATGGCATGTGGCACTTCCTGACTAGTCCAACTAGGTGACACATGGTATCTTGTCGGGCTACCACATTATTATACAACTACCATGTCAACATCTTTATAGTGCCACGTGGCACTCTCTGGTGTTGTCACATTGTAATCCTGCATGCCATTTTTTTACTATTTTGTTGAAACTTCAGAGTGCAATATCTTCCTCATACGATGTCTGTTTGAGGTGATTTAAGCATCGTTGGAAATATTTTGTTGAGACCTACGCAACACCACTATTCCCATAAGAATTTGAGTCTGTTAGGTTTTTAGCATTCACAAATCCTCCTGGATCATTCCTCCCCATTGGGAAGATTTTAGATCTCCAAAAGTATTTATACATCAATCAAGTGAGTGAATTGCCTCCCCACTTGTCCATAATCCACCTATCGTAATTTGATAGTGAATACCTTTTACATCACAACAAATTTTCCAGCCATGGTAAAACTTGTAATCAAAATGTTGAAAGAAATAGTCATTTCATTACTCCCACAATCTCTTGCATTCACTGGGATGCCTATTAACCAAAAACAACTTACTAGCAATAGTAAGGAATACATGGTTACCAAAGGAAACCAATCAACAAATTGCTTCATCTTATGAATAGTTTTACCAAATGAATTCATCACATCATGCTTATGACCCGGACCACAATCTGGAAAGGCATTTGATACATCTTGCTCCCTTTATTTCTCAAGCACGAGAACAAGAGATTTGATAGCATTGACAAGTCTCTTTATTTGTCCTATACTCATTAGGGATTCAGTAGATTTAATTTGTTGAGCTATAACAATATATTAAACCTTGTCCTTGAAAATATGATACTTTTCCTCACGAAAAAATAATGCTTTTCGGTCATATAGATATAATCTACCCAATAATATTACGCATATATCGAGAGGGACAACATCTAATACAACCTCATTAGTAAACTTGGAAGAAATCACAAACTTAAGTGTACATTGTCTAGTTACTTGCAATTGAGTGTCTACTTGAAAACATGATACTTATTTTCCTCACAAAAAATAATGCCTTTCGGTCATATAGATATGAGCTACCGAATAATATTCTGCATATGTTGAGAGGGACGACATCTAATAAAACTCATTAGTAAACTTGGAAGAAATTGCAAACTTAAGTGTAAATTGTCTAGTTACTTTGTACACGTTGATGACATAGATGTAGTTTGGCCACACGAGAAAGACAACTTGGACATGTTTTTCAAGCATCTCAACGCATAGAAAAACAATATCAAGTTCACCATGGAAATTGAGGAAAACAAGAGTCCTCCTTTTTCTTGATGTACTAATATCAAGGAAAGATGATGGATCAATATCACACCAGGTTGATAGAAAGAATACCCATACTGAGAAGTATCTTCATGCTAATTCACACCACTACCCTCTGCAGAAAGTAGTTGTAATCAATACCTTGGTTACTAGAGCTCTCATGATATCCGATGATGAACACATAGATCAAGAATTAGAACATTTGGAAGCTATCTTTAAAGGGAATGGTTATAATACCAAGCATTTCAAGAAATCCATAGAGACCGCCAAGAAACCACGAAAAGATAAAAATAAGGAGGAGAAGGAAGAGGACAAGGAAAACAAAAGAATATGCCTCCCTTACATAAAGGGCACTATGGACAAACTAGCAAAAATACTTAGAAGGCACAATTTCAAAGTATTTTTTACCCCCCCCGCCTCAACACATTAAGGAAATTGGTAGAATCCTTGGAAGACCCAATAGCTCCCACATCATGCAAAGGTGTTTACTCCATCCCTTTCTATTGTAGAATGGCTTACATAGGTGAAACTGGTAGGTCCATAGCAACAAGATTGAAAGAACATAACGCTAACCTTAGGCATGATAGACATAGAAAATCAGCCCTTGCAGAACATTCACACTTGACACAACATCAAATTTGTTTGGAAAAGGATTCGGTCATAGCAAAAGAGGATAAATTGACAAAAAGAAAAGTAAGAGAGAAAATCGAAATTGTGTTGTGTAAGGATCGCCTCAATAGGAATGACAGAGCTAAACTTAGTGACGCATGGAAACCCCTTCTTCACTCATTGCATGGCCAACAAACCTTTACCCTTGAAACCCAATCTAGTTAGTAATCTCTAGTTTTTGTCTTTTGTTTTAGTCATGTTTTACTTAGAAAAATTTACTAGCTTTTGTCCCCTTAGATCTATAGTGGTCTAAGGTTTTTAGTGGTAAAATTTGTAAATACCTTATTTTCCCTCTAGTCTTTATTGTGAATGGAATTATAAAATAATAATAACAATAAAAATAATAAGAGATAATAATAACAATTACTACTACTATTATTTTTTGTTTTTAGTTTTAATATTTAGGTTTTTATTTTTATTTTTAGTCTTCACTCTACACCTAGTCATTAGGCATATCTTACCTTCTTAGTTTTAGGTTTACCTTTTATAAGTTCCTCCTTGTAAGCAGCAAGGTATTATTTATAGCCCTTTTAGTTTGTAGCTTTATTTCACTTCCTAGATAGCAACAAGGTATTATTTATAGGTCTTTTGGTTGTAGCTTTATTTCACTTGCTAGACTTTAGAAATATTTAATGATAAGTCATTAAAGTAGATTTTTTATCATTATCCATGATAATATTGTGAAAAAATTAGGATTATCAATAATTTTATGAATAAAATAAAATAATAATAATTATTATTATAAAATGGTTATAACATATGAATTTAGATTGTTAATTAATTTATTAATTTAGTTTGTTAATTAATTTAAATTTTATTAATTTAGAATGTTAACTAATTTAATTATTAATTTAGGTTTTTAGTAATTTTTTTTGGAAACTTCATAGTTAGATTTTTACTTAGATTTAGGTTCTCATTTTTAGGGAAAGCCTAGTGTTTCTAGTCTCCTTTTTAAAACTTTAATTTGACACCTCTCAATTGAAATTCCACTATATATAGAGGTCATTGGGCAATCAAAACAAACCTTTCTCAAACTTCACTATCTCCTGATGATGATCCCAAAGTAGGGTTCAAAACGTCAAAAATATTTTGCATTCTAAACACAATTTCTCCCATCATCCTATCACTATCACTGTGTATGGCTATCTACAAAAAGAAATAACTTCCTCGGGGTTCATGGTGGGATCTTCTCCTTCATTTCATGTGGATGCCATCTCACATTTATGAAATCCCCTTTGTATTTTTGGATAGAAACTTGCAATCTTTCGTTCACCTTGCTTGATTTTATCTCTTGTAAGCATTCACCTGTCAAACCCTGCTCTGATACCACTTGATCTGAAAATCTTAAGTTACCACTTTAACCATTAGTCCATCATTGATAACAAACCTTTTTTAGTTAACATGATCTTTAAATTGACAGTGCACTATGTAATGTTATGTGATTAGCTTCACTTAACTAAACACTTATGCTTATGGAAATCAACTTGCATAATCCATTCTTCATAAGTGAAATGTGAGATGTGAAGTGTAACACCCCTAGAGCTTCCCCTTTTTTTATTTAAAAAAAATCAATTTGGCTATAGGCCCAAAGTGTGATGTAATATATAATGGACAAAATTATTAATATTAAATAAATGCAGCTGGTTGTGGTGGAGGTAAACATGGAAGAAATGGGGGGCCATGAACCTATGAGTGAGAAACGACATGGAGTAAAGGAGGTGGGTGGTAGATAATCCTAGACAGGTTTTTATCTCATGACTCTATTCCTAACCTAACGTATCCAAGTTACCATGGTTATAAACCTTAATACTTTTATAAATCCTCTCACATTGTTAATCAACTTTTAAAACATGATTATATTTTAATTATGATTATATATATTAATCATGGGATTGAGAGGAGGGACTATGGAAATCATCTATATTTTTCGTTGAGTGACTGTGGAAACTTTAATTCAGACTCTGTCTATGAAAGTTTTGTTAAAATGCGGCATAGAAGCACTGTTAATTTGGCATAGAAATACTATTAATTTCTAAAAATCTAAATTTAAATTATGAGTTGGAAATTATTTGTTTATGTCCTTAAATTGTTGTTGGAAATGCATTTTATAGACCTTTCATATTATGTGTTTGCAAAAATGTTTCAAAGAAAACATTGCCATATGCATCAATTACATTGGCTATAAGTGCTTGTGCATGGATGACAAAGCATTTCCATCTAATTTTCATCTATTTGTATTCACAAGTGTTTGAATTAATATTGGTTATTGTAGCTGAGGAGGGCGTTGTTCCTCTTGGCACAAATTAAAAGAGTTTGTAATTGTTGTTGTATGGGGAGTGTTGCCCCTTTGTAATTCATTGTGTGCATATATATATATGTGTGTGTGTGTGTGTGTGTACACACACACACACACCTCTCTCTCTCTCTCTCTCTCTCTCTCTCTCTCTCTCTCTCTCTATATATATATATATATATATATATATATATATATGTATATGTATGTATGTATGATGTGTGTATGTATGTATGTATATAGACACACACACACACACACATATGTATGTATGTATATGTATATATATATATACACACACACACACACACACACACATATATATATTTTCTTGGTGCATATGGTGAGGGCATAGCCCCTTGGTAATTGATTGTGTTGTATTTTTTGCTTGCAAGGAGTTGAGAGGGCACAACTCTTGGAGAGCATGACCCTTAGATACACATAATATGATTTTGTGGTATTGGTTTCTTGCAAAGGAGTTGAGAAGGAACAACTCTTAGAGGGTGCAACCCTTGGAATTGTGGTGAGAGTTTATATGTATTTTTCTTAGTGTGCAATTAGAGGGTGCAACACTTGTAAACATCTAGTATTATATGCTTTGGTTGTATTTGCTAAAAATATTAGGAGGGACCCTCATGGAGGGAACAACACTTGTAAACGTATAGTAGTATATTAAGGGGGCAACTCTCTTGGAGGGAACAACCCTTGTAAACATATGGTATTGTATTTTCTAATTATGATTAGCAAATTTTGAGCTTTTGGGAGGAGGGAGTTGCTACAAGAACAACCACATTTTTTAGCGTCCTTGTTATAAGTCGCTGAGAAATAGTCTACATCATGTAGTGTCCATGTTATTTATTATGAGTGAAGTTGCTGCAGAATTCTCTACAGTTCGGTAGCTCCCTTGCACAGCCCTAGCTTCATTCCTTTGTTTAATATTTGAATATATAAATTATGTTAACATTTTTTATGAATAGAAAGCTAACATTTTTGTTTAGAATTTCACTTTTCAGTAAAAAGAAAACTTTTAGAGAATTATGTTAGCTTTCTATTCATAATTGTTTCAAATTTTTTTATTGAGATTTGATATGTCAACTTGGAAAATATTTGACAGTATGTTCTTATAAAATGAAGGGACTAAAAAATAGTCATGTATTTTGACAAGCCTAAAATCATTGTTAAACTTGTGTTTTTCAAAAACAAAATATGCTACGACAATCTACACAAAATGTACTACTGCATGACTATAATTTTGTAACCAATGGATTTATATACTAATTATTATATGTTTTTGAATTCGATCAATCGGGAAAGGTTGTCAATTTTCAACATGTTTGTTTTGATGGGACATTTCTCTCAATTTACACCAAATCTAAAACATCTAAGAATACCCTTTTAAGTAGACACTCCAATTAACTGCAGGATATTTTTTTTCAATTTTTTATGGTGTAATTTTAAAGTTTCATTTCACCTCATTCTGAAAGCGATGAAACCAAATTGAACACATGTTAACAAAAAAAATAATTACAATTATCAGATCTCACCTAAACACAACAAAATTTATATCAAAAGAGAGTAGATTCAATGACTAAACTAACGGTATCAAGTCCGACAGTAGATTTGCATTGTAATAGATGGTTTTTCGCTTCCGAAAATAGAGAAACCTGAAAACTGTGAAGTTTTCAGGTATCAGATAGTATTCAGCCGAATAATTATTTTCCATTACCAAACTGTTAAAAATATAACAACGGTTGTTCGGCCGAAAAACAAAACCCAAAAAAAAATTTATCGGCCGGAAAAAAAAAGAAGATATTAGATTATTTATAATTGTATAAATAAAACTAAAGGAGTCATTATTTCGCATCTTTTTTTTCGTAGATGTCTCTATAAAATATTTTTGAAGGGTTTTTTTCAAAGGAGATTTCTTTCAAAGAGTTCTTATTTCTTTCCAAGGGGTTTTTCAAAGGAGTTTTTTTTCCAAGGGGTTTCTTCAAAGGAGTTTTTTTTCCAAGGTATTTTTTCAAAGGATTTTTTTTTCCAAGGGGTTTTTTCAAATGAGTTTTTTTTCCAAAGTATTTTTTCAAAGGCGTTTTTTTTTCCAATGGGTTTTTTCAAACGATATTTCTTTCCAAGGAATTCTTATTTCTTTCCAAGGGGTTTTTTCAAAGGAGATTTATTGCCAAGGAGTTTTTATTTCTTTCCAAAGAGTTTTTCTTCAAAGGAGATTTCTTTCCAAGGAGTTTTTTATTTCTTTGCAAGGAGATTTCTTATTTCTTTTCAAGGGGTTTTTTCAAAGGAAATTTCTTTCCAAGGATTTTTTATTCAAATGACTCTTACAAGATTGTTATAAGGTGAAGTAAATTTCAGTTCATGATTTTATAAATTTCGTAATTGTTTTTAAATCTTAAATTTTTATCTTGTTTACTGTAAAGTGATGATTCTTTAATTTAACCTCTACAGATTAAACAATCATGAGTAGTAAGAGAAACCACCAAAGAAAAAGTGATCGTAAACGTGATGATGATGTTCACAGGGAAAGAGAAAAACTCAGATATCAAGCCAAAAAAGAAAGGGTTGCAGAAACAAAAGAGACAATTATTGAAGATATAATTACATATTTACATGATAATGTTGATGAAATGGAAATTGAAAATAGAGTACAAGAAGAACAAATTGAAGCTGAAGAGACTATTGTTGAATATGTAAATAGGGATTTCATGCTAATGTTGATTGTTGTAATATTCTCATCATCATTTTTGTATTTTGCATGCCTGCATGCAATTTTGCATGCATTTAGTCATCTGCATGCATCCAGTCATCAGTATGGCAGTCTCCCAGCACCTAGTCCTTATTTTACATCCCCTAGGAGCTTGTTTCTGCTTAGTTTTATCCCTCCTGACCATTGATGCGCCCTTGTTTTCATCACTGGAGCACAAGTGCACCTTCATCCACCTATTTAGGAGTTACTTCAATTAGTTGGTTGGTTGATGACTCAGTTCCTTAATTCATGGGATGATTCATCAGTTAACTAACTGAAGCACTTAGATAGGCACCTCCTGAGACTAGTTTGAGCTCTACTGACTACTAACAGCTCCTCATGCACCCACATTGGATTCTCCTTCCCTACATCAGTTCCCATGCACTCAGTTAGGCTTAGTTAGACTCATTTGACTGACTACCTAACATTTATGACTACTGCCACTGGTTTGGATGATGTCTCCAATGCTATCCAAGCCACACTTTGAGGATAATTCGAATGGCCTTAGAGCCATTTGAATCCATTTTATTGTATTCAGTTATTATTCATTTTACAGAGTGCCAGCTTACAGCTGATGTATGATACAACATGTTTTCTCCATTTTCTGTGTGAAGAGTGATTATTGATTCAGCATTTCTTCTTCTTCTTTCTGCACTTCATGAGTGAATTCTAGTGAAGTCTTCTACTGTTCAATGATCCTATTCCTAAAATATCACATGGTATCAAAGATGACAACAGCTATTCGAATTGCAACAACAACAGTTGCAGCAATTACTTGACCAGCTATCTTTCATTCAGCACCAAAAGCCTTTGAGTTTCCATAGCAAATCCTGGTGCTATTACCTTGAATTCACTGGAGCAATCCAATGAGGTCTAGCTAGGTGTGAAGGACTTAGTCACATGTTCTTAGTCTCCTAAGGCAGTGTTCAATTCGAATTACATTAGATCTTCTTTTCATAATTCTCATTTGTTTTGCAGGAATCTCCCTCTTTCACCTTCGAATTCTTCAGTATCATGGATCTCAAGTTGAATTCATTCAACTAATTCGAATGGAAGGAAAAAATGGATATCTTCTTGAAGTCGAAGATTCTTTCCAGAGTAGTGAATGTCTCTGCAGTTGATCCCACTGGTGCAGTAGATAAATCCAAGTACTTAGACAAGCTTGATGAAGCAATGGGACTGCTGCTACTTAGCATTTATGAAGATTTGCACTTTCATGTTATTGATTTGAATACTCCAAAGGAGGTTTAGGACAAGCTCGATTCCCTCCTTGTCCAGAAATATTATTTGAAGGGTCATAAACTAGAAAATGAGCTCATCTCCTTGAGCCCAAGCAGTTTCAAAACTATAATTGAGTTTTTCAACAAATTGAAGAACTTGATTTCATAGTTGAAGAAGTATGGGATTGAGAAGGAAGAAAAAAAACTCATCCTTTCCATCCTGTCGAAGCTTGGCCCTGATTATTCAGTGCTTGTTTCGACCTTCCAGTCAGGAAAGTTGTCCATTCCAAAATGGAAATTCCCTTCGCTTGAAGACTTCATCCAATCTCTAACTCTTGAGGAGGAGAAGCTAGTGCACATGGGAGTGATAAAAGCCAAGTTTGATTCAGCTCTTGTA
This sequence comes from Larix kaempferi, assembly GCA_027924585.1. Lineage (NCBI taxonomy): Eukaryota > Viridiplantae > Streptophyta > Pinopsida > Pinales > Pinaceae > Larix > Larix kaempferi. The sequence continues at coordinate 5,806,607 of BSBM01000278.1, read as the reverse complement.
GCTACTAAGTCAAGGAGAGTGAATGGAAAAGGAAAACAAAAAAAAATTGATAGAAAGTCGAATGACCAAAAGCAGAAGGAGGCTCCCATACAGTCAGATGGAACCTCGAATCCTAAGAAGGACAAGAACACTCAGAAACGAAAATCCAAGTGTACATACTGTCATCAAGGATATCACCCTAAGAGCTCATGTATGAAGAATACCATAGATCTCATGGATTCACTTCTTGAGAAGAATAATCTTCCAGTACTTGCATGTGCTAGGAAGAAAGAGAGTGAACCATCTGGATCTGAGAACAAAGAGAGATTCCATGCCCTCATGGCAAGTGCATCAACTCAATCCTCCTTCATCATAGATTCTTGAGCATAAAGACACATGTCTTTCTTCAAGGATCTCTTCATTGGATTCAAAGCTATTCTTGGACCATCCATTATGTTGGGGAATGATTATGAGGTCTCTTCTGAGGGGATTGGAAGAATCAAACTAGATCATGGATACTTCTTGGATGTAATCTATGTCCCCACTGTCATTGCTAATCTAATTTCTATATATCAGATGAACCACACTGGAGAGCCCAAGAAGGTGATCTTCTCTCCTAATGAGGTTGAAATTCAATACATGGTATCAGGTTCTACCATTGCAAAAGGTGTTGCAAATCATAAGTCGTAATTGTATGATTTATCACACTTCTTACCTATTTCAAAGCAGTATGTTCCTCACACTCATGCAAATGAAGAGAGTAGGCTATGTCATCTCAGCTACAAACATTTGCATAGCATGCAAACTCAAAATTTACTTGAAGATCTATCCAATCTAAGATTTTCCCAAGGCACTTGCAAATGTTGCTTGAATGGCAAATATCCAGCAAGGAAGGTTGAGAAAAAGAAGACTCAAAAGGTAGAGCGAATGCTATATCCAAATCCACAAGAACCTGAATATATGGAACCTATTGGTTCAACTCCTATTGCATCATGGGCCACCACCACTGTTGCATCCACCAATGATCTTAATGAAGATCAACCATCATCATGTAATAGTTCATTTGGTAAAAATTTCGCCTGTGTTGGTTCAAAGGAGATATCAAAGAACTACATGAACATTCATGAAGATGATCCTACCTCAGTTGGTTTGGATCACATGTTTCAAGATGATATTCACATTTTTGGATTTGTTCCTACCATGATTGGTCAAAAGATAAAGTTTAGGAAGTCTCTAGATTCACTTGCTTCCACTGAAGGAGAAGTCAAGCACATGTTCTTGGAACATGATCCACCTTCAGATTCAGAGTTTGGAAGTGATGATGAGCAAGAGAGCAAAGCTCCATCACATGAGATTTCAGATTCAGAGTTTGGAAGTGATGATGAGCAAGAGAGAAAAGCTCCATCACATGATATTTTAGATTTAGAATTTGGAAGTGATGATGAGAAAGAGAGCGAACCTTCATCACATGACATTTCAGATTCAGAGTATGAGAGTGATGATGATGAAGAGCGAATGCTAGATCCAGATCCACAAGAACCTGAAGATCTAGCAATTGATTCAGAAGATGAGCGAATGGGAGATCTAGTTCCATAAGAACCTGATGATCTCTCAACTGATGATCCTCCTCTTCCGATATGGGAAGCCACTACTCTCAAATCTGCCGGATATCTTGTTGGTGATCCAACTAATCAACGAAGAACCAGATCAGATTATCAGAATGGAAGGTTTCATCCTTCTCACATTACTGATCCATTTCAGATCGATCGATCCTTCTTTGGAAAAGAAGGACACTTGCCTCCTTCCGGGATGAGCAATGACATGCTACATTAGCATCCTTCAGTCTATTTTGAGGGAGGGATTTCTTCCCACTGGGTTTTCCCTCTTTCCTCTTTTATTATTTATATTTTTGTATGGGGTGACCTTTGGTCTTAGTCACCAGGGCCCTACTTTTCAAATTTTAGTTACTACCTCATAGTATAGCTTGCAGAGGGGTGTTGGAATATTCTCACCTTATTTTTTGTATTTTGCATGTCTGCATGCATCCAGTCATCTACATGCTTTTACATGCAATTGCATGCATCCAGTCATCAGTATGGCAGTCTCCCAGCACCTAGTCCTTATTTTGCAGCCCCTGGGAGCCTTGTTTTGCTTATTTTTAGCCCTCCTAGCCACCGATGCACCCTTTTTTCATCACTGGAGCACAAGTGCACCTTATTCCAGCTATTTAGGAGTTACTTCAGTTAGTTGGTTAGTTGATGACTCAGTTCCTTGATTCAGGGGATGATTGATCAGTTAACTAACTGAAGCACTTAGATAGGCACCTACTGAGACTAGGTTGAGCTCTATTGACTACTGGAAGCTCCTCATGCGCCCACATTGGAGTCTCCTCCCCTACATTAGTGCCCATGCACTCAGTTAGACTCAGTTAGACTCATTTGACTGACTATCTCACATTTATGACTACTGCCACTGGTTTGGATGATGTCTCCAATGCTATCCAAGCCACACTTTGAGGAAAATTTGAATGACCTTAGAGGCATTCGAATCCATTTGATTGTATTAAGTTATTATTGACTTTACAGAGTGTCAACTTATAGCTTATGTATGATACATCAGTTTTTATCCATTTTCTGTGTAATGAGTGTTTATTGATTCAACATTTCTTCTTCTTCTTTCTGCACTTGATGAGTGAATTCTAGTGAGGTCTACTACTATTGTGTGATCATATTCCTAAAATATCACATTGATGAAGTCAATACTGAAGATCAAGTTCAAGATCCAGAAATTGGACCTGGTATGTATATATTATGTATTTTCCAAATTCATTTTTTAAAATGAATTGTATTTTTGGATATATGTTAAATTAAATTTAACTTGATGTATATGTACTTTCACTATTGATGATGAAATGTTAGAAGACATTGATTGCGACAATAATGGAGAAAAAATAGCCATACATGTTGCATGATATCGTGCTACGCAAATTTATGATGATATTCTCAAAGAATATTCAATAGCAGGACAAGCGCAAATTTTGAGATGTTTATTAGTGTCCAAGAAGTGAAAAGGTGCTATGTCATTATTGGGTATTCAAAAGGCGACAAAAGAGTCGAAATTGAAACATAATGTGACAGAAAATATAAGTAATACAATAAAAAAAATTGGAAAATCCAGGAAGAAAGATACCAAAGCTGCACGTAGAGCAATTCAGACAACAATTATTTCATCCATGGGGGCTTCACTAGAAGGCAATATAATATCACGTTCATTCATATTGCGGTATTAAATATTCATAAAAACCTAAAAATTATATTGCTTATATATTAAGGGGCAAAGGGTTTTTTTATTTAATGTAACAATACAAAAATACTTTGGGGTCTTTTTTATATGGGCGTATTGACAAATATCCTCCAAATGGAGATGGCGGGATCACGGCTGGATGAGAAATTGGGTTGAGGCAAGGCTCGGGCTTAATAGTACGCAGGGAAATCACGTATTGAGGCATGCTTGAGGCTAGGGGTTTCGTGGTGAAGTGGGTTTCCAGTCGATCTTAGTCAAGAGATAGTAGTCATTGATAGGAAATTGTTACCAATAACACTCAGCCAGTTGTTACCAATATCCTTGGGAGGCTCTAAGCCTCCAGGGCCTGTTATAGGCCCTTAATAGGCCTTGGGGTATTGAATACCCAACCAATCATTCCTATTACAGGCCTTGGTAGGTTTAGTCAGCTTCCTAGAGCTTGTTACAGACCCTGGGGGCTTGGATACCTATCCCACAATAGGCTTAGTCAGCGATTGGGGAACTGCAACATGCAATCTAAATGTTGTACTATGTGCATTGGCTCTAGTGACATACAATAAGTGATATCCTATCTCTTCATTAGACCAATAGATGTTGCAAATCATAATGATATTTGGTTGAGTAATTGCATTGTGGGTGATGTAATGTGCATCCACAATATAGATCGAAATAAGCAAGGTGCATTGTAGAATGCAAGTGGGGTCATAAGAGGGGTATCATATCAATATACTAGGTAGAAATATAAATGGGTATCAAAAATGTTAATGAAAAAATTGATACATACAATATCTAGTGAAAATAAGGGTTTTTTTAAATTGGGAAGGCATATTGGGAGGGGGTTAAAAAAAACGATTTTGGAAGGTATTTTCCAATATTTAGTGAAATTAAGGGTATTGTTTCATATGCCATGAATGAACGTGCTATGATAGCAGTTTATTGAGTGAAGCCCCTGTGATTTCAGATAGTACTAGACAAAATCATTTGACAACACAACTAGCAAAAAAAATAGGAACCTCAAGAAAGAAATTATACAAACATAACAAATTCAAAATGCAAATAGATGAAAATGATGAACTTGCTTGTTGGGAAATTATTTGTAAACAGCCTTACACAGATAGAATGGGAGAAGATGTTAAAGATATTGTACATAAATATTGGTTGGTACATGCTCGAGTTTCACCAAATTTAAGGGATGTAATATGACAGAGAGAATCACGAATTGTATATGAAATCCATGCAAAACATATAATGGAAATGACACAAGTACAATTGTTCAATAAATTCAAGGAGGATCATCGTGGAATCAATATGTCAATCATTACATTTGCACAACAAAAACCATGGTATGTTAGACCTATTACTATACGTGACACATGTTGTTTTCATTATCATGTGCAATTTGAATTATATTACGACACTTTTATTGAATTTGGTAAAATGTTTTGGACAAATTCACCACCTCCGCCCACAATACGTGAATTCATATCTCAAATTTTATGTGAGAGAGATCGCGATGAACTATTTTACAATAAGAAATGTGTCAATGGAAAACATTGCCATCATTGTGGAAATATGGTTTTATTCCGCAATAAATATCCTATTGATAATGATCAGTCACTGTCAAATGTAATCGTTGATTGGAGAAGATATGAATACAACAACTATGCCACAAGTTCTAGTGATGCACATTCCAAATGAATTGATTTGCAAGAAGATAAAATATGTGTGACAGATTTTCTAAAGAAAATTGAAAGTGAAATTTATAAATACACCAAGCATTCACATAGAGCACGATGGCAAGACCTTCAATTCAAACATTCTCGTGAAATTTTTCCACCTGGAACAATTTTGTCTGTGGTTGATTTTGCAGAAAACTACAGATTTTCTACACAAAAAGAGATACAAAGTGAATACTATCATTCTAACCAAGTTTCAATATTTTTCCATGTTCTATATAGACATTCTCAACACGATGTTGATGGCATTGAAAGCACGTATGGAAATCGAGATGTGATTAAAGAATATCATTTTTATATCAGCGATGATTGTACACACGATACACATTTTGTTCAGCATTATATTGAAAATATTTTCTATGATTCATTAAAAAGATGTGAAGTTAAATTCAATGAACATTGGATATGGTCGGATGGATGTGCAGGACAATTTAAATATTCACGATCATTTTTTTGGTTATGTCGACTTCATAAAGCATTGAACATTAAACATTGTTGGAATCTCTTTGAAAATGGACATGGAAAAGGTGAACATGATAGTTCAAGAGCATGCGTAAAAAGAGCACTTCGAAGATGGAAAATGAACCATTCTTCTGCACGATTTCATTCAGCTGCGAAGGTTTTCCAATGGTGTAAATTACATCTAAGCCATGATTATAATCAACAATCGAACGATGTGCGCAGGTATGTACATGATTGTTTTAATTTATATTAATTGTCAATTTAAAAAAATGTTATTTGCAAGTCTATCATTTAAGTATATGTACACTAACATTAAAATTTGTCCTTTGTGATTTATGATATATTGTGTAGGTTCTTTTGGCTTATTGGAATCCAAGATATAGATAGATCAATCCCATACGAGGCTAGCACCATACATGGGACTAGAAATTACACTCTATTCAAACAAAATCCTTCCAGAACATGTTTGCATTTGATAGTAGAAAGCAATCATTCTTTTTTCATATTTGCATTGAAAATGTTGAATCAACAAAAGTTTGTGAAAACATAACGAACAACTACGTAAAACATTGGAAATACACAAAGATTAATCCAAAGGGGAAAATGCCACTAGCATGCTTAGAAGCATTAGAATCAGAAGAAATAGCAATATCATATGATGGCAATAGAATTTCAGATCTTGTTAGAGAAGGTAATGAACTTACAACTTCTTTGTTGATTGTTCATTGTTGCCCATCACCTTATGTGTATAGTCAATTTAATTGATTTAAAAACCCTGACGTCAATTGTAATTTGCACAGGAAATGTTTTCACTCTGATTGCACCTTTAGACAACAAAGAAAAGGTGAAATATTATTTGATGTGATTCACTGAAGGAAAGATGAAGTTATTGGAGGACTACAATGATAAAGGATTTACATATGAGAGAGAATCCATTATTTTAAAAGGTTAGTTTTTTCAGCAGACCCATATGACTGAAAATTATTTCTACTTTCAGGATTATGAACCTGATGTTATATGTTGTCAATATAGTCATTTAGTATGTGCATCTTGAATAAAATTGGTACAAGTTCCATCGAAAAAAAATAATTAAAAACTAGAAAATGGAAACTGTCCAAATATGACCATGAACGAATAATTGAGGACGACATTCCATTGCGATGTTTTTAACTATATCGAAAATGAATTGATTGATGTTTTTTTGCATGTCAAATGTTGTGTACAATATATTTTTATATTTAGAACTATGAATATGACCTTGAATGAGAACTAGAATAAGAGCTTCAATGATTGTATTTTAGCATGTTGAAATCGATTCGATAATTATTTGGTAATGAGAAATTTAATAAAAGTTGGAAAAAGTTGAAAAATGTGATATTTAAACTATGGAATGTTGAATGCAAATGTAATTTTACAAGTGCTATGCAGGAAAAATACCTCATAGTGAGGAGAAGACACTACCAACTTGGGTGGGGTGACAGGTAAATACATTCATTGCATTGCATTTAGTTATTACAAATGGAAAGAGATCGAGATATCGAAAGAAGTACCTTTTATCGACAGTTGGTCCTAGCTTTCACTTGATCTTCCGCTATGATGAACTTGCAACACAAAGTCAACCTTCCTCAGCGTATATTGACTACAATAAATGTTGATGTATTTGTAACTTCGGAAGATATTCACTTGTATATTATATTTGTACTTTATTGTATATCCAACAGAGATGTATTATTCCTCTGATTTTAAGTGTCGTCATTTGTATTTGCAAGTGTTGCAAGTTACATTTTAAGTGTCGTTATTTGTATTGATGGGTTATTAGACCACCAGTGTGGGGTTTTCCCTAGTTAGGTCATGTGGTTGGGTTATTAGACTTGAGTAGCAAGTCATCCCTTTTGGATTATTGGCAAGTCAAGTCAGTGTATAAATAGAGAGGTTGTGTCTCTCATTCTATTCACTCACTCACTTCTCAAGCTCGCATAGCTAAGAGAGAAAGTGGCACACTAGTAGAGGACGAGGAGCATTTGCTAGAGACATCTTATTGGATTTGATCATTGTGATCTTGGTTTGTGGCTTATCTTATCTTCGAGGAAGTTGCGGGGTTTTTCACCTTCTTGGTTTTCCCCGGTGAAACTCTATGTCTCTTGTGTGATTGCTTTTGTGTCTATGATTGATATGCTGTAGATATGCTATACATGTTATTCTCTTAGTGATCCTGAATGATAATGGAATGAAATTATCAAAAAATTAGCAATAAATATGATGAAATTGAAAGCAATTAAACATCAACTACAATCAGATATTAAACCAAATGAACATTCAATCCAATAGACATTCAATTTGGGACAGGAAGGGTATTTTCACCTTTTTATTGTCAAAGAAATATAAATCAGTACAGATATACCTAATCTATCCAGATGCTTCTGCAACCCAGTCTTGGGCTCCTGCTCTTCACAATGACTTGGGAATTCCTCCAGCGTAACAACAGTTAAAGCATTCCTTCTAGGTCCCTCTCTCATGGATCCTCCTTGTATTTATGGGACAAGGTAGGCAGTTGGAATCGAGGGGTGGTTGAATTGGGAGGTTGCAGAACCAACTTTAACTAATCCCAATTTGTAATCTTAATATATTTGTTGACTTCATCTTAAGATGTGCGCGGGTTTCATACAACCAGAGTAGCGCACAGTATGCAACTTTTGTGCTTTACAACAAGCGTTTTCAACTTTTTAAATGTGTGCACTGGTTGCCCTTGAGTAAAGCAACGCACATGTTGGTGAAGAACGTTGGTTTACTATGCAAAGATTAGCGCACATGTCATGAAATCAGTAGACAAAGTAATATTTTCAGCTGAAGAGTGTAGTTCCAGCAGTAAGTCATCTAGGTCAACCTAGCTCTTCTATCCTTGGTGTTCTTTTGTGTGATCAATAGAGCAATGTGATCATAGACGGAGAAGTGTAAATTTGACCTATAACAACAAGTATTTGATTAAGTTGATTGAGTCCATTATATTGAGGGATCTATGGTATTTAAGTATGTGAAGAAAATCCTATATTCGAATCCTTATCAATTTTGCTATGTGGTTTTATAGTTAAAACCATTTGACCTTGATTGAATTTGAAGGATTTAGGGTAATATGTGTGGTCTTTAATGTGTAATTTCATGAAAAGATTTGGATTGTGATAAATCCATTTCATGCTTCTCTAATGTATTTAATAATGGAAAATTATTATTCTTGATCCATTAAATGGGTTGATCCATTAGTGGCTTCGTGGTGGGCTGAACAATTCATATGAATATCATCCATAAAAATTTTGGAACTTTGCTAACCTATGATTTTTAAATAAATGATACATGCATAAGGAAAATATCAATTGTGTAAATAGAATTTAGTTCCATTTGATCTAGATTATATGAAGATCTTAATTTGAATTCATAACAATATCACTTGTGTAGATAGACTTTAGTTCCATTTGATCTAGATTATATGAATATCTAATTTTATATGATGATGAAATTGAGCATAACTAGTTAAGTTCGCATAATTGAAATCATGGCAAATGGAGATAACGATCATTTGATTTTTAATCACAAACAAGGACTACATGATTGTGAAGCTTATGTTAAATTAGAGCAATGGTTATTTACAACAAACCGATGAAAATTCATCAAATTGTTGTCTAAAATCATTGCTCTAATTTAGCATAAGATTCAATCCTAAAATCGTTGCTTATGATTAAAAAACAAAAAAATCGTTAAATCCCCATTTGCCATGATTTCAGCAGCATCTATAGTTCACCAACTACAAAATTGTTGTACCTGAACATTGAACATATGAATCATTAGTTAAAAATTGAAAGTATGAATCATTTATATAAGATTCAAGCTATCATTTATATGAAATTCAAGTTTATTGTTGAAACCAAGATTATATATTAAAAGACAACCAAGAGGGTTAAAACCTTTACTCAATTTTTTTTGCATCTACACTCGAAAAATTTCAAAAAAATTACATCTGCAATCATAAATTCAAATATATGCACTCAAAAATTGTCAATACTACAAATCTGCACTCAAGAATTAAATCATGCAGGTCTTAAAACTTGTAACTTTAGATTGCACCTATCAAAACTTAAGGAACTCAAGAATTAAATCATGTAGGTCTTAAAACTTGTAACTTTAGATTGCACCTATCAAAAATTAAGGCACTCAAGAATTAAATCATGCAGGTCTTAAAACTTGCACTCAAGAATTAAATCCTATAGCTCTTAAAACTTGTAAATTTAGATTGCACCTATCAAAACTTAAGGCACTCAACAATTAAATCCTGTAGGTCTTAAAACTTTTAACTTTAGATTGCACCTATCAAAACTTAACACACTCAAGAATTAAATCCTGTAGGTCTTAAAACTTGTAACTTTAGGTTGCACCTATCAAAACTTAAGGCACTCAAGAATTAAATCCTGCAAGTCTTAAAACTTGTAACTTTAGATTGCACCTATCAAAACTTAACGCACTCAAGAATTAAATCCTGTAGGTCATAAAACTTGTAACTTTAGATTGCACCTATCAAAACTTAAGGCACTTAAGAATTAAATCCTGCAGGTCTTAAAACTTGTAACTTTCGATTGCACCTATCAAAACTTAAGGCACTCAAGAATTAAATCTTGCAGGTCTTAAAACTTGTAACTTTAAATTGCACCTATCAAAACTTAAGGCACTCAAGAATTAAATCTTCCAGGTCTTTAAAACTTGTAACTTTAGATTGTACCTATCAAAACTTTAGGCTAGCATATAATGAAACTAAATAAAGAAAGATTCAGGAGTGCAAACTGCAAAACACTATATTCTATGAACTAATTTCAAACAACAAATAGTTATTGTCTACTTTACAAAAAAATTGCAATCTGAAAATTACAAAAATAAGGTACATCAGCTAAATAGTGTTGGTCTACATCACACAGTGATCTAAATAGGCTCCAACAAAAATCACACATGGACTTTATATTATTCATAAAACAAAGTATTTTAAACATTAAAACTTGTGTACTAATATCTTTTAAAACCATTTCAAAATTGAACATTAAACTAGATATAAAATTGACTATCATTATGAAAAAAAATTGTAACTTGTACATATAAATTTAATAATACATACATTCATGAACATCATGCAAAATCATATTCTAAGCATTTACCACACAAAACATGCTATGTAATTAGCCCCCAAAAAAGTTAGATGATTAAAAAAAAATACAGAATATGTAAGTTCAATGTATATGTATATAATCCAAAAAAAACATTCATGAGCATGTGAGTTCAATGTACATATATAATTCAAAAATAAAGTTCCTGGATGTCCAAAACAACTACAATATATGTATCAACATGCAGATATATACAATATTAGTATGGGAAAACAAAAGAAGAGCAATAAAAGTCATTCTCTAAATGAAAGTCCACCACTATCCTCCATTGGGGTCTTCCCTTTGCCTCGAAGAGACCCAACTTGCAACATGTATAAAAGAAAATTATGAATCTCATAAATTATTTAAACAGTTTTAAACTAAATTCAAAAAATTAAAATATTAAACTTATAAAAAAATTGAAAGTAATAGTTCAATTATTAACAAAATTACCTCAATGCCAATATCCACGTCCATCAAAGAACCTATATCCTCACCACCAATTTCCATATGTTCTCGTGTTCCCTAAAATTTAAATTTTGTTAGTAAATAAAACATTGTGCAAGCAAAATAAACTAAAATTAAGGAATTCACTTAAAACCAAAACAAAAAAATTAAAGTCATGAGCTCACAAGAGATGGAAAATCATAAAAAACGTTGGAATCTAAATGAACCTGCATGGATAAGTGACATTAACAATAAGATATATATGTAAATTAAAATTTAAAAAAATATACAATATCTTTCAAACATAAATATAAATATGTAAATAATAAATATACCTCTCTAAGATGCTCTTTTACATTTTCACTAGTGGAGAGTCGAAAATCATGTTCATTCAACATTCTAGAAAACTACAACTAATAAACATTTACATAGTATATTTATTACTATACATAAAAAAATACATAATGTCATAGATATAATGTAGTTCAAAAAGTTCAATTTTCAAAATGAATAAAACAATTAAATAGATTGTAGGTACATGAACAAGAGACCTCTCCTATACTCGATGTGTCATGGGATAGGACATCCGAAGTTATATCACGACAAACCTTAGCATGAGCCCTAAGATCTTCAATGCTCATTCCATCTACCTCATCATTCGTTTTGTAAACAAACTTTTGACCAATAGTGTCTTGAGCCCTCTCTCGAACCAATCCCAGATCAACTCCTACAAATGCCGATGTTAAACATTCGGCAACAGAATGCCTTGCAGTTGTCCCAAGTTGTGATGTGGGCTCCATCTCCAATTTTAAAGTCACTAGTCTGGTTGGGTGAGATATTTGAGGTAGAGGTCTAAGAGTTGTGGGATCCCTAAGAGCACCTTTTTTATTGTATATTCGCCCCTTTCAAACTCCATAAAAGCTAAAATGAATATCGGTATACTCTGGCTTCATATTTAAAAAAAAAATTGCATAAAAAAATCTGGCAAAATAATTAGGAAGCTCATCGTTCCATGGAAACCGACCATAGGCTGCAATGAACCGATCATATAATAGATGTGCAAGTTCAAGGTGCTTGAAATATTGCACTTTCAACATTTTTCTCTTTAGGCCCTCTTTGAAGTTAAACATTTAGTTGGAATTTTCTTTGGTCACTCTCTCATTCACAACAACCCACTTGTCTGGACCCATCACTTTTATCTTTCTTCTCTGCATCAAGTCAACACAACCATTCATCATTGGTCCCAGATCCTCATATACCTCAATGAATTTTTGTAATTATTGCAAAACAATCTCTAGACATTGTTTTCTCTCTTGAGGGAGATCCAAACTAGAAAGATCATGTTGCAACTTGTCATAGTGAAATCTACAACTTTCAAGGATCATTTGTTGAAAACCACTTTTCCATGGAAGCTCCTAAGGTAAATAAGATGGATAAGTTGTTATGGGTGTACAACCCACATCTAGTTCAACATATGTCGTCATGGCTCGACCTTCATCCCTCTATGTAGAATAACGATCCTCTTTTGAACCTTGCTCTACACACACATTTGTTTCAACATCTGTCCTCCTTGATCGACCTTCCTCCCTCTATGTAGAATTACGAGCCTCTTCTGAACTTTGATCTGCTTTAAAAACATGCATAGTTGTGTGTAAACATGTACAAACTTTTTGAACACGCGCAAAATTACAATTGATACATGTATTAAAACATAAATGTTCATACCAACAGAAGGTCAAGATTGTCATTCTCCCATAGAATGTCACGTCCCCATTTTGACCCCCTTGCATTAAATCGTGAATGATGTAAATATTGTAACTTAATCATGGTGAGGAGCTCAAGGCCAAGGCCCCACCACTGATTTAGCATTTTATGTACTGGAAATTAAAGAGATAGATGCCTATGGTTCTTGTGCTAGAAGGGCACGATGTAAATAAGACACCATGTAAATACGAATTCAATGAAAGATACCCACAACCAGCTACGCAATGCAACAAAGAGATGGGCGCATGATCTCTACAAGGAATAGGGAGGGAAAATAACCAAACCCTTGAGCCATGGTGTTAAGCCATTTCATTGAGGAAACCCATGAACTCTCAACTACCCATTTGGCCTCATGCACCCAATCATTTAATTCTTCCAATAATTGGTTGAGAAAATTAATGCCTTGGGATGGGAGAGGCATGGCTGTCAATTTTTGTGTATGGGCAAGACAGCAACCTGGGAAATCGAGTTTTGGTTGGCTGGGCAAGAAAACCCCCACGAAATTGGCCCAAAGCCATTCTTCACCCATGGCATTCTTCCTCTCACGCAGTCTGAGCCTGTTGGGGTTTTATCCTTCACGTTTTTCACCATTTCCTGCATTATTCCATGCGTGCAAACTCGTTTTTGGTTAGCTCATCGGATGGGAGAAGAGAGCCACGATTTTTGGGTTTAGGGAGGCCGTTTCCGCCCACGAAATGCCCATGAGCATTCTTCTGAAAATGATTCTGCTCTCCCGGGGTTGATTTCCCATTTTCTCCTTTTCGTTTTGGTTGCCCACGTTTTTTTTGGAACTGTTAGAAACCCATCGTTGGGAACTTCACTATAGAAGCGTTTTCTCATGCCCAGCACTTACACTTTTGCTGTTATATGCATCCATCTCCTAGCAGCCTCAGAAAACCCAACTGCGGGTGGGTATGGCTGATTCTAGTGTACCTATGGTTATGTGAGACCCTGTTGTTCCCTAGTTCCTGGTGGAGATCATGCTCAGCTCGGGGGTGGCAGTGGTGCTGAGAGGTTAAGGAGCACACTGGCCTACGGTTGGGTGGAACGTTACAGAAGTGTAGCTGGTTGCTCAGGGATTACTTGGTTTAAGATAAGCATTCTCATTTACTAATTTGATTTTGTTTAGATTGATGAATGGCATGAATATACTGAATGTATAATGGATGTGCAATTCTTAATATTCCGCTGTGATTTTCTTAAAATCATACGTTTCCATCTGTCTCTGTTATATTATGTGAATGCTTGGTTAAAAGTTTATGGGTCTAGATGCCTGGTTTTAGCCTCACGATCCACTCCATCTAGCTGGTATGATGGGAGGGGATGTAACAGAATGGTATCAGAGCTGCGTTGCAGCATTGGGCCTCTATGGGCCAAATCTGATAGCAATTACAAGAAAAAAGTTTTTTTTTCTTAAGTCTGTTTTGGAAAATTTTGTTTTAAGTCTGTTTCTGGAAAATTTTGTTTTAAGTCAGTTTCGGGAAGTTGTCTCGAAACTGCGGAAAGGTTCCGCAAACCTTCCCGCAATTGCGGAAGAGTTTGGCGAACCTTCCCGCAATTGCAGAAGGATTCAGCGAACTGCTCCGAAACAGCGGAGAAAAATTCTTTTTTTAGTGAAAAAATTTCTAAGTGTCGGCGTCGAAAGGAATTTTCGGAAGGAATTCTCTTCCGAAATTTCGGAAGGATTCCGCGAATTGTTCCGAAACGCGGAAGAGTTCGGTGAGTCGTTCCGAAGTTGCGGAGGACTTCGCCGAATCGTTCCGCAACTGCAGAAGACTTCGCCGAATCGTTCCGCAACTGTGGAAGACTTCGCCGAATCGTTCCGCAACTGCGGAAGACTTCAGTGAATCGTTCCACAATTGCGGAAGGCTTCCACGAACCTCTCTGAAATTTCGGAAGCGTCCGGTGAACCGCCCCGCAACGGAGGCGAGCCAAGAATCACCCTGAAACCGTGGAAGGCTTCGCCGAATGGCCCCGCAATTGCGGAAGCATTCCGCCAAGCGCCTCGCAATTGCGGAAGGCTTCAGCCAAGCGCCCCGCAATTTCGGGAGTGTTCATCGAACCGCCAATGCGGCAGGATTCAGCGAACTAGCCCGCAACGACGGCGCACAGCAGTAGAAAAAAAAAATAGTAAAGTGCCAAAAACTCAATTTTTGGATAGGGGGAGCACCGGGGCTCAGAATGGGATGATTCCTATGGGGCTCGAAGGCCATTGACGGAGGCCATGAAAGAACCAGTGAAGACCCTGAGCCCATTACACTCCGATTTGACAGAAATTGGAAAATAGTGACTTTTGAAGGACAGAGTCCCGAGGCTTGACAGAAGGTCGGTTTGAGCCGAAATTGATATGAGGCAGTCATGAAGCAGACATGATGTTAAGTTCAGAATCTTGGAGCCAAACTCCAAAGGATGTGAAGTCGGGATGAGCAAGAAGACCAAAAAGCACTGTTCCGAACCACTTTTTCGGGATTTTGAAAAGCTTGTGGGCAGTAAAAGTGACCCTAGATGTGGGAGTCAAAAATTTTACTGAACTAGACATTTCATATTCTCATTAAGACGGATAGTTTCCGTTAGACGAAGATTTCCCAGAAATGCACCGTTTGGGAGATAGCCATTGTCGGCCCAAAATTTGGAATTTTGAAAAAATGTGAAAAGTGAGAAGTAGCAAAACCTAGAAATTCATAGAAGATGAATGGTGCACCGGAATTAAAATCCGTGAATTGCTGAGTGTTCCTTGTTATATGGACCAACTTCGCCCAATATAAAAAAAATTGTGATTCCTCATAGATTTTCTTCCACAGGTGGCTAAAGTTGGCATTCTGGACCAAAATGCAACTGTGTAAAATGGGCAGAATTGTAGTGAAAGTTGTCATTTTTTAAGAGATGCAGTTTCCGCACCTGATTTCGGAATGGAGCATGGAGATAGGCATTGGAAATCTTGTCCAGCAGGGAACAATGATACATGACCAGAGTTTGAATGAGGTCTACATCTATCATGGATATTTAGTGCAAAAGAGTGCCAGCGGCTGTCTTGACAAACAAATTTTGTTGTCAATATGGGCAATTTCTACAATTGCATGATATGGAAGAGGAATTCCATGTTACGATGAGGGACCAAAAAGGGAAGAATTCCTTAAATCCCTATTTGTTATCATACTTATAATTATGAAACTATCATATGGCATAAATATGTTAAAAATGTAAGAGATTACATAGATGTATATGCACTAGATGGCATCTTAACAAAAATTGCATAGCACATATGGAAATGCTTGTGCATAAATGGAATATTGCATATTGGTAGAATAATGGAGTCTGCTTATGCAATGAACCATTAATGGAGAATATTGTGATTGATAATCGCTATTGATGTTGGTATTGGTTGTAGGACCAAAGATAACAAAGAGCATGGCTAAATGTGTCGAGGATGTTGTTGCATGAAGCCAACAACCTTATGCAGAAAGGATGGTGCAACAAATCTATGATCATAAAGTTAGAAAAAAGACTGAGCAGCCTTGGTAAGAAGCCAATTGATCAGGTAACATCAGGCAAGGTTAATGGTAACCATGCAGGTAATGATTATTGGTGCCAAAGTGCATGAATGTTGAAAGAGGATTTGGTAAGATCTCTTCAACTATGTTCGAGCTATGTTGAGTTAGTTTGCATGTGATATTGAATACCGATTGGGACTGTTAACCTACCAAGCTTGGTGATGTGTGGATAAGTGAAGGAAATGATCCTTACACCCTATGACTGTTTAGAAATCTCAATGCATTCATATGAATTTATATCCTGCCATGTGTACGTTGGTTAAGTGCTTAATAACCAAAGCAAGTGAGGACTGGTGGTCCTGATTATGGTAATGCAAGTTATATGAGATAGTCATGTTTCGATCATAATATGCTTGAATGTATAGTACTCATGAAACAATGCAAGGAAGCATTGAGTAGATGTGCATTGAGAGAGTTTATAAATCTTGTGATGCATTGTATGAATGATATGACTGTGAAGTTTGATCTAGAGCTTATGAGAAGGAATCCCATGGTTGAGAGCTCTAAGCTCTGTTAGTAAGAACAATTGTAAATATCAAATTTGTAAATGTTTCGGATAATTGCTAATGACTGTTTGGCTTATATGAAATGTGCCAGGAGGACATGCTGTAAGTGGATGCTCATGTATGGAAGCAGGCATAAGACCATAATGGGCAGAGTGGTGTCACTCACAGGAGCCAAACACTATGAGGATAGCCGCATTGCTAAGCAAACCAATTTATGTAGGAGACAGAATTGTAAAAATTCATGTTGAATTTAATTATTAATGTTATTGATTGGTTATGAAACAATCATATTTGAATCTTATCGCTAAATGTTGCTGACTGTTTGGCTATTTGATGAAGTGTGCCAGGATGAAACATTGCATGAAGGCCATGTGTGATGACCTGTAGAAGCCAAACTAGATGGGAAGGATCCCATGCTTTGGAAATGGATTTCGGGTGAAACTCCATTGATAATGTCTCAGCCAAACCGCATGTCGGTAAACCATGAAAGTGAGGTGGTAAAGCTATGCCCAGAAGGCATGTGAGATACATCTGCAAAATGAATGAGTATTCTGTGACCTTAGACAAGAACATGCATGTCTAAATTATTAGGGTTAATATGCATAGCATGCTCTATCTTATTTATATCATTGCAGACTGCTTGAGTATGATTAGGGGCCTACATGGCGCACATCGGAGAGGGGGTGTACACCTTTTCTGGTGCTGGGTCATGATAGGGTTTTCAATATTGACTACACCCTAAGGGAATGGACGCATTCCTGGTGTTTCAATACTTGGTAGTGAATGATATGGAATGTGGTTAAGAATTGAACAACAATACTGATGAGTCTGCTTATCCTTCTTGTGCTATCAGCTTACACAGATGCAATTTGGTGTTGCACGTAAGAGGCAAAGTGAAGAAAGGGTGCTCAAGAGGACTGTATGGGCAGTGGTAACCTTTATATGCTCACACTAAAGGACACTAGAAGGGATGGGTAGGCCCGGGGAGCTGTGTTGCAGAAAAGGGGTATCATCCTTGTGTAGTGTGAGTGGGTATTGTGGGGCCATGCTAGCCTACAGTCAAGTGAGTCACCTATGGAGTTCCTGGAGGGAATCGCTGGTTGCACAAGAGAAGGAGCCACGTAATCATATTATGTTGTTCATATTGCCTGATAAACCCAGTCGGTGTACTGGCTTGGCAATGGTTGTTGTATTCCTGATAAACCCAGTCGGCGTACTGGCTTGGCATTGGTTATTTGGGAGTTGTGACGAATGGTTGTTGTATGCCTGATAAACCCAGTCGGCGTACTGGCTTGGCATTGGTTATTTGGGAGTTGTGACGAATGGTTGTTGGATGCCTGATAAACCCAGTCGGTGTACTGTCTTGGCATTGGTTATTTGGGAGTTGTAGCGAAAGGTTGCTGGATGCCTGATAAACCCAGTCGGTGTACTGGCTCGGCATTGGTTACTTGCATGATGTGGAGGTATTGGTGAAGGGTGTTATTTCCTGACAAACCCAGTCGGAGAACTGGCTTGGAAATGGTTATTGTATGCTTGATAAACCCAGTCGGCGTACTGGCTTAGCATACTGATTTTTGAAATGCTTGATAAACCCAGTCGGCGTACTGGCTTAGCATACTGATTTTTGAAATGCTTGATAAACCCAGTCGGCGTACTGGCTTAGCATACTGATTTTTGAAATGCTTGATAAACCCAATCGGCGTACTGGCTTAGCATACTGATTTTTGAAATGCTTGATAAACCCAGTCGGCGTACTGGCTTAGCATACTGATTTTTGAAATGCTTGATAAACCCAGTCGGCGTACTGGCTTAGCATACTGATTTTTGAAATGCTTGATAAACCCAGTCGGCGTACTGGCTTAGCATACTGATTTTGAAATGCTTGATAAACCCAGTCGGCGTACTGGCTTAGCATACTAATTTTTTGGATGCCTGATAAACCCAGTCGGCACACTGGCTTGGCATTGCCTATTCGGATGATGTTGTGGAGCAGCATGTGTGCTGGCCAAGCATCCACCCCACAGGTGATCCAAGGCTTGTAAAGCAGAGAAGGAAACCTATGGAGTAGCAAGGAAACTCACAATACAGATAAGTATTTGGTTATCTTTCAACTTCTTTCTTATGAATATACATGTGTATATGATTTAATTATGATTTCTTAAATTCTCATTTGGAAATAAACCCTATGAAAATACACTAAACATGTGAATTGACTCAATGTTTAAGTGTAGGTATTGCTGGAAGCAAGGACTATGAAAGCATCTGGAGGATGCATGTGGACATATGACTGTCCTAAAGAGCTCAGTATGAGCAGTAATGGAAGGTGGTGCTAGTGGAACTGTGTGGGTCCTAGCAGCCAAAGGATCTGTAAGCGACAATGGGGAAGGGTTCCCTAGTTGAAATCCATATGCAGACCTTAGACACTAAGTGTCATAGCCAAGAAAGGAAAGTCAAAGCATTCACATTGAAGTGAAAGAGACTAAGGAGCATGAAACCACAGTGATGGTGTAGCTCCATAATAGAACAAGACTAAGAGGAAGAAACCCCTACTCTTCTCTTTTCTTTTGCTTGATGCATTTATAAAACAAAAGATTGTTGAGTGCATATCATGGCTGAAAATGGATTGTGTGTAATTGCTTAAGATGAATTGTGAATGCTGAAATAGTAAATTTCCTGTGAAAGGATGAACATGAATGAGTTCGTGTGTATGTTGGGAAAGCATGAAAAGTGTGGAAGTCCCATGAATAAAGCATGGACATTCCATGTCAATTAGGAAAATAATTGACTAATCTTAATGTTTATGTTATGCTTGTCCTAACAAAGAATTCCCATGATGAATTTCACAGGTAAGAAAGTTAAACAATTGGTTGCAGCCGGCATAGGAAAGTGTTGCTAGTAAGAAAAGTGTGTTCAGTTGTGCCCATTGACCATGGCAGCAAACCGAGGGCTATTAGAGTTGGCTGAAAGTCTTCTTCAAACAATTGCCAGGACCTAAGAAAATCTTGGGGAGATGCTCAAGCTACAGAGGCAACAAAATGAGATAAACCATGAGGCTTTGCAGGACTCTATTCGTCTGCAGAAAGAGGTAAAAAGCATTATGGGAGCAATCAGCAAGGGAAAAGAAAGTGGGTCAATGAAGAAGCATTCATCCAATCGTCTAATCAAGAAACGTCCCAGGTGGGAAGAGTCAAAGGAAATGGACCGGGAAAAGGAAAATCCGCCAATGAAATGTTGGGGGTGTGGAGGAAATCATTGCCTCTGTGACTTCCCAACTAGAGAATATCAAGGGGGTAGCAACCGTAAATTCCCCAGGTTCGTGGACCAGTTGGAAGGAAAAGGAAAAGAAGGAATTGTTTTGGAACGATGTCCTCATGCAGAGCTAGAAGGTCCTATCCAGCAAGAGCAGCTTGTAAAGACCAAAGGACCTAGTCCTGAAAGACCCAAGTAAAGGATGAATTGTAGGGCCAACCTACCACATTTTGTGAATTTTGGACATATGTAAAGCGAGTATTTATTTCCGAAGTGTTGGAACACCGAGGACGGTGTTATTCCAAGGGAAGGGGTATGTCACGTCCCCATTTTGACCCCCTTGCATTAAATCATGAATGATGTAAATATTGTAACTTAATCATGGTGAGGAGCTCAAGGCCAAGGCCCCACCACTGATTTAGCATTTTATGTACTGGAAATTAAAGAGATAGATGCCTATGGTTCTTGTGCTAGAAGGGCACGATGTAAATAAGACACCATGTAAATACGAATTCAATGAAAGATACCCACAACCAGCTACGCAATGCAACAAAGAGATGGGCGCATGATCTCTACAAGGAATAGGGAGGGAAAATAACCAAACCCTTGAGCCATGGTGTTAAGCCATTTCATTGAGGAAACCCATGAACTCTCAACTACCCATTTGGCCTCATGCACCCAATCATTTAATTCTTCCAATAATTGGTTGAGAAAATTAATGCCTTGGGATGGGAGAGGCATGGCTGTCAATTTTCGTGTATAGGCAAGACAGCAACCTGGGAAATCGAGTTTTGGTTGGCTGGGAAAGAAAACCCCCACGAAATTGGCCCAAAGCCATTCTTCACCCATGGCATTCTTCCTCTCACACAGTCTGAGCCTGTTGGGGTTTTATCCTTCACATTTTTCACCATTTCCTGCATTATTCCATGCCTGCAAACTCGTTTTTGGTTAGCTCATCGGATGGGAGAAGAGAGCCACAATTTTTGGGGTTAGGGAGGCCGTTTCCGCCCACGAAATGCCCATGAGCATTCTTCTTAAAACAATTCTGCTCTCCTGGGGTTGATTTCCCATTTTCTCCTTTTCGTTTTGGTTGCCCACGTTTTTTTTGGAACTGTTAGAAACCCATTGTTGGGAACTTCACTACAGAAGCATTTTCTCATTCCCAGCACTTACGCTTTTGCTGTTATATGCATCCATCTCCTAGCAGCCTTAGAAAACCCAACTGCGGGTGGGTATGGCTGATTCTGGTGTACCTATGGTTATGTGAGACCCTGTTGTTCCCTAGTTCCTGGTGGAGATCATGCCCAGCTCGGGGGTGGCAGTGGTGCTAAGAGGTTAAGGAGCACACTGGCCTACAGTTGGGTGGAACGTTGTAGAAGCGTAGCTGGTTGCTCAGGGATTACTTGGTTTAAGATAAGCATTCTCATTTGCTAATTTGATTTTGTTTAGATTGATGAATGGCATGAATATACTGAATGTATAATGGATGTGCAATTCTTAATATTCCGCTATGATTTTCTTAAAATAATACGTTTCCATATGTCTCTGTTATATTATGTGAATGCTTGGTTAAAAGTTTATGGGTCTAGATGCCTGGTTTTAGCCTCACGATCCACTCCATCTAGCTGGTATGATGGGAGGGGACGTGACATAGAATATATAGGGGAATCATCTGTACCCCTTTGGCCTCGTTGGTGATCGGATGAATGTGAACTGTACAATAAGCTTGAATCCTGAGGTGAAGCCGAAAACCTTTGATTATCACTCAAGACAAAAACTCTTGATGACCGTGATGAACTCCTATGCTTTTTCCTCAAATACTGCTCTCTTTCCATTTGATATGATGTCTACATTTACACAACTATCAACTCATAACATATTCAAATTCTACATGTTTTGATATTTTATCATTCCAAACATTTAACCTAATCTCCCAAAGAAAGATGTTATGTTATATAAGACAAAATAAATATTGTAAGTGTTTTTCACGGGGGGTTCACTGGTGAGGCAATATCATATCATGTCCATTCATATTGGGGGTTTGAATACTCTTTAAAATCTCAAAAATATATTGCCCTATATTAAGGGGTCAAGGTGGGTTTTTAATTTGACATAGTAATATAAATATTGGGGGTTATTTTATTTGGGTGGGATGAGGAATAACGTGCAAATCATGGAATGGATTCATACCTCCAAATCATGGGCTCAATTCATATCCACCTAAAACTTAAGGTCCCTCCATTTTTATTTGATATTGCTTACGATCCTAGTTTTGCATAAATATGAGAATAGTGTACCAATGATAATATCGATGAAAGTCTCTTTGGATCATTGTCCTTGAGCAATGCTTATTTAGGCTTGGTTTGAATTGATGTTATATTTTTTGATCTTTAAGTTAAGAGATGTAGCTAATTGGGAGTTCCAAAGTTGAACAATTGTATTGTATTTTTTGTAGGCATTCAAGTAAAAGATCTAAGTCTTCATTTTTTAAGGTTGGGTTTTAGGTGGGTATTGAGATTCAATCAAACGTTGCTCCATGACAACCAAGAAAAGTGAGATCAATATTTCTTGGCTCACTGGAACCAAGAAAAGTTAGATCAATCTTTCTTGACTAATTATTTCTTTCAACTTTTTGTATTCTTCTTTAACATTTTCGCATTGCTAGTTAGGAATAATTGTTAGATTGAGTTATATTTGGCACATTTGTAATTTAAATTCTTATATGCAAGGAATCCATCTGAATAATGCATTGGAACTTACATGAAAATAGGTGAAAATATAAATCCTTATTTACATACCCTATGTGTTATCTTTACCATGAAATGGTATCATATAAGTTTCACCATCTATGTATATTTATAACTATTGCATGCTTCAAACCTAACAATGGATTTTTTTCTCTCCTGTAAAGATTAAAAAACACTAGATATAACCCAAGAAAAGGTAACTAAATGTTGTTGATTCCCTTGATTGCAAGAATAAATGTAGAGGAAGCGGAGGCAGTTCATTGCAACCCTTGAATGACCCAAATCCAAGCTATGCACATGATCATATGGTGTTATTGGAAAGTAAGAGGATTTTTTCTATGTCCATTTGAGTTCAAACATCAATGATGTTTGTTTTGATAGGTATGTAGGGGAGTCCATCCACGAAAAAGTTTCAATTTTTCATTTTTATGGAGTTTAATTTATTAAACTTAAACATGATATATCTATGGCTATACTTGTATTTACATGATATAAAATTGGTAGATTGGCAGGCTATGGTGTGAAACATCTACAATTCTCATCTTTTTTAAGCATTGCACTAACTATTGGACTATTAGTGTTTTGCATTCTTTGTTATGTTGATCTCTTGAATGGGTTTCCTTTTACACATTTTTCCTTCCCCGGTACTATTTCATTGGGTCTTCCACTATCCAATGCTACAAATTGATCAATCGCCCCTGCAATCCTGGTGGGATCATTATTAGAATTACACTATTATTTTATTTAGCATCATGGTTGCTTATACTAATATGTGTTATGGATCTTGTTTGTTACAACTTGATAATATGATATAAAGGGGGTATTAAAAATGGGTTGATAAAAATGGATAACTACAATATCTGGTGAAACTAGGGGTTTTACTAATTGGAAAAACATATTGGAAGGGGGGTTCAACAATTCAATTTTAGGGGAAAATTTCCAATATTTAGTGAAACTAGGGATATTCTTTAATATCATGTGACCAATCGTGTTATGTAACAAGTTCATTGGGTGAACCCCCAGTGGTGTTTTTATGATTTGTACTTATGGAACAACTTTACTTATGAAACAACAACTTTATTAATGACGTTTTGAAAAGGTGTTCTATGCACTATAAACATCTATGACCTAAGTCCATAAGTCCAACATGTCATTTCTCGATGACCTACTCGAAGGTAGAAGATACGTGAAGCAACTATACTAACTACTAATGAAGATTGGAGAAGGTGTTCTATGGAGTAAAAAACTCACTAAAACGAATGGTCAATTGTAATTTTGACAATCCAACCATTTGAGGTACAACACCCATGTCCAATGGGAAAATTTTAACAACGTAGAGAAATCGTGATTTGAACTACTGCCCGGCTGTAAATAGTATTTCCATTGTGGAGGTAAAGGAGATGAACTATTATTTGAACTACTGCTAGGTTGTAAATAGTATTTCCATTGTGGAGGTAAAGGAGATGAACTATGTTCATGAACAGAGATGAACTTTGCTCATGAACAGAGTTCATGAACTCTATTCATGAACAGAGTTCATGAACTCTGCTCATGAACGCTATTCATGAATAGAGTTATCTCTGTTCATAAACATAGTTCAATTATTTGTATGATAATAAATTCATTTACAGCTAGTGCAAAGCTATAAATGGAATTAACTAATTTATTTTGCAAAACATTATTATTATTGAAAATGAATATATATGTCCATAATTTCAGATTATGTTTTAATTCTAATGTCCAAAAACTCAAATAAAATAAAAATACCTACTAAACAAGTATTTCATGTTTTCAAATGCATTTAACACCCGGTAAATTAGCATTATATGAAATATAATTTCTATACTCTAAACTGTAATGTAGATGCCATCTAATTTTAATTGTTCAAGGCATTCGATAACGTGAGCGCCACAAAATGGAAGAACTTTGTTCATGAATAGAGTTCTCTATTCACGAAATCTGTGTTCATGAACTCTTTCATGAATCTCCTAATTTTTACCGGCATTTTTTAAAAATTTGACAATATGACATAATGGGTCTGTGACCCCTTTACAATATTTTATATATAATTTGTAAGCAATTGAATTTACAAATAAATTTACTCACAATATTAAATAGACAATCACCACTATGAACAATTTAATACAAACAACTATAAATAAGTTAGAATAATAAGCCACTCAACAGAAACAACCACTTAGTTGATCTGTAACCTTTTTATTGATTTAATAGGAAATTTCCTCTAATCTCTTTACATCCACAAAACATATGTAACCTATGAGTAGGTTTCTGGATCATACAGCCATCTACACTACATAAACTAAATTGAAAAAAAAATGAAAAGAAAAATACTCTTTACTCATTTACAAATTTCATTTTTTTCCACATAAAAATATTAGCATTCCCTTTGTAATGAATTTTACATAGTCCATATATGGATGCTTCATATATTCCGTTTTATGGCCATATCCCATAGTAAGTTAGGATTATTTGTTTCTCTTCAATAACATTATGTTCATGACCAAATTTCTTGCCAAGAAGGGAAGTCGAATGCCGAAAGCCTGCCGGAGAAGGGAAGTCGAACGTCGAAATCCTGCTGAAGAAGGGAAGTCGAACGCCGAAACCCTACCAACAACCAAAATAGGTGATTAGAATTCCAAATACACAACAAAAATAACTAAAATGAGAAAATGCCATCCCAAATTACCTATCAAAACACCTAAAAATTACCTATCGAATTAAAGTTTTTGCTCCGCGCTCCACATCTGTAAGGTGGCGAAAGAAGGTGGCGGAAGAAAGTGGAAGATTCACAGCTATAGGAGGACCACAATGTCACAGCAGCGCAAAGTGGCGGCAAGGAGACGTCAAGCAGTAGGTGGGCTCGGCAACGAAGGTGACGTCAAAGAGTGGGGTCGGCAAGCAGCAGGGCGACGTCAAGTTGTCAAGGTCTTGGAAAGCAGTAGGGCGACGCCAAGTAGTCAGGATCTCGGAAAGCAGTAGGGAGATGTCAATACGACAGTCGGAGCCCAAAAAAATTCAGAAGAAAAATGCAATAACAGGGCCGCATCCGGCTTTATATGCAAACCAAATGCTCATCCGAATAATAATTCAGCTGAATAATTATTCGGCCGAACTACTATTCAATCAAATTATTATTCAGTCGAACTGCTATTCAGTTGAATTATTATTCGGCCGAATAAACATTAAAAAATCGCCAAACAAATTTCCCGGCCGACACTACCTTGCACGCGGTTCTAGGTCGTCGTTACTTTTAACGGTGAGCTGTGAAAATTTATTCGTCCGAATAAACTTGCAGTTATTCGGCCGAATAACAATATTTATTCGGATGAATAAAATTATTTATTCGTCCAAATAAATATTGTTATTCGACCGAATAGCTTCCGCCATGCTTCTCCCCCACCCGATTCTCATGAAATAGACACCCATCTTCGTGGATTCACCCTCAAACATTTGCTTAATGCATGGAGGGTAGTCGATACATGAGGCACTATCTTCATGATGGAATTCAACTTAGATTAACATGCTTTAAGTTGAGACTTTTTCTGGACTATTGGTAATCTTATGGATTCCAGTAGTAGTTATTAATCATTTAAGATTGGAATATGGGTATATGTTGCCCATATGTGTGGGAATGAGAGAAAAATTTTCTTCAGTTTTAAATCAAATTAAAGTCCTTTAATGTTTTTTAGAAAGGAAGGACATAAATAATAGCCTATAGTTATTGGTTTTAATATTTTGAGTAGGTGCATGGTGGGTTTCTCTGTTTACTCACTTTTATAATTGAATGATAACTGTGTTCAATAAGTACCGCACAATCATAAATTACGTTGTATACTTTACACTCAATCAGAGTAAGTGGAAGACTGGGTGTCTTACGGGAAGGTTGAAATCACCCTTAAGAGATATTAAGAAAGATTACTGGATGAACATTCTAGCTAATAATTTGCATGGCCTAAAATGTTGTAAGAATAGATTATATGCTAAATAGTAATATTTCCATAGATTTGATTACTGTTTGTCTAAAAGGTATTTATATAACTCGGAGAAAGATGATTACTTTTTATTTATTAGTATGGAAATCTCTTAGCTCAAATCTAAACAAAAGTAAATAACATTTCATGACTTAATTGGGAACTGTATTACTTAAAATCAAGATCTAAATGTAGGTTGGGTAGAGACATGGACCATTGGCTACAATAGTCCTTTAGCTATAATCTATTCCATAATAGAACAACCTTAATGGTCTTACTGTTTGAATTCTTTAAGTGACTTGTTGCAAAATTCGATGGAATTTTGTAGCGCCCTATTCTCCTTTTGGGAATGAAATGCTACAAAATTGTTGGATTTATGTAGCACCTATGTATTTTCTTTTTGTGAGAATCACTACAAAATTCTCTGCAATTCAGTGGCATTTCTGATTTTAGTTTGAATATGCTGCTACCAAATCATAGCAACTGTGGTGGTAAGTAGAATTTTGTATGTTATAGGTGGTAAAAAGTCATATGCATATATATGTAGTTTACTTAACCGTGGTATTAAATTTTTTTACCTAGTGTATTTTTTAGTTTAGTAATGTAAGAGTACATTAATACATGAAGAAGGGATCAAAAGAGAACAATACCAACAAATTCACAACAAAGATTGATAATGGAGTTCACCAGACATCATGTATACATCTCTGGGTCCACTCCCAAATAGTGAGACCACCCTCATTAACCTCAAAATGTTGAAATGTATGCAAAGAAAGGTTTATAATGCAAATGTAAAAAACACCTTTCAGTTCTTCAACTTAGAGACAAAAAAATGAACCACCATTGGATTCTACAGGAAATTATGATACTTTAGAGTATAGACTCTAATATACTTGGATCAGCAACAAAGGATCTAGAAAAACCTTTCAATTTGGATGCTCTGAATTAGAAAAATAGGCTATGACTACGTTCCTCTAGAAATTATGAATCTTTTAAGTATAAACTCGACCACCTTTGGCTCTAGCACTAGGACTCTCCCTCTTGGCACAAACTTTGAGGTCACAATGTATCTTCTATGCACACTATCATTCTGTATCACATCGATTTGCGTTCCCACTATACCTTGGATCGAACTATGTACTAGGATTATAAAGGATGGGGTCAGCCAAAACATGGCCCAACCCTCGTGAACGACGTGGCTACAACTCAAATAGCTTCATTCTCGTATGCCCTAACACACTGCACCCATGGCACAGTGCTTAAAGAATTGGCTTGGTTTTGGGGAGGTCATAGGGTCAAATTTTGTGGACCCCTCCCCTATATACATATTTTTAACAATATATATGTTATACTTGGAATTCAGTGGAACAATATAGTGCGTTGGCCTACCCCTTGGGGCCAATTTTTTTTATTCCTAGGCATCCTTGTGCTTCTCAAAGGTGCCATGTGGAGCCTTCTCCTTGTCCCGCGTGTTCCCTATCACCGCCAAGTCACTGTATGGGTGCCACTTGCCTACCTAATCACCATACAGTCACCACATCACCTTACACTTGGCTACCACGTGTCACCACCTTATTGGGCCACATGCTATATGACCATGCCATGCCAACTCTTATTGTACCTACCACATCATGCTACATCAACCTTACTATACCTACCACATCATCATACGAATACCACGTGGCACTTCCGATGTTGGAACCCTTGGTTTTTGTGTAACCTCACCTTGTTGGTTGAAGGGTATCGACCATTAGAAGGAGCTGACCACCGAGGGAGACGACTATTGAAGGGTGCCGACCACAGACTTAAATATGGATTAACTATGTCCACTTTGGGTCCTTAGACCCACAATTTATGGATAGTTATTGTTAGTTGTAACTAAATTGGTCCCACTATTGTTGGGTTGGGATTCTACCCGAATCTATTTATATATGATCTTATGATCATTCCATCATCACATTTTTGGGATTATTGCTCTTGTTGAGCTTGGCTCATTATGCTTAAGTGAAAAGGTGCCTTTAGACACCACCACTCTTTGTTGGACATATTTCTCTTCTACTGATCTATCACCGATCCCAACATGGCATCAGAGCTCGATGGTGTTCATGATCTAGTTTCACAGAGAATAAGAAAATTTTCATATGTGGTCCGATGAGTTGCATTTATTGGGAAAGGAGGATGGTGAATCGTTGAATTTGACCATCATACCCTAACTTTGGCGTGATTTGAATTATCTGGGTAGTTCAGGTTCGCTGCATTGCTTATTAATCAAGTAAGCCAACTTATATGGGCATGAAGATGCAACCGTCAGGTGGATGGTGAATAGTGGTGTGCCCTAGATGATGAGTTCCAGAAATTTCATAAGTGTTATTTCTTCTAGACTTGTGATGCCCTAGATTGATTTTTGGCAAAGAATTGTTATTTGATTGAGTGCTCGACTTGTGAATCATACCAACGTTTTTTTATCATTTTGTATTGGTCAATGTAGTATCGACCGACATTAGTTTGTTAGACTGGAGGCCTTTGGAGCCATCAACCAGATGATTTGATTGGATATCGATCGACTAGATGGTCAACTTGCATCTCAAAGATCTCAACTTAATGAACTTGTAAAGGCCATTAACTGGGCATCATTTAGCATATGCTCGACTTGGTATAATTCGACTAGTGAAAATTGAGATAGTTGTGCCTTGACTGTGGATTGAAATCCTATTGAATATGGGTGCCTTTGATGAATATGAAGCATTGATTTTGCAAAAAATGCAAGTTGTTCATGAAAAGAGAGCTATTGCTCTACAATATCCCATAACTGGCTTCGTCAAGAAGTAGAATACTTGCAAAATGTCGTTGTATAGTTACATATTGAGAATCAACGACTGAAAAATCAATTGGAGACATCCCATACCCAATTGGAAGATGAGGCTACCCTCTTGCAAACTCACATTTTGCAGCAGTTTGATGAGAAATATTGAATGATTTATGTGCTGGAAAGTGCCATGGATATCATTTTCCAAAATCTAGCAGATGGATTTGAAGATAAGTTTGAATTAGTCAATGACTTGGAAGAAGAGGTGAAAGTCCTATCTCGTGAAGATACTGATGGAATGAAGAAAAAAAATTGGTAGACTAGAAGTAGAGAATGTCCAGTTGACTAATGAGGCTGCTCATTTACAGGCCTATGTTGATGAGCTTCGTGAAGAAGCTATCCATATTCAAGAAGACAATACTCAATTGTTTCATGCATATCAAACCTTAAAAGAAGATTATGATGCCATGTTGTTGTAGCTGGCCAAAAGGGATGAGGATATCAAGGGATTGCAGGATTGCAAGCTTAGTCTTGAACAAGAGGTTTGTAAAATTTAGAATGTTGAGCAGAAAAATATTGAGCAACAAGATGATGAGAAGAAGACCTTCTAGGTACCAACTGTTGAGCAGAAGACTATCATTATTGAGCTGATAGGCTCACCCATTACTTCTTCCACCTTTGATGCATGTGTTTGTAGCCCAGTTATTTGTGGACTAATTGATTGTAAGAAAGATGTGAATGATGTTGTTGTTTTCTCACATGATATGTTTGATACTAATGATGTTGTTTCTCCTAGATTTGAAAATCATACTACAGGTATTGGGTCCCAACGGCTGAGAAAAATGGGATATAATGAATGAGAACTTGGGAAGAATGGACGGGGTATTTTTTTTCCTATTACCCCTAAATTGATGCCACCAAGAGAAGGTATTGGATATGATGGTGATACACCTAGTTTTGTTGACACTAGGACCACTAGTAGAAAAGGTGTGATTTATGACTAAAAACACTACTAGAATTTGCATATAAATGACTAAATTTAGTCATGTGACTAATAGTAATTTATTTCTAGACACTTATAACGCGACTAAATACGTGACTAAAAAATTTTAGTCATTTATTAGTTGTTTTGAATGATCGATTTGGTCATATATTTAGTTTTTATTTTAGTCATTGATTATTGTTAACTAGTCATTTATTTAGTCATTGATTGTTGTTAACTAGTCATTTGTTTAGTCATTGATTGTTGTTAACTAATCATTTATTTAGTCATTAATTACGATTAACTGGTCATTTCGTTATTCATTAACAGTAGTTAACTAGTCATTTATTTAGTCATTGATTCTTTTTAATTGGTCATGTATTTAGTCATTGAGTGTTGTTAACTGGTCATTTAATTAGTCATTGATTTCTGTAGATAGGGCACGGAGGAATCGAACCACAAACCTCTTTCCTATAAGGAAAGTGCTCTTCCATTAAGCTAGCACCCTTAAATAGAATATATTATATAATTATACATCAATGATGTAAGACATTAACATGATGACTTTTCCAAATATTACAATGGAAAACAAAAGAAGGCATACCTTAGAAGACAATAGAGGCAAGTCTCCATACACTATTTAAGCTTATAATTGTTCAAGAGATATAATTTGGTGCCATTATGCACTAGAACCATGGGATGCCATGGATTCATGGATTAGGATGGTTTTGTTAGGATAATAGTGTTTGAAACATGTATTTTTTTTAAGGTGAAGTCATCCTTTTGTACTTGCATCGATGCATGTAAACTTATATAACTTTCAAAGACAAAAAATAGTAGGTGTGTAGCCTTGTACCAACTGATTTCATGATCTTTAGTGTTCAACACATAAAACTTGGACCACTAAAACAAGTAACATTCTAAAAATTAATAATGAATTTTGTGGAATGCTAAGCACTTGACATGGTAGAGGAGTTGTAAAATCCAAATGCAGCTTTTGGTATATGTGTTAAATTTTAAGTGCAACAACAATAAGGATCACTTAAATATAAACAAGCACAGCATATACAATAGTACACAACAAATTTATCCTGGAAAAACCCTCTCAGGGAAGAAAAACCCATCAAACATATTCTATATAGATTCATGAAAATGTACAATAGTATCCCTAGTGCAAAGAACCAAAAAACAAGAAGACTCCAAAAGCAGTTGCTCTTTATGACTCTATCTCTCTACCCATACGAGTTCAATGAGTGAGTGAGGTGACCAAATGAGGAGTTCTACCTCCTCATTTATATTAATCAAATGACTTGACCTTTTTACCAAGTGGGGCCGATTTGACTCTCCTAATTGGGCCGGCCTTTCCAATTTACAATAAAATATTATTTTCTAGATCTTTCTAGGCCAACCTAATAGTTGGGGTTTACATTGACTCTTTCAATAACTTTTACATGATCAATTACATCAATAATAATCCCCATAGGGTGTACAATACAAATAATACAAATGACACAAATAATACAAATAAGAATATCTTAGGAATTTACATTCTTCAACACTCCCTCTTAACAAGGAAGGTATTCTTCATTCATCGCCACCATCATCTTCCAGTTTTTACAGTACTTGTACACAGACTATTGACATCTGACATCTCCTGAATCTATATATCATAAGAAGTTTCACAGATCCATCCCTTTTTCATGTTGGATGTGCCTTGCAATGCCAGCCCTTTTTCATGCTAGATACAACTCTCCATAGAGCCAACCCTTTTTCATTTTGGATGTGCCTTGCAGTGCCAGGCCTTTTTCATGATGAATGCAACTCTCCACAGAGGCAGCCCTATTTCATGTTTTATGTGGCCTAGACCTGGTCTAGGTATTTCTCCACAAATCCAACCCTCTTTCATGTTGGATGCGGCCTAGACCTAGTCTAGGGATTTCTCCACACAGCCATCCATCTTTCATGATGGATGCGGCCTAGACCCAATCTAGGGATTTTTTCGCAGATCCATCCCTCTTTCATGCTGGATGTGTCCTAGACCTAGTTTAGGGGTTTCTCCACGCATTCATCCCTCTTTCATGATGGATGTGTCCTAGATCCAATCTAGGGCGTTCTCCACAAATCTATCCCTCTTTCATGTTGGATGTGTCCTAGACCTAGTCTATGGATTTCTCGTTGGGATATCCCCTTGGTGATCAACCAGTCACATTGGAATCCAACCCTTGGAGATACAACCAACCACAATAGAGTCCACAAGTCAACATGCACTTACTCAATCCAGTCCATCGAAGAGCCTACTGCAACATTTCACCCAGTACGTAGGGGAACCTACACTAGGATCTCTCCTGGTGATAACACCCCTAGAGATATGACCAATAACCACTACAGAGCCAGTCTTATTTCATACTAGATGTAGATATCCTGCAGAGATGGTCCTTTTACATACCATATGCAACTTTCCTCTTCCATGAACCAAGCAATCCATATGGTGGGTCCATCCTAGCAGTGTCCATTACGTTGCACACTGCAACCACCTATGTTACCTCACCGCTCGTCCATATCCTCTCGTATCCTAGGAGAATCAATTACGTCACATAACCCGTGACTACCTCCTACCTCATTCGATCTCATCCCTCCCTCTTTATCTGGACCACTCCAAGCTTGTCCTTGAAGTACTCAAGATTCACTCTCACTGCTCTCTTATGCACCATATCCCGAATATAGTTATACCCGATCTCGATGTGCTTCGACTTGTCATGGAACATTGGGTCTCCGACAACTTCACACAACTCTGGTTGTCACAAAATAAAAAATTCACCTCTAACTCGAGATCAAATAATACTGATAGAAACTTTCGAAGCCACACTGCCTCGTAGCTTGCCGAACAAGCTCCCATATACTCGGCTTTAGTTGTACTGAGTGCCACACTTGTTTGCTTCCTACTGAACCATGATATCATACCCGATCCCAAACTGAAGCAACAACTTGGCGTGCTCTTTCTATCCATGACACTCCTATCCCAATCCACATCCACATAACCCTGTAGGTTAATCTTCTAATCCGATGCATACCTGAGGCCATAATCAACCATACACTTCAGGTACCTTAGCACATGCTTTGTCGCAACCAGGTGAACATGTCATCAGTTCTACCATATACTGACTTGGGGCATTCACCGTAAAGCATAAGTCTGGTATCGTGTTCATCAAATACATCAACAAACCAATCACCTACCGATACACTATGGCATCCACTAGTTCTGAAGAAGTATCACTCAACAAATTCATATTCGATGCCTTAGGTGTGGTCGTGGCCTTACAATCCATCATCCTAAATCTCTTTAGGAAATATATCACATACTTTCCTTGACTCAGGAAAATTTCCTCTAGATTCTGCCACACCTCAAGACCTAAGAAATAATGCATCATATCTAGGTCTTTCATCTCAAATTCTATGGAAAGATTCCTCTCTGTTTCTTCAATGAGATTCTCTTCACGTGTCAGAAACAAGTCATCTAAATATCACAGTAGAATCACAAGATTTCCTTCCTCAAACTTGTACTAAAGGTTGGAATCCGCTTCACTTTTGGTAAATCCCAAGCTTGTCAAAAACTTGTCTATCTCGCCTTACCATGTCTTGGGTGCCTATTTAAATCCATACAAGGCCTTCTTTAACTTGCACACATGAGTTTGTATGTCATGTGTCTCAAATCCTAGTGATTTCTCTACATACACATCCTCCTCTACTATGCCATTTAGGAAGGCAGTCTTCACATCCATATGATGTACCTTCCACTTCATCACTTTGACTATAACAAGTATAGATCTGATCAAAGTGTACCTTGCCACATGATCAAATGTCTCCTCGTAATATATGCCTTCTTTCTGGGAGAAACCTTAAGCCACAAACCTTTCCTTGTACTTCTTGACACTTCCATATTCCGCATGATTGATCTTGTAGATCAATTCGGAATACACTACTGACTTCCCTTCAGGTCTCAAAACTGTTGATGTATATGTAACTTCGGAATGTATTTCACATATATGTATATTGTATTCCTATAGAGATGTTATTATTCCTCTATACGAAATTGGTTGTATTCCTATAGAGATGTTATTATTCCTCTATACGGAAGTGTCGTCATTTATATTGTAAGTGTCGTAACTTATACTTGATGGGTTATTAGACCACCTTGTTGGGATCAGCCCTGTATAAGTCATGTGGGTCAAAGGGTTATTAGACCACCCTAGTGGGGGTCATCCCAATCAACATTATGTTAAGTGGTTAAGTTGAGGCCGGCCTAGTTGAGTAAAGGTCAAGTCAAGTTAGTGTATAAATAGAGAGTGTGTCTCTCTCATTTTACACATTCTATTCTCTCACTCACACTGTGGAGAGTGGCGCACTTGTGGAGGAGGAGGCTCTGCTGCTAGGAGAAGACTATCTCTTATATTCTGGTTGTATCATTGCTCTATCTATCTCTGAGGAAGTTATTGGGGTTTTTCACCGTTATGGTTTTCCCCAAGTAAACTCGGTGTCTCTTCTGTGCTTGCATTATTGTGTCCATGAATGATATGCTGTAGATTTGCTGTACATGTTGTTCTCTCATTTAAGATCCTAGATCAGATTGAAGTAAATTCTGAAAATTTAACAAAAACCACCTCCCAAACATCATCCTTCATGATCGACTGATACTCCTCAATCATAGCATCCTTCTAGAATTTATTTTCAGCAACCACTTCATAATTGGAAGGTTCAACATCAATGATGTCCGTCAATAATGCCACATGGTTGGAGTAAGTCTGAGGTCTCTTGCTTCCTTCTGGGGAACCATACCTCTACATCCTGAATAAGCTCTCGTGCCCAAGCTAGTTTTCTCTTATGTGAGTTTACTTCTTTTAGTGGATCTATCGGTATTTGCAGCTAATTCATATCATGATCCTCAAGTTCTTCTAGAACCTGCTCTTCCGTCACTGTATCTCAAACTCTAGGAGTCTCGGGTTCTTCTTTATGTACATCATCGGAGTGAATCTTTCTTCACCTGCTGAAGGAAATGTCTTCATCAAAGGTTACATATCTGCTAGTCTCAATCTTCTTGAATCCTGGTATATATATTCTGTAAGCCTTTGATGACTCACTATAACCGACAAAGATTCTCTTCTTTCCTGAAGGCTCCAACATGGTCCTCTTCTCTTTCGGAATGTGTATGTATATAGGGAATCCAAATATTTTGAGATGGATGACTTCTGGATTCTCTCTTGTAAACATCTCTTATGGTGTCTTGTTCTCAAGAACTCTATGGGGAGTCATGTTTTGAGCATATACTGTTGTTCTTGCAGCTTCCAACCATAAGTGCATTGGAAGGTCCTGATCATGGATCATGGCCTTAAATGCTTACATAAATGTTCTATTACTTCTTTCCACAATCCCATTCTGTTGTGGATTATAGGGAGTGCTCATCTCTGTGATAATCTGCAAGGATCTAGAAACTGTAACAAACTCACAATCTTGCTCTCAAGATTATTTGCAAAGAAGAAGAAGCATGCATTCAATAATCACTCATAAACACAGAATAATGGACAATGTCAATATCATACAATGAATAATGAATGTAGATAATGTGTTACAATGATCAATGATGAGACATCATATAGGATTCCAATCAGCCAAGTAGGGCATTCAAATTCTGAGCTCAGAGTCTAGCATGAATAACTATGGAGACATCATCCAGTCGGCAGTATCAGTTATAAATGGTAAGAGTCATTCAAGTGTGACCAACTGAGTCTAACAGAACTATCAAGCCATAAATTAGGGAATGGAGACTCCAAGGGGGGCGCATGAGGCTGTCAAATAGTCAAGTGGAACTCCATAACTAGCTAACTAGGAGCTACAAGTAGTCAGAATGAGCAATCAATGGAAGAACTACTCAATCAATGCACTAACTAATTGATAACTCCTGGTAGGTGAGATAAGGCACTCTAACTGACAGTGTTAGGTGGGAAGGGCGCACTTGCTAAGAAGATAAGTCAAAGAGGGCGCATTAGGTAGGTAGGAGGCCAAATGAGAGCTAAAGACAGGCTCTAGAGAGCTAGAAGCAAGCTCTAGGTGCTGGGTAGACAACCATGATGATGACTGGATGCATGTAGTTGCATGCAAATGAATGTAGCATGCAAAATAAAAAAATGATGGTGTGAATATTCCAACACCTCCCCCGCAAGCTATACTATGAGATAATAACCAAAAAACAAAATAGGGCCCTCGTGACTGAGACCAAAGGTCACCCCGTACAATCAATCTAAAATAAACTAAGTGAGGAAAGAGGGAAAACCCAGTGGGAAGAAAGCCCTCCCTCAAAAATAGACTGAAGGATACTAAAGTAGCATGACATTACTAACCCCTGAAGGAGGCAAGTGTCCTTATTTTCAAAAGAATGGTTGATCAATATGAAAAGGATCAGTAATGTGAGAAGGATGAAACCTTCCATCCTGAAAACCTGATGTGGTTCTCCGTCGATCAACTGGATCACAAATGAGAGTAGTGGCTACCCATCTCGGAAGAGGAGGAAAATCAATTGAGAGAACATAAGGAATTGAATCTCCCATATCCTCATTAGAATTTGCTATATCTTCAGGTTCTTATGGATCTGGATCCAACATTTTCTCTTTATCATATTCATTGTCATACTTTGAATCTGATCTGTCATGTGATGATGGTTTGATCTCTTGGAGCTTGTCAACACTCCTAAGCTCTGAATCTGAAATATCATGTGGAGATGTATCCATAACTAGCTCATCATCACATCTAGGATATGAATCTGAACTCTCATGAGGAGAAGCAAGTAGAACTAGCCCATCATTGTTGGTCACCCTATATGTTAGTTAATTGAAGCTAACACACAAGATGGTCAATATAAATTGTCAAACCTAGGGAGGTCTTTTATTTCAATGGCAATGAGCATAGTCTGTGCATAAACATGTTAAGCAGTTGATTAACTAATGAAGATAACAATCCTAACAATCTATTCAGCCAACCTCATCCCATAAAAGAACTAATCTAACTCACACACCTATGAATTCAATTGTAGCTATCTTCCTACAGAGATCAACCAAGCATTTATGAATTTCAGAATAGAAATAAACTAGATTACTTTTGCAAGAAGTTAAATCCTATAATTATCAAACTACGATACTCAATCTTTACCAAAATGATCCATCTAGTAGCTACTGTTACTCAATCACAATCTGCCTATTCTAATAAACCAATTGAAGATACAACAACAACCATAATATAAACGTGAGCTTGAATCCTAACTGATAATTGTTGGAAATCCTAGAAAGCATAAACAACTAGAAGATATTGGGATTGAGCTTGGCTGTTACAGCTGATTCGAACACACATGCATTAAGCTAAATTAACCTACACAGTTGATTGTCACACCACTATGTTACAGCTATTCAAGATGTAATCATACTATCAGAAGGAAAGCTGACATCTGTTGCAGCTAACAGTAACATCTACAATAATTACACACCACACACAGAAAGAAAGCTAAATTAATCATACCTACTTAAACTGACTATCTTTGTGAGAAGGCGGGCCCTGGCCTTCTAACAGAGACGCCGAGGATCACAACAATTTAAGACATAGAAATGAAGAACTTTGCTCTCATATTAATGATGGAAATTGACAGTCTCAGTGCTCTGTTACAACTTACACAAAATGGTAATTGTCCAACCCTAGGCTACGAGAGTCTTCGCATATTTATAAATTGAAAGTACAAATCCCGATCCACTAAACGCGTGCAGCAATGAAGATCTATGATCTTCATGTTGCAGAGTTACAGCTAACTGTTACAGCTATATTAAAAAAGGTTGTCACTCCAGTAATCAATGGATCAACGGATTTGGCAAGCTGGAATGCGATCTATCTGTGGCAGCTGGATTATGTTTCAGCGGAGGCCTGTTACAAATTCTCGTGGAGGAATGCGCTGTCCCTTGGAGTTATGAGGAATCGGTCTTTGATAAGTAGCAGCTGGCGCCACTTGGCCGATACACCTGCGCTTTAGATATTGACTAAATGAAGTCACACAGATTAGCATCAATCAAAGACTAGGATCCAGAATCTTGACAATCTTAGGCATAAAATAAATAAAGCAATAACGAATTATACTTGTCAATATTATTGGTTGTTTTGGAGAAAAAGCATAGGTATAGCTTATGAAAATAACATGTAATTATAAAAAATGATGTAATAAAGATGGCCAAAAGGGGGCATTTCCTGAACCCAACATCTCCCCCCAACTATCCGATTGCATGTCCTCATGCAACTACCTCCCCTAGTCTGAATCTGAGTCCGAGTTGAATCTGTGAATATTTGTAAGATTGTAGGCAAGTTCTGGTGTCTCCCCTCGAGGCACAAACCCATAGCAGGCTATCCATTTCTCCCAACACAAATTTTATTCTTCTTCAGTCAAAGCATAGTTGTTTCTATAAGGACTCACAGGAAACCATATAAGAGGAAATCTGAACCTTAATCCTATCCACCAAGACCCACTTTTTTCCATGCACTGCACATATCTAGGAACCCTTGTCAAATCTTGCCTGAAATTCTCAAAGAAGTATGGGTCCATTTCCTTTAAAGATGAAGAAGAATACAACCATCTGTATTCACTACCTTCCAGAGCAGTCTGCTACATATTAAGAATCATTGGGACACATGTGGTGAGGATTTTATCTCAT
Organism: Larix kaempferi; assembly: GCA_027924585.1. Lineage (NCBI taxonomy): Eukaryota > Viridiplantae > Streptophyta > Pinopsida > Pinales > Pinaceae > Larix > Larix kaempferi. Next base: position 5,767,168 of record BSBM01000278.1, on the reverse strand, counting down.
CAAATTTCCAAGTATTGGGCAATTGAAGGAGCCCTGAGAGATTGAGCATGATTTTCTATGAGTGCTTTTGGATCCTAAGGTTCCCCTCTAATCCAGAGAGTAGAGTTCTCCTTGTTCCTAAGGATGGTTTGGAAAGCATATCGCCATCTTACATGGTTAATGACAAAAGAGGCAAATGCCCTCAGCTGAACATCCCCTAGACAAGGCAATGGATTAGATGGAGAGTTAATATAACAAGCCCTGTCATGTAAATACAATTCGCATAACAAATGCTGATCCTCAAAATCACTTTTCAAAAACGTTTCCAAAAACTAAGTAGCTATTTCCAAATCAAATGATCTCCCTTCTTTTAGAGTCCTCAATTGAAATAAAGTTTTCTAGTCATGGAGAAAGATAGGGTAAGAAGGGGATGGAACCCTGCAACTCAATAATTATAGGGAAATAGTATACATTTTGTCTTTTTCTTGTTGCAGGGAATTAAGTTTCCTCAAACCTTCCAATTTTTCTTGAAGTTTCTCCCACCAGAGTTTCTGGAAGAATAACTCCCCAGTCCACTTTTCTCTCAGCCCCTTACTGACATTTCTATGTTCTTGGAGAGAGATCATACCTATCCTGAACTGATCAATCCACTTGTGCCATTTATGCAACTCGAGATTTAACCAGAGAATCCTCTTCTCTAGTCGTTGAAATCTTCTTCTCTAGTCGTTGAAATCTTCTGTCTTCTACCTCCTTCTCATCATCAGAGTCCAGATAAATGAATTCCTCATTTTGCTTTGGCATTGTAACAATTTCATCCTATATTGGAGTTGCAGTGGTATGTGCCTGTAATGAAGTCTCAGCCATGGATTTTGGGGATGCTGATTCTTGTGTAACAACATCCTTCTTCTCCATTTCAACCTCAGCCATCTCAGTTTGTGTTGCAACTTCAGCAAATGATTTTGAAAACACTGGTTCTTGTGTAACAGTGTTTTCTTCTTGGTCCTTGATATCAAATGTTGTTGTCTGAGTTGTAACCTCACTAAATATTTTCAAGGGTACTGGTTCTTGTGTAACAATCCCATGTTCTTCAATTTCTTTGAACTGTTAAGATTTTTTATGGGTTATATCAAGTCTCTCTGACTGATGAGACTGGTCCTGAAGAAGCTCGGTATCCCCTGATGGCTGGGACTGTACTGTTTCATAACTTAAATTCGAATCAGGGATCTCTTCAATTCTTGGCTCATTTTCCCCCATCAATTCGATTTCTGTCATTCCTTCTTCCACCTCCTCTATCTGTACATGCCTTTGTGATACAAATCCCAACACAACAACTCTGTGTCCTGCTGCAAAAAATATATCTCCACACTTTGGACAAACAGTCTCTCCTTGCTTCTCATTTTCAAATGCAAAAGATGAATTTTCTAATAAGTTTGTAGCATTTGCTAATGTGTTCAAATTCTTCTCTGCTTGTTTTCCAACTACTCCCTTCCATCTTTCCAGCTCATTTCACAATATCTACACATCCTCCTTTAATAATTCATTTTCATGCAAGAGATTTTCGAATTGAGGTTCTTCTATGGAAGGTTCCTGCATAGCAGCAGATGACTTGGGGTTCAAAATGGGAATCTCTATATCTACCCCTGTTACAGGTGCTTTCTCTACCATAGGTGACTCACTATTTTCTCTGACTGCTCCTGCTGTCTCTACTAAGGGTGCTTCAATATTACCCCCAATTGCATCCACTGTCTCTGCTTCTTCTGTTGTCTCTGCTAAGGGTGCTTCAATATTACCCCCAATTGCATCCACTGTCTCTGCTTCTGCTGCTGTCTCTGCTTCTGCTGCTGTCTTTGCTACCTCTATTTCTATTTCAGCTGCTTCTGTTGCTATTTCTATTAAAACTGCTTTTGCTGCTGCTGCTGTCACAGTTGCTTCTACTGCTATTGTTGTCACAGCTGCTTCTACTGCTACAGCCGATCGAGTCCTTCTTTTCCTCACCATTCCCACTGGGTGTTCCTCAATGCTTACTGCTACTAGTGCTTTGACAGCTATGCTTTTTATTTTCTTTGCTGCAGTGTATGTCTGACCCTTGTTCCCTGATCCTACTCTTCGTTTCTTTGACACAGGAGTCTTTTCCTCGGTCTTTTCTTCTTCAATAATGGTCCCCCTTATCTCCGGAGAGGACACAACCTCCAAAATTTCCACAGTCCCTTCTCCTACTATTCCTGTCTGATATCCTTCCTCTTGAATTCCTGCTTCTGCAATTGCAGCTTCTATTGTTGCAGCTTCAATAGCTACTCTAGTTTCAGCTTCTTTCATTTGAGTATCTGCTTCTGCATTTACAGCTTCTGATTTTTCTGCCTCCTGCGTCGTGGTTTCCATCACAATTTCCTCAGCAAAAGGTTTTTCTGCTGATGTTGCTTCTCCCTTATTTACTTCCTCTTCATCACTAGTCTGGTTCCCTAATGCTCCAGCCTCCCCCCCAACTGGATTTGAGGAACGCCGGTCCTCATTATCCTCACCAACATCCTCCATTTCTAACACAGGTTCTATGATTGGCCCATCTCCAGCCAGAAATTGTTCCCAGGTTAAATTACGATTTGCAATTTCTCTCAAGACTAGTAATTTGATTAGGCCGTGATTAGTAAGAGAGGAAACTAAGTGTTGGGCATTTTTGCATAACCAGCCATGGTTTGTAGGGATTTAAGCAGATAAAATGTTATATTTACCAAATTGCCATGGCGTAAATGAGACAATAAGGGAAGTTTAGAGAATGAAACGATTTGGTACCTCCTTCACAAGAGATGTATCGTTTCACAAAAATTGCCACTTGATTCCAGGGTGGTGGTAAAGATGCCAGTTCCAACCCACGGTGCTTTGGACTAACATGCTCTCCAACTGCCAAGAATTCTCTCACAGCATTTGCATTACGTTCCTTCTGTCCAAATGACTTCTTCCCAACCTGGGGTAATCCAGTAAGCTCTGCGATGATTTCTTCTGTGACATCCACACGCAATCCCCTGACCTTAGAGTGAGTGTCAACCAGGTTAAGGGAAAATTGCAATGCAGTTTCTATATGGAAACCGTTCAACCGTTCAAAGTATTCCATCCAACCTGTTGCTGTGAAAATGTTAAGGACTTCTACATTGGCACGTATAGCTTCTGTATTTACTGGTTCATGCCAAACTGCGTTTCCCATCGTAACCTCTCCTCACAATTCCAAATGAATGCAACAGTTACCAGTATGGACGTGGGAGTTGAAGCACACGAACATGCAAGAGATAGTTGGAGTTCGAAAGTAGGGTATTTTAGGAAAGTCGGCATAGGTATGAAATCCAAGTAAGATGAGACAGTTATGGAAAATTGGCATAATTGGAGTATTCCGGTATAAATCGGGTAAGGTGTCAGGAAATAAATACAAACGTGGTTCTGACATATTCTCCGGTGGTTAAATGGTATGGTTCGCTAATTGAGGGATGAGACAGTGCATAATCGTTATTACCGTATTGAATTTTCTGCCAAATCATGTCAAAGTTCCAAATTCGTACCTTTGAGTTATGCATTCAACCATGAATTAATCATCGTTGTCTGCTTCCGTCATTTCCTCCATTAAAATGAGCATAAATGCACATGTGCTGAAGTGATGTGGCCACCACCACCTAAGCTGACAGATACCCAAGACACCCGAAGTTCCTTCGTGGAAAACTGTGGTTGGACCTTGTGGAACAAGCAACTTAAACCGATGCCCAATTGAATCATTATTGGAATCATTATTCGGAGAGCAGGCAAACTGGCTGAGTCACAGCTGCTAAATTTAGCGGAATAGGCAAGAATGGGGGAATCGTAACTGTTGAAAAAGGGCAAAAATGAAGTGGAAATAATGGAGTCGCAGCTGCTGGATTTGGCAAAATGGTCAAGAATAGCGGAGTCGCAGTTGCTCGCAAAGGGCAAAAATGAGCAAAGTAAGGAGTCGCAGCTGCTGGATTTGGCGGAATTGTCAAGAATAGCGGAGTTGCAGCTGCTGGCAAAGGGAAAAAATGATCAAAGTGAGGAGTCGCAGCTGCTAAAATAGTAAGAAGGAGCAAGGTAGGGAGTCGTAGCTACGCAATAATGAAGTAACAGGAAAATTTTCAGCTGACTGCTGAAAGGTAACAAGTCATCCATCTTCTTAAAAAGAGTTGTATTAAGTTAGGAACAATGTAAGGTGCCTGTAGTTGTCTGGCCCAGTTACGACCGTTGTTCCTCCAATTCATCCCTGCATAGAATTCTTCAAACAAACCTGATCAAATGAAAAATGCAAAATAGATAAAATACAGAATGAAAAAGAAAATGAATTATTTATGTACAAATCATGTGGATATTGTAGTTCTTAAAAATTGTTAGGGGTTGAGAAAAATCCCTGTCCCGACATTAGCTGATAGTCTGGATCACCTACAACATGTGAAACGAAAGCTTCCCTTGAGCTTGGCTTCTGATATAGTCGCAGTCGATGACCAATTGTGAATAATGGTGTTTTGTTTTCATCAATGGTGATCAACCGAACTGTTCCATTATCAAATACACGATCTATCTGAGAGGGGCCCAACCAACGGGTACGCAATTTGCCTTTAAAGTCCTTCTTAAACCATGAATCATACAGCAGAGCGCAATCCCCATCTTGGAAGATTTTCTTCTTTATAAATCGATCATGCCACTTAGAGCGTTGTCATTGGATTAAGGCTGTATGATGTCCTGCAGCTGTACACTTCTAATCCAATTCATTGAGTTGATTTAGTTGGTCCTTCTGTGCCTCTAATAAATCCAAGTTTGCTTCCACAGCTGTTTTCAAGGTTCTGATTTCAAATTCAATTGGAAAAACAACATTCTTACCATATACTAACTCATATGGGGAAAAACCAGTGGTGTTACACCACGCAGTACGATAGGCCCATAGTGCCTCTGGAAGCCTTTCAGCCCAATATTTACGATGGCTCTTCACTGTTTTTGTCAGAATAGCCTCGATAACCTTGTTTGTACTCTCCACTTGGCCATTGGCCTATGGATGATATGGCGAGGTTATTCTATGTTGAATATGGAATTTCTGTAACAATGCTTCCAGCTTGTGAGACACAAACTGTGGTCCACCGTCTGTAATTATTTTCTTAGGTACTTCGAACCGAGTAAAAATTTCTTCATACAGGAAATCAATCACAACCTGATCACTGGCCTTAACCAAGGCTACTGCTTCTACCCATTTGGTCATGTAATATGTGCAAACCAAGATGTGAACTTTCTATTTTGAGGGAGGGTTGATAGGCCCTACAAAATCTAGAGCCCACTTATCAAATGGTTCAACCACCAGCTGTGGCTGCAAAGGCATTTCATCTTATCTGTTGGGTTGGCCCATCCTTTAGCAGCTATCACATGCCTAAACATACTTCTTTGCATCCCTGAACAATGTAGTCCAGAAATAGCCCATTCTCAAAATTTTATGACCTATCCTTTTATCAACTAAATGCCCCCCACAAGGCTCATCATGGAAAGCTTTAAGAATATTAAAGATCTCATCTTCTCTAACACATCTCCTGATCTCTAAATCGAGCCCTGTGTAGAAAAGATGACCATCAATCAAGCAGTACGTAGCACTTTGTTGTATGATATTCTTTCTTTCTCTTTTCGATAGATGTGTTGGGAGCTTACCTGCAGCCAAAAATTTAGCAATATCTGCATACCATGGGGAATGAGCTGATACTACAAACAAATGTTCATCAGGGAAGGAATCTTCGACTGGTAAATTGTCATTACTGTTAGTAAGTCGAGATAAAAAATCTGCAACAACATTTTCCTTCCCTGGTCTATCAATAATTGTGATATCAAATTCCTGTAACAATAACATACATCTAGTAACTCTAGCATTCGTGATTGGTTTATTCATTAAATACTTGATAGCAGAATGATCAGTGTGCACAAAAGTAGAATATCTAGTAATATAATGTCTAAATTTGTTGATGGCATAAACAATGGCAAGGAATTCCTTTTCTATGACAGTATAGTTCAGTTCAGTAGGAGATAAGTTCTTGCTAATGTAATAAATTGCATAAGGAGCATTATCTTCCTGCTATCCCAAAACTGCTCCAATGGTAGTGTCTGAAGCATCTGAAGAAATGTGAAAAGGCAGAGTCCAATTGGTCCCTCGTAAGATGGGTGTTGTAGACATCCTTTTCTTTAGCTCAGTAAACACTTTTTGGCATGCATCATTCCAGACAAACTGTGCATCCTTCATCAACAGAGTGAACAAAGGAGAGGCTAGTTTGGAAAAGTTTTCTATGAACCTTCTGTAATAGCCAGCATGCCCCAAGAAGCTACGTACATCCTTCTATGTTCCAGGAGTTGGTATGTTTTCAATTACCTTGATTTTGGATGAATACACCTGGATATCATCAGAAGCGATGAAGTACCCCAACACTATGCCCTCACTCATCATCATGTGGCACTTTTCAATGCTTAAAGATAGCTGGCTTTGTTCATAGCGTTTCAAGACCTTTTCTAAATTTTTCAATGCTTCTTCATAACTATCACCATATGGAGTCAAGTCATCCATAAAAATTTCCATGCAATCATTCACCATTTCCGAAAAGATTCCAATCATTGTTCTCTGAAAAGTAGCTGGTGCGTTGCACAACCCAAAAGGAAGTACTCGGTATGCAAAATTTCTCCAGGGATAGGTGAAAGTGGTTTTGTCTTGATCTTCTGGAGAAATCTGGATCTGGTTGTAGCCACTAAATCCATCCAGAAAGGAAAAACACTTTTTCCCAGACAAGGTATCAAGGACCTAATCGATGAAAGGTAAGGGGAAATGGTCCTTTTGCATTGCTTTGCTCAATTCTCTGTAATCCACGCAGACCCTCCATTTCCCATTCTTTTTTGGCACAATCACAAGTGGAGAAACCCACTCACTGTCTGAAATCGGGTATATGAATCCTGCTTCCAAAATTTTATGGATTTCTTCTTTCACTACGTCCCTTAGGTTCGGGTTCATCCTTCATTGTGGTTGACATACAGGTATGGAGTCGCTCTTAATATAAATATGATGGGTGCACAGATGAGAAGGAATCCCTTTCATGTCTGTGTACTCCCATGCGAAAGCTCCCCTATGTTGTTTCAGCAGAGTGACTAGCTGTTCCAGCTCACTAGGTGCCAGATTAGGAATGATATTCAATGTTTTCCCTGGCCCAATTTCTATTGGAACACTCTTCGAATTCTTGAGTACTGGAATTGTACTGGCATCACCGATTAGAGTTTCTTCTGTAATATTTTCTTGTTATGTTGCATCTAGAGTACTGTCCAAGATCTGAGAGACATTTTTATTAATTGACGTGGGCTCACTGATGAAACTATTAATGGCGTCATCCTCTATTTCATCTTGAAACGTTAAGCTCTCCCTATTGTTAATAATGGCTGCACACCTTCTTTCTCCTCCAAATCTTCCCACAATGGAGTCTCAGCTTCTGTGCTTGGTCAAACTGGAGGGTACAGGGTTAGGCTCTTGATCTCAGTTCCATCTGAAATGGTCATAGATCCTGACCGGCAGCTAATACAAGCATCTGCTGTGGCCAACCACGGTCTTCCCAGGATCAGTGGGTGTCCCCCCAACTGGTATTTTGGCTGTAACACTAAGAAATCCGTAGGGTATTCCCACGAGTCAACTAAGATCATGAGGTCATCTAGGATCCCCTCAGGCTTGATCATTGATCTATCAGCAAGTTTCAAAACAGTAGGGGTCGGCCGAAGGTTAGTGAGTCCCAATTTCTTCACAATTTCTATGGTCATAACGTTAATAGCTGCACCTAAATCCACCAATACATTGGGAATTTGTGTGTTCCCTATGTGAACTGTAACAGTCAGGTTCCCAGGGTCATCGTATTTTGTCACAGGGGCCTTCCCCATTATTAAGTCTGAAAGATTTCCCAATACGTGAACAGTGGGGGGGTCCCTGGGCCTTCTTCCTGGTTTCTTGACACACAAATCTATAACCATCTTAGCATAAATGGGAACATCATGGAGGGCTTGTAACAGTGGAATTTCAACATACAAAATTTTCAATTCTCCCACGAGATCGAATCGGGGTTGTTCCACTATTTTCTGCAAGGCCAATCGTTCGGGGTATGGTGGTTCTCTCATAAAATGTGTAGGTTGTGATACTTTGTGTGTTACTCTTTGAGTCTCAGCTACTATCTCGGTAGGAGTATCAGCATCCTCAATGATAGGGCTTGTTGAATTAACCATATTCTCATAGTGCTGATGCACTCCAGTTTCAATCACTGGGGATGAAATATCCTCTGTGATAATAGGTTCCACCACCTTTCCTGATCATAATTGAATATCATTGCAGGGAATCTGGGTGATGGAATATGCAGGAATGTTGGCAGTCTCGAATTGGTGGACTGCTTTATTGTTTAGGTTCGGGTTAGGTTGTGCAGGTAGCTATGGTCGAAGTGGTGCATTCATAGGTGCGGCATTATTTTGGAATGGGATATGTGGTTGCTGATAATGTTGGTGCTGATACTGCTGAGGAGGGTACTATTGATACTGAGTCTGGTGATGGGGAAAGTTATTTCCTTGGTAAGAATTTCTCCAGTTGGAATTCCAACGAGCTTGATTGTTTGATTGTTGTGACCATGGTGTCCATGAGTTAGGATTTTGCATTGGGTTCTGAGATGGATGCCACTGATTGTTAGAATAATGTGAAGGGAATTGTGTATTCATATTATGCATATTGTTCATTCCATTCATATTATTCAGAAAAAATGATGGGTCTGGATTCATACCCTGGTTTCGAGGTTGCCATGGTTTCTTCTGTGCCATGAAGTAAGCTGGCTCCACATCCGGAATGGATTCCTGCATGACTGCTTTGACCTTAGGTAATGAAGGACATTCCTTGGTATCATGATCGAGTTCACATATCCTACATACCTCTAATTTGTCCAACGAGCATTCCTTCAGTGGGTGCTTTTTCCTACATTTAGGACAGAATACACCAAGTGTAAGATCTTCTACTACTTGCTTATGCTTTGCTCTCATGACATCTAACTCTGAGGAAATGGAGCTCATCATGTATGTTTTAAAATTCTCCAGTAAGTTGCCTATTTCTGCTCAAGTGGCCCCTCCACTAGCTGACTTCTGAGTCCTAGTGAAGACATCCTGGTCTCGGGCTTTGTCTCATTTGCTGGTTCTGGAGGATCCCCTGGAGTACCTTCGACATAATTCAACAATCTTTTCGAAAGGTTCCTTCAATATATCCCCTTTTCCCAGCAGATTCAACATATCAAGGAAGTCTTCTCTAATTCCTCTTAGTAAAATAATATTGAGCACATCCTTGCCAATCTCAACATGACCAGATCTTTGTAAATTGTACAACAATCTTTCCACAAAGTCTTCCAAACTTTCTTCATCCTTCTGAACCATTTTAAACAACTCCTCTTTTCTATCCCTAGTTCTACAATATTCTTGGTACTTAGAAAGGAAGGTGTTTTTCATTTGGTTCCAAGTAGTAATGGTCTCACGACCCAGACTCATGAACCAGTGCAAAGCATTTCCCTTCAAGGTGGATGGGAATAACTTCAGCTTCTGAGCACTAGAGGTGTAATCATAACTACGACAGAGGATATCAAACTCAAAAAGAAACTCATTAGGATCCTCAGAGGACTTACCATGAAAATTCAGGAGAACTGATGGTGAGATATTTTTCATAGGAGCTGCTCCCAGTGTCTAGAGGATAGGAAATTATAATGTAGTCATAGTATTACCAGGCTGATTATTTTCTCCTTCTTCTTCCCGGTTATTCCCATGTTCGTTCTCGCCCTCCTGTTCTCTACCAGCCATGGTTCTAGTCCAAAATTCAACAGCTTCCTTTTTGCGTTCTTCCTCCGCCTTAGCTTCTTCTTCTCTTCTCCTCTCTTCTTCTCGCCTTCTCTCTTCCTCTGCTATTTGGTGAATCTCCAACCACACTTCGTTAGTAACTCTGGTTCCGTTGATATGATAGATCTCCTCTCTATCTGGAGCACCTATAGCACTTCCCTTATTTTCAGGATGTTTACTTTCTGCAACAGGAATTGAAGGTCCCGTTGTATTCTCCACTATGGATGCTGAATGTTCAAGATTGGGAGGAACAGAATTTCCCCTGCCTGTAGAGTTCCGCGGTGGTCTAGTAGAAGAATCATCTCTAGCAATTATCTCATCAATGTATGTGTGTATTCCTTGACCTGCATTACGACCTCGACCTCTTCCACCTGCAATGTTAGTATTCAAAGGGGGTTCCCAATTTGTTTTTCGGTGGTCTAGTAGAAAAATCATCTCTAGCAATTATCTCATCAATGTATGTGTGTATTCCTTGACCTGCATTACGACCTCGACCTCTTCCACCTGCAATGTTAGTATTCAAAGGGGGTTCCCAATTTGTTTTTCTTGTATTCATGCATGCTGTAAATAATTAAACCAAAATAAAATCAAATGAAACCAACTACTAACTCTATCTATCTATTACCATCCCCGACAATGGCGCCAAAATGTTGGTCACCCTATATGTTAGTTAATTGAAGTTAACACACAAGATGGTCAATATAAATTGTCAAACCCAGGGAGGTCTTTTATTTCAATGGAAATGAGCATAGTCTGTGCATAAACATGTCAAGCAGTTGATTAACTAATGAAGATAACAATCCTACCAATCTATTCAGCCAACCTAATCCCATAAAAAAACTAATCTAATTCACACACCTAGGAATTCAATTGCAGCTATCTTCCTACAGAGATCAACCTAGCATTTATGAATTTCAGAATAGAAATAAGCTAGATTACTTTTGCAAGAAGTTAAATCCTATAATTATCAAACTATGATACTCAATCTTTACCAAAATGATACATCTAGTAGCTACTGTTACTCAATCACAATCTGCCTATTCTAATAAACCAATTGAAGATACAACAACAACCATAATCTAAACCTAAGCTTGAATCCTAACTGATAATTACTGGAAATCCTAGAAAGCATAAACAACTAGAAGATATTGGGATTGAGCTTGGTTGTTACGGCTAATTCGAACACACCTGCATTAAGCTAAATTAACCTACACAGTTGATTGTCACACCACTCTGTTACAGCTATTCAAGATGCAATCATACTATCAGAAGGAAAGCTGACCTCTGTTGCAGCTAACAGTAACATCTACAATAATTCCACACCACACAGAAAGAAAGATAAATTAATCCTACCTACTTAAACCAGCTATCTCTGTGAGAAGGCAGGCCTTGGCCTTCTAACAGAGACACCGAGAATCACAAAAATTTAAGACACAGAAATGAAGAACTTTGCTCTCATATTAATGATGGAAATAGACAGTCTCAGTGCTCTGTTACAGCTTATACAAAATGGTAATTGTCCAACCCCAGGATACGAGAGCCTTCACATATTTATACATTGAAAGTACAGATCCTGATCCACTAAACTTGTGCAACAATGAAGATCTATGATCTTCATGCTGCGGAGTTACAACTAACTGCTATAGCAGTATTAAACAAGGTTGTTACTCATAAAGGAGATGTTACTCCAGTAATCAATGGATCAACGGATTTGGCAAGCTGGAATGCGGTCTGTCTGTTGCAGCTGGATTCTGTTTCAGCATAGGCTTGTTACAGATCCTCGTGGAGGAATGCGTTGTCCCTTGGAGTTATGAGGAATCAGTCTTTGATGAGTAGCAGCTGGTGCCACTTGGCTGATACACCTGCGCTTTAGATCTTGACTAAATGAAGTCACACAGACTAGCATCAATCAAAGACTAGGATCCAAAATCTTGACAATCTTAGGCATAAAATAAATAAAGAAATAACGAATTATACCTGTCAATATTATTGGTTGTTCTGGAGAAAAGGCATAGGTATAGCTTATGAAAATAGGATGTAATCAGGGCAAAATGATGCAATAAAGATGGCCAAAAAGGGGCATTTCCTGAACCCAACAATCATCACATACAAATTCTGAATCTGAAATCTCATGAGGAGAAACATGTGAAGCCGATGTCTCATACTCCAAATCTGTGATGCACCTGCAACAATTAATTAATAAAAATATGTGAAATAGTAGAAATGATAGAACTCAGAATCACTTTTATATTGATCACAGGCCACTTCGAGGGGGCAACCTATGATGAGAAATCTCAATACAAATAACTTCACGGTGCCTTCATAGATCTCAACACACACTTATATACTAAGTGTAGGCACCAATACTATGGGTCAAAACCATTGGCCACTACAAACTATGGATCAACAATACTACGGGCGACTTACAAAGCATATGCGCCAACAACAATAACATAAACTATTGATCAACAAATACTACAGGACGACTTACAAAGCATATGCGTCCAACAACAATATACTAACAAAGTAAAGACATGGGTTCCTAACATCCCCTCCCCCTTAAAAGATATGTGGAAATTGTTGTTGAATCTGAAGGAGTGGTTCCCATGTAGCATCATCTGGTTGCATGTCGTGCCACTGAATTAAGACCTCTGTGATAGAGCGAGAGCGAAGCTGACGAGTGCGTCGATTGAGGATGGCCTCTGGATCCAAAAGGATGGATCCTTCATTATCGAGTTCGGGTAAAATCGTTTGTCCACTGATGTTGGTGCCAAGAACTTTCTTCAAACAAGAGACATGAAAGACTGGATGAATGCGGGAAGAAGGAGGAAGTTCCAATATATAAGCAACGGACCCAATCTTCTGAAGAATCCGATATGGCCCATAGAACTTTGGAGCGAGCTTATGACGTCCTTTGAGTTTCAGGGAAGACTGCTTGTACGACTGGAGATGAAGAAAAACCATATCGCCGACTTGAAAAGTGCACTCAGAACGGTGCTGATCAGCTTGTTGCTTCATGCGATTTCTTGCCATGTGAAGATTGTCCCGCAAAATGCGAAGAATCTGATCACGGTTTCAAAGGACCGTGTCAACTTCCTGAACTAGTGAACTGGTGGGGTGTATGGAAGAAGAGCTGGAGGTGCCTGACCATAGACTGCTTCATATGGGGTCATTTTAGAGGCAGTGTGGTAAGAGTTATTGTACCACCATTCAGCGAGAGGGAGCCACTTTTCCCACTGATGTTGTTGTTCAGAGGTGAAGCAACGAAGATATGTTTCCAAGCATTTATTGATAATTTCAGTTTTACCATCTATTTGTGGGTGATACCTTGAACTCATCTTCAGTTTGGTGCCAGTGTGGCGAAATAGTTCAGTCCAAAAATGACTGGTGAAAGTCGTATCACGATCCGAGACAATGGAAGAAGGGATCCCATGAAGACGAAAGATCTGGTCCCGGAAAATTTGAGCCACTGAAGAGGCTGTGTAGGGATGGCTGAGAGCACAAAAATGACTATATTTGGAGAGGCGATCAACCACAACGAGAATCACTGTCTTCCCGCCAAATTTAGGGATCCCTTCAATGAAATCCATAGAAATATTTGTCCAAATCCGTGTAGGTATGGGCAAGGGTTCAAGCAATCCTAGAAGGAGTGTTGTTTCACCCTTATTGCGTTGGCAGGTATCACATTCGGCCACCATTTGTTGAATTGTCCTTTTCATGCCCTGCCAAAAGAAGTTTCGCCGTGCCCATTCATACGTTTTGAGGAACCCAGAGTGCCCTGCCGATGGAGAAGCATGGAGTTCATAGAAGACAGCATGTTGAAGATCTGTGCTCTGGGGAAGCACCATACGACCCTTGTATCTCAGAGAAGCACCATCCCAAGAGTAATGTGGTACAGCAGAAGGGTTGTTGGTCAAGCGTTGGATGATTTGAGATAAGGAAGAGTCGTTGACATAACCCTGTTGAACAGATTGCAACCAATCTAGAACAGGCATAGAAATAGATGAAAGAGAACCTTGGGCATCAAATGTGTGAGAAAGAGCATCTGCCACAATATTGTCTTTACCCTTCTTGTAAGTGATCTCATAGCATAACCCATGAGTTTTCTAACCCATTTATGTTGTGTCGGGGAGGATACATGTTGTTCCAAGAAATATTTCAGACTCTGGTGATCAATCTTGATGCAGAAATGAATCCCTAATAGGTATGGCCGCCACTTCTGTACTGCATGCAAAATAGCCATCATTTCCTTCTCATAGGTAGAGGAAGCTAAATTCTTACCTGAAAGGTCTTTGCTGGTGAACGTAATGGGGTGTTCATCTTGAAGGAGAACAACACCAAGCCCATTGTCGCAAGCATCACTCTCAATAGTGAAGGGCTTGGAAAAATCGATCATAGCTAGAATAGGTGTAGTACACATACCTTGTTTTAGTTTGTCAAATGCACACTGAGCAGCATGTGTCCATGTAAAAGCATCCTTTTTCAATAGAGCAGTTAATGGAGTTGCAATATTCCCATAATCCTTGACAAACTTGTGGTAGTAGCCCGTCAACCCCAAAAAACCACGAAGGCTCTTGAGTGTCTGAGGATGCGGCCAATTGTTCATGGCATCGATTTTGGTAGGATCCACGCGAACCCCTTGTGCTGAGATAATGTGCCTGAGATACTCAACTTCCTTCTGTCCAAAAACACATTTAGACTGCTTGGCATGGAGATGATGGTCAGAGAAAAGTTGCATGACAAGATCCAGATGTTGGAGATGTTCATCCCATGTTTTACTGTAGATGAGGATATCATCAAAGAATACCAGAATGAATTTCCGCAAGTAGGGTCGAAATATTTTATTCATTAATGCCTGGAATGTGGAAGGAGCATTAGTGAGGCCAAAGGGCATGACCAAAAATTCATAATGGCCATCATGTGTGCGGAAAGCTATTTTAGGGATATCATCCTCATGAACCCGAATTTGATGATACCCAGAACAAAGATCCAACTTGGAGAAAAAGTGAGCCCCATGAAGCTCATCAAGAAGCTCATCAACAACAGGAATTGGAAACTTATCCTTGATGGTGAGGTGATTAAGTGCTCGGAATTCAATGCAGAGGCACCATGACCCATCTTTTTTGCGGACAAGAATAACTGGAGAAGAAAAGGAACTAGTGCTTGGGCGAATAATACCTTGCTTTAATAAGTCCCGAATGAGCATTTCAATCTCCGTTTTTTGGTGAAATGGGTAGGGATAGGGCCTGATGTTGGGAGGAACGCTGCCAGGAAGGAGATGAATACGATGGTCTTCTGGCCTGGAAGGTGGCAATCCCACTGGTTTAGCAAAAACACCTGTATATCTATCCAGAATTTGTTGTAGATCCAAAGGAGTAGTGGAGACCGCTGAAGGTTGCATCTGAATGGAATGGAGCTGAGCGATGACACCATGTGAATTCTTCTTGAGGATTTTTTCCATGCAATGTGAACTGATGATGCTGAGAGAACCTGGTTGTAATCCTATCAAGGTGTGTTTTTGGCCATCGACGGAAAACTGCATCCAAAGTTCAGCAAAATCCCATAAGATAGGGCCAAGTGTGTGTAGCCATTGAGCGCCCAAAACAACATCACATCCGCCTAAGGTCAAGGAAAACATGTTAGAGCGCAAGGTATAATCTCCCATAGAGATACGCACATTTCGACACTTCCCTTTGCAAGGTAAAGTGCCCCCATTGGCAACCATGACTTCAAAGTTGGAGCAAGGATGGATAAAACAATCAGCTTGTTTGGTGATCCGAGGGTCAATGAAATTATGAGTGCTACCAGAATCAATAAGTATTGTAAGAGGAAGCTTCTTGAAGTAACCCCTGACCTACATTGTTTGGGGGGTGGTGATTCCAGCTAAAGCATGGAGAGATATCTCTGGCTGGTCATCCTGAGACGAAGGGTCAATAGGCAGTTCCTAAATGTCGACCAGAGCATCCAGTGTTTCTGGATCTTCGTCACCAATTTCAGAGGCAGGCGTGGAATCCACATCCAAGAGATAGAGCTTTTGCTGAAGACATCTATGTCCCCGAGTGAATTTCTCATCACAATTATAGCAAAGCCCCTTTTCTCTGCGTGCTTGCATCTCTGTTTCAGACAAATGCTTGATAGGAGTTGGTCGAGGAGCCTGTGGTATAGGTGGTCATTGAGAACCCATATTTCGGAAGGGAACAAAAGTGGGCTTGGAGCGTTGTTGGGCTGCAATCTTGTCTTCTGCCAACTTAAACAACCCTAGGGCTTCCATCATTGTGTTGGGACAGAACATTTTGACCTCAGAGCGGATGGCATCCTTTAGACCACTGATAAAACAAATCCGGTAAAAGTCATCAGACAATCCTTCGGTGTGGTTGGCTGGATTCTCAAATTCGGTTTGATACTCTCTCACAGTGACAATTTCATGAAGTTTAGTGAGGGCTCCTGTGAATTCATCAAAAGCACTAGGACCAAATCGTTGCAAAAGGAGCTGGAAAAAGTCTGGCCATTTGGGCTCTGGATGAGCCTTGATGTACCAACGGTACCATTGAAGAGCTTCCTATTCCAAATGAAAGGATGCCAGCAGAACTTTGTTGACATCAAAAGTATTATGCAGACTGAAATACTGTTCTGCACGATAGATCCATCCAGTTGGATCGATACCATTGAAGCGAGGAAAATCAAGCTTCGGACCACGGAAATTGCTGGAAGAAGAGAACCCATTGTCTGCTGAAGACTCGAACTGCCGTTTGTTGTTCATAGCTGAATGTTCAAGATGGAGGCAGAGAAAGTTTTCATCCAGATCCTGGAGTTTGGCTTGGATGGCTGCAAGTGCGTCCTCCATGGTTTTTTCTCCTGCGCGAGTGACAACCATAACCAGGATTTCTTTTTTTTTCTTGGTTAACTGGGTAGGAAAACAAAAACAGAAACTACTTCAGTAAAGGAAAATCTGGACTTGGGAAAAAATCTGAAGGGTTATTGGGGTTTGACTAGGTTTTGGACACTGTTGAATAGACAGGGAAGCAAAAATGAGGATTTCAGAAGCGGGGTGAAAGAAGGGGAAAATTTGGCAGAGGGGAACAAAGAAGCAAAATTCAAAAAGGAACTCTGTGGTAAATTTGAAGGTGATTGGGTGAAATCTGAGGAAGTTATGGCAAACCCTAAAAATAGACAAATGTGGGATTTCAGACTTTGGGAAAGGGAATTGGGGATAGGGTCCTCAGGAATGAAATATGTAGAATGGGATGACAGGGGTTCCCCGAAAATTTCAAGGGAAACAGAGTGAAAACAAGGGAGATATGGGGAAAAAACTAAATTTATTATTATTATTTTTTTTTCTTCAGACTGGAGCGGCTACGGCTCGGAAGGGATTTGAAATGGCGCTGAATGGATTGAAAATGGCTGGATCTGGAACGGCTTGCAAAATGGATCTGAATGACTGGATCTAAAATG
The DNA here is from genome assembly GCA_027924585.1 of Larix kaempferi. Lineage (NCBI taxonomy): Eukaryota > Viridiplantae > Streptophyta > Pinopsida > Pinales > Pinaceae > Larix > Larix kaempferi. Next base: position 5,749,843 of record BSBM01000278.1, on the reverse strand, counting down.
GCGCAGCAACGATCGACAATAGTTCAGCTGAAAATAGATATGGACCCCAGGTATGTGCGGCTTCCTAACAGTTCAAGGGTTTCACTCGGCCACCAATGTTGTCTGACGGCTTGCGTATTGGGGCAGTACCCCTCACTCCACGGCTCAGGTGAAACTTATAACCGCTTTGCCACAAATGACAGCTCATGGTTTACCTCACGAGTGGGAACTAGTCAATCAGGTAGGGGTCGTTGCCCTTTTCGCTGGCAGGTCCTCTCAATGGGCCAGCTACTTCGGGGTTCCTGTGGTACTCCTCACAATGAGTTTTAGGGCTTATGCCCAAGTACTTCCCATAGTTAAGCGGATAGGGATTATTCCCAAATCCGAACCTGCAACATATGCGAAAAAAAAATTTGGCAGAAACTTCACCCAGCGAGCCCAAGAAAGTGCTCTGATACCAGATGTGATGCACCTGTAACAATTAATTAATAAAAATATGCGAAATAACAGAAATGACAGAGCTCAGAATCACTTTTATATTGATCATAGGCCACTTCGAGGGGGAAACCTCTGATAAGCAAGCTCAATACAAATAACTTCACGGTGCCTTCATAGGTCTCAACACACACTTATATACTAAGTGTAGGCACCAATACTATGGGTCAAAACCATTGGCCACTACAAACTATGGATCAACAATACTACGGGCGACTTACAAAGCATATGCACCAACAACAATAACATAAACTATTGATCAACAAATACTACGGGATGACTTACAAAGCATATGCGTCCAACAACAATATACTAACAAAGTAAAGACATGGGTTCCTAACAAAATCTAAACTATCATGGGATGGAAATTCACTCTCTTGAAACTCATCATCACTCTCAAACTCTGAATCCGAAAGCTCATGTGAAGGAGCAAGTGAAGCTACCTCATCATCACTCTTAGACTCTGAATCTGATGAAGTGGGAACATCATGAACCTACTTCTGAAGCTACATGTAGATATCTGATATCTCCCTTGAGCCATCATAGGTGAGATTTTTACCAAAAGAACTAGAATGTGATGAAGGATCTTCAACAAGATCCATAGTGGATGTAGCAGTGATGGCCTTTTTGGCCATAGGAGTTGAACAAATAGGTGCTAGAGCTTCAGGTTCTTGTGGATCTGGATCTAGCATTCTCACTTCTTCATGATTCCTCATTTTCTCAATCTTCTTAGTGTTAGAATATTCACACCAGCATTTTTGTATTTTGCATGCTGCATGCATCCAATCATCATCATGGTTGTCTCCCCAGCACCTAGAGCTTGACTCTAGCTCTCTAGAGCCTGTCTTTAGCCCCCAATTGGCCTCCTACCTACCTAATGTTCCCTCTTTGACTTATTTGCTTAGAAAGTGCGCCTTTCCCACCTACCACTCTCAGTTAGAGCACCTTTGCTCACCTACCACCAGTTATCACTCAGTTAGGGCGCCTTATCTCACCTACCGGGAGTTATCATTCAATTAGTGCATTGATTGAGTAGTTCTTCCACTGATTACTCATTATGACTACTTGTAGCTTCTAGTTAGCTAGTTCTGTAGTTCCACTTGACTTATTGACAGCCTCATGCACCCCCCTTGGAGTCTCCATTCTCAGATTTATTCCTAGATGGTTCTGTTAGACTCAGTTAGACACACTTGATTGACTATTACCATTTATGACTGATACTATTGACTGGATGATGTCTCCATTGTTATCCAAGCTAAACTTTGAGTTAGACAGCCTCATGCATCCCACTTAGAGTCTCCATACCTTGATTTATGGATAGATAGTTCTGTTAGACTCAGTTGGTCACATTGGACTGACTCTTACCATTTATGTCTGATACTGCCGACTGGATGATGTCTCCATAGTTATTCATGCTAGACTCTGATATCAATGATTCAAATACCCTACTTATCTAATTCGAATCCTATATCATGTTACTTTGCAGTCCATTGTAACACATTCTCTACATTCATTATTCATTGTATGATATTGACATTGTCCATTATTTTGTGTTTGTGAGTGATTATTGAATGCATGCTTCTTCTTCTTTGCAAATAATCTTGAGAGTTAGATTGTGAGTTTGTTACAGTTGCTAGATCCCTGCAGATTATCACATGGTATCATAGCAGTAAGCAACTATTCAAATTGCAGCGATTGCAGTAGCTGCAGCAACAACAGTTGCAACATTTCTTTGAGCAGCTATCTTTCACTTGTGCACTAGAAGCCTCTGAGTTTCCACAGCAAATCCTGGTGTTATTACTTGAATTCAATGGAGAAATCCAATGAGGTCTAACTAGGTGTGAAGGACTTGTTCTATGTGCCCAGTGTCCTTAAGGTAGTGTTCAGTCGAAGTGTAGCATTCTCCATCAACAAAAATTCTATTGTTTTGCAGGTTTATTCACCCGTTCGGAATCTTCTTCAACTATTCGACTTTCTCTGTTTCAGATGGATCTAAATCTTACATCTTCCAACTATGTTGAGTGGAAAGTCAAGATGAATCTCTTCATGAGATCAAAGAGCTTCACCCAAATATTCAACGGAACGATGGTAGAACCTCTCAATGCAATTGAAAAGTCCAAGTACTTGGATAGGCTTGATGAAGTAATTGGCCTGCTCCTTCTCTCAATTTTTGAAGATCTTCACTTCCATGACATCGATCTTACATCTCCTAAAGAGGTTTTCTACAAGCTCGAATCTCTTTTTGGACCGAAAGATGATATGCAAGGACACAAATTGGAGAATGAGCTCATATGTTTGAGTCCAGACAGCTTCGCATCTATTAATTCCTTTCTTACCAAGTTCAAAATCTTGATATCACAGTTGAAAAGATATGAGATAGTGAAAGAACACAAGCAACTTATACTTTCCATTCTCTTAACATTGGGGGCAAACTTCTCAGTTTTTGTCTCTACTTTCTAGTCAGCTAGGTTGTCCATTCCAAGATGGAAGTTTCCCTCATTTGATGATTTCATCCAATCTCTTACTCAAGAAGAAGAGAAGTTGATCTCTATGGGAATGATCAAACCCAAATTGGGTTCAGCCCTTACAGTTGCAGAGAGAGCGAATGGTAAAGGAAGAAAGACCCTGATACTGAATCTTCTAGATCTGAAGGAAAAGAATGCTCTTGTAGCAAGTGCATCAATTGATTCTTCTTTCATCATAGATTCAGGAGCATCATACCACATGACTTCCTCTGAAGATCTCTTCTCTAGTTTCGAAAGCTATATTGGCCCTTCCATCAGTTTGGGCAATGATGCAGAAGTCTCCTCTCATGGGATTGGAAGAATCGATCTTGATCATGGTTACTTTTCTGATGTGCTTTATGTTCATTCTCTTGCACCTAATGTCCTTTCAGTGTATCAAATGACTCATACCGGAGAGCCCAAAAGAGTGATCTTTACTCCACATGAAGTCAAGGTACAACACATGGTTTCAGGGGAAATCATTGCAAAAGGATTTGCAAACCATGAGACAACTCTATGAGTTTTCACACTTCTTACCTCTCTCAAAGGAGTCTGCTCTTTGCTCTCACACTCATGAAGAGAGTAGAGTGTCTCATCTTAATCACAAGCTAGCTCAGAAAGTTGTTGATGGTCTTCTAAATAGCAAGTTTGCTCATGGAACCTTCGAAGGTTGTGGAAAGGGCAAAGATACATCAAAGGAGATTGCGAAAAAAAGGACTCTTGAAGAAGTGCGAATGCTAGATCCAGATCCACAAGAACCTAAAGATCCAACACCTATTTGTCCAACTCCTACTTCAAAGTGGGCCTATACTACTGCATCCTCTTTTGTTCTTAATGAAGATCCATCATCATCTAGTCCTTTTTCTTCTATTGATTACAATCATATTGGTTTAGATGAGGACTACATGCATATTCTGGTGCAGTTTCATGACATCAACTCATTTGGATGTGTTCCTCCTTCGAGTGATGATTTATAGTTTGGATGTGATGGTGCATCTTAACACTATATTTTGGATTCAGAAGATTGACAGTGATGATGATGATAGAATGCTAGATCCAGATCCACAAGAACCTCAAGGTCTAGCAACTAATGATGAAGATGAGCGAATGGGAGATCTAGATCCACAAGAACCTGAATATCTCTCACCTGATATTCCTCCTCTTCCTCGATGCGCAGCCACTACACTTCGATCTACCGATGATTTGGTTGGTGATCCACATGATCATAGAAGAACCAGATCAAATTTTCAGAATGGAAGGGTTCATCCTTCTCACATTGATGTTCCATTTCAGATCGGTCGATCCTTCTTCAGAAAAGGACACTTGCCTCCTTCAAGAGTGAGTGATGACATATTATTTTATCATCCTTCAGTCTATTTTTTGAGGGAGGGATTTCTTCCCTCTGGGTTTTCCCTCTTTCCTCACTTATTTTATTTTATTTAGATTGATTGTACGGGGTGACCTTTGGTCTTAGTCACCAAGGCCCTATTTTTTATTTCAATTATTAGATCATAGTATAGCTTGCGGGGGGGAGTTGGAAAATTCACACCATCATTTTCTAATTTTGCATGCTGCATGCAACTGCATGCATCCAATCATCATCATGGTTTTCTCCCCAGCACCTAGAGCTTGCTTCTAGCTCTCCAGAGCCTGCCTTTAGCCCTCAATTGGCCTCCTACCTACCTAATGCACCCTCTTTGACTTATATTCTTAGGAAGTGTGCCTTTCTCACCTACCACTATCAGTTAGAGCACCTTTGCTCACCTACCACTATCAGTTAGAGCACCTTTGCTCACCTAACACCAGTTATCACTCAGTTAGGGTGCCTTATCTCACCTACCGGGAGTTATCATTCAGTTAGTGCATTGATTGAGTAGTTTTTCCACTGATTACTCATTCTGACTACTTGTAGCTTCTAGTTAGCTAGTGCTGGAGTTCCACTTCACTATTTGACATCCTCATGCACCCCCCTTGGAGTCTCCATTCCCTGATTTATGCCTAGATGGTTCTGTTAGACTCAATTAGACACACTTGACTGACTATTACCATTTATGACTGATACTATTGACTGGATGATGTCTCCATTGTTATCCAAGCTAGACTTTGAGTTAGACAGCCTCATGCACCCCACTTAGAGTCCCCATTCCTTGATTTATGGCTAGATAGTTCTGTTAGACTCAGTTGGTTACACTTAACGGACTCTTACCATTTATGTCTGATACTGTCGACTGGATGATATTTCCATAGTTATTCATGCTAGACTTTGATATCAGTTATTTGGATACCCTACTTGGCTAATTCAAATCCTATATTATGCTGCTTTGCAGTCCATTGTAACACATTCTATACATTCATTATTCATTGTATGATATTGACATTTTCCATTATTCTGTGCTTGTGAGTGATTGTTGAATGCATGCTTCTTCTTCTTTGCAAATAATCTTGAGAGTTAGATTGTGAGTTTGTTACAGTTGCTAGATCCCTGTAGATTATCACACTTAGAACAATATTTGCAGTTTCCATGAGCAATCTTGCTATTTGGAAGACCTTCAACCACATCTTGAGATAGCTTGTGGTTGAGACGAGATAGTCTACTCTCTTCATGAATATGAGAGCAAAGAGCATAGTCCTTTGAGAGAGGTAAGAAGTGAGAAAACTCATAGAGCTTAGTCTCATGATTTGCAACACCTTTTGAGATGATTTCCCCTGAAACCATGTCTTGTACCTCGACTTCATTTGGAGAGAAGATCACTCCTTTGGGCTCTCCAACATGGGTCATTTGGTACACTGAAAGTAAATTTGATACAAGAGAAGGAACATAAAGCACATTAGAAAAGTAACCTGAGTCAAGATTTATTCTTCCACTCCCTTGAGAGGAGACTTCTGAATCATTGCCCAATCTGATGGAAGGGCTAACTGAGATTTTGAATGTCCCAAAAGAACACCACATACTTCAAGTGGGGCCACATCACGCAATACCTCATCTTTGAAGGGATTAATTCCATATGGTAGGTGACATTGGTGACTGACGCGAATCCCTTTTCCTTGGCTTGGCCATCCAATGGTGTATGGTTGTGGGTGTGGTGTTGTTGTAGCTCCAATATTTTGATGACTTTTGCTGAGATCAGGTTCTTTTGGCTGCCACTGTCCACAACAAAGTGTAGGGGAATTCCTTTCACCCACATCTGTGAGTGGAAAAGGTGCTCCTCTGCCTCCGACTCTTCAGGTTCCTCTGGTTGAATATGTGTTGTGGTAACAACGGCACTAGGTTCTGCATCAATGATCTGCTTCCCTTTTTGTGTGGCTCCCTTTTTGTGTGGCTGTGAAATTATGTTCTAAGTCAGAATCGGAACTGGGGTCTGATTCTGAAGCTTTGATCTCAGCCACCAATGACTATTTTGAGTGACATTCATCAGTGTTGTGCCAGGGGCTTTTGTGGAACTCGCACCACTTCCCAGTGTCCTTCTTTTCCTTTTCATTACCCTTCTTCGCTTGTGGTTGGGACTGGTTGTCCTTTCCCTGCCCCATGTTCTGGGAGCCATATTTTCCCTTGCCCTACTTCTGCGCAGGTCCGAAGTCACGCTTGTTCTTTTGCTGAAATTTCTGTTCAATTTTGACATCATATCGATAGGTGAATCCAAGTGAAGAGATTTCCAGGAAATCTATCTTTATTCGTATGTACCGGTGTAGGACACTGCGATATTTCAGTACTAAGTGTCGCTCAAAGTCTGTAGCTAGGGTTTTCACCCTATATTTTTCAAATGAGCACCTACTAAGGAGAAGGGCCTCCTTAGTAGCAGTTCAATAAACAATAAATAAAAGCAGTAAAACAGTATGAAATTTAACCTAGCATGAGTATTGACATAAATTATAAAACATGAAAATATGGCAAAAGATTTCTCTTTTTTTGTATTAAAAATTACCTCAGGTGTAGAGGTTGCTCAAGCCCATGCAGTAGTCTAAGAGGGTTGCTTCCAAGCTCCAGTGTTGTTCCTTTCTCCCTCTCCAAAGGGTTTTGGAAATGGGCCAAAGGGGCACTCAAATGTGAAAATAACTCAAAAGGGTGAGCTAGGGTTTCAGGAGTGATTTTGGCAGAGTAAGGATAGGGATGATTGTGGATGAAAAATGGGGATCCTCCATCACCTATTTATAGGTTTTTAGTGGTGGCGTGCTGACCCATGGTTTTGGGCACCATATGGTTTAGGTCAACTGTATATGGTTTTGGCTTCCTTTTTTCCTTCTTTTTCCTCTTTTTTGTATTTTTTATTCCCTTTTTAGAGGGTTTTTGTTGTTTTTGGAGGAATTTACTTTATTTTGGGGGAAAATGGGGTTTTGGGCCTTTTGGAGGCTTTTTAATGGGTTTTTAAGGTTTTGGAGGCAAATATGGTAGGAAATATGGACAAATGAGTCATGTAATGGGGTAGCTGAGGTAGTGAGCACTTTTTGGGTGTTAACAGATTACCCCTTGATGTGTGAGGGAAGGAGCTCATCGTATGGCCGATAGACATCATAGGTCTTGTATGGTTTTCCTGGGATGTGGAGAGGAAAAGAAATGAACTAGAGCTTGGAACAACGGTCCTAAACAAACTGCAAAAACTGAAAGTACATGACCTCAATAGTGAATGAGGAATAATTTGAACATATGGACGAGGCGGGCATTCCCATGCTCATATCAAGATATAGAACAATAACAAGGGGTTCCAAAAGATGGGGACCTGAAATATACATGGCCTCAAATGAGGAAGAATCTCAATATATGGACGAGGCAGGCATACCCATGCTCATATCTAGAGATATATATAAAAAATAACAATGAGGCCCAAAAATGGGGGCCTGAAGGATACATGGAGAACCACTGTGTACATCATAAGGGTCCAAAGGGGACACAAATTTGGGATATACTGCTGGGATGACCATGTATGAGTTGAAGAACTGATACACTGGAGTAACAACAGTGCTACTGAGTGTGGAACCAGAGGAACTGATGAGCTGCTGGATCATAGTGACGGGGAGTCATACCGTCAATGGTACACTGAACTGGAATGAACTGGGTACTCAAGGAAGCATATAACTGGATGGCTTCCGAATACAATCTCCAACGCAACCTGGACATCCACAGGAACATATAACTGGGCGTTCCGAGGGGACTCACCAATGTGCTAGAGTCGGGCGAGATCTAGGGTCTTCGACCAATAACTGAAGGGATATATACCCTGCACGATTCTCAACGATGCGATCAAGGTGTTGAAGTCGAACATGTGAGAAACAACCACTCAGAGAGGTACTAATGAATCCTCGCAAAATGGTTTGTAGGAAATCACCACAAATGGTGATGAGTCCAAGGTGCAGGGACCTCTGGGTCTATCCTCTGGAATAGATGGGTTTTTGTCGACAGAGGGAGACCTGCAACTAGCAAGGCAATGATGTTTCCTTGATAGGAGCACGAGGTGGAGAACCGAAGTGTGAGAGTACTGATGGTAGGACTGTCATACTGTGGGTGTGGGGGATAACTGGGCAAGTAGAGTGGGTGGACTCAAACTTCCTTTGTTCAAAGTATGATGGCAGGGATGATCGGGCAGCATATGAAACGGGTCATAGCTGTAGTGGATCAAGGATAGTGACTGGGATGAGTGATACTCAAGGTGGTGTAAGATGGCAAGAGACTGCAGAATACTCTAAACAAAGGCGACCTGATTGGGGGTGTTGCCGAGATGATCGATCATAGTGTCAAGAGGCATGGGGGGACTTCTTCACGGGTTAAGGAACGAGAAGAAGTGTGTTTGAAATGGTACTGTCGTGTGGATTTATACAATCCCAGGACAGTTCATGCACGTGGTTGCTTTCAATTTTAGAGAGTTTGAAAGTGATAAGAAGACTCCAAGGGGTTGCTTTTTCGTGTGTTAGTCTTCAAGGCCCGAAGAAGCATAACATGATGCAATGAAGAACTCTTCTAGCCGGTGTGACTAGATTATTCCTTTTTCGTAATTAGTCTGCCATGTCCGGAAAATGGTTAAACTTATACCAGATAGACGCCCTCTCAGGTACTTTAATGAGCATGAAAGGAAACAAGATTGCTCGGCGATATTTTCATTGTTCTGGGAGTCAGAAAAGAGATGAAGAGAAACTCCCTAAGTGCCTTTTTCGTAAGGGATTTGTCCGGCCTGAAAAAGGGATAAAATTATACCGAACAAAATGAATGGTCAGGCAAGGAGGAAGTGCTCAATCAAGGAACATTGATGATGACCAAGAACGAGGGTAGGGGGGAACACTAGTGGGCCTCCTTGCAGGATAATGAATGGTGGAAAAATAACGAAATAATTGTAGTATGAAAGGAGTGAATGGCTCATGGAAAAATATGGAACAATCCGAGGGTGGCCGATGTAGCACGCAAACCGAGGCAGCAAGGTGTCAGGACACAATGTTGAAATTGTACCTAGTGAGAGCAAGAAATTATCTCAAGCATCATCACGAGCTCAGAAAACTGGATCCGGCGATCTAAAAAATGTCAAAAATGGATAACGGTCGATGTGGCACGTAAACCGAGGCGACGGGGGGCGTTTTGAAAAAAATACCCAAAAAATATGGGGGTGAGACCGAGAAATGATCTCAAGCATCATCACGGTCTTGGAAAAATGAATCCGATGATATTAAATATATCAAAAATGGAGAGCAACCGAAGTGGCACGCAAATCGAGGCAACTAGTGGTGTCTAGAAAAATGCTCAAAAAACGATGCGGAAAAAATAAGAAAATGAGTCGACCATCATGACAGTCGCGTCGTGCTGATTGTAGTGGTGGAAACGTTTGAAAAATGGCCTCCATATGGGTTCAGAATGGTCAAAACAAGAAAAAGTCAATGGACTATAAATAGTAAGTGGGTCCAACATGACAAGTGTCATTTGGACTTGTTGACTTTGACTAGAGATCAGAGTGGACCAGAGCTTAGTTGGTGTTTCTGGACGATCCGACCAACCGTTTTCAGATCCAGGAATTGCAGGTATTCCGATAAACTCATACATGCATTGTTCATTGGGTTCGAGGGGGGAGTGGGTCCCAGGGGGTTTTCTGTACAGTCCACGTGGGGTGGACCGTGGGTTTGTGGGGTAGAACCACGGTCAAGGACCACAGGTTCAGGGTCTGAGCATGCGGCTGGGGACCGTGAGTTCCAGGTCGGAATACGCGATCCTGGACCACGAGTTTCGAGGCTGGACTCGTGGTTTGGGACCATGAGTTCAGCTCCTACAGGCGCGGTCCCAGACCGCGACTGTAGCCCCAACAGTCGCAGTCTAAGATCGCGGCAAAGGGGCCCTAAAGCCGCAATTGGGATCGAGCTTTAGGGTTTTCCCGTGGGGGGGAAGGGTTATTTCCGTGACATGGGTCTGATGAGTGTGCTTGCATTGTGTGATTGACAGGATGTTCTTAGTACTGTGGCGAGAGCAAGAGGTCCCGAATGACATAGTGGATATCATCTGGAGGGATCGGCATGTGCGGTCTACTTTGGGGTTGTGCGTGCTGCTGAAGTTCGCATAGGTGCCCATGATGCGTTCAGTAGGGCTACTGCTGAACAGGTTAGTGAGCTTTTGGGAGCATGACATACATGCATTCAGGGTGCAGGGAGAGAGGGTGGATCTCACCCTCGCAGATGTATATTTCTTGACGGGGTTTCCCTGTCTGGGTAGGGTGGCTGATACACAGCCACGAGTATCCGCAGACGTGGATATCGAGGATATGTTGGAGCGTTACTGCGTTTCGGAGGCTAGAGTGCAAAGGAATGTGCTCCGGATTGTGGACCTGAGGGAGGCCTCAGTACGGGCGATCGCGGCGTGCGTGGTCCGGGTCTTGGGGTCCCAGTTGCCCAAGCGGGTGTCAGGGGGCCAAATGTAGCTAGTGGAGTGGGTGCTGGATGGTGTATACTATGCCTGGGGCTAAATGTTCCTTATGTGTGTTTAGCGGCAGTTGACCTCGGTGAAGGAATCTGGTAAAGGATTCTGTTATGGTTCCTTTCTTTGTGCCTTCTTCATGGAGAGGGTACCTACACTACGACCACGGGTGCCGATCAGGGTAGCAGGACCTATGGAGCCACGCATGGTGCGGTGGGGAGAGATGATGGCCCACAGGGGTGAAATACTAGGCGTACCAAATCAAATCAAATATAGAAGTGACATGTGACCTCAAAAATGGTTGAGATCACAAATGTGAAAAAGTGAGCAGGGTTAATGACCTGCCCCAATGGTATGCGCATGGGGTTTGTGATTGTGGATCACATATGTGTTTGTTTGAACAATGGGATCATTGAAACGCTGAGATAGATGTGAGGTTCAAAATGGTTGATCATGCCCCTTATCCCAGGGTCGAGGTAATCTATTATGCCCCCTACCTCAGATGTGTCAATTTGGTGCTCGATGATAGCGGGGTCAAGACCAGGCATTTCGGTATAGAACCAGGCAAAGACATCACGGAATTCTTGGAAAGGTTTTTTGTACTCTCCAATCTCATACTCAGTGCAGGAGGCTCCTAACATAATGGTTTCAGGAGCACTGGCTGGGGCAGGGATATCAATGTGGATGATGGGTGAGATGTTGGCCATGTTACCTGCCTCAAAGGCATCAGGAGCGGGAATGGGATCCTTAAACCGATCGACTTTGGTGGGGAGGAAATATTTGGACTCAACTGCAAATTGGGTGGTTGGGGTGGAGGAGGAGTCCTCTAAGAGAAAATAGGAACAATGGTCCATATCCTCCCAGGGGTAATCCGGGGCAGTGAGAGCCTCTAGGATCTCCTCATCATTGTGGAAACTTTGGGTTGTCAAATCGGTTGACGAGGGAGTGCTAGAAGAGATCATATAAATGGTATTAATCTCTCTAGTTGGTGGGGATGCTGGGGGGTGGATCTCTTCAATGCTGGGGGGTGGATCTCTGTAATCTGGGAGATCAGGACAGTAATGTGAGTAATGGCCGTAAATACCGCATATTGCACAAGGGTGGTTGGTACGCAGTGATTTATCACGAGGCTTAGGGGCTGGATCGAGTTGGACAACCGGGATGTTGGGGTCGTCGTCAAGCATTTGCATGTGCCCTTGTAATTCAGGTAATTGTGGATATTGATGGGTAGGATGACCTAACTCATCACACAATGAGCATTTAGGAGGAGCACAAAACACAGGGGTTTTTTTAATTGTTTTGGGCGGGGGCACAACAGTGTATGGTTGTGGGCCTCTGCCCCTAGTGTGCTTGATAAGAGGGGATGGATTAGTAGATGAGGAAGGGTTAGTGACATCGGGAGGTGCTTGACTAGTAGTGGCGATGGGTTGCACCAGTTGAAGGATGACATTTGGTGTCAATGGGGGAACAGGAAGTGAAATGTACCACACGAGTAGTCCTAAGGTTAACCCAGGGAGCCTGAGAGTAGCCATAACCGGGGCGCTTACTACACCCGAGGGAGGGAATAGGAAGGGGATTGTGTGGATAGGTGTAACACCAATATGACTAGGTACCAATGGTGGTTTGGGTAACAAGGGTGGTTGATTGTTGGGTGTTTGTGAATTGTGGGAAAGGGTACATAGGTCAGCTATTTCAGTCACTAGTGACGAGGGTGGAAAGGATTGGAATGTTGAGGTCATCGACGTATCTGAGTAAACTCCGGGTCCCACGGAGGAAACCAACAAGGTAGTTGCACCACAAACAGGTTGTTCAACCATGGGGAGAACATTTCCGGGTGCAGCGGGAGCATTGGGATCATAATAGGTGAGTTGATCGACCTTGACCACGCGTCCGTCATGGGGGAACATCATGGTATGAAAAATGGATGAGGCAACCGCCTGCATGGCATACATGTAGCTGCGGCCAAGTAAGAGGTTATAATCAAGTTGGGCATTGATGACCTCTATGTCAATGAGCACTGTTTTACCAGCCAACTAGACGGGGACATTAGCTAAGAGACCTTGCGGTTGAGCCGTACGACCGTCGTAGGCTCGCAACACAGTGGTGGACTGCTGGAGAGTAGGGGATCCCAACTTCTACCAAATGAATGTGGACATAACGCATGTAGAGGCACTTTCATCGATAATGCACCGATGGATGACAAGATTCTGAACGGATACAGAAACTTGGAATGCTAAAGTGGAAGGCAGGCGTGGTTCGGATTGGTCCAAATCGAAGGCCATCATTCGTGAATCATTTGGGTCAATAGCACCAATGGCGGAGAGCAAAGTCTTGCGCTGTGAAGGATAGTTTTTTAAGACCTCTAACACAGACATGGCTGCGGGGGACTCGGCTAAGTCATCTACAATGTTGTAATTAGACGCAGCGCAAGCATTGGGATTATTGTTGATGCGACGAAGTGGGAAGCGAGGTGCTTTGGAGGTGCCATTTAGTGGAGCCGGAGGTATACGTAGCGACTGATCAGTGGGATGAGCGTTAGTGTTGTTGTCGGTGGGAGGTGATTTAGGGGTGGAGCCATATTGGTTCCGACGGGTTTGAAGGTTGACATCGGCGGATGACATCATTAACAAGTGATGGGTTCCTGAGTCTAACATGGGTTGATCAGGAGCGGCATAAGTGATTTGTTGTTGTGGTGGCGTGTTTTCTTAAGGGGGAGCCAACGACTGAGTGTTCACTACGCCTTGGGTCGGTAAAGGGTTTTGTAGCACCAAGGGTTGATTCTGAAGTGGTGGTGGGTTGGGCGGCGCCTGAGGAGCTGTGTGCTCTTCACGATGGGCATCATTGGTCCAGAGTTGCTGAGCTCGCTCCAAATGTGGGAAAGCATGTGTGTAGTGGCCATAGACCCCGCAAATAGAACAAGGATGGTTTGTTCGCAAGTTAGGATTTTTGGCTTGTTTGGGTGGCTAATCAGGGTTCTGGTTGGCAGGTGCCACGTTATTGTTGTTTGGGGGATTGGGAGGTTGACCGCCTTGGTCTGGAGGGGGGTTGTCCCCACAATTACGGCCTTTGCCATGGTTTTGTTGGCCCTGTTGGCGCTGGTTATTTTGGTTCTACTGTGGATTTTGTTCGGCATTCACTTTCCCTTGGGCAACAGGTGGGTTCGGGGGTTGTGCAGGTGCGGGAGCAGGCTACGGTGGATAGTAAGTAGGTGGAGGCGGGGCAGGTGCTGAACCTTGTGGGGGTTGCTGATATGTCTGTGGAACGGGTTGTGGATTTGCCGCAGGGATTTCCTATGCCGGGTAATAAGCAGGTTGGGCTTGAGAGGATACAGGAGCTGGGGCAGTCTATGGGTGATAATATGGTTGAGGTGCAACCGGGGGGGCGTAAGCGGGGGATGCATGACCAAAGCACTGAGGTGGACATGAGGGTCCGTGGGAATGGTGGTGATGTGCCATGGAAGCATACGAATTGGTTGCTCCAGACTGAGATGTATCCTGCAAAAGGTCGGGGCCATGGCTATGACATGTTATGGAAAAGGGTTGGTTATGTGAGGCAATACGGCCAATGATGCCATCTGCGGCATGGGATGCCCCCGACGCATCGTGTCGAGAGGAATCGCCACGGGGTGCATCACGGATGATGGAATATAGGTAACCAGACTGGGAGTAAATAAGGTCAAATTGCAAGGCTTTAAGGATGGCCCCTTCTTCGGACTGGGGTCGCTCGGATGCAACATCCTTGGCAATGATAGGAAGGATAGATTTTAGAAACCAATCTAAGAAGATACGGACGTCTAACTTGATTTTGCAGAGGCTGCGGCATCGACACCACTCATGAATGTGGTCAGTGATGTGGGTAGCCATGTTCTGTCTGCAAGACAGTAGGATCTCAACTCCCATGTCATATCGGATAGGTAACTGAAAGAACTGCAGGAAAGTCGAGGTAAGGGAAGTAAAGGTGGCATGGGTCCCATGGGGCTGCTCGATGTACCACTTAGCTGCAAAGCCAGTGAGGGTGCGCTGTAACAGACGAATGCGGATAGAGTCATCCACTATGGAGTTGGAGGAACACCATAGATGGAAGGACATAATATGGTTCTGGGGGTCCTCACCTACCTTGCCCTCAAACTTAGGGATGTCAGAGGGGAGCTTGGTGGGCATGTGAGGCCACACAAGGTTGTGATTGATGGGATTGTTAGTCAGTCTGGCAAGATTAGGAAGGTTGAGACTAGCCATGAATGGAAAACTAGTAGAAGGATGTGACATACTAGTGGTTGTGACCATGTTGGGGCCAATGCCCCTAAGTGGAGGGGCTAGGTTTGAGATTTTTCCCCCAGGTGGAGGAACGAAAGTGG
Organism: Larix kaempferi; assembly: GCA_027924585.1. NCBI lineage: Eukaryota > Viridiplantae > Streptophyta > Pinopsida > Pinales > Pinaceae > Larix > Larix kaempferi. The sequence goes on along the minus strand of BSBM01000278.1, from coordinate 5,734,632 downwards.
TATGGGACGGTCTTGCACCGCCAAGGGTAGCGTGAGTCACTGATCAAGTTAAGATGGGTATGCTAGCTACTGGAATGGGTACAGTGATCGGAATGGTAGATGTGGGCCCCATCGAGGGCATACCCAAAGTGGGTGTGGTGGTGGATGCTCCACCAATGGTCCCTACAAAGAAAGGGTTGGAAGTCATGCCAACCATGGGGCTGGTTGGTGCAGTGTAAGTGGGGTTCTTGGACTCTGCCTCATAATTAGAGGTAAAATAAGGGGCGTCTAGATCGGGTGATGTAGTTCTATGCCGTTGACGAGTGGATTCAAGTGACAAAGCTCGAGATCTATGATGAGTGGTATCAAGTGATGAAGATTTACGTCTATGACGGGTGATGTCAAGTGAACCATGCTGCGGGGGCTCGGCCTGGAGGCACCGAGAATGTCTCGGGGACTCAATGGTGACAGATGGTGTCAAGTATCTGGGGGTTGTGTTGAGTGAAAAATAGCTCAAAAACCCTAATGCAATCAAGTGTGCAGAAGAAGAGCACAAAACATATGGCACTCAGGCCAACAACCAACTCAAAACACTTACTGTAACAATTGTGCTATAATAAGCGGAGTATCAACAGAAATGGTCATAGTACCAACAAGCAGCAGGTTTCCTAAAAAATAAAAAATGGTGGACTCACTAGACCAAAGGGAGGTAAGGGAGCATGCAAACACCTAGCTAAATAGTATTCTGACTCAACCAGACATATCCTCTGCAAGGTGATGAAATCCAAGTCAAACAATATGCATAGTAGAGCCAAGTGGCTAAATATATCCCCCTACCGGGAGGGACACCGAGTATTCAATCCTAGAAGAAAGGCAACTAAGATACTCCGATCATGACACATCCAGAAAAGGTGAATCTGCAGTTTGGTTCTATCGCCACTGTATCCCCATACGGGTGATACACCGAGAACTACGAAAGGTATCCTTCGGTTACTGAATGGAATGGGGTATTCCACTCAGGCCTTCGAAACCAGTCTGGCTACTTCAACCCTCCTAGGGGAGAGGCCTTCTGATAAACTGGTTGTTACCGTGCCAAAAAGTACTAGGGAATTTTGGTTCCCTAATGGACAACAACTATGTCTCAAGTGTAAGCAACAGGGGGGTGTTATTTGGATGCCTATCCCCCCGATCCTACCTAACTACAAGATTCTTATATGTTCCCCAAGTGGAGTTAGAATGTTGGTTGTGTTAAGTAGTATTTTAGGGCTCACTTGAATTAGGTGACAGAGTGTGTGCGTGTGAGATAATGAACCCAAACAAAAGTGCCACGGGGTGGGCATCTTTCTACCTAAAAATAACAATGCAGAAATTAAACTTTGAAATGCAAAATTTTCTCTTTTCAATTAAAATGCTGAATTTAAAAAATTCTGTAAATGGAACAGAAATAATACTGCAGAAAAAGGTTGTAGAGAAGTATGGTTGTAGATAGGACAGGTGGCTATGCAGGTGCAGAAAACATTGCAGCAAAGTACTGGGTTCAAACAGGGGAAAAGTGCAGAAAACAGACCACCTGGAGCTGTGTGTCAAGTTGAGCTTCTGGTGTGGCATTTGCTGAAGTTAAAAGGCTGCCTTACTTTGACATCTTCAGAGGGTTGTAATTGTTGTTGATAGATGCACCGGAGCTGTTAAACAGTTTTGGTTGTTGTAGTACCCTTGGTCTGCACTGGTGTGGATGGTTTCTTTTTGGAGGAGCACCTTGAATGCGTGGCTTTGCACTGCAGAGGTACTCGAATAGGCGATGCTGCCCTGAAGTTGTGTTTTTCCTGTTTATGCTGAGTAGAGGGATAATGTGCATAGGTTGTGGATGTCTCTGCGATCTGATGTTCACATTTAGTGGCAATTGTGAATAGGGAAAATTTCCCAGTGTGGGAGATTATCTTCCTGCTCTGCTTGGTTGGGGTAGGTGCAACTATCTCTGGTATCCGATAGAGTTGTCCTCCCAAAGTGACAATGACACTGCGAGGTCGTGATTCATATACAGCATGATGCTTCCACATATATGGCTGTCCCAAAAGAACATCACATACTTCAAGTGGGGCCACATCACACAATACCTCATCTTTGAAGGTCTTAATGCCATATGGTAGGCGACATTGGTGACTGACGCGGATCCCTCGTACTTGGCTTAGCCATCCAATGGTGTATGGTTGTGGGTGTGGTGTTGTTGGTAGCTCCAATCTCTTGATGACTTCTACTGAGATCAAGTTCTTCTGGATACCGTTGTCCACAACAAAGTGTAGGGGAATTCCCTTCACACACATCTGTGACTGGAAAAGGCGCTCCTCTGCCTCCGACTCTTCAGGTTCCTCTAGTTGAATCTGCATGGTGGAAACAACAGCACTAGGTTCTGCATCAATGATCTGCTTCCCTTTTTGTGTGGCTGTGAAATTAGGTTCTAAGTCAGAATCAGAACTGGGGTCTGATTCTGAAGCTTTGAACTCAGCCACCAATGACTGTTTTGAGCGACAGTCATCAGTGTTGTGCCAGGGGCTTCTGTGGAACTCGCACCACTTCCCAGTGTCCTTCTTTTCCTTTTCGTTACCCTTTTTCGCTTCTGGTTGGGACTAGTTGTCCTTTCCCTGCCCCGTGTTCTGCGAGCCAGAGTTTCCCTTGCCCTGCTTCTGCGCAGGTCCGAAGTCACGCTTGTTCTTTTGCTGAAATTTCTACTCAATTTTGACAGCATATCGATAGGAAGATCCGAGTGAAGATATTTCCAGGAAATCCATCTTTGTTCGTATGTACCAGTGTAGGCCACTGCGATATTTCAGTACTAGGTGTCGCTCGGAGTCCTTGATACCTAGCTTTGTGTGCAAGGTATGAAATTTGGTAGTGTACTCTAACACCGTTTGGTTGCTCTCTTGATGCAGAATGGTCCATTTTGTGTACCGGTCATCATAGTTTCCAAAAGGGTAATATTGTTCCTTGACAGCATCTATAAAAGAGGCCCAAGTGGGATTGGAATATTCAAACAATCCATACTCGTCTGATGAGTTTTGCTCACAATAAGTTTCCCACCAATTTTTGACATGGGGGGCGGGCTTAAGAAGCGCAAAGATGATCTTTTCCCTGTCGAAAAATTTGTGGATAGAGAAATACCCTTATAGTAGATTCAACCATTTATCTAGGGCATCGGCATCGATATGGCCTTCAAATAATGGAATATCAAAATTAACTTGTACCTTGAAGGGAGTTGTATCTCCAAAATGGTTGCTCGTTGAGGGTGCATTTGCCGTTGTTAGCATGCGTCGAAAGATCTCAGTGAAATTATCCATCATCTCGTTTCTCTGTCGCGTGAGGACTTCCTCGAGCAACAGCTTGATAGGATGTACTGCTCCGTCGTCTCTCTTTTCTTCCACCATGGGAGGCCATTTGGGGCAGCGAGAGTGGTCTTCCCCAAGTGAAACTAGTTCGAGACCCAAATCTCTGTATGCTAACCTCGTTGTGGACATGCACCGAGAAACAATCAAAGAGAAGACCACTCTGATACCATTGATCCGTGTTTATGTGGGAACGAAACAAAAGATATCATATACAGAATCATACACAAAGATATATTGCAAAGAACACAGTGATACAGTAAACACATATTCTATTAAATAGCGGAAATAGAACAGACTGTAAAATACAATAGCTGGAATTGTGGTAGCTATCTTTGAGAAGAGATGTGGCCGCTATGCTCATTCGTGCCAAGATAAATAAAAGAGAGGCCGAAAAGCATATTTATCATAAGCATGAGGGGAGGAATCCCAAACATCCAAAAACCTAACCCTAGAAGATGAACTGTTGTAGATATTTCTCCCTACGGATAAAGAGAAACTCTCTTAGGTCAGAGAGGTATAGATCAACTCTAAACTAAGACAAAAAAGAACAAATGCTACCTTGAGTTCCTAAACTAATCTTCACAACAAGATTGAATGCATTCAGAAGAGATGAAAGACGTAACTTACCTTCCAATTCAATGTTTGTGCTGCTTCTAACTCTTGATCTCGAAGCTCCAATGTAGAACCTGTTGAAATCAAACAAAGGACAAGCATACGATCTTCCAAATACCTTGAAGCAAAGGTTAAGTTTAAATCTAAACTAGATACATTTCATATCAAAGATTTATACAATACACATGAAATGGGAAAAACAAGACAAGTTATCTTATTAAAAAGCTTGAAAAGTGCTTACAAAGGTTGCTTGATGTCCAAGCCAATCCTCCAGCTCCAAGTGCTTCCTCTAGCTATCTCTGTAGAAGTTTGAAGATCATAGGTTGGATGCCCCTTTGGCTCATGGAAGGCCTCTCTCTTATAGCATGTGGGAAGGTTAACCAACAAGAGAGAAGTGTGGATCTATGGAGTGTTTAGTGGATCAGGCCAGCTAAACAAAGAGGGGAGTTGAGATCAAATCAGAGGTGGCAATCCCAATGATATCTCTCGAAAGTCAAGATCCCAAAATCCAAGGCAAAAGGTTAATTTTGGACTACCGCACCCCTAAGATTGAGCATAACGCGGTAGTACCGCGCCCCAGAGGAGGAGAAACACGCGGTAGTGCTGACTACCGCGCCCCTGTAGATGTGCAGGGAGCGGTAGTGCTTGCAAACAGGACCAAGTTGGGTTGACGGATGGTAGAAAAAGTGTTTTCTTTCAGTGTTCAGTCAATGGTTTTTACTCTAGATGTTCAGATGATCTTTAAGGGAAACTGACGTTTAGGTTGATAGTGCAAGGATGCGACACTAATACGTAATGTGTAATATTGAGGTATAACAGATGCCACCTAAAGTGTGAGGTCAGAAGAAACTGATGGCCGAAAGACTTTACAAATACTGTGCGGAGATAGCATCGAGGGGAGAACGAGGAGCTGAAACAGAAACAAAATGTGAGATATACCACTGAGGCAAGCATCCCCATGTTCGGAAACAATTGACTCAAAGTATGGCTGCCGACCAATACATTGCAGATCCATGAGAACTGAGATGATATAGACTGTAGACAAATCATGGCTACTGTGAACAAGTGTACATCCATGAGACAGAAATGACACAGCCACGACCAATACAAAAGTGGATCTGTGTGACAATATAGAGGACATCTCCATCGCAACCTAGACACAATCAAAGTACAAAGGTGCGTCCAGGGTCTTCTACTCAATCGCAGATAATACGAATCTAGCCATGTGATTACAAGGTGTTGAAGTCGAACATGGTAGAAACCATTTGATTACCGATCAATGATGTGAACCGTTAACAAATGCGAGGGAAATCACCAATGATGACGATGATCCCCAAGGTATCTATAGTACATCTCAACGAAATGAAAATGAATGAGTTGATGTCGAGCATTCGAGAGATCATTCGATCAGAGGTCAATGATGTAAACCTACTGTTGAACACGAGGAAACCTGCCATTGAGGCATGCAGGTACCAAGGTACTAGTGGTTGATTCCTAAGTTTAATTCCCGGATAGTGCTTTGGCGTCGATGGGAATAGACTCGTCGAAGGTGGGCCATAATGATTCCCACATCATCGACACGAAATCGGAACGAAAGATAGTATAGAACAATGGAATGATCAAACATGTACTGACACAGCGGAGGACTTGACATAGTGGATGACTCAGAGCAACGCAAAACCTTTGAACATATAATGGCATGGAGTAGAACTTGGCAGCAGGGACTAGTGATGGCGGAGGACAGACATACGACAAGTGGGCTCATGGTAAAAGAGACAACTTGATATGATGACCATAACTCAGCAGGAGAAGATAAATACCCAAAATTAGACAAGAGACAGATGCATGCCATGTTCAAAGGTGACGATTGACGAGTTGCCAACAAAAAAAACTTGAGTCATTTCCCATTTTCCCCCGACATGATGGATGAGTACCTCTTTGTTGTTTTACGAGCTTAAGGAGGATAACAGATGCTTGGTATAGCTCATCTCATAGATGAGTCCAATCTCACATGTTTTTCGAACCTGAGAAAGGAGGGGTTCATCCCAAAGTGGGCCCTTCGATGTTGAATTTTAACGAGTCCAAGGAAGGAAAACTCGGTCATCATTTCATGTTTAGAGAGTCTAAAAAGAACTAAAGAAGACTCCAACGGTCATTTTTCGTAAAGTTAGCCTCATCGCCTGAAAAAGGGTAAAACAACACGGGAGAGGACTCTTCCAGACATGATTCGCAGGAGTATTCCTTTTTCGTAAGTAGTGCCCCCTGGTCCAAAAAAGGGGTAAACTATCACCAGAAAGACGATCATTCAAATTCTTTTACAAGCGTGAAAGCATCAAGTTCGCTTGGCAATCTTTTCCTATTTAGGGAGTCTGAAAAGAGATTAAAGTGGACTCCATGTACAAATTTGTCATGGTTGATGACCGAGTACGACAAAGGAAAAATAAACTCGGCACAGTTCCTTTTCCGTAAATAGTCTAGCAAGGCCGGATAAAGTGATAAACCTATACTCGTTAGACACACCTTTTTACTCAAATTTTTAACGAGCACGACAATGGTATCAAAAGCACTCGGAATCTTTTTCATGTTTGGATCCAGAGCACAAAAAAGGAAAAAGTAAGCTCAAACCACTTTTCATGTTTTTAAATAGAGCACGAAAAAAATGAAAAGTAAGCTCAAATACCATCTTACTGTTTTTAACGAGCTCGAAGATAGGTTGGAAGAATGCTCACGATGTCTGCTTGATTTTTTAACGAGCTTGTAACAGAAAATGAACTATGCTCAGGATAATTTTCATGGTTTAATGAGCTCGAAACCTAAAAAGGAAAGTATGCTCGAAAAATTTTCCCAATGGTGAACTTCTTCCCATCATGAAATCCAAAGGTTGGTACATGACCCCAACATGATTGCTAGAAGTAAGTGACTTAGCTCCAACGTGGTGTGGAGAGGCAATCGAGTTGACTTCAACGTAACTTCCAGAGGTTGAAGACATGCCCCCAAGCTTCATTTCATTCGCCTAAGGTATAGGCGGGTGAAAAGAAGGTTCAGGTACTAATTCTATGAGGAGACTCAACTCAAAGGGAAAGGATATGTTTCATTTTTTAACGAGCTTGACACAGGAATAGAACTCTGCTCAAACTACTGGTTTCATTTTTTTAACGAGCTTGAAGCCAAAGGTAAACTATGCTCAAGGTTAAGGCCCATTGACGGGTTACTTCCCAACATGATGACCAGAGGTTGGTAAATGCCCCCAGCATGATTGCTAACAGCTAAACATGCCCCCAAAGCTTCGTTTCGTATAACTACTCTTCTTCCTTACCCAAAAATCCTGGCTACTAATCCGAATGTGTTCACCAGGCGGGGTAGGGAGAACCAGGACCAAGTGACCCAAGCAGATGAAATGAAGGTTCAAATCCTAACTCTAGTGAGAGATTCAAACAAATGGAAGGGAGATCTATTTCATTTTTTACACAAGCTTGAAAATAGATAATAACCATGCTTGAAAGGGTCCTTTTTATTTTTTAACGAGCTTAAAACAGAAAGAAATTATGCTCGAAGGTAGTTTCATTTTTACGCAAGCTTGAAACTGAAAGTAAACTATGCTTGGGATTGATTTCATTTTTACACAAGCTCGAAACCAACGGTAAACTGTGCTTGAGCGTCGGTTTCATTTTTTAACAAGCTTGAAACAAAGAATAAACTATGCCCGTAGGAATCTATTTCATTTTTTAAGGAGCTTGACATAGAAAGGGAACTATTGTCATAATGATGGTTGGTTTCATTTTTACACAAGCTTAAAACCAAAAGTAAACTATGCTTGAGAAAATGGTTTCATTTTTTAACGAGCTTGACATCGGAAAAAGAACTATGCTCCAAAGCTCTCAACATGACATCCACATGTAGGAGGAAAATCCCCCTAGCATGATTGCTAGCGAGGTGACTCCAGCATGAATTCCAAAGACTGGAGTCCCGCCCCCATCTCTAAGGGGAAGACACCACCAAAACATGTGGGACATTTAGGGAAGTCTGATGACTAGGAGTCATGTGATGAGTGGGTGTCACAAAGGAAAGCTGATCGATGGTCACAACATTCCCATGATGGGGAAAATACATCACTCGAAAGAGTGAGGACACTACAGCCTTCATAGCATGGACATAATCACGTCCAAGGAGCATATTAAAATCTAAGGGACCTTGGACTACCATAACATCAATACGGACAGTTTTCCCTCCCAAAGTGATAGGTAACTGAGGAAGGGACTCTAAAGGTTCAGTAGGCCTTCGGTTAAAAGCCAATATCTAGTCAGTTACAGGCACAAGCCTAGGAGAACCTAAGGCTTGCTAAGTAGTTGAGGATAAAATACTAACAGAAGCTCCCTCATCAACTATCGTACGAAAAATTTCTTTATCGGAAACTCCTACAGATATTTGAAAAGGAACACTCGAAGGAAGACGAGATTTTGTTAACCCATTCCAATCAAATTAAATGACCTCAGTACTCAGAGAGGGTCCCGTGGAAACGGGGTCTTGCCCACCATGATCGGAACTGACTAGAAAAAAATCAGTGGTTATCAATCCACTCTCATCGAGGAGAGTAGGATGAGATGAAGACTATGTCAAGGTGACATTTGCAGTTGGAACACTCTCTGATAGAAGAGTGGGAGTGAACGGAGATGATAGTGACTCGATCACTTCACTCTCAGAAGGGAAAGTGGGATCAATTGTAGATGAAACTGAATTGATCACTTGGTCAACCAGCGGAGGGTCAAGGGACAACTTACCATCGTTTGTTGGAAGCACCGATTGAGAACTAGTAATATCTTCCAACCACAGCGAAGCTTCATCCATGCTTGGACACAGGAAAGTACGATGCATACCCTTGCATATCAAACAGGGATATAGGACTTTACCCTTCTGACCCTTCACCAAGGGGTCACTGGTTGAGGGAGTGTCATCAACATGATGGTCAGAGGTCAACGATACAAGTGGTTTGGGGTTTTTAGACCACACTTCTGACACACGAGAAAGACCGGGGCAATCCTTGAGAAGGTGATCACCCTTGCAAAGTTTGCAAGGGAACTTGGGCTTACGAGGTGTTTTCGTAGAATGAGTGCCATTAGAGGTAAATAGTTTACGATGGGTCTCTTTCTTATCGTTCTTCTTCTTAACTTTCCTTTTCTTCTTCTTCTTATCCACCTGATTACTAATACTATTGCTTTGATCAGGCGAGGAAGAAGGAACGGAAGAAAATTCATCCAACGAAGAAGGGGAAGGATTAGTTTGGGATTGACTCTCTCGTGGTGGAGAGTTGACATTTGGAACATTGGGTACAACCGAAATCACCGGATTGAATAACCATACCGGTAATCCTATGGTTAATCCAGGAAGATTTAACGTGGCAATAAAGGGAGGACCAATATCTCCAACTGGAGGAAAGACAAAAGGTACCCCATGAGAAGGGGCCTCTTGATTGGTAGTACCAAAAGGAGCTTGGGCGCATGGAGATGGATTCGCCATGGAACAAGACTTAGTGATGCGTACGAAGTCTTGTGTGAAAGAACTCAAAAACCCTTAGGCAACCAAGCGTGCAAAAGGGGATCTAGAAAAAGGCAAGGCTCATAGGCCAAAAAAAGCAAGCTCTAAAAACTATACTGAGACCGGCGTCACAGTAAGTGAGCTGAAACAAAAATGGCCAGAATGCCAACAAGCAATCACTAAAAAGAAAAATGACCCTCTAAGAAGATGAAATAGCAAGCAAAACCTCCTAACTAAAAGCTGGAGACCTCAACAAGTTGTATCCTTCGCAAGGTGATGAAATCCAATTCGAACAATACAAAATGAGAGACCAATAGTGGAAGGATATCCCTCTACCGAAAGGGATCCCGAGTAAAGAGCCCTAGAAGAAAAGTCGCTAAGCTACCTCGTTCATGACACGTCGGAAAAGGTTTTCGGCACTTTTGCCTTATCACCCTTGTATCACCAGTATGGTGGCCGGAGAATACAAGGAAGACAATGATCGATGTTGCCTTAGGGCTAAGTGGAGTGCGGCATTCCACAGAGTCTTTTTGGTTCTCGATCTCGTGGTGGTTTAACCCCTGAAACAACAGGAGACCCCTCCACAAACTGGTGTATGACCGTGTCAACAAATACTAGAGGATTTTGGTACCCTAAAGACAACGACTATGTCTCAGATGAAAAATGACAAGGGGAAATTATTTTGATGCCTATCCCCGGTGTCCTACCTAACTACCAAATTCTTTTGATTTCCTCAAGTGAGGTTAATATTGGTTTAGTTAGGGAGATGAATTTTGGAGGTTGTCTTACACAATCGGGTAATGGAAATGCAACTTGATGGTGTTGTGACGACTCAAACCATGCAAATGAAGACGAATTGAAATGAGCCTTTCTCTTCGATGAACACTAGCTAAAGTAAGGAAGAATTCTTTCCGTTCCCAATATGTACAACCCAATGCAAATGAAATTTTATTTCTTTCAAAATGATAGAAAGAGGTAAAAGATGTACCCAAAACTAACCCAAAGCAATAAAAAAGTTCTTTATATGAACACCAAATGTAATAATTATAATCTGTTTCCTACCTTTTTAGACTTGAAAAAGACACATCCAATCTATGGAAAGAAGGATTCCACAAATGCTTCCAATCAAATGCAAGACAAAGAGAAGAACCTAATAATATCGTATAACTCAAATGCACATAAATATGAAACAAGCATTTCTTCTTCTCATGAATGTAAGACCAAGAATGTCAAATGATTGAATTAAAGCAAGAAGAATGCTTATGTTTTTTAATTTCATGAATATAGCAAAAGAGTGACAAAATAAAGCTTTCCTTTGAACAAAAAATGGAAACAAGGGATCGCTCTATTCCAATGACCAATAAATAGCTAAAGATACAAAGGAAACAAAGCACAAAACCCGAGAAAATGACTTCAAAAGGCAAGGATGTCCCAATTTTTTCGAAGCCAATCTAAACAATCCGAATGATGCCAAACCAAACAAACCTTCGGAATATCACACTAAAGAGATATCTACAAAAAAAATTGAATCCAATCATAATCCGATGGCGAGAAGAAGTTTAAAAACAAATGCAAGGTATTGGGGCTTGAAAAGAATGACAATTCTACCCAACAAGCAAACAAAGCACTAGTTTGACTCAAGAAACCAAACAAAGGCTTTGAACTTCCAAAAGATGCCAAGAGTTTCCAAAACAAGCCAAAAATGAATTGTATCAGTTCAAATCATCCATGTAATGGTCACAAAATCACTGATCAAGAGACTCTAATTCAGAAAAATCGAAAACGTACACACGGGATCAAGTTAACCCAAGGGGATTTCAACTTTCCAAGGTAGAACCTAGTCTTCCAAAAAAAGAAAAAGGGTCACAAATTCTCAAAAATGAGGTTTGGAAGGGTTCAAAGTTATTTTATAGAGATCCTAAAGTGACTGGGAAGGTACACTTGACTCCCAGAACTAAAAAGTGGCTTAGAGGACTCAAAATTGACCAAATGGCCTCGAAGATGCCAATGAAGGACTAGAGACAAAATGTGGATGAAAAGGACTCAAAAGAGACCCAAATCTCTTCAAAAATGTGTTAAAAAGAATCCAATGGACCATATGGAGACACCCCAAAAGTTTGGGAGCAAAAAACCCAAGGGAACCCCTCCAAATAAGCTCAAAAATGACCAAAATAGGACAGTGCCGCCCCTTAGAACACTGTGGGGGAGATGTAGTTGGACAGTACCGCACCCTAGAACACTGTACGGGAGCGGTATTTGGATAGTACCGTGCCCTAGAACACTGTGGGGGGGTGGTAGTTTCCTGTAGGAAAAAAAAAAGGAAAGTTGGCCAAGATCCGAGCAAGGATAAGGTCCTGAGTTTAAAATGGTCCTCAATGATGATCAAAGAGGATCTTTAAGGGAAACTGTCGTTTAGGTTTCTAGTGCAAGGATGCGACACTAATACATAATGTGTAATATTGAGGTATAACATGAACCGTCATAAATTTTGCGGCCCCTAGGTGGTTAGTTGAACAGTCAACTTCCCGGGGTCATAACTTGTGCATACGATCTCTGTTTGGGGTGCTCGGTAGCCCGTTGGAAAGTTCTATCCGAGATTTACAACTTTTTATTGAAGTCAAATATTTGCTTGAGGCAACCATTTGGCCCCCGAAATCGCCAAAAAAGGTTGTTTAGGGCCTCAAAACGGCCCCGGAAGTTTAGGACCCAAAAAACCGCTAAAAATAGTAAATTACCAAAACTGCCAGGAGACTGTTTTGAGCCAGTTGGAAGAGGTGCGACGCCACCAATATCCACCTGGATCAAGGGAATCCTCTCTTCTCTTCTTATTAGGATTTGAAACTTGAAAAGCTTGTGAATTTTGTCCTTATTAGGTAAAGGGTAAGGTCCCTCTTTTGTCATTACTATGTTCTTCTTTCAGCTGAATTAGTCCCCTTTGGTGGGATCCTCCTCAATCCAAACTCTCATCCATGACCTTCATTCGATCATGTGTATAATTAGAGGATCCAAAGAGAATCTCTTGATAATATGTGAGGCTGACACATCTCTCCCCTTTTGGAAATCTTGTTTACATCTTCTTGCTTTCTTTCTTTTGCTTTCAGCATTATATAGGATTTGCTTTCACACTCCCGCGTTGTATTCATGCTGGATGTATCTCTTAGTCCCAACCTAAAAAATACTATTGTGGTCATGTGTCGAACATTTCTGAGTTATGTTTTCTTATCTTATCAATAAGGCCAACTTCCCTTGCAAATGTAGCATAGTTTCAAGTTGCTTATAGTGAACATGAAACATATTATGCCTTTTTGGGGAAAAAGATAAAACAGCAGTTGCTTCTAGTGGTTTATTAGACGACTCTATCAACAATTCCTTGATTTCCCAATTCCAAAGCTTCCTGATTCTTTTATCCATAACTTGAATATAAACATAAGTAGGAAAGACATTCTCAAGCCTGAAAAGAGATTTTTCTAAAAAACTATAAAGTGAAATTTGAATCTTTATTTGAGGAAACTGCAACCTGTAAGCCAATTCATTAAGTTTCAAAACTAATATAAATCGATGTTAGCCTTATAAACACTAACTTCAAGTGCTCGTATTATACATGGCACTCGTATTTTCCATTGCTATGATATATTGAACATATTAGGCACATTGGTTGCAATTATAGAAGTCCAATCTCAACTGGAACAAAACTTTGTTCAAGAGCTTACCAAACATATGAAAAAACGTTAACAGGAGAAATGAAGACCATATAGCCCCAAGATGCCCAGCTGTAACATGTGCAAGAAGCATCCCAAGTAGCATGCCAATCATGGTAGACAGTGATTCTTGGCTACCTTCATGTCAGTTAACAAAGCAATTTAAGCTCATAAGAAATAAATCTAGCATTTGTATTATTAACTGACGATAACAAATCAATAAAGGGATCACAGACCTTTGCAGATATATCTGCCCCATTATGTTGTAGGGAAAAGTGTTGTGTTAAAGCAGCTCTTGTAGCTCCACTTGCCACTCCCGCTGCAGAATTCATTTAGAAATGTAATAAATATTGTAAATGAGAATAAGTGTTTAAACTAAAATTATATACCCTCACTTCAAATTTCATCCCACTTCATCTATAATATGCCCACTAAAAGTTTTAGTCAGCAATAAATGGAGAAAATGAAGCCATTCTTTAACATCCATAAATACTTAACAATCCTTACTTTGATATAAAGCAAATGCCAAAGAACATGTGTCCGACTTCTTTGTAAAAACTCCACTACATATTTACAATAATCTGACTAATGATGACCTATCTTTGCAGCCATAAAAGAAACTTTTAAACTTATTAAACTTAAAGAATAGCAATGTTCAGGAGTCACTATATACCAATAGTTTACCCTTTTCACAGTGCTAAGGAACATAATATTGAGAAGAACTAACAGTCGTGTAAGTAATTAATAAACAAGTTTATGGAGTTGTACTAAAAGATCTTGCAATGCTTCCCAGACAGAGAATTATTACAAAACTTGTAGGGTATAGTACATAAACAAGGTCCATCAGCATTCCTGCATCAATCATAAATCTTTTATTAATTGCGAGCACCAAGAAATCAGAAATCAAGAAATCATTGTCTCACCTAAGAAATCCCCAAGTAGTACATGTTGAATTCAAGGCACTTTTTCAAATTAAAGTAGTAATTTTGAGTTTAAATCCAGTGCTCTTTGGTTTAATTCACATTTCATTGCCACAGTTCAAGAAATACGAGTGCAACAGATCTGAATGAAGTTATATGCTTAGTCACTGCATTCCCTGAACTTTGTTGATGAAATAAGGAAAGAAAACTTGGCCAGGGAATGCATATGCAAGGAAATATTATCAATGAAGTGTATTATTTCTGTTTCTAACTGTGAGAACTGAGATGTTTATTTACCTAGTATTATGGAGTTGCACTATGGCTTCAAACATATGCATTTTGTAACGATCGCTTTCACTATTTCTTGCTGTCTTTTCATCCATCAAAAGTTTTGTACTGAGGCATTTTCCTACTAAACCAATGCAGGAATATAGATGATATTGATAAAACAATGGATGAAGTCAATGAGCACACAGAGAACTTGAAACGGATTCAAGAGGCCCTTGCTACTCCTATTGGTTCTGTAGCAGATACTGATGAGGTATGTACTTCTGGTGTTGATAGCATTATTTTCTTTTGCAAAGTAAAATCCATTGACATCGTAAAGAAAAGGTTGCCTTAAGGAAATTGAGGTTTCTTGCATAATGTTCATAACATGACAAGTTAAACTTTTGTATGCATACAGGTTATGTTAATGCTTTCTCTCTCTTAGAGTTGTATCTTTTGGAAGCCATCATTTTCAGTTTTTCATGCAAGTAATAATTATTGTAGGATGAATTGGAGGCTGAGCTTGAAGAGCTAGAGGGAGTGGAGCTAGAAGAACAATTATTACAACAGGCAACCATAGCACCTTCAACTCAGATACCTGTTGTTCCTATTTCACAATGACCTATACTAGCTAATCCACAGAGAACAGCTCCTCAAAGTAGAACTGAAGATGATGAGCCTGATGCTCTTCAAGCAAAGATGGATTTGTGATCAATAATAAGGTTAAAACCTGAAAAGATGACAGTGTACTACTCAATTGTAGAGCTATATATCCTCATTTTCAATTTAAATGGCCAAAATTGGGAACCATGACATTGCAGTTCCTGCTCATGTATAAAAATATCTAAAAATCCCATTTGCATTTTAACGTCACAACATTATTTAGTTTCATTTCTTAGAATTTACAACTTGCCTCTAAAGACAAACTGGTTATAACCCCTAGTTCCATATACATTGAGAAGCCTTAGCCCCTTGCTTGGGATGTTGCTATATCTTTATCATAACAATGGATACAAGGCTATAGAGTGAACTAACTGGATGGGTTTCACTTTGGGGTTGCTTGATACAATATCTCTACCCAATTGGTATTTGATGACAGGCTCAGGCTGTACTTGGTCTTGCCGTATTTTTAAATTTCGTATTTAGTAATTGTCTAGGAAATGTAAACTTTAACACCTTGGCTTTTACTGCAAAGTTGTTGAATTATAATCCAACCATTGACAAAAGTGGGTAGGGCATCAATTCTAGGAAAAATAGTAAAGGCCTGTATGAAAATTTTAAAGGCAATATTTTTATGTTTTTAATAGCTTGTTTGTAGAAACATTATAGCAAGGTGAAAGAATTCCTGCTTATGCAAAAATTGATGCATTGATTATACACTTTTTTGAAGAGATTTGCAAGATTCATGTCCTACTATAAACAATATGCCCCCCATCTCAAATGTTTGTAAAAACTTTTCTTTCACCTTTGAATTTTACTAAGCAAACATGACTGCCCTATTTTGTCTTTTCTGTAGGAACATTCCTTACAAACATTTATTTCACCTTTGGATTCTACTAAGCAAACATGACTGCCCTATTCTGTCTTTTCTGCAGGAACATTCCATTTGTTTAGATTAGCAAGAACCATGTTAGGTTGAATATATGCGGTTTCTTTTATATTTAATTCATTTATTGTTAACTGAAATAGTAGAGAGTAGAGTGTGGAATGAAATCCCATCATAGGGATATGGCACTGTAACAATAGCTTGTAGTATAGTTTGTAATACATCACATAGATAGAAACCACAAGCCGGAGAGGGGCCACAAAGCATGTTACCAATACTGCCAGCGATGTTAGAACCATAGTGTGGGAGGATGCTATCACATAAACATGCACCCTAAAATCAGTGTCGGGACAATGATAAAGATGGTGCCAAGGGTTTGAGAGAGGGCTATGGATATAAAAAAATAAAAATACCAATTGATATATGACCAAAAATGAACTTTTCTCAATTTAAGCGTAAATTCACTCTTAAAGGAAAGAAAGGTTAAAACTTCTGATATATGACCATAAACTTCATGCATCTCTCACATTCATTCCAATAGGAAGAGAAAAGGTAGGATGTGTCCATAACAAGATGATCGTCTATGCTAAAGAATGTTTGGGAAAGGAATGCCAGTGGCAGACCAGAGAGCCCTCTAAAACCTTAGGGCCAAGTCAATAGAGATTCCAAAGGCACTCCTTCCACAGATCGTGTGTAGTAACCTGAAGTACAACAAGTAATGTCCCAGTAAGATTGTGAAATAGGAAACAAATGATTGACGAGTAGTCAATCAACAAAAATAGCGAAAGCCTTCAAGAAATAGGCAAATGATGAGAGAGGACAATCTGTCTTCCTGAAACAAAGGTAGAAGTTGTACATGACAAAATCATTTTAGTGACCTTTCTTAATAGGATATAAATTTCGTAGCTATGCCTAAACATTTTCTCAATACATAAAACCCAGTTCCCGTATTGTAAATGAGCCAACAAGAGCATAAACTAATAGAAGAAACAAAATCTGTTCTAGAGGAGCCTCTGATATAGGCAAACATTGAAAATTTTCATGAAATGTCAGGATTGATAAACCTCATTAGAAAATCCTTCCAAAGACCTATCCCTAAGAACCCAAGACCTTTTAATTGTGGATTGGGTCCTTAATCAAAATTCCAAACCGAGGCACTTGACAAGGAAACCCTCTCCATTAACCTTTTTCTTGTAGCACTGCCTATCGCAACTAGACAGATGCTTGTTCATATATTTTTTTAAATGGCGTCATCCTAGAAAAATAAAAACAAGCCTGCAGGAAAGCACAGACCTAGAAGGGGCAATAAAGATAAATAATCTTTAATAAGAGTGTATTTATAAACATATGGATGCTGTCACTAGTCTTTCTTGTCGTGAAAATAAATTAGAAGTAGAACACGATTGTAAACGAATGAGGATTGGGCCACACATTTTGCAATAAACCCTGCAATGGCATTCTTTCTCGACCTATGGACCTGAAATTTTTTTATTAGAAATATATTCTTCACACAAAGTCAAAAAAAATCCAACAAATTCTTTTTACTGTGGCCGAAGTGGGTATATTCATATGTGCCCAGCCTTCCACAAAATGGTGAAACACCCATGAATAGTTCATTTTTTGCACATGTTGAAGTGGAGTATGTACAAATGTCCCTTATTGTCCACAATATAACAAAAAAAATATCAATCGTTGAATGAAATCCACTTCCAGCGGTCTCCCTGCAAATATCCTCCCTTGGTTGAGCGCTTGCCTAATTCTATCTAGGAAATTATAGGATATAGTCAATTTGAGGTTTTTATATTTTTTAATCACTACCATGTAACCATGCACAGGAAACCCTTGGAGACTTCAATCCGTCGATAGGTGGTAACCAGAGTAAACCTTCACATAGACTATAGTCTTTAGTATGTCTGTCCCAGCATGTCAATAGAGTATGGACATATCACATATAACCAGCCAGGTGCCTTGTCCCTCAGACCTCTTATCTCAATTAACAGTGCTTGACCACTCGAGCTAACCCACCCAGCTTCAATTTCAGTTTATTAATGTGTAATGTTTAATTTCCATTTTCTAATATTACAAATTATGTGTAAGTCAACTTTATTTTACTTTCAGCAAATGAGTGCCCTCCAGGTGAGAATATTTTTGTAGCAAAGGGAAAATAAAACCATTTGCTTGGAAACTATAAGATGAAAATTATTTGGATAAGCTAGATTGACTTCTGTTTGTGTCTTAAGAGAAATAAATAATCACAATTCTTATTAATTGTACATAAAACTAAAATAAAATTAGTCCATACTCGTAATTGGTAGCTTTACAGGGTCAAAAATAATTAATTACCATTTCTATATTTAAAAATAATTGAAAAACATGTAGGCTGAAAACACTTTATTTTAGTTATCTTTTGCATATATATATACACACACACACGCAAGTCAGGCAAATTAATTAATGAATTGCTTGTATAAATGCGAAATTATTGTAATACAAGCATTAAGAGTCCTTAGTACTACATGTGTACTAACATGTAATTAACAACAGTAGTGTAAATTAAACAAATTTATAACATTGGTAAAGTATCTAATGAACAAGTCTAATAACTTACCTGGGGTGAAGATCTTCCTTTATACTCAGAAAAATAACTTTCAGACCAGACTGTGCCTCTCAGCGGCAAGTCAATCAATAGGAACAATCTGAACAATCTAATTATTGGAAACGCGGCTTCTAATTGCTATCATCTTAGTTTAGCTGAAGGGTTTCTGTACTATTATTAAACTTGTGAAGATATTAATAGTGTGAGATAATGAGAGGGTGCAAATATTGATATGTATAGAAGCAGTAATGAGGTGTTTTTATTATAATTATAATTTTATTATCTTTTAAACTAACATGAGGCATTTTCCATGGTACATGATACAGGTGCAAGAAGTTGTCCACAACACGCAAGCAAATGCTTATCTTTCAAGCTCTTGTGTTCTATTTAAGGGTGCTAGCTCAATGGTAGAGCACTTGCCTTATAGGCAGGAGGTTGGTGGTTCAATTCCACCATGCCCTATTTATATTCTGAAACCACTAAAAAGAGATAAATGACTAAAAAAATGACCAAAATTTGCATATAAACGACCACCATTACAACATGAGAGATAAGTGACCAAAAAAATGACCAAAATATGCATATAATTGACCACTTTTGAGTTGGTGATCACTAGTAGCAAATTAGCGGTCATTGGTCATTGTAACAATTAATGACCAAATACATTACCATTTTAATGACCAAATATACGACCAAATATATGACCACAAGATAAGCTATAAATGACCAAGATAAATATGACCACATTTTTGGTCGCGTGATATATCGCCACTAATTTGCTACCAGTGGTCACCAACTCAAAAGTGGTCATTTATATGTGTATTTTGGTCTATTTTTTGGTCACTTATCTCTCATTTTGTACTAGTGAATTCAATCAACCCAAAATCACAGTTTCAGCTTTTATTATTATTTTTTTTCTTGGCCCGATCTAGACAATGCGCCTTTAAACATGCAAATCTAAATTGTTTATTTCATTGTTGTTGCAAGCTGTTCTTTAGATCAAAGGATCTTTTTAAGGAATTGCAGGGAATGGAGTGCGCAAATACAGATTTAATTTGCAGGCAGCTACAAGATGAAGGACGAAGGCAAAAAGAAAGCAGCATTGTGACTCCAATCAATGAGAAATTTGCGGGCATGACACTGTTGGAGTTGCAGCTATTATAAATTCAACGACTGTTTTGGCTTAGAATGAATTTGCAGGCAAGTTATATTTTACAAATTGAAATTTTTTTAGCAAATGGAGATAAATGATTTGCAAATTAAGGATGAAATCGATTAGGCATATTTGCAAACATTAATTTATTCTTTCCTAAAAACGTTAGAGTATATCCTACTTTCTAATCCTCAGATCGCACGAAGCGTGGAGGACAGCATACTTATTTTGGGCGAAAGCAAAAACTGAAAATAAAATCCTACCTACTCTATGCTAATTAAAATTCAGAAAGCAGTTACGTGTAGTTAAATATCCACTGTAGCCATTCATGTAACAGTAATAAGAATATATTCTGTGTCAATTTTGCAAATAGAAAATGAGGAGAAACAGAAATGTGTGAAATTAGTTGCTGTGACTGTGAATTAACTAGAAAAAAAGAAAAACTAAATTGTTCTAACCTGGTACTTGCTTGAAACCGTCGTTCGATAGGGCTTTCGTAGGCATAGTTGTCCTCACTCAGATCTTGCTGCAACTCCTTGCTATCCTCCTCGACCTCCTGCATAATTGTTCGTCATCAAATGTGCATGAGACTTTGTATATTAATTCTTCATCTGTTTCTGGAGGAGTAATTAAGCTCTCGACTGCTGCCAGGATCTCCTCTTCGTGAGAAGAAGAGATCCCTACTTTTGCAAGGATCTGAGTGAGTTATTCCAAACTTAAACTCATTGTTAAATCATTTTGAAAAAGGGATTCTTACAGCACCCAAATCTAAATGAAAAAAAAAGAAAAAAGAAAAAAAAACACTTTGTACAGAAAACAATTACTCTTCACAATTGCAGAAAAAACACACTTGCAGAAATTGAAATTCACACTTTCAGAATTGAAACACTCATTGTAGAAATTGAAATTCTAGTGTACGCTTGCAGAAAATCAAACTAAACTTCAATCCATCGTGCCTCCCCGACAACGGCACCAAAATGTTAGGCAGAAATATTGTCATTTAATTCCGTTGTAGTACTTGCCCAACTATTTAATTTGTCAATCCCAGGTTCATAGGCTTACGAAGCACATGAAAAATATATGCAGGACTGAAGTTGAATTAAGATAATCTAATCCCCCCTGCTAATTGCTAATTGCTAATCTAATTCCCCCTTAAGATGAAGCACGCAACTACTAATCTAATGTTGGAAGCTGAAACACACTGCTGAAAGTAAATTGCATAAAAGAAAGACAACATATGAAGAGCAACGAGACAACACATGTGAGCTCACATTAACAATAAAGAAATCTTAATTTACATAACACAAATCAATGACAAATCATGAAAGCATCAAAACTAAGATTATGAACAAAATAAGAATCCCCTTCTCCATAGTACAAAGTCAAAACTAACTTCTACAATCCGAGACTAATCTCCTCCTAATCTTCGATTAATCTACTACCTATCTACTATTCCCCATGAAGAGAGAGCACTCTCTTTTATACATGAATTTCTTTGAGAAGAAGATAACCATCTCATAATGACAAATCCACTATTCTCTCATTCACTCTCAACTACTTTCCTATTATTACAAAATATGATCCCTTCAAATCCTCCACATGTCTCTCACAAATTATCCTAGATAAGATATGCCAACCAAATCTCCATGATCTTCTCCTTGGAATATTCTTTGAATAACTATCTCCTTGAAATGGTGGAGGAGATATTCAAGGAGTCTTTCTTTGAATTGATCCTTCCATATTCCTACACATTACAAAGCTCATCCATACTTGAGATATTAGTGAAAAACATGTTATTTTCCAATATTTAATCATAAATTCACTTATAATACTAAAATGAATAAAGTGGAAAATAATAAGATGAAACTCAAGTATATGTATGGAAATGGTATGGTGAGAGGTTAATGGGATGATGAAATGTGAGGAATAGCAGAAGGTAAGGTGGATGGAAATATGACATTTCTGAGTCCCAACAGTTTGTGGGGTTGCCTCCCGCTTGATCTCTATTTTCCCTTCATGATTATATGTCTTTGAACTTCTATCCATCTTGGACCACTATGCATGCTTAAGTATGCACTAGTGTCATCCTCATGATCTCATACATAAACATTCATTAGTATAATCTTAATACTATCAAAACATTATAATTCCAAATAAGCTTCAGTATGTATGGTCATGATCATTTCATACATAGGTATACTTACCTAAGATCCTAACACAAAGTAGGATTCTAACTTGATATAGGAAAACATACCTGGATTGTCATGCTTGGTTATGTCTTATCATACCCAAACAATATCTTCTTTGTTCTCTTCAATTATTTAGAGACTTTGTGTTAGAACCTGCATATCTCATAAGTTAAGCATAGTAGAACAAAGTCATACATACCTCGTAAGTAGAGCTTCTATGTGGTCAAATACTAAGGATGAGTATTTGCCTGTATGTCATCATGGTCATAGAACTTGATTTGTCTTTCTTGATGTACCTGAATCTTGTTAGCTGACAACATCATCCTCATACAACATCACAAGTGCATTAGTACAGTCATAAGTGTCATAAAATTAATAAATGAATGTCTTATGTCACTCACATGCATTCATTATCAAACACTCATAATTGTACTAACCTCAATAACATGAAGACAAACATATTATGAATTTAATCAAGAATCAGATTTCAAAACATACCTGTGTCTTCTCAAGTCATACTTGTCGAGTAGTCTTCTCTATAAGGGTAAAACCCTAACCATCCAAGGTAGACAACTTGTAAACATCTTATGTATGTTCATGGTGCTAGGATGATAGGATATCAGCACCATTTAAACCTTCTTCATCGCTGCCCTATGAGTCTCCCAATTTTGCTAGGATTTCTTCTTACTTGGAAACCCTAATCTTCAATCTCCTTCCTCCCACAACATTTTGATGGAGGATCAATATGAATGGATTCCAAATCCATTATCAAAGCTTACAATGGTGTATCAGGTGTCTCCAACATTGTATCAGGTCCTTCCAGACCTAAGAACTGAAAACCCTAAGTGAGAGCTTCTTCCTCCTCATCTTAGATTTCCTCCGTTTAGCCATTTCATATGTGTCGTATTGTTTCTGGTGCATCTCTAAACCTTAGGATCTGCAGGGTCTGAAAATTAATCTTGTGGTAGCCTGACCTGTCATCTTTCCAACCCCACAGGTCTGACCTCAATTGGATTCTTTGAGAGATATTTATGCCAACTGTCGCAACGTGACCTGTTTATGGGATAAAATAGGAGATCAAACTTGTACGGAGTTCCACATGTCACTGTCTCAACTTCGGCCTCTGAAAAGTGGACTTGTGAAATTACAATCCGTTCCCCACCTGTCACTTTTTACGAAATTTCATTTGGAGCTTCCTAGCCCGAGATATGACCTTTTTTCCAAGGTCACCTGTTTAGGACTGCATTCTGGAAGAGGCAAAAACCCTCACTTGTATTGATCATATCTCACAAAGTACAATGAATTTGAGGTTTTTCTTCAGATAAAAGGAACAGGGGGATGTTATCTACGACCTGTAAAGGTTTCAGATCCCAAACCTTCTCCAAAATGGATTTATAGCGAAAGTGCCACGATGACTGGTTTTTGCTATATAAAACCCTAACTTTCAAATTGTAGCAAGTGAGACAAGTGTCGTAAGTGCCATACATTTCCTTCCTTCAGGATAGCTCTAATACCATGTTAATATTCAATATGCTAATACAGAAAATATCAACATTACATTGCATTTCACAACAATAGCATATACAAGATCACTGAAAGAACAACAAGCACAGCATAAACACAAGAGACACAGATTTATCCTGGGAAACCCTCATGGGGTAGAAAACCCCGCAAATCTTCCTCAATATAGATGACCAAGAAATACAAAGATGTAATCCACAAACATGATCTCCTTCTCCTCCATAGCATATCTCTCTCTCACATATGCGCTAATCACAAGTGAGTGAATGTGTGTTAAATGAGGAACACACCTCCTCTATTTATACACAACTCTGACTTGACTTTTACACTAACTAGGTTGGCCCCAACTTTAACCACTGGGTTAAACACCCCATTACAACTGACTCTGGGCCGACCCCAGTAGGGAAGTCTAATAACCCATGTTACCACATTCCGACGGAGGAATAAACATCTCCGGATATACAATAAGGTCTTCACGGAGGAATGAAACATCTCCGGAATAATAAAGTACAAATATAATATTCTTAGAAGTTACAATATCTCAACACAAATAGCAAATTGTTTTTTTAAAGCCCAAAAAATAGCTAATTGGTGAAATTTCACCCCTAAAAAATTTCCTTGTGTGGACACGGGCTATCCATACATACGTCGCGTAGCTCTTGGAAAACCTAGTTTTTTAGAGGTGTTTCCAAGGATAGTTGTTGTTTACAGATCATTGAAGATTAGGGAAGTCTGCAAAAGAGCATTAGGGGTAAGATCATCCATCATAACGTATATGAGAACAATGTGACAAAAGACTCTATAACAGTTCGCATAAGGGAAGATAGGCAATTAAACATAATAAAGACACAAAGATAGGCATGAAGCACATTCATTCTCATTAATTAAATGTGTATTTATACAATGAGAATGCCTCTTGGGTTCATATTCCCAATAGGTCTCTTTGACTCATGAATGACTCTTCCCATTCACTTATGACTTTTAGTCTTCTCCTCACATGAATAGGGAAATTGCATAATAATAATCCTAACACTGAGGATTATGTTCCCAACAATGCCCCCCATAATCCAAAGGGTTGTATGTGAGTCCAAGAAAAGAGAGCTAAATAAATGCAAGTGGACATCTACCACTTGTTGAACATTTCCAACTTGACAATTTGAATTGCCAAGAAAGTTAAAGAAAGATGACTTCTTTTGCTAAATACAAGTGCTCTCTGAAGAGGTGGTTTTGGTTGACCACCAACCAAAGGGGATAGCAGAAGCTGAAATATTCTACTAAGTGGGTGGTTTAATGCTAACCACAAACTCTTGAACTTAGCACGAATGCTCGTAGGTTCTATCTAGAACTTGGCATGAAGGCTCATAGGTTCTTTGGAAAGTAATGGTTTGGAGACCACCATTTTATGTCTAGTAGAAGATGAAGTATTCAACTAAATGTGTGGTTTTAGGTTGACCAAAAACTCCGGAGATCAGTCGAACATGGTGTTTTAGGATCACTTGTTCCTGCTCACTTGTTCTCGCTCGCTTGTTTCTAACAATCTTCATTCCCCCCTGTCAGGAACAACGTGAGAAGTGGAGAGTCTCATGGTGTCAAAACTTGGCACACAACGTATGAGTACTTTGGAGCATGCCTCTCTTATGTATTCTTTCTACATCTCTGAATTGGCCTTCGAAACTGGCTGTGGTTCATGCTCGCTTGATCTAGATTAGTTGAAAAAGGCCATGATTGCCTGTTATCAGAATGACAAGGCTTCAAAAATTGACTCCTAACATCATGTTCCCCCATGTCATATACAAGATAAGAAGCAATACAATATTCTACTAAAGTTTGACTCTTATAGGTTTCTTTAGCTTTACACATTTATCTGGAGAATGCTTATGCTTTCTGCAATGATGACAAGGATGAAGATAAAAAAATAATAATAATAATAATAATAATAATTCATATGGCTAACTTGGTCACAAAGTTGGAATTTGGAACTTTGAACAGTTTGTACATATTCTAACATTGTTTCACAGTGTGTTGGTAGCTGATAGGAATCATCTTGTTCTCCAAATAAAGGATTTTTCTGAAGAAACACTAGTTCAGAATGTTGATTCCTTTTGTACATTGTCCTCTTTTAATTTTGAATCTTGCAAATGATTGATATTATTTTGGAGGGCTTATTTATTGATTGTGATTGAGTCATGTATAGCAGTAAGCATTAGAGTGTTCAACAACTCTAATATTTCTTAATATTGAGAAATTATGAGGATTGTTTGAAGCCTCCTTGTGCAAGAAGTACCCAATAGACTCAAGCAAATTGAGGGCTTATTGTAATTCCTCTATTTACAAACAAGACTCAATAGACTTAAATTTAAAATTGAAGGGTATTGGTCTCAGTCAAGAATGCACCCACATACAATGCAATTCAACTTTTCCTTCCATTTGATATTGTACAAAAAAAATGCAAGTACCAAAAAACGCACTAGAAATCACAAAAACAATTGTTTGCAAGTTACACTTCTAAATGTAGAATTGATGAATCTGCTATACTTGAGTTCTTGAGTGATCTCCAACTACAACTTTTCTTCACAATGCCTTATCACTCCACAGTTTGTTGATTCAACAACATTCGCATGCTCCAAAGAATGGATGATTTCCAGCTCTTGACAAGTGACCTCTCTTGTAGCTATAGGAAAACATTTCCTTGGAAATAAACCTGTAGTTTTAAGGCTTATAGCAATTGCACGAAGGAGATCTGGACAATCTGGATGAGGACATCTCTCCATCTGAATATCTGAATGAAAAACCATATGCTCATCAAACCCAAATGATACTCATCTCTGTAACTATGACATTGATGAACATGACACCCCAATCATGGGTGATATGGAAGGCGTGAGAGTATTCATAACACATTTTTTTCCTGCTAGGCTCATAAATGCTTAGCAATTTTGTAGGTAGATAAGATGATGCTAAGAATCCCTGACTTAGGAAATCTAAATTATGGTGTTCTCCACATGAATCACAGTGGACTGAATCATCAGAATTGGCCATCATGCATTTGGGGAAACACCATGACACCTTCAAAAGGGTCTCAGTCTATGTCGTTGTCGTCATTATCATCTTTCAATAGCCCTTTCAGCTCATACAAAGCAAGTAATTTCTCTGAATGTTTCCTATTACAACCTTGTCCTGTTATATTTTCTATGTATACATGCCCCATATCTTCATCAATAGTAACCTCTTCACTTCCTTCCATGCCATTCTTGGAACAAACAATTGCATTATCATGCTCAGTGCCTTCAACTGTAATTTCCAGGTGTGATTTCCTTTGAGGAATAGAACCCAAGTCCCATATCATCGATAGCTACCATTACCCATCTATTTATAAATCATCATTTGTAACCTTGTTTTTGCTAAATTATATTTCTCCTTGAGCTTTCACAATAAGCCTTTAGCAATTCTATTCTTATCAAATCCCCCCTTGTGCTCGAGGATAACTTGCTCACGAAAGTGTAGAAGGAAGTGATAAGGTGACAATGGCCCCCTCTTAGTTCAACCTAAGTTCTTGTTTGTGTTGTAGGGATTTACCACAAGAAGTGAGAGGTTAATTTGTAATCAAGTAGATCATCATAGGGAAATTCAACATCTAATCTACATTACTTGTTGATGGATTTGTAGTTACATGCCAAAGTGTTTTTTAGGCTATAACCTCTCTAGTCATTTTAAATCAACGTGCATCTATCCTTGTCCTAGTTTCAACCCATATGTAATGGTCATTTGTCATTTTTGAATCAGTAACACCTAGTATATCATAGTTCTCACTACCCATTGCATACAATAAAATAATGATTACTTATTTTGAGACATTTTATGGATATTTGAATCTCTTGACCTTTTACTACCCATTGCATACAATAAAATAATGATTACTTATTTTGAGACATTTTATGGATATTTGAATCTCTTGACCTTTTACTAGATGAACTAGGTGGTTAGGGTTGGAGTTAGTTTTTCATGCCCTTTTATTTCTATCATTTGTTTGATGATAGTGAATGAGTTAAGGGTGCAACCATTCATGTAGGAAACCAATCAAAATTTGCTTGTGAAAATCTACTTCGAAGATCATTTCTATGATTTGAAATTTCAATCTCACATTATAATGGGTGCTTTGAATAAACAAAATTCGAATTCTAACAACATAAGTAAATCAGCTCGTTTCATTTTTTTAAGTAAATCAGTAAGTCATTCTCGTTTCATTTTTTGTATTTATCAAATGAAAATGATTATATAATATTAATGTTTTTATTTACAGTTTTGTTGTATATGCAAATTTTATTTAGAAAATTGTTGAATTTTTCTATAATTCCATTTGCCATAATAAAGGGCATATGATATGGGGTCCTCATATCTAGTGATTTCATCGGGTTAGTGAAAATTGTTGAAATGATTTATTTTTGTTACACGAATTATAATTTTGCCTAGAGCAACTTTATAATTTGAATGGAATGGAAGCTACTGGTCTATGACTTTTTGTGAAAATAACAGCTATCCCAGTCAATTAAATTTTCATATATTTTAAGGCTTGGCCTTTAGCGAAGGCAACCAGTACTTCTTGTTGTTTGAAGAGTAGCTATAGGTTACCATGAATGAAGTGAAGCTACAGGAACAGAGAACAGTAAATGAGGACTGTTTCCTATCTTTTTTATGATGGTGCACAATCTTTGATTTGTATTATGTGGAAATGTAATTTAGTTTTGCTCTATCGGGCATTGAATCTACAATTAATTAAGAATTGGAGAGGAGGAAGTGCAGAGCCAAAGGCTCGCACACACACACAGGAATGGTGTAAAACCAATTCAATTAATTCAATGAAAATGATTACATATATAAGAGAAATAATTCTCAACAACCCAAACCTCAGATCCTAAAACTATGGATCTCAACCCACTCAACTATCTTAAGAAGATACACAACAATCCAATATTTAATGCAATGCCTATGATTTCGACATTATTCCAACATCCTCCCTTAATGGAGAAATAGATCAAAATATGCCTGTAATTCCAGGCTTACAAATCATCAAAGCAATTTAACAATTTAATCTTCTGGGACTCCAACCTTTGAACTCTACAATCCTCCATCTTCTTCATTTTGACCTTAGTTGCTGTCAGATAATATTTGTTTATGTTTTCCCGTTTCCTGCTCTTCCAATTTGAGAGCTTGAAGTCTTCACACATTGATATATAGTGCATTCTATTATTTGATTGGGCCTCTGCTGTCCTGGATCTTCCTTCAGGTTCAACACATTCTGCAAAATTAGTAATTGTCATCCAGGTTCGTCTACAATCAGCTGTATTCCATGCAGTGGAATTCTGCAACATTGGCTCATAGGTCAACAGTGTCAAGACATGAATGATGTCCCCTTCTTCACTTACAACATCAACATGGTTGCTTTCAACTGCAATCTTAGAGTTCAGTGTTTGAACAATGTTTATAGGATTGACATCCCCATTACATTCAGTAGATAATGAACCTTCTTCACCATTCATCATTTCAAGAATAAATTTCATTTCATTCTTGATAGCAATCTTTTCAAGTTCAGTTAGAATTTCTTCATCATATCTCGGTCCATTTTCGATTTCAGTTTCAAATTGTATTGCAACAACTAAAGGGTTGCATTCAACATAGTGAGGTTCACCAAGTTCTGCTTCTACAGGTTTGTTAGGCTGTGACTCATCCATATATCTGCTCTTCACACCAAACTCCATTTCTAGAATATCCCAAAACATTTTTGCATTGTGTACTTCACCAAATTCATATAAAATATAGGACAAAGTACTTTCATCTAGCGCTGAGTGAATAAGATATAATGCTAGTGCACCTCTTCTCTTATCATGAGAATCAACAAAACTATTTTGTACATATTGCCATAGATCTACTAAACCAAGCAATCCTTCCATTTTAATTGCCCAATGTTCAAAAAAAATTACTGAGAAAGATGGCAGAACAGGCATTAATCTTTTCAATATGGCATCTATTTCTTCAAATTCTCCATTGATCTGGTCTATTTCTGCATTCTGATCCTTTAGCAAAGGTTCTTTAGTTGCAACTGGAGACACACCATATTGTTTTTTATTCTTTCTTCTGAATTGTTTCAGTTCTCTCTGAAACTGTTTGAGCTTTCTTTCTTGACCCATTACTACTCAACGTAATGCATACACATGCTTTACCTCTTCAACACATGTGTAGCGATCCCAGGCAGTGATCTCAGGCAGCTGCGACTTCTTGAATTTCCAGCAGCTCTCTACACCACACGGGCTCTTTGGCTTCCACGCATAGCAACAAGAATCTCAACTACCACGCCCAGGCAGAGTAGCGACCCGCGGCAGTGCGGTATTACCGTGCCTGCAACTACCGCACCCTTGAATAATCGTGAACCGCGGTAGTACTGCTCTCCTTCCCACTGATGAACCGCAGTAGTCTTCAGTCACAGGATCTTTTCCTTCCTGAGAGCAACGACTTCCTCTTTGGGGGCTCCTCCGCGATCTCTGGCTCCTCAAACTCCACGCTCTTTCAAAACTCCAACAACCCTCGGATCATCAACAACAGTTGCACTGCTCCTTTGCAGTTTTACTCAAAACTCATTTTCAGTATTGAGACCTGCAATTCCACTATCAAATCGTCCAAACGAGACGTTCACTCTTCACACGCTTAACAGCAGATCAATGATGGCTTCACTATACTCACGGCATGCCTCAATGGGCTTTTCAGCATCCACGGATCTCCAGGCAATCACAGTCAGCCAGAATGGTCATTCACAGCAGGCCAATCTGGCTCTGATACCAAATTAAGAATTGGAGAGGAGGAAGTGCATAGCCAAAGGCTCGCACACACACAGAGGAATGGTGTAAAACCAATTCAATTAATTCAATGAAAACGATTACATATATAAGAGAAATAATTCTCAACAACCCAAACCTCAGATCCTAAAACTATGGATCTCAACCCACTCATCTATCTTGAGAAGATACACAACAATCCAATCTTTAATACAATGCCTATGATTTCGACATTATTCCAACACAATTGACAAATCATGTTTGTTTTGTGTTTATAACTCCAGTTTTTGTCACTGTTGGAGGTGACTGTTCTTTGATGCATGTGGCTTTCTGTGAGGTTAAAAACTATGGAGGCAGTCTATAAATCACAAGTTAAGTGCCATGGATTAATACAAACATTAAACAGATTAATATAAATATAAAACAAACACAATTTAATAAATATATAAACTAATTAATATAAACATAAAACAAATACTATTTAATAAGCATATCCTCTTTTTAAACCACCACTTCACTTAAGTTCATTTAAATCATTTAAGCATAACAAGATTTGACCACCATGAAATTAATGTGGATTGTACATTTATTACATTATGGTTAATCTTGTTGATCCACTCAAAGAAGTCCAAAATCTCAGATAATATATAAACACCTATGGATGTAATCGTCACTTTTACTACTACTACATCACTTTTACTACTACTACTACATTTATTACTTGTGCCAAAGCTATCAATCTCTATTGGGAACAATTTGAATTACAGCTGTGTCAAACCAAAAATCCAGTATATATAGTTTTTGTTGAAGAATATGTATACGCATTTGTCCATGGTTCAGCTCTACCAGAAATATTCAGAATATACCCTCAATGCTGTTAATTGTGTCTCCAAGTACTGCACAAAAGCAGAGCTAACGTTGCTGATTTTATGACCACACTCCAAGGGATGCCGCGCTTCCCCTTTCTCACCAGTCCTTTGACAAATGGCAGCAGATTTATCACCACCCAAATACTGCAGAAGTACTCTGCAAATAGCTTGTTTCTCAAGATACCATATTTACCTGCCATAGATCGTACAGATGCCGAAATAATGGCTACCAAGTTTATAAACAACACTGTTGTCGGTGGAATGAACAATGCAGATGAATCAAATGTGAAGTCACCCTCATTACACACATCCTCGTCCCCAGATGCCTTCGGAGTCACCACGAAAACTGTATCAGAGACTCCTATTAACTTCATCAAAACATCGAACATGGCAAATATCCATGCAGATAAGCAGTGGATCAGCCACATCCTTTGGTTATTCCACCATTCTCTAATGGAACTATCAATGTGAAGAAATTCCCACAGCTTAAAGCCATAGATTGAAACGAACAGTGCAACTGCGATTGCGAAGGCAGGCTCCGAAATCTGCAATATTAAGAAGTGATGCACATCAGAATCATGAAACTTCATAAGACATGAACTCGTGTATTGTATTGGTATTTAGTAAATTGATTTGATTGGCCTTACCCTGGGCAAGAATGATTTTCCACTTAAGAGACAGAAAGCTGGCAAGATTGCATAGCAAATTGTTGCCAATGACCACATTCCCCATAGATTGAAATAGGCATACATCATCCTCTGGCGTACCATAATGTTTTTCCGGATATTAAGGAACGGGCATAATCTGCTTAAGAATATTTCCATCAAACCAGTAGCCCATCTCTTCTGCTGCACAAGACTGTCTGGACCATTTGCTGGTGCATTTCCCAGAAAAGCTGGCTGCTCTGGTATGCAGAATACAGAATGCCAACCTAGGGAATGGACTTTCAACCCAGTCATAACATCCTCAACTGTGGATCCATACATCCATCCCATCTGCAACAGACGTTCAGTTAATTCTTCTTTTGTGATTTATATGGCTTATTTTGTGGATTGTTTGTTCAAAGTATGGAAAATAAAACATATAGAAGAAAAAAAAAAAATAGATGCAATCTACATTGTTAAATATAGTCTTTTTATTGGAATGCAATTGGTGAACTTGGTTGTAATTTGTAAATGTTTACTGATATTTGAAATCAAGCATAAGGTCAGATACACCCTTCTATATCATGTAAGGTTTGTTGTTACACTAAAATTCGCAAATGTTGATGAATATGTGAAACCAATCACAAAGTCGAATTATCTAGAGTGCTACTAGAACCCCACTTTTAGAAGTCAATCTATCTAAGCTCTGTCCTTCGCCTTTGATTAACATTGCCTTTGGCACTATCTCTTTTATTTTTATGCTCTGTCATTACTTTATTTAAAAAAATTAAATGAAATAGAAATGATCTAAGTTTTTTTTTTCTTGATATGGTTTGCCATTACACCAAAACCAATACTCCAACATTTACCTTTACATACCTTACCCATCTCATCCTTTTTTTTCTTGATATGGTTTGCCATTACACCAAAACCAATACTCCAACATTTACCTTTACATACCTTACCCATCTCATCCAACATTTACAGTTACATAACTTACAGATCTCACCCACCCACTTGGATTGTAGAAAGCGCTTCGAAAAATAAAGTTTGTATGGTTAAACTACAGTTCTAGCACAGGTTAACATGCATGCATTTGGTCTAACCTGTTAGTCAGCTGTGATTACCTTAGTGGTCTCTCTGTCAGATTCTTGTCTTTGAATATCACATATTGTAACTAGGGTCTAAGAATAAGGTTTAGATGGCTGAACACAGGGTCTTAGCTTACGGTTTATATGCATTTTGTCCAATCCTTATTGAGCTGTGACTAACTTACTGGTCTCTCTTTCAGATTTTTTTCTTAGATTAATCAAGATAGCGATCAGACGGCCTACCTCTTTACCCCAGGCGGTGTTGGTTTCATAGCTGCAGCCAGAAACGTTTAAGGCGTCATCTATAGCCAATGAAGGAGAAGAACGGATACCGTGTTGGGTGTCTCTCATAATCGTCTCTGCAGATGCCGCAAGAGCAGAAGATGGTCCGAATATACTTCTGAGAACCTCAAAAGACCAGGAGGATGCTTTTAATTCGTGGAACACTGCCAAAACGCATTAAAAACACACAGGTAATTACCTCTATATTCCATATTGTATCCGAATCAATCCACTCCATGGAAGACTGAATGGAGTATAAAGAAGTCCACCAAAGAATTTGTTCTTCTGAGTTTAACATACAAAATGGCTTGGGCAGGTAGTAAAACCAGTCTTATAATCATTACCTTCTGCATAATTTCGAAATTCTCTTACATCCTTACAGTTGTTATATTGATCTATAGTTGGCGGTACTCCATATAACGCTTTTCTTCGATGAAAGCAGCCTGTTCCACCATAGGGAGGACCTTGGAGTCCATTCATTCCTTTATAAATTGTCTGTAAACACAAAAGAACACATATATATATATATATATTTAAATTTCATAACAAGACTTAGCTAATCCTGAGATGAGTGAAATCTCCTATCTAAATAAGGATTGAATACTCTCATATAACGGCATAGATTTATCTTGAATTCAAGTATAATCTAATAGAAACTCAATTTTTTGAACTGTTAAAGGATTGAATACTCTCATATATCTATCTTGAACTCAGGTATAGTCTAAGAGAAACTTAATCTTCTGAACGGTAAAAGGATTGAATAGTCTCATAGATCTATCTTGAACTCAAGTTTAGTGAGAAATTCAATTTTTTAACTGTAAATGTCCAAAGGATGGCCTTATTTTTATTTGAATACTTTCATAAATTAGAATAGATATATTTTGAATTTAAATTTAAGAAAAACTTAATTTT
Source organism: Larix kaempferi (assembly GCA_027924585.1). Lineage (NCBI taxonomy): Eukaryota > Viridiplantae > Streptophyta > Pinopsida > Pinales > Pinaceae > Larix > Larix kaempferi. The sequence continues at coordinate 5,700,614 of BSBM01000278.1, read as the reverse complement.
TTAAAATGTACTTAAATCTCTATATTAATTGCAGGCATTCAATTTCTTAAAATGTAAATTTCCATATTGAACTATTTCAAGCCCTGCTATTCCACCCAAGAATCAAAAGCTGCTCATAGGCCTCCCCATTAATAGATCCCGGCACCTGTGAGACCAACCACCACCCAACGCCGGGGACCACATTGCTATATAGAACCTGACCGAGCAATAACTAAATGCCAGATACAACTCAAAGAGGAAAATACAATAAAAACAACTTTAAATTCAATAATCAAATTGCAATATAAAATGGAAACAAATTTAAGGAACTATGTTAATTTAGGTATAAACATCTAAGGCCATATAAAACTGTGGATGAATTGTTACTTACGCTTTGATATATTCTTAACTGGTTGCCGAAGGGATCATCCTTGATGCCTCCATGGAATAATTGGGGAAATTGTACAAAGCCACAGTCTCTTTCGGACTTACAGCCAAGGAAAAAGCACATAGCCTGTTGTATAACCTTGGAGTTGCTCACAAACATATCGCAGTCGAGATTGACTATAAATGGTGCGTTTGTCATCAGTCCGGATACTCTTGCCTGAAATATATATTAATGATATTAGAGATACTCCGAGTGAGTTAGAGAGTTGAGTAGTCAAGGTAGTGTTTTTTAACATAATTTTGTTATTTTTTCGAAATCAAAAGGTATAAAACAACTTGTCCAATTCATAAACAATTCTGCAAGCTTTTTAAAAGAAATTAAACTTGTCATTACAATTACCAAACTTGCCACTTATTGGACAGCAAAAAACCTAGAAAGAACCTCCATAGCTCACAAGTTGAGCCTAAAGCTTTGACAAGAAACTACAAAACTTGATCTTATAGATAACAACAAAATACTAGTATAGTTCTGAAAAAAAGACACAGATGTGCTAGATGAGACAAGGTGATCCTCCTCCCATTCTTCCCACATGAATGGTAAGAATGGTAAGAGACTGAATATTCATATAGGATTAAGGATTAATAAAAAAAACTGTATAGATTTAATTTTTTTGTATGTTCAAAATTGCTTTAGAAATTTGATTTGTGTGGGTTGGTTTTATTTTTTAATTTTATGTTATATAATATTTTTAATTATTTTTTCTTTATTTTTTAGATAATGTGTTGTAAAGTACATTGTCATTCTAGATATAATAATCCAATAACCAATAGAAATTAATTTATTATTAAATTTACTTAATTTTAGAATTTGGGGTGGATTATTATCTGTGTTTTTCCTAAATTAAAGGAAAATGAAACAAGCTTACTATCCACATTGATTTTATGGTAGTTATTCAAAATTTTAAATAAACAATTATATATATATATATATATCAAATAGGTAGTGAGAGACAACCCATTTAACAACCTATTTAACTAAAGAAAATAAAAGACAACGAGTGATTACAATTAAATATGGAGAATAAATTAAATAGTTGTGCAAATTTTGATATCTTAATTATATTAAGAAATAAAAACTTTTATGATTATCAAATTTAACAAAAAAAAATTGGAAAAAACATTAAAATACTTATTAAAAATTTACAAATTATTGTTAAAATTAAAAACATAAATTATATAAATTTATAACATAGGTTTTCAAAATAAAATATATGAACCTAACAAATTATGATATTAAAAATTTACAATTCAAAACAAAGTTTGATATCTAAATAAAATAAATTAAAAAAAATGGAGAATTAAAGAAAAATGTATTCAACAAGTTTTAAATGTTTATATTGATTAAGTTTTAAATGTTTATTTAAAACTTTTTAAATACTTATTTATTAAGTTTTGAATGTTTATTTGTTACATTAAAAACATAAATTATTTTAATTTATAACATAGGTTTGTAAAATAAGATATATGAACCTAACAAATTGTTATATTAAAAAAAAATTACTAATCAAATTAAAGTTTGATATTTAAATAAAATAAAGAATTAAAAAAAAAATTAAAAATTATTCAACAAGTTAAAAAATCTTTCTTAAGATGGATCTATATCACGGCTTTAATAAAAACAATTAATCTATGATATCAAAAGAAGAATGAGATGACAGATTTAATCCATAATATCAAAAGAAGAATGAAGAATGAGATGACAGGTAACTGGTTAGCAATATAATTACCATAACATTCATTGCTCCAGCTTTGTAATGGTGATTGATCTTAGGCCGCTTTTCTCTAGCAACATAAACTACATGAGGCAGAATATCGTCCTTATCTCCTTTGTTTTCATATATAACCTGTAATATAAACATTGACTCCATGAAAATGAGGATTAAACAAATCATAGCAGACCATTTCCATTAACATCCTAAACTTATGATTAACAACTGTTCTTCCTTTGGTATCATTTTAATCACCTTGACAACACTGGAGTGGTTGCGAACATCTGAGCTTCCATGAGCGAAACCATCAACATGACCATCCACACATATCGAGTCTAATGGGACTTCATGTGTCTCCAATGCTTTTATAATCCTCCTCTTCAAATCCTCATATTCATCCTAGAAAACGTTCATAAATGTCAAAAACACATCACAATTATACAAATTAACTACCTTCATGAACACTCCATACCTTCATCAACTGCCATTGTTGGACAAAGTTCGTATCAAAACTCTTGCTATGTTGGGGACTTTCTTTGGAAAAATACAGAAATGGTGCCCTTGTCTCTATACCGAATTTCCTGCAAAACGGTACCCATTTTTTTGCAAAGCTTACAGTTTCTACCAGAGAGTAGAATGTGATGGGAGAAGCACCGTCGTCTGAGACATAGCATGCCAATTTTTGGACTGGATAATCGATTGCAAGTACTGAAAGAACGGTGTTGGCAGTGGTTAAAGCAGGCTCCCTGAAAGGATCTGTTGTAGTGATAATTATGTCCACAGGAGGAAGCTTTGAAGTAGATTCTCCACTATATCTGGAACATAAAAGAAAAGGTGAAAAATACATAAAAAACCACATCTAAACAAACCATATCAGACTATACAAAAGCTCCAGGTTTTTATCTCTTAGAGATAAGATTCAATAGATTAAGACGGGCAATGGTATTCACCTGTATGCAAGTCTCTGTGGGTACGTTTTATAGTGAACGAGCAGCCATCTCAAGTTACACTCAAGAATCCACTGGAAAGCAAACCAGAGCTCACAGGCAAAGGCTAGAATCCAAACTCCATAAGATTCATCAAGGGGATTCAATAGACGATAGCCCAAAAAGTATAGCATAAACACCAAGTGAAGGCAAGCATAAGTTCGATATAGTTTCGGCTTATCCACATTTTTTTCATACAGAGGAGGATTAGCGACATTTAATCCGTTCTCCATTCTCAGATCTAAACTGCAGCAACCAGCCAGTGTAAGCTAATGCATATGATTTGAATATGAATATGGACATGGTTATCCATTGATTTATATAGGAATATCCATTGAGTTGTAGCCTTCTATCCACTTGCATCGCGGGATTTTATACAAATTTTTAAAGCTATTAATGAGGTTTAATTTAATTAGTTCAATTGGTTTATGTTAATTAGTTTGTATGGGGTTTATTATTATCAGTTTTTGGGTTCAAATATTGTACAAACTTGATGTGTTCAACTTCGACCAGATTCAACTGAGGTTATACAAACCTGGTGGAAGCATCTACTTATGGGCAGAGAAGCAGATTGTTCTCTTGCTCGTTCTCAAATAAATAAGAAAAGAGATTTGGAGAAGAGTTGGTAGCAGCCAGTCCACATGACACGGATGTGAATTAATATGTGAAACAGCCAGAAAACCATGGCTGGTACGAGGACTACCGAAAGATTCCGTGGAAGATTTGTATATATTTTTGTTTTTATATAGATTCGTTGCAAGTGGCTCGCTGGCAGGGTTTCCGAAAAAGAAAGATGGTACGAATTGCTTTTCAGTTTGTTTGGATTTAGACGGTGCAGCGAATGAGACGCTAAAATATGTTGAAATGGTGGCCGATATGACAGCAATGACTTCGTGAATCGTGATGATGGCCGGTCAATTTTCCACTTTCCAGTACCCGACATGCTATAAAACAATGCAAACTATTTTAACTTTCTCGTTGTTTACAGAAAATGGCCAAATCATAATTTAATTTTTTATTGGTTAGAATCTTTTTTTTTTAGTTGTAAAAATGGATGCAGAATCATCAAAAACGTCGTTTGGGAAAATAATGAAAATCAATTTAGAAAAAAACAAAATTATTTAATCTATAAATTATCATCAATTTAAAATTTATTATTTAAAAAAGAAAAATATACACGTCACAATAATACATTTAATATCTTACATTATTATCAAAATATAAACAATGTTAATGGATGTATAGATATAAATAATTTTAACTTTTTAACAATTTTAATGGATGTATAGATATAAACAATTTTAACTTTTTAACAAGGTTAATGGATGTATACTATTTAAGTAAGAAAAAAAAGACAAAACCATTTCATTAATTCAAAAAAGATAATAGACAAAATCATTGTACTACCTCCAATTCTAAAAAGACAAAATCATTTAATTTTTAAATTACTTCTAATTAAAAAAAATTACACTTTTTTCAACTAAAAAAATTCTTTTTCTATTCATAAGTGTGAATGAATTCAAAAAAGTCTTATTGCTGCCTTAGCTTCAGTTTGAGTCACCCACTAGCGTGAAAGCCGCTCTAGAAATATGCCACTACATATTATTTATATGATCTCGCCATAGATAAGTGGTCATAGCAGTCCTCAAACAAATTAACCTCGGCTCCGGGTATACCCCTTTTGAAAAGCTATTCATTATTTCTCTCACAAGTGGGTACACGAATAATAGGTCAGGCATTCTATGATAAAATGTAACGAATAATAGGTCAGGCATTCTATGATAAAATGTAAAGTACAAAAAATGTTCGTGTGAATGAATTCAAAAAAAGAAAAAGTGCACTTTATAACAATGCATTTGCACTTAAATTTAAAATTACTCTAAATTAAAAAAATTGAATGTTGTATTTTTTAAATATTATAATTCATTAATGATATTACAAAATGAATAAAGTTTTTTTCATTTGTTATTTTTTTAATAATTATAGATATTAAAATTGACAATTCAAATTTTAGTAGCTAGCACTTCAATATCAATGTATCTATTTGCAAAGGTGTGAATCTTGTTAATAATTAAGATCGCAATAGTTGATTTAAAATTAGGTCAATATCTTTTACTTATGGCTCTTCTTAGCCCACTTTGATTGGGATTTCAAGTTAATTAAGTTGGTGCTGTCATTTTTAAGTATCATATAATATATAAATTGTTATAATCTATGGATGATATGACAAAATGATTAAGAATTTTTTTCATGTGTTATTTTATTCAATAATTATGGATATTAGAATAAATTGACAATTCAAATTTGATTATGCCTTCAATATCAATGTATCAATTCACGAGATTTTAGTTTATCAAAGCACGTGGACATTATCACCTTGTCAGACTCTTTGATATGAAAATCTTAAATTACCAATTTAACCATTAGTCCATCATTGATAACATATCTTTTTCAGTTAGTAGGATCTTTAAATTGCCAATGCAGTTCTCAATGTTATGTGATTAGCTTTATTTAACTAAACACGTATGCTTATGAAAATCAATTTACATAGTCCATTCTTCATAAGTGAAATGTGAGACATCGAGAAGAAATCAAAAGAGAACAATACCAACAAAATCACATCAAAACTTGAAAATGAAGTTCACTAAACATCTTGGCTACATCTCCAGGTCCACTCCCAAATAGTGAGACCACTCTAATTAATCTCAAAATGATGAAATTGACACAAAGAAAGGCTTACAATGCAAATATTGAAAACACCTTTCAATTCTACAACTCAAAGATAGAAACAAAACCACCACTGGCTTCTATAGGAAATTCTGAGACTTCAGAGTATAGACTTTGTTATACTTGGGTCAACAACAAAGGCTCTAGAAACACCTTTCAAATTGGCTACTCAGACTTAGAAATAGAGGCCATGGTTGCGTTACTCTCAAAATTATGAATTTCTTTTGAGTATAAACTCAACCTCCTTTGGCTCTCACACTGGGACTTCTCCTCTTCGCACAAACTTTGAGGTCACATTGTACCTTCTCTACACACTGACAATCCATATTACATCAATTTATGTGCCCATTGTACCCTACATCGAACTGTGTTCCAGGCATATAAAGGACGAGGTTGTCCAAACCATGGCTTGAACCCCACTAATGATGCGACTACAACTTAAATAGTTTGATTCTAATATACCTTAACACACGACACTCATGGCACATTGGTTAAGGCATTGGCTTGGTTGTGGGGAGGTCACGAGTTCAAATCTCATAAACCCCTCCCATGTATACATATTGTTAACGATATATGTGTGTGTGTGTGTGTGTGTGTGTGTTATATTTGGAATTCGATGGAACAATATAATGTGTTGGCCCGGCCCTTTCGGGCTAAATTTTTGTATACCTCGGCATCCTTGTGCTTCTCGAAGGTGCCACATGTCACCTCTTGATTTGACCATGTGTTCCCTATCACCACCAAGTCACTGTACGGATGCCACCTATTTTCCTAGTCATCGTACGGTCACCACATCACCTACCACTTGGCCACCATGTGTCGTCGCCTGAATTGGAAACATGATGTACGATCCTACCATGTCAACTCTGACTGTACCTACCATATCATGCCACATTATCCTGATTGTACATGTCATGTCATCGTATGGATTCCATGTCATCCGTACAGATGACACATGGCACTTCTAGAATAGTCCAAATATGTGCCAAAACAACCAAATATGGGTGACACATGGAAACATGTCATGCTTCCATGTCATCTTACGAATGTCACATCAACATCTATGCAATGCCACATGGAACTCTCTGGTGCTGCCATGTGGTAGTCTCGCGGGCCATTTTTTTACTATTTTGCTGAAACTTCATAGTGTAATATATTCCTCATATGATGCCTGTTTGAGGTGATTTAAGCGTCATTGGAAAGCTCTTTCCAAGCCCTACACAATTCCATTACTCCCATCATCATTTGAGACTATTAATATTTTTAGCGTTCACAAATCCTTTTGGATCATTCCTCCCCATAGAGAATCTTTTAAACCTCCAAAATTATTTATACATCAATCACGTGAGTACATTGTCTCCCCACTTTGACCATAATCCACCCATCATGAATGGATAGTGAATACCTGGTATATCACAACAAATTTTCCAACCATGATAAAAACTACAATCAAAATGTTGACATAAACAGTCATTTCCCTACTCCCACAATCTCTTACATTCATTGGGATGCATATTAACCATAAACAATTGATTAGCAATAGTAAGGAATACATGGTTACCAAAGGAAATGAATCAACAAATTGCTTCATCTTCTGAATAGTTTTACCAAATGAATTCATCAATTCACGCTTATGACCTGGACCATAATATGGGAAAGCATCTGATACATCTTGCTCCTTTTGTTTCTCAAGCATGAGAATAACATATTTTCCAACATTGACAAGTTTCTTTATTTGTCTTGTACTCACTAGAGATTCATTAGTTTTAATTTGGTGACATCTAACAATATATTCAACCTTGTCCTTGAAAAGATGATACTTATTTTCCTCATGAAAAAATAATGCTTTTCGGTCATATAGATATGGGATACCCAAGACTATTTTGCATATGTCGAGAGGGACAACATCTAATACAACCTCATTAGTAAACTTGGAATAAATTGCAAACTTAAGTGTACATTGTCTAGTTGCTTGCAATTGAGTATCCTTTAGTACCCAAACCAAAGGGTAAGGCTTCACATGAGGTTTTGTCTTTAATCCCTACTTCTTAATAATTGCTTCTGAAATTAAATTAACTTGAGACCTACTATCAAACAAGTATCTACCTTTGTATACTTCACTATTAACCTTATATGGAAAAGCTCATTTCCTTTCTTATCATCATTTTCAAACATAGAATATTTAATAGAATAACTTGAGCTATGAGGTGATATACCTTTACTTCCCATTGCATTGATCCTTGTCTCATCACCTGAATCTGACCTAAGGTCTTGTTGCATTATAGCAGCAGTATTTTGCTTCCCCTTATCTTGAAACTTCTTTGGTAGTAACTCGGGATGCAATTTCAAACATGTTTCCTCCACATTCCCTTTCTTACTACAATGGGGACAAGTAGGCTTCTCTAGATCTTCATGATTCTACTTTGGACGAAGTGATGGGTGAAGTCTCCAACACTAGTTAATCCAGTGACCACTCATACTATAATGAGTGCAAAAGTTCTAGTTCATATTCTTGAACCACACTCTTTGCTTGTCGTTCTCCCTATTCGACTTTGGAAAATAACCTTTGCTTATTGCCTCCTTCTTGGATGACATGATCGGTCCCTACAAGGATTGTCTCCTATAACATTTTTCCATACTAAATCCACATAAAACACATGGATATACATTTCACAAGTATGGTGGTACTCGGCTTTTCTCTTCATAATCAAAAGAAACATTGGAGTACTTACCATTGTTTTTAGGACTCGCCATTATACCATCTTTGTGAGGAGAGATTATATTCATTCCTCCTTTGGAATGTCCATACCTTTTCAGAGATGACGATGAAGAGGTGAAGAAGGTCTTGAAGGTCCACCACCATTACCTCCTCCTTTATCTCTTACTAGGTATTCACCTTCTTAAAATTTTTGATCTCTTTGATACAAATCTTCCACGAAGTCCTTCATCTTGAGGAGAGTAGAAATAACTTCCTCGGGGCTCATGGTAGGATCTTCTCCTTCATTTCCTATGGATTCATCTCATGTTTATGAAATCCCCTTTGTATTTCCATATTGAAACTTGTAAGATTTCCTTCAACTCGATTGAGTTTATCTCTTGTAAGAAATCACCTGTCAAACCTTGATCTAATACCACTTTATATGAAAATCTTAAGTTACCACTTTAACCATTATCCCATTATTGATAACAATTTCTTTGTAGTTATCGGGATCTTAAAATTGACAGTGCACTTTGCAATGTTATGTGATTAGCTTCACTTAGCTAAACACATGTGCTTATGAAAATCAACTTGCATAATCCAGTCTTCATAAGTGAAATGTGAGATGTGAAGAAGAGATCAAAAGAGAACAATACTAACGAAATCACACCAAAAATTGATAACATATTTCACCAAACATCTTGGATACATATTTAGGTTCACTCCCAAATGGTGAGACTGCTCTCATTAATCTCAAAATGTTGAAATGTACACAAAGAAAGGTTTAGAATGAAAATTCCCAAAACACCTTTCAGTTCTACAACTCTGAGATAGAAACAGAAATCACCACTGGATTCTAGGAAATTCTAATACTTTAGAGTATAGACTTTGTTATACTTGGCTCGAAAACAAAGGCTCTAGAAACATCTTTCATATCAGCTGCTCAAACTCAGAAATAGAGGCCATGGCTACATTCCTCTCAAAATTTTGAATATTTTGATTATAAACTCGACCACCTTTGGATCTAGCACTGGGACTCCCCCTCTTTGTGCAAAATTTGAGGTCACAATGTAACTTCTCTACACACTATCAGTTTGTACCGCGTCAATTTATGTTCCTACTATACAATGGATCGAACTACGTACCAAGATTATAAAGGGTGAGGTCAACCAAACCATGGCCCTACCCCAAATGGATGACGTGGCTACAACTTAAATAGTTTCATTCATGTCTACCTTAACAAACGTCACCCATGGTGCGTTGGTTAAGGTGTTGGCTTAGTTGTGGGCACGTTATAGGTTCAAATGCCATGAACCCCTCTCGTGTATACATATTGTTAACAATATATATGTTATATTTGGAATTCAGTGGAACAATATAGTGTGTTAGCCTGACCCTTTGGGGGGGGATTTTTCGATCCCTAGGTGTCTTTGTGCTTCTTGAAGGTGCCACATGGAGCCTCCCCGTTGGCCCATGTGTTCCTTGCACGGGGGATTCACTCAATAAACCTCTATCATAGCACGTTCGTTCGTGGCATATGAAACAACACCCCTAATTTTACTAAATATTGGAAAATACCTTCCAAAATCATTTTTTTTAACCCCCTCCCAATATGCCTTCCCAATTTAAAAAAACCCCTATTTTCACTAGATATTGTATGTATCAATTTTTTCATTAACATTTTTTATAACCCTTTATATTTCTACCTAGTATATTGATATGATACCCCTCTTATGACCCCACATGCATTCTACAATGCACCTTGCTTCTTTCGATGTATATTGTGGATGCACATTATTTCACCCACAATGCAATTACCCAACCACATATCATTATGATTTGTGACATCTAATGGTCTAATGAAGAGATAGGATATCACTTCTTGTATGTCACTAGAGCCAATGCACATAGTACAACATTTAGATTGCATGTTGTAGTTCTCCAATTGTTGACTAAGCCTATTGTGGGCTAGGTATCCAAGCCCCCAGGGCCTGTAACAAGCTCTAGGAGGCTGATTAAACCTCCCAAGGCCTGTAATAGGCACAAGTGGTTGGGTATTCAAGCCCCCAAGGCCTATCGAGGGCCTATAACAGGCCCTGGAGGCTTAGAGCCTCCCAAGGCTATTGGTAACAACTGGTTGAGTGCTATTGGTAACAATTGGTTGTCAATGACCACTGTCTCTCGACTATGATCGACTGGAAACCCACTTCACCATGAAACCCCTGGCCTCAAGCATGTCTCAAGACGCGATTTCCCTACGTACTGGTAAGCCCGAGCCTTGCCTCAACCTGATTTCTCATCCAGCCGTGATCCCGCCATCTTTATTTGGCGGATATTTGTCAGCCCGCCCATATAAAAAAGACCCCAAATAATTTTTGTATTGTTACATTAAATAAAAAAACCCTTTGCCCCTTAATATATAAGCAATATAATTTTTAGGTTTTCATTAATATTTAATATCGCAATATGAATGAACGTGATATTATATTGCCTTCTAGTGAAGCCCCCGTGGTTCCTTGTCACCACCAATTCATTGTACACATGCCACATGTATGCTTAGTCATCATATGTTTGCCACATCACCTGCCACTTGGCCATCACATATGTCACCACCTGATTGGGGCACATGTTATATGATCGTGCCATGTCAACTCTGATTGTACCTACCATGTCATGCCACGTCAGCCTGATTGTACCTTCCATGTCATCATACGGATTCCATGTCATCCATGCGGATGACACATGGAACTTCCAGTGTTGGAACCTTTGTTTCTTGTGTAACCTCACCATGTTAGTTCAAGGGTGTTGACCATTAAAGGGAGTCAACCGCCGAGGGAGTTGACCATTGGAGGGTGCCAACCACCGACTAAAATTTAAATTAACTATGCCCACTTTGGGTCCTCTAACCCACAATTTATGGACGGTTATGGTTAGTTGTAACTAACTTGGTCCCGGTATTGTTGGGTTGGGTTTCTACTTGGACATATTTATAGATGATCCTATGATCGATCTATCATCACATTTTTTGGGATCATTGCTCTTGTTGAGCTTGGGTCATTATGCTTAAGTGCAAACGTGTCTTTATACACCACCACTCTTTGTTGGACATATTTTCTCTTATGTTGATCTATCACCTATCCCAACATGGTATCAAAGCTTGATGGTTTTCATGATCTATTATTGCAAAGAATAAGAAAAGTTTCGTCTGTGGTTTGATGAGGTACATTTATTGGGTCGAGAAGGATGCTTAATCGTTGAATTCGACCATCATACCCTAACTTTGGCATGTTCTGAATTCTTTGGGTACTTCAGGTTCGACGCATTGCTTACTGATCAAGTAAGCCAACTTATATGGGCATGAAGATGCAACTGACGGGTGGATGGTGAAGAGTGGTGTACCCTAGATGTTGAGTTCCATAAATGTATTAAGTGTTATTGTTTCTAGACTTTTGGTAGCCTAGCTTTATTTTTTGTGGAGCATTGTTATTTGCTTGAGTGCTTGACTTGTAGTCATACCGACTTTTTTTTGGGTTCATTTTGTATTGGCCGACGGAATATTGACCGATGTCAATTTGTTCAACTGGTTACCTTTGGAGGCATTGACTAGAGGATTCAATTGGATACTTGCATCTCGAAGCTCTCAACTTAATTAACTTGTAAATTGCATCGAATGAGCATCGTTTAACATATGCTCAACTTGGTATAAGTCAACTAATGAAAATTGAGACAGTCATTCCTTGATTGTGGATTGAAATCTTATTGAAGATGGGTGGCTTTGATGAAGATGAAGCATTGATTTTGTAAAAATTGCAAGTGGTTCGTGAGTAGAAAGTTGTTGCTCTACAAGAATCTCATAATCGACTTCGTTAAGAAGTATAAGACTTGTGGAATGTCATTGCACAGTTGTAGACTGAGAATCAATGACTAAAAAATGAATCCCAGACCTGATTTAAAGATGAGGCTATCCTCTTGAAAACTCACTTTTTGCAATAGTTTGATGAGAAATCTCGAACGATTTTTGTGCTGGAAAGTACCATGGAAATCATTTTCCAAAATTGAGCAGACAAAATTGAAGATAAGTATGAATTGGTCAATGACTTGGAAGAAGTGGTGAAATCCCTCTCTTGTGAAGATATCGATAGCTTGAAGAGGAAAATTGGTAGACTGGAAGCAAATAATGTCCAGTTGACTAATGAGGCTGCTCACTTGCAGGCCTATGTTGATGAGCTTCGTGAAGAAGTTGTACCTCTTCAAGAATACAATGCTCGATTGTTTGATGCATATCAAACCTTAAAAGAATATTATGATGCTTTGTTGTTGCAGCTGACCAAAAGGGATGAGGCTATCAATGGATTGCAGGATTTCAAGCTTAGTCTTGAACAGGAGGTTTGTAGACTACAGATTGTTGAGCAGAAAATATTGAGAAACAAGATGATGGGAAGAATACCATCGAGGTACCATGGGAAGAATACCTTTGATTCTCTTGCTTGTATCCCATTTATTTGTGAACCAATTGATTGTAAGAAAGATGTTGATGATGTTGTTGTTTCATCACATGATATGTTGGCTACTAATGATGTTGTTTCTCCTAGCTTTGAAAAGCATACTACAGGTTTTGGGTCCCGACTGCCGAGAAAAATGGGATATACCGAATGAGGACTTGGGAAGAATGGACATGATATTGTTGTTCATATTACCCCTGAATTGATGCCACCAAGAGTGGGTATTTGATATGGTGGTGCTACACCTAGTTTTGCTAACACTAGGAAAGTGTTAGTTGTTGCTGGAGGAATTCAGAATGAAGAGCAACCTATTGTTGAATGTATTGTTGAGTTAACTATCCCCGATAAGCCAGAAATCAATAATGTTGTTGCAGATTAAATTAGTGTTTATGTGTAGGGTTGTTATGCTTATGTCAGTGAACTAGAACCTAAGTATTCATCCTGTGTTCCATCAGAATAGAAATGTGTGCCATGTAGGCATCCTCATCAAAAGAATCGGAGGAATTTTCCTAGGAATCATAATCCTTGGAAAGATGGAAACTGTTCTCTCCGAACTTTATCGAAAATACATGAAAGACATCATCATGGGATAGTACCGACTACGCATTTAAACTGTGGCTGGATTGATGAATAGTCATGGAACAATCTGAACACATGCCTGAGTAAATCATATAGATGTATGTATTCCACTGTACTGTTGTACACTGCTCCTCTTGCATGATTTTGATTGCTCCAGAACATTCAACTAAGACTCAACCAAATATGGTTGTCACCTAATGGCTTGACTTGTGATGTTCATTGTCTGTCATATCGACTAGCATGGTTGTGGTCGACTAACCTTCGACTAGTCATGCCCACCGACTAAAGTGTCTGATTGCTTTGACCAATGGTCACTGACAACTAGAGTTTTTTTATCTGGATTTGTGTGTTGACCAAGTCTCTACTACTATTATTGTGATGACTATTTTCTTATCCCTAAGTTGTGTTTAAGGGGGGGAGATCCCATAAATTGATATGAGGTAAACCTAACTATTGGACCGAATGAACTATGTTCAACTAGATTATTTATTGGGAGATTTGATTCATGGATAGAGATTGTATTTCTTGACAAAGACTTCCTACTTGTTTTTCTATTAGCTAGTCATATACTCGATTGATTTGTGTTGCTTTGTTGTCTAGTCGTTTGACCGACTGGGACTATATTCGAACATCAATATTGCAAACTATTTTTGGATGACTACATTAAGTTTGATGACGGAGGTGAAATTGTTCCAAACTCCTTCCATAAGTGTTACTACACCATGGTTTATCAGTGTTTGCATTTCAGATCAAATTAAGGGGGGAGTATTATATTATTTGTTCTTTTCTCCAAGCTAAGTTTACGGGGGGATGTTGGAACCTTTGGTTCTTGTGTAACCTCATCTCATCAAAGGAAGGGTGTCGACCATTGAATGGAGGAGAATGATGAGGGATTTGAACATTGAAGGGTGCCAACCACTGACTAAAATATGAATTAACTATGTCTATTTTGGTTCCTACAACCCATGATTTATGGATGGTTATGGTTAGTTGTAATTAACTTGGTCCCGTGATTGTTGGGTTGGGATTCTACCCGAACCTATTTATAAATGATCTTATGATCAGTCTATCATCACATTTTTTGGGATCATTGCTCTTGCTGAGCATATCTCATTATTCTTAAGTGAAAAGGTTTCATTAGACACCACCACTCTTTTTTGGAAATATTTTCCCTTATGTTGATCTATCACCTGTCCCAACATCCGAATTGGTCCAATCGAGTGCCAAAATGGCCAAATCTAGGTGATATGTGATAGCCTTTCATGCTGCCACAACATCGTACATCTGCCACATCAACATTCGTAAAGTGCCACATGGCACTCTGGTGTTGCCACATGGTAGTCCTACATGCCTTCTTTTTACTATTTTGTTGAAACTTCATAGTGCAATATCTTCCTCATACGACATCCATTTGAGGTGATTCAAGCATCTTGGAAAGCTATCACTGATCCATACGCAATGATTCTATTCTCATTGGGATTTTAGACTATTTATTTTTGAGAAATCACAGATCCTTCTGGGTCACTCTTGTTAATAATTAAGGCCATACTCATTGATTTGAAGTTATGTCACTATCCTTCTAGTCATGAATTCTCCTTGCTCACTTTGATTGAGATGACTAAAGAAACCATGATTTCCCAAGTACTATGGGATATTCCAGTATAGTAGAACATGACCAATTATTATGAATATCATATGTAGTCATGGAATTTCAAGTTAATCAAGCTTGCCAAAAAAAAATTGATGATTTTTTCTTAACGCTATCCTTTTAACTATCATATAATATATAAAATGTTATAATCCATGGGTGATATGACAAAATGACTAAGATTATTTTTCATGTGCCATTTTTTTCAATAATTAATATATCACCAAATGTATACCGTTGCTTAAGACGAATCTTTTTACATTGTTTGTGCTCGCCACTCTCTCATTGTGGTTTTTGATGTTATGATAGTTCAATTATAATAATGGTGGTCACCATATATTTTACAACGATGGTGTGGGCATAGCCTATGCACTTGTAATGGATCTTAGAGATGGCCTTTTGTTTGAGAAATCATAACTTGGATATGAGAAAAGATATTTAGCACAATTTCTCTTGCATTGTAATTTGAACTTCAATCGATGGGCTAGGTGAGAATGTATATGGCCAATCTCAGGGTCTGGCTCTGCCTCTCTGCTTCCTCAATATGTGCCACCTAGGAATCCAAATGCAAAATCATTCAAATTGGGGAAGAATTCCAAGTATGTACCGGTACTTCCTGCGATAGTGAAAGGTGTCATTATTCAAGGGGATATGATGGATAAGATTGTGAAGTTATCCTATACAGAACATGACCTTTGAAAATTCCTACCTCCAACAAAGTATATGCAAATGATATTACTACCAAGAACTCAAACAAGTTTTCTCGAGCCTATGCCATGGGCTCTAGGATTGTCGCAATTGGGTGTTATGTTGCTTCCTGATATACCCCATTTCGGAAGGACTTCTGAAGTGAATGCATGACTTAAGCAGTTGTTACTCTGCGTGCATGGTGGATTTTTATGGTTGGACAAGAAAATTTCCATTGAATCTGACTTGATTGTACAAATAACGGGCTTGCCGAAAGCAGGGGTCAACCCTGCCACATTCATAGAAAGACAGATAGCTTGCGAACAGGATTAAGGCCAAGTACAACTTGACGAAGGATAAAATGGGTTATGAGATGGCTTCTATCAATGACCAAGGTGTGCGCTTCGTAGTGAAAGCATTATCCATCAAAGTGATGAGGAAGTGTCATACGAACCAGGTACCTATGAAGGTCATTGCAATAATGGAGCAACTGTCAAGATGTGTTGGAAAAAGTTAATACATTTCATTATTCATGGCTTATCATTTTAATTTCATTTTTCGCTTGGGAAGAACCATAGGATTATCAAGAAATGGGCAATCGAAGTGGTCAATGTTTGGCCATGAGGTATTCCAATCTATGGTACAATGATGAAGCCAAGAGGCATATCGACAACAACATCAAATTCTACTTACATAAAGAAGTACTCTAATGCAATGTTCCAATTATCCCACACATAGAGGCACACGTCGTTGCTAGACTCAGAGGGGTTATAAGGTTCAAATAAAGACCTCCTCATATGTATGTGCAGCCACGGCATGACCCGTACAATCAGTGGTTAGTGACCAGCTACACATTTTCCGAACAAGATGTCCTTGACATAACTAATGAAAGGACCTTGGAGTGGAAAGTTCCTATTGAAGCTTAGCAGATATCAACAAACATGTTGCAGAAGGATCTAGGATAGGGAGGGACCTCATGTCAAAATCAGAATTGATCTCATGGTGAATATAGGGACTGCCATCCTATAGGAAACACTGGGGGTAACAACCATGACCAAGAAAAGTCGTAGGACGAAAGCCGAGAATCAAGTGCAACAGAGACAAACCGGGGACGTGGTGAAAAAAGGAAAGCATCAATTGCAACGTAGGGGCAAAGAAATAAGTCAAAATCAGAAAAAGAATAATGTTGTAATGGTTCCAACTAAGGATGATATCAATATCCTGTATGATCTAATGACAAAAGTAGCAAAGGAAACATCGAAATTGGATGAAGAAAAGACTTTGTAGTTGTTTGGAGGAGTGACGAATCAACTTATTGGACTCCAGTAGGCTATTCAAGGACTCCAAATTGCTCCAATTTAGTCTGGATCTATGAAGCAAAAGGATGGAAGTTCATATAAGGACGAGGTGCCCCAGGAATCCACTGCTATGACATGCAAGGGAGTGTAATTGCTTCCATGAGCACATAATTTTGGTGAATCAGGATTGCAAGAGCATGCTCATAAATTGAGATATATAGATTTGAAGTTATCTGTGTTACCTATGTTTATGCTGCAGAATATTTAGCAAAATGTTCTAGAGGATATAAAGGTGCACGAAGAAAACACATATGGTGAAATGACTTCTAAAGAAAAGGAGCAGTTGCAAAATGTTGTAGTGGTATCTTGTCACAATACTAGAAGCAGAGGTAGTTGAAGACATGGCTACCGAGGAAAAAATGATGCAGTTAAGCGGAGCCATTTCGGGATTTTGAGAGAAGATTGTGAAATTGGAGGTGAAGTTAGTACCTAGTACCCTTCCATAAGTTACTACACAGCACAATGAGGATGTAACCAAAACCATCAAATCAGTCAAGGGTTTAGAAGGAGAATGTGTAAATCTATTTGAGGATTCTACATAGGCATGGGTCATTGGGTATCACTATTTGGTGATGTGTAGCTGCAAGATATTAATAGCAGGTTGGAAGAAACTCATAATAATCTATTGAGTTTAAAGAGTCAGCTCAAGACTTTATCACTTGCCGAGAATATGGAATAGTTATATACATTTTTATATTTTTATTTCATAATGGTGCATGTATTTAATATAAATACGGTAGTGATGGTATTTGTATGTTAAACTTTATAAGGATTTATGAAATCTATATATCATTTTACATTGGTGTAAACAAAGTTAAAAAGATAAGGATTTAGATATTCAATAAAAATAGTGAATAAATAAGATAACTATTTATATTTTATTTTTTTTTTAGTGTTTATTAATATTAACTTTGGTTTATCATGCATTTAAAAATGTAAGGAATCAATTGCATTTAAAAATGTATTTATGTGCTTAAAATGGTTTAAGAGAAGTAATCCTAAGTCAAGCTAGTTATGATGAGTTAACTAATTAGGAAGGTCATAGTTTTCTCGAGGATAAATAAAATTTGAGAGTACATGTGGGTAATCTGTGACACAATCAATTGATTTCACAATAGTTAATTTGAAAATAATAATTAGATGTCCATTTTTTATAATGACAAACAACAAGTCTCATTATGTGGAAATGAAAAACATATGAAGTGAGATTTTATAAAATAATATTTTATTAATTTGAATAGATCTCATAGCAAAACAAATACATGTGTGGTACATTTAGTACCTAGTCATAGCCATGCTCTGAATGAGGAAATACTTGCACATGTATTTCCCTAAATTTTGAGGTGATTAGTTATAAAATTATTTTGTATTTACACTTTCTTTTTACATTATTCTTTAGAGATTCTACAATCTCAAACTTCACATATTATATACGATAATATGAGTGACCAAGATCTCAAAGAAGAGTTTCTTCTTACCCTAGAGCCAAATTTTCATGGGTTTGCAATTGTTTCCAAGTTCATAATACATTTTCAACTCTCAATTTATCATTGTTTAATGTTGTAGTGCTTGTGGAGATCAGAGACAGTCTTCACCATAAAGACAATATCATCAATGTAAAGAAAAATAATTTTACTATATTAACTTTTTATGTTTTAATGTTTTAATTTAATTGATTGATATTAGATAAAAAGAGAGAAAAAAAGGATATCTAAGATGAGACATGGAGAAAAGATATGGGGAATGATGACAATGAAAAGAAAGACAAGAGGCCAGGGTTATATTTTGGATGGAGACCATTGGACGATAATCCAAATATAGACCCTTTTAGGATGAAGAGCGTTGGATGAGATATGTGGCTTGTATCTGTGTGATAGTCACCGAAGTCATTCCCCCAAAGTTCAGAAGATATTATAAAGAGATAAGTTCATAAAAACCATTTGCATATTTTAAAAATGTTAATAAAGAAATTCTTTCAAAAGTGAATGTCTATTTTTTTTTAGAATTATTAGGAGTTAAAATATGTGAAATAAATTATCACTTTATGTTACATATATTCATACATCAGAAATTTTAAATAATAAATATTTTCTCCAATAATATGTGAAATAAATTATCACTTTATGTTGCATATATTCATAAATTAGAATATTAAAGTTTTTCTCCATTCACATAAAGTGATAATATGCTAAATAAATTATCACTTTATGTTGCGTATATTCATACATTAGAAATTCTAAACAATTATCTTCACCAATTTGAAATTTATATGATTTAGTACAAATTTTTTAGAGTTTGTAATGTATGAATATATGCAACATAGTATTATGGTTATATTTTACTAGTTAAATGGTCTATGCTTTGTTTCCTATGTATTCATAATAGTAAAGGAAGTATAAGTTTTGAGTTATGTGTATCAATAGTAGTGGAAGCAACAATGACTTGCATTTAGTGATGTAACCTAAAAATACTCGAGCTTATTTTCACTCATATTTCATGTGAATAACAATAACAATAGCCTAGGTTAGGTTAGGTTTTATTCCTTCCTTTGTAAAAGAGTAGATCACTCTCATCTTTGGAAGAGGTAGAACTAGCATAGATCCAAATCCTAGGTTCTATCAAGTGCGGAGAGGGATCAAATCTCCCGAGGTGCAAACCTCTCCTTGAATAGCTCCTTGAGTGCAATACCTGAGCCGCCTAATCCTAAGCTCTAAAGTCTCTAATTTAAGTCTCATATTTACTTTTTACTTTGTATTGTTCTTTTTTTTTTATGGCGGACATAATATTTATTACGTTTTACTTTGTATTATTCTTTTTTTTACTTTGTATTATTTTGTTACTCGACAAACACTCTAAAATCTCATATTTACTTTTTACTTTGTATTAAACGTAAAAAGTAAAGTATCTAGTTTAAGTATCATATTTACTTTTTACTTTGTATCATTCTTTTTTGTTTATGATCGACATAATATTTATCACCTAATACTAAGCTCTAAAGTCTCTAGTTTAAGTTTCATATTTACTTTTTACTTTGTATTATTATTTTTTGTTTATGGCCGACATAATATTTATTACTTTTTACTTTGTATTATTATTTTTTGTTTACTTTGTATTATTTTGTTTATGGCCAACAATATCGACACTCTACTAACAAGATCTCCCTCATACTGGGCTGTAAAGCGCCTCTTGGCGCAATAATTGAGATTCATGTGAATATGTTGTTTAAGAAAAATGTATTGGTATGTGAAAGTCACGAAGATTATGCTAAGGTTATCCAACAACTTGATAGATTTTTTAATGTCTTGGTTGATAAAATTATAATAGTCGTGCCACTACTCAATGGTCTATTAGTGATACCATATCCAAGCTCCTCCTCTATGAATATAAAATAATTTTATGAGAGATCATAATATTAGAGAGATCTATCTTATCGTGACTGAAAGAATATATAAGAGAGGGTTGTGTGGAATGAGTGATGGAGGTATTTGGAAAGTTAAATACAATTTGCATTTAAAAGTGGGTTTCATCTTAGTACTCGTGGGTTTCATCTTAGTACTCTTTCTTACGTGGATGTTTTTCAATTATTTATTAACTCTTTTTATTTGTGGTTTGATGTATTTCACTAAGATAATTGTGTGATGATAGACACATTTAAATCATGGAATTAATAACATGATTATGTTGGTATTAATTGTTGAGTCCGCAAAATACTCATTGGGGGTATGCTCAAATCCTAAAAGGAAGTATCTAGGTAGATCATAGAGTATTCTATTCTAGTCACGCTACAATAAATGGTGATGTGATAATGGTAGTAGCATATTATGGTAAAGGGTGGAACGCTCATTTTTTGAAATTTCTATGTAATTGTAATGATACATTATATGTGATTGATTTATTTAAAGTAACAAGTAATTATCAATATTTCTTTTAGGATTGTATGAAATTCACAAGACATGTGCTTTATTATTAGTAACTTAATACATGGTGTTTGATATGAAGTGAAGTCTTATGAAATTTAGGTGAAGTGTATATTCACTAAGATTTAAGATATATATTTAAACAAAAAACTTATAAACGGAAAATTATATCAAAGTATTTCAAGTAATTACAAGCTAGCAACATTCAAAATAAGAGGCATATAGTGTTTGATACCTCTAGTATTCATATTCGGAATATAACTTGTATTAATTATGTTATTATAAGATTATGTTTGATGTTATACTAAACTTATCGATGTTTGTTGATTTATGAATTTCATGAAGATATCTCATACTGAATTTTAATGCAGATAGGGTCAAGGATGATGAGTACATCATCAATTCAATGAGGGGAGAATGTCACGAACCAATTTTCCCATGTAATAAATGGAGAAAAAATTCAAAATAAAAGAGTTAAAATAGATCAATTATTGTAATCATGTGTTAAAGAGAAGTTATGAAATAAGAAAAATATGTAAAAATTAAAAGTAATTATTTATATTATGGTTAGGTAATAACCAACAAATTATGATGTAAAAATAAAGAGGTGTTGCTTTTGGTAAGATAACCCTTGGTTTTATATTTAATTGGAATTTGTACATTAGATTGGACATGGAGATTTGACAGTGAAAAGGAAGCAAGACAAAGGCTCTTGTATGAGCATTAGTCACCGAAGCCACCCCTCCAAAGACGAGAAGGAACTGTAAATAGATAAGTACCGTAAAACTTATATTTTTATGATGGAATAAAGTTACTCTATTTCTTGTTATATATATATATATTGAAAAAAAGATGATACGGTAAAGAATGTTTATGTTTCATGTTTCTTTTAAAATTGTTCTAAAATGAATTACACTTAAATAATAATGAATAAATAAACCTATTTACCTTCACAATTTACATCAAAGTCCAAGCCCAATGTTATACTTAACCACCAAAGTTAACAACTTAATTTATTAGAGATTGATTATGATAGAGATTACTTAATAATATCATTTAATCCACCATGACTCACCTAGAGTCTGCCAATAAAATCTTAAACTACCAATTAGACATTTAGATTTTTTCAAAATAATATTAAATTACCATTATTATTAAGAGATTTCAAAAATATGTCAAAATAATAACACATTTTGAATTATTATGGCTATTATATAATTGGCGGTGATGATGATGATGGTTAACGTCCACTGAGACCAAATTTGGTCTATCAAACCTTAATAGACTTCCAAATTTGGTCTATCAAACCTCAATAGACTGAGAAAAGAAAGAAAATATTTGGTTTGCTTTAAAATTTTATTCCTATGCTTGAAAATATTATAGAGAAGCATTCCTAACTTACCATAGTTTTGAGGAGTTACAAGGTTATAAAAGCATGTACTGTATAAATATTTTGAAGCTAAGATCTAATGTGGGTGTACACAGGGAGTTCTAGGAGAAATTTATTTTCATCATCAATATTCATTGTCTCGCGGAGATGGAAAATCCTTTCAACCCACGGTGTTTTAAGAATTTTCCAATGCCCTATTTCACTATGGAGCTCATGAGATTTTATTCTTACCTTGGAAATATAATTTTCTTCTTTGAACCAGTTAAAATAGAGAGATAATTTTGATCATCTAGATTAGGGTTAATGATCTCCTTATAGTATCTCAAATTCATTTTAACCTCTCAATCTTTATCGCACCACATTTTCTCTTTAAACTTAGATGTATTAATATTTTTAATGTTATCGATATTTTGCAAAGTGGCATTTTTGTCAATCACCCAATGGTTTAACCACACCATGGAATATTTATGCCACCCCCTCTTGAGACATAAGAGGTTTTGGTTGGAATTTAAAGCAATTTTAAGAAGTCTAAGGTCTCCCATGTTGTTGTTCTTGTTCATCAAGTACCTAGTCATATCCATACTCTCTATGGGGTGAGATCTAATTATATGAGGAGAATAGGATAGGGTGTATTGCTTTTAATTTTAAGGTTATAAGTTATCAAATGCTTATATATTTGCTCAATTTCTCCCCAAGATACTTCGAATATATTTCAACTCCAATATTCACAGCCATACAAGATAACGAGATTGACAAACGTTTCAAACATAAACTTGTTTTTATCCCACATCACAAAGTTTTCCAATTTACAATTGTTTTCAAGACCAAATAAATCTTTCCACCCTCCGTTAATCATTTTCTCAATGTCATAGTTCCAATTGAGCTGGTGATGGATATCAATTCTAAGATATTTGTAAGTATTCACTTCCATGTTTCTATTGTCATACACAAAATTAGCGTAGGTGACCTTCTTGGATCTAATAATCATAACTTTTGTTTTGTCGATGTTAACAGTCATGCCCATATCAGAACATAAATACTTGAGAATTCTTAATTGATTATGAAGATCAGAGGGACACATTTCCATAAGAACAATATCATCTTCATAAAGAAGAAGGATGTTGACTATTCCTACTAAGGTTGTGCCAATGCAACCTTCTTCCACTAAACAAATTTCTAGCTTACCATGACATCTAGGAATTTGTAAATATTTTTAAGATAGGAGTTCGAATCCTTCAAAGAAATCCTTTTTTTTTTGCAAGTTGGAATTTTCCTCCAAAATTTCTTAGGAGCCATCTTAGAGAAGTGTAAAATATTTTCCTGTCTTTTATTTATATATTACATTTTTTTTCTTTTAATTAGGGCTTTGTACCTATTTATCTTGTCAACTTTTAGGGTATCATACCTGACAAAGTGTCCTCAGACACGTAACTTTATTAATATGGAGGAAAAAAGTTACATAACAAACATGAGGGCTAAGAACATCTCAACCTCATGTGATATGGGTTTAAATAACCCAAAAGAAGTAACTATAAAACCATTACCTAAAACTAACTAAGGACACCTCACATAATCACATGAGTGCCTAGGTATCCTCTTACAACAAATTTTACTAAAGTTAAAACTAAAAATATGTTTTGGATCATAATTTCTAACAATCCCCCCTTTGATCCAAAACTTCTTTAGAAAAAATACCAATTTCTTTTATGAACTTAGTAAATTTAACCCTTCTAAGAGATTTGGTGAAGATATCCATAGTTTGATCTTCCGATGGACAGAACTTTGGCTTGATGATTTCCTTGATGACAAGAGTTCGAATGTAATGATACTTAGTATCAACATTCCTTTTATTTGAATGAAAAAAATGGATTTTTGGCTAACTTGATGGCTGACTGACTATCGAAAAATAATCAAGTAGCTTCTTTTTGAACAACTTTAAGATCATGTAAAATTCTTCATAGCCAAACTATTTCACAAGCTGCTTCCCAATATGAGATATATTCATCTTTTATTGTAGAATTTGCAATTGTATCTTGCTTTTTACAACTCCATGACACAATAACCGATCCTAAATTCATTAAGTAACCTAAAGTAGATGCTCTATCATCAATATCTCTAGCAAAACTTGCATCTTAAAAACCAACAAGTCTAAAGTTTTTGTTCCTTTTAAACTCAAGTCCAAAATCTTTTATCCCTTGAAGATACCTTAGTACCCTTTTTGTTGCAGTCCAATGACTTTCCATGGGTTCTTTCATATACCTTGAAAGAATAATGACTGAAAAAGATAAGTCTGGCCAAGTATTAGTCAAGTAGATCAAACTTTAAATTAACTGTCGATACATGGTACTACTAACAAGTTCCCCCCTTCTGGCTTAAAAAGTTTTAATTTTTTCTCCATGGGGGTAATAGTTGGCTTACACTCTTTCATTCCAAACATCTTCAACAATTCAAAAATATACTTAGATTGAGAAATGAATATGCTTCTTTCCCTTTGAACAACTTCAATTCCAATATAGTAATGAAGTAAACCCAAGTCTGTCATTTCAAAACATGTTTGAAGTTCTTGCTTAACCTAAAAAATATCATAATCATTATTACATGTTATCAGCAAACCATCAACATACATAACCAAAATGATTAACTTGTTTTCCTGAATTTGAGCATACAAAGTGTCATCAGACTCACTGCTAATAAATCCAACTTTTTATAGATAGGAATCCATTTTAGCATACCAAGCTCTAGGAGCTTATGCATTAACCAATTCACAAACTTTCCTTTCTTCTCCTAGAACCTAAAAACTAGGAGGTTGAGTCATATAAAAATCCTCCTACAAATCACCATTCAAAAATCCACTCTTTACATCCATTTGGTGAAATTTCCAACCATTTTGCGTAGCCGAAGCTAGCACAACCCTGATAGTATTCCACTTTTCTATTGGAGCAAACGTTTCTTCATAGTCAATCCCTTCTTTTTGAGAAAATCCATTTGCTACCAATCTTTTCTTATACTTATCAATTTCTCCATTTTCCTTGTACTTAATTATGTAAACCCACTTCCAACTTATGGGTTTAACTTCCTTTGGACACTCAACAATATTCCAAGTCTGATTTTTCATCACTACATCATATTCATTCTACATAGCTTCTCTCCATTCATCATATTCAGCATCCTCAACAAAAGAAGATGGCTCAATAGCAAAAAGACAAAAATTATGTGAACCCAAATTCCACTGATTCATTTGAGAACTCCTTGTACATGTTGTTAACACCAAAATTTGACCACCTAGCTCATCCCCCGAGTCACATAACCCATTTATCCCCTTTTCCTACATTTTTGGCCTCTAAAAATACCAAAATCCATAAGTTGGTAACCAAATGGGAAAAAAATCATTATTTCCCTCGTAAATTAATGAAAATCCTCCCAAAAAGGTTAAAATCCCACAAAAAATGGTCAAAATCCCCAAAAAAGAAAAAGAAAAAAGGGGAAATAGTCAAAATAAAATAAAAAGGAGGGAAACCATCGAATACTAGTGGCCAATATTAGTGGTTACCCAATACCACGAGAGAATAAACCACCATCCAAAATTACTATAAAAAGGTGGTGGAGGCCCCCCATTCTAGAGAACATACATTCTTCCCTACCCTTATGTTGTTGAAATTCCCACTCAAATTCTAGATTCCCTTAAGCTTGTGTTTCCCCTTCTTGGTTGAGTTTTGGCCACCATTAGAGCATTTGGAGAAGAGCAAGGAACCTTGGAGACCTAAAGAACCACTCTTTGTACAGTTGCGAGGACCCCCACCTACTCACCTTTTGAGGTAAACATCCATTGTCTCATTTTTTACAACATAATACAAAATCAACATTTGATTCATGGATTCCAATTTACTTCTTGTTTTACTGCAATAAGCATTTAGTTTAATTGTTTTTTATTTTATTTGCACTCACACACTACCCTTTCACGAACTGCTACTAAGGGTTCTATAACCCTTAGTAGGTGTCCTTTTGCACTAGCTAGTGTGAAAACACTAGCTACACCTGTTTTATGTTTCTCATCAGACTAAACCTCTTGAAGTAACTTAGTTTCCCACTTTGGTGCCTTGTGTGCAACTTGAGATGAAGTACCCTCCATAAAATTTTCATCAATGTTAACTTAATTGGAATCCTCTAAGTTAAATTGTGAAGAATTTTTTGTATCTTTATCTTCAATCTACTCATTTGAAGTCTAAGTCATATCAAACCATTGATCATCTCTTGATTTGTTTAAGTGTTGCATTCGTTGAGGTTCCTTAGATACTTTTTGTTCTAAGTGACTAAGCTGATTTTCAATTTCTTCCACACTTAGACTTTTTGTTTCATCAAAAATAAAATCTCTGCTAACAATAAAATTTACATCTGATAAATGTCTATGTGCCCCTTCTTTTGTTCTAAATATCCAATTAGAATTCATTTCATACTTCTAGAATCTAACTTAGTTTGCTTTTCTTTTGGAACAAGGGCATCAAAATTTGAACCAAAAACTCTAATATGTTTAATCATATGTTTGAATCCATACCAAGCCTCATAAGGAGTAATTCCATCCAAAGATTAAGAAGGAGACTGGTTTCTCAAATAAATTGTTGTATGTACTTCTTCAGTCCAATAACTTGAACTTAATCCTTTGAAAGATAACATTGCTCTATCCATTCACAATAATGTTTGATTCATTCGTTATGTTACTCCATGTTATTGTGGAGTATAGAAGTTAGTGAATTGTCTCCTTATTCCTTTTTCCTGGCAATATGTTAAGAATTCATTTGATGTATACTCACCACCATTATCAGTTTTCAATGTGGCAATATTTTCCTAGTTGCAATTTCAACCAAATTTTGAAAAGATTGAAACTTAGCAAAAGCTTATGGTTTCTCCTTCAAAAAAATACACCCAAACCATCCTGCTAAAATCATCAATAAAGAGAAAATAAGACTTGCATCCACCAAGTGAAGTGTCCAAAGGTCCACAAATATCATCGTGTATAAGTTGTAATATCCTAGTTTCCCTCCAAGTGCTTTTGGGAAAAGGTAACCTTCTATATTTTCCAAAAATACAAGCTTGACATCTTGCATTTTCCTTCTGAAAAGTAGGTAAACCCTTTACCATTCCTTGTTGTTGAAGTTGAACAAGACTATCTTCATTCAAGTGACCAAAACAAATGTGCCACAACTTTATGGGTGTAATACCGGCCTCAACTAATACTGCAAATTCGTTTATTCTTGGAATGACAGTGCCCTTCATTCTAAGAAGTCTTACATCTTCATAACCTATCATCGTTGTTTTGTATCCATCCTTAACTAAGTTGATTTTAAGTATTCCATCATCCATCACAATTTGGTGTCCTAGCTGACGAATGTAAACCAACGATAACAAATATTTCTTAAAAGTGGGACAAACCAAAGATTAGAAAACAAATTTTCACCAATTCCTGGTAAAAATACCTTAACCGATCATTTTCCTTGTGGTATATGTGGAGTATCATTCGCTAAAAAATTGAATTCAAATGGAAATCATTTTTAAAAGAGTAAGTGGATTGAACTAAGCTTGCTTCTTCTGACTATTGAACTGTTGTAAAAACATATTCACAATCCTCACTATTCTCTGCATATGCATATTGTGCTAATGAAGACTCTTTCATCCTTTACAATATTATCAAAAGAAACTCTACAATTGGAGGTATAATGTCCAATTTTATTACATCGAAAGCAAGCTACCCGTTTTTTACCTCTTCCTTTACCATTGAATTGTGTATATTGAGTACATGTACCTTCTTCTTTTGAATTGAACTTATTCCAAGTCATATCACCTCTACCTCTGCCTCTTCCTCTACCACGACCTTGACCATGACCACGATTTGAATACTAAAAAGCATTTCTTGGATTTTCATTTCCTTTCTGACCATTACTTTTGGTAGGATTAACATTTTTTCTTGTGGAAGATTTACTTGTGCTAGCAACCAATACATCTCCTCCTGATTGTTTTGATTTGCCAAAAAATTTATCATGGTTTTCTAGTAGCTCACTAAAATTATCAAAAGTAATGTTATCCAATTTATCTGTCAGTTGTAAAGTATCCAATAAATATTTCTATGATTCAAGAAGACCATTAATCAAAATTATGACCATTAGACTATCTTCAATTTTACCAAAACCTGCTTTAGTGATTTCCTGTTTAATATTCTTCAACCTTGAGATGTATTCCATAACATCACCACCTTGAGTCAATTTCTGCTTAAATAACTTTAATTGAAGATCAATTTTCTTGGCTTCCGGTTGTGAATCAAACAAATCTTTACGAGTTTTCCAAGTTGACCAAGCAAAAGCAGAATTTTCTATGTGAACATAAACATCACCACATACAGTACTCTAAATGAGTGCTAAAGGTTTCTTATCTTTAAGTTCCCACTTAGCTAATTGACCCTTCAACAACTCATTATAAATTAAAGTGCTTTGAATATGACAACTCCATACTTTATAATTTTTGGACCCTTCCAACTTATCAGAGTCATTGAATAAACAAACTACTTTAGACATAGTGAAGCACTTAAACAAATGACCAGCTTGAAAAAACTTAAAACACCTTATCACTCCAAAAAAGTAAAAAACAATTATAACGCTAAGAAAACAATAAAATACTTATAATTCCAATAAAAAATATCTCCCTATGCCACCAAAAAAATCCTTATATCATCACAAAATATTTAAACATTTGCAAGCACTACCATCGTGAAGAGAAACCATATACCAAACACTTATAGGAGCTTGGCCTTGACCCGCAAACTAAGATAAATATCCAAAAACTTCTTATTTTTATAAAAAATAAGATAGGTTTCTCTATAACTTTGAACTTCTCTTATTTATGAAGAGACCATGGTAAAAAACAGGCATATCTTCTCTTCTTTTGCTGCACAATGCGACTTCAAGATCTGAACAATCTCCTCGCAACAGTGACTAGCAGCGTGACAATCTCACGAACAGCGATGAAGAAGCAAGTCTGCCTTCTTTATCTTCTGCAAACTTCTAGCAGCGTGAGCTCCCGTTGAAATGAAAGTGTAGAGAGTTTGTTGCAGATTTTAGGTTATTTCTCTTCATGCGATAGCAACTACAAGTGAGAGTACAGTAGCATAATTCGAGTAAGAATACGATTCAATAGGGAAAAAATAAAGAATGAAAATATTTAGTACTAATAAAATAAGGAAGTAGCTTGCTTATATATACTATTTTTAATCAAATATCCACAAATATACCATAAATATACAGACATTTATATAATAAAATTTAACATATATTTAAAAAACGAAAATATAAAATTTCAAACTTCGGATATGGAAGTGTGAGAGAGGACAACTACTTATTTATAGTTATTTTAATAAGTAACTATGAAATTGAATGGTATTTTTGTTTTAGAGTGTTCAAATAATTAATATTTTTTTTTTCTTTCTTTAAATTGGTTTTTCAAAAATTTTCCAAATTGTCATACACTAAGTACCAATGAAGTACCCATACGACCAAATTATGCTACTATCCCTTCATAAGCAATATGCTCTCTTCAACAGCCTTTCACAAGCAATGTGCACCCTTCAACATGTTCTTCAACATGTTTTCAGTTCAGACGGAAAGAAACAAGCAGCAACTCAAGTGAGGCGTGTTCTTCACTATGCATTTCTGTGTGTTCTCTTCATCAGGCTCAATCTAGGCATGTTCTTCACTATGCAACTCTGCGTGTGTTCTTCGATCAATTGACTCAATCATCTTCACTATGTGCAACTCCTTCAAACTTTCTTTGGTTTTTTTATTAACTAGATTCACAAAATATTAGAAAAATATGCAAGCACTTAGATCATTTCACAACAAGAGAAACTCAGACCAAATTCTGAACGGGCCACTCTTTGACGGGTATCTTTACAGTTTAGAATTTCAGAAATGTTGAGTATGGAGCATATATGCAATCTCTTCACAACTTTAAAAACCTCATCGCAGAGTACCATAGAATTATTAGTGTAAGTGCGAAAAAGATAAAAACCTTCAAGATTTCAGTGCTATTTCACTGCTATATTTCTTCATTCAATTAAAAAAAAATCACATAAAAACTTTCTTCTCAAAAAAATGTAAAAATAATTACTTTTCAAGGCAACCTTTAATTAACCCAATAAATCTTTATTTATCCCAATAAGAATAGGACATAATAACTTACAATTATAATTTCGTTATTCCAAAATCTTGAAAAAAAAAACCACCGAGAATTCATTTACCTTCTTCACGGGGAGATGCCAACTCCAACCCTAATTGTAGCTCGCTCTGTTACCACTTTGACAAAGTGTCCTCACACACTTAACTTTATTAATATGGAGGAAAAAAGTTACATAACAAATATAAAAGCTAAGAACATCTCAACCTCATGCAATATGGGTTCAAATAACCTAAAAGAAATAACTAAGGACACCTCACATAATCACATAAGTGTGTAGGTATCCTCTTACAACAAAGTTTACTAAGTTAAAACTAAAAATATGTTTTGGATCATAGTTTCTAACAATACCAAGGGTTGGTTCATCTATTACCCTTTTTACTCAAAAAATTGGTAGAGAACTTGTTAATGGTAGGTGAGAGGGCTATAGTAAAATTATCTTAGAGGTCTTCTATATTGTCCTTACTTGATATAGGAAACAAATCATTTAAAAAAGACCATTTTTTATTTCTATTGGAGATCAAATGCTTCTCGATTTGAGAATTATCTTCTATGAGATTGCTATGCATGACAAAACTAAGAGTAACAATTAAAGGTCTATGATTCAAGATGTCAAAAAAATATTATTTCGTTGTATAAATGGATGTTACTACTGCCAAGGCCATGAATACAATTCATTTGGCTAGAATTTGGCCACTTCATTAGATGGTTGCCTATTATAAGATCTTGAGCACTACACGGTTTGACTAGCCAAGAACAAAAAAAGTTTACCTAGATATTTAGAACTTCTTTTGTACCTTCTAGCTGAAACAATGTCTTCATCTAACCAAAGAGGATTGGGATTGGAATAGTTTTTTAAAAGAATAGCTTGGTCACTTTAAGTTCAAATATTAAAGTAGCTTATTAAGAGGATATTTCCTACATTCCTTAGGCTATAAATATCATGCTCTATGCCATTGTAAGAACAATTTCTATCTAAATTGAATTTCTTATAAAAGTTAGAATTAACACGGGAAAAATAACATATTTATATGTAGGTTTTTTTAAGCATTAATGTGTATAATCCCCATCCAAATATATTGGTTGAAAGGGTCTTTCTCATGGTATTTTAAAGGATTATAAATGTATACTTAAGTATAGTATTCTAGGTGATTATTTTGGATTGAAAAAAAACATATATATAGATTGGTAGGAGAATATTAAATATGAAACATACAATTTACTACTGAAACTTGTAAAATTTGCCAAATATTATTATAAAAAAACATATTTTATGTAAACATATGCGATATTATAGACTTAAAAAAACCAAATAGCGAAGTTATTTTTTGAAAAAAAGCCCAAAAAATAGCCAATTGGTGAAATTTCACCCCTAAAAATTTCCATGAGTCTTACTTATCAAGTCTAACATACGGAGAGATGTTTTTCCTAATGTATCAATCTATACCTCCAATGGCTATGATAGGATCATTTGTTCCATATTGACAATAGGACAAATACTTCTACGTTAGGGACCTTAACTTGGGGCTTTTGTTCCATGGAAATCCCCAACATTTCCAAGAGAGGGTCCAAAGTGTGCCAAATTTCTATTTATTAATATATTTTAGTCTCTATCCCAAATGACAACTTTTCTATTTCTAATTAATGGCCATTTTCATTCCTTCCCAACTTCTTTTACCTTTTGAACCTCCTTTCTTAATTCGGCTTGATCTTTTGCAATGAGATCTTCACTATAAATATTCTCAATCCTTTTAGACCTGAGGTTTTGTTGAGTATTCCATATTTATGGTTAGTATACCTAATGTTAACCTAGATTAGTCTATCTTATTTCTCTATTAGTTTTCCCAAACTCTTTGCTTCTATGAGATAGGTACTTTCAATTTGTAAGTTCTTATTATGTAGCTCTACCTTGACTACATCTAACATATCCTCTTTGGCCTCTTCCTTCAAACCAAAAATTATAGGTTTCAAGGATGTTTTGTTATGCTCATGGTCTAATTCTATAAGGTTATTCGTTTCTTCTTTAAAGGTTTTAATGCCTAATTTACCTTCCAAGGTGATATTGTTATTCAAATTTTCGTCTATCTCTAAAATCTTGTCCTTCATCTTAATATTTTCTGAAGTATAAAAACCTCCTTATTGGGTTGATTTCGTTTCTTGGCTTTGTTTTTGCATTACCTATAATCTAATCTCCATTGACTCCAACTTATTCTCCAACATTTTTATCTTATTTTCTATCTATTTTTTAATCCTGTCTTCTAAATATGTAAATTTATTATCAAGCATGGCTTCTAACTCTTTTTTATATTTAGCATCTCTTACTTCCCTACTCTACTTTGATGACTGTATATGACCATAAAATTCTTTGTAAGGTAACTGTGCTAGGTCTCCCTTTGACAATATTTGGTAACTGCTGTGAATTGTTCATACTCGTGAAATATATATATATATATGAGCAATAGAGGTGGACTAGGAGAAAGAGAAATGAACTTGTACACTTGGATTAGCTTCCACGAGCTTCAAACATACCGTGAAAATGCTCAGTGAAGATTCCCTAGATTGTGTTGCAGTGAAAAAAACCCAAATATTGAAAGTATTGTGCAACAATGAAAAAGCCCAATCTTAAAAATATTGTGCCATAGTGAAAACCCCCAATCTTGAAAATGGCTCATTGAAATGCCCCCATGAAAGTGTCTCTATAAAAACAAGTGCTAAATAAATTTAATTAAATTATAAACAAAGTTGGGAGAAGCAACTTGCACACCCGATTAAGTCAAAAATTTAAAAATATATTAAATAAAATAAAAAATTTATTTTTTACTTTGAAATAATAAAAAATATTAATTTTATGATCCAAAATCCTTAAAATAGCATAATATTGCAAAATTACACACCATGTACATCAATGTAAATGTGGAGCACAACTCCAATATTGATAAGAAATACAAGTTACACAAGAAATCCTTAAATAGTAGGAGAGCCCTCTCCATTTACCCCTATAAATTCACCTAATCCATTCACATGTTCTCAACAATGAAGTACAATACCTCTATATATACATATTCACTCATTGCACATGTGATCCCTTCATTACGGTCGACCACTATTACATATACATTTACGTCACTACATATGCATTTATCCCTATATAGATGATCCGGATTTATGTGAGAAAGAAATGAAATAGCATATATATATTCACATACACAGATATATGGAAAGAAACAGAGTGATACAGTAAACACATATTCTATTAAATAGTGGAAATAGAATAGACTGTAAAATAAAATAGCTAGAATAGTGGTAGCTATATATCTCTGAGAAGAGATGTGGCCGCTATGCTTATTCGTGCCAAGATGAATACAAAAAGAGGTCGAAAGGGCCTATTTATCATAAGCACGAGGGAAATAATCCCAAACATCCAAAAACCTAACCCTAGAAGATGAACCGTCATAAATTTTGCGGCCCCAAGGTGGTTAGTTGAACA
Organism: Larix kaempferi; assembly: GCA_027924585.1. NCBI lineage: Eukaryota > Viridiplantae > Streptophyta > Pinopsida > Pinales > Pinaceae > Larix > Larix kaempferi. The sequence continues at coordinate 5,666,283 of BSBM01000278.1, read as the reverse complement.
GTCAACTTCCCGGAGTCATAACTTTTGCATACGATCTCCATTTGGGGCGCTCGATATCATGTTTGAAAGGTCTATTCAATATTTACAACTTTCAATTGAGGGAAAATTCATGATGTTGGAAACAATTCCCCCCCCTGAATCGTCAAAAAACGTCATTTAGGGCCTCGAAACGGCCCCAGAAGTTTACGACCTAGAAAAATTACTCGAAATTTTCCAAAATGGGAAACTGTTTTGAGCTAGTGGAATAGGTGGGTGGCCACCGATATCCATCTGGATCATTCCTCCCCCCTTAGGAAACAATAGTATCCATTGCGTCAAATCCATTATCATATATCGAACTACGTGTTGAGTTGAGCTCCTGGTGCGACATTTGCTGAAGTGAAAAGGTTGTCTTTCTTTGATATCTTAAAAGGGTTCTAATAGTTGTTGATGGATGCACTGGAGTTGTTCAAAAATTTTGGTTGTTGTGTTATCCTTGGTCTACACTGGCGTGGGTGATAAATTTTTGTAGGAGCACCTTGAATGCATGGCCTTGCACTGTAGAGGTACCCTGATAGGTGATGCTGCACTGACTTTGTGTTCTTCTTTTTTCTGTTGAGTAGAGGGATAATGTGAAAAGGTTGTGGATCTCTCTGCGATATGATGTTGTGCAATTGCAAATAGGGAAAATTTCCCGGTGTGGGAGATTATCGTCCTGCCCTGCTTGGTTGGGGTAGGTGCAACTATCTATGGTATCTGATAGAGTTGTCCTCCCAACGTGATAATGACACTGGGAGGTCGTGATTCATATACAACATGATGCTTCCACATATATGGCTTCCATAAAAGAACATCACATACTTCAAGTGGGGCCATATCACATAATACCTCATCTTTGAAGGGCTTGATGGCGTATGGTAGGATACATTGATGATTGACGCGGATCACTCGTCCTTGGCTTAGCCAACCAATGGTGTATGGTTGCGGGTGTGGTGTTATGGTAGCTCTAATCTCTTGATGACTTCTGCCGAGATCAGGTTCTTTTGGTTTCCATTGTCCAAAACAAAATGTATGGGAATTCCCTTCACCCAGATATGTGAGTGGAAGAGGCGCTCCTCTGCCTCCGACTCTTCAGGTTCCTCTGGGTTGAATCTGTGTGGTAGCAACAGTGACACTGGGTATCTGCATCAATGGTCTGCTTCCCTTTGTCTCTGGTTGTGACACTGGGTTCTGAATCAGAAATCAAAACTAGGATATGATTCTGAAGCTTTGATCTCAGCCACCAATGACTGTTTTGAGCGACATTCATCAGTGTTGTGCCAGGGGCTTTGTGGAACTCACACCACTTCCTGGTATCCTTCTTTGTCTTTTCGTTCCCCTTTTTCGCTTGTGGTTGGGACTAGTTATCCTTTCCATGTCCTTTGTTCTGGGAGCCAAAGTTTCCCTTGCCCTACTTTTACACAAGTCCGAAGTCGTGCTTGTTCTTTTGCTAAACTTTATGCTCAATTTTGATAGCATACCGATAGGCAGATCAAGTGAAAAGATTTCTAGAAATTACATCTTTGTTCGTATGTATTGGTGTAGGCCACTGCGATATTTAAGTACTAGGTGCCGCTCGGATTCCTTGACACCCAACTTTGTGCGCAAGGTATGAAAGTTGTTGGTGTACTTCCGACACCGTTTGGTCCCTCTCTTGACAAAGAATGGTCCATTTTGTGTAACGGTCATCATAGTTTCCCACAGGGTAATATTGTTCCTTAACGAAATCTATAAAAGAGGCCCAAGTGGGATTGGCCTCAAACAATCTAGACTCATCTAATGAGTTTTTCTCACAATAAGTTTCCCACCAATTTTTGACATGGGGGATGACCTTGAGGAGCGCAAAGGTGAAATTTTCCCTGTCGAAAAAATTGTGGACAGAGAAATACCCTTATAGTAGATTCAACCATTTATCTAGGGCATCAGCATCGATCTAGCCTTCAAATAAAGGGATATCAAAGTTAACTTGTACCTTGAAGGGAGTTGCATCTCCGAAACGACTGCTTGTTGAAGGTGTATCTGCCATCGTCGAAGGATCTGGGTGAAATTATCCATCATCTCATTCCTTTGTCCCGTGAGATATTTCTCAAGCAACAACTTGATAGGATATCCTACTCCGTCGTCTCTCTTTTATTCCGCCATGAGAGTCCATTTGGGGCGGAGAGAGTGATCTTCCCCAAGTGAAACTAGTTCGAGAACCAACTCTCTATATCCTGACCTCGTCAGGGACATGCACCAAGAAAACAATCAAATAGTAGATTGCTCTAATACCATTGATCCAGATTTATGTGAGAACGAAATGAAAGAGCATATATGTATTCACATACATAGATATATGGCAAGAAACAAAGTGATACAGTAAACACATATTCTATTAAATAGCAGAAATAAAATAGACTGTAAAATAAAATAGCAAGAATGGTGGTAGCTATCTCTTAGAAGGGATGTGGCCACTATGCTCATTTGTGCCAAGATGAATACAAAAAGAGGCTGAAAGGGCCTATTTATCATAAGCACGAGGGAAAGAATCCCAAACATCCAAAAACCTAACCCTAGAAGATGAACCATCATAAAGTTTGCGGCCTCAAGGTGTTTAGTTGAACAGTCAACTTCCCGAGGTCATAACTTTTGCATACGATGTCTGTTTGGGGCACTCGATAACCCATTCGAAAGGTCTATCCGATATTTACAACTTTCGCATGGGGGTAAATGTATGTGTTTGAAAACCATTCCCCCCCTCCCCCCCCGATCGCCAAAAAACACCGCTTAGGGCCTCAAAACAACCCCGGAAGTTTAGGACCTGAAAAACCGTAGAAAAATTACTAGAAAATTGCCAAAATGGGAAACTGTTTTGAGGCATTGGAATAGGTGGGTGGCCACCAATATCCATTGGATCACTAGATCTATATATGCCCCAACTGGGGTCATATCATGTACCTTTAACCCCATATATGACCCCCCTTGGGTATTATCACTTAACTATAATTCCATGATCATGAAGAAGATTTTTATGATTTTAATATTAAAATACTAAAACTACTAGATAAAGCGAGGATTTAGAAAATGTTGATTCGCAGAAAATTCAAAATATAATAAATTTTATTTAGCATGAATGTCAATTTGAGGGCTTGTTAATGGATAAGTCTACGAGTGCGGACACAAGTGGACCTCCCTAGTTCGAATGAGTTGAATCTAGAACAAAACAAGACAATGCATACACACCTTTCCCTGAATTAATTAAGTACTGCTGAGAAACAAAGAAAATAAAACTCACCTCTTGAATGAAGTTTGTCCTCGATGTCTTTGAGTTGCTACAACCTGACTTATTGGACAAAGAACCTATAAGAGATTCACCACAAACAAAGACCAAGTGTATTGCGATAGAAACGACTTGACTAATATAAGTAAATGACCAAGGAAATTCACTTTAAATGATATAAACAATCGGATATGGGAAAGGAAATGCATCATTTTATTATCAAAGTAGAAATAATTACAACCATAGCCTTGGTGTCATAGATCCCTTTCGATGGATTCCTCTTACTCCAACTTTTCACACTTGTCTTGGAATAATGAGTCTAAAAAATATAACACTCTGGTACTATTCCTCCAGCATCTACTTACTATCAATTATTCTTCCCCTCACCCATGGCCAAGAGATTCATTTATAATACAATGAGGACAAGGGGGAGTTGAGAGGATTAGGGAAATAGGGTGAGAGAGTATCCCTACAGTTGTGGAACTCGAGCAAGATCCAATTAAATAGGATGGAAAACTAATCCAACAAGATTCTGCTCTAGAAACCTCTCGAAAACCTAATTTTCTGCATGTACAAAGGTCGACGCGATTTGCAGTAGAGCAAGATGCGCCTATCATGGTCGACGTGGTTTGATATAAATGTAAGGCATGCCAGTGACGCATGTTGCAATGAGACACACTGCATCGAGCGGGTTTTGGCGCAGGTTTCTAGGAGAGCAAAGCACATCGAGGTTGCAAAATAAGGTGATTTTCAAGCCAAAGAAAACAGGGTTCATCTTCCATGATAATATCTTTAGAGATTGTGACAATGCTAGGTTACAAGATTCATAATACTAAAAAAAATCCGTGTAACAGATTTCCCCCCAAAGTACGAAGGTACAGAGAAGCAATATGTGATGTACTTTGATGTGACTAGGAACAAACGAGGAACCATCGATTGGAGAATTGTCGACAAAAACCAATGACTTTACAACGTCAACGTGGATCAATATCTGAATGACTATAAACAAAATCATGGCTACTAGAATACAAGCGTATATCCATGAAGAAAAGTAACACAGGCACAACCAATACAAGAGTGGATCTAGGAAACAAATATAACATAACCACCGACCTGTTAGTTTTTCAGAATTTCAATCTGATCTAGGATCTTAACTGAGAGAATAACATGTACAGCATATCAATCATGGACACAATAATGCAAGCACACGAGAGACATAGAGTTTACTTGGGGAAAACCATAAAGGTGAAAAACCCCAATAACTTCCTTAGAGATAGATAGAGCAATGATACAACCCAAGCATAAGAGATAGACATCTCCTAGCAGCAGCTTCTCCTCCTCCACAAGTGCGCCACTATCCAAAGAGTGTGAGAGAGAATAGAATGATTAAATAGAGTGCTTCCCACACTCTATTTATACTTGACTTGACTTGCCTAATAACCTTTACTAGGTCAGCCTTAACTTAACCACATAACATAATGCTGACTGGGCCGACACCCAATAGGGTGGTCTAATAACCCTTCGACCCACATGGCCAACCCCCAATAGGGTGGTCTAATAACCCTTCAACCCACATGGCCGACCCCTAATAGGGTGGTCTAATAACCCTTCGACCCACATGACTTATACAGGGCCGACTCCAACGAGGTGGTCTAATAACCCATCAAGTATAAGTTACGACACTTACAATATAAATGACGACACTTACGTATAAAGGAATAATAACATCTCTATAGGAATACAAACACTTCCGTATAGAGGAATAATAACATCCCTATAGGAATACATATATGAAATACATTCCAAAGTTACATATACATCAACACTCCCTCTTAACTAGGAAGGTATTTCTCGACACAGGTATTCTAGCACAAGTCTTCTTCTCTGGATCATCATCAACGAATCATCGTCATCATCACTACTGTTGCTATCTCAATCAATATCCGATCTACTCGTCATAGGAAGTTCTACAAAGCCAATCCTTTTTCATACTGGATGTAGGCCCACCACCTGCAGATCTTCATCATCACTGGCCATACTGTGGAAACCTCAGGACTTATTACGTGAGTCAACAAAACCTCGAAAGAGCATCCCAGGGCTAATTTCGAGCACACAGCTCAACCTATCGGATCTCTCGGGACCTTTTACATGCTACTGCACAACCTGTCAACGACCACAAAATATCATCTGATACTCATGATCATAGTTCACGAAGCACAACCCAGATGCACATCACATAGCACTTACATCTACTCCATGGGAGAACACATCTACAACCACGTGAGAATGGCACAACAATTATATTACAGCCATGGGAGAACACATCTACAACCATGAGAGAATGGCCCAGCACTTATATCGCAGCCATGGGAGAACACATCTACAACCATGCTCGAATGGACCCAGCACTTATATCGCATCCATGGGAGAACACATCTACAACCATGCTCGAATGGCCCCAACACTTATATCGTAGCCATGGGAGAACACATCTACAACCATGATCAAATGTCCCCCACACTTATATCGTAGCCATGGGAGAACACATCTACAACCATGTCCTAAAATCTCATGTGCATCTGTGTCTTTGGAACTCATCACACATAATCCAACTGATTATGTAATGTATCCACCTGATACATGTCATCACATATGATCATCCTGATCATCATCATAGCATCATCCTGATGCATATCATCCAGAGTATTGTCCCGATACTCATCACACATAATCATCCTGATCATCGTCACTGCATCATCCTGATGCATGTCATCTGGAGCAACATCCTGAAGTTTTTCATCTATGATCATCCTGATCATACAATGAATCCACCTGATGCATACCAAGTATCTACCTAATACATATCATCATACATGATCCACCTGATCATACAATGTATCCACCTGATGCATATACAGGTACATGGTCCAAGCATCCAACATGATGCATATACATATACATGATCCAACTGATCATAACAAGCATCCAACATGATGCATATACATATACATGATCCAACTGATCATAACAAGCATCCAACATGATGCATATACAGAGCAGTAACTGGAGCATCGTCCCGATGCTCATCATCCAGCGCTTACATCCACATCCATGGGAAGGATCCTCCTCTCGCCATGCTTGGAATGGATTCCAACAAATATGTCCATCACTTCTTCCTCAAAGTGTTGTCAATCTGAAGAACACCAAGCCTCTCTCTGAAGTGCTCAAACTTCACTCTGGCTAGTGGTTTCGTCAACACATCTGCAATCTGCTCATCCATCGCAACATACAGGAGCTTCACTGCTCCTCTCTGCACCATATCCCTGATATAGTGATATTTGATCTCTATGTGTTTCGACCTGTCTTGGAACACTGGGTTCTCTGACAGCTTCACACAACTCTGGTTGTCACAAAGATACCAGTAGCCTCCAGCGGTAGATCAAATAACTCAGATAGTAGCTTCCGAAGCCATACTGCCTCACAACTAGCTGAACAGAATGCAACATACTCTGCTTCATTTGTACTCAGTGCTACGCAGGACTGCTTCCTGCTAAACCAAGATATCACACCTGATCCCATACTAAAGCAACACCCAGAAGTGCTCTTCCTATCTGCAGCACTGCCTGCCCAATCTAAATCAGCATAACCCTACAGGTTAAACTTTTGATTCGCATCATACTTGAGCCCATAGTCAACTGTACCCTTCAGGTACCTCAGAATATGTTTTACAGCAACCAGGTGAACACTCCTCAGATCCGTCAGGAACTGGCTCAATGTGTTCACCGCAAAGCAAATATTTGGTCTCGTGTTTGTCAGGTACATCAAGGACCCAATCATCTGACGATACATAGTAACATCAACCGGCTCAGATGAAGCATCACACAGAAGCTTCAGGTTCGATGCCATAGGTGTAGCCATGTCCTTGCAGTCCATCATCCCAAACCTCTTCAGGATCTTTACTCCATACTTCCCTTGTCCAAGGAAGATTCCATCTGCACTCTGCCACACCTCCATGCCAAAAACAAATACTGCATCATCCCCAAGTTCTTCATCTTGAAATTGGCAGCAAGCTTCCGCTGTGTGTCGGCAATCAATATATCTTCACCTGTAATAAACAGGTCATCCACATACAAAATTAGTATCACTGGATTGCCTTCCTCAACCTTGTAGTAAAGGTTGGAATTCGCTTTACTCTTGGTAAAGCCCAAACTGGATAGAAAGTTGTCTATCCTACCATACCAAGTTCTGCACATATATGACTCCTTGTCATGTGTCTCAGAACCAAGTGGCTGCTCCACATACACTTCTTCTTCAACTACACCATTCAAGGAAGTTGTCTTGAAATCCATCTGGTGTATCTTCCACTTCATCACTGCAGCCAGAGCAAGTACTGATCTAATGGAAGTGTATCTGGCTACAGGAGCAAAAGTCTCTATGCTACCACCTGCAGCATGCTTGATCTTGTAGATCCTCTTGGAAGTCACTACAGACTCCCCTTCAGGTCTTGGGACTGCATCCCAAACATCTTCATGATCAACTGGTACTCCTCGATCATGGCATTCTTCCCAGATCCTAGGAACTTCAATATCTGCAATATTTTCAATAGTTAACTTTGTTGCTGAACAAATGTTGTAGTCCTTCTTTTGTAGGTGATGGTATACGATATTTCCTACACAACAAGTTAAATTGCATGATTAGAAAACATCTCATAGTTTTCAGAACAAATCCTTACACATAAAGAAATATGTCATACAGTCATGCAATTATCTTAGCCAATGCTTCAATACAACAATTATCCATATCCCATAACTTTCTAGATGCCTTCCAATCTCCACCAGAACATTGTTAAGAGTGTGCACAACTCCCAACATGTCAACAAAGAGGTTTCATTCTAGATAAGTAGCAATGGAATGTTGTACAGTGCCATAGGCCACTTACCCATGTATATTAGTAGTATATTGTTCATCAATGCAACTATTCTAATATGCATAATACACAACCTAATTCTAGGAACATCAGTATATACGTTATTGAACAGTATTATTTAAACAATAAAATATGCAATGAATGATAATTCAAATACCTATCTTTGTTTGTTTGTTGGGTTGACTCCCTCTCAGTCTTTACTTCTTTTCTGCAACTCCATTCTGATGTGGATTGTGAGAAGTGGTCAACTCCCTCTGAATATCTGCATCCTTGCAGAAACTACTGAAGTGTGCTCCTTCTTGATCTTTGCTTCCTTGCAGGAACAACTGGAGTGTGCTCCCTCTTGATCTTTGCTTCTTGGATTACCTATCCTTGAACTTATATCCATCCTTAATCACTATGCATGCTTATTAGTATCATCATTGTGTTATCCTCAAGGTCTCATACATAATCACACATTCATTAGTATAATCTTAATACTATCAAAACACAATAATCTTAAACATGTATAGTCATGATCATTTCAAACACAGGTAATAAACATTAGTATTCAAGGTTTCAAGGAAGTCTTCTTTTACTCATGCATATTCTTATTTGATCATATGACTCTTCTGGTTAGTTAAATCATCAATCAAGATAAGAGACATAATATGCATAAACCCTTGATTACTTACATTTCTAACTTTATGAATAAACATAACCAATCATACCAAGTATACTTATATAAGGGATCCTAACACAAGGTAAGATTCTAACTTGATATAGGAAAAACATACCTGGATTACTATGTTAGCTAGTTATGTCTAACATACCCGCATGATGTCTTCTGGTTCTGTTCAATGACTTGTGCTAGTAACCTGCATGTCTCATAAGTTAACCATTGTAGAACCTAGTTATACATACCTCATAAGTAGATCTTCTATGTGATCCATGAAAATGGATGAATCTTTGTCTTCATGTCACCATGATCATATGTTCTTGAAGTAGAACATGATTTGTCTTTCTTGGTGTACCTTTTATGTTAGCGAACAACATAAACCTCATACAACATCACAATGCATTAGTACAATCATAAGTGTCAAAACCTTAATCAATGAATATCTTCTATTAAGGTGATACGACAAGTCTAGTAATTAATCAAGATTGTACTAACTGTATTGATATGAAGACAAACATGTCATAAACTTAACCATGAAAAGAATTCGAAACATACATGTAAGCCATACATGTCGAGATTGCTTGTAATCTTCTTATGTAAGGCCTTAGCCTCATCTCCCTCTGAAACAGGAACTTCTTTACTTATGCAGGTGACCAATCCATTCTCTTCTAGGATTAACCCAATGTACTTGATTTGCAGAAATTAGATATGGAGTTGGATTAGGGTTTTTCAGAGAAACCCTAAAAATTCAAACTTTGAATTTCAAACTTCTGAAAAAAGATGTGCCTTTCTAAGATGGTCAAGTTGGTATACTCAGAATTTGAAAACTGCAAAGTTTCACCCCTCGAAATTTCCTTTTAGATTTTCGGATTCACTGGGGAGGACCCTGAATTAAGGTTTGAGTTTCCCAGAGCTTCAACCAACCAAACGATTTGATTCAAAGCTCTAAGCTTTGATTTTTATGAGGAGCTTCCAGCCGTGGTCACAGATTTCCAAAATTCCAATTTTTGTAGAAGCCCTAATTTTCCATCTTTCTGATCAAAGTCCCGAACTAGGGTTTGATCAAGCCCAACCTTCTAACCAACCAAAAAATCTGATCTTGGTCTCTAAATTTTGATTTTGATGAGTAGCTTCCAGTCGTGGTCTCTGATTACAAAAATTCCAACTTTCTCTGAATCGCTAAATTCTGGAAGCCATGAATGAAAGTGATCAAAAATAGTTATGTTTTGACAGAAATATGTACCTGATTGTTTCTGGTGCAACTCCAAAATTTTTGATCCACTGGGTCTGAAAATGTTTCCTATGATAGCCTGACCTATCATCTTTCCAACCCCATAGGTCTGACCTCAAATGGATTCTCTGAGAGAGAGTTATGCCAAGTGTCGCAAGGTGACCTGTTTATGGGGTAAAACAGGAGAGCAAACTTGTACGGCGTGCCACGTGTCACTGGTTCCGTTTCGGCCTCTGAAAAAATTACCTGAGCAAGTATGATCCGTGCACTACCTGTCACGTTTTACTAAATTTGGTTTGGAGCTTCCTAGCCCATGTTATGACCTTTTTTCCTAGGTCACCTGTTTATGACTTAGATCTGGAAGAGGCAGAAACCCTAGATTGTACAGATCATACAACACAAAGTACAATGAATTCGAAGTTGTCCTTTGGAAAAAAGGTACATGTGGATCTGATCTTTGACCTGTAAGAGTTTTAGATCCAAAAAATTCGCCAGAATGGATTTATAGCGAAAGTGCTACGATGACTGGTTTTTGCTATATCAAGCCCTAGCATCGCATGTGCAACAAGTGTCATACATGCCATATCGTGCCTTCTTTCAGGCTAGCTTTGATACCATGTTATTTTTTCAGAATTTCAATCTGATCTAGGATCTTAACCGAGAGAATAACATGTACAACATATCATATCTACAGCATATCAATCATGGACACAATAATGCAAGCACACAAGAGACGTAGAGTTTACTTGGGGAAAACCATAAAGGTGAAAAACCCCAATAACTTCCTCAGAGATAGATAGAGAAATGATACAACCCAAGCATAAGAGATGGACATCTCCTAGAAGCATCTTCTCCTCCTCCACAAGTGCGCCACTCTCCAAAGAGTGTGAGAGAGAATAGAATGATCAAATAGAGTGCCTCCCGTACTCTATTTATACTTGACTTGACTTGCCTGATAACCTTTACTAGGTCAGCCTTAACTTAACCACATAACATAATGCTAACTGGGCCGACCCCCAATAGGGTGGTCTAATAACCCTTCGACCCACATGGCCGACCCCCAATAGGGTGGTCTAATAACCCTTCAACCCACATGACTTATACAGGGCTGACCCCAACAAGGTGGTCTAATAACCCATCAAGTATAAGTTACGACACTTACAATATAAATAACGGCACTTCCATATAGAGGAATAATAACATCTCTATAGGAATACATATCTGAAATACAATCCGAAGTTACATATACATCAACACGACCAATACTGTGTGGATCTATGTGACAGAGTGCCTACATGATGTCAATGTAGAAAGCTATTCAAACAATATCCATCGCAACCCGGGTAAGATATGCAACAAAGGTATCCTAGGGTCTTCAAACTGATCCCCAAATCGATATGATCCTAACGATGTGAATAAAAGAGTTGAATTCGAACATGGAAGGAAACACTCGATTACCAATCAATGATGTGAACCCTTAACAAGTGCAGGGGAAATCACCAGTAATGACAAAGAAATGTACATAGATGATCGTGTTCCTGAGCAATGAGAAATGTGAAATGATGATGAGTGAAGGTATAGTACTGGGACACCATATATCTTCTCAGGGAATCCGAGTGGACCAAGTGAAACTCGAGGTTATCAAAAATTTACCCCCACCTATAAAAAATAGAGATGTCAGAACCTTCTTTGGCCAAATAGGCTATTACAGAAGATTCATAGAAGGCTTGAGCAAGATGGAAGCTCCCATGTTTTCCCTATCCAAAGATACATAATTTGAGAGGATATAAAATTGTATGGAAACATTTGAGCAGATTAAGGAGAAGACTATCATTGCACCTGTACTTCAATGGAAAACTAGAACCTACCATTTTACATTCACTTGGATGCCTCTGACAAAGAATCTGAGACAGTACTAGGGAAGTTGGAATACAAACAACCCTACGCAATTTATTATATCAGTAAAAATTTGGTCGGGGATGGGCCTCAAATACATAGTGATAAAAAAAGAATCCTTAGCTATCGTTCAATCCATTAACAAATTTCACCACTACATCACAAACTATTTGTTATATGTCCACATTGACCACTCAACTATCAGGTATTTGATGAATAAACCCAATACCAGTTTCAGGATCATTAGGTGGTTACTACTTTTGCAAGAATATGATATTACAATATTAGATAAACTAGGGAAGCATAACGTTGTTGTATATTTTTTTTCAAAACTAACACATGATGCAGACAATGAGTTAGTTGATGATGTTTTCCCAGATGAACATCTCTTTTCCATCTCAATTGAAAGCCCATGGTATGTTGATATAGCTAATTTACTAGTATCTGGGATATTTCCACAGCACTTTGATTACAAACAAAGATTTAAAGTCATCAGAATGAGTGCAACTTATACTTGGATCCAAGGATTTTTGTTCAATAAAGGACCATATCAAATTATAAGAAAGTGCATAAGGGAAGATGAGGTACATGATGTACTTCATGCTTGTCACAATGAACCATGTGGGGGACACTATGCATCCAAAAGAACAACCTATAAGATACTGTAAATGGGATATTATTGGCCTACACTACATAAATATGCCCCAGAATATGTGTAAAGGTGTGATGACTGCCAATGAATGCGGAAGCCCACAAGAAAGGATGAGATTCCCACACAACCCCAAATATCACTAGAACCTTTTGGCAAGTGGGGGTTTGAATTTTTAGGGCCAGTAAACCTACCATCCAATCATAAGAGTTTCATCCTGGTATGCACTAATTATCTCAAAAAGTGGGTCGAGGTCAAAGCATTAACTACAATAGATGAGGAAAGTGTGGCCAAATTCTTTATAGAAAAAATATTCACAATTTTGGGGGTTCCTATGGAATTGGTATATGATCAAGGGACATAGTTCGCGTCTAATTTGATTGAAGAGTTCCCCAGCAAGAATAAAGTTAATCACAGACAATCCTCATCCTACCACCCACAAGAAAATGTGAAGTTAGAGGTGACAAATAGAGATCTTGAAAGAATACTCACCAAAATAGTCCAAATACATAGAAAGGATTAGGCAGACAGATTAAACGATTCTATTTGGGCCTTCAATACAACTTAGAATGCCACTACAAGATTTACACCATATCAGCTGGTCTATGCAAAAAAATGTGATGCTTCCTATTGAATTTGAGATAAAAACCCTTCAAATAGTTTTCAGTCTCAATTTAGATATGTCACTAGCACAACAAGATAGGATTCAACATTTGAATGCACTAGATGAGTGCATACAACAATCCCTATCCCATAATGATATAGTACAGCAATGAAGAAAGCAATGCCATGATAAGCATATCACCACTAAGAAGTTTGAAGAGGGAGATTGGGCATTGTTATACGACTCAAGGTTCCAAAAATTCAAAGGGAAATTGATGACAAGGTGGTTAGGGCCATACCAAATTGACACCTTCTATGAAAATGGATCAATCAGAATAAGAACCATTGATGACACAAAGACCCCATTGTTGATTTAATTGTAACTTTGGAATGTATTTCACATATATGTATATTGTATTCCTATAGAGATGTTATTATTCCTCTATACGGAAGTGTCGTCATTTGTATTGTAAGTGTTATAAATTATACTTGATGGGTTATTAGACCACCTTGATGGGGTCGGCCCTGTATAAGTCATGTGGGTTAAAGGGTTATTAGACCACCCTATTGGGGGTCGGCCCTGTCAGCATTATTCTATGTGGTTAAGTTGAGGCCGACCTAGTAAAAGTTATTGGGCAAGTCAAGTCATGTATAAATAGAGTGCGGGAGGCACTCTATTTGATCATTCTATTCTTCACTCACACACTCATTGGAGAGTGGCGCACTAGTGGAGGAGGAGAAGCTGCTGCTAGGAGGACTGTCTCTTGTACTTGGGTTGTATCATTGCTATATCTATCTCTGAGGAAGTTGCGGGGTTTTTCACCTTCTTGGTTTTCCCCGGTGAAACTCTGTGTCTCTTGTGTGCTTGCATTATTGTGTCCATGATTGATATGCTGTAGATATGATGTACATGTTATTCTCTCAGTTAAGATCCTAGATCAGATTGAAATTTCTGAAAAACTAACATGGTATCATAGCTAGCCTGAAAGAAGGCATGGTATGGCATTTATGACACTTGTTGCACTTGCGAAGCTAGGGCTTGATATAGAAAAAACCCGTCATCGTAGAACTTTCGCTATAAATTCATTTTGGAGAAGTTTCAGGATTTGAAAATATTACAGGTCGAAGATAAGATCTCCATGTACCTTGTGTCCAAAGGAGAACCTCTAATTCGTTGTACTTTCATATTTATGATCTGTACAATATAGGGTTTCTGCCTCTTCCATATCTCAGTCATAAACAAGTGACCTAGGAAAAAAGGTCACAACTTGGGATAGGAAGCTCCAAATGAAATTTTGTAAAAATTGGCAGGTAGGGAACGGACTGTACTTCTACAGGTCCAATTTTCAGAGGCCGAAATTGAACCAGTGACACATGGCATGCCGTACAAGTTCTCTCTCATGTTTTATTGCATAAACAGGTCATGTTGCGACATTGGCACATCTCTCTCTCAGAGAATCCATTTGAGGTCAGACCTATGGGGTTGGAAATATAACAGGTCAAGCTACCACAGGCCTAATTTTTAGACCCTGTAGATCTTAAATGTCAAAGTTAGACCAGAAACAATCAAGTGCATATTTCTGTCAAAACAGAATTGGATTTTGAGCACCTTCATTCATGGCTCCGGGAATTTAGGGTTTCGGAGAATGTTGGAATTTTTGTATCGGAGACCATGGCTGGATGCTCCTCATCAAAATCAAAATTTAGAGACCAAGATCGAATTTTTTGGTTGGGCAGAAGGTCGGGCTTGATCAAACCTTAGTTCGGGACTTTGATCGGAAAAGTGGAAAATTAGGGTTTCTACAAAAGTTGGAATTTTTGAATTCTGTGACCATGGTTGGAAGCTCCTCAAGAAAATCAAATTTTAAAGCTTTGGATCAAACCTTTTGGTTGGGTGAAGCTCCGAGAATCTCAAACCCTAATTCAGGGTCCTCCCTAGTGAATCCAAAAATCTAAAAGGCAATTTTGAGGGGTGAAACTTTGTAGTTTTCAAATTCTAAGTATACCGGCTTGACCAGCTCAGAAAGGCGCATATTTCTATCCTTTCAGAAGTTTTAAATTCAAAGTTTGAATTTTTAGGGTTTCTCTAACAAACCCCAATCCAGCTGCAGATCCAGTTTCAGAAAATCAATGTGGATTGGGTTAATCCTAGAAGAGAATGGGTTGGTCACCTGCATAAGTGAAGAAGTTCCTGTTTCCAAAGGGAGATGAGGCTAAGGCCTTACATAAGAAGATTACAAGCAATGTCGACAGGTATGACTTATCCAAGTATGTTTCCAGATCTGTTCATGATTAAGTTTATGGTATGTTTGTCTTCATTAAGGTTAGTACAATCTTGATTAACTTTAGACTTGTCGTATCACCTTAATAAAATTATGAATGCAGATATTCATTGATTAGGGTTTTGACACTTATGATTGTACTAATGCACTGTGGTGTTGTATGAGGATAATGTTATCCGCTAACATGAAAGTTACAAATCAAGTTCTAGATCAAGACCATGATGACATGAAGACAACGACTCATCCATAGTCATGGATCACATAGAGGTATGTATAATTTGGTTCTATAATGGTTAACTTATGAGTTATGTAGGTCATTGAAGAGAACAAGAAAACATTGCTAGACATAACTAGCAAATATGATGGCCAGGTATGTTTTTTCCTATATCAAGTTAGAATCCTACCCTATGTAAGGATCTCATACTTTTGTATGATTGATAATGATTACTCATTAAGTTACAAGTTTGAGTAATGTAGGGTTTATGCATATTATGTCTCTTACCTTGATTGATGATATGACTAACCAAAAGAGTTCTATGGTCAAATATGAATATGCATGAGTAAGAGAAGTCTTCCCTGAACTTTGAATGCTAATGCTTATTATCTGTGTTTGAAATGATCATGACTATACATGTTTAAGATTATTGTGTTTTGATAGTATTAAGATTATACTAATGAATGTATGATTATGTATGAGATCTCGAGGATAACACAATGATGATACTAGTAAGCATGCATAGTGATCGAGGATGGATATAAGTTCAAGGACAGGTAATCCAGGAAGGAAAGATCAAGAGGGAGCACACTCCAGTAGTTCCTACAAGGAAGCAAAGATTGAGAGGGAGTCCATCCGACAAACAAACAAAGATAAGTATTTGAATTGTCATTCTTGTATTGTTCAATGATGTATATACTTATGTTCCTAGACTTAGGTTGTGTATTATGCATATTAGAATAATTGCATTAATGAACAGTATACTACTAATATGCATATAATGAGTAAGTGGCCTATGGCACTATACAACATTCCATTGCTACTTATCTAGAATGAAACCTCTTTGCTGACATGTTGGGAGTAGTGCAAACTCTTAACAATGTTCTTGTAGAGATGGAAGGCATCTAGAAAGTTACAGAATATGGATAAATGTTGTATTGAAGAATTGGCTAAGATAATTGCATGACTGTATGACATATGCTTTTATGCGTAATATTTTGTTATGAAAACTATGAGAAGTTTCTAATCATGCAATTGAATTTGACTTGTAGGAAAGATCGTGTATAATCACCTACAAAAGAAGGAATACAACATTTGTTCAGCAACAAATCTATCTATTGAAGAATCTAAAGTTCCCAGGATTCGGGATGCAGTAATGGAAGAATGCCATGATCGAGGAATACTAATCGATCATGAAGAATGATGTTTGGGATGCGGTCCCAAGACCTGAAGGGAAGTCCGTTGTGACTTCCAAGTGGATTTATAAGATCAAGCATGCTATAGATGGTAGCATAGAGAAATACAAAGCGAGGTTTATAGCTTGTGGCTTCTCCCAAAAGAAGGATTGATTATGAAGAGACTTTTGCACCTGTAATCAGATACACTTCCATCAAAATAGTACTTGCTCTGGCTGCAGTGATAAAGTGGAAGATACACCAAATGGATGTCAAGACAGCTTTCTTGAATGGTGTAGTCGAAGAGGAAGTGTATGTGGAGCATCCACTCGGTTTTGAGACACATGACGGGGAGTCAAATGTGTGCAGATGGAATCTTCCTTGGACAAGGGAAGTATGCAGTAGAGATCCTGAAGAGGTTCAGGATGATGGAATGCAAGGCCATGGCCACACCTATGGCATCGAACTTGAAGCTTCTGTGTGATGCTTCATCTGAGCTGGTTGATGCCACGATGTATCGTCAGATGATTGGGTCCTTGATGTACCTGACGAACACGAGACCAGATATTTGCTTTGCGGTGAACACATTGAGCTAGTTCTTGACGTATCCCAGAGGTGTTCTCCTGGTTGCTGTAAAGCATATTCTGAGGTACCTGAAGGGTACAATTGATTATGGGCACAAGTATGATGCGAATCAAAAGTTTAACCTGCAGGATTATGTTGATTCAATTTGGGCAGGTAGTGCTGCAGATAGGAAGAGCACTTCTAGGTGTTGCTTCAGTATGGGATCGGGTGTGATCTCTTGGTTTAGCAGGAAGCAGCCCTGCGTAGCACTGAGTACAACTGAAGCTGAGTATGTTGCAGCTTGTTCGGCTAGTTGTGAGGCAGTATGGCTGAGGAAGCTACTGTTTGAGCTATTTGATCTCCCGTTGGATGCTACTGGTATTTTTTGTGACAACTAGAGTTGTGTGAAGCTATCTGAGAACCTGGTGTTCCATGACAGATCGAATCACATTGAGATCAAATATCACTGTATCAGGGATATGGTGCAGAGAGTAGCAATGAAGCTCCTGTATGTTGCGACAGATGAGCAGGTTGCATATGTGTTGACTAAACCACTAGCCATAGTGAAGTTTGAGTACTTCAGAGAGAGGCTTGGTGTTCTTCAGATAGAAGATACTTCGAGGAAGAAGTGATGGGACACATCTGCAGGAGACATTCCAAGCATGGTGAGAGGAGGATCCTTCCCATTGCCGTGGATGTAAGCAATGTGTGATGAGCATCAGGACGATGCTCCAGTTATTGCTTTGTATGATCATTTGGATCATATATTTGTATATGCATCATGTTGGATGCTTTGTATGATCAGTTGGATCATGTATTTGTATATGCATCATGTTGGATGCTTGATATGATCAGTTGGATCATGTATTTGTATATGCATCATGTTGAATGCTTGATATGATCAATTGGATCATGTATTTGTATATGTATCAGGTGGATACATTGTATGATCAGGTGGATCATGTATGATGATATGTATCAGGTAGATACTTGGTATGCATCAAGTGGATGCATTGTATGATCAGGATGATCATGGATGACAAGCTCCAGGATGTTGCTCCAGATGATATGCATCAGGATGATGCTATGATGATGATCAGGATGATCATATGTGATGATATGTATCAGGTGGATACATTGCATAATCAGTTGGATTATGTATGATGAGTTCCGAAGACATAGATGCACATGGGCTTTTCGGACATGGTTGTAGATGTGTTCTCCCACGGTCGTGATGTAATTGTCAGGATTTTCCAACATGGTGGCAGATGTGTTATCCCATGGTCATGATGTAATTGTCAGATCCATTCTCACATGGTGGTAGATGTGTTCTCCCATGGTGAAAATATAAGGGCTTGGTCCATTCCAACATGGTTGAAGTGTGTCTTCCCATGGTCATTGATGTAAGAGTTGTGCCATTCTCTCATGGTTGAAGTGTGTCTTCCCATGACTGTGATATAAGTGTTGTGCCATTCAAGCATGGTTGAAGTGTGTCTTCACATGGTTGCGATATAAGTGTTGTGTCATTCGAGCATGGTTGAAGTGTGTCTTCCCATGGCTATGGATGTAAGTGCGATGCCATTCTCGCATGGTTGAAGTGTGTCTTCCCATGGCATAGATATAAGTGCCGATCCTTTCACAGATGGTTGAATTGTGTATTCCCATGTCAATGATTGTAAGTGCTGTGTGATGTGCATCTAGGTTGTGCTTCGTGAACGTTGCTATGATCAGTATGATCATGAGTATCAGGATGATACTCTGTGACCGTGGACAGGTTGTGCAGTGGCATGTAAAAGGTCCTGGGAGATCCTATAGGTTGAGCTGTGTGCTTGTAATCAGTCCTGGGATGCTCTTGCGAGGTTTTGTGACGCACATAATAAGTCTCGAGGATTCCACAGTATGGCCAGTGATGATGAAGACCTGCAGGTGGTGGGCCTACATCCAACATGAAAAAGGGTTGGCTCTGTAGAACTTCCTATGACAAGTAGTTCAGAGATTGACTGAGATAGGAGCAACAGTGATGATGACGATGATTCAATGTCGATGATCCAGTGATGATGATCCAGAGAAGAAGACTTGTGCTAGCAGATATGTGTCGAGAAATACCTTCCTAGTTAAGAAGGAGTGTTGATGTAATTGTAACTTCGGAATGTATTTCACATATATGTATATTGTATTCCTATAGAGATGTTATTATTCCTCTATATGGAAGTGTCGTCATTTATATTGTAAGTGTCGTAACTTATCCTTGATGGGTTATTAGACCACCTTGATGGGGTCAGCCCTGTATAAGTCATGTGGGTTAAAGGGTTATTAGACCACCCTATTGGGGGTCGGCCCTGTCAACATTATGTTATGTGGTTAAGTTGAGGCCGACCTAGTAAAGGTTATTAGGCAAGTCAAGTCATGTATAAATAGAGTGCAGGAGGCACTCTATTTGATCATTCTATTCTTCACTCACACACTCATTGGAGAGTGGCACCCTAGTGGAGGAGGAGAAACTGCTACTAGGAGGACTATCTCTTGTACTTGGGTTGTATCATTGCTCTATCTATCTCTGAGGAAGTTGCGGGGTTTTTCGCATTCTTGGTTTTCCCCGGTGAAACTCTGTGTCAATTGTGTGCTTGCATTATTGTGTCCATGATTGATATGTTGTAGATATGCTGTACATGTTATTCTCTCAGTTAAGATCCTAGATTAGATTGAAATTTCTGGAAAACTAACACCCACTGTTGGTAAATGGTCATCGGCTAAATCTATACAAAAGGCCACTATATAGTGATGAGGTCACCCAGAGTCTCTACAAGAGATATCGCATGGTAATTGAGAACACATATGTTCTCAAAACAAGTTAAATAAATAGAAAAAAGAAGCAGAAAACATTAAAAAAAAAAAATCAGAAGAAAAAAAAGAGATAAAAACAAAAAGAGAAAAAAGGAGAAAAAAAAGAAAAAAAATCTATCAACAACTCTGCTCTAGGTGAAAACCACTATGTGGCACCTTCAACATCATATAATTTTCATTGAAAGAGAGCATGAAAATCTTATCAAGAGAGCCTACTAATTTTTAGCAAGCGATCCTATCTATTTTAGTAAGCGATCCTATCTATTTTAGTAAGCGAGCTTTTCTATTATAGCAAGCGAGCCGGTCTAATGTACCAAATGAGCATATCAATTTTAACAAGCAACACTCTCTAGTTTGGAAAGCAATTCGGTCTATCTCAACAACGAACAACCAATTAAGCAACTAACCTTGACACTTACAACACACAAACCAAAACACTACATCAAATATGTCTACCAACTGCAACACGAGGACCTACAAAGAGCAATCCAACTACTGACAGAGAATCTAAAAAGAAAATTCTACCACACCTAAAATCCACCCGCATGCCAACTCAAAAGAGAAAAATTATAGAGAGTTATCAAATGAAGGTATGCATTTTTGTCTTAGTCATATCTATCTTCTAAATATCTAGCCAACCTCTAAAAACACACCAATCAAGAGAATAATTGTGTTGAGGTCAGCACACCATAGTTCTGGTGGGAAAACTCATGTCATCATGAGGCACGATCTTAGAATTACCAATGGAATAACGATTTCCATAAAAGGATATGAATGACATGAGTTCAAATCTACGAAAAAATCTAGTGAAGTACAATGGTGTGTCATTTTGAGGAAATTTTCCACCCTCCAAACAAATAATTGGTAAGAGAGCATGTGCAAAAGGAATCATGATGTGTGAAGGAAAGGATGTTAAAATAAGAAGGTTGGAAAGTTCAGAATTTCGAAGTTGTGTGTATGGTTTGGAAAGCATAGACATAAGAAGGTCAACTTGCATTGCAATGGAAGTAACAAGTGAGGTTTTGTATCAATTCTTGAATAATTTCGAAGCCTCCCCCTATTTTTCTCTGCCTAGAACTATAAGTCTATGCATCAATCTGGTATTTTGTGGAAGCCACAATTACTAAGTATGAGAAGATGATGGTTGGGTTCAAACTGAGTGAACCGATAGATACATATGATATTCAGAAAAGTCCAGAGATGTTGGATATATTCCAAAATGCTGGATGGATGACCTATTTTGTTAAGTTGGATGGTTATGACCTAGAAAATTCCATTGAATTTGATAGAAATATAAAGCAGTTAAATGATAATATTTTTTTTACTGGGTTAAAGGGATTAAGGATTTACCTTGATGAATCCCAAATGGTAAGGTACATTGGATCTCCTCCAGGACAACCATGAATTAAATATGAGAGGGAGCCAGCGAATATTTCCAAGAAGAATTTCTTCAAAGAGGAGGAGATGTATGAGGAATAAAGGAATGGAGTGAAAAGGGAAACTATGCCTAGTCCCTGGAAAGATGTAGCTTAGGTCCTTAAATACATCACTTGCATTGGTCTCCTAAGTCAAATTTATGTGTTTCACTTTAGATTGTTAACTTTGTTAAGCTACAAATCCCACCTCAAGCCAACCCAGGCCAAATTCTAGGGTTCCTTTTAAATAGCGAAGTATTCTCTTTACTAACTGAATATGAGTTTCTTTTGGCTCAGATTGAAATCTAGACACTACACTAACTATTTGTATGATGCCAGGCCTGGTCACAATTTCATATAGTAAAATACCTATCATAGATATGTACAACTTCTTATTTACTTTTGCATATCCATCATCCTTACTCAGTTTGAATCCTGTGACCATTAGAGTGCTTATTGGCTTGGAGTCCTCCATCTGGAAACTTTTGAGCATATCTTGAGCTTACTTGGCGTTGTCCCTAAGGTCTACACTAGACTTCTACAGGGAATTTGAGTTCAAATTGAAATTAAGAATATATTTTAGGTTTTAAAAGGTTAAATATTTATTAGTATTCAAATACTTGAGTAAAGGAAAATAAAGAAAACAATAATATATCATATAAACAAAGGATTTACAAATACCAATATAGAGGACTTAGCATTCAACTAACTGCTAGAATTTAAACATATAGGAAATTCATACATTCATGATCTTCATTTTATAACAATGTTACAATTTGAAGAAATAGAAGAAAGCGGAACAATTTCAGTTTAATGAACAAATAAAGCTTAAAGTCATTAAAACTAGAAATGAACAATTATGCATCGCATAAAAATATTCACTTTCAATAGAAAACTAGCAGCAAAGTTGACAAGGGGCACAACATATTCATTTGCAAATGATCTCTGAACATTATATCTATATTACTGTATGTAAAACTTATAGTTTCTACCCATATTTTGACATGCTAATGCCAAAATTTGAACCCCCTCTAAAACATTAGTTTTCCTATATATAAATTCCTCTTCATTCCTTTCTTTAGGGTTTCAAAACTTCTTTCATACCTAATAATCATCTTTCAAAAATCAAAACTAATATGTATAAAACCATATCGATATTGATTCTAGACTTTAGGAATGTTTCAACGGCTTGATAACATTTTTTAACAAAACTTATCTACGTATAACAATTCTCCCGTTACAAATATGCAAAAAAAACTTAAGTTTAAAACTTCAAAATTCAGAAAATAATAAAGATGACTCGGCATGATTCATAATAGAGATAAAACTGGTCTTCGATCAGCTGGAGGTTGCACTTTGATCTTGGTGGCATCAAGGGTACATTTATTTTGCTTCAGCTTCTTGATTATGGGAAGCATCAACTCCTCAACTCTGTAGCATATCTTGAATAATATGAGTTCCCAATTCAATTAACATACGTAATTTATCATTATTGATCTAGTGCTTCTTCCTTTCAAGCAAGCATTCATTTTTCCGGTATTTTTTCCGCCTGAGAAGTTTCTCACTATTTTTCTTTAACCCTTGAGAGAATTTACACAATTTGTTGTATTTCATGAAAAAATTATTCCATTCTGTATTTGTCTCATTCAACTTGTCTTGTACATGTTTATTCTTTAGTTGCAACTCTTCAATCAAGACTTTAGAATTTTTCAATTTCTTTTCGAGCCTTTGATTAACTTGACATTTATTACCTTCATGTTGTAGTAGGTTTTCATCAACCAGATTTTCCACCTTAGCAGTTGAGACTTCTATCCTTGGCTGAGAAACACTGTTAAATTTTATAGGCTGTAAGTCTTGTTCTTGTTCAGAAGCCATAGGCATACAAGGATGATCCAAAGGTGAACAAGGGACTGCATTGATGGTTTTCTCCAAATTAGTCAACAATTATGCTACTTTCTTTTCCACCTCCATAAATGAATCTGAACCTTCATTAACAACTTCTTGAAATTATTTAAGTTCCTAAAATTGCTCATTTGTTCTTGATTCCACAAATTTAGGTTTTTCAATAGGAAATGAATCCATTACTCCTTTATCCTTGTTAATTCTAGGACTAGCTCTTGTCTGTGTAGGTTTTAAAATCTAAGATTTAATTCTTGGCATTTTTTGCATCTCTTATTTTTCGCCCAACAGATGTCTAAATCTATAAATTTATTCTCTTTCAGAGAAGGGTCAAAAATATATTGGGAATTAAACCTTAACTTGTTTATAGCTATGGTGTGTAGTCCCTTGAGGTAATAAGTATTTGAGGCTTCAAGATTTCTCTTTCGATTCTTACTTCTTTTCTCATCATCTAAGGAATTTTGAATATGCTATGTTTTATGCAGCTTAACGTCTTTAGGGTTTGGAGGTGATCTCACAGCTCCCCTCATTCTTAGTTTCATTTTTCCTTGTTCCCTTTCAAAACTCTGTTCTGCATGCATTTCAACCCTTTACAATTTTCAAAATTTTTCAAACTGGTTGAAAAATTACTAATACCCTCTGGTAGGGACTTATCTCCTAGGGTTCCAAATTCGGAATGTGTTGGAATATTCTCACCATCTTATTTTGGTCTTGCATGCTTCACATGCATTTTGCATGTTGTTGACACAACGACTGTCGACAGGGGTTCACTTCGCATTGTCATCAACAAACCATCAACTAAACTCCCTTACACACCGGACCAGAAAGGTTTTACCCTTTCTAGAAATACTCGCAGAGCGAGTGAGGTCTCACCCGAGATTCACAAGGGGATTGCAGGAACCAAGTTTCCGCAGTGGATTTAGGACATGCATTAAACACATATTTCACTCGGAGAAACCAAAGATTATGTCTTCCGCACTATACTAGCATTTCATCATTTGCATATTCATCAATCATAGCATAAACACATACTAAACATTCACATCATCATGATCTAACTACTCATTAGCATGAAAAATAATTACCAAACCCATAGAGCATTAAACATCTCAGAAACATTTGCATTCATCATCTCACAGAAACAAAGACAAAGATAGAACCATAATCGAACATCTTCATGCATTCATTAAAACCTACGGAATGACCTTCGCAGAAACAGTAAATACATCATATCGCAGATACAAAATATATCAACAGGTCGATTGTTCTATTCATCCATGGATGACCTTAGGCTTACAATCATACTCTTATTTATACAAAACTAAGTGGTTACAAAATGGTCCACATGACCCTTATCTAACTAACTATCAACTTCCGCGCTTCCGCATTCTTCGTGAATTACTCTTTCTTCCGCGGATCATCCCTTTCATAGTTGTCGGCTTCCACACTTCCTGCAGACTAATTCCGTTCCAATAGGCCCCCGACACAAACTTGTGGCTCGCCCTCGAGCCACCTTAGCTGGACACCGCAGGTACTGGTTTCGTCAGTCACTATGGTAAACTTATGAAGTTATTCTTGACATCCAGAGCTCGTTGTCATGTACTTCTTGAACTCATCCTCCAGTCTCTTGAAACCTTGGTCATTGACCTCAAATGCATACTCCAGTCTCTTGAAACCTTGATCATCTACCTCGTCTGCGCTTACTCAGGTGCTTCAAGATTGCTGTGACCTGGGGATAAGTTCGTCGTCGTCGCCAAATTGTGAAATAGGCCAGCTGCTCTGGCACATCTGTTTCGCACCTTTGATAGTCCACTGCTCGAGCCAGTGGGCCTCCGCCCCTAGTGTTCTAGTGGTCGGGGAAACCCCGACCCTTCTAACTACTATCGTACGCTTAGACATCTTGGGTGAGACCTTGTCTCTATTCCTCCCAAGTGTCTGCACTGCTTCCTTCACTGGTTGTTCATGCACGGTCATGGTTATTTCTCTGACCGGACTTGGAGTGATCCCACTCGAAATGAAGTGCACCATTGCAACTATCTCACTTCCCTTTTCCACAGCTTCATTGGGCTTGTTCACCCAACTTCCTAACTCTCTGCATCTATCGTATTGACTCGCATCATGCAACCCACTAATCCTCCTCTTCGGATTCTTTCCACTTCGACTTGCGTTCTGCCATCCTTACCCTGGTATTTATGCCACATTTATGCTTGCTTCATGACTCTTGCTCATCATTTGAAAAATCTTATCCAAACCAGACGAATATGTCATCATACTCCTCCTCCATCTTCTGGTGATTCCAATCCACAGTGCTCATACTCGGATGTGACTCCTGCGTGCTAAACTGTGCGAAGCCTCAACGAGCGACCTGGCTGGCCATGCTTTCCACCTTTTGTCATAATTGGTTTTTTTTTTTGAACTTCATTTCTCAAACGCTATGCTCCTGATCATGGCGATAGGGTTTCAACCGATTCATGTTCACTAATTTTGGCAACAATACACCGTCTAGACTTTTCAACTGCACCGCACCTCCATCAGTAACAAAATCTATTATGTATGGGCCCGACCAATGCATTTGTAACTTACCTGGGTGCTTAGAAAACTTACTGTCATATAGCAGAACTGTATCCCCACGCTGAAAGTGATTTTGTTTAACATGGTGATCGTGCCAAGCCTTCTGTCATTCCCTTTCCACCTTCTGATGAAATCCTGCGATGAACCGGTCCTCACCGAGCTGTACCAATTGGGCCAATCGTTCCTCCAGTACTCCAGCGTTGCTCATGCCAGTGACAACTACAATTCGCAGACTGGGGATGATATACTCCATCGGCATTACGGCTTCCTACCCGTAGACGAGTTTGAACGGTGTCTAGCCAGTCAAATGTTTGCAAGTTGTGCGATACGCCCAAAGTATCGTAGGGATATTCAAATCCCAATCATCCCGATTTGTGCCGCATACCTTCGTGAGTGCATGCTCCAGGATTTTGTTAAACGAATCCACTGTTCCATTTTCTTACGGATGGTAAGGGGTGCTCTTTCTGTGTTGTATTTGAAATTCCTCCATCATGGCTGCGATTTTTTGATTAACAAAATGAGTCCCTTGGTCGCTCATTAGTATTTTTGGGCACTAGAACCTGGTTACCACATTGTTGAAGAGGAATCTTGTTGTCGTCGCAGCTGAGAAATCCTTCACCGGTGCTGCTTCTTCCCATCGCGTCAAGTAGTCCATCGCAGTAATGATGTAGAACAACCCTGTTCTTTTTCCTGGTGGGTTGATGGGTTCCACGAAGTCAACTTCCCACTTGTCGAAATCCTGTAGTGTTAATTGAGGTACTAGTGTCATTTCATCCCTTCTTAACGACTTCCCTATCCGTTAAGATACATCACAACTTTTAGCGTAGTCTGTGGCATCTCCATGCACTGTTGGCCACCATAGTCCTGCTCGCAGGATTTTGCTCACAATGGCGCATCCTGCTAGTGTCCTCCAGCGATCTCGTCATGAGATTCCGCAAGAATCCTCTCCTATTCATGCAGAAGGACGTATTGTCGAAGTAGCTCGTCTGGCCCCATTTTATACAATTGTCCTGCAATCAATTGAAAGTCGGAATCTCTAACGACTAGCTGCTTCTTTTGATTGGTAGTGAATCATTCTAGCGCCTCCCCTATTGTGAAAAACTAAATGACTTGTTTGTAATGGTCGTCGACCATTCCAACCCTAAACAACTGAGCATCTGGAATCCTTCGTCAATGCTCCTTGGCACTTCTCTTGACTCAATCCATGACAAGTGGTATGGTCCTGCATTCAGTCATCTCGGCTTTACGATGATTTCAAAATCAAATTCTTGGAATAGTAACAACCATTGACAGATCTCCCCCCCCAACACAGGCTTGTTCACCAGGTATTTCAATGCCGAGTGATCAGTGAACATTTTAAAGTGGCCCCCTAATAGGTAGAGTCGGAATTTCTGTAAGGCGTAGACCATCTCCAACCCTTCTCGCTTCGTGGTGGTATAATTCTTCTCCGTAGTAGACAACTTCATACTTTCGAAGGCTATCGGGTGTTCGATGTCACCTTCTCCTGGTTGGGCCAAGATGACTCCTAATGGGATTGATGATGCATCGACGTGAATGTGAAACTTCTTTGTCCAATCTGGAAATGCCAATATGGTTGCAACAACCATCTTTCTTTTTAATATGTCTAGAATCTTCTCGCACTCTTGATTGTACTCAAACTTGGCGTCTTTTTTCAATAACTTCTCCATTGGTGTTGTGATGGCTACATATCCTCTGATAAAATTCCTGTAGTAGAATGTGTGGACTAGCGTCGCTCTCAATTTTTTGACTGTCGTCGACAGTGGGAGGTCGAAAATAATGGCAATCTTCATCGGGTCTACCAGCATTCCTTCCCTGCAGACAATGTGCCCCAGTAAAATCCCAAACGGAGCACAGAAGATGCACTTTTTCAGGTTCAAATAAATCTGGTACTGCCAACATTGTTCCAGCATTATCCTTAGGTTTGTGACGTGATATTTGACCAACCCATACACTGTCCAATTGTCCATATAGATGGCAAGAAATTTATGAATGTAGTCTTTGAACGCCGAAACTACTAATCTTGAAAAAATTGTTGGATCATTCTTCAATCCAAATGGCATCACTGTATACTGAAAGCAACCCCATTATGTGACGAATGTAGTCTTATGCCGGTCTTCCTTCGCAATTTTTATCTGGTGATAGCCTAAAAACCCATCTGTAAATGAGTAGATCTCCTGACCTCCAACTCCTTCGAGCACCTCATCTGTGAATGGTGTCGGGAACGGATCATGCAAACATGCATCATTTAATTTCCACAAGTCGACAAAGATTCGGACTTCGCCTATTTTCTTGTCATGGACCACCATCGGGATGATCCACTCATATTCTTCTACTGGTTCTATGATGCCTGCTTCCAGCATCCTTTCAATTTCATCCTACACTCTCTCCTTGTGCCTTGGATTCAACCTATAGGGCCGCTGCTTGACTGGCTTCGCATCGGTTTTAAGGGGGATCTTCATTTCGCCTAGGTCCCCGGAAATTCCTTTCATCTCTGAGAATTTCATTAGGAACAGATCTTGAAACTCATGCACCAGATCAGTCATCCTCGCAATGGTCGAATCATCCCAATAATCCGCAATGCTTGCAAACTTCGGGTTCTCCTCCAACCCAATGTTTACTTTCTTGATATTCAACAGTTGTTTGAATCTGTAAGAAGGTATTTATGGTGCCTCGACATTGCGACTTCCTTCCGACTCCGGTACATGTGTATCCCTCGGATCATCCTCGTCATCCAATTCTCCTGTGACGTTAGAGCACTCCATCATCATTTATGGTGTCGTAGTCCACCAAAGTTCTAATGGTTGCTCTATCAGTACTGCTTCAAATATCTTCTCGCAGATCACCTGTAGCGCACTATGGATGAAGAGGTTCTCATTTGAGAAACAAAACGTTTGGCTGAAGCCAAGTGTTATATGCTCCCAGGAAGTCGTTCCACGTCGCAATTCTGCTCCGACATACCAACTCCACGGTACTTCATCCAATGTGTGAACAAATGCATGGACCCATTCTTCTTTTGCTCATAATCGCCATTTTCTTTGGACCCATTCTTCTTATATTCTTTTTCATCTTTAAGTTAAGAGATGTACCTAATTGGGAGTTCTGGTGTTGAACAATTGTATTGTATTTTTTGTAGGCATTCGAGCAAAATATCTAGCTCTTCATTTTTTAGGTTGGGGTTTAGGTGGGTATTGAGATTCAATCTAACCTTGTTCCATGACAACCAAGAAAAGTGAGATCAATCTTTCTTGGCTCACTGGAACCAAGAAAAGTTAGATCAATCTTTCTTGACTAATTATTTCTTTCAACTTTTGTATTCTTCTTTAACATTTTCACATTGCCAGTTAGGAATGGTTGTTAGATTGAGTTATATTTGTCACATTCATAATTATAATTTCAATTCTTATCAGGGATAATTTTAAGGACACATACTTATTTAAAAGTGTATAAACCTTGGCGAATCTTACCAATTCTTAAAATGTCAACTATAAAATATTTGACGATATTTTTCTAAAATTATTTCAATTTTTAAGGATTTTATATAGTTTATATAATAATTTGGTGAATTTTAAAGTGAAAAATGTGTACCCCATCAAAATTAGGCGAAATGGGGCTTCAAAAAATGCAAATTGGCGAATTTGTTTTTGGAAAAAAACATGGAAAAATAGCCCATGGGCTAAATTTCTCCCCTTAAATCATCCTTGATTCTTATATGCAAGGCATCGTCTTAGTATTGTGTTGGAATTTACATGAACATAGGTGAAAATCTAAATCCTTATTTACATACCCTATGTGTTATCGTTACCATGAAATGGTATCATATAAGTTTCACCATCTATGTATATTTATAACTATTGCATGCTTGAAACCTAACGATGGAGATTTTTCCCTCTCCTGTAAAGATAAAAAAAAATAGATATAACCTAATAAAAGGTAACTAAATGTTGTTAAAGTGGAGGAAATTCATTGCATCTTGTGAATGACCCAAATCCAAGATATGCACATGATCATATGGTGTTATTGGAAAGTAAGAGAAATTTTTCTATGTTTATTTGGGTTCAAACATAATTGATGTTTGTTTTGATAGGAAGGTATGGGAGTCCATCCATGAAAGGGTTTAAATTTTGAATTTTTATAGAGTTTAATTTCTTAAGCTTATAGAAAGCATGAGTTGTGTATCACTATACTTATATTTACATGATATAAAATTGGTAGATTAACAGGTTGTAGTGTGAAAGATCTGCAATTCAGATATTTTCTAAGCATTGCACTAACTATTAAACTATCAGCCTTTTAAATTCTTTGTTATGTTGATCTCTTGATTGGGTTTCCTTTTATGCATTTTTCCTTCCCCAATACTAATTCATTGGGCCTTCCAATATCCAACGCTACAAATTAATCAATTACCCCTGCAATCCTAGTGGAATCATTATTATCATTATACTATTATTGTATTTAGCATCGTGTTTGTTTATACTAATATGTGTTAGGGATCCTGTTTGTTACAACTTGATAATATGATATAAAGAGGGTGTTAAAAATGGGTTGATAAAAATGGATACATACAATATTTGGTGAAACTAGGGGTTTTATTAATTGGAAAGGCATATTGAGAGGGGGGTTCAACAATAAAGTTTTAGGACGAATTTTCCAATATTTAGTGAAATTAGGGATATTGTTTAATATCATGCGAACGATCGTGCTGTGTAACAAGTTCACTGAGTGAACCCCCCATGGATGCAGATGGTGCAGAAGATGTTCCATTTGAGGAACTTGTTTCATTTGGTTGAAAATGCCATTACAGTGAGTTATTGCCATTTTTCCAAAGGTAAATTCAAATGTTTGAGCCTCAGACTAGTTGAAAAATTTTATATGCATTTACTCCTTTTTTAGTCCTTTTGTTTACTTATTTGAAGTTATTTCATTTTGAGGATGATAAATAGGCGGGTCAAAGCTAGTAACCTTTAAAAGTAAATTGTTAACATTTTTATTAAATAATATAAGAATATTTTCCACAGCTGGGAAAACCAATATGCGTTCATGTTATATCTAGAAAAAATAAAATTTGTTAACTAAATATCACATGTCATGAGCAAAGAGGTCATTCTCTTTGTTATTTCTCTCTTCTACTATTCTATTCATGTGGGTGTAGATAGTGCATTGCAATACAATATAGGTTTTGGTTCATATTGCACCTGTGCAAGAATTAATCATTTTGATCTTATGTTACTATTTTATAACACATGCATTTAATAAGTTAGATTTCTTCTAGGTTCTAACTAGCAATGCAATTTTTCTCAGTGTTGTGATTTTCCTTCCTTTCACATTAGGGCAGATAGTCCTTTTGATACTCTCGATATTTGTGGTAACAAATACTAGTGTAATACTTACATCATGCATTTCTCCCTTGGACTCAGCTTTGGATTTAGCTAATATTATATTGAAGAGTGCATTGAACTCTAATGTAAAATTCTCAACATAAACTCAAGCAAATTTTGTATTCAGTCGGGCCCAGGAGGCACTTGCAGAGCATCTAATACCAAATGTGGCCCAACCAAATGCAATTTCAACTATTCTTATAAATGAATGTCCTATAGATTTGTTAACAATGGAAGATGTTGTTTCCTTGCGACTTTTTGATGTGGCTACTCTTGCTGTAGGTTACATGGTTATATTTGATATGGTTTTTTGTTATTTTGGACTTATATCATTGATCCACAATAACAAGGGAGAACTTTTGATAGAGGGTCAGATCTATGGAATTGCCTCTATAGCAGAATCTATTCCTTCTCTTGCCAAACCATGTTTGTCTAGTGTAAACTATTTCATGACAATGGTGAAGATTGATTTCCTTTTAGTGATTGAGCAAAGTGTTTTCCCTTTATTGTGTAGATGGTGGTTGGATTTTTGTACTATTAGTATGCTTAAAACAACAATTGTTCAACGGGTGGATTTATTTTGGACTTCGCCACTAACAATCTCTTTGTTACATTGTCTTGTGAGCATTGTATACATGTTGCATATAAGCATCTTTGTTATCCTCTTACGACGGGTAGGATTCCTCCTCCTTGTCAAGTTTTACTTTTTGTAACATGTTTTACCATGGTGATGTTTGGATAACTTTACTAGGTCTGATTGATGTTATTATTGTTTAATACCTTCTCAAAAATTTCCCTTATATGTTGTCACAGTATGTAAAAATTAAACACTGCAATGCCTTGAGTATCCGGTTCTTTGTCTTGGAGTTTTGTACATTCTTAGGGACCCTGCAGATCCAAATTATAATCACTTTCATGATCTCATTGATGACCTAATAAATAAGCATGCATGACGTGTCCAAATCTAGTGTTGTTTATTGAATCTTGATTGTAATGATACTATTATTTCCAGTTAAGGTTGAAATGTATTTTGCACTGTCAATTTTCCCTCTAGATATATCGTAAGTTACATTTTTTTGTTATGATTTTATGCTGGCTTGTTATAAATAGTTTCTTCAATGATTTCTCCAAGTGACCTTAGAATCTCCTCTACACTGCAGAGTTTCAGATCCATTTACTAATATTCCTGTAGACATGCTTCTATTTCAAATTTTCATTACATTTGCTAGTGATCATTTTAGGCCACAGGAAACAATCAAGAAAATATTGTTCCACTGGTTTACAGTAGTTGGGTGGGCACTTGGTTTTGCTGAATTTTTATTGCCAAACCCTGAGGATAACAATGGACAAGGCACTTAGATTGTTGAGCATGGAAGACAAGAATGATTGCATGATATTCTTTGTGGTGGTTACCAAGAGACGAACCAAAACAGGTTAGCACTTCAAGTAGTTGGGAATGACAGTAGGATTGTACGTAAAAATTCTGCATCAAGTGTGGAAGGTGTTGAAGAGTTTGATGGGGACAATTCGACAGATTATGAAGAGTATGCATTTTTATATTCATTTTTGAAAAACTCTCATCAGATTATTTAACTAACATTTTCTTGAAATATGTGACTATGTCTTGATCCTTAAAACATTTTTCAAGTCCTTTAGTTGTCAATTGTGTCATTTTATTCATCTTTTGCAATGTTGTTATGGATTTCTTTGTTTTTACTACACAAATGCAAACTTTGTATCCTTGAAGATCTTTGCTAGGAAGCTCTCTACATGTTAAATAGTATTTTCTCCTTGGAAAAATTGTAATTTTATTATAAGAAACAAAATTACATTCTCTAAATGCATAATCCCAGTTCATAAACCCACAGTGGGAAAACCAACATTAAGCATCTTGTTAAGATCTTTCCTAGAGATATACTCCAACAGTGCTTTAGAGATGTACCACTGGGAATCATATATCATTACATAATAAGTTTGTTCTATAGTATCCCAAAAAGACAAAAAAACATAAAAAATAAAAATATGTATCAATAATCAATTGAAAGTTCAATATATATAGAGAGAGAATTGTGTGGACAGACCATCACTACCCTAAGTAAATTTTAAAGAAAAGGTGCATGACAATATTGGGTGGAATGTCCCTCCAACACCTCTAAATATGCCAAACACCCGGATCCAATAGAAAACCAGCTTTAGAATGACCATCAACTTCTTCATTCCTTTCTCTAACCACATGATGAAATGAAATACAGTTAAATGATGATCTAGAAATTTGAATCTCCTCATAGATGGGTCTCAAGAAATAACTATCCTGAGTTTTTTATCCCCTTCATCAAGTTAACCACTACTAATGAATCACAAAAAATATGAATATTTATAACACCTTTTCCAGTAGGAAAACATTAATAGATAGGGTTATTGGTTGTTAGTCAGTGCCATTAAAATGATCTGCCCGAAGGCTACATCAACAATATTCTACTTGAATGCTACAATCATTTATTGGCACAAGGACCAAGATCAATAGCCACATTCATTAAACCCCATATAGGGGAGGATCATGCTTGCCCAGATGTGAACCTGGGCCATTGTTATAGTGACTTCTCCAATTTTTTGTTGGACCACATCCTGACAAACAACTCATTTTCCTAAGTTGGAATATGCTCCTTTCTCTTGGGTCTTGGCTGCTAGCTGATTGTAAATTTTTTTTTTGTTTTACACATGCTACCTCATGGGTTTGCTTCCATCTTAACGTCATACATTTTACCTCATTTGATAGACATGTTTTTTTTAAACGTAACAACAATAATGGATCATTTTGTATTAGAAAGAGGTTGCAATCAGACCATTCTCATTGTAATACAATAATATAAAAACGGAGCCTCAGCCCACATCAAATTTTTCAGTTTCAGTTCCAAACAAACTTCTATACTACCTTGAATAGTATTGACAATACAAAATTGCCATGTGAATTTCCTTACAAACTGACCCAACAAAATAATTTTTTTTCAAAACATTATATAATCACTGGAAATTTAAAAGGCTGGTCCATAGAGGACCCCCTCCAAAATATAGGATTCAGTGAGAATTGTTGGATTCTCTACTGGTACTGTTGCCTCTCGATTGCTCTCCCTCTTGACTTATGGAAGTTCTATAGGTTGGTCAGTTGGACGAGGGATATAGTTTTGAGTGCCTTCTCGGGGAGAAAATAAAACCCTTTCTATGTTCTTCACCATGGAAACCATACTGCCCCATCTCTTCTCCAATATCCTATATTTGATGTTCTGAGCATGCACTTGGTATTTCATACTTTTTTCTATCAGGCAATACCCAATTTGGAACTTTCATCTCAACCCTGAGCCTACTTCTCTCTCGAGCTTCAATTTGTAAATTATTCTCATATAGAATGCCAATCACTCTTTAGCACTTCATCCATTACTTGATTCGGGGCTTCAAAGATTTCCTTCTCAAACCCCTTGATGTGTTGCTAAATCTCTAATAGTGAGGTCAAGGGATTGGAACCATGGTTTGTCCCTTGAAACCCAGGAAATTTTGCCAATCCTTCAAATTTGCTCTCATAGTCTAATAGACTTGAAAGTTAATATGTTGGATGCTTGAAATATTTTCCTAAACAATTATGCATATCTTTTGTTGAAAGTGGATACTTTACCAATCAAATATAGGTCCCTGGCAGAGAGACCATTGGATCCCTATGGGGATGCATATCTATATCCAGTTTTTCCTCCATTTTCCTTCCAAAATTGCATGCACTTAGGATGAATTCTCATTGATTTGTAATATGAATGAATTATTTTCTCTGATGCTCAAGAATTTCGAAGATGATATCTAGATGATATTGTGTAAATCTCAGATACAAATGAAACAATTTTAACTATAGTAAGAGTTGAATTTCGAGAACAAATTTTGTTGAACTTTCATATTGTCATTGATGTCAAACAAGTCAACATGTTAATGGAGAATTAATATTTGATGTCAAAAAGGTTGTTGGACTTGCTGTCTATGTGCTGAACTTGGTGACTATGTACCAATTTGAAGAAGTATATGAAAATATGTGCAAAAAACCCACCAAGTAGTGGTACACTAGTGCACTAGACCCACCAAGCAATGGTTCTCTAACACACAAACATAACGAGTCAACAAGGGTAAAAAATCACACGCTGACGAAAGAATAAGAATCTGAAGTAAGGAGGAAGGGGTGTCACCGAATCAGAGGAACCCCAACATGAGCGTGAAGCAACCAAACAATAATAGAGGGAATAATACAAATAAAAGAGAGGTTGTAATGATGAAGCAAGCATGAACAAGTGCAAGATGTAATATTTTGAATTTGAAAGCTTCGAATTATTGGGGTATCAATGGCTCATTGATACAGAATAAGTATGATATAGCTGAGAGACAAGTGCGCAAGAACATATGAGAATTATAGTAGATGTGGTGCAGTTTGATATAGTAGAGAGCCCAGTGTACAAGAACAGATGAGAAGAATAGTAGACAATGCGTAGAATCAGATAAGTGGGAAAGTCTGCAAAAACATAGCATGATGTTGAACAATGCGCATAATTACAGAAGTGTATGAAGAATAAGAACCAGTGTGCAATAATGAATTAGATCATAAAGTAAGTGAAGCTAAGCGGAACTATTAAAAATGTACACCAATTACATAGAGAAGAACATAAAACAATTGCACACAAAGGAAAGTAAAGAAACAAGTCTGAAGTTATTTGCATAGATCATTAGACAACATGGATAATTTTAAGGGATAAATTTACCCATGGGCCATTTTTCCATTTTTTTTCCAAAAAAAGATTCGCCAATTTGCATTTTTTGAAGCCCCATTTCGCCCAATTTTGATGGGGTTAAATTTTTTCACTCTAAAAATCTCCAATTATTATATAAACTATATAAAATCCTTTGAAATTGAAATAATTTTAGACAGATATCACCAAATATTTTATAGTTGACATTTTAAGAATTGGTAAGATTCGCCAAGGTTTATACACTTTTAAATAAGTATGGGCCTTAAAATTATCCCCGGTAGATAGAAAAAGAATAACTTCTCTTATATATCAGGGTGGAAGGACGAGGGAAGGATAGGGATTTGTAGATTTATTCCAGTTGGTGTTGGTAAATCAAGGAGTTGGAGATTCCTTTAGGTTGGAGCCTGTAAATCAAGGAATTGGAGCTTCCTTCAGGTTGGAGCCTGTAAATCGGGAAGTTGCTGCTTCCTTCAAGTTGAAGCCCGTAAATGAGGAGGTTGGACCCTCCTTCCAGTTGGTGCTTCCTATGAATGCAATCTTTATTATATAAGAAAGCATTCTATGGTTTTCTCCTGTTTGGGTTTCCATGTTAAATCTCTTTTGCACTGTATTTCGTTTATGTGATGATGAATGACATTGTTTATGGTTAGTGCTTATATAATATAATTACTGTTTGAAATTGGTAAAAGTGAAAAATTGTGAAAAATGCGCTTAATATTGGTTCACCCCCCTCTCACTATTAATAAGATTTTCAACAATTGGTATCATTGCGGGTGAATTCATTAACAATCTAGAAACTGGAAGATATATCTTTGCGAAGATATGGACAAATAGGAAGGACTTTCTACCAACAAAGCACCTAGGTTTGACGTTTCATAATATAGTTTCTCGAGAATAAGAATGGAGGTATATCTGTAGTCTCTTGGTGTTGATGTTTGGAATTTGGTTGAAATTGGCTATGTTGTTCCCACAATTGTACCAATTGATCCAGCTAAAAAAAGGGAGAATGAATATAATGTAAGAGTGAGAAATGCGTTATTATGTGGATTAGCAGACTCAAAAGTTACCAAGGTCATCCAATGTACCTCAACAAAATAAGTATGAGACAAACTCAAAAACATCTACGAAGGAGATGAAAAAGTCAAGAATGAAAAACTACAAAGCTATTCTGGACAATTTGAAAACCTGAGGATGAAAGAAGAATAAAATATCGCATCATATCTTCTTCGATTTGATGAGATAGTCAATGCCATCAGAGGACTTGGAGTTCAAATAGATGAAGAAGTTGTTGTACAAAAGGTGCTAAGAACTCTACCACGGAGATTTGATTCCAAGGTGTTAGTCCTAGAAGATAGAACTGATCTAGATAAATTGACAAAAGACGAGTTTCATGGGATCCTTATGGCATATGAGGTGAGGACCGAAAAGGAGAATCCATCTAGGAAGGAATTATCCTTCAAATCCTCCAAGAAAACAAAATGCAACAAGATCAAACACAACAAGAACTAATATGATGAATAAGAAGAAGAAGAAGCCAACTTGTAAGGAAGTTAAAAATAGTTTGTGGAAAATACAAAGGTAATTTACCCTTCAAGTGTTTTGAATGTGGTAGAGTAGGTCATTTTGATTCAAAATGTCCTTACAAGGAAAGTAGAAGTAGTGACAGTGAAGAAGATGTCAATTATAAAGAAAGAAGGGTGACACACCAACATGAAAAGTCTGAAAACAAAAAGAAGTTCCTTAAATAGAGAAAAAGTTTGTACACTAGGGAAGATAGTAGTTCATCTGAAGAAAATGATTGTGATGATATTCCAAGAGAAGTGCTTTTCATGGCATTCCTTGAAGATGAAGACTCATAAGAAAAGGACAATCACTATTCTTCTATCAAGAAAGAATCATTAGATGAAGAGACACATGAAACTCAATCGGGTTCATTAAGCAAGTATTTTTACAATGGTATCTATATTTCACCTTCAAAATTCAATGCAAAAATTAGCTCAGACAGTGATTAGTTTGAAGATGAAGAAATTAGAGAATTCGACTAGGAAGATCAGTTGATTAGTGCCTTGGAAGAATTGAAGAAATCAAGAAAGAAAATAAATGTTTGAGGGAATAGATGTCAAAATGTGAAGAACATGTCAAGAAGGCTAAGAGTATTCAAGAATCATTGGCAAATCAGGTGAGTAAAAAGGAAAATGATCTTGAGAATCAATTAGATTGTGCAATAGATAAAATCAGGAAGCTTGAAGAGAAGAATTATGTGTTGAACATATCACTGGAATAAACAAGAAAGAAAAATAATATCCTAGCATAAAATCTTGCACAAACTTATATAGAGATTTCCCACCTAAAGGGTGAACTGGATCAACTAAGAAGAGAATATCAGTCTTTGGAAAATCAAAGACAATTGGAGGATGAAATCCTAGACTGCGCAAATAAAAAAGGAGACAAGGTTTGTTCTGACGCGGAATTTAAAGGAAAATTAAACAATAGCGTGTTAATACTATATAAGATACCGAGTTGTCAGAGGTCACCAACAAACAAATCAGGGCTTGGATATGATAATACAACTGAAAAGGTCCGTGACATCAAACATGTTCCAATCACAAGTCAACATGTTGGGTTATCCAAGCTAGTTCAATCCAAGTATGATAATGTTTGCAATGTTCCTTATTATAAGAGAAGGATTAATTCATAGATATGATTAAGGTGCAAATATTATGGCCACACTAGGAAATATTGTTACACTATAAGATGTTATCCTTGTGACGGTTTTGGGCATAAGGATCAATATTTTCTAATATTAGAAGGAAATATTTCATATAACATCAACAACAAGATATGGTTGAAAAAAGAGTGCAGTCACGCACAATATCAAAAAGGGTGTGTGCACATTAAGAAATTGGTAAATAAAACCCCTCAAGAATTTACAGTTGAAAGTACTTCTCAAGCAACAAATGATTGTTGCCCATCTTGATTATCTCCAAAAGTTTTGAGTAAGATCCTTGAATTCAACACGTTATCTATCAGGAATTTGAGCAAAGCATTAGTAGACACTGCAACCAGAGCATGTTTGAGATGTCACACAAGAATTCATATATAGTCAATCAAAATAGGAGCTGCTACAAAGAAGTAAGCACTTCTCTGTATTACTCATGAACACAAAAAAGCCTTAGTCTGATTTGTGCAGAAGTAAAATTGTCTAGCAAAAGGAAAAACATAGAATTAGATACATCTGGTTCAAAACACAATTGCGTGTACATTCATGTATTGGGAACTCAAGGAAAGTATCAATCGATATTGCAATCATAGGACATCTGAAGATTGTCACACAAAGTTGCATTCATACGAAGATACACATATATTTTTTATTTACTACCACATCATCATTAGTTAATAGTCAATTATTTATTTAGAAGAAAATATGTTTTGAAGAATATTAATCATAATTGCAAGAAGTCTGACACATGTGAAAATCTAAATTTGTATTACGAAGAACCGTGTTACATAAGAAAGAGCACAATCACAAAAGTCAAAATTGATGTATGCCAGTGTAAAAAAGAAGCTATTGCCACATAAGAAGTGTTTCGCAAAGGCCTAACAACAACTAAAGTACATTTGAGTTTGTATTCATGTCATAGAAAATAAAAACGCATAAGTATAGTGCATAAATTGATTTGTATTATATAAAAGTAGTGTTGTTACAAAAGAGAAGTACATACAAAATATGCCATTATGTATTGGGAAGATTTAACAATTACAAAATCAAGTCAGAGCCAAAGCTCGAGGTCTAGCTCCGCGACATGGCTTGATGGATGCAAAAAAAATGAAGCTCAAGGTCCAGTGAAGGATGCTCAGTGAACTCAGGAGCTTGCAGAAATTGGCAAAGTTGTAACGTTGAAGAATACTGGTCAACATTACATTCCTCCACCCAAATTGAATTTAAAAAACTCGAGAATTTGCTTATGTTGTCTCTCCAAGCATTTAATTTGTCTCTTTAGAACTAATATCTCCCCCGAGTTGCCTTGTTTAATTTGAGACTGTGTATACCACTTCATGACATCTGACTCTTTCATTTGGGACTGCCAAATTCCCATCTCTATCTTCATATTTGCAAAATTAGTCTACTACAACCAAAGCATTGAATCAAGACTTCCTAATGAACTGTTGAATATTAGACATTACAGACGAAGTCACAATGATCAAAATTGGAAACTAAAATTAAGCTAGATATGGAAGTATCATTGAACTAGGATGAATGACCAAGACACACGCAGATCATAAATAAGGCAGGTTGCAATTTGATTTAATCATAACTGAATTTGTAAAGACGTTGAAATAAATTGTATTCATGCCCATGCAAATTGAAGGGACATTGAAGTGAAGTGCATTCATGACAACTCATGTTGACATAAATTAAGTACATTGGGATAAATGAAAAAAGGGAAAACCAAACTCATTGCTTTGTATGATTGAATTGATATCTTCTTAAAGGATAAATTACGTCAACAAGATGCCATATAATAATCATGAGTTATCAATCACATCAAGTTGTTACAAAGTTGGTTGATGGGTGAAGATATGTGCAACAACGAAAATTCTATGTCTTGCATCAAAGAAGAATTTTTGGAAGATGTGACAAGATGCGCGAAGTTAGAAAGAATGTGGTTGTCAATAATATCAGCATCAATGGAGATATATTCAATAAATGGTTTGGATTTTGTTTCACAACAAAATCCTAGACATGACACAAACCTGGTAGAAGAAAGGAATGAAAGCAAGAAATCGGGAGAAAACATAGTAACGTGGAAAGTTAGATGAGGTTAGCATGAAAGATAGCGTGAAGTTAGAATATGAGTTCAGAAGAGAACTTGCAATTGCATGGGGGGAGCATTGTATTGTATACAAGCAAAAGCAATAGGAAGAAGAATAAAAAAGCATGAATTTAGGAGAATGTGATACTTAATAGAAGATAGGAAAAGCAATATGAATTCAAGGGGAGAACCTGAAACTATACATGAGACCATCTCACAGTGCTTATACAGGTCTGTAGAGTATCCCTTTTCCATTGATGTCAAAGGGGGATAAATTCTAAGGAGTGATATCAGGAAACATGCGTACAAAGAGGATCAGACAACATGAAGGCATGGAAAGCCTGTTGCGTAGAAAAGATGAGCCTCATACTTAGGGGGGGTCTCATATTTAGGGGGAGCTTAGTTTTTATTGGTGTTGACATCAATGCCAAAGTGGGATATTGTTGAACTTTGGTATTGTCATTGATGTAAAACAAGTTAACATGTTGATGGAGCATTAATCATTAATGTCAAAGAGGTTATTGGAAAGCTTGTTGGACATGGTGTATATGTGTGCGGACTTGGTGTCTATGTGTTAGTTTTAAGAAGTATATGAAAATATGTGCGCTATACCCATCAAGTAGTAGTACACCAGTGTGCTAGACCCACCAAGCAATGGTTCTCTAACACCCAAACATCATGAGTCAAAAAGGGTACAAAAGCACATGATGAAATAATATGAAGCTTAATCATGAATTAAGGAGGAAGGGGTGTCTGTAAGTTTTAAACCTTAACAGTGAAGTAAAAAATCATACAGATTCTTAAGCATTAATAGAAAATACACAATGGCACACGCATAACATAGAGATTTTCACCTGGAAACCCTTAACCGGGAAAAAACCAGCAAAACTTAGAGCCGCACAACTCTTTTCATTATATGTTTACTCAACCATTTACAATACAATATATGGTATTTCGTAGCATCTAAAACCCTAATTCATTTACCAAAAATTAGGTTACAACCCTAATCCCTTTACCGGGATTAGATAGAATACAATGGGCCGAAATCGCAAAAAAGCAAAAAACAACCCAAAAAAAATTTGTGCTCTGTGCGGACTCTGGGGGCCTAACGGCCCCCTCCGTGTTGTTTCGAAACCTAACGGTCCGAAATGAAGGGGG
This sequence comes from Larix kaempferi, assembly GCA_027924585.1. NCBI lineage: Eukaryota > Viridiplantae > Streptophyta > Pinopsida > Pinales > Pinaceae > Larix > Larix kaempferi. Next base: position 5,623,936 of record BSBM01000278.1, on the reverse strand, counting down.
GGGGCCTGGCGGGCTACCCCCCCCTCCGGCCGCACCCAGCGCAGCCGAATCACTACTATGGAGGGGATCGTGTTGTATGCGTAGTCACCATGTGAAGAGATATAACACACCCAACAGTGTCACCAATGTTGGCGCACTTTTGCTTCGACCAGGGTTAAAGTATTCAACATCACACCAACAAGCATCACTACCACAGATACCGACATGAAAGGGAGATTAATCCCTTTTGGAAAAACCTATAGAGCATATGAAGTCTCACCCGAAGTACCTATGAAAGTTGTAGGAACTAGGTTTTGCAGTACAGAAAGGGAAAAGATCAACATGTGATGCATTCATCATATAACCCATAACATTAACTATTCTAGAACATTGATAGAATCAGAGCTTCGACACATTCATCACTTCGACATAACCCATAGCATCCCCATATTGATATAACTTAGATTATATTTCACATTCATAATAGTCACAATTATCTTAATCATGCATTCATCTAAATATTCAATTAGAGGACAGAAACACATATCACATCACACATCACAACACATAAAGACACCATGTTTCACATGGAAACCCATCCCGGGAAAAACCACAAAATTGTCTTTTATTATGAGTCACATCCAAATAATCAATTCAGTTATGACTTACATATTTCTTCATGACTTACAAAGGATATGCGCACACAGCCTACATATCAACGACTCGACTTATCCAAAATAACTCTGGAAAATATAACATAACACTTCATTACAGACTCTAAAATATGCTCTTATAGCACTAACTGACAGTATCAAAATTAGTAACCAACCCAAAACTTCTCCCTTATTACATATTTATAGGACGCACTTAGCTTTCCCTGCTCCCACTAATCCACTAATGTACTCACTAACCTACTCATTAATACAATGTGGACCAATTCTAACTAACTGTCTCAACTCTAACCATTTGACTTAATCAACATAACTGGTTTTTTTTTTTGAATTCTTGGTTGCTTCGTCGGAGTTGATCGCTTTGTTGAACCACTTTCACATTTCCTTTGTCCACACCAACTGTTTCCTCAAAAATGATACCTCCAAAAATATAGGCCCAACAACCAACTTAGAGCAAATACAACATGAGCGTGAAGCAACCAAAGAAGAATAGAAGGAATTGCATAAATAAGAGAGAGGTTATAATGATGAAGCAAGCTTGAAGAAGTGGAATATGTAATATTATGAATTGGCAAGATTCGAATTGTTGGGGTATCAATGGCTCATTGATCCAAAATAAGTATGATATAGCTGAGATCCAAGTGTGCAAGAATATATGAGCAGTACAATAGATGATGCACAATATGATATATGAGAGAGCCAAGTGCAAAAGAACATATGAGTAGAACAACATACGATTCGTAGAATCATATAAGTGGGAAAGTGTGCAGAAACAGAGCATGATGACGAACACTGCGTAGAATTATAGAAGTGAATGAAGAATAAGAATCAGTGTCCAATACTAAAGTAGAACGTAAAGTAAGTGAAGCTGAGAAGAACTGATAATAATGTACATCAATTACATAGATCAGAACATACAACAATTGTGTGAAAGGAAACTAAAACAGCAAGTTGAACAAGTCTCAATTTATGCGCACATATTAGTAGATAGAAACATAAGAACTTCTATTTTATATAAGGGTGGAAAGATGGGGAAAGGATAGGGAGTTATAGCTTCCTTCCAGTCGGTGCTGGTAAATTAGGGAGTTGGAGCTTCCTTTAGGTTGGAGCCTGCAAATCGGGGAGTTGGTCCTGTTATCACACAACTTGTAGTTGTCCCTAAAGGTATCCCATCCAGGATGGTAGAGGTGTTGGACAACTAAAGAGGTGACCCAAGAGATGCCACGGTTCCCAATGCAAGTTGAGTGTCACGATAATCGAGGCACTCTTCACTTTAGATCAAGACTAATCAAGATCAAGGGGGAGACCCTGTCCAATCAAGGAAGACTAGCTAACCCAAAGGTTACTAGGGAAATGTGTAAAGTAAATCGAGGAGACCAATGGTGAGTTAGATTAAGTAGACCCAAGGGTTTAAGTGTGGTTGAAGAGGCTTAAGAGGTGACAAGTGTTTCAACCAATGAATGACTGGGGCCACTTATGAGGCTCAATTGGATAGATCTAGTACCATGAAAATTACACAAGTGGGGCCCACTCCTTAAAAAGTGGAAAATGGTTCAAATGGGGCCCACTGGGTCAAGTTAGGGGTAAAATGGTACCAAGGGGTATGCAATGATGTAGATATATGGATATAATATTAAAGAGGCAACACCCACATATGGGATCTAGCAAAAGACCACTAACCCAAGGAGTGTGAATTACCCAAGGGAGACTAGTGCCTTAATTTGAGGGGGGAAATGGAGTCCAAATTTCATCAAATTGTAGATCGAGGTAGTTAAGGAAATTAACAAGGTGGGTTTTAATTATTAATTCCAAATTCTTCCTAGATCTCCATTGATCTAAGATTGAAAATACATCACCCAATGACCCAAGTGGGGCTCAACCCTCAAAATGAGGAATGGGACCCACAAGAAAAAAATCAAAGAGGTGAAGCACTAGAGGTAGGTTATCAAGGTTGATCTATCCAAATCAAGTGGGATCTCACCTACCCATGTCAAGGAACTAGCCAAACTAGCCTTCCTGAAGGAATGTGAATTGCCTTAAGGAGCGCTAGGTGCCTTGGGAAGGAGGTCAAATGGAGGCCAATCAACACCAAACTATAGATCCAATTTGTCATGGATGCTATAGAGGTGGGTTTTAAATATTATCCCCAAATCCAAGCTAGATCCAAGTAGATCTAGAAAAATGTAAAATGAGGGTTTTGATTTTAATGGTTTATGTGACCAATAGGATGGAGAACAAGCGAAATGGATACATACCTTGTAGATCTTACCTCAAAAGCTTGCGGCTACTTTTCATATGGATGATTCTTGCCCTTAGTTACAATTCCAAGCTTAATCCAAGTCTTGTCAACCCAAATCGTCCAAGCCCTAGGATGAGAGATGTCCCATTCAACCTGTAAATCAAACTACAATATGTTAGATTTGATCCACAAATCAATGAGATCTAAGCATGTTATCTCAAAGAAGCAATCAATGGACAAAGCACAATTGAAAAACTCCCTCAAGATGAAGACGTCTTGCCCATGGGGGATGTGAGAAACCCCTACAATCTTCCCATCAAGCAAGTCGCACTCTAGCTCCAAAGCAATTCGGTCTCCCTCTGTAGTAGTCGATTTCACCTATTACAAGCAAGGATGTCTAAAAGTATAGTTGCATAATCATGTACAAGAGCAACCCAATCAAAGCCAACAAGTAGACCTCCAAAATAGTATTTTTATTCCAAGTTTTCCAAAGCCCAAAGGTGCTTTACAAATGAGGGGGTCTTCTATTTTTATAAGAGAGGAAGACCAAAACCCTAAACCACAAAACCACTTTTCAAAACTAGTGGTTGAGATCAAAATATATAACAATCTAATCAATGGCTAAAATGAGCCAATACAATATATCACATGGATCACTCACTAAGTGATGATGTCATAGCTAAAAGAGACTCAATGAGGGTGACGTCATACATGAGGGGTGGCTAATAATACATGTGCCACACAATAAGACCAAGACAAGTCACTAGGAGCTCATGGTGGAGCTAGGAGGTATTAATTCCCTTCACTAGCATGTCCCCATGCCACAATAATATAAAAAATGAGTCTATGACATGTCAAATATACAAATGATCAAATCCTGTCTCCAAAATCTGAGAGAGACATGCAGTAAAAGACCTCCTGTAACCACTGTGGACCCCATTGACTGATGCCAACTGATCTGGAGGATGCGGGGTTCACCATGGAAGACCTCAAAGCAAACCAAGTGCCAAAACCTTGCCTCAATTGCTCAAATCGAATTCCTCAATGACTTTTTTATTCCATTTTTTAATCCTCGTGAAAACCCTAAAAGTGCCAGAAACTGCCTCCAAGGTGCTTGCACTGTCAAATTGAAGGTGCCACCATGTCCGGAAGGGGGGTATAATGGTAAAAACAAGTGGTTGGCCCACCTCCTTCCTATGTAGCGCCCTAGGCAACAACTTGCATCCAATGCTACTGATGGGAAGGCTGGATCAACATGCCCAAACCGGTCAACAAGTGGATAATTGTTGCTATCATGCCCGGGAGTTCCCAGAACTGAAAGATAAGTGTCTCAATGGATCCATAAGACCCAGATCCATTATAGATGAGTACGCATACACCATGGGATGACCTGTGGGGTCATCTATAGGGTCCACCATACCCAGATAGTGTAAAATATGATGATCTGGAAAAGATAATAAAATTGACCAGCTACATCAATCATCATCTGAAGCATATATCCAACATATGGAATCATCAATAATTGTATGTGGGACAATAAATCAACATCAATAAGGGCATGTGGTCCATCTCATCACGGATCCCAAGAATGACCATGGTCAAACTATGTTTGACTAGGTCAAAATGCAACCAAAGACTACATTATAACATAAGGTCAAGACATGTTCCTTTAATCATATTAACAACTTAAATTAAAGTATAAACATCATTCAGTGGTAGTTAATACATATATATATTTCAAAATTGTTTATATTTTACTTGCACAAAAGCTTTAAAGACATACTCATTCAATGGACATGGACTAACTGCTAGCAAAGGGTGAAGGCTAAGAAGAGGGCTAGGTAAGAGCACCTGAGTGGGCCTAATGGTTAAGAACATGTGTTATCTCCGAGGAGGTCACAGGTTCAAAGACAGTGGGGGGTAGGGTTGCTCATTGACCTATTGTGACAAGGCTCGAAGGGTAGGCGACCCCTGGGATAGAGGCTCTCCCCTACGATAAAGGGTCTCAAGACATCTCGAGACGTCTCGGCCTGCTAAGTCACATGTTTCTGGTATATCTGGATTGTGGGCTGTTAGATATATCCTTGGGAGGTTGTTGTTCCCATGGTTAAAAAAAAGAAGAGGGCTAGGTAAAAGTGATGACTTACTCAACTCAACTAAGTGACACTTTGGACCGGGAAAGGGGAAGCTACACTCTGTGCTGGAAAAAATGACAAAGGGAATGGGAGTGCCTCACAAATGGATAAGTTGTTTAGAGAGTGTTTATTCAACTTAGGCATCATCTCTACATCAAGTTGATCCATGTTCATTAGGATCATTCATTACATTTCCATGGCATGTTTTGCCTATACGACCCCTATGGGATTTCACATGCGCTAAGAAGCACTAATTGCAGCTTACATCTGGGGCATATTTACAATCATAAGTTCAACAATATTTAGATATAGCATTTGTTTAACCATTTCTTTTTAGACCTTTCTATACCCTTTGCGGGCTATTTTAGCAGTTCATTGCTATAGCCTTTATTCACGTGTGTTGAAAACCACATTCTAGAATTTTTAAGTTCAGAGGCTTTCATAATAGATTTCCAATATAAGTAGTACATGTGCTTTCATTTTTATCCAACAACAACTCATGTGACTAGAGGGAGTTCCGCACTAATACAAACATCGGGGCAACCGACTAGAGTGATCTAGGCATAAAATCCAACTCACCAAAGGCAAGTTCTGTCACCAATTCAGAGCCGAGACACAAAAAAAACGTGGATGTGGATCCAACACAGAGGTAGAAAAGGAAAAGTCCTCCATATCAAGCAGTCAAGAAGGCAATTCAAGGTGAAAGCCAAATAAGGAAGATCATGGATGGATGGAGTCAATTGGATGTGGTGCCTAGGCTAGCAAACAAAGATGTCATGAAAAACCATGTCCATGCTCACAGGAGGGTAATGAAACCAATGAGTATTGTCAGAAAACCTTAGAGTGCAAGTAATGCATCCAGTTTTATTTTTTTATAAAATCATCCCAGATATTTCATTTTATTATTTAGATAGTACCGCCACATCATGAGTCATATACCAGTCAATGCTATGAAGATGACTAAAACACAAGATAATAATCCATGATAACAATCACAAGTCCATAGGTCACATCATATCATATCAATAATCATCAACCCTAAACAACTGAAACATTGTTGCAATAATAACATCTGGAACTCTAGGTACTGAAATGAAACTGTATGAAACAAAAGGTCACATCGGTCATCAAATCTAAGCTCTTAAGGCTCAGCCTTGGCACAAGGTCTACTTAATGTCTCATATATGCTGCTCTGATCTGTGAGTGATCCCAAATAACACTGCTCATCATAATTGATCTCTGTAAAAGCAGAGCTCTGGAAAGTGCAGATATCTGCTCAGCAAGAATAGTAGCCGAGCTACTATGGTGTGATAACAAATCCTTCCTTCAGCTTGAATCCTATAATCAGGGGGTTGGAACCTCCTTCCAGTCAGTGCTGGAGAATATTTGAAGTTGGTGCTTCCTATTAATGTAATCTTTATTATATAAGAAAGCATTATGTGGTTTTCTCCCATTTGGGTTTCCACATTAAATCTCTTGTTCACTTTGTTTGGTTTACGTGATGATGAATTGCATTGTTTATGGTTAATGCTTATTTAATATAATCACTGTTTGAAATTGGTATAAGTGAAAAATTGTGAAAACTACGCTTAATATTGATTCACCCCCCCCTCTCAATATTAATATGATTTCCAACAACTTTATGCTAAATTGTTTATAAATGTAGAAATCCATAGAGAAAATATGTCCTTTTATGCCCCCATTGACTGCATTATGGATTTCAATTGAAAGGATGATAAATATGAAAAATTTGTACAAAACAATTCCTTATACTTGAATTAGCCAATAGCTAAGGAAGTTGTACTGTTGTGATTTGTGATGTTGGATAGCTTTTGAATACTGATTTAATTTGAGAAATTTTTGTGTTTTTCTTAGTTTATTTGATGGCTTATTGACCAATTTTCAAAATTTGAGTTCATCCGAGTTAGAACATTTAGGTACTTTTAAAAGGGTTCAAAAAGGTTTCAAAATGGGTTGATCTCTAGGTTTTGTTTTGTCCTATTGGATTTCAAAGTCTTATGGCATTTCCATATCCATGTGCATGGTTTTCATAACGTGCTTTATCATATCTTATGAACTTATACAATCTATCATCCTTGTCCAACCATTAGATACTCAAAGGCATGTATTGATCCTTTTTTACCATTATAGAGGAATCTATAAGTTAGGTTCCCAAATTCTTAAAGGGTTCTAGCTCAATGGAAGATTGCCTACCTTACAAGCAAGAGGTTGGTGGTTCGATTCCAACGTGCCCTAATGATATTGCAATATCAATATTTACACTATTACAAAATGAGAGATAAGTGACCCCAAAAAAATTCAAAATACACATATAAATTACCACTTTTGAGTTGGCGACCATTGGTAGCAAATTAGTGATCGTTTATCATGCGACCAACAATGTGGTCATATTTAGCTTGGTCATATTTAGCTTGGTCATTTATAGCTTATATTGTGGTCATATATTTGGTCGTTAATTTGGTCGTATATTTTATCATTAATTAAATGTGGTCATATTTAGCTTTGTCGTTTATAGCTTATATTGTGGTCATATATTTGATCGTTAATTTGGTTGTATATTTGATCATTAATTGTGACAATTAATGACCAAATTAATGACAAAATATATGACCCCAAGATAAGCTATAAATTACCAAGCTAAATATGACCACTATTTTGGTCGCGTGATAAATTACCGCTAATTTTCTACTAGTGGTCACCAACTCAAAAGTTGTCATTTATATGTGGATTTTTGTAGTTTTTTTGGTCATTTTTAATAATAATTATCATGATCATTATTTTAATTTTTTTTTTGATAAAATTCCTTGGAAATGGAAATGTTGTCCCCTTTGGACAATTTTTTTGACAGAACATTAGAAGTAAATGAAAGTTGGAAAACATGTGAAGAAAAATTCACACTTCTTGAGGAAATGAGAAAACACCATTTCAAACAGAAACGTGAAAAAGTAAGCGAAAATGAAGACATGATTGATGAATATGGAACCAAGGAGGATGAAACTAAGGAAGAACATGTAGCAAGATCAGACTCCAAACAATTTATTGCTAATAAATAGATCCAATGATGAGAGAAAATGATGAAGAATCCTATGAAGAAGAAGGGGACTATGTCGCAAATGAGGCAGTGGCTAGAGACACCACCTTGGTTTTTTTGAAGGAACAATTTTCTCATGAACCCACTACACTAGCCATGGTTAAATGCCAATATGCTCATAATGTATGGTCAAGTTCAACACCCAACAACAAAATGGTGACTGGATTGTTGAAGGGTCCTTAGCTCAATGTTGTAGAAGATGGGAAGCCATAAGACAATCCATATCAATCGTCTCCCTATATCCCTCCTCACAAAAGGAGTGCCACTATGAACAGGACAAAAGAAAAAGAAAAATCATACCGACCGACTCATTATATTCCCCCTCTCCAAATAATCGTGCCATCATATACAATGAAGAACAAGAACTGATGTCCCAAATGTGATGCTCCAAAAAAGATGCCAAGTCATAATTATGTAGATGCACTAGAAATTAATAGAGATCATATCACTCTTGTGTGCAACTCCTTTTAATGAACAAAAATGAGTTGCATAAATAACCACACAAGTGTAATATATATAAAAATTCCTAGTGGAAATCCAATGCAAAGAAAAGCTATGATCCTTGTCAGGAGACCAAACTGTAGCCAATGCCATTATGAGGAATATAATAGCAATGTTGACGAAAAGAATGAGGTCCAAAGGTGAAATATGAAGGTGAATTTGGAGAATAAATTGATAATAATGACAATAATGAAACCAAATATATTGATGCTCTAAACATTGTTGGACACAATGTTAGTATCAATTGTAAACAAGATGATGATCTCAAGGATCACAATAATGAAGCACACAATATTGATAAAGTTGTAGAACGGTACAATGATGTAAATAAAGGCAATGAAGATGTTGCTAATCGTGATAATGTAGAAAATGAAAAACTAGAAGATTATGTGACACATGAATATATAAGCGATCTACATGATATCGCAACTCAATATGATAAAGAATCATAAGAACAAAAGGAGACCATGACAACTGAAATTAAAGATTCAACCATGTTTGAAGATCCCTCAATCATAACTAAGGAAGACATGCATCATCCTGAGAATAGTGCATCCCAAAGCATGCAAAAATATCAAATATCAACATGATTATGCAAGTTCATCTTGATAATTCCAAATTGGAAAGTTAGAAGGGTATCACTTGCAAGCATCCTTGCGAGAATGGTTGGTCACATAGTTGTTGCATTTTTATCAATGGGATCTTCTATTGGACCTAGTGTCTCCATTGATGTTAAATAATATTAGAATGATTGCATATGCGAAGTTTTGAATCTAGTTTGAAGAACTATATAGAACAAGGTTGTCAAAGAGAATACGTGGGAAAGTCCCACCAAGTCATGGGAAATTGCCCACATAGATTAAGGATATGAAGTGGGAATTGTGGCTCTATGAATGGTCTATAACCCATATAGCAATGTAATTCAAATAAATACAAATAATGATCAAAGTTGGCTTAAAGGATAGGTAATTGAAAATGTTCAGGTTGGTCCTACCGAAACATTGTCCAACACTTGTATAAATAAGTGAAGTGCCCTCCTCATTTGGGTAAGGAAGGGAAGAGTGAAAACGATCTGTAAAGGAATACAATCGGGAGGAGAAAAGAAGATTTGAAAGATGCAATAACAAATATATGGGGATTTGAAGAGATCAATAACTAGTTGATTAGGAGAAGAGATTTTCATGAAGTCACAACTTGAATAAGTCGTAGTTTTGAAGAGAAAAGGGGTGCATGCTTACAGTATTTTAAGGAAGCGAGAAGTCATATTTTTGAATACAAAATGGTTGCATAGTTGGAGTACTTTGAACAAAGGAAGCACAAAGTTGCAACTAGAATAAGTTGTAGTTTTGAAGACAAAGGGGATGCATGGTTGTATTACCATGAACAAAGGAAAAATGAAGTTGCAGTTGGAATAATTTGTAGTTTTGAAGACAAAAGGGGTGCATCATCGCAGTACTGTAAATGAAGGAGGCACGAAGTTGCAGTCACTATTGTAAAGACAAAGGGGGTGCATGGTTGTTGAGATATAAATGAAGGAAGTGAAAAGTTGTAGTTGTGAGATAATACAAAGGCTAAAGCAGACTCTAGTATGAAGTTGGGAGAAATCGTAGTTAAAAACTTGAAGACATAGGATGGAGCATATCAATGTGCAAAGTCACAGTGCTTGATTGACTAAAAGAAATCTGACATAAGTGTGACAAAACCAACAAGAATCATCAGGGATGAAATAATGGGAAAGGAGTGTGATTCGGTGCTCATAGGAGGTTGGTGCCTCCACCCAATTGGTGCTAGAAAACACAGGGAGTTGGTACTTCCTTCAGATCGATGTCTGAGAAATTTGTGAGTCGGTGCTCATAAGAGTTTGGAGCCTCTACCAAATTGGTTTTGGAAAACATAAGAAGATAGTACTTCCTTCAGATCGGTGTTTGTCAAATTTGTGATTCGGTACTCACAACAGGTTGTAGCCTCCACTCAGTTTGTGTTGGAAAACATGGGGAGTTGGAGCTTCCTTCAAGTTGGTTGGTGCCTCCTTCAAATTAGTGTTGGATAATTGGAAAGTTGGTGCTTCCTATGAATGTAATATTGATATATATATATATATATAAGAATTCATTATGTGGTTTTCAACCATTTAGGTTTCCACGTAAATTCTATTGTATTGCATATCTATTGTTGATGTGTTGCATTTTTTAGTAGTACTGCTGATGATATGTATTGAATTCAATCATAAATGATGAATTGTTGAATGGTAACTGATAGGGTTAATGGTTATTGTGTTTAAAAGTGGTTTAAAGTGCAAATATTGATTCACCCCACCCCTCTAAGTATTGTTTGTAAAGTTTTCTCTCCTGCCAACAGGTAAGTACTCTCTTGGATCCATTCCTTGATCGAAGATAGACTATAGGGTATATATATATGAATTTCCCCACTATATCTAAATATCTAAGCAATAGATACAACCATTCATTCAATTACACATATGAGATGTGAGAAGAGGGGAGAAGGAATGACATACCTCAACTTATGTAAGGTCCTTTGGTGAAGACAATCTCTAACTATTACAGACCTGATAAACTTGGCTCCAGTTCTTCTCAGCCAATCTCAAACACAAAGAAACATACAACAATTCTCAAAAAACCCCTTAGAATATATAATCATGTATAAATGAACATAACCATGTAGAACTAAGCTAACACCAACTAGATCTAGTATGATCTACATAAGGAAGAACATATCCATCATACACATATCATGAATTATATAGATATGAAACATCCACAATCATAGATAACCATACACATCATGATGTGGGGAAATATCATATATCGGTATAAGTCAATAACAAGAGATACACAATCATAAGTTACCTTGAGTTGATGGTGCATATCTCTTCCAATGTTCCTAATCCAAGACCTTCCAAGACTTAATACAATGAGATGATCACAATAATTGAGGAAATTAGAAGAATTCCACTAGAATAACATTGCATAAGAAGAGTATCCCCTTCGTCATGAAAATGGCCTCAATAAATAGGTGAATGGAGGGTCAATAGAGGATGATCTAGACTCCAAATGATGGATGGTCTCGAGTTGGTTTGTGAGTTCCCATACTAGGTGATTTGGATCCTTTCATGCTCGTGATCCATTTGAAATAATGCCCAAACTCCAAGAATGGGTGGATCATCACCTCACCCCCCGAAGGCATGCAAGTAGTGATGGTGTCACCCCCTTGCAGACATGAAAGGAGTGATCAGAAAACTGACCATCACCGCCCAGAGGCATACAAAGGGTGATGGTGGAAAAAGCATGAGAAACAATGGGTAAAATATGCTAGATAAAGGTACAAGATAAGTGTCTTAGCTAGCCAATGACGTGGTGTATCCAATGAGTCTCTAAGGTGGCAAATAAGGGTATAATAGATGCCCTCTAAAGTGTGAGGTCAGAAGAGAAGATGATGGCCTAAACAATTTACAAATAAGATGTCAAGGTAAGGTCTAGGAAGCAAGAACGTCAGAGAACCTACAATCATACATCAACTAGGAATATATATATCATCCCCGAGGTGTGAGAGAACCTACAATCATACATCAACTAGGAATATATATATCATCCCCGAGGTGTGCATACCCATGATCGATAAAAGAGAATTACAAAGCATAGATGCAAAAAATAGTACATTGTAGATCCATGTGATAGCAAAAGTATCATGGCCATGGAAAATACAAAGTGGAACCCGATAAATACAATGTGGATCTATGTCACAATATACAATATACATATCAGGAGGATAGATAAAACCACTGATAGTGCACAGATGGTCCTCGTAAAATGTCATAACTGGTGATATAAACTCCAATGCAGCTTGGGAAGGGAACCAAGGCCGAGTGATGAAACCCCTAAATACAAGGTCTTCATCTCAACCCCAAATGGTGTGATTCTATAGTTGCGAATAGAGGTGTGAATGTCAAACATATGAGAAACTATATAATTACTAGTCAACTATAGTTACCATTAACAAACACGAGGGGATCCACCAATGATGATAATCGACCCCAAGGAACCTAGTACAATCTAGCGAGTCTGAATAGATGAGATGACATCGAAAACTCGTAGAATCGCTCGATTAGGAGTCAATAATGTATACCCTTTCTCCAATGCAAGGAATGATGCCACTAATGTCTACAAGGTCCAGGGTACTAATGTTTCTAGATAAACTTCCTAGATAGGTAGTTGGTGTTGATAGGAAGGAATCTATTGAAGGAGGGCCTTAATGTATCCCCCATCAATCGACATGAAAATGACATTGAGAGATGCAATAAAGATATAGGATCACCAAGTATAATATATTGACAAATGGATGGCTGAAACACAAGGATGATGGGAAAAAAATGGACGATTCAAGGTAAATTCCATTGAACATAAGGAAGTACAACTGTTATTGGACAATCTACTCGAGCGGACGCAAGCCAGATCTCCCTAGTTCAATGTGAATTTAGAACAAATAAGGATAGAATACAAAGTTACTTTCCTAGATCTAGTTAGAGATCGAGTACTTAGACATCGTACCTTCAGATTGTAGATATTCGTCCTCGTTGTTGCTCCAAGTCTCCGTGTTAGAAAAACAGGATCGCAGAGCAATAACAATAAATAGAAATGCAAATATAATCACACACACATTACAAGAGAGACACAGATATATCGTGGTTCACCCCAACTTGGGCTACGTCCACACTGAAGTTTCCAGTCCTTATTATTATTTCGTCCAACAAATTTGAAGGGATACAACCTGCAGCACAACCGCTGCACTTCCTCTTCACTGTCTCACAGTCTCTCTTCACAAATATCAGAGATCTTTACAATGCATAAAACCTAATACATCATTTTTCCAACCCTGAGCATCGAGCTGGGATCATAACCAAACCTGGGGTATGGACATGGTTGAATCATCATCTATGAGACTAGAAGATCTGGCTCCACAACCAACATCGCGGTCGTCAAATATTTAGCTACAAGACCTGTCAAGACATATGGAAACAATACAAGCAATAAAATATGTCTAAACAATAAATGCTCTAGGTAAACAGTTAAGGAAGTAAACTACAAAACATTATCAACACAATAACATTGGTGGAAAGAGTTTATATTACTGTATTAAAAAGGGAAATACAAAGTAGAGAGATTATTACAACCCAAGCCTTAATGCTGCAATCCTCCTCCAACAAGCGAAGCCAATGCCTCCAAAGGAAGTGTGAGTCTCCCAATAGATGGATAGGGATCTCCTAAGCTAATTTCACCAACATGTAAGTGCTATAGAATTCCCCCCTTTTGAATGGTGAGGGGGATTTTATTTATAGGACCAAGTGGATAGAGCAGGTTGAGGATCATGGGGAGAGGGATAAGGGATCCTCCCTTGAGGTTAGGGAATCGTAGGAAAAATCACCTAGGAGTTAGGGATAGGGATCCACCTCATCCAACTTCTAGAAATCACTCGAAAGCTACCTTTATCCCAATTAAACAACTCTAGCACAAGTTGCATGAGGGAAACCTGCATCAGGGAAGGGAAGTGCAGGACTAACCAAGACAATTTGTGCCGTCGGCGCAGTCTGGTAGAATACATTCTGCGCCGTCCTTAGTTTGGAGCTTCTCGATCAAGGACAATGTACGTTGTCCCAACTATAAATGTGGACAAAGGACATCAACTTTCTCTAACTAAATTTCTTGATCATAGGGACTTCAAGGAATCAAGGCATTGAGTTAACAAGGGACTCATGATGAGGAGATTTATGTGTAACAAAATGCCCCCGAAAGCATGAAGCTGACAAAACAAGGTAGGTGAAGTGCTTTGGAAGATAAATGGAAAGGACTTGCTGGTTGGAGGATGCTGCTGCAGTACAATTGACTCTGAGATACCAGTCTCACACAACTCACAACATGGCTGCCGACCAATACATTGCATATCCATGGTAGTAAAGACCGACTGAACACAATCATGGCTACTAAACACAATCATAGATCCATTATGACATGATAACGCAACCACGACTAATACAAAGTGGATCCATGTAATATGACTCAAACAATCTCCATCGCAACCTGGGTATAATATGACATCCCCAGGGTCTTCAAGCCGAACCCGCAATGATACAAATATATCCATGTGATTACAATGTTTTGGAGTCAAACATGGTAGAAACCACTTGATTACCGGTCATTAATGTATACCGTTAACAAGCATGAGGGAAATCACCATTAATGTCGATGATCCCCAAGGTATCACAGTACATATCACCCAGCATGAATAAATGAGTTGAGGTCGAACGCTCGATGAAATATTTCAATCAAGAGTCAATGGTGTAAACTCATGATGAAAGCGAGGTAACCTGTCATTGAGGCATGCAGGCCTAAGGTACTCAATTGGTTTCTAGATTCAATCCTGGGATGATGTGCTGAAGTCGACAAGGATGAATCCTTTGAAGGAGGGCCATAATGTATCCCCCATCAATCGACACGAAACTCGATAATAGATGTTTGGAGTAGATCGGACGGTAGAGTAATGTGCAAGACTGACTCAAAGTAGAACGACATGGTGGATGGCGTGTACTGACTGCAGATGATGAGCAATGAACATCTCTTGAACATGGGCATGGCATGACCTGGCATTATTGACATGACGAGAATGGTACTGAACCCTAATGAAACTGATAGTGGAAACATTCTTTGGATGACCCAAAGGAGTGACATGTCTCATGGAATCAGTATGAATCGAAGATTGTTAATTTTTGAGCATTAATTCAACATACTCTAGGATCTTTACTGAGAGAATAACATGTACAGTATATCAATCATAACAATGCATATCAATCACACCAAGCAATCACATGAGACAATAGACACACAGAGTTTCAATGGGGAAAACCATAAAGGTGAAAAAACCCACAACTTCCTCAGAGATAGAAAGAGCAATGATACAACCCAAGTACAAGAGATAGTCTTCTCTAGAAACCACTCCTCCTTCCTCACTTGTGCGCCACTTTCCAAGTAGTGTAGAAATGAATAATGAGATGATCAAATAGAGTGCCTCCCGCACTCTATCTATACATGACCTGACCTGCATAATAAACTAGCAGGTCTGACTTGTCTAACTTAGTCTAATAACCCATGGTAATACTAATCCGGGTCGACCCCACACTTGGTGGTCTAATAACCCATCACATGCAAGTTGAAACACTTGCGACACTTGTAAATACAAATGACGACACTTCCGTATAGAAGAATAATAACATCTCTATAGGAGTACAATATACATAGGTGAAATACATTCCGAAGTTACATATACATCAACACTCCCTCTTAACTAGGAAGGTATTTCTCGACACAGATCTGCTAGCACAAGTCTTCTTCTCTAGATCATCGTCACTGGATCATCGTCATCGAATCATTGTCATCGTCACTGCTGTTGCTATCTCAATCAATCTCCAATATACTCGGCATAGGAAGTTCTACAGAGCCAGTCCTTTTTCATACTGGATATAGGCCCACCACCTGCAGGTCTTCTCATCACTGGCCATACTTTGGAATCCTCGGGACTTGTTACGTGCGTGACAATGCCTCAAAAGAGTATCCCGAGACAATTTATGTGTTGCGGCACGACCGAAAAGATCTCCCAGGTCTACTTATATGTGACCCCCACCACAATGCCTCGAAAGAGCATCCCAGGACTTATTACGGGCACACAACCCAACCTATCATAGCTCCCAGGTCTACTTACATGTGGTCACCACAATGCCTCAAAAGAGCATCCTAGGACTTATTACGAGCACACAGCCCAACCTATCGGATCTCCCAGGTCTACTTATATGTGGTCATGGCAATGCCTCGAAAGAGAATCCCAGGACTTATTACGGGCACACAACCCAACCTATCGGATCTCCCAGGTCTACTTATATGCCATAGGAAAATGCCTCGAAAGAGCATCCCAAGAATTATTACAAGCACACAGCCCAACCTATCGAATCTCCCAGGTCTACTTATATGTCCTCCCAAAGGAATGCCTCGAAAGAGAATACCAGGACTGATTACAGGCACACATCCCAACCTATTGGATCTCCCAGGTCTACTTATATGCTCATTTGCACAACCTGTCCACGACCACAGAGTATCAACCTGATACTCACCATACATCATCCTGATGTACGTCATCACATGATCATCCTGATCATCATCACATCATCATCCTGATACATATCATCTAGAGCAACATCCTGAAGCTCATCATCCATGATCATCCTAATCATACAGTGCATCCACCTGATGCATACCAAGTATCTACCTGATGCATATCATCATCCATGATCTACCTGATCATACAATGTATCTACCTGATACATATCATCATACATGATCTACCTGATCATACAATGTATCCACCTGATACATATACAAACACATGATCCAACTGATCATATCCAACATCCAACATGATGAATATACATATACATGATCCAACCGATCATAACAAGCATCCAACATGATGCATATACATATACATGATCCAACTGATCATAACAAGCATCCAACATGATGCATATACATATACATGATCCAACTGATCATAACAAGCATCCAACATGATGCATATACAGAGCAGTAACTGGAGCATCATCCTAATGCTCATCATCCAGTGCTTACATCCACAGCCATGGGAAGGATCCTCCTCTCACCATGCTTGGAATGGATTCAGCAAATGTGTCCATCACTTCTTCCTCGAAGTGTCATCAAACTTCACTCTGGCTAGTGTTTTCGTCAACACATCTGCAACCTGCTCATCCATCGCAACATACAAGAGCTTAACTGCTTCTCTCTGCACCATATCCCTGATATAGTGATATTTGATCTCAATGTGCTTCGACCTGTCGTGGAACACCGGGTTCTCAGATAGCTTCACACAACTCTGGTTGTCACAAAATATACCAGTGGCATCCAATAAGAGATCAAATAACTCAGACAGTAGCTTCCTCAGCCATACTGCCTCACAACTAGCCGAACAAGCTGCAACATACTCTGCTTTGGCTGTACTCAGTGCTACGCAGGACTGCTTCCTACTAAACCAAGAGATCACACCTGATCCCATACTGAAGCAACACCCAGAAGTGCTCTTCCTATCTATAGCACTGCCTGCCTAGTCCGAATCAACATAACCCTTCAGGTTAAACTTTTGATTTGCATCATACTTGAGCCCATAATCAATTGTACCCTTCAAGTACCTCAGAACATGCTTTACAGCAACCAGGTGAACACCTCTGGGATCCGTCGGGTACTGGCTCAATGTGTTCGCCGCAAAGCAAATATTTGGTCTTTTGTTCGTTAGGTACATCAATGACCCAATCATCTGACGATACACAGTGACATCAACCGGATCATATGAAGCATCACACCGAAGCTTCAGGTTCGATGCCATAAGTGTGGCCATGGCCTTGCAGTCCATCATCTCGAACCTCTTCAGGATCTCTACTGCATACTTCCCTTGTCCAAGGAAGATTCCATCTGCACTCTGCCACACCTCCATGCCTAGGAAATAGTGCATCATCCCCAAGTCCTTCATCTCAAACTCGGAAGCAAGCTTCCTCTTGGTGTCGACAATCAACCCATCCTCGCCTATTACAAATAGGTCATCCACATACAATAGTAGTATCACAGGATTTCCTTCCTCAACCTTGTGGTAAAGGTTGGAATCTGCTTTACTCTTGGTAAAGCCCAAAATGGATAGAAAGCTGTCTATCCTAACATACCAAGTCCTAGGAGCTTGCTTCAAGCCATACAAGGCTTTCTTCAACCTGCACACATATGACTCCCTGTCATGTGTCTCAAAACCAAGTGGCTTCTCCACATACACTTCCTCCTCGACTACACCATTCAAGAAAGTTGTCTTGACATCCATCTGGTGTATCTTCCATTTCATCACTGCAGCCAGGGAAAGTACTGATCTGATGGAAGTGTACCTGGCTATAGAAGCAAAAGTCTCTTCATAGTCTATTCTCTCTTTCTGGGATAAGCCACGAGCTACAAATCTTGCTTTGTACTTTTCTATGCTACCATATGCAGCATGCTTGATCTTGTAGATCCATTTGGAAGTCACAACAGACTTCCCTTCAGGTATTGGGACCACATCCCAAACATCATTCTTCATGATCGACTGGTATTCCTCGACCATTGCATCCTTCCATTCTTTCTTTTCCGTTGCTTCTTCATAACTGGAAGGTTCTTTGTTCATAATGTCATAGATTAAGGAAACATAACTGGTGTGTGATCTAGTCCTCTTCCTTTCTCTGTGTTCTTCTTCTGGAATGCCATATCTTTCTGCATCTTGAATGAGCTCTCTAGCCCATGCAGGTTTCCTCTTGTGAGAGATCTTCTCACGGGGTGGATCTACAAGTTCTTGCGGATCTTCCATTTCACGATCTGAATCTGGAATTATTTCAGTCATGGTAGTGTCTTGAAATCTGGTTTCCTTTGGTTCTTCATGATCTTCAACAGGTGTCTTCTTTGATTTTATGTATGTTGAGTCCTCATCAAATGTTACATCCCTACTGACATCAATCTTCTTAAACCTTGGAAAGTATATTATGTAAGCCTTCGAGCTTTCACTGTACCCCACAAAGATGCCCTTCTTTCCTGAAGGATCTAGCTTTTTTCTATTTTCCTTTGGAACATGTGTGTATACTGGACAACCAAATATTCTGAGATGGCTGACTTCAATTTTCTTACCAGAGAAGACCTCTTCTGGTGTCTTGTTATCCAATATCTTGTGAGGTGTTCTGTTCTGCACATATACAGCTATCCTAGTTGCTTATGCCCAAAGCTGCATAGGTAGATCCTGGCCATGCAGCATTGCCCGTGCTGCTTCCATGATTGTTCTATTCTTCCTTTCTGCAACTCCATTCTATTGTGGATTGTAGGGACCAGTCAACTCCCTCTTAATCCCTGAATCATTGCATAGCTTCTTGAAATCACCTGAGGTGAATTCTCCGCCATTGTCGGATCTGAATGTCTTGATCTTCTTATCAATTTGATTTTCCATCAAGGTTTTGAATTCCTTGAACTTATCGAACACTTCATCCTTATTCTTCAAGAAATAAACCTAAGTCTTCCTAGAGAAATCATCAATGAAAGAGACATAGTATACATACCCACTCAGAGAACTGGATGACATCGGACCACATACATCAGAGTGGATTTGATTCCTTTTTCTTTGCTTTCTTTGCTTTCACTGCTTGGAAATTCCTTCCTAATGTTCTTTCCTTTTGCACATCCTTTGCAAACACCCTCATGCTTTGTCTTGATTTCAGGAAGACCCTCTACAGCTTTGCTTGCAATTGGTAGTTCCCTATAGTGCACATGTGCAAGCCTTCTATGCCAAAGTTCACTTGGCTCCATGGATTCATGTGCGATGGCATGTTCAGGTTTTCCCTTCAATTTGTACAATCCTCCCTCTTGCTCTCCAATCTCAACTGCATCATCTATAGTTTTACCCTTTGGCCACATTAGGACTTGGCCATCTACAAATGCAACCCTCATTCCTTTTGCATCCAATGCAGATATGGAGAGTAGGTTCTTCTTGAGCCCAGGTACATATAGAACATCTTTCATTTTCAAATACTTTCCAGAGTCTAGGTTGTAGGATGCTTCACCATTTCCCTTGATGGGATATTGATAGTCATCCCCAAGTTTTACTTTATGGGGTGACTCATGTTCAAATAGATTTACAAAAGATTCTTTAAACCCAGTCATGTGTTTGGAATCCCCACTATCAATAAGCCAATCATTACATCCATGAGAGATAGTACCTGTGAGAGCAGATATTAGAACATATTCATCTTCACTTGATGAATCATCACTTTCTGATCTAGCCTTCTTCTTGGGAGGTTCATCATCCTCAGCAGCATGAGCATGATATCTCTTCTTATTGTTCTTGTTCTTGTTGTTGTTGTTGTCTTTCTTCTTCTTGGGACAATATGCAGCAAAGTGTCCCTTCTCATTGCAAGTGAAGCATCTGAGATCTTTCTTATGATGGTGGTGTGAAGATCTTCTGTTATGAGATGACTCCTTCTTGAACTTACCTTTCCTGGTATGTGTTGTGAGAGCTTGATCTTCATTCCCCATCTTTTCTTCTTGGGCCACAAGCCTAGCCTCTTCTTGTGAACATTCCTCCCACAGTCTACTGAAGGAGATCAACTTCCTTCTTGCACATATTCCTTGAATGAAGGAATCCCATGACCTAGGTAGGCCATTCAAAGTGGTCATGACAACTTCACCATTATCCACCACTTCATCCACAGCTTCAAGTTGTTCCTTGATCTGAAAGACCTTAGAGAAATAAGATTGAATGGTCTCTCCATTCTGAAGCTTTAACCCTTTGAATTGGTTCCTCAGAGTCATCTTCCGATTTATGTTCTTCCCTTCAAATAGCTTGGTCAAGGAGTCAAACATCTCCTTAGGTGTCTTTAGAGATGACACATGTGGTATGAGATGGTCTTTAATAGAATCATCAATGATTCTATTTTCCTTGACCAAGTTCTTCTTATGTAAGGCCTTAGCCTCTTATTCCTCTGGGACAGGGACCTCAGAACGTATGTAGGTGTCCAATTCATTTTCTTCCAGGATTAACCCAATCCTATACTTCCATGCTCGGAAGTTATCAGCCCCTTCAAGCTTATCCTCAAGCTTGGTGTGGTGAGACATCTTAAAGAGTACTTCAAATGGAAATAGAAAAGATTTAGGTCTTACCACTTGATTTGCAGAAATCTGGATCTGGTGTCGGATTAGGGTTTGTCAGAGAAACCCTAAAAATTCAAAATGTGAATTTCAACTTTCAGAAAGGAGAGAAGGATGCGCCTTGATGAGCTGATCAACCTGGTATACTCAGAATTTTAAAACTGTAAAGTTTCACCCTTCAAAAATGCTTTTCAATCTTCTGGATTCACTAGGGAGGACCCTGAATTAGGGTTTGAGTTTCCCGGAGCTTCACCCAACCAAAAAGTTCGATCCAAATCTCTGAACTTCGATTTTTCCAAGGCTCTTTCAGCTATGTCCTCAGATTTCAGAAATTCCTATTTTTGTGGAAACCCTAATTTTTAGGGCAAAAAATGAAAGTGCCCAGAATTGAATTCTGATTGGACAGAAATATGTGCCTTGCTGAGGAGAGTCAAAATACCCTACTGCCTTTCAAGATCTGTGGAGAGAAACCCAATAAACAGGAAACCCTAGTTTCCGCAACTGTATAGTGTCTTCTTCTCAGGTTAGCTCTGATACCATGTTAATTTTTTAGCATTAATTCAACATACTCTAGGATCTTTACTGAGAGAATAACATGTACAACATATCAATCATAACAATTCATATCAATCACACCAAGCAATCACATGAGACAATAGACACACAGAGTTTCACTAGGGAAAACCATAAAGGTGAAAAACCCCACAACTTCCTCAGAGATAGAAAGAGCAATGATACAACCCAAGTACAAGAGATAATCTTCTCTAGCAGCTACTCCTCCTTCCTCACTTGTGCGCCACTTTCCGATTAGTGTAGAAGTGAATAATGAGATGATCAAATAGAGTGCCTCCCACACTCTATTTATACATGACCTAACCTGCCTAATAAAATAGCAGGGCCGACTTGTCTAACTCAGTATAATAACCCATGGTAATACCAATCAGGGTCGACCCCACACTTGGTGGTCTAATAACCCACCACATGCAAGTTGCGACACTTGCGACACTTGTCAATACAAATGATGACACTTCTGTATAGAGGAATAATAACATCTCTATAGGAGTACAATATACATAGGTGAAATACATTCCGAAGTTACATATACATCAACAAAGACAAACAGATGACCCAAGTGTTGTATGCAAATGCAAATTAGTGCCATGTTCAAGAGCGACAATGCAGTTCCATGAACAAAGTTTAACAAAAAATCTTTCATTTTTCCCCATCATTACTAATGAGTGCCTCATGTGTTTTTAACGAGCTTGAGGAGGGTAACCAGATGCTCAGTATAACTCATCTCATAGATGAGTCCAATCCCAAATGTTTTACGAACCTAGGAAATGAGGGGTTCATCCCATGACGGGCCCTTCAATGTTGAATTTTAACGAGTCCATAGAAGGTAAAATCGGCGTCATTTCATGTTTAGAGAATCTGAAAAGAGCTAAAGAAGACTCCAAAGGTCCTTTTTCGTAAAGTTAGCCTCTTCACCCAAAAAAGGGTAAAACAACGCGAGAGAGGACTCTTCTAGTCATGATTGGCTGGAGTATTCCTTTTTCGTAAGTAGAGCCCCCTCGTCCGGAAAAGGGGTAAACTATCACTAGGAAGACGATCATTCAAATACTTTTACAAGTGTGAATGCATCAAGTTTGCTTGGCAATGTTTTCATATTTAGAGAGCCTAAAAAGAGCTTAAAGAAAAGACTTCGGGGAGTTCCTTTTTCGTGGGATTTTAACGAGCCTGAAAAAGTGATAAACTATAACTCGATGACTTATTCTCATTGTTTTACAAGCACGAGAAAGAACAGAGTTAGCTCGGCGTCATTAATAACTGAATTTAATGAGCGAAATAATGACAAAAAGATGCTCTATGAGTTGTTCATACCTGAGAATACGCGCGAAAATACCACAACCGCAAAAAACAGGATCAAAGTGGTACTTAACTTCACCTGCAAGCTTCAAAACTAGGTCAAAAATGATTAACCGGGTATAAATGAATCCAACTATAGCAAAATAACCCACATTATAATAAATTAAAAAAGGAATATGCTCGTTTTCAATGTAAATAGGGGTAAATAGTAAAAAGAATTACTATTTGTTTTTTACCAAGTTGGAGAGGTGAAAAGTGTCATTTGGAGCCATTCTTATTTTGTTGATTCCGACAGCTATGATCCATCATTTCAGGTGTCGTCAGCGACAGGTAACCCTAAACTTGTCTCTCTAACTTTCTAGTGGATTAGAATTTGCATTTTATTTCATTTAGGTAGTTTTTTGGGCATGTTGGGTTGGGGGATTTGCGCTCACAGGTCGGTGTAGGTCACCCTTTCGGGATCTGCACCGACGCACAACCCGAAAGGGAGTTCTGTGTTGGCGGCGCATTGTCCAAAAGGATGTTCTGCGCCGAAGAAAACCGCCAACTCAACCCCAAAACCTACCCAAATGGAAAAAAATTTGAGGATTGAGCAAAGTTCTAAAGGTGTTAAAATGTCTTTCTTGACAGGTTTGGAGTGAGCACGATGGTTCTTGAGTGGAGAGAACGCGAGCATGATCTCGATGATGCACAAGCGGAAAATGATTCGCAATGTGTCCCTGCGTTGAGAAACTGTGGGTTACTCAAGTACTTTCAAGTGCCAGGGATGAGTTCCCAAGTACCTTTGTTGACATACCTAGTCCAATGTTGGGACCCAATACAACAACATTTTCGGATTGGTGAGCACACGCAGACCATAGATGTCGAGGACATCTATTTTTTGGCAGGGTTATCCTAGTGAGGAAATCTTGTGTCCTTAACTGGGTCATGAGGTGGTGATCGCTTAGTAGAGGACATGATCAAGCAGTGGTGTACTCTAGGTACGTCGATGACTGGTGGTAAAATTCCCATCAAGGATGTCTTGGACCGGGCCCTCCGGACGGTACTCTTTACCATTGTACAAGAATCTGGCAGCCGATCTGCTCATCTAGCGAGCAAATCGCAGATGATGTATGCCTAGGAGTGCATGGCTCCTACCGTGTTCAACTGGTGCGAGGGGATTCTCACCAGTCTTCGATATCAGTTGACCAAATGCCAGTGCGGGGCGCTAAAGTAGTTTGGGTATGGATCGGTGGTGGTGTCCTTCATGCTGGAGCGGGTGCCACACTTGCGCCCACAAGTAGACCTCAAGGATCGGGATGCACGCGATCCTCACATGACCAGGTGGGAAGAGGTGATGGCTCACCATGGTGGTGGGGTTCCCATCATCAGTTTTGGTATAGGGTCCTTCACGTGGTTTTAGGGACAGATCCTCATGGTGGAGGAATACCCATACCACGGTACAGACTTCTGAGGAGACCCAAACTTGGTGCTTCCTGAGGGAGTGTAGTGGGATGATATCGGTAAGAACAACTGCTTGTGTTTTCACATTTTATGAATTTTATGATTTTTTGGAGTAGTGCTAATGACTTTTACATGTTTTTTGCAGACGTGGGTCCAGGACGACCACTTGGAGTCTCTCACCTTGTGCAGAGAGGAGCAACACCAGAGGTGGGTCTTGCGGTCCGCGATGCTCTCAAGGACCTAGAGAAGGTCAAGGAGAACCTCCAAAGGATGACCTTGGACATTCCATATCCTGGTGTCCATGACCTACCCCGTCGCTATCAGAAGCTGACGGTTGGATTATCAGTTTGTTTTGGTACGCTGCTCTGGAAGGTGGCGAGGATCGTAGTCTGCTTCCATGCGCATCCTAGGGCTATGTGGATTAGGGATTAGGCACATGTATTACTTATGTATATACTGAAAGCTTATGAGCTTCATATTTTTGTATAGATGACCCTTACTGAAAGCTAGCATGCTTTATACTTTTGTATCAACACTACCATTTTGTATCTTGTATTGATTTCTATATATACAGACACTATTGGCGGTTTTATACATCTTGTGCTCTATTGGTGATTAATGAGATCTTTTTTACATGTTTGATTATACAATGTATTATTTACATGTTATGTCTATCTTTATTTTATGAATATGTTATGTGTGTGCAATGTACCAATACAAAATGAAGTAGGCCATCGAGTCAGCAACTATATTCATGTCTCGTGGAATGTGCAGGCATTGAATAGATTCAAAGGACCTTTCCAGAAGATGAACTCGTCGGAAGGGACGGAGTAGAGTAGGGTCGCGGATAGCATAGATATAGTTAATATGAGAAACCACTAGTTGTGAATCCAGATGGATGAAAACATGGCTCATACCTAAGGAAAGAGCGTCGGTTAGGGTTCCAATCACCGCCTGGTATTCTGCGGCGTTATTGGTTGCGTATCCTATACAACTTCCTCCTAAGCTGATAAGCTTGCCGGTGGGAGAATAAAGTACCCAGGCTGCCGAAGCAAGGTTACGGGTAAGCCAGTTGGCGTTGTCTGCTAATCCATATCCAGTTTCCATCTGCACATGCAGACAGAACATGGTATAAGTAGCGAAACAAGATCTAGACACACTAAAACAAAGCATAAAACCACACAAAACACACGCCATGTATAGCATATACAAGGTACCTACGTGTGAAAAACTCAGGCATAGTACCTCTTCAGGTAGATCCCATTGCGGGGCTCACCCAAAGATATCGCATCATAGTCCTCTAGTTCGTTGGCTCCCTTCTCCAGAACACGTTTCACTATGTACGGTCCGTGCCACATGGACTCGAACTTACCTGTCCCCAGCTTATCATGTTTTTGGTCATATGTGAGGACCAAATCACCCTCGTTAACGACGTGAGGTTTAACTGACCTATCATACTATGCTTTGATGTGTTTCTTATGTGCCTCGTTGGCGAGAGCAGCATCGCGGCGGGTCTCGTTAAGGTTCATTAGGTAAAGGAAGCATTCTTCCTCGGCAGTGGTGTTCAAAAGAAGTTCAACTGTGAGTTTGAGAGATGGAATCTCGCACTCTATAGGTAGGACTTCCTCCAATCCATAAACTAATTGGAATGGTGTGAATCAGGTGGTAGTCTTAACGAAGGTCCGGTATGCTCATAGTGCGAAAAAGAGCATGTTATGCCAGTTCGACTTGTGTGTACCCACCATGTGTTGAATCATGGTTTTCAAGACCATGTAGATGGCCTATACTTTTCCATTGGACTGTGGGTATTAAGGGGTTGATTTTTCATGACGAAAACCCAGTCTGGCGCTCAATTCGTCTACCATATGGTTTTGGAAGTAAGATCCATGGTCGGTGACTATGGCTTGTGGAACTCCGAACCATGCAATGACATGGTTAAACATGAAGAGTGCGGCGGTTTTGTCATCTTCGTTGTACGTAGGCATAGCCTCGGCCCATTTAGTAAAATAATCCACGGCTACTATGATGTAACCATGCCCCCCAACTGAGGTAGGCTTACAGTGCATGAAATTTATGCCCCATTTTGCAAAGGGGCCCACGGCAATAACTAGGTGTAATGGGGCTAGGTGGGAGCGCTTTTTCGTTTGAAAATGATGGCATGGGGGACATTTTTTTACGGCCTCAATGAAATCTTTAAAGATGGATGACCAATAATATCCCGCGCGTAGTATCTTCTGGGCTGTATCCATCCCAGAGAGATGACCACCACAATCCCCAGAGTGATAGTCATTCAAGACGTGTTCAGCCTCCTCGTGTGTCAGACAACGTCGAAGAACAAAATCCACACCATGACGATACAGGGTATCGCTAATGATCAAGTAATACTCGGCGTGGTGACGTATATGACGACGATCATCACGAGAAAGTTGGGGGTTGAACTATTGGGTCTGAAGATATAAGGTAATATGTCCATAGCATGGATATGTTGTGCTGATGAGGAACAACGATTCATCTGAAAGAGAATTGTTGGGCTCAGATCCTAAATCAACATGGGGAAGATCACAAATGAGCTCGACAAACACCAAAGACTTCTTAGACTTGTCCTTCTCGAAGAGGAGATCGAATTCCTGAAGTATCACAATCCAGCGTGAATATGTTCCCACGAGTACTTGACGTGTCAAAACGTGGTACATGGGGTTCAAGTCGGTGATAATGGTGGTGGTGAGGAGCAGTATGTAATGACAAAACTTTTGGATGGCAATGACTGCCATGAGAGCGAGTTTCTCAACATGCGAGTAACGAGTTTCGGAGTCAATAAGACCCTTACTGAGGTGATAAATCACATGTTCCTAGTCATTGTTGTCGTCCTCGACGAATACCATGGCGATCGTGGTGGCAGAAGCGGCAAGATAAAAGATGTAATCTTTGTAGTAATTGGGCGGTTGGAGCACAGGGGCATGGGTAATGGCATGCTTCAAACTATCAAAGGATTGTTGCACTTGGTCGTCCTTCTTCAGTAATCTCATATAGCCCTGTGTCTTATGAGCAAAATTACAGAAAAAACATCGTAGGTAAGTTGCCTTCCCTTGCAAACTTTGTGGTTCCGTAACGTCAGTAGGAGGTGGGAGAGAGACAATGGCTTCCACCTTCAAGGGATCAATGCAGATCCCATCTTTTGAAACAATAAAACCTAGGAGGCATCCAGACTCGATGCAGAAAATACACTTGTGAGGGTTCAGACTGATGTTATACCGTCTACATCTTAGGAATATAGCCATCAGAGATCGATGTGGAACTCACGCTGCTGTGAATGAGCAGGGAGATCGTCAAGATAGGGTTCCACAAAGTCCTTCACATCATGAAAAGCATATGACATGGCCCGCTGGAATGTGGCACCAACATTTTTTAGACCAAAAGGGAGTTTGCGATACACAAACGTGCCCCAAGGGAAGATGAAATCCGTCTTATGTTGTTCGGTCGGGTGGATCTCAATCTGGTTGTAAACAGAAAATCCATCCATGAATGAGAAGGTGAAACTCTCGACACAATTGTCGATGATCTAATCGATGAAGGGAGTAGGGTAGTTGTCCTTAGTGTTGGAATATTCACACCATCATTTTTTGTATTTTGCATGCTGCATGCAAATCTGCATGCAACTGCATGCATCCAGTCATCATCATGGTGGTCTCCCCAGCACCTAGAGCTTGCTTCTAGCTCTCCAGAGCCTGTCTACATCCCCCATTTGCCTCCTACCTACCTGATGTTCCCTTCTTGACTATTGTGCATGGGAAGTGCACCCTTCTCACCTACCACTGTCAGTTAGAGCGCCTTTACTCACCTACCTTCAGTTATCACTCAGTTAGGGTGCCTTATCTCACCTACCGAGAGTTATCATTCAGATAGTGCATTGATTGAGTAGAATATCCACAAGATATCCACACAATATTTTCCATGATATCCACATCATATAAAAGAAAAAGATGTATAAATGTGGTAGTGAATATGCACAATATATGTAGATTGTAGGAATCTCTTCAGAAAAAGGTGCATATGGCCACAAAAGTGGAAAAGATGGATATGAAGAAAGAAGGAAAATTGTTATTTCATAGACCATGACAATGATCGATGAGGATGAGGGGTGTCTTTAACTTTGTTATCTCTTTAATCATCTTTGTAAATTGAATAGCCTATAGATGTGGTTTTAACTAAAAATGTACCTTTATCCTTTTCCAAATTGTTGACCAAATCCTACACCGGTTCCTGACTTAAGGTGTCCTTGAGAT
Organism: Larix kaempferi; assembly: GCA_027924585.1. Lineage (NCBI taxonomy): Eukaryota > Viridiplantae > Streptophyta > Pinopsida > Pinales > Pinaceae > Larix > Larix kaempferi. Next base: position 5,594,937 of record BSBM01000278.1, on the reverse strand, counting down.
ACAAAGCAGCTGCAGCTACCTCTTCTCGAGTTACCTTTCGATCATAATCTCTACCAAAACATACTCATCATATTTCTTGTCAAACAAAGTTGTGCGCACATAACCTTCTACAAAGAGATGTGTAACCTAGAAATTAACTTTTCAAAAAAATGGAGAAAAGACTTTAAAATTCCAATAGTGAGCATCCCCAAAAATGAAAGCAGTGCACCTGGGTGCCATAGAACACTTGAAGAATGGGAATAATTAGAATGAAAAATAGATTTGTTTCAACTTCATAACTACAAAGACTGCATAGTTAGCTTGAAGCATCATTAAAATAAAATGGCATATCATATAGCCTTTACTATTCAAACAACTAGATATCCTGATTTTAATATGGGATATCTTGTAGATCAATAATTTGTTGCCAAGGTGATTTAGATTATGTTGTTTATGGTGGTCCATTGAATTCATTTTTATTAGAATCCTTCAACTTTCATTATCATGTGTAATGGACTCAAATTACACAATTATCACATCATATTGAACGACAATTTTTGAAATATATCCATTAATATTGTATCATGTTTAGAAAACATAGAACTAGATTGATTTGGTCCTTGTGTTCTATGTACATGGACTTAAATTTGCTAATATTAATGTATAATTTGAGTGTTCTGCATAACCTTATCGAGATTTCATGGAGGGGATCAATCTTTATGTTTACCCAAGAGACGGATTGACGTGATAAGGTACTAGTAAATAAGTTCCATAAAGATATGAACAAGCATCTCCTATCTTCCAAAAAATATAAGATAGCTTAATAACTCATAATTCATAAAAATAGAACACTCGTATAAAAATACTCATTCTTCAAAATAGGAATGGTCAACTTAACCATTAAGTATAACATGTAGCATAGGAACATGCTAAACTATACACAAAATATTTGTGTTGTACAGAAGGGCAAATCAACTCAGGAAAGGAGAAAAGGTGAGGTTGACCTCTTTCCAAACTAAATTAATAATTACATCACATAAGCAAAATACATTTCCACAATTTTCAAAGGAATTTTTCCCTCTAAATTTGATCCACCCCTCAAAGGCATTTTACATTCCTGAAATAAGCCAAATGAGAAGGCTATGAGTATTACTTTATCCACACAATGAATCCCTTGAGTGTTGTAGTAGATGTTGGAAGATTTGAATAGTGGGATATTAAATATGTTGTAGATAACCACTGTAAATATATCCACTAAATCCTGTAGCATCTTATGCAATTGGTTTAGTCTTCTAGTAACTCCTGTAGCATCTTTTGCAGGTATATTTGTCTTCTATATTGCCTTGTCACTAAGTCATGAAAACACACTCCAAAAATGCACGGACTCGGGAAAATACAAGAGTAAACACACTTCCATGCTTATAGGGTATATCTTGACACTAAGTCATAGTTTAAACATCAATAATAGTGTAAAGAGAAATAGCATACCTCTATAATAACTATTGGACACAATTCTGACTTTAGAAAAACTAATGGACATCAGTCACACCAAAGAAAAACTTACCTAGCAAATCAAGCCTCAAAACAACTACTGCACAAAAAACACACCACAATAACAACCTTTTGTCTTTTTCCAGATTGTCTTTTCCCACAATATCAAAATTCATTTTGTTGTTCATTCAACAACTATTTTCCACATGGTTTGATCATATGCTTGATCTTACCATCAAGTTTGATAGATTGACCATGCTTTCTTTATAAATAAGGCCCTTGGTTCTCATGTTCATTCTACAACCATTTTTCAAACTTAAATGGTGTGGTGGAACTTTATCGTAATGCTTGATATAATTAACCATACTTTTGTCATGTTCATTCTACAATCATGTTTGTTCTCACTTCTATTCTCAAACTCATCTCTCAAAATGTCCAACAATCTTGAATGTAAAGACTCTCTCTTTGAGCCATTTGAACATTCACCCTAATAACCTCAACTCAATTGTCTAATCTACTTGTCAACTCACCAATGTCTATTCCAAACAATTTTTCTTCAGTGGTCGGATTGACTTCATATTGTCAAATAGAATTTAGAAGCATTTGTATAGATTCTAAAGATGTTGCTTCTGAATATACATTTATAAAACTTAAAAGACTACTTGATTTATATGCGTTTGCACCACTCGAACTGAAACTATATTATGTGAAGTTGTCCTAGTCCCCAATGCATTATCTTTCCTACAGAATCATGAACTCCAATGATATGATCGGTCACTTTCACCAAGTAGAATGTGTGTGTCATCAAAACCATCAAACTTCAAATGCACTTCCATATTTTCCTCTACATCAAATCTTGTGAGTCCTGCTTGTCGGATCTCTGTATATAAGTGGAAGTTTCCCTTGTTGACTTCATAAGCATAATCATTCATAAATTTAATATATTCATACTCCATCAATGCACTCATGTGTTCAGGTAAGTAAGAGGTGAAAAAAACCTCTAGCGGAGCCAACAGGTGCATCTTTATTATACTGTCAACTATCAAAAAATATTTGTAACAAAAAGGGGCAGAAATGACCTTGATGCCCATGTGCAAAAGTTGGATACAAACTGAATGGTATGGAGGGTTACCAATTCCTTAAAAATAGGAAAATCTAGCACTTCCAGTGTATAGTATAGGCATTTCTAAGTAAAAGATACTAAAATTCAAATCCATCAGCATCCCAGTTTCATACACAAAAGTTTATCGACATAAAAAAAGACAATAACATAGACATGTGAATCAAACAAAGTGATAAAAGAACAACTCCTACAATGCTAAAATTTCAAATTCTAACAAAAGTACTAAACTCACCCATCACGGGTCCAAGCTTCAACATGATCTCCCATGGATCATACATGACTACCTATAGCTTCTCTTTGTTGCTTTCATGTAGCTTCAAATTTCAGAGCAATCATGTGATGAGCCATAAACATTATAGGGGCTTTCCTAGGATCCTCCTTAAGTGGTATCCACTCCTAAAGAGGGATAGAACTGTCATCTGAAAGACGTTCATCATAATGGAACAAATATTTCCTAGCCTATTGGATCAGTACTTTAGCTGAAAACTAGACCACCTAAAGGTTCTCATCATCATTCTAGACAAAATGAATCTTCTTGCTCATGGGTATCAAGTTCATCTTCAAGTCTCACATCCTTATTTCTTGTACCATCCTAAATATCAACAACAAACATGCCAATATGAATTGAATTAGGAAACAAATTATCCTTTTGAACTTCACAATCCTCTCTAATGGGAAAAGTATCATGCTAAAAATCATCCAACAACCATTTAGAAGAATCTGTTTTACTCTCTTGAACTTTCCTCGGTGTTTCCTTTCTTAACACCTCCTTGTTCTCCTTTTGCAATCCCAAATATTTTTTAGAATTGTCAACGCCGTCTTTTTTACTCAATTGAACTCCATCCTAGAGACCATCATGTCTTTCAAGGACTCTTGCTGTTGGAAATTGTAATAATTTCTCCCGCCACCTAACTTTGTCCATGTACGAGTTTGTAGTTGGGCTAGTTAATGCAGCCATTTAATGCCTAATAGCTTCTCCAAGAAGTCTCTCCTTGGATGTTTCTAGACATCTGGATAATTCGAGAGAACTGTTGATATATAAGTTTTTTTTGGTTAATAAATGTGACAGAGAGTTTTCTGGGCAGTTCGGCCTTGTCATGTTCTGTCTTGGGCTGTTTTGTCTGATGGGTGTTAATATTGTTCTGTTGATTGTTTCCCGCTGTCCACTGTGCCCATTTCCTACATTTGGTATCAGAGCTCTGTCCACTCCCTGGCTCACCCATCTTCAATTCCTCCCGCTCGCAGAGAAAAGATTATGCCGTAAGCTCTGGCATGTCCACCATTGTTGGGTGTGTTCAGAAGTGCAAAGAAGTGAAGTTGGAGAGGGTAGTGTGAGTGAACGTTCGATATTTTTGGAATGTCTATGAAGGGCGTTTTTAGGGCTGAGATGATATAGCCACGGCTGCAGATTTCTCTCATGAAATTTAAAGTGGGGGTTGTTGTAAAGAGAAGGGGCCATAGTCATTTGGTTTGGGGCTGCGACTTGGGTAAGACGATAGCTGCGAGATGTAGTTGGATAGGGCCAAAGCCCATTGTGGTTCCCATTCTGGTTCAAGTTGAAGGAGCTGCATTTTTGTTTCTCCAGACACCTACATGTGTTGAGAAGGAAGATGTGGAAGCTTGAGGGCTTTGATACATCTCAGTTAGTAGCTGTAATCTGTGTTGTCTTTGCAGATGCATTTTGAAAGTTGAAGCATGTGTTTCTTTGGCGATTGAGAGTGTGCTGAGTAGTTGGATGCTTCTCCACGTTCTGGGCGGACTGGTCGCTGGTCATGTACCTTGCTGTGGGCGTTGAAATAACCATCGTGGACATTGAATTTCTGGGTTGCAAATATTGCCTGGGTTTTCATTTGAAATAGGTGCCATTTGTATGGATGAGTGTGTAGAAGCCTTGAAGAGGCCGTGTGGTGAAGAAGGCACAGAAACCCACTTATCTGAAGAGTCAGGCACCTACGTGCAACCAATGAGAGGAATTGATGGTTTCCTTGTTTTCAGAAATTGTGAGCTACCATGGTTGGATGGTAGAGAAATGTGAAGCCATGTGTTGTGGAGTATTTGCATAAGCCAAGGCGTCGAGCTTTATTCTCCGCCACTTATTCTCAGTCTTTTTAAAAGCCGCCAGCCTAAACGAAGGAGCCGGCTGTTGTGTGAGATATGTTTTGTGAAGGTGAGTTTATCTCCACCATTCGTCCACCTGGAAGATGCCAGAATTCGTGAAGCTTTCTTTTATTAGTGATTCTGTCGGTGCCTAGATTGCCCGCTACAGAATGAAGGTTGTCTAGAGCATCTAGTTGGAGTCGTTTTCTTTGAAAGGAACCGTAGTTCCTGGGTCAACTGCTATAGCAGTGTGTTCGAGCTGTCATTTCCTTCTGCAGCTCTCTTCTAGACCGCTTGTGTTTGTGGGTTGAAACCCCTGTTTAGAAGGTTTTCGTGCTGGTATTTGGAGCTGTCAAGCTGTTGAAGCAGCAACGTAAATAGAGGGTGACTGTGTGCTTGGTGGAAAAGAAGCCAGCCGTGAATTTGAAGAGCTACTCCCTCTGTCTATAGCTACCGTAGAATTGTTGGTTAGAGCTCCTTCTGCAAAAATTTTAGAGCTCGTGGAGGTCATGTGAGTTGGAGTTCATGCCAGAGAGAGCTGAGGCAACTTTGTGTGTGGGCTCGCTGTATTTTGGACAGCCCACAGATTAAAATTTCATTATGTTGCTGAAGGAGCTTCCCTTGCAGAACGAGTGACCCCCTGTTGGTTGATTGGTGTAGATTGGAGGCTAGACAAGAGGCCAAACCCAGTTGATGGCCAGTTCTCATTCCATCATATGTGCGTAGTTGCATGTAGCTACAGGTTGAAATTGAAGGGCCGTAGCCCGTGGAAGATTTGGGCAAACCCAGAACTGGAGCCTCCGCAGACTACATAGAAGAAGTGTGTGACACAGTTTCCCTGGAAGAAGTCGAGTTTTTTTGGTTGAAGCTGAGATGCCCGCTGGTTGAGTTCTATCTCTGGTGGATTGAATCCCCAGCCCTGGAAAAGGTAAGAAGAAATTTTTGTTTCTGTTTCTGTTGAGTTTTTCGCTCCCATAGAGTATTGGTCGAGCAGGAAGGCCTGAGCTCCCATTTGTCGAGCTGTTGTGTTTCCTGTGTGTTGTTGTCAGATCTCCTCAAGAGAGTTGAGAGGCACAATTCTTGTGTGAAGCCACGGATGAAAATTGTGAAGGCTGAAGCCTGGAGTTGAACTATGAGTTTAGCAGAAGCTCAGAAGTATTTGCACTGTAGCTGCATTTGATAAGGAAGATTGTGCATTCATATTCCTTTCACCTGTTAATGGTTGATGCTCCCATGGTATAGTGGTTGAGATAGTTCTGAAGAAGGCCCAGGTGTTTCTACACTAGCCGCATTTAGCCGTGTAGAAGAAGAGGGTTGTTTCCCGTGTTTAAAGAAATTGAGTTCAGTAGAGCAGAAGCTCGGTGCATTTTTGGCAGAACCCAAGACAAAGATGGGGAAGAGGAGAAGACTCAAATTGTCTAAGGAAAAGAAATTTAAGTCTTGCATTGCATATTTGTATGCTGGAGCAGAGATGAAAACTGAAGAAGTCTGTCATAATTTTCTGCCAATTCCAGCTTTCTCAGGTAAGAATTATGAATTTTGGGTTCTTAAAATGAAAACTGTGTTTCGTGTTGAAGGTGTATTGAATTGTGTTGAAAGTAAATGTAATGAACCTTGTGATGAGGCAAGTGATGCCTCCGCATTATATCTCATTCAGAAAGCCATGGAAGATAGTGTTCTCCACATTGTTGTTGATGCAACCAGTGCTAAAGATGCTTGGGAATGCTTGAGAAGAGAATTTGGTGCAAGGGGGAGAAACTCCAGTCAGCATCAAGCTGAACTACATGGTGTTGAAATTCAGAATGTTGATGCAACTGTCATGGACAGTGCTGAAAATTGTGATAAGGTTAATAAACTACTTGCTGAAGCAAAAGAGAAGATTGAAGATGCAAAGAATGCAAATGAAGGAAAAGTGGATAATATAAATGAAGATGAAATGAATTTAATTGCAGCCAGTTTAATTGAAGAAATTGAAGCTGATATGAATGCTTCTGGAAGTACTGAAGGTGTAGATAATGAAGGTGTTATGGATACTTTTGAGCAAAATGATATTGAAGAACAATTTGAGAATGAAATCTTTGCAAAATGGTGTCCTGAATAGATCAAGCATTACTATCAGTTGATTTCATGGCAGCAGCTAGTTCAATGGAAGATGGATATGTTACAGCTTAAAAGCTCTGAGTACAGCCAACAGAAAGCTATTAAAAACTTTGAGGATGCTGCTGGAAGAATTAGGCCAAAGGATGTTAACGATGGCAGATTAGAAGAATCAAAGGAAAATGTGATGCTGGAAAAGAAAGTGAAACTGAAGGAGCCAAAGCACAGCTGGTTTAAAGTTTGGCGTCGTCGAAGATGGAAAAGCTGCAAACAAATTTGAGTTTCCAGAATTGTGTGTTTCTGAAAGTCTCATAAGTTTCTTTTGAGAATCATTTTGTAAGCCTAGCCGAGACTATAAGACTGGCAGGCATGTTTATCAATCATGTATTTTTGAAATCTGTATTTTGAAAGTCTGATACATGTAAATTCTGTATATGAATTTTTGTATGTAGCTGTAGAAATTATGGGGGAGCGTTGGAAATTGTGATAATTTCTCCCGCCACCTAACTCTGTATGTGTATGAGTTTGTAGTTGGGCTAGTTAATGTAGCCATTTAATGCCTAATAGCTTCTCCAAGAAGTCTCTCCTTGGATGTTTCTAGACATCTAGATAATTCGAGAGAACTGTTGATATATAAGTTTTTTTTGCTTAATAAATGTGAGAGAGAGTTTTCTGGGCAGTTCAGCCCTGTCGTGTTCTATCTTGGGTTGTTTTGTCTGATGGGTGTTAATACTGTTCTGTTGATTGTTTCCCGTTGTCCGCTGTGCCCATTTCCTACACTTGCTCCATGAGTCCCAAGTTTCCAATAGCCAATGGGCTGGCTTTTAAAAGAGTATTCAGTGATAATAGAATAGGATCACTTGTGGTTATTACAACACCTTCTTGTCATATTTCTTCAAAGACTATTCTAACAACTAATTCAATTGCATCCAAATTATGTGCACATTTTGCAGTAGCTGAACCAACTTCATAATTGATGTCTTTGGAATGAAAACCATTTGACATTAGCAAGTAGGGAGTAGCATCCAATTGTCTCTCTTGTTTGATTGATGAAATATTATGGATTGCTTGCCCCCGATGCCCTTAGTTACCACCTTCACCTTCAGCTACGCCACATTGAACACCATGCAATGCATCTTTACTCTTCCATGCCTCTGCAACCATGAGTCTCACTTGAAGAGCATATTCATGTGCAAACTTTGTTGCCGCTACAGCCACATTTGCAACACAAGCAACTACATATGTTTCTGCAGCAACATATATAAGCTTTTCTTCACAGTTAGGACCCAGTCCAGATTCTTCTTGAACAACTAACTGGATCCAAATGAACTGACAATGCTTGAGGGGTTATTACTGCCCGGAGATAGTAGTAAGAAACCTAGGATCAAAACCCTGTAGTGCAGTGGCCCGACCACCATATGACCATGGCCCAATCTGGAAACACCCACACCCATGGGCATGAGGGGCACCACCATGTCGTCCCTGTGCTGGAAATGACTGGGCAGAATGAGTGTGGAGGACAAGAGTTAGTTGCAGAGAATCATGAAATTCAATTTGTTCCTCCACACGTTGGTTTTCACGTTAAAACCCTTGCACCATCGAAGTGGCTTGAGATCCAAAGTTAAGAGCCCATTTCAAGACCTGAGTTCCTTTGATTGCTTGTGCTGCAAGAACAATTCATTGGGTACAAATTCCAATAAACGCTCGATTCTAAATATGTATGCTTTCATTCACTCTCCGAAAATGCTTCCTTTTCAATGGCTTATCTCGGCTCAGTCTCCCTTTGGGGGTATTCAAAGGGATCCTTCAGATGTTGGATGCATGAAAACCAATATATTCCCCACATTTCTTCTGGTCTCTGAAATATCCATGTTGGATAATCACACCTAAACTATTGGAGAATTACACTTTAAATGTGAATTACACCATCTGTCTGATCAAGATCGAAACGTCCATTATGATGAAAGGGAAGATTCTCCAACCAAGCAAAGAGGAACAAAAAAAATTTCAGCTATTGTCCAACCAAGCAAAGAGGAACAAAAAAAATTTCAGCTTGGATGTGGCTTTGCCCAATCAACTTGATATTAAGGAGATCACTTTTCACGGAATCTTATTGTTTCTATTTGTTCTCAAAAGAAACCTGCAACATGTTTCCATCATGTCCATCGTCAATCAGACTGGTGTGCAGGAAGAAACCTTTTTCAACTTAAAATATGTTACACGGAAAGGACGAGGGCATCTTTCCTTTTCATAATCTGTCAATTCTCTTGGAGAGTCAACATAGTAATTAAAAGAATATAGTCGAATACGGTTTCTTGATCTCCCCAACGATGGGAAGGAAAGAAAGTAACTGACCTCTAAACCCCCCTTGTCCATTGATGAATTCACCTGCCCCTTCAATTCATTAATCAAGCCGAGACCAATATGTTGTTGGTTTTATTGACTAAGGGGATTGATGTTGCTTACCGGAATAGGGAGATGTGGGATGGAAAGAAATGTCAAGCATGAAATAACTTTACTTTATTTTTTATCTTCAAATAGGCAGCTACATGGGCTAGACATTGACATCATGTGGAGCAGGGTATTTTTTAGGTATTATAATAATATATTTAAGAATAGTATTTTAGGTGATTATTTTGGATTCAAAAAAACATATATATAGATAGGTAGGTCAATATTAAAAATAAAACATACAATTTATTGTTGAAAATTGTAAATTTTGGCAAATATTATGATAAAAAAACATATTTTATGTAAATATACGCGATATTAGAGACTAAAAATGACCAAATAGCGATTTTTTTAAAGCCCAAAAAAGTAGCCAATTGGAGAAATTTTGCCCCTAAAACTTTCGTTGGTATGGATGCGGGCTAGCCATACATAGGTCGTGTACCTCTTGGAAAACCTAATTTTTTAGAGGTGTTTCCAAGGATAGTTGTTGTTTACATATCATTGAATATTAGGGAAGTTTGCAAAAGAGGAGAAGGGGTAAGATCGTCCATTGTAACGTATATGACAATTTGACAAATGAATCTATAACAGTGCCCATAAGGGCAGATACGAAATTAAACATAATAAAGACACGGAGATAGGCATGAAGCACATTCATTTTCATTAATTAAATGTGTATTTATACAATGAGAATGCATCTTGGGTTCGTATTCCCAATAGGTCTCTTCGACCCCCCCTGAATGAATCTTGCCATTCACTTATGACTTTTAGTCTTATCCTCACATGAATAGGGAAATTACATAATAATAATCCTAACGCCAAGGATTGTGTTCCCAACAATGCCCCCCATAATCCAAAGGGTTGTATGTGAGTCCAAGAAAAGAGAGCTAAATAAATGGAAGTGGACATCTACCACTTGTTGAACATTTCCAACTTGACAATTTGAATTGCCAAGTAAGTTAAAGAAAGCTAACTTCTCCTGCTAAATACAAGTGCTCTCTGAAGAAGTGGTTTTGGCTAGCCACTAACCAAAGGGGCTAGCAAAAGTTGAAATATTCTACTAAGGCTAACCACAAACTCTCGAACTTGGCACGAAGGTTCATAGGTTCTATCTAGAACTTGGAACGAAGGCTCATAGGTTCTTTCGAAAGTAATGGTTTGAAGACCACCATTTGATGTCTAGTAGAAGTTGAAGTATTCAACTAAATGTGTGGTTTTAGGATGACCAAAAACTCTGGAGATCAATCGAACATGGCGTTTTAGGCTCACTTGTTCCTTCTCTCTTGTTCTCGCTTGCTTGTTTCTAACACTCTTCATTCCCCCCTGTTAGGAACAACGTGAGGAGTGGAGAGTCTCATGGTGTCAAAACTTAACAAATAACATATGAGTGCTCTAGAGCATGTCTCACTTCTATATCCTTGCTACATCTCTGGATTTGGCCTTTGAAATTGGTTGTGGCTCATGCACGCTTGATCTAGATTAGCTAAAGAAGGCCATGATTGCTTGTTATCAAAATGACTAAGGCTTTGAAAATTGAATCGTGACATCATGTTCCCCCTGTCAGATACAAGATAAGAAGCAATACAATATTCTACTACAAGTATGACTCTCTGGTAAGTTTCTTTAGCTTTACACATCTATCTGAAGAATGTTTATGCTTCTTGCAATGTTGACAAGGATGAAGATAAAAAAACTAATATTTCACATGGCCAACTTGGTCACAAAATTGGAATTTGGAACTTTGAACAGTTTGTACATATTCTGACATTGTTTCACTGTGTCTTGGTAGCTGATAGGAATCATCTTGTTCTTCAATTAAATGAATTTTTTGAACAAACACTAGTTCAGAGTGTTGATTCCTTTTGTACATCGTCATCTTTTGATTTTGAATCTTGCAAATGATTGATAGTATTTTGGAGGGTTTCTTTATTGATTGTGATTGAATCATGTACATCAGTAAGCATTAGAGTGTTCAACAAATCTAATATTTCTTCATATTGATACATTATGAGGATTGTTTGAAGCCTCCTTGTGTAGGAAGTACCCAATAGACTCAATCAAATTGAGGGATTATTGTAATTCCTCTCTTTACAAATGAGGCTCAACAGACTTAAACTTAAATGTGAAGGGTGTTGGTCTCAGCCGAGAATACACCCACATACAATGCAATTCAACTTTTCCTTCCATTTGATACTGTACAAAAAAAAATGCAAGTACCAAAAAATGCACTAGAACTCACAAAAAACAATTGTTTGCAAGTTACACTTCTAAATATTGAATTGATTAATATGATATACTTGAGTTCTTGAGTGATCTCCAAATGCAGCTTTTCTTCACAATGCCTTATCACTCCACAGTTTGTTGATTCAACAACATTCACATGATCCAAAGAATGGATGATTTCCAGCTCTTGACAAGTAACCTCTCTTGTAGGTATAGGAAAACATGTCCTTGGAAATAAACCTATAGCTTTAAGGCTTATAGAAATTGCACGAAGGCGATCTGGACAATTTGGATGAGGACATCTCTCTATCTGAATCTCTGTATGAAAAATAATACGCTCATCAAACCCAACTGATGTTTATCTCTGTAACTATGACATTGATGAACATGACACCCCAATCATGAGTGATATGGAAGGCGTGAGAGTAGCCATAACACATTTTTTTCTGCTAGGCTCGTAATTGCTTGGCATTTTTGTAGGTAGATAGGGTGATGCTAAGAATCGCTGCCTGAGCAAATCTGAATTGCGATGTTATCCACATGAATCACAGTGGACCGAATCATCAGAATTGGCCATCATGCATTTGGGGCAATACCATGGCACCTTCAAAAGGGTCCTAGTCTGTGTCGTCGTCATCATTGACATCTTTCAATATCCCTTCCAGCTCATACAAAGCAAGCAATTTCTATGAACTTTTCCTATTACAACCTTGTTCTATTATATTTTCTATGTATACAACCCATATCTTCAGAAATTGTAACCTTTTCACTTCCTTCCATGCCATTCTTGGCACAAACAATTGCATTACCATGCTCGGTGCCTTCAACTGTAGTGTGCGTTCCTTTGAGGAATAGAGCCCATATCATCGATAGCTACATGAATTTTCTTCCTCGTAATCAATGATTCTTTCATAATATTCCTCTCCCATGTCATTATTGTCCATCTCTTTCTCAAATTTTCTTTGCCAGCATTTTTTATTAGTTCTTAGTTGACCCTTTTCTTGTTGTACAGACTCTGGTGCATCTGCCATTGGAAGATTTACTTTTTCATACGATACAAGTTTTAGGTTCCCACAATGTCCAACAAAATTACCACAAATAAAAATACTGGTTCAGGTAGGCTATTGAGTTCTCTATTTGACCTTGTACTATAAACTCGCCTCAAGAGAGAGCTCTAGTTAGGCTATTGAGAGAACTGATCATGAAAATTTCAATTAATCCTCTTGGCAATTAATTAATCACCAACCCTTTCCCCACATAATAAATAAGTAAATGTGAATTCACCAAGAAAGAGGGCATTCACATTCACCTTCAAGAGAGAGCTCCACTCTCCTCTTATGCAGCTCTTCACGACGTGGTAGATAGAAGAGCCAGTCTTCAATGATATTCATTTTGAATGATATGCATATGTTAGGGTTCGTGGTCTCCACAGAATTCACAACAGTTTCAACAAGGACAGGCGCTAGGGTGCACACAGGAGCTGAGAGCTAGAGGTCACGCACCATTCCAGGTGAATTCTGTTGTTGAAGTTTGATCGCAGAGGAGACTAGTTGGAAGCTCCACACTCCAACATTCTAGAGGATATTAATGTAACATTAACACAACTCACTTTCTCATCATTGAAATCAGCTCCACATAGTTAATAAGTGGCAGCTCCACGCTGCCTTCAAAGGTAATCTTCATTTTGGATAGTAGACAGCACCAACGCTTCCCTCTCTCGAGTTGTCTTCACACTGCACAACAAAAGAGTGAAACACGTGAGAGGGGAGACAACTTGTTAGTATTACAGACCTGAGGAGAAATGGCAAAGAACAGGACTGAGAAGGGGGCAGAAGTCATAGGGCAGAATGAATGAGCATAGTGCAGGAATGCAGGACTAGCAAAACTTTTTCCATACATAGTTTTTTTTTCCAGGACTGAGCAAGCACAGGAAATTTCAGGGAATATGGTAGATCTGAAAAAATATATGCAAAAATGGCACAAGCCATAGGCTCATAATGCGATCTGATATCACTGTTAGGTGCTCATTAAGGAAGATAAGCAATTAAACACAATAAATACATAAAGATAGGCGTTAATCACATTCATTCTCATTAATTAAATGTGTATTTATACAATGTGAATTCCTCTCTGGTTCGTATTCCCAAGAGGTCTCTTGGAAACTCGAATGACTCTTCCCATTCAACCTCTTTTCAGCATGTGTAATATAATCAGGTATCAGATTATCTAACGGGGTTCTTTGCAAGGAGGAGGGAGTCCTTAATTGGGAAGAATGGTTGAATTATTCTTTAGTGAACAAGTATAATGAGTGAAGTATGGTTTATGATAAACTTTTGTATCGGTTTCTCTAAGTTTATGTGATCATATTGTGTGTTGTTAGCTAGTACTATTAAGAAGTCAAATTGTAGTCCTTGTAGGGAATTTTGTTTTTGAACTACTCTTTTTTAGAAGGAACTCTATGTCTAATGTAATTTATCTTTATTTTAATAGAATAATAGATAAATGTTTTTTTTCCATGGGAGAAAACACTATCATTACATGTGAAAAAGCCATTATATATGTCAAAAATATTGTTTATAAATTTTATATCAAGTTTACATGAATTTATAATTATTTAAATATAACAAAAAGAAATTGTCATTATATATGAAAAATTCATTATGTATCATTATATAATTTACAATTTAAAATTATTTTTGAAATTAAATTTGCATGAATTTATACTAATTTATAATTATTTAAATATAACAAAATAAAATGTCATTATATGTGAAAAAATTCATTAAAGTTATTATATATCATTATATAATTTACAATTTACAATTCATGTTTTAGATTCAATTTACATGAATTTATACTAATTTATAATTATTTAAATATAATAAAATAAAATGTTATTATATATGAAAAAATCATTAAAATTAGTATCTATTATTATATAATTTGCTACTAGATTTTGCAAACCAACATGTGTCAAAAGGAACCTACTACAGTTTATAAAAAGTTTAATAGCAGTTCAAAAAGAGAAAAATTAACAACTAACAAACAAAAATTAAGAACTAATATAAGCATGCAGATATATGAAAACAAAATTAATTAAGAAAATCTAAATTAATGTTGAACACATTCTCTCACATATATTGAACAAATCAAAGAATGGTCTTTTCTTTCATTAAAAATGAGTTATACATGAACCAAAGGTTACCTTAGAGTAGCACTGACTAGGGCCCCTCCAACTTTCTAAAGAAGGATGCTCTTGGTCTCCTAAGTTATAGCCTAGTGTTCTCTAGCCACTCGTCACAAGGTGCAGATGTTTGGCAAGGGTGAAGTATGAACACTCAAGGGAGTTTCAAGTATTGACAGTAGATTTTGGTAGAGTAACGACATAGGCAAAGGGTGGAGACATTCTATCTGAATGGGGGACCTCCATGGTCAATATATAGGCACCGTATATAGGATGGAGAGATAAGAATCAAGTTTAGATTTTCTATTTTTTTTTTTTAAGTTTATTTTCTTTCTCCTTGTTTTTTTGGGATCGTTATCTATCTTTTGGGAAAGTGCCAAGTTTCCATTTTGGGCAATATGACTCATAAATTTGGATATTTAAAAGACCCATTTATCCACATCAAAGCATCATATTGTCGAATTAACAACTAGATCTACTTAACATAACCCTCATTCACACCAAACATAATTATTTTGCAATCAACAAGTTAACCAGATTAACAAAATGATAGTTTATCAAAGAATAATCAAGAGATCTAAGATACATCATATAACTGCGACTTCAGTCATACAACACATTGAGCCATCAAATACTGCAATAATTCACATTCAATCGCACTGCGACACAAAAGAGAGAGATAGAGATATGGCACAATCTATCATTTTTATTCATCAACTCGCCTCATACATTGTGGAATACATCTCGCAGAACTAGTTCAAAACTCAAACAAAAGATGTGATTCAACTCAAGTTGCAGAGCTCCAAAATAGTCGAGAAAGACAAAAGATAACCAAAAACATATCTGCCCTTAGGCTTAAAAACATACTAATATTTATAGACACACATGGTCGTTACAAAATAGTCCAACTGACCCATTGCTAACTAACTTAACTAGATATTTTTCTTTTGCTGGCTCTTTTATCCTTCGCGACCGGTCCTTTGCTTTCATCGATGACCCTTTGTCGTTGTCGGTTCCTCACTTTATGCGCTCTAAACCTATGCCAACAATTGTCAGGGTCATAATTCTAACAATTCCTTATGTCATGTCATTTTGGGAGACCCGCAACTTCAATAAATGAAATCAATGGTCGATCATGGGTT
The DNA here is from genome assembly GCA_027924585.1 of Larix kaempferi. Classification (NCBI taxonomy): domain Eukaryota; kingdom Viridiplantae; phylum Streptophyta; class Pinopsida; order Pinales; family Pinaceae; genus Larix; species Larix kaempferi. The sequence goes on along the minus strand of BSBM01000278.1, from coordinate 5,579,150 downwards.
CGAATGTTTGAGGATTCCTTGATTTTATAGATTTATTCAAGCTAATTTTCTCATGATTTTCACATATGCCAGTGTAGTCATTTGGAGAAATTATCCACAAATATTTGCAAAGCATTGCTTATTGCTTTGTAATTCTAGGTATCATACGTAGGCTTCATCTTTATTGGCACGGGATAAGTCCGCGGGAAGTGCGGAAGCTGACAGGTGCGAAAGGGACAATCTGCGGAAGAAGGAGCATTCGCGGAGGTTGAGAAAGCGCAAGAATAGTTAAATTAGTTAGAATTGGTCATGTGGACCATTTTGTAACCGCATAGTAGCATATAAATAGAAGTAGATTTGTAAGCCTAAGGGAATCGAAGAGAGAGATAAGAAGTGGATCCATCTTCTGATCTGTTTTGTATCCACGACATGGTGTATTGACTGTTTCTGTGAAGTTCATTCCGCAGGTTTTAATGAATGCATGAATATGTTCGATTCTGATTCCATTTCTGTCTCTGACTCTATGCGATGATAAATGTGAATGTTTGCAACATGTTTAATACTCTGTGGGCTGAATGATTACTGTTGATGCGAACAAGTAGGTTAAATATGTTGTTGCGAATGTTTATTATATGTTGAACCTGCGAATGGTCTAATGTGTGAATGATGAGTTAATAGTTTACTGCAGAAGCACTAATCTCTGGTTTCTACAAAGGTAATGTGTGTTGAATGCATGTCCTCAACTCCACTACGGAAACTTGGTTCCTGCAGCCCCCTTGTGCATCTCGGGTGAGACTTCATTCGCTCTATGAGTGTTGCTGGAAAGGGTAACACCTTTTCTTGTCCAATTCGTAAGGGAGTTTGGTAGTTGGTTTGTTGACGACAGTGTGCAGTGAACCCTTGTCGACAGTCACTGTGTCAACAAATGGTTCCGTTGTCGGGAGGATGAGTTCGAGGTAGATGATCAAGGTTGCAAGATACTAGAGGATGAGTTCGATAATTACATGACAGCAAGCTCCAGACGTCAAGAACAGATTCAAAAGTTTACCACAGCGACAGACAAGATGCACCAGCAGTATCAAGCTGAGGTGGATCAAGGGAGAGACACAAGTTTGTGTTGGGGGCCTGTTGGCACGGGATAAGTCCGCAGGAAGTGCGGAAGCCGATAGGTACGAAAGGGACAATCCACGGAAGAAGGAGCATTCGTGGAGTTCGAGAAAGCGCAAGAATAGTTAAATTAGTTAGAATTGGTCATGTGTACCATTTTGTAACCGCATAGTAGCATATAAATAGAAGTAGATTTGTAAGCCTAAGGGCATCGAAGAGAGAGATAAGAAGTGGATCCATCTTTTGATCTGTTTTGTATCCGCGACATGGTGTATTGACTGTTTCTGCGAAGTTCATTCCGCGGGTTTTAATGAATGCATGAAGATGTTTGATTATGATTCCATTTCTGTCTCTATCTCTATGCGATGATTAATGTGAATGTTTGCAACATGTTTAATACTCTGTGGGTTGAATGATTACTGTTGATGCAAACAAGTAGGTTAAATATGTTGTTGCGAATGTTTATTATCTGTTGAACCTGTGAATGGTCTAATGTGCGAAAGATGAGTTAATAGTTTACTGCGGAAGCACTAATCTCTGGTTTCTACAAAGGTAATGTGTGTTGAATGCATGTCCTAAACTCCACTACAGAAACTTGGTTCCTGCAACCCCTTGTGCATCTCGGGTGAGACTTCATTCACTGTGCGAGTTTTGCTAGAAAGGGTAACACCTTTCTGGGCCGGTGCGTAAGAGAGTTTGGTAGTTGGTTTGTTGACGACAGTGTGCAATGAACTCCTGTCGAAAGTCGTTGTGTCAACAATCTTATTTTTCAGAGAAATTGAAAGATTCCATTATGTTTGTGCATCAAAGAGGTCACGTGATGAGGTATGAGCCCATACGGGATGATATTATTGAAGTAGACCGAGAGTTCGGTATCAAATTTAGAAGGGATGGATGGTTTCATTATTATGAAAAATTATAGGGCCATCATGCAGAGGTGTTAAGGGCATTTGCAGAAGGGTTTGATGAAAAAATTGTTACTATGGGATATCTAAATTTCCCTTTTTTAGAGAACTCAATTTCCATAGCAGCGAAACTCCCACGGGATGGCGAGTAGTGGTTTAAGCTTCAAGTTGTTGACATTACGTAGTGTAACTTTTTCCTCCTTGATAAGTATAGAGATCCATAATAGCACAAAGGAATTTTGCGAGCTTGGCTCAAGCAAGAATATAACAACCTACTGAAGATGGTACAGAGGTATATCACGAGAGAGGGAAGATATGAAATTGTCCACCTCTATCACATGTGTTTTCTGCTACATTTAGATGGTATTGCAATGATAAATCTCTCATTTTATTTCTTAAGGAGCCTGTCCAAAATGGCCTCTAGATTTAGGAATTTTCCTACAAGCCAACACAGTATATTCCATCATGGTTTAATCAAGCTACTAATTATTCGAGAATTGAACAAGTTCAATAAGACTTGGGATCATTTTGTATTACACTCTGAGTTTAGAATCCTAGAAAACAATTGTTTGCTAGGAGATACTAACAATGCTTGTGCCAGTTACAAAACCCCTGAAGGTTGTGGTGGTGCTAGAATTGATGAGAAATAGACTTTTGAAAGGGAGGAAATAAAAATTAGGTCAAGGATGAGAGTGGATGTAAAGCCATGGCCAAAAACTAATAACATTGAGTCTCACAGAGCCAAACATTCAAATAAGTCTTTAAATGATATAAAAGATACTATAGCTCAAAAGGGAAAGCCTGATATTTCAAAACCTTATTATCTTAGGGGACTGCATACTCGAGCAATGAATAATCTAAGGCTAAATTCTCAGGCAATATTTGACCCTTCCCTAAAAGAAAAAAGGGTCATAGATTTAGACAGTTCATTAGATCAAGAACCAAACAAAATCAAGAGGCCAAGAGTTAAGGATTCAACTTCAAAGCCTATGCAAATGAGGACAAGTGCTAGAATTAATAAAGACAAATATGTTATGATTAAAAAGAAAGAGTCTGTGGAGGCTAAAATTAATAAACAGTTCCAAGAAACCGAATAAACTCATAAGAGAGTCTATGAGGAATCATACTCATCCATGGAGGTGGAGAAAAAAGTGGTCGAGATGTTAACCAATGAATATTTTGAATTAATGAATGCCTATCTTATTTTATGTTTAAATGTTAAATACTAAATCAGCGAATGAGTTACATGTTTGATTCTATAAAATCCTGAATGTATGTTATATTGTTGTTATTTTTCCATTTCTTTTCTTCAAGTCTTTCAAACCAACAAAATATCCTACCCTCAGAAAACTAAAATATGTTTCCAATCCAAACCTCAACTGAATTGCCCTAGCTTTTCCCTATAGCAGTCCAGTGCAGACCTTAGGGAAAGTAGTTCCCAAGGACATTAAAGCTAAGGTTAGGTTTTTTTTGTTCTATGCGTCGAGCCACCTAGCTCTTTGTAGAGGCGACACTTAACCATTCGAGATCGAACCAATTATCCACATTTGAGGCTGGTCTCTTACTGTCTTAAACATAGGGTTACTACTAGGTGGCATTTGTGGGATACATTTACACTTGATTCATATTTTTTGGTTTGTTGTAAATGTTGTTGGTATATTCATAACATTACCCCAACAAGCCTCATTATATATGATTTATTCACACCTTCACTAGCCGTCTTTGATGGTTTCACAACCATCAAACAAGAGAGCTATTGGAAGGCCCAGTTACTACACTTATATAAATAAATTCATGTCGAATAGGTTGATATACATAACTTCACATCACACATCAAATGTAAATGATTCATATTTTTTTATATAACTACTAATATCTCGATCTTTATCTTTCAATCCTGTTATTTTGTTTTTCATGCAAAAGATGTCCACCCAATAGCATGTACCTGGATAGGCTTTTGAAACCATTATTTTTTTGCTTCTCCACTTCAATTCACATTCCACTTCTAGATTTGTTTTAGTTTGTGGAAACATATTTATTGACACAAACACACACATGTTGGTAATAAACATCCTTCACATATCACTATTTTTTATTTCTCTTGTTTCTTGTTGTCACTGCTTTTAAGTTACACAAAAGAAAACTAACACAAAAATCATCTATATATTTTGTTGTTTTTGAGATATATTCTTTTGTTGTGCATTTAAGATATGCAAACAAAAACAAAAAAATCACTTGGAGTTCTTGTTGTTAGCTCATTCGTTTCATTTGGCACCCTTGTTCACACTTCATGATCGTTTGACATGTCTACTCTTGTTAGCCTTGCTTTGCATGAGTTGTAAACCATATGTTCAAGAGTTGTTCAGAACACCTTCTACCTTGAATAATCTAGGATTTACCTGTTATCTCTCCTTTAAAAGGAAGAGGGATCCCCAAAAAGGTTCCCTTTGATTATATTTTCATTATCTACATATGTACACTATTGAAAATAACCATTATCCTAATATGTACATTTTTTCCATAAAAAATAAACAAATCTAAAAACATTCATATGAAAGTTCAATACAATCTTATGGAGTGAAAAAAATACAACTTATAATTAACAATCGTTCACCTAAAATATATGTTAGTATGTTAATATGTAAGCATAAAATTTACCATTAGTCATCTCAAACCAACTTATATGTGTTTTCATATCAATATATAACAATATTATTATTCTTCCATTTTAGGTATGACAAGAGTATAACTATACCTTCTATGTTATTTTTGCCACCCTTTTCCATAGAAACTACAGTTGTTAGGAAATTACAACCTTCTAGATAGGAACTGGCCAATCCGTGAGTATACCATGAACTCGCTTTGATCACCAAGAAAATTATGCAGGGGAATTTCACCGATTTGGAGAGCGTTTCTGAATGTGTATAAATGGATCGCTTTGGATATTTGCTGGCAGGTTGGAAATGGGAAAGAAATCTCCATAGGAGTTGATCAGGCATTATTGGGCTAGAAGATAGTGTTGTACTTTCTGCAAGTCTAAGAGAGTTACTGAATGATGTGGGTTACTACACTTTAGATAGTGTGAGAAATGGGAGACCAGGCAGCTACTGGTATAGGGGGGCTGATTTTGGATTAACTGGTGAGCTGGAAGATGAATGGGACAAATATATAAAATCTTTAAATAATGTTGGTTTTAGGTTGATACAAGAGGAGGATAAGTTGATATGGAAGAGTAATGGAAGTCTTGGTACGGTGACCGCAAAGACTGCATATAAATCCATTATAAAAAGGAAATGTCTTTTTCCAAATTAGTGATGGTACAAAATCATTTAGACTTGGAATATGCCATTAAAACTCAAATGTTTTATGTGGTTTGTACTTATGAACAGAGTGAAAACTTGGGAGAACCTGGTGAAAAGGGTTTGGATTGGTCCAAGCAGATGTTCACTCTACAAAAACTGTTTTGAAACCACTACACATATATTTATGGATTGCCCTTTTACACTGAATATTTGGGGAAATTTCTGCAAAGCTTTAAATATTTGCACGGCTTGGTGTCATGGCAATTTTGAACAAAGTTTAAAATTCAGGATCAGAAACTGTGTTGAACATCCTACACTCCCAGTCCTTATTTCTTGGTCTATTTGGAGGATTAGAAACAGGAACATATTTGAACAATGGTCTTCTACTATTGAGGTTGTTTTCATTTAGACCATGAGACTTTATATGCCCTATAAACATATGGAGAGCCACACAGTACAAAGAAAGGTAAGAAATTTTATTATGTCCATTGATGACCCAGTTATTTTCTTTGATGGAGCAACATCCTTGGGTCTTTGTGCTGTAGGGGGTATGATCATTTTAAATCTAGATCATTATTTTACTTTCAGACTTAGATGTGGCAAAGGTACAAGCATGAAGGTAGAACTTCTTTCTCTCTGGTGCTCGGTAAGGTTAGCAACTCAATTTGGTTTTCCGAGACTCGGGATCTTTGGAGATTCAAGAGTAACTATAAAATGGGAAAAGGGTGAATATAAATTGAGCATTACTGCTTTAACACATTGGTGTAATAGGATAAGAGATGAGATTGATCAAATCAAGAACATTATATTTGAGCACATCTACAGAGAACACAATCAGATGGAAGATAAAATGTCCAAGCTGGCACTTACAGGTATTGATGGCTATCTTCACTGGGAAGAATACTTTGAGGAGGAGATCCAAGATCATGGATCTTTATATTTCTTAGATTAGATAGCTTGGCCAGAGAAATATACTACTTGAACTAGTTGATAGTTATGTTTTGCCGAAATGGATAGTTTTGAATTTTTGGACAAAAGGAATGTAATATTGAGATGGAACTGTCTAGGAGTTTTGAATAGGATCTAGTTCATATCATATGATCGATCTATCATTGTACTGTTTAATTTCAATTTTTGAATATAAATAGTATGTTTTTTTCGCTGGAAAAAAAAAAGAGTATACCATGAACTCACAAAGGTTGTACCCATGGGAATCTAGGAATAAGTAAATTCAACTGACAATTTATTACCAATTCTTCTCGCCCCTAATGGGTTAGCATGAGCAATTTCAGTGATGGATAAGTCAGGTTGTAGCTCTTGGTACCTTTTTTCATATACATGTTCACCGTGCCCTTTGACAATATATTTCTTCAAATTCTAGGAAAAAATAACTCCATACATATTGAGAATGTTTTATCCGTTCAAATGCACACTTGCGTTACTTACTTGCACTTTCTATCTTTTCTATTTTTTTTGTTTTAGAATAAAGTGGTGGAAACACCTTTCTCTAAAAACAATACATATGGTATGAAGAAACACCCCTCACCTATCACAAATTATTTATTGCACTTTTTTCTCATTAGCATACCTTTTAAGTCACCAAAAAAATACAAGTAAACAAAGAAAAAAAAATATTGGGTATATATTTGTACCTTGTAAGTATACTATTTTTATTTTCATTTAAAACATCCAATCAATGGACTGGACTTGCAACATTTGTTAAATATTCCTTTTTTCCTTCCCCTCCTTTACTCAAATCCACCCTTGCTTAGAGGTCTTCTCTTTCTAGATTGTCTTCTGGCCACATACTTTTGTGATTAGTTGACTCACTCACCGTCTTCACAATAACAAATAGTATTTCCTCAACCATGTGGAGAATCTTAACTAATCAAAAAAAGAATCTTTTGACAAAGAAAGCATCTTTTGGCATTATTCCTAATGAAATAAGATACATGCTAGTTATGGAAGAAGACCATCGAGGTACACACTGTTGAGCAGAAGCATTTCGTTGTTGAGCCGATAGGCTCAACCATTACTTCTTCCACCTTTGATGCTCTTGCTTGTAGCCCAATTATTTGTGAACTAATTGATTGTAAGAAATATGTTGATGATGTTGTTGTTTCATCACATGATATGTTGGCTACTAATGATGTTGTTTCTCCTAGCTTTGAAAAGCATACTAGAGGTATTGGGTCCTGAGTGCCAATCAAAATGGGAGATACCGAATGAGGACTTAGGAAGAATGGACATGATATTGTTGTTCTTATTGCCCATGAATTGATGCCACCAAGAGTGGGTCTTCAATATGATGGTGCTACACCTAGTTTTGATAACACTAGGAAAGTGTTTTTGTTGCTGGAGGAATTCAGAATGAAGAGAAACCTATTGTTGAATGTGTTGATGAGTTAGTTAACCCTGATAAGACAGAAGTCGAGAATGTTGTTGCAGATGACATTATTGTTGATGTGCAAGGTTGTTATGCTTCGGTCGGTGAACCAAAACCTAATCCTTCATCCCTTGTTCCATCAGAATAGAAATGTGTGCCATGTAGACATCCTCATCAAAAGAATCGTAGGAATTTTCCTAGGAATTAGAATCCTTGGAAAGATGGCAACTGTTCTTTCCGAATTTTACAGAAAATACGTGAAAGACATAATCATGGTCCATTACTTAATATGAAGTTAAACTGTGGTTGGATTGATGAATGGTCATGGAACAATCTAAACAGATGCCTGAGGACATCATATAGATGTATACATTCCACTATATTGTTGTACATTGCTCCTCTTGCATGATTTTGATTGCTCCAGAACATTCAACTGAGACTCAACCAAAGATGGTTGTCACCTAATGGATTGACTTGTGATGTTCATTGTCTTTCATATCGATTAGCATGGTTTTGGTCGACTAACCTTTGACTAGTCATGCCCACCTACTGAAGTGTCTAATTGCTTTGACCAATGGTGACTGAAGACTAGATTTGTTTTATCTATATTTGTTTGTTGACCAAGTCTCTACTACTATTATTTTGATGACTATTTTCTTGTCCCTAAGTTGTGTTTAAGGGGGGGGAGATCCCATAAATTGATATGAGGTAAACCTAACTATTGGACCGAATGAACTATGTTCAACTAGATTATTTATTGGGAGATTTGATTGATGGATAGAGATTGTATTGCTTGACAAAGACTTCCTACTTGTTTTGCTATTAGCTAGTCAAATACTTGATTGATTTGTGTTGCTTTGTTGTCTATTCATTTGATCAACTAGGACTGTATTCAAACATCAATATTGCAAACTATTTTTGGATGATTGTTGGGCAAATTAATTGTCTAATTAAATAAACAGCTAAAACTCCTAGAACATAATTGTCAACCCGAGGAAGTCTTTTATTTCAAATCTATCATGCAATATCTATGCAAGCACAATTTCTACTTGACATTGTTGAGAAAAGGAGAGCCCTATATCCACAAAGAAGAGAGTGTATCATGGTGGGTTATGAATTGAATGCAAAGGCCTACAAGCTTCTTGATCCTTATACTATGACCACATTCCTTGATAGGAGTGTACAATTTGAGGAATGGCCTCTTCATGATCCTCACCCTGTTGAGAAAGAGAGCTTTCCTACCACACCTCCACTACTTGATGAGCTCCAAGAGAGTGAATCTTCATCACATGATCATTCAGATTCAAAGTATGAGAGTGAAGATGATGAAGAGCGAATGCTAGATACAGATCCACAAGAACCTGAAGATTTAGCACCTATCAGTGAAGATGAGCGAATGGAAGATCCAGATCCACAAGAACCTGATGATCTTGCACTTGATGATCCTCCTCTTCCTAGATGGGCAGCCACTAGACTTAGATCTGTCAGAGATCTTATTGGAGATCCACTTGATCCGAGGAGGACCAGATCTAATTTTCAGAATGGAAGGTTTCGTCCTTCTCACATTACTGATCCATTTACTGCCAACAGATCCTTCTTCAGTGGAGAATTCCACTTACCATTTGGGCTGAGTGATGTACATGATTGATCATCCTATCACAGTCTATCTTGAGGGGGGGCTTTCTTCCCACTGGGTTTTCCCCCTTTCCTCACTTTTTTTATTTAGATTGTTGTACGGTGTGACCTTTCGTCCCAGTTACCAAGGCCCTACCATTTCAGTTGTTCCTCATAGTATATCTTGCGGTGGGTGTTGGAATATTCTCACCGTCATTTTTGTATTTTGCATGCCTGCATGCAATTCTGAATGCATTCAATCATCTGCATGCATCCAGTCATCAATATGGCAGTCTCCCAGCACCTAGTCCTTATTTTGCATCCCCCAGGAGCCTGTTTCTGCTCATTTTTAGCCCTCCTAGCCACTGATGCACCCTTGTTTTCATCACTGGAGAACATGTGCGCCTTATTCCACCTATTTAGGAGTTATTTCAGTTAGTTAGTTGGTTGATGACTCAGTTCCTTGATTCAGGGAATGATTGATCAGTTAACTAACTGAAGAACTTAGATAGGAACCTAATGAGACTAGTTGACCTCTACTGACTACTGATAGCTCCTCATGCACCCACATTGGAGTCTCCTTCCCTACATCAATGCCCATGCACTCAGTTAGACTCAGTTAGACTCATTTGACTGACTAGTTGACTTTTATGACCACTGCCACTGGTTTGGATTATGTCTCCAATGCTACCCAAGCTACACACTGGGGATAATTCGAATGACCTTAGAAGCATTCGAATCCCATTCATTGTATTCAGTTATTATTCACATTACAGAGAGTCAGCTTACAGTTGATGTATGATACAACAGTTTTTCTCCATTTTCTGTGTAATGAGTGATTATTGATTAAGCATTTCTTCTTCTTCTTTCTGCACTACATGAGTAAATTCTAGTGAGGTCTGCTACTGCTGAGTGATCCTGATTCTGAAATATTACAGCATTCCACTCTACACATGCATGAGCCTACAAATTACTGGAAGAAGAAAGTTGGTAAGAAAAGATGCTTTGCTACCACATAAATACCAAGAGTAAGAAGAAATCAAGTAATGGATACACCTGGTAGGGAAACTATTGGAAGAAAGGAATAGGTTGTCCAGTACAAGAACCTATAGCACAAGAAGCTATTGTAGAAGCCTATGCTGCCATACAACATAGGATACATGCAGAGGTATGAGTTTATTCACATCTTGAAAGGCTGCTATGAATATAAATCAAGCTGATATTTATTACACTATCATATAATAAGAAAGATGCATTTTGAGCCTATATACATGTGGTGGCAATATATTTCTGGGTATGGTATTTTTAGAAGCATTGAGAAGAGTCAATTATAGAGGTTTGAGCATTTTAAAGCATTGTCATTCTTCTACCTACAGTGCTTAAAGGAAAATCTTTCCATCTTTTAGCAATTTGTGGCAGCACTCTCTTGTACACTGAAATCTTCAAATCGAAGGAATTGCATGGGTAAGAGAAGTGTTTTGAAAGTGTTTAAAATTTGGTTCCAGGTCTCATTTTGGAGCTCCAAACTTACAGATTCAATGTATGCTCTCTCAACAAATTGAAGAATTTTCCTTGCTAAAGTTGTGAACTGTTGATTTAACAATTACATTACAGTCATGGCTTACAAAAACTAAGAGTTCAGAGTCTTATTGGGAATCAAATTAAAGCTCGCTTTGAAGAATGTTGGATGGGCCCTTTTGTTGTACACTTTGGTTTGTCTCTTACCAACCATGAGGATCAACAAAAATGAAGTGGTTTCAACCTGTTATAATAGATCTATAACAACTTTTCAAGATCTGATCTGAAGTTTACTCCAACAATCATGTAACAACCTCTTGATCTCCACTTTATATTTAGATTTGGGCACACAGTCTTCGACATGATTCGGGCCTTTTTTTTTGCAACAAGCACATACTTCCATATATCAAGGTATCAAGCAGAGGATTCACTACTCAGGCCTTTCATATGTCATTTCATGTTTATCATTTTGAAGATTCAATTTGGGAGAGGATTGATGTGTAGATCAAAACTTGTTTTCTGCCTTGAAGAGTCTCATCACATCATGAGTACATGATGTATCATTAGTTTGGGGAAGTTGGCTATTTTTAACTTAGCTGAAAACTCTTATCTTCCATGAGGACATGGAAATTATTCAATTTGGGGGAGAAGGGGTTATTATGTTTGCTGGTTTGCTCTCTAATTTTCCATTCATATTTTTTTTTCTCATATATATAAAGTGCAGAAATTGAAATAAGCATATCTTCCAAACCATGAACTGGATTTTCATGAAACTTGGACAAGAGAAGCATTGCAATAGAAAGAACAAACTTGGTAAGTTTCAGCTCAATCCACTGTACATTTTTCAAGAAAATGCCCATCATCACCTACATCCATTTTGCCTATATCTCAAGATCCATGCATAAGATAGATTTGGTTTTTGGTGAGCAGAAGCATTGTGGTAAGGGGAATATACTCACCAATTTTTAGAAGGAAAAAATGTTTCACGGATTTCAAAAAAATGGCCATCATCACCTACATCCAATTTGAATTTTTCTCGAAATCCATGATGTGTGTATCTTTGATATTTGATATGGATATGCATTGGACTAGTAAAAATGTGCTTGCAAAATTTCAGCCAAACCCAATTTGTATTTTGTGAGAAAATGGTTCAGGAATCTTGCTGAAACACCTGCAAAAAATTGCTAATATAGAACTTCAGTGACTTATTTGCTCATTTCTCGAAATCTGTGAACTAGGTGTTGAGATATTGTAACTTCAAAGAATATTATATTTGTACTTTATTATTCTGGAGATGTTTCATTCCTCCTTGAAGATCTTATTGTATATTCGGAGATGTTTATTCCTCAGTCGGAATGTGGTAACTTGGGTTATTAGACTTCCCTAGTGGGGGTCGGCCCTGTATGTGTTATGTGGGTCAAAGGGTTATTAGACCACCCTAGAGGGGTCGGCCCAGTCAGTTGTAGTGGGGTATTTAACCCATTGGTTAAATACGAGCCTACATGATTTGTGTAAAAGACAAGTCGGAGTAGTGTATAAATAGAAGAGGTGTATTCCTCATTTAACACACACTCACTCACTTGAGAGTAGCGCACTTGTGGAGGAGAGGTATACTATGGTGGAGAAGGAGATCATGTCTTTGGTTTGAATCTTTGTATATTGCTTTTCATCTATATTGAGGAAGCTTTGCTAGGTTTTCTACCCCATGAGGGTTTCCCAGGATAAATCTGTGTCTCTTGTGTTTATGTTGTGCTTGTTGTTTCTTCAATGATCCTGTATATGCTATTATTGTGAAATGGAATGTAATGCTGCTATTTTCTGTCTTAGCATATTAAATCTTAACATGGTATCAGAGCTAACCTAAAGGAAGGCAAGGTATGGCACTTACGACACTTGCTTTACTTACGACAATTTGAAGGTTAGGGTTTTATATAGCTAAAACCAGTCATCGTGGGAATTTCGCCATAAATCCATTTTGGAGAATGTTCAGGATCTAAAACCTTTATAGGTCGTAGATAACATCTCCAGGTATCTTGTGTCCAAAGGGCACCCTTAGATTCGTTGTACTTTGTAAGTTATGATCAGTACAAGTTAGGGTTTCTGCCTCTTCCAGATCTCAGTCAAAATCAGGTGACCTAGGAAAAAAGGTCATAACTTGGGATAGGAAACTCCAAATGAAATTTAGTAAAATGTGACAGGTAGTACACAGACTGTACTATCTCAGGAAACGTTTTCAGTGGCCGAAGCTTAACCAGTGACACGTAGAACGCCGTACAAGTTCGCTCTCCTGTTTTATCCCATAAACAGGCCACGTTGCGACACTTGGCATAACTTTGGCTAGGAAGCTCCAAATGAAATTTAGTAAAAAGTGACAGGTAGTACACAGACTGTACTATCTCAGGAAACGTTTTCAGAAGCTGAAGCTGAACCAGTGACACGAGGAACGCCGTACAAGTTTGCTCTCCTGTTTTATCCCATAAACAGGTCACGTTGCGACACTTGGCATAACTCTCTCTCAGAAAATCCAATTGAGTTCAGACCTGTCAGGATGGAAAGATGATAGGTCAGGATAATGCAGAAAAAAAATTTAGACCCTGTGGAGTGAAAATTTTGGATTTATAGCAGAAACAATCAGGTACATATTTCTGTCAAAACAGAATTATTTTTGGAGCACCTTTATTCATGGCTTCCGGAATTTAGGGTTTCAAAGAAAGTTAGAATTTTTGGAATCGGAATCCACGGCTGAATGCTACTCAGGAAAATTGAAATTTAGAGACCAAGATCAAATTTTTTGGTTGGGTAGAAGACCGGGCTTGATCAAACCCCAGTTCAGGATTTTGATCGGAAAGATGGAAAATTAGGGCTTCAGCAAAAGTTGGAATTTTCGAAGTCTGTAACCACAGCTGGAAGCTCCTCAGAAAAATAAGAGTTTAGAGCCTTGGATCGAACCTTTTGATTGGACAGAAGGGTGGGCTTCATCAAACCCTAGTTTGGGTTCCTGTCCAGAAGATCCAGAAGTTTTGAAGGCAATTTTGAGGGGTCAAATTTTGGAGATTTCAAAATTGAAGTATGCTAGTTTGATCAGCTCAGCAAGACACATCCTTCCATCCATTCAGAAGTGTGAAAGTCAAAGATTGAATTTTTAGGGTTTCTCTAGCAAACCCTAATCAAGCTCCAAATTAAGTTTTAGGGGGAGTTGAGGCTAAGGCCTTACATAAGAAGACTACAATAAGTCTTGACAGGTATGACTTAAGGAGGTTCAGGTATGTCTTGAAATCTGATTCTTGATTAAGTTCATAATGTGTTTGTCTTCATATTATTTATTAGTACAATCTTGATTAATGTTAAAATTGTCTTATCACCCTAGTAACAATATGAATGCATGTAAATGATCGAAGACATTCATTGATTAGGGCTATATGATTGTACTAATGCATTAGGGTGTTGTGTGAGGTTGATGTTGTCTGCTAACAAGATACAGGTACATCACAAAAAGACAAATCAAGTTCCATGACCATGACAACATGAAGACAAAGACTCATCCATAATCTTTGTTCTACTTACGAGGTATGTATGACTTTGTTATATTATGCTTAATCTATGAGACATGCAGGTTCTAGCTCAGGATCTCTAAATCAATGAAGAGATTGTTTAGGTATGTTGTACATAACTAAGCAGGTATACTAATCCAGGTATGTTTTCCTATGTCAAGTTAGAATCTTACCTTGTGTTAGGATCCCTTATATAAGTATACTTGGTATGATTGGTTATGCTTATTCATAAAGTTAGTAATCAAGGGTTTATACATATTATGTCTCTTATCTTGATTAACCAGAAGAGTACTATGATCAAACAAGAATATGCATGAGTAAAAGAAGACTTCCTTGAAACCCTGAATACTAATGATAATGACTATACATATTCAAGATTATTTAGAATTAGAATGTTTTGATAATATTGAGAATATACTAATGAATGTATATCTGTGTATGAGATCATGAGGATGACACTTGAGCAAGCACAGTGGTACAGAATGAATAGAAGTTCAAAAGACATATAGAAGATCAAGCGGGAGGCAACCACACAAATATAAAAGATAAGTATTTAAGTTGTTATTTGAAATAGTAAATGATATTTCTTGTAATAGGTTGTATGCATATTTGTATTCCTAGAATATATGATGCTAAGTGTAAACATTCATAGAGCATTGAACAGTATACTACTAATATGCATATGATTGGTAAGTTGGACAAACATTCCATTGTTGCTTGTCTAGAATGAAACCTCTTTGCTGACATGCTGAGAGATGTGCACACTCTCGATAGTATGTTCTGGTAGAGATTGAAGGCATCTAGATAGCCACTGTATGCATACAGGATAGGGAAAGTGTTTTGCCAAAGTATTGGTCAAAATAGTTGCATAACTATGTAAATGATATATGTATGCATAATAGGTTATCATGTCAATATGATTTGATGATTATGAAGTATTACTAATCATGTACTTAATTTTGATTTGTACGAAAGATCATGATGAATGATGAACACTGAACAAGCGATGGATGTTCAACAAAAGATTTACAAATCAAACACACTATAGAAGGCTTGTGGCTAGAAGATTCTCTTAGAAAGAGGAAGAGAATCATGATGAGATATTTGCTCCAAGTGGCTAGATAAGACCATTCTCTTAATGGTGTAGTTAAAGAATAAGTGTGAATCAGGTTCTGTATGGGTTCCCAGGATCGATAATCAATTGATGAGCTAATGATCACCATGGGTGATGTGGATCTCAACCTTTGCTACAAGGTTGAATATGGTTTTTATACACAGATGACATGGATGCAAGAAGGAACTCACCACAGAGTTCGAATGATATTGAGGCTCATATCAGTAGACCCATCTAACGAGAGATGGCACAGATAGATATGCAGAAGATCATTCAATGCAGAGTGTGAATGAGTTTCAGTCACAAAGGGAGAATTGACAATTTCTTGATAATCTTGGGCTTACCAAAAGTAAAGTTGTTCCTAACCTTTACCTTAAGGTTGTGGATGATGAACTCTATCATACCATTATTGTATGATCTCTTTCTAACAAGGAATGAGAAACAGATCATGAAAAGAAAGAAGAAGATGGCTGCAGAAATGAAAATGAAAGATCTCAGATTGATGCATTACTTTTCCTAGGTCTGGAAGTATGGCAAAGGCTTAGAAGGAATCTTTCTCAACCAGGGAAAGTATGCTAAGAAATATTAAAAGGACTTGATGTGTTGGGAATGGCCACTCTTGAAGTTGTTAGCAGATGACTCATCAGAGTTAGTGGATAGAACTATGTACAGACAAAATATTGAGTCATTGATGTGTCTAACAAATACTAGGTCAGATATATGCTTTGCTGTGAACACCTTGTGTCAGTATCTAGTGGAAACCAGATGTGTTCACCTGTTAGTTGCAAAGCATGTGATGAGGTACCTAAAGGATACGATAGACTTTGATCTATGTTATTTAGAGATCATGACTTCGATGGCTACACAGATGTTGATTGGGCAGAAATTGTATCAGACAGGAAGAGCACATCGAGAGGATGTTACTTTCTGGGATCCAGCCATGATCTCATGGTTTAGAAGGAAGCAATCTAGTGTGGCTCTCAGCAGAAGCAAAATATATGGCTGATTGGCTCTGCATAGTTGTGAAGCAGTATGGCTTTAAAATGGAACCAACTGTGATCCTATGTGAAAACAAAGTTGTACCAAAATGGCAGAGAATCCAGTGTTCCATGATATGGCGCAGAAAGGAACTATAAAGTTCGAATTTGTAACAAGTTGCCGATGTACTAACCAAACCTCTACCTCAAGTAAAGTTTTCCGAGACAAGATTGGTAGGACCCTCCTCGAGAGGGGGGAGCGATGTGATCACTTATGATGAGATTGCCTGCATCGACAGTGAGGTCGATGATGTGGATACCTATATTGGTGATGCCGACAGAGAGGTTGGTGGATGGTCCTTAGATAGGGTCTAAGGTGACAGGGGGATTGCATCATCTTGAACACATGTTCTAAAAGGAACCGTAGACCAGGGGTCTCTGAGAAAGAAGGGGGATTGGATCATCCCTGGACTTCAGTCCTAAAGAGAGCCGTAGATGTATGTCTTTGAGAATGAAGTCCTTGGTGGACAGGTGGGGGATTGGATCATCCTTGGACTTCAGTCCTAAAAGGAGCCGTAGGACAGGTGTCTCCAAGAAAGAAGAGGGATTGCATCATCCTTGAACACATGTTCTAAAAGGAGCCGTAGACAGGCGTCTCGGAGAAAGAAGAGGGATTGCATCATCCTTGAACACATGTTCTAAAAAGGAGCCGTAGACAGATGTCTTCGAGAATGAAGTCCTTTGTGACATGTGAGGATTGAATCATCCTTGGATTCCAGTCCTAAAGTGAGCCGTAGACAGATGTCTCCGAGAAAGAAGAGGGATTGTATCATCCCTTGAACACATGTTCGAAAAGAGAGCCGTAGACATGATGTGTTCGAAAATAAAGTCCTGAATGAACAGGTGGGGGATTGTATCGTCCCCAGACTCTGGTCCCAGAATTGAGCCGTAGACTGGGTCTCCGATAATGAAGTCCTGAATGAACAGGTAGGGGATTGTATCTTCCCCGGACTTAGGTCCCAGAATTGATCCGTATAATGATGTCTCCGAGAATTGAAGATAGGACTGCATCGTCCCTGGACCTCGGTCAAAATGTACGTGATGGGATTAGCATCGTCCCTAGACATGAGACTTGTCTTAAAGTGATAAGGACTAATCATCCTGTAAGTAGATTGGGATTGCATCATCCCTAGACATGGTGAGGTGTCTTAAAGTGATAAGGACTAATCATCCTATAAGTAGATTGGGATTGCATCGTCCCTAGACATGGTGAGGTGTATTAAAGTGATAAGGACTAATCATCCTGTAAGTAGATTGGGATTGCATCGTCCTAGACATGGTGAGGTGTCTTAAAGTGATAAGGACTAATCATCCTGTAAGTAGATTGGGATTTCATCGTCCCTAGACATGGTGAGGTGTCTTAAAGTGATAAGGACTAATCATCATGTAAGTAGATTGGGATTGAATCGTCCCTAGACATGGTGAGGTGTCTTAAAGTGATAAGGACTAATCATCCTGTAAGTAGATTGGGATTGCATCATCCCTAGACATGGTGAGGTGTCCTTAAAGTGATAAGGACTAATCATCCTGTAAGTAGATTGGGATTGCATCGTCCCTAGACATGAGACTTGTCTTAAAGTGATAAGGACTGATCATCCTGGAACTTGATAGGGATTGCATCATCCCTAGACATGAGACTTGTCTTAAAGGTACGTGTGAGGACTGCAATTGTCCATGAACTGGGTTCAAAATGTACGTGATGGGATTGCATCGTCCCTAGACATGAGACTTGTCTTAAAGTGATAAGGATTGATCATCCTAGAACTTGATCTAGATTGTATCATCTATGGACCGATGTCCTAAAGAGAGCGGGATTGATCATCCTGTAATATGATCGTGTGTGTTGCAGGGTATGCTGCTATGTATTGATGATAGATGTATTAGTGAGAATACATGCTTTTGATGATAGATGTATTAAATGTTGTAGATCATGATGATCCAGATGCTGTAGATCGAGATGATCCAGAATGCTGTAGATCGCGATGATCTAGATGCTGTAGATCGTGATGATCCAGATGTTGTAGATCGAGATGATCCAGATGCTGTAGATTGAGATGATCCATATGCTGTAGATCGTGATGATCCAGATGCTGTAGATCGAGATGATCTAGATGTTGTAGATCGAGATGATCCCGATGCTGATGATCGTATGATGACAATGTTGATGATCGTGAGGATCCAGATGTTGATGTTGTTGTAGCTGTTCGAGTGCTGCAGAAGATAAAGACTCAGTACTGAAGATGTTGATGTTCCAGTATTGAATATGTTCCAGTAACTGCTTGAGTTACTGATGATGTTGAGAAAGCTTCCAATGATTTATAGATGTATCATGTATGATGTTGATGACTCCTTGCTCGTGCAGATGCTGTTATAATATCCTTCTCGTTAAGGGGAGTGTTGAGATATTGTAACTTCATAGAATATTATATTTGTACTTTATTATTCTGGCGATGTTTCATTCCTCCTTGAAGATTTTATTGTATATTCGGAGATGTTTATTCCTCCGTCGGGAATGTGGTAACTTGGGTTAATTAGACTTCCCTAGTGGGGGTCGGCCATGTATGTGTTATGTGGGTCAAAGGGTTATTAGACCACCCTAGAGGGGTTGGCCCAGTCAGTTGTAGTGGGGTATTTAACCCATTGGTTAAATACGATCCTGCATGATTTGTGTAAAAGACAAGTCGGAGTAGTGTATAAATAGAGGAGGTGTATTCCTCATTTAACACACACTCACTCACTTGAGAATAGCGCACTTGTGGAGGAGAGGTCTGCTATGGTGGAGAAGGAGATCATGTCTTTGGTTTGCATCTTTGTATATTGCTGGTCATCTATATTGAGGAAGCTTTGCTGGGTTTTCTACCCCATGAGGGTTTCCCAGGATAAATCTGTGTCTCTTGTGTTTATGCTGTGCTTGTTGTTTCTTCAGTGATCCTGTATATGCGATTATTGTGAAATGGAATGTAATGCTGCTATTTTCTGTCTTAGCATATTAAATCTTAACACTAGGTATTGTCCAAATTTAGTGTGGAGATGTACTAGACTAATAAGAACTTGCATGAAAATTTTGAGCCATATCCATTTTGTACTTTGAGAGAAATTCAACTGTTTCAACACTATTTTATCAATGTTTCAACAGTGTCTTAGTAGAGTTTCAACAACGATTTTGAGCAGCAGGATATCGTGAGATCCGTGCATCATATAACATTGATTTTTGGTATGGAGAAGCATGAGAACAATATGAAAATGAGAAAATGATTCATAAAGTTTGTTGAAACAGTTGATGAAACTCCATTAGAATTGCTAGAAATCACTTGAGGGCTACTTTTGAAGGTATGATGGCTATGAACAAGAAGCATAAAGTTGCTAAGATGATCTAGATGACCTTATATTGAGAAATCATCACTTGTTGTGTTCATGATTTGCCAACGATGACATGTTTTAAGATTTTCCTTTCATGAGAAATGCAACAATAATTGTTTGAAGAAGTTTCGTGTATTATTTGGAAAGAAGCATCATATTCCATTAGCATCATCAGTGGGCAAGCAGAGTGGTTTTGGTCACTATGCATGGTAAAATGAAAGCAACAGTCAAATGAGTCCTTCTAGTTTGGATGTTACACAGGTATTGGGTTGCATGAGGACATTCAACAATTTTAGTTTGGGGGAGATGTTGGGTCACGGATTTGTCCCTATTTTCATCACTTATTGACACTTATTTCATCCATCTTCTTCCTATCATTGCTCATTTATCATCCCATTTTCCATCTATTTGTTGTAACTGCTCGTAAAATACCATATTACTCCCATTGATGCTTTAGTGGTTAATAATGATTATTTTCCTTTATTTTTGATGAATTGAAGACTGCTATGCATAATTTTACTGATGATGGTTTGTGAAGTGATTTTTTTTTATATTAGCAGCAGCAACACTCATGGTTCAAGCCTCCAAAGTTGGCATGCTAGCACATGTCCACATGGAAATATACAACATGGTTTTTTTATTAGGTTTGATGACATGGATTTGTGATCTTTAATTCATACCCAGGTCCAACATGGAAGCCTCCAGCTCATGATCAAACGGTCCCAACCAAAAACACGTGCCAGATAAGAAAACATAGATTTTCTTTGCCATTTTTGGGCCGATGAAGAAGAATATCGAAAATCCGAGACATGGGTTTTGTGCAAAACGGCCTCAATTACTTGACTCTTGAGAAAATATCCGAAAACAGCTGTGGTTTGAGAGATACGAGTGGTTCTTTAAAGGGGATTTTTCCAGTTTACTATTGCGACCCGTGTTTCAAATTAGCAATTTGTTAAAACAGGTTCCAAGTTGGGAATTCGGTTCCTCATCCTCATGAGGGATTTTTATGTATAAATATGTAATCAATCTCATGTATGGGGGCAGAACAATTAGTATTGAAATTCATTATTCTCTTCGGATACAACTTTGTCACAGTTCAAGCTTGGTTAATAGATGCTTGTGGTTTCTTAAAGCAGAGTTGTAGACTTTTCATTGTGGAGATTTGGTTCTACTCAGTGGAGGAAGGGCCCACTTCCCTGAGCAGATGCTGGTAATGTTGATTGTAAGTGTGTTATTGTGTGAATTTGTTTATTATTTAGTTCCTGCTTTCATTCATTGTTAGATTTATCGTTGTTGTTATTCATGTTAATTCGTTTTGATAGATCAATGGCCAACATAGCACTTCTTTCGGATTTATGTAATTAGATCTTGCTTTGTAAGATTTGATTTTTATTGCAATGTTTGAAGTGTGATTATATTTACAGTGTGTTTTTATGAATAGGTTTGGGGTTTTATTTATTTTCAAGAAGGTGTGATCTAGTTTACAATGAATTTCGACTTCATGTATCTAAACCAATATGACAAAGGAAATTTCAATTCCATGCAATGCTTGTATGGACAGTACACGATGCCCTAGGGTTAACCCATTTTATAGGTTTTTAATTATAAGTTCCACTTTAATTGTATTTAATTTTATGAACTAGTTGATATATTATGCATGCATGTTTTTTTAAATAATCCATTCATTGTATATAATTATAATTGACATAGTTAATCCATCTCTTTATGTAGATCTTCAAACAAAGGGAAAATTTGCATGTCCAGTTTGTGGTCCTAAGATCAAATCTCGTCGTTCAAAAAGTTTAGGAAAGGAGGTGTTTGATGAGTATAGGCACTTCCTCTCTAAGAATCATAGGTATCGAACTATTGAAAAACATCTATTCAATGGGAAGCAAGAGAGTGCATTAAAACCGTAGAGAATGACACCTCACCTATGGAAGTTGCAATATAATATAAATCGTCAAGGTACGTACAGATCAAATTGTCTATCTATCATCGTATATGAAATGTTTTGAATTTTTTTTATTGTATGTTTTTATTGTAATTGGCATTGATTTGTGTAATTTCTTTATAAATTATGATTCATGATGGTTGTTGTGATCATGAAGGCATTAATGGGCTTCCACGAGGAATGGAAATTTATCCTAAACAATTCAGTAGGTTTCCCTACTATGAGCACCTACAAATTGCTCATATGTTTGATACAATGCATATCAGAAAGACTGTGACTGAAACATTATGGCGAATATTGGATGGAAGGAGTGACAAAGAAAAAATTGTCAAAAATTTCCATGACATTCATGAATCTAACCATGCAATGAAAGACGTCATTCAATTACATAGCAAAGGAGACCAAATTAATATATACTCACTTCCATGGTTGTTAACGGAGCAACAAATTAATGTTGTAAAAGAAGTCATGCGAAAAAATAAATTTCCCACCGGATTTTGTTCGAACATGAAGAATATCATAACAAACAAAGGTGATTTTGTGGGGGTGAAAATGCATGATTGGCTTATCTTCATCAAGGTAATTATTATCGGTATGTATATTGCTATATTTTTTATTCTAGTGCATATTGTTGGTATTTTTTTGTCTACCTTTTGTAAAAAAAACTGAAATGATTTTTATATTGTTATAGTATGTTCTACCTCTATCTCTCCCGGACAACTTCGACAACAATGTCAAACAAGTTATATATAATCTTGGAAAATACATGAGGTAATTAGCGATATTTTGCATGCATAAAGTGTTTGTTTGATTCATTGTAGAACTTATATTTGACATTTGTTTTACTAATTGTTATGTAATATAATGTTTATTTATGTTAAATCTTGTGATTGGTTTGCATCACTTGTAGATGGTTGTCATCTAAAGAAATCCATAAAGAAGATATAAAGTATTGGAGGAGAGAAATTCATCGTCTCATGTGTGAAATGCAAAAGCATCTACCTTCGGCATTTTTCAATGCACAAGAACACTACCTCATACACCAAGTTGAGGAGATTGAATTGTGTGGACTTGCACACTCAAGGTCCATGTGGATGGTTGAGAGGTGTTGGCATAGTATTTTTCAAATTTGAAAGAGAAATGGATAATGGAAATTTGTTTTGGTATAACCCAAGCTTTATGGGGAAAGCGCCCAGTCCTTCAACAAAAACACACCATGTGACTGTCGGCTAAAGTCAAAGGAACTAAGAAAAATTCACAAAATGGTTTGGGAGACCATGTAATAAGATTGATGATCCAGATTGCAATAAGAAAAGGTCGATGGCGGAAAAGATGTTTCGTTGGAGGAGAAGCGAGGTGGATAACGGAGATAAAATCCGCTAAAATATCAAGCGAGGCAAGGTTAAAAGGAGGAATAGATCAATGGTCGTTTGATCGGGTGTCAGATAGATCAACGGCCTACATCCATTTCACACTCCCAAATGCACGACAAAGCAAAATGATTGATGGTTGTGAAATACCATACCGCCTGCCATGCGTCAAGACAACAACATTTCATTGGTTGAAGGGTGGTATGGGAAAACTACCTTGATCGGATGTGAAACCGCTTTCTGGGGTATTATAAAAGGAAAATAGGTTAAATCGAAGCATCCATAAGGTCATAGTATAACCCTCATATTCCCAAGTGTTTAACAAAAATGAAAAAGGTTTATTTTTAATATAAATATTTTAATATAAAATATTTATATTAATTTTTAAATAAAAAATCCATATCATATTATAACCTTAGCTCAAATCTCGAAAATTTATGAGAAAGTCAAAAGGGAGAATGAACGAGTATTATTTATTTCATTGTCCAAATAGCAAGAAAAATAACACTACAAGAGCGGTGCAAAATGTTTTACCGTGGTTTTGGGTTTTACCACGTGTCAATTGTATATTATTTCCTTGATGGGAGAGGTGGTAAGGTAAACCACTCCCTTCAAGTTGCGAAATTCCTCTCCGCAACACAAAAAAAAAATACTTTTTCCAAAGTTTTAACCTTATGTTATAATATTGGATCTCCGTAATTTATTTGGAAAGATCACGTGAAAATGGAATGCTAAATATTGGAAATCTTTAAAATGAAAATATTTTCCAAGTTTTGAAATTTAAAACCACGGGAAGCACCAATGGATGATTTTTGCAGAGTTGGTTTTTGGATTGGGAAAAACGAGACATGGTTTTTAGAAACAGTGAATGGTTTTTTAATTCCATTTATGAAATTCATAAACAATTGCAAAATAGATGGAGAGGTGATGTGGGAGATAGTTTTATGGATGCAAAATCAAGACATGGTTTTCAAAACCACCTGCATTTCCTATTTCAAAGGAAATGTAAAAAATAATGATTTACAAGTTAAGAGAAATATTTGGGAAATATTTTTTATCAAATTATATTTATTCCCAAATGTTTGAAATTGTTATTTCTGAAAATTAATAAATGGAAATAAATAAATGATTTCAAAATCATTTACAAAGTTCAGTAGGGAGAAGATTATTTCAGATTTTAAAGTGAACACTTGAGGATTGAAATTCACACTTGGCACGCAAAAAAATGTTTCCAGATTTGAAGGCAAAAAATCAACAGGTAGCAGAGATCAGTTATCAACAAACTCCAACAACTGTCAACATTTTTGACATTTTGCAGCATGTTCCATCTTTTTTGAAGATTATGAAGATTTAATTTTTGACAATATAGTCTAAAAATGTAATAACTAGTTATAGATTTCTATTTTTAGAAATCAAGTAGTTAGGTTTAGCTCAATGAGCTTTGATGTATAAATACATGCTTTTGCATTGTAATCAGGGTTGGAACCCGTGAACTAATACACATTTTGTATTGAGAATTTCAGTTTTGGAATAAAGATGATCAAGCAGAATTGAGCAAATTTTAAAGAGTAAAGATTCTTGTGTTGTCCAGTTTACAGTCTGCAATTTCTCTCTCTTTTTGTGAATTGTTATTTCCAGTAAATCTTTTCCATTATGTTTTCATTCATACTTAGATGAAAGTTTAATTAAATCAGAATTCATATGATTATGCTCTGGTTTATCGCATCCAAGTATTCACAGATTTTCTGCTAAAGTTGATATTGGATTCATTCATGATCAATGCCCAATATTGATGGATTGTTCCTTTTTCTTCATTATCACCCTGCAAACTAAGAACTTGACTGTAAGAAGATAACTACCCTGCCTTTGCAAAAAACACTCATTGTTGAATTCTGTTGATTTCTTGCACATTTTGATTTTTGACTCCATGCCCAATGTTATTCATATGTTTCAGCCTCTTACAAATTTTAAAAGAAAATCAGTTCTGAAAATATCTCTAGCATTATACCTATTTATTGAGAGAGGACTCTCTGGTAGGAAAAATGCTCTTTTTTCCTCCTAAATATTGGTTTGAAAGGGTTACCTTAGGATTATCCCTTCCACAACCAGAGGATAAATTCTGAGTGCTAACAAGAGGCACTTGAAATTTTTGAAGGGTTTGGTTAGACAACGAGCACATCCCGAGGGTTCTATGGTGGAGGGATATATGGTATACTAGACCATGATGTATATTAGTGAATATCTTCCTAAATTAGCGTCAAATCTCAATTTAGGTCGCATTTTTTATCCAAACTCCAATAACAATTCCAAAGGGGAGTGCCTGAAGGGGAAAGGTAGATCGAGGAAGGTGAAATGTAATTATTAGCTAGTGGATATTAATTATAGCACATTTGAATGCTTATTTTTATATATATATCATACTTATTTCATTTTTAATATTCAAGATGCATAAATTAAAAGTGTATATCATGTTAAGTGAATATACATTTGTACTGAATTTTAATTTTATTTTCATCAAGCAGTTGGTCGAGAGTGGGATGCACTTATTTATACATCGCAAAAAATCTTGATTGGATGAAGGTATGGATTGAACAATGTGAACAATCTGGTCATGGAATATCATGGGAAAGTGTGGCTTCATTAGTTAAAGTAACTCATCACAATGGAGATACCAGTATTACACAAAGGGAAATCGATTTAGCATATGGTTTAAAAGATAAGCAGGCGAGCATATTAATTAGCCATAGTATTTATTTATTTTGCAAATATATTGATGTACACGTTGATTTGTTTCCTTGCAGAGCATAAACATGCACTTAATCATCAATTCATGATGTAATATTTACGTGTATGGCTTGTTGTAGGTAAAACACCATAAGGCTATGTGGTGCAATGGTTGTAAATTTCGCATCAAAAACTTGGATGAAACGATGAAAACATCATATTGTGGGATAAATGCAGTCTTTGAGGTGACCAATGTTTCCTCTAGAAGTGACAAACATCCAGAACTATCAGAAAATTGATACTATGGGTATTTGGAAAATATTATTCAGTGTGACTTTAACTCCTTCAAAGTAATTATATTCATTGTCAAATGGTACAGGTTACGATTGAATCAACGTGATCCCGATAAAACTATTAGTGAACATGATAATGGATTTACCATGGTTAATACAAGGTTGTTTGAGCCATGAACAGAGCCCTATGTTCTTCCAAGCCAATGTGAACATGTATTTACTCTGAGGTTCCAGGTAGAGGGGGTTGGTCATTTGTTGTGAGGCACGATCCAAGGGGAAGGCCGGTAAAGTATAATGTAGAGGGTATTGAAGAAGAAGATGACGTTGAAGATGATCAACATGAGTTTGGTGATCATTTTCCTGAGGAAGATGTCGAATAATTAGTTGAATCAGATGATGTAGAAGAAAATGTCCATGGAGATGATATCGACGATGACATGATGATCGAAACTGACATCGATGACGATGATGATATGGCCAATCCTTACAATGTTGAATCTGGATCGGATGATACAGATGATGACTTGGATGAAGAAGATGATGAAATCCATTGAAGTGTATGAGGTATGCCTTAATATATCTACTCTATATATTTTGAATTAATAATGCAATAGAATTATTGACTTGTATTGGTACATATAAATTAATTGTTTTTAAGTTTTTTTGCCATTTTCTTGTATGTTGGCATATGTTACAAGAGACATTACTTCTTAAGTATGACAAAAAACACAATAAATTATTTTTTTGTACATAGATTTTGTCGAGTTATGGGGGATTCAGAGAGATGTGAGTGGGGGGGGGGTGTCAGATGAGCTTCCACCTTCACGTGGTTGGCTCTATTTAGTAGAGAATATTAAATTATTCTCGAAACAAAGAGAAGCTTGGTAAGGCAGTGCACAATTATCATGCTAACCCAAAAGGTGTGCTTGCTCACGTACTTGACCACACATATTATAACTATCATGCAATTAAACAAAGTTGGCATGGTTAGACTAGACGTCAACGTTTAAACTATAACTCCCTCTTGTGTTACATTGACTAAACTAAACACACGCCATTTTTTTAAACATATTTATAAATTAATCACATGCATAAATACATTATGCACACTTTTGTGAAAGCATAAGTCAATTATGGGACCCATAAAATAACTATAACATGTATTTAACATGTCTGTGTTAGTTTCAACTACTACTAGTGAGTTTCATCTATTGTTGACAAGTTTCAACAACATGCTACAGAAGTTCCAACAACCTGCTACAGAAGTTTCAGCAAAATGGTACAGGAGTTTCAACAACATGCTACAGGAGTTTCAACAGCATGCTACAGGAGTTTCAGCAGTCCATTATTTAGTTCAAAACTTTTAATTAATCTAAAACTCAATTTGAAACAAGCTTACTAACTTGCTTAACAAACTTCATAATTTTTTTCTCTTTAGAATAATTCATTCTTAAAAATGGAAAACATCCTTCCAAGTTATCATATTCTTTCATTATTCTAACTACCAAAGCACATTCTTAAATAAACAAATTATAACAATAGTTTACTTTTCTTAAATAACCAATCCACAGTTTTTGTAAACCATACAACCAATTCATGGTTTTGCTTTAGTTAACTCAATCAACTTTTTAAACTACAAATAACAAACCAATCCAAAACAATCATGGCAATTATAACCCAGCTCATGGTATTTGTAAACCATGCAACTAATTCAGGCCATGATTTACATTTGAACATTTATTCCTCCTTATAAATTGTCAACATAGGGAAGTCTGGTCACGTCAAATGCAATCAAGCAAAATATATGCATAAACACTTAGTAACTGATTCAATAAACTCTAAGTCACCCAATTCATTCAAGAAATAACTTGCAACTTACTTACTAATTATGTACTTTGATCACCGATCAATCAACTTCAAATGCTAATTGAATCCTCAAGAATCAAAAGATTTCATCATCATAAACAATCCTTCAAATTATATCAATTCTGGAAATGACTTCTTCAAGAGAAAAATAACTATTTTACTTTTGTAAGAAGTTAAATCCTAATTTCCCAATGCAAGAAATAAAAGATTCTATTCTACAATTGCAACATACAATAATAAGGATCAAGCCTCTCGCTCAGACAGAGCCACGCATAGTTCTACCAGTTTCAGCAATTCATAAAAGAAACAAACATAAATGAAATTCAGTCACCGAGCACATGTGTAACATCAATCATTCTGCGTTTCAATAACAAACTTCAAAAAGGGGAATCACACACCATACAGTCGACTATTTCAACAAACCACAATTCTATCTAATCAACTGTTCAGCAAAATGTTAGGAGCTGTGAATGAATAATCAAACCCCAATTAATCACATTGTTCAGAAGCTTGAAGTTAAATCAAATCACAATTCCACACCAAAAAAAATTTGGACAGCCATGAGGATCGAATATCCTCAGTTTGTCAATTCAATACTGGAAATAGAAACAGTTACATACATTATTACAAAATAGAAACCATTCCATAAACGTCTCTGATCTCAACAGATTGAACTGATTCATCACCAAATGAGTTTCATCCAGCCACGTAAATGAGTAACTTAAGATGCCTCTTGCAACGGCCTGGGACGGAGTCCTGAGAAGGTGGAACTGCTTGCTACATACTCTTCCATCTATGTGTATCAGCAAGCTAACACACCCGAAATCCTTGTGGTCTCGTTTGCTTCCATTAATCCATCACAAGCTAGCTTAATTAAGACACAAAATCCATAAACACGGATAGAATTCCCCAACAAAACCCTAAACCCTCATGCAAACCTCTAATGAATCTGAATCTAAATCTGGGTCAAAACTTCTTCTGTGGAAGTTGGTGAGATTGAAGGAGGATTCAGGCTTATCTCCCATGTTCATGTATCCCTTGCAATCAACTAGTTCTTCCCAACACTTCTTCTCTGCCTTTTTAGTCAACTTATATATGTTCTTGTACTTCTTTTCAGGCAACCATATAAGAGGAAACCTAAATCTCAATCCCATCCAGTTCGGCCCACAGGTATGAATGCACTTAACATACTCAGGAACTCGAGATAAGGCATAATTGATATTTTCAAAACAATAAAGATCCCTTGTTCTCATAGGCTCAGAATAAGCTTCCCATCTGGACTTACTGCCTTCTAATGTATAAGGTTGTTTTTGTGATATGATCCTTACACATTTATCTATAACCTCTTCTAAAGTACTGCCATTTGGTTAGCCCTTCGTGGAGAATAGAGATATTCTTTATGTCCATCAATAATAGCAGGAGGGGATTGTGGTTCACCTCGGATCCACATAGTATAACTATCATCATTTCTTTGAATGGTCTAAGAGGCTTTCCACCAATTCATCTAGTTAGTGACAAAAGAAGTAAATGCCATTAGGTGTACATCCCCATGAAAGGAACATGATTAGACTTAACATTCATGAAGCAGGATAATTCATGTAAATACAATGCACATAATAGATTTTGTTCAGAAAAATCACTCTGAGCAAAAGTCTCCAAGAATTGAGGAGTTGTAACCAACTGATGGGGCCTTCCTTCCTTAAGAACCTTCATCTTAAAAATGGTCAATTTCTCATATAGGAAAACTGAATAAGAAGGTGATGGGCCGCTACAACTTAGTAACTCCTGGACAAGTGCATACATCAGCTCCTTTTCTTGCTTCATGACTTTAAACTTATTCAATTCCTTCAACTCTTCTTGCAATTTCTCCG
Organism: Larix kaempferi; assembly: GCA_027924585.1. NCBI lineage: Eukaryota > Viridiplantae > Streptophyta > Pinopsida > Pinales > Pinaceae > Larix > Larix kaempferi. Next base: position 5,549,202 of record BSBM01000278.1, on the reverse strand, counting down.
AGCGAAACCTTTGGAAATTCAATTCTTCAGCCCATTTTTATATGATTCCTTAATTACCTTCCTATGTGTAAGCAGAGGAACCATCCCATACCCATAAAACGTAACCTGATGTTTCCAGTTATTTATATCATCCTTCAACAGAGAAATGTCTTATGCTATCACTTGAGCCTTTTCATCTTCTTCATCCAATTCAATCACCTCCAGGGGCTTCTGAACCTCCTTATCATCACCGACCTCCCTGGATAGAACTTGATCCTGATTTGTTGGTCCTTGTGTTACATCAACTAAACTTTGTGTTTCAGCAGGTTCTTTATGTGACACAAGCTTGGGAATCTCAACAACTTCTTTTGGTGCCTCTGGTTCTTGTGTTTCACTGGCTTCTTTCTCTTTTTGTGTCACTAATTCTTGTTTCATGGTGGCATTCTGAACCTTTGTACAATCATTGACCTCCCTGGATAGAGCTTGATCCCGAGTTTTTGGTTCTTGTGTTACCGCCACTAAACTTTGTGTTTCAGCAGATTCTTTCTATGCCACAAGCTCGGGAATCTCAACAACTTCTTTTGGTGCCTCTAGTTCTTGTGTTTCAGTGGCTTCTTTCTCTTTTTGTGTCACTGCTTATTGTTTCATGGTGGAATTATCTTGAGTTACTGGTTCTTGCGTTACAGTATCTCCTTCATGTGTCACTAGTTCTTGTCTTTCAGCGACCCTTATCTGCTGAGGTAACTCTTTCTTCATAAAAATATCCTCAAGCTCCTTACCCGCTAGTTCTTGTTAATAAGTGGTTAAAGGAGCTATTTCCATCTTTGGAATCTGAACATCACCCACCACTGGTGCGTGTGGGTCATTGGAAATGTCTACTTGTACTGCTCTAGCCCCATCTTGTTTCAATTGTGTGATTCTCCATGCTAAGAGTTCCATGAGAGTAACCATGTACCCTGCTTGTTGGGTGCCAGAAATGACCCTTTTTGCTCACTTCCATTGAGATCCATTTCCGTTGTTTTTCCTTATTATTGTAACCAAGTCATTATCTTTCCTTAGAAAACACATGATCTTGAACATGTATAATTTATTATTGCTTTGTTATATTGATGCCTAAAGTTTGTTTGTGTTTATGAATTTTGTTCCTAATTGTGTTGACTTGTGATGGATTGATGAAAGTAATTTGATACCACGGGGAATTTGGGTGTATCAGCTTGATGATACATGTGGATAAATAATTATGTGGCTAGCAGTCATGCTTTTCAGGGCTCCAGTTCAGGTTGTTGCAGAAACAGCTCAAGTTATCCTCCCATGCAACCAGCTGAAACTCACTTGGCGTTGAATCAGTTCGAGCTGTGAGAGTGTAAATGTTTATGAAACAGATTTTATCTTAATGTAATAATGATTGTAATTGTTTCTATTCTAGGATATTGACTCGATAGCCTGAAGATATTCGATCTTCATGGCTACCCGAATTAAGAGGACCTAAATTGTCTTGTCTAGTATTTATGGGAAGACAAGATGGTTCAAAAGGTTAGGCTTATTTTTGAAGAGAAATTGTAACAGAAGTGGAAGAACTATGTAATTGAATTTCATTCTATCAATGAAAGAGGCAGTATTTTCCCGATCCATTGTGTACTAAGTTCTGGTAGTCTTTAGCGTCATCTCTATTAGAAAGCAAGGGCCCACCTTCTCACAGGGTTGCCGAGTTCAGTAGCTGCTTATTTCCTTTACTTTGTTTGGTGTGGAATTGTGTTTAGATTTCCTTTTGGTTTGTTGAAATAGTTTGAATATTAAGTGTAGGAATATTCAATTATAATTTCTCTTGGTTTGCTTAACAGTGTAAGCATTAAGTGTAGGATTTTCCATTCATAGCTTTTTCCTAATTTATTGAAACAGTCGACTTAGTCATGCATAGTTTCTTCTTGCAAGTGTGTTATTGATTACTGTTGTTCCACCTGTGCTATGCTGCTGGATATTACTGTTGTTTAATTACTTTCATGAATTGCTAAAACTGGTAGATGGTACACAAGGATATCTCTGTACCACACGTCATCTGACGATATGGTGAACAAATGTTCGTCTGGCAGTTTAATCGTGATCGGAGGTAACACTGACGAAGAGGGTAGGTCGGTCATGAGTTGTGGCAAAGCGAGTGCCTTGGTGCTTTTGGGGGTAATGAATTCAAGGTCGTACTCTTGAAGGATGATGATCCACTTGGCCACTCTGCCTTGAATGAATCATAATAACCGTCCAGCAGGAACACAAAACACACACTTTCTGGGAGATGATACCTTTCTGGGAGACGATGAATCCCAATAACCGGCCAGCAGGAATGCAAAACACACACTTGAGGGGGGTCAACCGAATTTTGTATTTAAGACATTGGAGGAAGACTTGTTGAAGGTATTCTAGGTGGTATGATCGTTTCTCGGATCAAGCGGTGAGATCATCCAAGTAGACAAGGATGATGTGAACCAAGTAGTGGAAATATAAGGTCATGGCCCACTGGAAAGTAGCTCCGGCATTTTTAAGGTCAAATGACATAACGCGATGAGTGAAAGTGCCCCACAAGGTGGTGAATGTAGTCTTGTACTGGTCCTCTTTGCGGATTTGAATATGATTGTATCCTGAGAAACCATCCATGAGGGATAGAACCTCGTGGCCCGTGCATGCATCAATGAGTTAATCAATAAAAGGCGTTGGAAAGTTGGCTTTGGGGCATGCTAAATTCAAATTGTGGAAGTCCGTACAAACACGAATAGTGCCTTGATTTTTTATGAAAAACATAGGGTTGGACACCCACATGGTGTATGAGATGGAGTAAATGAACCCGTCTTGGCGCAACTTTTCAAGTTCGGCTTTTACCGCTGCCGTTTTGGATGGGTGAATTGACCATTGCTTTTGGAAGATAGGTGTGGCGTCACGCCAGGGTTAATGCGGTTCCCGATGATGGTAGAGTCAATGCTAGGCATCTCGCTATATGACCATGCAAAAACATTGTGGAACTCTTAAAATATCTTCTTGTAGGGAGCAACTTCTTCGGGAGTCCAAGACATGCCTAACGTGATGTTCTCCATGACACCGGGTTTAATAGATATATCCACTTGGATAGTGGAAAATATGTTGGCCATGTTACCTTCCTCGAAGGCATCTGGGGATGGGATCGGGTACTTGAACCAATCCACATTTCCATGAATAAAATCCTTTGACTCGACCGAGAATTGCTTGGCCGAAGTGTTGGTAGACTCCTTGGGAATAAAATAGGCACGATGATGCATTTCATCCCAAGGAAATTTCGGCTCAGTTAGTGCTTTGAGTATTTCTTCGTCACTTCGAAAGCACTAGGTGGCAATATCGGAAGGGTTAGGTGGAGGGGGTGATGGGACGAATGGGTCACCGGTTGAAATGACATAAATGGTGTTTACTTCGGCCGACTAGGATTCCAGTTGGTGGATCTCCTCAACAACAGTGACTGACGAATCCAAGGAAAGCTGACGCAACTCAGCTAGCACCAATCAGTATTCCGGTAGGTCGTGGAAATGGTGGGAGTAATGGCCATAGATTCCACAACCCGTGCATGACTTATTGGAATGCAAGAATGTGTTACGTGTTTGAGGAAGGGATGGAACTTAAACAACTGGGATGTTCTCGTCCTCATCCAGTGTCTATATGTGGGTGCAAAGGGTGGGAAAGTGGGGAGAATTGTGGGTAGTGTGACCCAAGACATCGCACAAATCGCAAGGAGAAGATGCTCGAGTTGAGGCAGGGGGAGGAGGATTCATGGCTTTGTTTACAATTTTCGAGGCTTGGGTCTTCGTGGCTTTGCCCCGGTCTTCTTAGGAAGAGTGGTAGCATGGTTGGAAGAAGTCACTATAGACACACTCGGATGCAGATTATTGGCGGTGTCAATTGGTTGGACCGGTTGAAGCACGACCTAAGGGGTCAGGGCATGGTTTGGTGTAGGTAAGTACCATACAGGGATCCCTAATCTCAATCCCAAGAGGTTCAATGTTTCCATTATAGTCATGCTTACAAATCCTGATGGTGGAAACAAGAAGGGGATTGTGTGTATCAGGGTGGCTCCCATGTGGTTGGTACCAATGGCAATTGGGTTGTGGTGGCCTCTGAGGTTGCGGTTGAGGTGTCAATTAAGCGATGGGTTGTGATTCAAAGGCTAATTTTCTTGATGATATGGTGCACAATTCCAATATTTTTCCATCCAAGGAAGGTGGGGGTAAGGATGTAAATGTGGAGTTCATTGGGGCCTCAGAGTAAAGTCCTGACCCCACTGTGGAAATCAAAGGGGCGGACGCACCAAGTGTAGGTTTTTCGACCATGGGGAGGAAATTCTCTGGCATAACAGGCACGTTGGGGTCATAGTAAGTAAGTTGGTCGAGTTTGACGACTCGTCCATCATGGGGAAACATCACAAGCCGAAACAAGGATGATGCAACAACCTTCATCACATACATGTAGCTTCGTCCTAAAAGAAGGTTGTAGTCGATTTGGGAATTCATGACTTCAATGTCAATCACGACGGTTTTGTTGGATAACTAGACGGGGACATTTGCGAGAAGGACTTGTATCGAAGCAGCGCATCCATCATAAGCTCGGAGGGCCATCATGGATGATTGCAAAGGAGGGGATATGAGTTTCTGCCACATGAATGTGGACATGATGCATGTAGAGGCGCCCTCATCAACTATGCATTGATGTATAACTAAGTTTCGGATCGAAACTAAGATCTGAAACGTGATGGACGAAGGCATGCGAGGTTCATACTAATCTAAGTCGAATGGCATCAATCGTGAGTTGGAAGGGTTAATCACACCTAAGGAAGAAAAAAATGCTTTACGTTGCATTGATAAGTTCTTCAAAACTTATATGGCTGACATAGCAATGGGGGACAAGGCCAAGTCATCCACGATATTATAATTGGGAGCAGCGTGAACATTGGGGTTATTGGCGATGCAACGCAAAGGGAATTTAGAAGCTTCAAGGGGCCCCATCAGCTGACTGTGGGGGGAGCCATAATCGACTGGTCTACAGGGGTAGCTATTGTATCCTTGTCCATGGGAAGGGTCTCAGTAGCTGAACCATACTAATCATGGCGTGTCTGAAGGTTTACTTTAGAAGAGGACATCATTAACAGATGATGGACTCCTGAGTCAAGGACTTGACTGGAAGAAGCAACATAGGTGACTGGTGTTTGTGTGGCGACAACACCTTGCATGGGTAAGGGGTTTTGTAATATCATGGGTTGGGTGGTAACAACCTGTTGGCCAGAAAAACTGTCCTAGGCCAACTAACGGAAAGACAGCCCACACACTCGACTTAATGAAATCTTGTATGTGTTTAAGGTAACTATCTTTCATAGGATCAAGGCCCTGCTGCCTGTATGATGTGCTCTTCAAAGTAAAGATTCTCTCTAAGGTGAGTGTGTGTCATGTTTACTTAAACCAATCTACTAACAAACCAAAGAAATTTAACCTAATGACTAAATAAGATTGTTTTATGCTAAATGCAGAAAATTAGTAGCTCCTAATTCTATTATGTGATAACCTAAATGCTGACTATCTATCTTGGCCAAGAGCATGAAGTAGAATATTGATCTAAGGTTCAAAAGAGGAAAATAATTGTCACTTATCAATTGGTAGAAAAAGTCCCCAGATGTAGAAGTAATCCTAATTGTTTCACATTAGATAAAAATCTCCTGCAAAATAATTGTAAAAGAATTTCAAACCTGAAACCAACAATGCTAACTTAAATATACAATTTTGGAAACAGTAAAAATATATAATTATGTATCAACTTGCAAATGAACACAGCCATCATACAAGTTAACAAATAATGAAAATCAATTTATCAAAGATTAAAATAACAAAATAGTTCATTGATTTCAACCTTGAATAAACCATTCATGTTGCAGATTAGCATATAAATTCGAAATCACCAAACATTAACTTCATATATCATAGCAAGGTATACATATATGTAAGTGAATGAAAGACAAAAGAGAATTAACCAGTAAAATGATACAGCATATGAAATGTGATGATTAAAGACTTAACCAAAGCCTTCAAAAATTCTGCTAAAACTTAAATCTTCAGAAGAAGTTCAAGAAAAATCTAACATAATGCAGAATATAATATGATATTGTATAGAATGTTATTACTCTCAGATGTCCAGGAAATCGAACCATAGGAGAAAACAGTAGAGATTATAGGAAAACAGTTTCCTGTATTCTTTACAGAGCCTCCTCCAACAGCAGAGAGACATACAAAAAAAGATGAAAGAATAAATTCGTCAAGTTTTCTGGAGTGTTCTCCCCCACAATGGATGAAGTACTGCCATTGTTTAAATAAGCAATACAACCAACAGAAACTTAACTCAGTTTCATTGTTGGCCGCAACTGGAGAAAACATGTCCAGAGAACCTAGCAAATCTTTCGACTGGTTCACTTTTTTCAGGCAATTCCCGACGAGTCTGATAAATGGGTCTATCCTGCAAAAAACCCATGTTTCGGAATTCATTAGTCCGCAGTTTGCTGCCAAAATTCGCTACCTGAATATTGACGGGAATCTGATATTCGTATTCATGTTTTCTAATGGGTCGACTTTCCAGTAATTTCATGGCATCCTTTTCACGATTTAACCTTTTATGAAATGGTACAATCTTTGTTTCCTCTGGCGATCAAATTGTTTCTTGGTTCTGCGATTCAAAGTAATTAAGGAGTCTGCAAGGTTATTGTGACTCTTCGTAGTTGTTGTTCATATCAATCACCTTGAAATCTGCACATAATAAACCAATGATCATAAATAAAATATAAAAGTAAATAAGTTTACTTTTATCATTAATCTCCTTCACGTTGGTTAATAGATGGTGGTATCTTCTCAGTATCAGATCTTCAGCTTCTAGCGTTTCTGTCAACCATCCCGGTGGTTATTTCTTACACCAATTTTGCAATCGGATTAATGTACATTGATGAGTCTCAATTAATGGAACTCTAAAATTGATGAAGGAATCTCGGAATCAATTACAAACCCTAACAACAATCCCGAGAACTCATAGATGCAATCTATGATCTGGAAATTTGTTGAGAAGAAAGAATCTCCGTGGTGATGGCATTAGATTGGTGAGCTGGCGATGTGAATCGAGTGACCGTTTCCCTTTTAGGTGAAAGATTCAGTTACAAAGTTGATTAAATTCTTGTTACACAGTTGATGGATTTGCCCTTTCATACTCACGACATTGAAGGCGCATCTTACTTGAAGAAGATATCTCATTATAAAACAGACTCCCAACAACCTCAGGAATCCGCAATCTTTGGGAAATTGACACGTTTCTGCATCGAGATCTTCTGATTTTCTGGCTGGCCATAATTCCCTCTCTGGCGATCTGGAGTTTCATGTGGTGTGATGGTGAACATCAAAACTTCCTCGAGATTCTCTTCCATATTGAAATTACATGGTGAATTGATAGAGCATTTCAATGCACATAATTTCCATCTCCTTACCAAGTGTCATAAAGCTGCGTACAAAGAAAAAAGTCACCGGCCTAAATTAAAACATATGCTTTTATTCCTTTTCAAACGCTTATTGACGGAAAACAAAGAAGCACGATAATTTTTATGCATATCCGAGCGTAAGGAAAAGAGATAGCATAAATAAAGAAATGATAGAAGACCAAGTGAGTTTCAATGATTTCATGATAGGAGACCAAGTGAGTTTCAATGATTTCTTTTAGTTGAGTCATTTACGTTTGCCATCTCATAAAGCATTATCTTCTCAAATCTCTACAAAGAAGCATAGTATTATCTTTTATAATTGAATATATCCACCAGCCTAGATCCAAATTCTAGGCTCTATCAAGCCCTGAGAGGGATCAAATCTCCTCAGATGCAAATCTCTTTTTGAATAGCTTCTTGAGTGTAATTCCCGAGTCACCTAATCCTAAAATTCTAAAGTCTCATATTTACTTTTTGCTTTGTATTATTCTTTTTTGTTTATAGTCCACATAATATTTATTACTTTTTACTTTGTATTATTATTTTTTGTTTACTTTGTATTATTTTGTTACTGGACAAACACTCGACAAATACTCTAAAGTCTCATATTTACTTTTTACTTTGTATTAAAAGTAAAAAGTAAATATGAGACTTTAGAGTATTTGTCGAGTGTTTGTCCAGTAACAAAATAATACAAAGTAAACAAAAAGTAATAATACAAAGCTTTTTACTTTGTATTATTATTTTTGTTTATGGCGGACATAATATTTACCACCTAATCCTAAGCTATGAAGTCTCTAGTTTAAGTCTCATATTTACTTTTTACTTTGTATTATTCTTTTTTGTTTATGGTCGACATAATATTTATTACCTTTTACTTTGTATTATTCTTTTTTTGTTTACCTTGTATTATTTTGTTACTTGACAAACACTCGATTCACAAGATCTCCCCCATACTAGATTGTAGAGTGCCTCTCGGCGCAAAAACACTATGATAATAATAATGGATAGGTTTCAAAGTATTTTTAATATAGGTTTCAAAACATTTATTTATCACACTGAGCTTCTTTCACTTCATTGATTTTCATAAAGGGAAGATGTCATAAATATTAATTTATGAATACATGCCCTTAATCAGAGACAAAATGAGTTCAAACTTAAAAAAGTTTTGGGTTACCTTTTCATAAATCACATTCTAAACATGATTTAACCAATAATTGTTTGAGAAATAAAGAAATCTCAATATAAAGTCTTTTCTAAAGTAAAATTTTAATTATTTATTAATGATAAATTGAAATTAAAATAAATCAATTTTACTATGAATATGAAAAGATAATTTTGAGCAAATTAATATGGTTAGATACATTATAGCCCACACTTAATAATCAATCAATGTATATAGACTAGAAGCTTTTGAATGATTTGATTATATATCTATATATTATTTTGATCATAAATGTTTCTCATCAATTCATATGGAAATTCAAAAATGTGATTTTTTTAAAGGTGTAACTTGAAAGTCATAAAATTAAACTTTTATTAAGATTTGTCAAAATGCCCTCTCAGCTAACTAAAGTGTCAAAGACTGAAACTTTGTGAAAATGCCGCAAGATCAAAATAACTCATTCTTTTCAAACTAAAGCACATAGTCAACTTGGATAACCTCAATTAAGTGCATGCAATCGTTGTTAAACGTCAAGGAAGCTAAAAAGGTTTAAGCGACTGATATCGGTGAGACCATCAAAGCCTTGTGAAATGAAAATCAAGCCAAGAAACCAACATCATCAAGAGTGAAGGACCCAAGAAAGAAAACTGTGGAATTGCCAATATCCAAATCTAGTAAGAAAAACTAAAAGAAAACTAAAGGCTAAATATTTACAAAATTTACATGAGGGGGCCCCTTTATTTTGCCAAAATCAAGGGGAGTTGTTGGGGTGCCAACACAACCCCTTGCGTGGGTAAGGGGTTTTGTAACACCATGGGTTGTGTGGTGGGCTGCAGCAGGTTCGATGGTGTCGGAGGTGCGGTGGTCCCTTGATGTTGGTTGTCCTCATTCTAAAGTTGTTTGGCTCTATACAAATGGGGAAAATTGTGCGTGTAATGGCCATAAACCCCAGAGAAAGAGCATGGGTGGTTTGTGCATAACTGAGGATTCTTTCCTTGTCAAGGATGTTGATTGGGGTTCTAATTGGTCGGCATGGTGCCATTATTATTTGGGGGATTATAAGATTGTCCACCCCCACCAGGTTGTTGATTTTTTCCATGGTTCCTACCTTGTCTCCTGTTAGGTTGGCCTTGCTGGTTTTGCTGGGCGAGTTGGTGTTGAACCTGGTTTTGCTAGGCGTAAACCTGCCCTTGTGGAATATGACGAGCTTGAGGTTGGGTGGGTGCCGGTGCGGCCGGTGGTGGGCCAGGTGAAGGGTAGTAAGTGGGAGGTGCAGGAGGGGGGCGCATAATCTTTCAAGTTGTGACCGTAACTAGGTGTTGCATAAGTGGGTCCATGGCATTGGGGAGTCTGGGCTAGTGGAATGTACGAAGGTGTTGCTCCGGAGTGAGCCATTGCGCATGAAATATAGGGGCCACAGCTCATGGTAGACTATGCAGGACTAGGCGTGGGGTTATATAAAGGGGTTGGTACAGGAGGAATAGGAACATAGGGCCTATTGGTGGATGCAATGTGACCAATGATTCCATCGGCAACATGAGATGCCCCTGGCGCATCCTTACGAGAGGAATCGCCGCAAGGGGCGTCGAGTAAGATTGTGTAAAGGTAACTGGATTGGGTGTAAATGAGGTCAATCTACTGGGATTTTAATATATCCTCTTCCTCTGTATGGTTATGCTCAGATGCCACATACTTGGTAATCGTTGGAATTAGAGACTTTAGAAACCAATCTAGAACTATGCGGTAGTCCAATTTGATCTTGCATAAACTATGGTGTCTATGTCATTCATGGATATGGTCCGTGATATGGGTGGTTTTATTTTGTCTGTAAAAGAGGAGAATCTCAACACCAGCATCATAAGAAACTGGCAGCCGGAATAACTGCAATAAATTCAATGTGAGGGATGCCAAAGTGGAATGTGTCCCATGGGGTTGATCAATATGCCACTTGTCTGCAGTGCTAGTGAAATTTTGTTACAATAGGTGTAGTCGAATATAGTCATCCATTGTGGAGTTAGAGGAACACCACAAGTGGTAGGACATGATATGGTTCTAGGGGTCCCCACCTCCTTTGCCCTCAAACTTAGGGATGTCTGAAGGAAGCTCTGATGATCCTGCAATAATTAATTAATGAAAACACACGAGATAGCAGAAATAACAAAACTCAAAATCACTTTTATATTGATCGCAGGCCACTTCGAGGGGGAAACCTCCTTTGAGAAAGCTCAATACAAATAACTTCACGGTGCCTTCATGTAATGTCCCTTGTTAGGAATTTTATTAAAATGGCAATTTTTCACTTTTTTCCCTAGTTTGACCTTTGACTAGTTTTGAGCTCTAGGTCCCCAAATTGCTCCAATTGCTCCCAAATATTCTGAGAAGGTATATGGATGATGTTAGAACATAAATATGTATTTCAGGGATGCTTTTGGACCTTTAAAATACTTCTGCAAATCCTCTTTTAATTATGGCCAATGTAGGGAACTTTACTAGTAATTTCCCTTTGACTAGTATTGGTCTATAGGTCTCGAATTGACTCCAAATGCCTTCAAATATTCAAGGAAGGTGTACAAATGATATTAGGACTTGAATATGATGTTCATAGATGATATATGACCACCAAAATACCTCTGCAAACTCTCTTAAGATTCTGGACCAAGTATGCAATTTTACTAGTAATTTGGGGTTCAAATCCCCCTGGGGTTAGTACTGAAAATGGCTTCCCAAATGCCTCCAAACCCACTCAAATTTCTGAACAGAGGTAGGGAATTTATTAAGGATGTTATTAAGGTCTCATGTGCACCATTAATTGATTATTATATCTGTTCCAACCCTCTCCCATTCAACTGCAAAAATCACCAATTCGACCCTTAGGGAAATGGCACTATTTCTTCTCCCAATGCAATTAAACTGAGTAAAAATACTTCAAATGCTCAAGTACAGTACATGAAAATTGTAAAATACATCCATGGCAGTACATTAATCACAAATGCATCAGAGAATCATCCATTCATTCGAAATCATCATCAATACATTGGTTCACAACAAGGTAGTGGGGAAATGGCATTGTTCTTCCATTAAAAATGAGATTTATACATTTCTACTTGGAATTTCGACCTAAAACTTTCTGGAGATGAAGAAAAGAGTATTTAATTCATATTACAAAATAAATGGGGCATGATAAGCTCCCCCAAAGAGTACAATAGCTCACCAAAAACGCCCTCCCTCAAGGATCAAGAATATGCCATCAGAACTGGAAATGGTTGAGAGAATGTGTTGCAATAGAAGAAACCATGAGCTTCCCTATATATTACACCTAAAAATAAATACTCCATTAAAGCTCCAAATGAAAGGTCTGAATGGCCTTTCCAATTACCAACTTGGATGGGAATCTTTCACCCTCGAAATTGGCCAAGGCAAGAAACTAGTCATCCACTAGCTCTCCCTCTACACAAATGCAATTGCAAATTCTACAAATGATCAAAAGCTGGTTTCATTCTTTGTTATTGACATTTATAAAGTTCTAATGTCCTCCATGGGTCGAATTCCTTCCAAGAGACTCATGCCAACTCAAGTTGGGAAGAGATTCCAAAGAACGCCACTTGTACAACAATTCCTAGTCTCCCACTTCCACTAAATCACATGTGGAAGCATCTTAGCTGCCCTAACACCCTTGAGCGCCCTCTTGGAGTCTATTTTTAACCCTGACATGTCATATATGTCATATGTCAGCCTTCAGGTCTGATTTGTGTCATAGGTGTCATAGCATCTTCATCATTGTTGTCATAGAGCTAGGGAATCTAGCCAAATTGTCTCACTAGCTCCAAATTGCCTCTTCCTCTTCCATGGGAGTTACTCTTCCTCTATATTTAGACCTTGGATGAGTCATTCCATGAATAATACCTTTTGGACTCCCCCAAGTATGTTACCATTCACCTTGAATTCGAATTGGTGAGAGAATGATGCCAAGTGTAGTGGGGAAATCTAACCATATGTGGGTCCCACTTCCTCCATGTGTCTTCATCATCAAATGCCACTTTGATTTTCACTTGTATATATTTATTTAGGTCCTTTATTAAATATTTATTCCATTCTAATGTTCAAACATCATTTATTATCCCCATTATTCCAAACCCCAAAGCTTCCACCCTAAACCTAGGAAACTAGTAATTTTCCTCCTTGGCAATTATTTCAACTTTAGCATCAATTTGACAAACTCTACTGAATAGGGACAATGTGATTAGGCCATTGTGAACCAATTCCAAATTTGGGACATTACACTTCATAGGCCTCAACACACACTTATATACTAAGTCTAGGCGCCAATACTATGGGTCAAAACCATGGGCCAATACAAACTAGGGATCAACAATACTATGGGCGACTTACAAAGCAATTGCGCCAAACAACAATAACACAAACTATGGATCAACAAATACTACGAGACGACTTACAAAGCATATGCGTCCAACAACAATACACTAATAAAGTAAATACATGGGTTCCTAACATCCCCTCCCCCTTAGAAAAAGCTTTGTCCTCAAAGTTTGAGATGTGGAAATTGATGCAGAATATGAAGGAGTGGTTCCCCTGTAGCATCCTCGGGTTGCATGTCAGGCCACTGATGCCTTTTGAGTTTCAGGGAGGGATGAGTGGAAGGATGTAGACGAAGAAGAACCATATAAACTGCGTGAAAACTGTGCTCAGAACGGTGCTGATCGGTTTGTTGTTTCAGTCGAATTCTTGCCATGTGAAGATTGTCCTGCAGAATGAGAAGAATTTGATCACGGTTTCGAAGAATCGAGTCAATTGCCTGAACTGGGGAGTTGTTTAAGGTGTATGGAAGAAGAACTGGCGGTGCCTGTCCAGAGACTGCTTCATATGGTGTCCTTTTATATGTGGTATTGTACCACTAGAGCGCTTCTAGGAAATCCGTAGAAATAGTTGTCCAAATCTGTGTAGGGATGGGCAAGGGTTTGAGTAGTCCTGAAAGGAGTGTCGTTTCACCCTTGTTGACCTGGAAAGTATCGCAGTCAGCCACCATCCGTTGAATTGTCATTTTCAATTCCTGCCAAAAAAAGTTGCACTGTTCCCGGTCATACGTTTGGAGGAACCCAAAGTGCCCTGCCGATGAAGAAGCATGGAGTTCATAGAAGAGATAGCCCCGTTGAACAGATTGCAAAAAAATTGGAACAAGTAGAGAAATAGCTGTAAGAGAAACTGGGTCATCAAATGTGCGAGAAGGAACATCTGCCACCATATTGTCCTTACCCTTCTGGTAAGTGATCGCATAGTCATAACCCATGAGTTGGATAACCCATTTTAGGTGTGCTGGGGAGGAGACCCGTTGTTCCAAGAAATTTTCCAAACTCTGGAGATCAGTCTTGATGCAGAAATAATTCCCCAATAGGGATGGATTCCACTTCTGTACTGCATGCAAAATAGACAGCATGTCCTGCTGAGATGTAGATGCAGCTAAATGCTTACCGGAAAGGTCTCATGAAGGAGGCAAGCCCACTGGTGCAACAAGGACACCCGCATATCTATCCAAGGAAGTAGTGGAGGGCATTGGTGGGTGCATATGAATGGAAAGGAGCTGAGCGATGACACCATGTGAATTCCTCTTAAGGATCTTTTCCAGGCGATGTGAACTGATGATGCAGAGAGACCCTGGTTATAAGCCGGTAAATTTGTGTGTTGTGTCCCATTGACGGAAAACTGCATCCAAAGTTCATCAAAAATCCATAAGATGGGGCCAAGTGTGCGTAACCATTGAACGCCCAAAACCACATCACATCCGCCTAAAGACAAGGAAAACATGTCCGAGTGCAGGTTATAATCTTCCAGAGAGATACACACATTGTGACACTTTCCCTTGCAAGGTAAGGTGCCCCCATTGGCAACCATGACTTCAAAGTTGGAGCAAAGATGGATAAAACAATCAGCCTGTTTGGCAATCCGAGGGTCAATGAAGTTATGTGTGCTGCCAGAGTCAATGAGTATTGTAAGAGGAAGCTTCTTGAAGTAACCCCTGACCCGCATTGTTTGGGGGGTGGTGACGCCGGATAAAGCATTGAAAGATATCTCTGGTTGGTCGTCCTGAGATGGGGGGTCAAAAGGAAACTCTTGAATGTCGACCTGATCATCCATGGTATCTGGAGCTTCTTCACCAATTTTAGAGGCAGGCGGAGAATCCATATCCAACAGATAGAGCTTTTGCTGAACACATTTATGTCTCCAAGTGAATTTCTCATCACAATTATAACAGAGCCCTTTTTCTCTGCGTGCCTGCATCTCTGTTTCGAACAATTCCTTGATAGGAGTTGGTCGAGGAGTGGGCGGAATGGGAGGTCGTTGAGAACCCATATTTTGGAAGGGAACAAAAGTGGGTTTGGAGCGCTGTTGGGCTGCAATATTGTCTTCTGCCAACTTAGCCAACCCTAGGGATTCCATCATTGTGTTGGGACAGAACATTTTAACCTCTGAGCGGATTTCATCCTTAAGACCACTGATAAAACAACTCCTATAGAATTCATCAAACAATCCTTCTGTGTGATTGGCTAGTTTCTCAAATTTTGTCTGATACTCTCACACAGTGCCAATTTGGCGAAGTTTAGTGAGGGCTCCGGTGAAGTCATCAAAAGAACTAGGACCAAATCGTTGCAAAAGGAGCTGACAAAAATCTGGCCATTTGGGCTCTTCATGAGCCTTGATGTACCAACGGTACCATTGAAGAGCTTCCTGTTCCAAATGAAAGGATGCTAGCGGAACTTTGTTGACATCAAAAGTATTATGCAGACTGAAATATTGTTCTGCACGATATATCCATCCAGTTGGATCGGTACCATTGAAGCAAGGAAAATCAAGCTTCGGACCACGGAAATTGCTGGAAGAAGAGAACCCATTGTCTGATGAAGACTCGGACTGCCGTTTGTTGTTCATAGCTGAATGTTCAAGATGGAGGCCGAGAAATTTTTCATCCAGATCTTGGAGTTTGGCTTGGATGGCTGCAAGTGCGTCTTCCATGGTTTTTGCTCTTGCACGGGTGACAACCATAACCAGGAGTTTTTTTTTTTTTGGTTGACTGGGTAGGAAAACAAAAACAAAAACTACTTCAGTAAAGAAAAATCTGGACTTGGGAAAAAATAGGAAGGGTAATTGGGGTTTGACTAGGTTTTGGACACTGTCGAATAGACAGGGAAGCAAAAATGAGGGTTTCAGAAGCAGGGTGAAAGAATGGGAAAATTTGGCAGAGGGGAACAAAGAAACAGAATTCAGAAAGGAACTTTGTGGTAAAATTTGAAGGTGATTGGGTGAAATCTGAGGAAGTTATGGAAAACCCTAAAAATAGACAAATGTGGGATTTCGGGCTTTGGGAAGGGGAATTGGGGATAGGGTGCTCAGGAATGAAATATGCAGAATGGGATGACAGGGGTTCCCCGAAAATTTCAAGGGAAACAGAGTGAAAACAATGGAGATATGGAGGGTTTTTTTTTTTTTTTTTTGGGACGGCTACCGCTCTGAAGGGATCTGGAACAGATAAATCTGCAACGGCCCAGAAGTGAGCAGAAATAGAGGGATCTGAAACGGCGCCGAATGGATTGAAAACGGATGGATCTGAAACGGTTTTTTTGTTTTGGACGGCTACGGCTCGGAAGGGATCTAGAACAGATAAATCTGCAATGGCCTAGAAGTGAGCAGAAATAGAGGGATCTGAAACGGCGCCGAATGGATTGAAAACGGCTGGATCTGGAACGGTTTTTTTTTTCCCCAGACTGGAGCGGCTACGGATCGGAAGGGATCTGGAACAGATAAATCTGCAATGGCCCAGAAGTGAGCAGAAATAGAGGGATCTGAAACGGCGTCGAATGGATTGAAAACGGCTGGATCTAGAACGGCTTGCAGAATGGATCTGAACGGCTGGATCTGAAACGGCGCAGCAGTGATTGACAACAGTTCAGCTGAAAATAGATATGGACCCTAGGTATGTGCGGCTTCCTAACAGTTCAGGGTTTTCACTCGGCCACCAATGCTGTCTGACGGCTTGCATATTGGGGCAGTACCCCTCACTCCACGGCTCAAGTAAAACTGATAACCGCTTTGCCACAAACGACAGCTCTTGGTTTACCTCACGGGTGGGAACTAGTCAATCAGGTAGGGGTCGTTGCCCTTTTCGCTGGTAGGTCCTCTCAATGGGCCAGCTACTTCGGGGTTCCTGTGGTACTCCTCACAATGAGTTTTAGGGCTTATGCCCAAGTACTTCCCACAGTTAAGTGGATAGGGATTATTCCCAAATCCGAACCTGCAACAGATGCGAAAAAAAAATTTGGCAGAAATTTCACCCAGCGAGCCCAAGAAAGTGCTCTGATACCAGATGTGATGCACCTGCAACAATTAATTAATAAGAATATGCGAAATAGCAGAAATGACAGAACTCAGAATCACTTTTATATTGATCACAGGCAACTTCGAGGGGGCAACCTCCTATGAGCAAGCTCAATACAAATAACTTCACGGTGCCTTCATAGGTCTCAACACACACTTATATACTAAGTCTAGGCGCCAATACTATGGTTCAAAACCATGGGCCACTACAAACTATGGATCAACAATACTATGGGCGACTTACAAAGCATATGCGCCAACAACAATAACATAAACTATTGATCAACAAATACTACGGGACGACTTACAAAGCATATGCGTCCAACAACAATATACTAACAAAGTAAAGACATGGGTTCCTAACAGAGTGTGAATCGGTATGGTCAGATCCATTGGCATGATGGGTGGGCCCGAGAAGCAACATAAGTGTCAGATCCAAGGTTCACAAAAGAAACATTGAGTGCGGGTGTATAGATTTGTGTCCCACTGGAAAATCAGAGCATGTATGTTTTTGGGTATTCTCATTTTTTATAAGATAGATTCAAATCAAAGGATACATGGTCAAATCAAGCAAAGGGGGGTTTCGATGTTTGGGGGGGGGGATAACCGGCCTAAAGGTTTCAAGGGTTCAGGGGCGGGAGTCTCTGAGAATTTTCTTTTGTCTGTTTTTGGTTTGTGTTGTGTTTTCGTCCATTGAAACAAGGTTTGAATACAACGATTGGAAGACGTAAAATGTGGTATGCATGATCCATTGAGGTCACATGGGATGCTTGAAGGAAGTGATATGCGGTTGAATATTTCAAGTTCGACAAAAGTCGCAGATGGTTGACTTGGTGCAGTCGGAGTCATGGTCTGCAATCAGAGTCAATTGATCAACTAAGGGTGAATGAGAATGCATATTGATTGGTGGTTGATAGCTCAACAAGAATGTGGATCAACTGGTTGTAGACATCTCGATGGAAGGTCAATGGGAACGAGACCAACTATTGGTTGAAAACTTGAAAAAATGGTCGATGGGAACACATATCGACTAGTGATTGACAAATCGACATATGGTCAACGGTAAAGTGGTCGATTGAATTAGTCAACTTGTTGACTAGGTTGACTGAGCATATGGTTAACTAGTTGACTGGGTCGACTGAGGATATGGTTGATTGGTCGATTGGATCAATTGAGGATATGGTCGACAGGGTCGATTGAGTATTGTGGATCAACCAAGGTTAATATATGCTTCAACAACAAGATAATCGAGGTCAATATCGATTTAGGAATCACAAAAGGTCCACTGGGTGGACAAGCTTAGGTTGACTAAACAGTCGCAGTTAAGATCGACTAGGTAGTGGACTGTTCGACTACACAATGGAGTTGTTATGACTTTAGAGGGACGCTTGTGTCATTGAGGGTTATACTATGTTGGAAACTATTATGATTCTTGATGCATATGCAAACACGATCGAGGAGGATGTGCTAGTGATAACCAAGGAAATAATTGGAGCAACATGAAGACAGATCGATTAGAGCAGACGGTGGAGTCTATAGGCAATTGTGCAAAAAAATTGATTGTAGTATACGATGGATTCTGTATTCGACTAGGAAGAGAGATCGACTGGAGCAGACGGTGGAGTATTAAGTCGACTAAGGAAGACGGTGGAGTCTGTAGTCAATTGGGTAGAGAGATTGACTATATAAAATAGTGGAGTTTCTAGTTGATTGTGCATACAGGTTAACTATGTAGTTGATTAAGCAACATAATTTGAGTACTCGGTTCAAGAGTGCTTGGTTATTATTGTATGAGTAGGTCGATGCTCAATTAGCTACTTTTGTAAAGAATGTTTCATTAATGGAGTTGTAATCACTATAAATGGGAATATGGTTGTAAGACCAATAAAGGCATGCGTAACCATGTGTTAAATCTGAAGGGTAGGGAACATGTAATATTATTTGTTGATAAACTTGAGGCGAGGGAGGTCTTCTTTACCAAGTCAAGTTTAAGGGGGTGATGTTGGGCTAATCTTGACTCAGTCGTATATCAAGTTAATCAAATTTGGTTATTGTTGTTATGGACCCATGGTATTGGGAGATCTACCCATGTAATTCATGTAATTTAAACCTATAAAGAGGTTGTTCGAACTCCATTATATAATATTTGGAACTCTCATTGATGGTCGAGGCTACTCGTGGCGTAGAGCCATGCTTGACCATGCATTGGTTGGATTTGGACAAGAGGCACAATGAATATCTTTTGTTCATTTTACCCGATCAAGGGGTTTATAGGATGAATCAGGGTGTTTAGATGTGCATAATATTGTTTGTTGTGTTCATAGAACCAACATGCTATAGGTAATTAAGTTGTTGATGACAAGCTTCCAAACAATCACCTCTTTAAAGTCTCTATAGAGACCCCATTATTTACTAATATAGAAAACTACTTAGCTACATGCAGATTTCATTAATGATTTCCTAAACACTTTCCTTATAGAGAATGCTACAAAATTGTTAGAAAGAGGGTCACCTAAATACTACATAAAAGGCTACACATTTAAGCTTGAACCATACCAAATACTAGAAAAGGTGTATAAGACAAGATGAGGTACATGATATTCTACATTCTTGTATTAATGTGCCTTATGGAGGTCACTATGCTACAAAAAAAATTGCCTATTAAGTCCTACAAGCTGGATACTATTGGTTTACATTGTAGAATGATAATAAGGAGTATGTCTCTCACTCCAATGAATGTCAAACAATAAGGAAATCAACAAAAAGAGATGAAATGTCATTGCATCCCTAGGTATCATTTGAACATTTTGACTTTGTGGGACCCATTGAACCTCCTTCAAATCAAAAGCAACACATCTTTGTCTACATTAATTATTTAACCAAATGGGTAGAGGTAGAAGCCAAGAAAACTGCAAAATAAGAAAAGGTACCAGAGTTCCTACATGATAATATTTTCACTAAGTTTAGAGCATTCTCTAAACTTAATAAACACATTTACTTACTTTTCACTCCACATCTGCTTAAATACCCATTCAACCAAACAATCAAACCATGCTTATATACCTACAGGAACTTGCGAGAGTCTGTCTACCCAGATTTTTGATGGAACTTATAGGAGTTTGATTTCCCATAGTTCTACAAGAACCTACAAGAGTGTATGCGCCCGTATTTCTCCAAAAGTGTAGGATCCCCTACTTTATATAAACAACATGTATTCTACCACTACAAAATGCTCTATCTCTACACTTCACTCTACAAGATCCTACAATAAGAAAATTTCACAACCATATAAGATCGATTAAAGGAAAAACTTTGGGCAACTATTATAATCATACAATCATCATGTACAACAATAAAAAACTTCAAATGTGACATCGTGTTGCATGCAAATCGAATCTTGTGACCCATCAAACTAAGGTATGCCACATCTCCTCGAAAATCTCCCATTCATTCTAGTTTTGCATGAAATGAACCCAATTTACTAATTACTGTAACTTGCAACTAGACCCTATTAATCAATTGAAGTATTAACTTATCTAACATATGCATTAACCACTGAATAACAATCATATTAGTCAATTTTTTCCTCCATTTGAAATATTAGGAAGGATAATGGTGCTAAAAACAATCAACCCAGAGCATGGACCATGAGTAAAAGAGAGAGTCGAGTTGTGAGAGGGGATGTAACTATTAATTTTAATCTATTTTCAGATCTTGACAATTATTTCACAATGATTTCAAGCATTTATTTCATCTCACAGTTTTTTTCATTGAATAATTGCACACTGAAATTATCAACTTAAATTGCAGCAGAAACAAAGGATCATAGAAAGATAGCCATGCACAAGAGACACAAATATTTTTATCTTGGGAAACCCAATAGGGAGAAAACCTAGGCAACTTTTCATAGAATAAATCAATCTAATTCAAGTACAATACCATTCATGAAGAGAAACCTTATCACATAAGAGGTTTTCCCTCCTTCACAAGAAACCCTAGCAAGGGTAGCGAAATTCTAGAAGATGTTAATAACCCAAAATATTTGCTCCCTGCCTTTTTCTAGGCCTTCCTTGAAAATTGCACACAAGGGGAGAAGAAGAGATGTTGTTGTGATGATGAAACTGAAGTGTGTGAGCACTTATTTATATTCTTTTGTTCACTTGAATTTTTCTTCTTGGGGATGACTTGTACATTTGATGGGGCTAACTTATCTTCTTTTCTAGGGCAATCTTGTTCTTTCTTATAGGTTGTCTTGTCTTCTTGACTTCAAAATTCTCTAGAACTTCTTCAATGCTATCTAGGACTTCTTCAATGGTTGACTTGATTTCTTGGTTATTTCTTCATCATAGAAAATTTGTCCTTGTTGATGTTCATATCCTGACATGCACATTTATTCACGGATAGAGCTCTAATGTTGATTTGACCCTACTCTAAGAAATCTTGGACACTTCTTAAAGACTTTGTCAAATTCAACATTAGATTAGACTTGTATATTCCACAAGGGGATGGAATCCCCTATCAAATAAACAAGTCAACTCACTCTAATATAGAATAGATCATTATGTCATGGAGCAGGCAATGTGAGAGCACCTTGGGGCCAATCTCCCCACATCATATGTGAGATTGCCTGACTGCTCTTTCCAGGGCCATTCACCACTAGCATAGCCCCGTGAGTGAATGTATCATTCCCCTTTGGCAAGTCAGCAAGATCAATCCAGGAGAATGTTTGCCCGATGCTACAAACTGGAGAAACATCAACAATAACAAGAATCGCTGCCAAATTTGTGAGATTGGAGATAAGGCAAAGTGTTGTCCAAAATTTAATTGAAGACTATTATACTCCCAAAATCACCAAAAACAAACAAAGAGGATACTCTAGCCACATAGTTCACAAATCTCATTGAGCTTTCTCATTACCACGAAGATCACTATAAATGAGAACTTCAAGACATGGTTTCTCAAGTGCTCGGTCAATGGGTTAGGGGCCTCTCTTCCACCCTATTATCAAGGAACTGAAGGAATTTGAAACATAAAATTGGTAATTTTCTTTTAACATATTTGTTAATAGCAAAAACAAAAGTAACACTAGCCAAGCAAAATTATTCACTTTTCATAGAATTTGCTCTTAGAATTCACTCATCATTTTCTTGGGTTCTCTCACAACTTCTTAGGATTTTCCTAGGTTTTACTAAACAAGAAAAACTTATTCACTTTCCACGAAATTCACTCTTAGAATCTACTCATGTTTACTCATAATACGGGCACGGTTCAATAGAAGAGAACCCATAAAAACTTCTAAGATTTATAACAACCTAGAAGTAGTAGAAATATTCCAACAATCAAATTGGATGGGTTATTTTGATAAGTTGAAGTGGCATGATGACAACATCGCAATGAAGTTTTCCTTTAATCTCCAACATGTAAGAGCCCAAGAATACTCCAATGAGGTGAGGGATTTAAAGATCCAAGTAACTGAGCCCGTGACTATTAGGGTTTTAGGGTTACTAAAAGGATGACCTTGGGACAAGGAGGATAGACAACCTGATATGGATTCTAAAAAATTCTTCCTCCCCGGCTATGAAGATGTAGAAGAAAATAAAAATGGGGTGAATTGGGACAATTTTCCTGCACCATAGGATGAGGTAGCATATCACCTACTTAAATACATTTCTTGTGAAGGGAGATTAAGTATGGTGTATGCATATCACTTTAGGCTTCTCCTACAATTAAGACACATATTTAATCAAAAGCCTTAAGAGAACCTTAATGTACCCTACATCCTATTACAATCCTTGAAGGTAATGAGTGTTAGAGTCCAAAAGGGAAAGGAAGAGGCATTAGTTCATCATGGGCCAATAAAACTAATTGTGTGTGAAGCCTTGGAAAGGAAGCTCCCAAAATTTGCATGGGATGATTTCATCATAATGAGAAAGGATGATGTCATAGCACTATGGGTTGCAGCCAAAAAACAAGAAACAAC
The DNA here is from genome assembly GCA_027924585.1 of Larix kaempferi. Lineage (NCBI taxonomy): Eukaryota > Viridiplantae > Streptophyta > Pinopsida > Pinales > Pinaceae > Larix > Larix kaempferi. Next base: position 5,526,183 of record BSBM01000278.1, on the reverse strand, counting down.
CAAGGAATCTACTTCAATAAGAGACTATGGGAGGAAGCAAAAAGCAACGGGTAAGGTAGAAACTAGTAGGAAGAAGAGGGATCAAAAGATAACCAAGGTAGATTATGAATGTAAGGAGGTAGCTACCACATTACAAGATGGGAATCCCTGACATTAGTTGTCTAAATATTAAGGCAAGGACCCACTCCTTAGAAAAAAGGGAATAATCCACTAGTAAAATAATTAGGACTAGATCTCAAGCAACCAAAAAAATGGAAATCACTCATGTACGCACCACCAAAGTGAGTATCGAGGAAGATACCCACCCTAGGACAACAAAATATCTAATATAGACATAAGGAACGTAATTCACCGAGAAGAATAAGGAAAGGGTATATAATCTCATGACTGAGTTAGAAGAGGCCAAGGCTAAGGCCCTCAGATAGAGAACTCCTGCAAAAACTAGGATAGACATGGAGGGTACCGGTGAAGTACTTAACTAGTTTTATCTTGAACAACAATTGCCAAACTTACAAGAGAAGTTCCATCTTATGAAAATGTAGCACATGGACAATAAGAGGTGATTAGATGAAGAAAATGAGAGCTTAAAGAAAGAGCTGGAAAAGCATAAACAATAATTGACCATAAAAAGTAAAAGGATTGACATCTTGGAAGACTCCGTCTCCAAGATGGCGGGGTTGTCTAAGGAAATTTTGACTTGCAGAGCTTTAGCCATGGTTTATACTGTTTTTCTTAAGGAATAATGGCACAAATTTCATATGGGAAGAATAGTTAATCAACTCCTTATTAAGTCAATACACATAGGGAGTTCGTATATGCATGTCAACCAGAAAATGGGAGTGAAAAAAAAACAGCTAAGTAAATTTTACCTCCACAATTATGTACTTCCTCACCCCTGCAAGAGGTAGCCAAATACTTATGTAAGTGAGGTGCAACTAAAAATATTATGCTGTTGGATCAATAATGGGGAGTTTGAGAGCCACTAAGATGAAAAAGTATAATGAGGAAGAAACCAACAACCATTTATGGGTCAAGGCTGAAGTAATAAAGCCTAATGAAGTGATAAATAGTCACAAAACTTTAACCTCATATACAAAGTTGATGCCTATTCTAGAAGAAAAACAAAAGGGTGAAATTTCCCATTATGAGGTCAAGATCAAGGGTTCTAGAGAAAAGGAACTTTATCTTACCATAGTAGATGGGATGGGCTTACCATTGGCCTCCAACGAATGGAGCCACACTCTCCACAAAATCTACAAGCCTTCTTCTTTTAGGCACAATTGTGCAAGGAACAAAGATGAAACTCAATTGGATTGGACTTAAGTTCAAACATACTCTCCTACTACATCGCATACCTACAGGGGAATTGGATGAAGAGAAAGAAAGGAAGAGATGAAGAGAAGAAGAGCATACGACATGCTCTCATGGCAAGGGTCCCATTACATAATTTGTGGCACATGACTTAAAAAATACTACAGGAAAAAACATGGTGGACTAGCAAAGAAAGTAGAGTGAAGGTTCAATTTTTAAGGGATATTTTAGGTCGCACAAGGATGTGTAGAGCCCCTAAATTGGGGGGTAATGATGGGTCATTGTATTGTAGGATTTCAAGGTCCATCCTGCAATTTATGTGATATGTTTTATGCCCTAAAGGACTAAAATGCTACATCAAACTCTAAATATTACGATAAATATGAGACATTAGGTCATGTGTGTTTGTATTTTATGATTTTTTGAGTTTTTAGAGTAAATGTGTTATGGTTTATCTTAGTTGACTTTTTAAATGAGTTGTGCATTTTTTGAGACTATGGAGTGATGATGAAGTGAGCAAGTGGAATCTTGGGCACATTAGTGGACTAATCTTAATGAATCGACAACCATCTCCACATGAGATAAATGTGGGATCATATTCCCTTTCAAATACAAGAAGTTGTCAAAGTACTTAAGGAAACCAACCACGTCATGATCCTCATTCAATTTGTTGATCAAGGTATTCAAAGCGTAGGCAAAAAAACAAGATCCTTGAAACAAGGGTGCATGATTGTAGGGATCAATGAGACAATCATTTTTCTAATTGAAGGTCTAGTTAGAGTCTTTTAGTGTAAATAAGAATAGAATAAAGATAAGTAGTCTCAACTATTTCTGATTTGTGATGAAATAATTCCTATTGTCCATTCAAATTGTAGTTGAGACCTTATTGTTGTTATGTTCGGAGTTTTTGAATAAAGAATACTAGTTATCCAATATTTGAGTATTTGTTGATTTACTCAGGGTTCTTGTGATTACCTTGATCAAGGGCCATATTCAAGGCAAATCAAGGAACCCTTGTAACCAAATAGTGTTTCATTATTTGCACTTTAATTCCATGATTCAATTTCCTATAATATGGTTTTATGCGCTTTATTATTATGAATCCATTTTCTTGTAGTACCATGCTTTGTGACTTTAATTCAACAATCTTATCATTTATTGTGCGCATTTATTTTATCATTTCACTAAACAATTGCAACATTCAAAATTACAATGTCTAGTACTCTGGTTTACATCCTTTGGGTTGAATATAATCATTGCAGGGCTATAGTCCATTGATTGATTGACCTTATCATGTTTGTTTCTTGCTTATGAGAAAAGTGATAACCACCTCTTGGATCCTGTGTTTCTTGACTTTGATATGGAGGTAAAGTCACTAGACCTTTAGTTAAATGGTCAGTGGATGAGAAACTAAGGTTGGGATTTTCTTTTAATATAGAAGTTTGTACTTTTCATCTTTAGATTAGTAGTTTCATTTATTCTTTTACTTCAAGCATAATTTCCTAAAAATATGCATCACTTGGATATGTTCTACAGTCAAGCTATGATGTATGATGATGGAAATTATTGTTGAACCTATGATACACCCTCCCATTTGATTGTAAAACTTCCTTGATTTCATCCAACCCTATACCAAAAACCAATAACACAAAAATTTATTGTTTCCTCTCTTGGAATATCAGTGAAGATGATGAATTAATTGTTAAGGAAAGAAGCCAATAGGTTGTTCAAGCTTAAGCATCAATTTTCATTCATTTCATCAATTCATAATTCAAGTTATAGTTATTTAGTTGCATAAACATTACACAATACCTCATAAAGATAACAAGTTATTAGATTGATAAATAAAAGTAAGGTTGGGGAGTTCAACATTATTGTTGTAATTATTTGGTCCATCACGCATTTCAAACATTTGTGGGACAACCATTGTCAACAAGTTGGCATAGAAGAATAGGAGGACATCACTATGTTCAAAGACATGCAACCCACTTGGGAGGACTTTTTGGATGTCCCTAGGGAGGAATATTACTTGATGAGAAACTGCTAGGAATGATACATCAATTGCTTACGACTCTCCTAGTGTCAAGATCAATTCATGCATGACTATGCTTATTTATTTGATATCCTATTACAAAACTAGGTATTGGGACCTTGAGAGGCATAGAGTCCTTATATACCACTATAGTCTCTGTATTTATGTCTATATTGATGGAGTTCTTTGGAATCTCATCCCTAGGAGTGGATTATAGAGATGTAGCTAAAATTGAGAAGCTCAAACAAAAAGGCAAGAAATAATTTGGTTCTAAATTTAAGCCATGAACAAAGAAGGAGGATAAGGGTAAGAATTTCCAACATCCATATCACTAGTAAAATCCAAACAAAGGTACATGTATATAGTGTGACATCTGTAGGAGCAAGTGGCACTCAAGGAATGAGTGTTGCACTCAACAAGTCTTGATTATCAAGATACATACCTAGATCCATGAATTGTTACATAAGATTAGATGATCTATAAATCGCCTTAGATATTCCACTATTTGACTCACCAAAACAAATCTTAACTTAAAATGTCTACAATGAGCATATGCTTGATTTTGTGACTATCTTTTTGTATTTTTAACATCTAGCAGAAATAAAAACACAATTCTGATTCTTGAACTATTAAGACATATGAAATAAACTATAATCGCTAAAGCAAATAACGAGACATAACTGTTTACTTATAAATCCATATGGGAAAACCTACATTCAATGAAGGACCGTGCCTTTTGTCCTATATTATGGAGATTGCAATACATATTATAAAGCTTTCCAATCTAACATGTTAGAGGCTTTTTAGGAAAATTCGATGGATGGAGAGTTAATTGAATATGGAGAGGAGGATCACATCATTCCCTAGGTGGCTATTCACTCAAAGAAGGAGTTGTTGGAATTATGGACCACCAAAGTCTTTAATGTTGGGGTTAATTTTGATTAGAAAGAGAGGATCGAGATTGTACGAGACTCTCTTAGAATTGCCACGTCCTCTCATCCCTCGATGGCTACATAGCCTAGAACCTATGGTTTTCCCATTGAAGTTACGAGAGTTGTTATTTCTCCATTTCTTGACCCAGTATCGGTGACTGTGTCTTTAAACCAGAATAACGTTAAACCCTAATACCAGGTGACGAAAGACTAGATGTATTAGGGACAAACTGGAAAGACCAAAGATGGTGCTGGGTATTGATGCAGGGATTGACAGAGTGGAAGTTTTAATTAATCAAGCACTGGTTGGGAACTTTATGGGGAAACTTGTGGCAAAGGTGGCTTTGCGGAGTTGGTTAGAAGAAAAATGGAAGTCGATTATTGGCTATCTACCACAATTTCATCTACTTGTAAATGGATGGCTCTGTTTTGAATTTAAAACATCTTAATATTTGGAGGAGATATTGAAGCATGGATGGCTTCGGGGGTGATCCAATCCTGTTTTGAAGCAATGGAAACTAGGATAACAACTTCACTTGGAACCTTTCGTAGGCAACACATTTGGGTCCTACTTACATGTCTCCCTATCAAACTTTGGTTTGAGGATGTTTTTAGGTTTCTTGCAAATTTGATTGTAAAATTCGTGCTAAGAGGAAGATTAATTGTGTAGAAGACAAGAGGGTTGCTTAGGTACTAGTCAAGGGAAGACAAGAGGGTTGCTTGGGTACTGGTTGAGTTGAATTTTAGTAAGGGTCTTAATGTAGAGGTGGAAGTGGAATGGGGAGGTAGTATTTACATTGAAGTTTTAGATTATTCGAGAATACATTTCATTAATCCTCTTGTCATTTTTCCTGGACATCTTTGGCGATAATGTTCACATCTAGTAAAAAAGTTATTGAAAAACGAATGGTAGAATAAAGTTTTGTATAGGATTGTTAGGGTTCTAAATGAGGTCACCGATGGTGTGTTACTGAAGGGCTTGACCCGCCACTGGAAGGAGGAGATATGATGAATGTGGCGACCATGTCTGTGGAAAGGATGCCGAAGTCAAAGGATATGTTGCCAGACATTGACATGGTTGTTATTAATTCATGTAAGAATTCACTTGCAAAACCCTCTTTCTTTGAGAATAGTCCTTCCGATTCTACGACGTGTTATCGTGAGATGAAATTTATGCCACTGATCATTAGTACTTCGTCCTGTATTACATGTAATGAAGAATTAGTATCAGTTCCTCCCGATTATAACATTGATTCATTAGCATGGGAATACCTTCCTCTCTTTAAGGATAGGCTCTCACCTCAAGAAGACAAATCAATAGCCTCTTTTTCCTATAATCTCTACCCTAGAAAACCTTTAGATCTTGAGGAACTAGGAGGGGTATAGGAGGGATTGGTCACGGTCGAGGAAACACTTTCTCAGGCTGGTAGGTAGTCTGTTATTTCTAAATCAATGTTGAAAGCTTCTCAAGAAGTCAAAGAAGGAAAAAAAAACCTATATGGGGCACTTAGAGAAAATACTCCCTGATCGAAGGTTATTAAATGATTATTCTCTCCTTAAACATGATAGGGGTGGGGGTGCCCATAATAGATGAGACCTCAAAAGATTGTTGAATATTTATAGTTCATATGCAGTTCTCTTCCAGGAAATAATGTGTTCTAGCTCAAAATTGATTGAAGTTGTGTCACGTAGTTTATTAAAAAGTTGGACTTCTGCACTCTTGATGCAATTTGATTATTATGAGGTTTTGTCATGGCTTGGAATTATAGTTTTCATGCAGTTATGTGTTCAATTATCTCTGTAGGTGTCACCATGGAAGGGGTTTCCAAAGATATGTGGATGTCCTTCAAAACCATAAACTTCTATGGTCCTTATGGGTATAGATGAACTTTTTGGGAGACATTGAAATATAAGGATTCTCTATGGGTTGAAAACATCATATTGGGGGGGGGGGAGATTTCAATTTCACTTTGTCCCATTAGGAGGTATGGGGGATTCGGTGAGGCCGAACTCTTTATTAGAATATTCATTCACTTTTTTGAAGAATTGAAACTGATTGACGTCGAACCGATTCATATAAGCCCGACTTGGAGGACTCCCCAAACAGGTAGGAATGGAATATCAAAAAGGGTTGATCAATTCTTTATGGATGAGAATTCAGTTGAGGATGTTGGCCACTATCGCTCATGGGTTGGAAACATAGGTTGATAAGATCACAATCTGATATTGTTGCAATTGTCAAAGGAAGACCCCAAGCCGCTAGGTCCTTTCAAGTTTAATCACACTTGGTTAGAGGACAAGGTTTTTCACTCCATTTTCACTTCGAACGGGAAGCTCTATGACCCTCTTGACAATGGATTTGCAATATTTTTGTTTTCAAACAATCCAAAGTGAACAAAAAGCTAGTAGCAGAATGAGACAAGAAGAATAGAGTTGATAAAAAAGTGGAACTCGCCTTGGTTGAATGGGAAATTGCATTTCTTTTTTATCATAATATTGTTGTAGTCTTTACTGATGAGGAGATGGCAATATTGAAACAATTGGAGGACTAAAAGAGGAAACTCTTCGAACTAGAGGAAACTGCCTAGAGTTTAAAAAGTATAGCGATCTGGTTGGATGAAGGAGATAACAATTCAAATTTTTTTCATAAGTTCGCTTCTCATAGGAAGTATGTGAATACTATTTGGGAAGTGGATACAACTAATGGAACTAAAACTTTTTTATTCAAATATTTGGCTAAAGTTGGGATGTCTCACTTTTGAAACTTATTCAAGGAATCTAATGTCTCACACATTGTGGAATAGTTGAGTCATTCGACACTTTCCCAGGTTAATTGTTGAGGACATGAATGATAGTTTGGAGGCTATTGTCACAAAGGAGGAGTTGCGGGGTGTCATGCCATCTTTTAAAAAGTCAAAGAGTCTAGGACCTGGTTGTTGGATAGTGGAATTTTATCTTGGTTTTTATGATTTGTTAGAGGATGAGATCTTAAGGGTGGTTAACGGAAGCTAGGTCTTTTGGTAAAGTGTTGGGTGCCATTAACACAACATTTATAGCATTGATCCCAGAGCAAGATAACACGTCCATTTTGCATAATTATAGACCCATTTCCCTCTACAAGTTGATTTATAAAGTCATATTGAAGGTTATAGCGAATAAGATCAATGGTATGTTGTCTTCCTACCTTTTTGAAGAGTAATTTGGGTTTTTATCTAATAGATAGATACATGATGATGTTGGATCGACTCAGGAGGTCATCCATTCCATCAACATAAACAAAATTCCTGCTATTGTATTAAAAATTGACTTGTCAAAAGCTTATGCCAAAGTTAACTGGAATTTCCTCAGAATAGTTTTCCTTTAGATGGGGATGGGATAGAAAGTAGTTAATTGGATTTTGGGATGTGTCTCCTCATCCTCTTTTGTTGTGCTTATAAATGGAACACGCTCGAGTTTTTTTGAAGCCACCAGAGGGATTCAACAAGGCTACCCTCTTTCCTCATTTTTGTTTATGTTGATTGCAGAAGGGTTAAGCAGATTAATTGCTTCGTTCAAGTGTGCAAGTAGACTAAAAGGAATAAAAGTGGCAGACCATATCATCTTGACTCATCTATAGTTTGTTGATGATATCCTGCTATTTGGTGAGGGATATGCTCATGAATGGAACTCATAAAGGAGATCGTGGATACTAACTATCTTGCAATAGGTATGGAGGTGAATCAAACAAAGTCTCGACTATTTTTTAATGTTATTTCCCCAAAAATAGAGAAGGACATTTTCTAGCTATTTCCATTTACAATAGAGTAGCTTGATAAGGGTTTCGAATATCTTGGTTGTTATCTAAAACCAAATGACTATAGAGTCTTTGACTGTATGTGGCTTTACAAAAACATTGAGGCAAAAATTTCTTGTTGGTGCTTCTGGTGGCTTTCCCGTGTGATCCAGGATCTTTTATTGAATGGCTATCACATGAATTGCATTAAAGAGAATGAACAAAGCTAATGTGCAATATACATCAAAGAACACATACACATGGATAAATGGAAAGAGAACATAATTACACACAACCTTGATAACGAAGTTCATCCCAATGATGGACTATGTCTCTGGGTCCACTTCTCATTGGAGAGGCCTTTATATTATCTCAGCAAAATCATGTCAAAATACATGGTAATACCTCAATTATGATGATGGAGAATATCCATTGCTCGGATCCAAATTCTAATTGCACCATTGAACCCAACTTGAAAAACCCTGTGAAGAATGACTATATACTTCTGCCACCTTTACTTCAGGACCAATCGAGCCACAATAGTCTCCCTCTCTCTCTACACATTAATGTAGGCCTTGTAGAGACGTTGTGCCCCTAGGCATATGGGTTCTCCCCCCTCTGCAAAATAATGCATGCTTCATGCCCATGGCATGTGGATTCCCCCCTTTGGAAATGAAAGGAAATAGCTTAAATACTCTTGTGTTGGGTGAACTTACCAACATAGTCTATTGGTGGCATGGTTGGCATATGTTATATCCCTCGTTGGTTGGAGGGAGACCCGGGGTCAAGTCTGCAGACTCCCCCCTTTGGCATACGTTATAACAGTTTCATTATATATAAAAATATTTGTTGGCAAGCTCCCATATGGTTGTAGCTATATCTATGTAACATTGTTTGTTGAGCAGGAGACTTAGGGTCAAACCCGTGGGCTCCTGCCTCCCTTTTTTTTGTTAAATCTGCTACCTTTCAAAATAAATAATATATCTTCCAACTCTATTACAATAGATATGTGGTGGCCCAACAATAAAACGTGGTGTTAGTTCCAATGAGGTTAAGGGTTCGAACCTGCTGGTCACCATAATTTTGGTAAACGGTTCAAACATTAGGCCAACTGGGGATTTCCACATGGTGGCCTCAGATTGGACCACTTCACATGCCAATTAGATGCCACATATGCTAGTCGAGTGCCACATCACTTTCCTACTCAAATGCCAAGTCACCTACAACCTACCATGTGGCATCCTGGGAGGATGCCATGTTAGCACCATACATGTATGGATTCCACTTTGTCACCCTTTCAGTGGTGCCACGTGGCACCACTTTTTTTCCATTTCTGCACAATTAAAACATTGTTTTTCCGAAACTTCAGAGGGTTGTATCTTCTACATCTGGAGTCCGTTCGACGTGATTCAAGTGGAATCATCTCGACGAGATCTTTGACATGGTATCCTCCTTGCTAATATTTGAGGGATTTACATTTTTAGGCCTTTATGGATCCTCTTGGATCATTCCTCCCCATTGAGAAGCTTTTGCGCCTCCACAATCCTGATCAGTCAATGGATAGGTGAGGGAATTGCTCCCTCACTTTTCCATTCTCGATCCTTTGTGATTTTCTTGGATGTGTTCCTTTAATACCTACTTGAAGATATTCAACATCACCCTTGTGTGAATTCCTTGTTCTTCTGTCCAAGATGAAATCTTCTTCAAACTTGTCCAAGTACTCATGATCAAACTCATCAACTGATGGTAGTAAAACACTCTCCCTTTAATCCATGATCAATGGAAGCTCATAATGTTTAAGGTTCTCTACATTCACAGTTGAGTATATCTGCATATATGGTGGTAGATCTAGACGAAAAGCATTTGTGCCAATCTTCTCCAAGATGGTGAAGGGTACATATCGGATGGGATTGAGCTTCTTGCTTTCACCCTTCAACCTATATTTGTTTATTTGAAGCCACACTTGATCTCCAACCTGGAACTAATGATCAACTCTATGCTTGTCATGGTTGGCTTGTATTGTGCTTGACTCTTCTCCAATTGTTCTTGGACTGTCTGGTGTACCCGTTGAATCCTCTAGATGAACTTGCATGCTTTGCCTTCATCTCTTTGTTCTCTTGAGTCGACATATTTCCCATATGTCAATTCCAAATGGGTTTTAGTTAGATGCCCAAAACATGTCTCAAATGGTGAACTTTGAGTGGAAGAATGCAAGGATCGATTGTCTGCAAGTTGAACATACTATATCTGTTCATCCCACAACTTAGGATGTTTGTTGCAGTACCCTCGGAGCAAATGAACCACTTTTCTGTTGACTACCTCTGTATGTCCATTGGTTTGTGGATGGAAAGCAATATTCCCCTTCAGTTTGGTGTCCATCATTCTCCACAAGCTTGTCCAAAACTCTCCAAGGAATTGAGAATCTCGATATGAGATAATGGATGTGGCTAGTCTGAAGTGGACCCATACACACCGAAAGAATAAATGAGTAGTTTTCTAATCATTGATCTGCTTTTTACATGTCATCGAGATACACATCTTGCTAAACCTATCCACTACTACATACAAGTAGTGATGACCCCTTTTCGACATAGTCAACCCTCCTACAAAATCCATGGAGATACTCTCCCAAGGATGAGAAGGAATAGGGAGTGATGTGTATAGCCCCAATTTTCTATTAGTGGGCTTACAAATGCACAACACACACCCCTTTACATTCATGGTTACAATTACTTTAATCAAATATACAACTAGGGAAAATTGATTGTCATAGAGAACATTATTTTTCTCGTTCCTTGACTTGCTATCCATTCTGAGGAAAATGCAAGCTATAAATTCCTCATGATTATCAATGATTAAAGAAAATTCAACAACTCAATTATCTTGGACAAGAATATGATCCATCATCCTTTAAGCAACATCGATAAAACCTTATAGATTCAACCAAATCCTGTGATGACAAGGATCATGTATATCTGATTGAACAGAGTCAATATTTCCTTTAGTTATTTCAATATTTTTTATCCAATTTAATCTCCAGAACAGGGATGAGAAAGAGCCAGTTTCATAAGTATAAAGTCTCCAAACCATGCTCAAGGAAAACCCCAAAATATGGTGCAGAACCTTTTCAGAGTACAAATTCGAGAAGCTCATGCAATTACGACAACCAATAGGTTGAGGTTTTACCATTTCTACAATGCACCCTTTGAAGAGAAGAGAGGCTTGGTTAGCAAGGACGTCCGCAATAGTATTGTGCTCTCTACAGGCATGAAAAATTTGAGTGTTAGGAACTTACGAGAGAAGACTAATTATTCTCTTATGAAGACGATAAAAAATTGGGTCTTTTAATTGTTGGCGATACTTGGCTTGATAAATTATGAGAAGTGAGTCTCCAATAATCACTGACGTTTGAAGTCCAAGAATAATTGCTCGCTCCAGGCCAAGATAAAGAGTATAACACTGAGTCTGATTATTTGAGTCTATCCCAAGATCACATGCAAAAGTAGCTTCTATCTTTCCTCTAGGGTAAAAAATGACCCCCCCCGCACCAGCAACCCCAGGATTTCCCTTTGAAGATCCATCGAAGAAAAGGACATGAGACTGGACACCCTGAAACCATTTTTGAAATTCATCCTATGTCATATCCAATTGTGAAGAATGAACCTGAACATGCATTCCATTTCTTTGATTTTGGAACCAGTTTTGAGAAATAACTTGACTTTAACCACGAATCTTCTTCTAGATTTGAAAGGTTCGGGCTTAAAATTCTTGAAAGAAAACCTTTGGACAACTTCATCCAATATATAATGGGAAGAGATGACTGTATTAGCTGCAACAATCATCTTGTTTTTAAAAATTTCATGATATCTTGCCACCCAAAATTTCCAAAAAACATACTTTGGAAGGGCAGACCAAATTCGAAAGAAAAAAGGCTTCTTCAACAAACTACCAGGATATTTATCATTCCAATTAATAAAATTCCCATTCTATGTTTCTGGTAGATCTAGGGGCTTGAGTAATTCCTTCATGATATTGTACCAAACCTGCTTAATATAGTTGCAATGGAAGAAAAGGTGAGGAATTGTCTCATCTGAATCTTTACACATGATACATATCGAAGGCCCTTCTATATGTCTTTTTTTTTAAATTCTTAGCAGTTCAAATTTTCTCATGAACAAGAGTCCAGCAGAAAATGTTGACCTTAGGGATTCCATCTTGATGCCAAACCTTATACCACAATCTCAAAAAGGGGGTATGCGACTGCTGCATATATAAATTTCCATACCCTTCTTTAATAGAATAAGTACCTTTCTTACCCCAACCTCTAGAATCTTTACTGTCAATGTTGATCGGGGAAACAGCATGTAGATGATGAAGAACTTTATTGAGAGAGAAATGAACGGGAGATGGCTGTTCTACATTTATCCAACTATGCCAATTTCCATTCATATCCCAAGTCGAAAGATCAAACAGATTATTGATTCCAATTTCACAGAACCAATTTTATATCCAAAAGAGTAGCATTTTGAGATAGAGGATCAACACCTAAGATGGAATCACTTTAGATGCTTATATTTTTCCCATTGCTCGGGATCCAATAAAGACCATCTTGAATAATTTTTCTAGTTGTCTTGAAGAGACTCCATATGTTTGAAACATCTTGATCCCAATTACAATTATCAAGACATCTTAATCTAGAACCTGAGAGGTATTTTTTGCTGAATATGCTTTTCCACCAGGCTGGTTCTCTAGAGACCAAATTCCATGCAAGTTTAGCACCCATCGCTACATTAATCACAGTTGGGTCTCTAATTCCAAGTCCATCGTGGCCTTTGGAAGCTTTGACTGAGATCCACTATACTAAATGGAATTTTTTGTATTGAGTTCTCCTCCTTGCCATAAAAAATTCCTTAAATATTTATCATGTTTTTGTATTATTCCTTTTGGAGCTAGAATAGAAGAACATTGATAAAAAGGTAAAGAAGAGAGAACGGATCTGATTAGGACCACTTTACCAAAATATTTTAACCATCGCATACCCCAGCTATGAATTTTATCTTTTCTTTTCTGCAAAATTGCCTCCCAATATGTTTTTTTTTGCTCTCTTTTGGGATATTGGAATGCCAAGGTACTTGAAGGATGTCCAATTGGAGTGACCAACAAATCCTAATTCATGTGAGAGAGTTTGCATAATATGAATGGAAACATTCCAGCCAAAGATGTTACACTTTCGCTTATTTACCTCTCCTCCTGAAGCGTGTAGGAAGTGATCCAGAGTTTGTTTGAATCTGCGAGCATTAATTATTGAAGCACCACCTAACAAGACTGTGTCATCAACAAACTGAGCATTATTTACAGATTCGATCCCTCTTGATATTCATATTCCACTTAGCCTGCCTTTGTCCCTTTCCTTTAGGAGATTTCTTCCCAAATTTTCTGCCATAAGGATATAAAGAAAAGGAGAAAGAGGACATCCCTGATGAAGTGTTCTAGGCCTGCTATTTATCAGTGGATCAATCTAAGGTCGACTAATACAAAATTTTATCCATTTAATTAATAAAGGGGAGAAGCCAAATCTTTCAAGGACCTCAAAGAGAAAACAATGCCGAACTCTATCAAACACATTGGCCATGTCTAGTTTGATAGCCATTCCCTGCTCTTTTTTAACACACTAGAATGAATTGATTCTTGAATTAGGACAATGTTGTCCACAATATGTCGTTTTTCAACAAAGCCACCTTGTCCTTTTGAAATTAATCGAGGGAGAAGGGGCTTTATATGATTAGCTAAGATTTTCGTCAAGATTTTATAAGACGAGTTGCAAAGAGAAATAGGTCCAAAGTGAGAGATAGATGTAGGATGAGCTTCTTTAGGGATTAAGGCTAAAAAAGAGGAGTTTGTTGCTCCTCCTATTTTCTCCCTACCTTTTGTCCAATTCAACATTTTGCAAAGATATGACTCAATTATAGGCTAGTAAGCATTGTAGAAATGAATTGTAAACCATCCGGTCCAGGGGACTTGTCCAATCCTAGTCCACGAACCGCTGCAAAAGTCTCTGTATCTGAAATATAATTATTTAGCAATTTATCCTTAGCATTAGAGATCAAGAAAGGCACATTTTCTAATAATTATTCTTTGGAAATGGAGTATTCTGCCCCCTGTTTTGTGTATAGATTTTTAAAATGAATGAATGCCTCATGCTGAATTTTAGAGAGACAAGAGATACTCACTTCCTCTTCTATCTGTATTTCACGAATAACATTTTTGTTTAGTCTATTTCGCTTGATTATGATTTTTTTTTGTGTTTTTGTCTCCCGCTTCCAACCAGAGAGCTCGATATTTAAGGCACCAACTCTCTTCTCCTTGTTGAAAAGCTTCATTTAATTTCAAACTTACAAGTTTCTCTTGTTGTAACAGCTCCAAGGTAACATCTGTCGTTTCCATATAATCCTGGAGATTACTTAATTCACTTTGATATTTAATTTTGTCTTGTTGTGGAGACCTGTAATATAAATTTGCCCACTTTTTGAGTTTGACTTCCACTGCCGAGCTTAGATTCCTAGATATAGGAAGGGGATCCTTTAACATACATATTCCAAGTTTTTTTAATTATTTGAAGCGCTTTTGATCCCTATAGCCACTAAGGGTTAAACCAAAAGGGGATAGGACCTTGTTTTTCCATTTCTTCAATAGATAAACAGATTGGTCTATGGTCAGAGGCAACAAAGGAAGAATATGAACTTGCAAAAGAAATCCTGAATACAAAAGAGAGCTACTTGCAAGAAACCTATCAAGGCAAGAAACAATATGCCCAGGGCCAATTCTACGATTAGTCCAACTAAAATTACCTTTTGTTGGATTTACATCAACCAGGTCTAGGTCCCCCATTAAATATTCAAGAATCTCACCAAATGGATCTCTTACAAGGGTATCTTCTCTCCTTTCTTTGTGTGAGATGTTGACATTAAAGTCACCAACAATAATGCTACAATGGATTTCTCTCAGTGAATTCAAGGAATTCCAGAATGTAGGCTTTAAAGAGTAATGTACTAGACCATATACATTGCAGATTTTAAAGACCTTGTGACTGTCGAGATTCTCCAATTATGCCATTATCTAGTGCCTTTCCTCTCTTTGATGCCTTAGAGAAAATTTATTTTTTTCCCAAAAGAGAGCTAAACCTACGGAAGTTCCAACAAAACTTTTAGCAATTCCTGTTCAATTTTCCCGAATATTTTGAAAAACTTGAATTACTTAGATGGATTCCATTTTAGTCTCTTGGATTAGGAGGAGAGAGAGACGGTCTTTGTGTATCATATTCTTCATGTATCAACCTTTGGTTTCCCTCCTAATCCTCTATAGTTCCAAGACACAATGCTCATTATTTTTTTACTTGAAAGCCAGATTTTCCTCCGGCATCCCCTTTTTCCCTTTCTTACTTGATGTTGACCCCTTAATAAGCGAGTCTAGAGAAGTATACTTGCCCAATTGCTTTTATCAATCAACTTCTTCTTCCCTTAATGTTTTCTTAGATCTACTGCCAGATTTTTTTCCTATCGAGCTATCCTCTTCCATTTCATCTGAGGAATATTTTTTGAGTTAAATTGACTGCCCGTCTTTCTTCACAATGCTATCCTTATTCCTCCTCTACCCCTTCTTGCTGCTCCTGAGTAGTCTGGGTATTTATTTTAATCATTGGATTCTTAAACAAGACTGATACAACTTTTTCGTTACCTATTTCTTTTAAAACATAATGAGAGAACGTCTATATTATTTTAGGGTCATTCTGATCTATCTTCATTTCTTGAACTATAGGGTTCTCCACATTGACAAGAGACTGGAATTTGTTCGATATTGAATTTTCTAGATGGATTCCATCACTCATATTTATCTTCCCTTTTCCCTTACGCTAAACAATCTGCCATTCCTTAGCAAGCTCTTTTTTGCTTCTTTTACCTTAGATTTTGTGCAATTCCTAGCAAAGTGGTCGTATTCGTGACACTTTTTACATTTGAAAGGTAATTGATCATAGTCAAATTTTTGTTCATGAGACCAGCTATCCATGACCATATTTACTACCTCAGGAAGGCCCTTTCCTAAGTCCACTTCGACACAGATTCGAGCAGATGAGAACAAAGAGGATCTAGGTTCAAATTTGTTAATGTATTGAACTAAAGAGTTCCCAATGGCTACCAGAACTTCGTCAGACGAGAAATGAAGAGGGAGATGAGGTAATTTGACCCATACTGGAATGACCATGGGAATATATTTTTCAGGATCAAAAGATAAACTCCAGTTGTTAAGATACATGCCAAGAGGGCCCATAAAATAACGACCACTGTGGAAAATTAGATCATGATCCTATTTAAATTTAAAATGGAAAACATAGTAGCGTCTGACATAGAAATAACATTGCATCCTACCAGTTAGGAGGGGTTTCCAGTTTATATTTATCCACAACTCCATATCCCTAGGAGAAGGTAAAATTCCAGTGAATAATCCAACCACTCCTCTTTCTGTTAGTCCAATGACTTTATTCTTCATTGAAATGCAGTTGATATTGATCTCTGGAGCTGTAGTTTGTTTTACAAATCGAGCTGTTGGTTGGGAGGGAGCGTTCATCTGGTAGGAATCCACCAAAATTTTGAAAGCTTCATTCAATGGGTCTGGATCATGGGGTTCCTCCTGATCCAAGGTAGCCATAGTTGCACGCTCAATCTCAGATCTACATAACTTTCATATTTTTCAAAAATGTAGAGCTTCGCGGTTCTTGACAGATCTTGCCGAGATCTCTATCATATCTATAAACGACTATATACTTCTTCTTCTTTCATTATCAAGAGATGGAATTGTAGAACTTGATCTAGCATGTGAGGAAAATTTACCTTGTAACCCAACTGCTGTGATTTTATCTTCATCACCTAAATCAAAACCCAAGTTTTATTGCATTGTAGCAACAATTCTCTGCTTCCCTTTGCCACCGAATTTCTTCGGTCTTGACTCTGGATGTAGCTTCCAACTGTGCTCATCATCATTCCCATATGTCTTGCAATGAGTGCAAGAGGATTTTCCTTCCTCTTTATTTGTTGTACCTGTCCTCTTATCCTTTCCTTTGAAATGGTTTTTTGAATGATTGGATGGTATTTCTTCTTGTACATTCTTTCCCCTGCTTTCAAGATGAGTTGCTTGCACACACATTTTATATAAATTAGTGTAGTTTAATAACAACAATGTGTGGTGAATGTAACTATGAAGTGCACCAATATAATTCATCAAAGTCTCTGGAGAATCTAAAGGAACATTCAATGCAAGTGCCTTCTTCCTAAACTCTTTTGTGAAACTTTTAACACTTTGAACTTTATCCTGTTGCAAATTTTGCCATTCCATCATGGATTTTTGAACATGACCCAATGGGTAGAATTGTTTTTGTAATGCAAAAGTAAATTCAGACCATGAAGAAAGGAGTTTACCATCATGCTTTCTACCTTTCTGAAGTTTGCTCTCCCACCATACCAAGGTTGTGCCTTCCATCCAAAGAGAAGACAACTGGATCTTCATCTCTTCCTATTTGATCTACTGTACACGATAGTGAACTTCGATCTGTCTAATCCAATTGTTCAACTTATCTACATTAGTTTCTCCATTAAACATGGGCAAATCAAATTTTACATCTAGTTTCAATCATAGATTTTTAAAAGCATTTTTATGATGGAAACTAGATTGATGAGAATGAGAGGAAGAAGAAGAGCTTGAACTTGAACACGGATATGGGGGTTTAGGAGGGTCTCCTCCATTTCCATTGTTCATTGAAGCATTATCCTCTGCTTTCAACTTCTTCTTTTCCTTCTTTTCCAATCTCTCTTGATAATCTGCAAACAATTTTTCTACCATGTCTGACATCCGGTAAAAATCCTTGTGGAAAGCCTTCTCGTTCTTTGTTCGAGTGTCTTCATCTTCCATTTTCTTTCTTCAAGTTGCATGTCCAATATCTATGTTAAAAGGGTCGAGTTTTCCTTCATATACTTTGAGCTCGGCCCTAGTAAGCATCCGCACTCATAATTCAAGCCAAAGAATACCGCTCTGATACCAACATGATCCAGGATATTTTATTCGATGACTATCACATGAATTGTATTAAAGATCATGAACAAAGCTTATGTGCAACATAAATCAAAGAAAACATACATATGGAGAAATGGCAACACCACACAGCTACGCACATGCCTTGATAACGGAGTTCGTCCCAATGATGGACTACGTCTCTGATCCCACTTATCAGTGGAGAGGACTTTATATTATCTCAGCAAAATCATGGCAATACCTCAATTATGATGATGGAGAAAATCTGTTGCTCGAATCCAAATTATGACTTCACCAGTGAACTTAGCTCGAAAAACCATGTGAAGATTGATTATATACTTCTACCACATTCACTTCAAGACCAATCGAGCTACAACAATGTCCGTCTCTCTCTACACATTAATGCAGGCCTTGTATATAGGTTGTGCCCCTAGGCATATGGGTTCTCCCCCGCTTTGCAAAATAATGCAGGCTTCATGCCCATGGCATGTGGATTTTCCCCTTTGGAAATGAAAGGTTCTAGCTTAAATATTTTTATGTTGGGAGGACTTACCAACATATTTCGTTGGTGACATGGTTGGCTTATGTTATATTAGTTGTTGGTTGGAGGGAGACCCTTTGGCATACGTTATAACAATTTCATTATGTATAAAATATATTTGTTGGTGGGATCCCATATGGTTGTAAGTATATATATCTTACTCTGTTTGTTGGGTGGGAGACCTGGGGTCAAACCTGTGGGTTCCCGCCTCCCCTTTTTTTGTTATATCCACTATCTTTTAACATAAATAATATATCTACCAACTTTATTACAACGAATATGTGGTGGCCCAATGGTAAAACATGGTGTTAGCTTTGATGAGGTCGAGTGTTCGAACCTGCTGGCCACCATAATTTGGGTAAATGGTTCAAACATTCAACCAACTGGGGATTGCCATGTGGTGACCTCGGATTGGAGCACTTCACATGCCAACTGGATGCCACACATGCTAACCGAGTGCCACATCACCTGCCAAATTAGATGCCAAGTCACCTACAACCTGCCATGTGTGATCCCGGGAAGTTGCCATGTCAGCACCATACACATATGGATTCCACATGTCACCCTTTCAATGGTTCCACATGGCACCCCTTTTTTCCATTTCTTCACAATGAAAACAATGTTTTGTTGAAACTTTAGAGGGCGATATCTTCCTCTTCGACGTGATTCAAGTGGAATTGCAATCGTCTCGACAACATTTTCGACATGGTACCCTCCTTGATGAGATTTGAGGACTTTGAATTTTTAGGCCTTTATGGATCCTCCCATATCATCGTGGAGGAAGATTTGTACTCATAAAATTTGTCGTCGAGAGTATACTTGTCTATGGGTTATCTCTTACTCATGTACCTAAGGGAATTCTTAATGAAATATGGAGAAAGTGCTATAGTTTTCTATGGATTGGCAAAAAACAAAAAGAAGGTATACCTCTAGTTAAATTGTCCATCTTGTCAATACCAAAGGGATGTGGGGGTTGGGGATTTAAAAACATATTTTTATTTGGCAGGTAAGAATTTATGGAGACTTATTTTTCATGTTGGTTTGTGGGGAAATATCATGAGGGCAAAATATTTTAAGGATTTATCTGTAGAGGAATGGATGAGACTAGAACACAAATCTGTCAAAAATGTTTCTAATGTCTAGAAGGGAGTGTTACAAGCCTTCCCTCTATTAGGTGGGTGGGTGGCCTAGAAAATAGGCAGAGGAAATAGAGTGAAGATCGGGGAGGATCCATGGATCGACCTCCCTGAAAAATAAAAATTGTTGGAGGGGATATTGACAGTTTTACATGAGAGTGTAATTTACTTTATGGTACATGCATGATCATACTTAAATCTAAGAAGTTGGGTCCAAAGACGAGTTTCTTCTGAAGAATTAAATTTGCATGTTGATATGGCTATTGAATGGAACAATTACATTTATGCTCTTTCACATAATGCAATATATTTGGATGATAATGATGATGAATTGAGGTGGACTTGGAATAGGGCTACTGGTGTTTTAACTGCTAAGCTGGGCTATGAGGCTCTTGATTTTGAAGATATTCTTAGGGAAGGTTTATGGCGGTGGTTGCATATTTGGAGATATCAATCTCCATTAAATACTAAAATTTTCTTATGGTTAGCGCTATTTAAAAGGATTCTCACCTGGAACAATGACCACAAAAGGAGTTGGATTTTCCCAAACTAGTGTATTCTAAGTAAAGAAAATGTTGAGTTGGTTGATCATTGTTTGGTTTCGTGTCCTTTTTCTTAACATGTATGGCAAGGTGTTTTACAGTCCCTGCATAGTTTTGGCTCCTAGAATAAATCAACTCTTATACAATGTTTGGAATCCTGGGAAGTAGACTCAACGAATAAAAGTTACAAAGCTCTTCCATGCTATGTATTGTGGATTTTATGGTACACCATGAACAAGCGGAACTTTGAAGATAAATCATGGGAACCAATTTTAGTGGCTCACAAAAATCAAATGTCTATTCAGGTAGGGACAAAAGCTTATGCCTCAGAAGAAATGCATAATTATAAAAGAACCTGCCATAAATCGAAATATGTCCTGGGCATATTTTGATGGTGGCTGCCAAGGTTATCCAACTAAGTGTGGTGTATGAGAAATCATTTAGCTTACAAACAATCGTTTCTATACTTAATTTGGTGCAGGAAAGGGGTACTAACAACATATCAAAGCTCTGTGCATTGTGGATTTTATTAATATTTGCCTTGGATATTAATTCGAATGCCCTTCAAGTGTTTGTTGATTCAAAATTGTTGATGGATTGGTGTAATGGTGTGTCACAAATTACAAATATGTTGTTTTTTCCCCTTCTCTAGTGCATTTTTTTTTAACAGAAACAGGGAAAAATATATATATTAAAAGGGCTGTGCACAGCCATACAGTACAAAAAATATGAGAAGTTTTTCTGAAAGAGATAGTTCTAGAGGGACTATAATGTCCGCAATCATTCTTTTAAAGGCTCTGTTTCTTGCCTTCCTGAAATTATCCAAAATGGTGTTGGAATAAACCCTAACAAACTGATTGTTTAGGAAAATACAAAAATACATTTAGCAAAACATTTGCAAAAGGTGGAACCTGCCCTAGAAAGAGAACTAGCCATAATTCTTGTACTGGACAGATGCTGCGTCCATCATTTCCTGGTTAATTTCCTGATTAATGGTGGGGGATTCTTGCACCTGGCTGCCTTGTGTCTTTCCTGTCAGAACTGAAATATCTTCCTAAAGAACATCTACCTTTCCAATAAGCTTGAAGATATTTCTTTCCAAGTCATCGATTCTTGAATCCTGACAAGAGAGTTGAGTGACGTTATACCTGATCTCCAAAGCCAATTCTTCGTTCTGCTTCACGCTGGTGTAGACGGCGTCATAGGTCCTGCGAAGAGAAAGCTTGATGTCCACAACGGTGCGGCTCAGGGAAGCTATGGCTGCCATTACATTCTCCATAGTGTAGAGACTGTTTCGAGGAGCGAACGAAGGTATGAGAGGAGTGCTGGTAATGGATGCAGGGGGGGGGGGTCTAAATCGCAGAGAGAGAGCCGGCTTAGAGCATAGCAAAAGGAATGTGGAGGTCGAGCCATTGCGAAGGGTGGGAAGAATGACATGAGAGGAGGAGTTAAGGCCGGCTCGTGGGAGATGATAGCGGGGGAGGGAGCCATGTGACGAGCGCGTGGAGCTCGAGAATGGCGTGTGGCTGAAGCTAGGTAAGTCGAGGAGCAAAAGGGGGGGAGCCCAGGGTGAGCCAAGAAGTCCATGCAGGGAGCAAAAATTGAAAGGGTAGTCCTAAGCATTGTTTAGGGTATGAAATGGAAGTCCTTAACTCCATTGTGGTAAAGGATTTGCCCTATATCCAAAGTTGTTCCTTTGTTAGCTTCAAAGTCGGCTAAAGAGTTATTTTCTCTTAGAATGTGGAAGAAAGAGACGTCAGAGGGAAGTGAGTGAGATCTTATTCTTTGAAGGAATCTATAAGCTTTAGTGCCTTGGGGAGCTGAGCCTTTCCTCGTGGTTTGTATGACATGCCTGGAGTCTCCGAATATATTAAGTTTATCAATGTTGAAAGAGGAGGCTAATTCTAATGAGCGAAGAAGAGCTATCCATTCTGCCTCATTATTTGTTTTCTTGCTGAGTCCCCAAGAGAACGCTGCAACTTTGTTTCCTCTGGGATAAAAAAGAATCCCACCCGCACCTGCCACCCCACCTTCTCTAGTGCATTGAAGAAGCAAGAACAAACTATTTTCATCTGACATTTGGGCACATATACATGGAATTAAACCAGAAGGCATATGGACTTTCAAAGGAGGCTATTTTGCTACATGATGGAATATTGGTAACACATGAATTTAGAGGGGAAGAGGAGCTTGCACCAATTACCTTGTCCATATATTAAATTTTGGAAAACTTTTTTATTTTATGTGCATTAAGTAAAAGTTTTGCAGGTCTATTATATGGTTGGATATGTTATTTTCTATGAACTCAAGCAAATTTTTTTTTCCAAAGAAAAAAATCCTTTTATTCATAGAGAATAATCATGAACTTCTCTTGTCGAGCTTACATCAGATATATTACCTTTAAGGTTACAATATTTTCATTTGGCATATTGCCTTGATTACATACAAAAACCCTGCATCTTGATTTCTACCCGACTGGCTCCCATACATATTACTGTAGTATACACAAAAAGCTTATCTTTCCTGTTCTGCTATAAAATTTTGAATCCTCTTTAGATCATTATGAAATTGTCCATAGGTTTTCCATTTCTGTGTTCCTCAACTTCGATGACCCTTGGTTGAAGCGCCAATGCCATTTTGGATAGCAAATCTGCTTCAATATTTAATTGTCTGTATATGTGTGCATAGGATATAGTTTCAAAGGAGAACACCAAGGTTTGAATTTCAGCCAACAAATATTGTAGGTGTGGTGCTCCAATGTGGCTCTTCCATTTAGCCCAATATATCACCATTTTTGAATCACCATATAGTTGTATCCTTGTCACTTGCTTACTTTGTGCAACCTTGAGGACTTCCCATAATGCCGCAAGCTCAGCTTTGCTATTTGAAGCTTGTCCCGACCCATATTTTAAACACATTTTTGTAGATTTTGATAAGTGAAGTACACTTCCCGTGCCACCAAGTGGTGGCTCACCTTGACTTGCATTATCAAAATATTCCTAGGGGAAGCTTTTATCAATTTCCAGTTTTACATTCACTCGTTGCTTGCTTGGCTT
The DNA here is from genome assembly GCA_027924585.1 of Larix kaempferi. Taxonomy (NCBI): domain Eukaryota; kingdom Viridiplantae; phylum Streptophyta; class Pinopsida; order Pinales; family Pinaceae; genus Larix; species Larix kaempferi. Next base: position 5,502,781 of record BSBM01000278.1, on the reverse strand, counting down.
AGGAACAGTTCTATGCTCCTGCACTTTTAGCAATAACTTAGAAACTTTTATGTCTGGTGGAACCCATATGTTTTTAAAAATGGCTTTATTACGAGCTTCCCATATGCTGAATACAAATAGAGCAGGGAAAGTGTCATAACAAGGTACCCCTACGTCCTGCCACCATTTCTGAGTGAGTTGTTCCAGTGAGAAATTACTTCTCATAAAAATCCTGTTGTTATTGAGGGTCTTTAAGGCTGAGTCACATACGTATCTCGGATAAGGTCAAGAGATAAACAAGTGAGAGGACAATTCTTCGAAGGATTTACATAGCACGCAAACACCTGGTCCTTGGAAACCTCGTTTTTTCAAATTTTCCCATGTTAACAACTTATTGTTCAAGGCCAACCATAAGGTTACGATGGTTTTCAAAGGACTATGGATACTCCAGACCTTTTCCCACCACCATCTTTTTTCTCCTTCAAAGGATTCAACAATTGCAACTTCATATCCTATTTTTGCTGAGAAATTCCCATTAGTTGCATTCTTTGTCCATTTCAACTTGTCATGATCATCTTCTTCTAGATGGACATAATTAGAGACCAATTTGCTCACATACATGTTCAATTCCACCGCTTCTCCACCTACTAACCCTAGGTCTTGCAACGTTTTCCATCCAACTCTTCCCCTTTGTTGTGGTTGTTAAGCTTGTGCATCTACTAGGATGAAAATCTTTTGTGCTCTCAGCTGTGTAATTACGGCTTCCGACAACCTGTAATCTTCTCTTGCTCTTTCCCAAGGATCCTCGCCAAGTCTTATACTTTTCCCATCACCAATTTTCCATGTGGACCAATTCCCTACCAGAGGGAAGGCTAAAACCAAGGATAGCAACCAAGAATCTAAACATACCGAAGAAGGAAGAAGCATAATCTAAGGAATTGGCAACAACTTTCACGAGTCAGTTAAAAGAAGTGAATGAGACCTGTCAAAATGAAGGATTGAGGAATAATGCCTTGGATACCAAACTAAATAAGTTGATTTCAAATAATCAAAGACTTGAAAATGAGATTGATCTTCTAAAGGAGAAGTTGGGAAATATCTCAGAAGGAAAGGAAGGAAAGACCAAGGAAGTTCTGTCATTAAAGGATCAACTATAGAGACAATGTGATTGTCAAGTTCATCTTCAATCAAGACAACTAGAGGTGATATCTCTCAAAGAAAAGAATTCAGAGTATGAAAAAAGGCTCGACGAGCAAAGAATCAAATTATAGGAAAATGAAGAAGAAATGAAAAGAATGCAAGATCAAATTATGGTGACAATTTTTTTCTTTAAAAGCACAGAGGTACTAATTGATATTCTCAGCAAGCAAATACATCCTTATGATAAAAATGGTATAGGTTTTAAGGATGAATGCAAAAAGGATTGAGAGGAGGTTGCACAAATAAAGAATACAAACTTGCGCAAATCAGTTCAATGTTGCAAATGCATGATGACTGGACATATTGAGAGTGATGCTTGCGGCAATGGACTTGGTGCTGTTCTCCTTCAAGATGAACACCCCATTGTGTTCCCCAGCAAAGCCCTTTCAGGTAAGAATTTAGCTGCCTCTACCTATGAGAAGGAAATGATGGCTATTTTGCATGCAGTACAGAAGTGGCGCCCATACCTATTAGGGAATCATTTATGCATCAAGACTGATCACCAGAGTCTGAAATATTTCTTGGAACAGTGTGTCTCCTCCCCGGCACAACAGAAATGGGTTAGCAAACTCATGGGTTATGACTATGAGATCACTTACAAGAAGGGTAAAGACAATATTGTGGCAGATTCTCTTTCTCGCACATTTGATGCCCAAGGTTCTCTTTCAGCTATTTCTATGCCTGTTCCAAATTGGTTGCAATCTGTTCAACAGGGTTATGTCGATGACTCTTCCTTATCTCAAATCATCCAACGCTTGACCAACAACCCTTCTGCTGTACCACATTACTCTTGGGATGGTGCTTCTCTGAGATACAAGGGTCGTTTGGTGCTTCCCCAGAGCACAGATCTTCAACAGGCTGTCTTCTATGAACTCCATGCTTCTCCATCGGCAGGGCACTCTGGGTTCCTCAAAACGTATGAACGGGCACGGTGTAACTTCTTTTGGCAGGGCATGAAAAGGACAATTCAACAGATGGTGGCCGAATGTGATACCTGCCAGCGCAATAAGGGTGAAACAACACTCCTTCCAGGATTGCTCGAACCCTTGCCCATACCTACACGGATTTGGACAGATATTTCTATGGATTTCATTGAAGGGCTCCCTAAATCTGGCGGGAAGACAGTGATTCTCGTTGTGGTTGATCGCCTCTCCAAATATAGTCATTTTTGTGCTCTCAGCCATCCCTATACATCCTCCTCAGTCGCTCAAATTTTCCTGGACTAGATCTTTCATCTTCATGGCATCCCTTCTTCCATTGTCTCGGATCGTGATGCGACTTTCACCAGTCATTTTTGGACAGAACTATTTCGCCACACTGGCACCAAACTGAATATGAGTTCAGGGTATCACCCACAAACAGATGGTCAGACTGAAATTATCAATAAATGCTTGGAAACTTATCTTCGTTGCTTCACCTCTGAACAACAACATCAGTGGGTAAAGTGTCTCCCTCTCGCTGAATGGTGGTACAATACCTCTTACCACACTGCCTCTAAAATGACCCCATATGAAGCAGTCTATGGTCAGGCACCTCTAGTTCTTCTTCCATACACCCCCACCAGTTCACCAGTTCAGGAAGTTGACACGGTCCTTCAAAACCGCGATCAGATTCTTCACATTTTGCGGGACAATCTTCACATGGCAAGAAATCGCATGAAGCAACAAGTTGATCAGCACCGTTTTGAGCGCACTTTTCAAGTCGGCGATATGGTTTTTCTTCGTCTCCAGCCGTACAAGCAATCCTCCCTGAAACTCAAAGGGCGTCATAAGCTCGCTCCAAAGTTCTATGGGCCATATCGGATTCTTCAGAAGAATGGGTCCGTTGCTTATAAATTGGAACTTCCTCCTTTTTCCCGTATTCATCCAGTCTTTCATGTCTCTTGCCTGAAGAAAGTTCTTGGCACCAACATCAGTGGACAAATGATTTTACCCGAACTGGATAATGAAGGATCCATCCTTTTGGAGCCGGAGGCCATCCTCAATCGGCGCACTCGTCAGCTTCTCTCTCGCTCTATCACAGAGGTCTTAATTCAGTGGCACGACATGCAACCAGAGGATGCTACATGGGAACCACTCCTTCAGATTCAACAACAATTTCCACATCTAAAGCTTTGAGGACAAAGCTTTTTTTTAAGGGGGAGGGGATGTTAGGAACCCATGTCTTTACTTTGTTAGTATATTGTTGTTGGACGCATATGCTTTGTAAGTCGTCCCGTAGTATTTGTTGATCAATAGTTTATGTTATTGTTGTTGGCGCATATGCTTTGTAAGTCGCCCGTAGTATTGTTGATCCATAGTTTGTAGTGGCCCATGGTTTTGACCCATAGTATTGGCGCCTAGACTTAGTATATAAGTGTGTGTTGAGACCTATGAAGGCACCGTGAAGTTATTTGTATTGAGCTTGCTCATAGGAGGTTGCCCCCTCGAAGTGGCCTGTGATCAATATAAAAGTGATTCTGAGTTCTGTCATTTCTGCTATTTCGCATATTCTTATTAATTAATTGTTGCAGGTGCATCACACACTCCACCATGAAAATCTAAGCGACCGAAAAAAAATTCTCCAACAGATCTCTCATCATATCATCTCAATCTATATTCTACCTTGTAGATCTAGGTAACCCGAACTTGATCATACCGCTCTCGTTGGAGAGTGAGAGTCTACCATGCTGTAATACCAGATGTTTGTTCTATGAACTCAACAAACACTACTATGCATAGCAAAATATAGAACAATAAAGTAAACCATAACATCATGCACATCTAGACACCGTGATTTATCCTGTAAACCCCTTAACTGAGTAAAACCAATAGGAGATCTTCATTATGCCCCTTGTCCAAATCTAGCGAAGGCATTGTTGAGCGTGGCTCTACTGCATGGGTACCCTCGACCAACAGTGAGAGTTCCAGACACTATACAATGGAGTTCAACTAACCTCTTTATAGGCTTACATCATAAGAATACCATGGGTGGATCTCCCAATACCATGGGTCCACAACAACAATAACCAAAGTCTGTTAACTTGCTCTATGACCGAGTCAAAATTAACCCAACATAATATTTGTCAATCTTAAGAGAAAAATGCAACAACACTTTGCTTACTTGGTTCGTTAAGTATTGTCAGATTGAATTCTTCGAGTAGCGACGACCATCTTATATCCTGCCATTAACATCTATTTTGTTCACTAAGTATCTAATGGAAATAGGGTGGCGAGAGTGATCCTATATGGACCTGAAGGAAAATAAGAAATAAGCTATGCCCGGTGCTTGAGAACTATGACCAATAACCAAGAATAAGTACATGCTTTGTATTGTGGGATTGGTATCATTTACTCTCAACAAATTGGGTCTGTAATGGTCCTTGGAGATTGATCTTTGATCATCAATTTGGTTATAAAAAGGAGTCTTATTAAGGATTCAATTTTGTCTGGCATCTTGTTGGGAGATCCTATATCTTTTATCCTTCTTTGACTCTATTTTTTTTACCATGTCCAAAGGGAAAATAATAGTAAAATAGACTCATTAGTGAATTCAGCTACTAGGCTTGACAAAGGAACATTTTGCAAAATGGGAGATCCCCTAAGTAACTATGGATCCCATAAGATAATTGTTTCATATATGAAACTTGATTCATATCATAATCCAACCTCAAGTATACATTGGAATGGGATTGAATTAATCCTCACATATGATTACAAGCATGTTTCACAAGTGGTGAGGTACATTATAGCTAGATAAATGATCGAGGGCGGAGTCATAACACTCTTGTGCCTTTGGTGATAACCCTCAAATGAATTCACTCTGGCACGATTGGGAATTTATGTGAGGAGTAATGGAGAAGTAGAGTAAAGGTGGGATATATATATCGGCGTGAGTGATGAAATGCAACGATATTGGTTGGAATATGCACTTTCCCATCGGTTCTTCGGCTTCGATGGATGGTGGGAAGGAGACATTGACGTTTCTCTGCATGTTGTAGGTGTTTCTCTATGTATATGGAAAGGTCACAATGGTGTTTCATTGCATAGTTGGAGCACAATTTGTATACGTAAGAAATTTCCCAGCTTTCTATTAGTATTTCTCATAGTTTCAAAATTATTTTTTGTTTGCAATAGACAAACAATCCATCGGATACAAGTTTGCAATAGACAAACAATCCATCGGATACAAGTTTGCAATAGACAAACAATCCATCGGATACAAGTTTGCATAGGATTGTTGTGAGTTGCATCACAACTGATTTAATGCTTTTTAATAGATGCAATGGCCAATGGTTTCAACGAAAACTCTGGTGATGGTTTGAGTGATATAAAGAAAATTCTAAGGCAACTCTCTGGTCAGTTAGAGGGCATGCATAAGGGAGCTAGATACCTTAATATCCACATGGAGAAACATGTAGCAAAAGATGAAGAACTGGAGATGCACCTTGAACAACAAGGCACTAAATTCGAAAAGTTGGAAAATGATCCTGATATGCATTATAATATGTTTTATATTGTTCAAGGAGCTTGTAGTCAATCGTTGCTCTTCCTCTGGTGTTAACAGGGTGATCCAAGGAGCTTGGGATTAATGAGGATACATTGTAGTAGGTGGAAGCAACATTAGAAGGGAAACAAAGAATCCCATGGGACTATGGACTTGGGATGTAGGATATTTCTATGGAAGAGGCTCACAATGGGCATTCTTTTTTGCCCAGAACTAGTATGGTTGTCCATGTTTTCTTGTATTTTATTATATGACACTTTTGTTAAGTAGTATAGTTTTAGATGTTTTAAGATAGAGTTACTTTTGGCCTGTAATAAGGACTTTTTTGAACAATTTTTAGTCAATAGGTTCTACCTTGTAAAACACCACTTACATATACACAAATCCCTATATGTTTCTGTAAATAAATAAATAAAAAGTATATGCTGGCAACATGATCTGTGTGCACAAAAACTAGACATCCAATGATATAGTGTCTAAACTTGTTTATGGTATACACACCAATAACAAATTCTTTTTCAGTGAAAATATAATTTAGTTATGGTCCAAACAAATTCGTGCCAATAAAGTAAACTGTAAATGGTTCCTTTGAGTTTTTGACATAAAACTACCTCTAATGCTTTATTAGTTACATCAATGTGTTTATGGAATGGGATTCCCCAATTGGGAACTTGCAGTACAAGGGTTGTGGTCAGTTTTTCCTTGATGTTGTCAAAGGCCTTTTAACAATCTTCTGTCCAGTAGAAATCTATGTCCTTGGATAAGAGAATGAAAAATGGGGAAGCTAATTTTTTGAAGTCTTTGATAAATCTTTTGTAGTGCCCTTCATGGCCTATAAAGCTTCTCATATATTTCTATTTTCCAGGGGTTTGGAAGTATTGGATTATGCTAATTTTTGTTATATCTACTTTAATCCCCCTCGGATATATGTGGTGGATTAAGACAATCCCCTCATTCACAAGCATGTTGAATTTTCATTACTAAGTGATAAATTCATCTCTTGGCATCTATTTAATAAATGTTCCAAATTGGCTAAGGCCTCTTGAAATGAATTTCCATATGGAGTGAAATCATCCATATAGATTTCTACATTGTCATGCACTAAATATGTAAATATGTTAAGGACAACTCGTTGGAAAGTTGTTGGAGCATTAATAAGCCAAATAGGATGGCTTTAAAGGAAAACACATCCTAGAGGGAAGTGAATGTGGTATTGTCTAGATTCTCAAGGCTTATCTATAATCGATTATATCCACTAAACCCATCTAAAAATGAAAAGTATTTTTTACATGTTAAGGCATCTAACACCTGATCAATGAAAGGTAAGGGAAAGTGGTCTTTCCTCATGCTTTGTTAAGATCCATGTAGTCTACACATACTCTATGTTTTCAATTTTTCTTGGGAGTTATAACCAAAGGTGAGATTTGTTCACTATTAGAGATAGGATAGATAAATCATACATATAGGGGTTCTTGTAATTCTGCTTTGATTATATCCTTCAAGGTAGGCCTCACTCTTCTTTGGGGTTCCTGGTGTGGTGTTTATAGATGTTTGAATGAATGCGTTTCATATCTTTGTAATCCCAAGCAAGGTTGATATATGTCTCTTGAGAACATCTAGTAATTGCTATTCTTGGACAACATTCAAATTATCATTGATTTTGAGAGTTTTGTTTGGAGAAATTTCTATAGTTTTAATTGCAAATGGGTCAATTTTAGTAGTGAGTAATTCCTACTAAGAAGTCCTTTTTGGGTCAATGGAATTTTCAAATTGTCCAATCTCTTCTTGGTTGGAATATCCTTCAATTTTCACAAATCTTGGGTATAGATTTTGCATGTAATTTGAGATAAAGGAGTCCTCATCTATATATTTTATTGGTAGGTTTGTTTCAATTATGAGGAGATAATGTACTATGTCCTCAAAGGTATCTTCTCATTATTCTTGTCCTACCCAAATATGTTTTTTAGCATCAAGGAATGGTGTGGTTGGAGGGTGGAGTGTAAGTTTCTTTTGTGTTTAACCATTTATAATGGTCATGTTCCCTACTCTACAAATGCTATATGCATTAGTTGCTAACCAAGGTCTCCCTGGGATGAGGGGATCCCCAATGAGTCTTTATTTGGTCTAGAGTAATATGAAATATATTGGGTACTCCCATGAATCAATAGAGACTATCAGATCCTCTAAAACTCCCGTAGGATTTACAGTTGATCCATCTGCTAACTAGAGGATAGTAAGTGTATGTCTCATAAGTCATCTTATGTTTAGTTTAAGCACAATATCCTTTGTCATGATATTGATAGTTGCTCCTAGGTCTAATAGGGTGTTACGAATTAAACTTTTGTTAATGTGAACATCGACAATACTAATGTATGGATCTAAGTGTTAGGGAGTGAAAAATTTCTGTAACATTAGGTTTGCAAGTTGGCCTACCACATTGACTGTAGGAAAGTCTTTTTTTTTTCGAGTCTCTTAATGCATACTTCCTTAAAAAAATTGTTATAGATGGGAACATCTTTAGTAGCTTGGAGGATAAGTATTTTGACACATAAGTTCATAATTTCACCTAAAAGGTTGTTTTTTTTTCATGTGTAAAAGTTGTTTTTGTTTCTAACCTTTCAAGAAAAGGAGGTGCTTGTTGAGAAACATGTTGTTGTTCTCGTGGTTGAGATTCCTCTTCTTTAGATTTATTATTCTCTATGGGTTCAATAATGAGAGGAGGATTTGTCAAAACCTTCCTTGATCTTTGATTGATCCCTTGAAGATCCATATAGTAGGTTTGGTAGGTTGTCTCATTATTGTAAATTGGTTGGACCTGCCTATTATTTAGGTTTGTAGTAGGTTGGGTAGGTAGTTGAGGTTTCTATGGAAATGGTTGATTATTGCTTGTTTGGGAAGTGGTTTTTTGAGGTGGAGGTGGAAAAAAAACTTGTTGCTTTTGATTTTGAGGTCTCCAACCTCGTGATGGATCAAACCATTGCTTTCCATTTGAGGCTCAAATTGAGATTGGAATGATTAAGGATGATTTTTGTATGGCCATTGTTGATTTTCCATCAATCCTCTAGGTTGATTTGGCAGATACCAGGGTGGAGTATTAATTTGTGTGTTGTATTCAATAACATATCGAGGATGAATATAAGGCATATATGATTGAAATGGTTGCATTAATCATTGCCTCCTTTGGTTAATGAAACATATCTACTCCATATTTTCTTTAGCTCCCTAGTATGCAACTTTAAGACTTAGCAAAAACAAACATTTGCTAATTTGGTGTTATTGTTCAATGTTCCACAAATTCACACAATAATAAGTGGACATTCATTCATAGCATGTTTTGTGTACATCTAGGACAAAAAACAATGAGAGATTTATCTGCCTCTTCTTGCTTTCTCTTGATTTGCAATGTGTCCATCTGCATGGCCCATGAATGTAAGACATCATTTTTTATGTCCTCTAACAAAGCACCTATTTCATTCTTGGTGAGAGTTGTGGTTGTAGATATGGATGATTATGAAGTAACACCTTTTCTGCCTCTTTTATTGCTTCTAACTCTCGAGTAATTTTTTAATATTTGCATGATGCCATCATAGTCAAGATGGAAGATGTCTCCATTTGCAAGATTATTGAGTTTCCCTATTAGCTCTTCTTTTACTATATGGAGTAGCACAATTTTGAGAGAATCCTCATCCAATGTACAAGTATGAGCCCTCTTGTAGTTGAGTTGAAATATTTCCTCATAGTCTTCTAAGGACTCATTCTCTCCTCGTAACATTCTAAAATTTTAATATCTTGTATCCCTTGCTTTATGATAGTCTTAATACTTTTCGATGAAAGTCTGCTTCATTTGCTCCCATATTTTAATGTTGTTTCCTTCTAGGCTCCTAAACCATCTTCAAAGTTGATTCCTTCAATGTGGAGGGAAAAAGTTTGTCTCGAGAGCAATTAATCCATAGTGGTGGGAAGTCATTGTGAAACTCGAGTAAACCGATTTTGATTATTTATTTCCTTTGCTTGTCATGGGCTTCTTGAAATAATAACTTGATGATATCTCATGTTGCAATTTCTTTTTCCAGTTTAGGTCATTTGAATCAACAAAAAATACAGTCATAGGTCTCACATATGTAGATTGAGCTCCCTATATCTTGATCTTATGAGAGGGGACATGCACCAGGGAGTAGAAGGATTTGATACCATCTAGATTATTGGGGAAATACCACTAATACACACTGATTTGCAAACAATAATTTGTATAATAGATGTGCAACTAATGATAATTCATATAAGTAACAAACAAAATCAAAACTGACATAATTGCAACAAGAAGCTGGGTTTATTTATTTATGATTGAAATATGGCGGTAGATATTTTCATGAGAGAAGAGATGTATGCTACAATCATATGCAAACGTCTCTTATAAAAAGGAAATCTCTTATTTATTTCTATAAAATAGGAAATGAAAACACAGAGAAAAAATATACAATGTACATAGAGAACCAAAAGTCAAATGTTCAACCTCTTGCAAGGTTATCTAATACAAGTTCCATGCATGATAGATTAATGCCCCTAGGTTTTTTCCCCAATTATGAATGGACCCGGTGTGTTGAAAATTTGATTAGAGTTTTATATCAATGAGAATTACAATTCCATGTATCATTGGATTCCAATAACTTGAGGGAAGTTTGCTACAATATTAGGCACATCCTCTTCCATTGATTAATCTAATTATATAGCAAAAGGACCATTTTTTAATCACAATTTTGATAAGAATTTGACATTGATGTCATGTATCAACAGAGTTCTACCATTAGGAAAATTCCATGCATGATGGAACTATGCTCTTAAGGTTTTTGCCAAGTTCTAAATCAACACAAATCGTTGAAATTTTGATCAGAGTTATAGACCAATTAGAACTCTAACTTCATGTATCACCAAATTCCAACAACTCCATGGAAGTTTGGTACATATTAGAAGACTCCATGGAGTAAGCTAATTTTGTAGCAAAAATAACTTGTTTCTGTCACAAATCTAATAATAATATGGCAAAAATTCCACGTATGAGCATAGTTCACCATGACGCAAGTTTCTGTAACGTGGAACAACACTGCTATGGGTTTTTCCCAATTATGATCAACCTAGGTTGTTAAAAATCTAATCAAAGTTATAGATTGATAGGAACTCAACTCCCTGAATTGTCAAATTCCAACGATCAAAGGGAAATTTGCTACAAGATTAGATGACTCCATGAAGTAAGCTAATTTTGTAACGAAAAGACCCTTTCACTGCTCACAAATTTGATAAGAATCCTATAGAAAATTTATCTATGAGTAGAGTTCCAAAGTAATCCAAGTTATGTGCATGGTGGAATGATGATCCCAGGGTTTTGGCTAATTCTCAATCGATCTAGATCGTTGAAATTTCAGTGAGATTTCTATATTGATGGGAAATCTAACTGCCTATATCACTAAATTATGACAACCATATTGAAGTTTGCTACAAGATTAGATGGCTCCCTTCCACATGATAAGCTAATGTTGTAGCATAAAGACCCTTCCATTGATCACAAATTTGATAAGAATTCAACACAAAATTAGGTACGAAGAGAGTTCCAACAAGATCCAAGACCCACTTTGGTCGCAAATTTGATAAAATTTCGATAGAAATTTCATGTATGAGTAGAGTTTCACCATGATCCAAGTTCCATGCATGGTGAAACAATGTTGCTAGGTTTTTTTTTCCCAATTCCACAACGACCCATATCGTATAAAATTTTAATATAATTGTAAATTGATGGGAACTCTAGCTAAATTTTGGCAATCAGAGGGAATTTTGCTACAAGATTAGATGATCCCTTTCCAAATAGCAAGCTAATTTTGTAGCAAACCTTTCCAGTCACAGATTTGACAAGGATCTAGTAGAAATTTCATGTATGAGCAAAGTTCCACCATGATCCAAGTTCCATGCAAGGTTGAACACTGCTTCTAATGGTTTTGCCCAATTCTGAATCAATCCAAATCGTTGAAAACACAATTAGAGTTCTAGATCGATGGAGCTCTAACTCCATGTATTGTGGAATTTCGACCACTGGGAGAAGTTTGCAATAAGATTAGACAATGCCTTTCCATGGAGTAAGCTAATTTTGTTGCAAAAAGACCTTTTATTTATCACAAATTTGATGATAATCTGATAGAAATTTCAAGCATGAACATAGTTTCATGATGATCCAAATTTTGTGTTTGGTGAAATAATACTCCTAGAAATTATGCCCAATTTTAAATAAATGAAGATTATTAAAATTTTGATTAAAATTCTAAATCGATAAAAACTCTAACTTCATACATCATCAAATTTCAACCACCCAAATTTTTTATTACATAACTAAAAATTAAACTACTAGCTCGTCCACCACCCCATACTGCCGCTTGTTCAAACAATCCTCTTTATTACATACCAATTACCACTCTCATCTCTTCGACTCTTTCTTCTCTTCCTATTACGAGACTACATAACTCCAAATCCCAGACTTAACAATCGAATAGACCGCTTCATATACTTCAAAATCTCCCCCATCTCCGAGTAACTTGCTCACCGCGAATCTAACAACAAATATTTTAATAGTTCACCAAGCATCACATTCGTCGCAGGGAAAACATAAGGTAAACATCTATGTTTGTCGGAGCACCTTCACCATAAATTGTCTCTCATTAGAGGTTCCAATCCGGCGTAATTTTGCCATTGATCGTAACAAGTTCCACTCCGGGCAACCTCGAAAAACAGGGTTTTGTTTTTCCATCAATGGCAACCGTTGTCTTGGGCAGCAAGGGCTCGGCTCTGTCTGCAGAAGCGATTTACAATGTCGCACACGAACTCTCTAGGCTACAGTTAGATTCGTCGGCCTTGCAAAGGCTTTTTCAACTATCAGGTAAGTCTTCTCCTGCTCAAGCAAACGTTCCTGCAAATGTAAATTCATACGAAAATGCGAACGGAAACGGACCGTATTTAACCCGCGTGGAAGCCAGAGCTGCACTCGTGGTACTTGTAAACAAGCTGCTGCAATCGAAGGCTCGAATCCGTCCTGTTATTCCACTCTTTATTGAATATACTTTGAATAATAACGATAATAGAGCTTTGGATTTGCCCCAGTCGGATTCTGAAATTGTACGCGCGGTTGTGGGAGCAATTTACAGGTTTAAAGATGATTTCAGGGCCGAGTCTTTTACAAGAATTTCAAGGGACGATTTCTTTGTTACGGCAGAGGAAATTGAGGTCATGGAGGCGTGTTTTCCGGCCACTATCGGAATTAGTGCGCTCGCCATTTATACTTCGTCAGCTTTGTCTGTGACTGTAGACGCTGTTGCCGCTTTGTCCTGCGAAGCTGTCCAAATTAACACGCAGGCTTTTGATCTAGAGATTTCAAGCGAGGGGTTTTCAAATAAGGCTGACAACGACGTTGCCAGTGATATGCGCACGCTTTTGTTCTGTTCGAAATTAGCAAACCCTAAGAATTTAGGGTTTGATGGAGATTGTGCGTTTTTTGCTATCCCTTACAATCACGGATGCCTTAGAGAAAATGTTAAAATGTCTCAGAACAAGATTAGGATTGAAGTTAACAGCACAGTTTACGGTAAGAATAAATCCAGCGCTAAGCAGGGTTCAGGCGAAGCAGTGCAGCTTCAGGATTTAAAGCAGGCTGTTTTGTCACTTGCCGTTTCGTTGCAGGCGGTCGGAGCGAATAGCTTCCGCAGAGCTGAGCGCAGTGTTAGCGTTTTTAACAGCCTCGACAGTGTTGTGAAGCTGGATGAGCATTTTCTGCGGCAGCACGATTACTCAAAGGCCTCAAACGATAAAGTGCAATCAATATTTTCTAAGGTTGTTTCTAAATGTGATTCGGACGGAGTTCTAGTGGCCAGCGATGTTCTTGCCTTGTTGCAAGAGACGAGAAGAATTCTGGCCTGTGAAGCAGTTTGTGCACTCTCTTTGCTCAGTTTGCGGGAAAAGCTTGTTGCAGGTGGAACTGCAGAGAAAAACCGCCCCGATGAAATTGTGGCCCAGGATGTGCCTGTTAAAGAGTGCGGCAATGCAGGGGGGAACGTAGAGGAAAATAATACGAAGGCACATGAAAGAAAGGGGAAGCCAAAAGGCGAGAAGAAGAAGAAGGGGAACCAGGAAATTGGTTTGGGAAAGGGAACTGCTACTGTCAGGGAGCTCATTGTTCAAATTATTCAAAAGAGATTACACCTTGGTACTACACCTACTCAAGTTTATGTGTCTCCGGATGAATGGGCCAAGGAACTGGATTCGTTCTTCGATCAGAAAGACTCAGAACTTCAGATGCTCTTAGAGACTATGAAGACAATTTTAGAAAGCAATGAAACTAGAAGGTTACCTAAAATTCCCAAGGTTAGTGATTGCTGTATCTTTTTGATAAGTAAATATTTTTGTATTAACACAATATACAGAGCAGTAGATGAAGCTTTCCTCAGAAACCTTGATATCTGTTCTTCATAGTCTCTGTCATTATTATTAAGACCTATAATTACATGTAAGCATTGAATCATTTAGTTTTAGTTCATAGCAGATCTTGAACATATTTTATCATCAAATCAAAATGCTGGCTTTCCACCATTTTTCCACTAGTAAGGAGGAGAATCTTGAAATGCCAGCCAGACTTTCACTGTTTTTAAAACCAAAGTTTCGAGATATAAAACTACACTACTTATATAGATTGATTATGAAGGAATTCTATCCGGTGGACACGCCCAGTGACATTGATGTGCTGCTCGTTGGTCTCCATTGCTTTGTTGTGGTCCATCTCCATATGCTTCTTAATTCCAAGCCTTTGGAGGGTGAAATCTGGCATTAGACCATGAACTTCTAGCTGTTGCTTCAGCTTAGCTACTTGTTCTTTCAGTCTTTGTTCTTCTGCTGCAAACCCCTCAAGATAACTTTCTGCTATAACTACATTGACTTCTTTAACATGCAATTGCATTCCCACTGCTGCCTTATATAGATGCTTCTTTTGGCCCTTGTGTTTCCCTTTGTTTTTGCAAAGAGCCATGTCTAGGTTTAGTCAAGTGGTAGCCTTTTCTACTTGAATACTTAAGTTCAATCTTATAGTACTTAGGTACTAGAAGCCTGACTCTGCTAGTTGTCTAGCTACATGCTTGGTAAATTGTCTTTTATGATGCTTGCAAACACATATGAATTCATGCAAGGAAATCTCCCTCTCTAAATCTCTTGAGGTTCAGGGTTCTCACATTGGCCCCATTTTTATTTTCATTTCTCAATCTCACAGAAAAGTACTTAAGAGTTTTTTTGTCTAGTAGTTTGATTTTGCATGAAGGTTATTAATTCAATGATTTGTACTGTTTGCTTTTTAGATGCTTGTGAAACTTGTTTGAACTGTTTGCAGTAGTTATTTTCTTTATTGCAGCTTCAGTTTTTTCAGCCTGATAATATGAGTATTCTTATGCAAAGGGTTTTTCCATGAGTTATGGAATGCTTTTGTCTCTCAATGGTGTACTAGTTATGGGACATATCAATGTTCTTCTCATTACTGCTATATGCTTCCACATGCTTATTTTGATAGCTTTCAATTGATATGTTTATTATACGTTATAGAATGTAAGTCCTTGGGAAATTGTCTTTATGATGCTAGCGAACATGATTTGAATATTTGACCATTCATGCAATGGAAATTCACTCTTTAAACCACTTTCAGTTTCTTGGGTTCTCATATTGATCCCATTTTCAGTTATCATGTCTAATTCCTATAAAATAAACTAGAGTTATTTGTCTAGTAGTTTGAACTTAAAGGAAGGTTTATTAACTCCATTATTTGCACTGTTTGCTTTTTAGATGCTTGTGAAACTTAGTTGCAGCTGTTTGCAGTAGATATTTTCTTTATTGCAGCTTCAGTTCTCATTTTTGAAATTATTGTTTTGCCATTGAGTAGTATAATAGTATTCTTATGCAGAGGGGCTTCTCTTAATGGCATACATGTTGTGGGGAATATCATTGCCCTTTTCTTTGCTGCTATATGCCTCCACATGCTTATTTTGCTAGCTTTGAATTGATAAATGTTTCAGGGTACCCGTGATTTCACACCAGAACAGATGGCCATAAGAGAGAGAGCATTTTCCATAATAGTAGGTGTGTTCAAGCGTCATGGTGCTGTGTCCCTTGATACTCCGGTTTTTGAATTGAGAGAAACTCTGATGGGAAAGTACGGTGAAGATTCTAAGCTAATCTATGACCTTGCTGATCAGGTATTTAGAAAACATGGACTCGATGTGAAGCTTGAAAATGTTCCATCATGTATATGTATTTGTTGATATGTTTGAGATATGGAATTTAACCTGGTAATCCTGAAGAAGGTTTGTTAGTGATGAGATGCAATAAATTCTTTGAACTGGATACGAGCACTTCCTGTTGACTATGCGAGAGATGAATGTTTTGGTGAACAAATTGATAAATAATGACCAGGAAGCACACGAATCAGATGAGAAAATGTTACGTCCCTTATCTTAGTGCACGATAATAAAGCTAATACCATAAAAATTAAGATTGTGGTCATAAACTTACACAGTGAGAAATGCACCAGGGATAATGCAGCAGAATATGATGGTGTTGGCATAGATTTTCCATGAAGAATATAATTGTGTTACAGCAGGAAAAAAGATGAATACGCTGAATGAGTATTAGAATGCCAGGAAACACCCTTGCCCTTAGGTATCTTCTTAAATAAATATTCTATTTCCTTATCCAAGATGATCATATAGATATCTCTATTCACTGTTAAATAATGTATTAGATTCTCCTACAAAGCTACGATACTATATTATAAATGTGGGATGTACAACCTCACCAATACCTTGGTACAGACTGTCCTTTAAACTCCCAGTACCTAGTATTTTCCAAATTAGTTATGGATATCAAAGGTATTGTTGGATTAGATATGGTTGTGGAAACTTTAATGTAGCTTCACATGTAGGGTACAAGTTTATAAAATATAAAATATCCCAGCTACCTAGCATGATTTGAGTTGAATCATATATATTGGCAAATAACAGACAATACTTTCAGGTTGTGCTACAATTTTTTGTTGTTTTTTAACAGGATTCCTGTCTCAGTGTTCTTCAAAACTTCGCAGTATTGTATCTTTTTTGGTTGCTTGTTGCCAGTGTCAATTCATATTTGGAAAAGGTCAACAAATTTAGGGTTAGGGTTTCTCAATTAGATTAGTTATGTTCTGGTAAAGAATGGTTTCATAAGGGGCAGACTGGAACCTTTAAGGAATCACTTATCATAAATTATCATACAGGGCTAATCATTCTTAATATTCGACTGATAATGTATAGTTTTAGTGCAGGCAAACTTCTGCCCTACTTTCTGGAGATCCATGATACTGGAATATTTGCAATGGCCATTTAATAAAGAACAAGAAATCAGTTCTCAGGCACATTTGATTTAGTTTCTTGGTTTATGGGCTTTGATAGGGGCTTAGTGCACTAATATCAACCTCAGTGCTCAGAAATGATCATACGAGGGCTAAGCATTCTTAATATTCAACGTCTAATATATGGTTTCAGTGCAGGCAAATTTCTGCTGTACATTCTGGAGATCCATTATTCTAGAATATTTGCTATGGCCATTTGATAAAGAACCAGAAACTCAATTCTCAGGCACATTCAATTCATGTTCTTAGTTTATGGGCTTTAACAGGGGTGTAGTGGTCCAATTTTGACCTCTACGCTATGGTGTCAACATCCTTTGATTATGGCACAATGTTTCATATATGAGACATGGCCTTCCTTCGAGTCAACAATATCTCCATTATCAGTACATATATATTTAGGCACAGTTCATAAGTTATTTTATTTGTTTTATTTATATTTTCATGATTCTAAGGTGGCGTTTTGAGGGTTATCCATATTGATTATTTTGATGATTAATGGGTGTAGTTGCTGTCCACTTTGCTGAACTTCTATATTGTTTATTTCCAGGGTGGTGAAATATGCTCTTTGAGATATGATTTGACTGTGCCTTTTGCACGGTATTTAGCTATGCATGGCATCAGCAATCTGAAAAGATATCACATTGCAAGGGTCTACAGGAGGGATAACCCTTCTAAGGGACGTTACCGCGAATTCTATCAGTGTGATTTTGATATTGCTGGGCAGTATTCCCCAATGGTACCTGATTTTGAAGTGATGAAAGTCTTGACTGAGATCTTAGATGAACTTAACATTGGGCACTACGAGGTAATTGTTGAAGGTTGATATGTGATTTGTTCAATTTTAGGGTGAAGGATCTTATCTGTTGTATCCACGTTTTAAATGTTTTTTGTGCAGTAACATCTTGTCAATATGTGCAGAGATTGATCAAGTTTTAATCTTACAGGTGAAGATGAACCATCGAAAATTGTTGGATGGAATGTTAGAGATATGTGGAGTACCTCAGGGAAAATTCAGAAGTATATGCTCTGCAATTGATAAGCTGGATAAGCAGCCATGGGAGCAAGTTCGAAAAGAAATGGTAAGCAGCTGTCAAATTTGAAGGATTGGTCCTAATTTCCATTTGAAAGGTTTTTCTATAGCTTTGCCTTCCACATTAAAATTTAAAATTAAACTTACCTTCCCTTTGCCCTCTAAAAGAAAACATACATTTATAATGTGTACATGCCATATTATGTGATTTGGTAATGTTAGAACTTAGAACAATTCCAAAATTTACATGCATAATTTTTATATGCTTATTTTAAATATACTTGGGTGGCCCTAACGGTCAAGAGCATGTGTTTTCTTCTAGGAGGTCACATGTTCAAATCTGTATGGGGGTAAGGAATGTACTCCTCCGTAGACTTTAGTAGTGAAATCGCTATGTGGAGGGCATCCCTTGCCCCACAAACGAGGGAGTCTCATACACCAATTTGGTGTCTCGCTTGGCCGTGACCTTAAAATTAGATTATTATTATTATTATTACTATCTCAACTTTATTGTATTTACACATAAGTACATGATGCTAATTTTAAAATAACCTTGGAAGCAATTTTGATATTGTAGTTATTTGTTTGTGCCATGTGGTACATATGAGGTGTTTAAAATATACCTAAGACCTTGTTTAGGTATTAGTTCTTTGATGTTATATATGCTATAAGCATTGAAAGTAATTTGAAACACTAAGAAATTGATTTTTGTTAGTTTTTCATACAATTATAGCAGTATAATTCAATTGCATAAGATCAATAGGATCACTAGAAGAAAGACAAAGCACAGAAACACAATACACACAAATTTATCTTGGGAAACCCAATAGGGAGAAAACCCAGCAACCTTCGTATAGAGATGAACACTTATGAGAACAAAGTACAATGATGAAAGAGAGAAAGTATAAGAACACTCCAACTAGAAACCCCAAAATATGCTTCTCCTAGCTGCAGATGCGAATCTCTTTCCAATTGATGCGAACTTGCTTGGTTGAGTGAATGACCAAATGAGGTAAACTTCCTTTAACACATGCAAAACTAGCTTTTTCCCTAACTGGGTCGACTAGTCTTGGGGGAATATAAAAATACATTTAATAATTCTTTTCTTTATTTGATTTTCTCCCCAAGGTTTACATTGATTCTTTCAAGGGTTTACATGATTAAATACATCAATATAATCTCCCTTAGGAGGTACAAATCAATACAATAAAATATAATAAGAATAACTTTCGAAGTTGCACAAATTCCAACAATTTTAATGCAAGATACTATTACAATAGGAGTTGGATCTTTAATGTTAGATATACCAAGCATGGAAGCACCAAGAGAGTGATTTTAATGTAAGATACTATTATTAGAATGGGATATGAACACCAACCCTAGAATAGGAAATAATTATGTACAAATTCTTTTTTGGATATTGATTCAAAGCCACATTTTATCCATATCAGGAAACTACGAAGGATTCAAATGTATATTATATTTGCCCGTAGTTGTATCATAACTGCTCTTTGGTATGGGGTAACTCGTTTACGTGATTTCCCCCTTTTTTGGGAGAAGTTCTTGGAGCATCAGGATTGTTTCTGAAGATCCTTGCCTAAACCTACTGTTATCACACCATAGTAGCAGGGCTACTATTCTTGCTTAGCAGATATCTGCACATTCCAGAGCTTGGATTATTTAGAGCTTGGCTATGATGACTTTATATTTTGAGATCACTCATGATCAGAGCAGTATATTATTTAGACTTATGTTGGACCTTGTGTCAAGGCTGAGCCTTGAGAGTTCAGATTTGATGATCGATGTGACCCTTTATTCCATACAGTTTCAGTTCAGTGCCTAGAGATGTATTGCAGCAATGTTTTAGATGATATATGATGATTATTCTTATGATGATGTTGTATGACCTATGGATTTTTGATCATTGACTGTAGATTATTATCTTGTTGCTTTAGTCATGTTCACAGCATTAGCTTGGTATATGATTCATGATGTGGCAAACTTTGTAAACTTAAAATGGACTATCTTGATGATGAATTATAAAATGGACATTTTACTTGCACATTTAGGTTGTATGACAAAGCTCATTGGTTTACCACCTTGCATAGATATGGTCTTTCTTGACACTATTTGTCTGCTAGCTTAGGCTCCACTTTCACTTGACTCCATCCATCCATGACTTTCCTTATTTGGCCTTAACCCTTGACTGGTCTTACTTGACTTTCTGATATTGAGGACTTCCCTTTTTACTACCTCTGTGTTTGGACTGCATCCCTGTTTGTTTAGTGTCTCGGCTCTAAGTTGGTAACAAAACTTGCCTTTGGTAAGTTGGATTGTAGGCCTAAATCATTCCGGTCGGTTGTCTCGATGTTTGGCATTGACTTGAACTCCCCCTGGTCACTTGAAATGTTGTTGGCTAAAATTGAAAGCTCATGTACTACTTATGGAAACTTATATAGATTCGCCCATGCAAACTAAAAAAGAGCAAGAGCGATGAACTGCCAAAAAAATACTCCTCGAAGAGTATAAGAAAGGTCCAAAAAGTAATGGTTCTTAAATTCTATATCTAAACGATTGCTGACCTTATATATGTATACAAACATGCCCTGGATACAAGCTGCAATTAGTTGTGCTTATCAGCACACCTGAGATCCGAAGGGTTATGTAGGCCAAAAATGCCATGAAATGAAATCAATGGATCCTAATGAAACTGGATCATTTTTTATAAAAGTAGACATGATGCCTAAGTTGAATAAGCACTCTTTAAGCAACTTACCCATTTGTGAGACACAACCATTCCCCGTGTTCTATTTGTCCAGCACAGAGTTTGTAGCTTCCCATTTCTCCCACTCCAAAGTGTCTTTTAGTTGAGTTTAGACAAGTCACCCCCTTTGCCTAGCCTTGTTCCTAGCCTTCATCCTTAGCTAGCAGTTAGACCATGTCCAATGGGTGAGTTTGTCATTTAAGCTATTGTGCAAGTGAATATAAATAACAATGGAATATGCTAACATGATTAATGCCACTAAATGATGTTATACTTTAAGTTAAGCTGTGAGTATGATTAGAGGAACATGTCTTAATCTATTGATATGATTTATCCTTGGTTGTATATGGACCTAGTCAAACCCAGTTTGACTATGGGCATTTCTTGGGATCCATGATGATGTGGGCCATGAAGGCTTATTGATGATGATGTATGGGCCCACATACTCTTGATGATGATACTATATGATGGACATATGATTCAGATGGTGATTGATGCAGTTCAACAGGTTTTATTATTACTTCATATCATCAGATTATGCACTGTCCATATATGGTGGACCATACAGTTAACCCTTCAGGGCAACCCATGGTGTATGAGTACACATTCTTAGTAGATTTGGGTCTTCTGGATTTGATGAGACACTTATCATTCAGTTCCGGGCACTTCTGACAGTGATAGATGCAGTTTTCCACTTGTTGACTAGATTGGGGGCTGATTTCCCAGCTTGGGCAGCAGGGGCCATGAGAGGCTAGTTCACTTAGGGCGCTGTATGATGAGGGGGTGGTCCAGCCACTTGTTATTACCATTTACCCCCCCTTCTGGAGAGCTTGGTGGGCTCAGTTTGACAGCGCAGATGCCCTAGGAGGTAGTTTCAGCACTTCCACAGTTACCGAGGCAGGATGAAAATGGAATAAAAAGGTCATCGAGGAATTCGATTTGGGCAATTGAGGCAAGGTTTTGGCACTTGGTTTTCACAGAGGTCTTTCGGGGTGAACCCCCCATCTTCCAGCCAGGTTTCGTCAGTCAGTGGGGTCCAGAGAGGCCACAGGAGGTCGTTTACTACATGTCTGTCACAGATTTTGAGGACAAATTTGATCATTTGTATTATTTTGGACATATTATATTGTTTTATTGTGCCATGGGGATGAGCTAGCAAGGATTGATGCCTCCTAGCCCCACCATGAGCTTCACTTGTCATGTCCTAGTCATATGAGGTGGGCCCATGTACTTTTGCCCCCTCTAGTGGATGACGTCACCCTCTTTAGTCACTTCTAGCTATGACGTCATCACTATTTTGAGTGATCCATGTTTTATGTTGTTATGATTTATCTTAGCCATTGATTATGTATTGAGATCTTTTAATCTCAACCACTCATCTTGTTGTAAAGTGGTTTTGAGATCTAGGGTTTTGGTCTTTATTATCCTATATGAGGAGGAGACCCCCTATTGCGTAGCTCACCTTTGGGCTCTGGAAAACTTGGAATGAAAAGAATATTTTGGAGATCTACTTCTTGGCTTTGATTGGGTTACTCTTGCATATGTTCTTGGATCTTTTGCTTCTAGACATTGTTCGCTTTTCAGATGAAATCGACATCAATTGAAGGGAGGCCGAATTGCTTGAAGCTAGCTACGATTTGCTTGATGGAAAGATTGTAGGGGTTGCTCACATCCCCCATGGGCAAGACGTTTTCATTTTGAGGGAGTTTTTCAATTGTGCTTTGTGCATTGATTGCTTTCTTGATATGACATGCTTAGATATTATGGATTTGTGGATCAAATCTAACTTGATGTAGTTTGATTTACAGGTTTTCATGGGACATCTCTTTTCCTTGAGCTTGGACGTTTTTGGTTGAAGACACTTGGATCAAGCTTGGAATTGTAACTAGGGCAAGAATTCTCCATATGCTAAGAGGCCGCAAGCTTTTGAGGTAAGATCTACAAGGTACGTATTGATTTCGCTTGCAATCCACCCCATTGGTCAAAAAATCCATTAAAATCAAAACCCTCATTTTTGTTTTTCTTAGATCTACTTGGATCTAGCTGGGCTTTTGGAAAGATATCGAAAACCCACCTCTGTAGTATCCACGACAATTCGGATCTATAGTTTGGTGGTGATTGGGTTCCATTTGACACACTTTCCAAGGCACCTAGCCCTCTTGAAGGCAATTCGCACCCCTTGGGAGAAGCTAGTTGGGTTAGTTCCAAGCCATGGGTAGGTGAGATCCCACTTAATTCATGATCCTCACACTTGATAACCTACCCCTAGTGCCTCACTTCATTGATTTTTGCCTTGTGGGCCCCATTCCTCATTTTGAGGGTTGTGCCCCACTTGTGTCAATTTGGTGATGCACTTTCAATCTCAGATCTATGGATCTAGCCATTGGATGCCTTTGATTTTCAAGATCCATTGATAATTGCCTAGACTACTCGGATCTAAAGTTTCGTGGCTTTTGGACTTGATTTGACACATTCTTTTCCATGCATTTAGCCCTCCTTGGGCAAAGTTGCACTTCTTGGGGGTTGAAGTTATCCCACTTAGAGAAACTGGGTGGTTGAGATCTCACTTGTTTTGAAAAGAGCATACCTTGAAACCTACGTCTAGTGTGTCACTTTGTGGATTTTTGCCTTGGGGGTATCATTCCTCATTTTGGGGAATTGTTGTCCACTTGGGTCACTTACTGAAACATTAGATCTAGTAAGATCTAACCATCACATTCACTTGATCTTGAGTAACACCCTTGATTTGCATCTTAAGTGTCTCGATCTACATTTTGACATCCGTTTGACTCCATTTGCCCATCCATTTCAAGGCACTAGTCCACCTAAGGCAATTCGCACTCCTTGGGATTAGTGTCAAGTGCTAGATCCCATATGTGGGTATCTCTAATTCCTTCTTAGATCCATAGATCTACTCTTTGCATACCCCTTGGTACCATTTGCACTCTTAACTTCACCTTGTGGGTCCCATTTGAACCATTTCCATATCCCAAGGAAGTGGGCCCCACTTGTGTATTTCATGGTACTAGATCTTGTCATTTGATATCATCAAGTGGCCTAAATCATTCGTTGATTGAAACACTAGTTATCCATTAAGCCTCTTTCAACCATACTTAAACTTCTAGGTCCACCTAACCTTGCATTGGTTGCTGTAACTCATCTCTCACACTTCCCTAGAAACCTTTGCTTTGGGTCCAATCACCTTTGATTGGCTATAGGGTCTCCCCCTTGGTCTTGATTCATCTTGATCTAAAGTGAAGAGTGCCTCGGTTGACGTGACTCCCAGCTTGCATTGGGAACCGTGGCATCTCTTGGGTCACCTCTTTAGTTGTCCATCTCCTCTACCATCCCGGATGGGATACCATTAGGGGCAACTACAAGTTGTGTGATAACACCTACATTGCTTCAAGCGGCTCTCCCTACCAATTCTCAGCTCTCCCTACTAATTCTCAGCTGTTAGGAGATTCTAGAAAAGATAGATAATTTTATTAATGTTAATAAATGACCAAAAAATTAGGTGAATGGAACTCAAAAGTATATGGTAATACTGAATGGTAATATTAAGTTGTTAAAGTAAAAGTGACATTCTCCTTATCTTTCATTTTCTATCCTTTTACCTAAATTTTTAACATTATCATTAATTGTTTCATGATGTTTGAGAGTGGTTCCAACCTCATTGGACTTCATATGCAAAGATTAGAATTTTAGATCCCACTCAGAATTCAACAGACTTAATAGTTTTCAGGATTTCAGGATTGCAAAGTTTCCACCAAATGCTATCATGAACGAGGGTATGGGATTGACATTTAATTAAGCACATCAACCCCTCTATATACCTTGATGTTGGTGGTGTTAATTGGTGAACTCCTCTGTCATGGGCTTAATAAAAATGTATTCTTCACTCAAGCAAATTCACTTAATAAGCACGGGAAGCTTTTTCTACCTTATTTTAACGATTGAATTAGGAACTTTCAGTGTGTTGAGTTGTTGACTAATGTCCTTGGAGGATCAACTTTGAGATTCAAGGTAGAGGCAAGGGCTAGACCCTAGAGGAGGAAGGCAGAGGGTGCTATTGATGAATAGGATTCCAATATAGGCAATGATTCGTTGACATGTATGATTTATGATTTATGTTTCAAATTCATTTTTTAAAATGTCCTTGCTCATTTATTAATTTAAAATACACACACACACACACATATATATTGTGTTTCCAAAATTTTGGGGAGTCACGTTTCTAAATCGTCCATGTTTCCTCGTTTCGTGCAACTTAGTATCTAATCCTAACCCTAAAGCTATAAGATGAAACCTAACCTTGTGCTTTTGGGCGTTCAACTAGTACTACTACTATATTGCAGTTGTAGATGACCTTGAGGAGTCCAAGCTTGAGCCATATGAAGATGCCATTGCTAGTCCTAATTCTAGTCCTACTTCTAGTTTTAGCAGTGGTGATGAGTTTGATTATTCATCATTTTGATCAATAACATGTATGATGTATGATGTATGTAGCGGCATCATAGCATGTTGTTTTTTGGACTCTACAGGCCATTTAGGCCTCATTGATTATGTATTTTGTTCCAGATATGTATTGCATAGTACACTTCATGCCATTTTGATATATTCACCTTTATACGGTATATACATGAGCAAACTTTGTATATTTTTTCTCTATTGCTTTGGAATCATGGATTAAAATCTTTATAATATTGTTTTTCTTTAAAATTTAAATATTTTATGTATTTTTGAGTAAACTGAGTCATTAAATTCAAAACGACCGAGTCATTATCGATTCCGAGTCTGAGTTCGAGTTAACCCACGATCGATTTCGAGTCTGAGTCCGAGTTCGAGTCCGTGTTGTAAAACATTGACTCAACGACACAACCACATGTAAGATTTTGTTGAAGAATGTAGCTTGGATAGGGAGACTGACCATCATATACCATAGTCTGATAGAATCTGCTAGATGTGTCACCTATAGGAGCTAGAGAGGGAAGTGCACCTCATCTTTAGGTGCCCCATATACTATGAGATCAGAGGATGGTACCACTACCTCTATAGAGGCTCAAGGGGTTCCCTTTCTACTTTCTTCTGATATCAGGACCAGAGATGCCTAGCCCTCTTTATCAAAGCGATGTTCAGTCATAGATCTTAGTTTCTACATACCCCACGTCGCCTTGAGATCTCCAGGAGGATCACCTCTTACTTTTCATGTTGATCCGTCTGACTGGAGCAACAAGCGGTGAGCTGAGGTTCATAGTACTTCAGGTAGTAGGGTGGTGGTCTCCCCTTAGCCCCCCTCTTTGGAAGGTCAATCGATTTCTTTGAGACAAGCTCAGAGGAGCCAAGCTGCACATCAACCCACACAGCCCCAGAACATCAGAGGATCCAGTTCCCGACAGGTTCGATTCAGGGTGCCCTCTCGCCCATCGGATTTCTTCACATCCCCACTGGAGCAGTCATAGATCTATCTGGAGTTTCTTCCCTTCGTCCTTGGATGCTAGGAGTATCTCTTGTTCCTACATCCCCCCTAGGATCGTACAACCAGAAACCTAGAACGTCCTAGAGGACTTCGATACTGAGCCAGTGCCTCGTTCGCCCCCCATGCCGTCGACTATCAGACTTAGGCATTCTTGACATCATCAGTCTCTCGTGTTCATCTACATCACGGTGCCTTTGCTATGGTTTTATACATGATTATAAGGCCATCCCACTGATAGTACCTTTCTTTATTGTTATTTTCTCTTAGTTTTGAATCTTGATCCCAGCATTATATAGGAGTTGCCTCTGCACTCCCACATTGTATATATACTGGTTGTAACATTTTAGTCCCATTGACCTACTTTTGTGGTCATTCATCAGACATTAATAAAATTATCTTATCTTGTCTTGTAGGGTTTAGTTTGAATGTGTTGGAAGTAGTTTGAGTTATTTCTATTTTGTATATCACTTTAGAAATAAAGTGATATCATTTTAGAAGTAATGTGAAAGTCTTATATTTAGTTGATTGAGTTTAATAAAGTATTTTTGTACCCAAGTGATTTAGATTAATGATTTAATCTCAATCGTACATCTCACTGTGAGATCAGAGTTTTGTTAGATTAGGGTTTCAGCTCAAGTATAAAGGCAGGTCAAGATAGAGTGTTTAGACAAGTTTTGTTGGACCAGAACAGCGACCAAATTAAGAACATAGCGGCATAGGCTGTTGTAAATTGTAATTCAGAAGGTTAGTTCTGTCAAAATTCCTCTTTTGTGGGCAGTGATCTCTCTTTTTTGGAGCTTGCTGTCTTTTGGAATCGTGTGGCTCCACTATTGGAAAACAAAAACAAAGAAATGACAATTCACCCTCCTAAACCATGCTGCTGCTTTTCCAAGTAAGGCTGCTACATTAAAATGGTACAATCCTGACCATATGCTACTAAAACTGGCAAAAGTCTCCTACTTAACTAGCCTGCTGCACCATCTAATCAGGCTGCTGGCCTTGTATGCAGGAAAATGCTGCCATGACAGACAAACTGAGAATGTTGAGGGAAAAATTTAAAACTACAGTTGTGGGTATTTATACAACTTTTTGCATTGCCATAATTTGCTATGGCAGATGTACAGGGGTGTTTAAATGTACCTTTTGGCTACACCTCCTGCTAATCTGATGTCCATATTTTTAACAGCTTAGGTTTGAAACTTTGAATACCGTTTTGGTGACTGATATCCAATACTCTTTCTGGGTAAGGGTTCCTTTATAAGGATTATTTCATCTTTGATTTATGTTCCAACCCATTTTAAATCTTATCAAGCACCACAAAGGTCTCTCGACATTTATTATTGGTTTTCTGTGGAGAATTCTTTGGTTGTAACAAAACTGGATTCATCTGCCCACCAAAAAAACTATTGAGTAGCAACTACTTGCACTGTGGCATATGCAATTTGCCCCTTTTCTGTTCAGGGATCAAATCTGAACTTATTCGTTAGATCGTCATTCACATTGAGAGAAATAGAAATTGAACTATTCTGATTGGAATTCTCTGTGTTAGAATTTTTTATGATAAGTTGTCAAAAACTAGGTCCCAAATTTTATCTGGTTTTATTCCGATAAGAAGCTGAAAAAGTAACCTTTGAAAAACAACACAAAAGGACTGAATAATAACTGTTGAAATCCAAACCATTGATGAAATCTGACTGGAAATTTAAAAGATCAGAAAAGTTGCTCTATTCATATTGCGTCCTATATTTGTCAGAAAATTAATTGGAATATGCATTGCAAAATGTAATAAAAGTTGAAACAGGACAAATTTTGTAGCATTTATTGGAAACATATTTTCCACTCCGTGCTGTTAAGTTTCTGATAATATGAACTCTGAATGAGTTCTTTTAGTCCCACCAACCTAATTATTGTGGTCATTGTTGGATATTGATAAAATTATCTTATCTTATCTAGTAGTTTCTATGTATTCCAAGATTCGATTTGTGCTGAATTGCTACCATGAGTTGGACCTAGCATTTATTTAAGATATATATTGTATTATGTGTGATGGCTTATCATAATGCATTGATTTGTGGTAACATGTAATGTGCTATCATGCCATCATTTGATGGCACTCTTGTACTATGAATGATATCACCTTCATCTCTATGACCCCAGATTTGTGAGATGTTAATGCATTTTTGTATGGAATTGTGTGGAAGAGTTAATGCTTATTGTTTTCATTTTCTTAATATGTTAAAATGGAATGATTTACCTGAACTGATATTCTGCATTATTTCTCTTTAACTTTGCAGGTGGAAGAGAAAGGTTTAACTCCAGAAATGGCTGATAGCATTGGATCTCTTGTACTAAAAAGAGGAATGCCACTGCAGATGCTGGCTGAGCTTAAACAGGAAGGCAGCTGTTTTTTGCAGCATGATGGCTCTGTACATGCACTTAATGAACTGGAAATTTTGTTTCAGTATCTAGAGCGTTCAGGTTGTCTGAACAAGATAGTATTTGATCTTAGTCTTGCAAGAGGTCTTGACTACTACACTGGAGTGATATATGAAGCTGTTTTCAAGGGCAGCACACAGGTTTATTGATGTGCTCTTCTTTACTTGTATTTATTAAAATAATTTTCCTTCTTGATGTCGATTCTTGTCGATTATTTCCCTAGTCTCACTTGGTCTCTGTGGAAGTCACCCACTATTCACAATTGGCCCCAACCACTGTTGTGTGTGTGGGTGAGCATCCACAAGCATGAGCACAAGCACTAGTGAACCTTAGTGGGCACTATATTAGCTACCTGCTTTCACTGACCTGGCAAGTCATTGTTGACTCTTCCTAGATTTTAGATTATAAGGTAATTGATTGTATACTTCATATCTATTTTTCCTTTACATTGATAAAACACTATGAATGATACATAGAATTTATTAGCTTTTCTAAATGACTGCTAATTATTTGCTAATAGCAAACAAACAAGTCTGATGGTAATGGAGATGTTTGATTAAGTCAAATATGCTATTTTCTTAGGTGTGAGTAACTCTGAAGCAGTAAACTATTTGATTCTAAAGCTATTTTCACTGAAGAAAGTCTATGTAAACAACATAAATTAGCAAATTTAGTAGATTAGTCAAATTATGTTGGAGTTTATCAGAGGTCTCAGCAAACCCATCCCTCCCTTGTGATTCTTATGTGAATGTCCTCAATACCTACAAGCTAGACTCATAGAGAGATTGCAGTTTAAGTTTTTTGGTAGGTAACAAAAAAATATTTTATAAATTTATAATATATATGATATTGCTACCAAATTTACAAAATTAGTCTGCTTGTTGCTAGCCGCTGAAGTGTTTGGACTTGACTATTTGAAAACACCAATTCTTTTGCCAGTCTTGTCATAGACGGTAGCCTGCCTTTTCTTGTTGATTTTTCAAAGAAACCATACAGCCAGAAATAACACTCCCCTTGCAACTGCTACCTAGATTGCTATTGATATTAGCCAATATTGGACCTTGTATGGAGCCTAGAAGATGCAGTATGTTAGGTTATGACAACTGAGGAAGGTCTTCTGTGCATGCATGTGTCCTTGCATGCAGAAGACGTTAATTGAATAAGCCAATAAAATGTATTTAATTAATTTTTCCTAAGTTTACTTTGGAAAATTAATTAAAGTGATCTATTTAATTATTGACTTAATGAAATTACTTTTATAAAGTATGAGTGAACAATTAAAGTAAATGGCAATATCTAATCTTGGCCATTGATCTCACTGGAGGATCTCATCCATTGATCCATAGTGAGATTAGGTTATTCACTTAGCATTGAGTTATAAAGGAAAAGTCAATTGGTTGAGAGGACACACATTCATTCCGACAGAGATTGAGAGAGCAGATTTGGGGGAGAGAGAGTTTACGAAGAAGACAGAGGAGTAAGATTCGGAGAAGACACTCGAATCAGCGTAGAGAGAGACAGGGCAGAAAGAGGCGGAGGTGTTTGCAGCAACAGGGCCGTACAGCAGCCGTATAGCAGGCTGTTGATTCCGTACAGGCCATACAGCAGCTTTAGCTGCCTCGGTTACCGTGCCAACCCCACAGGGTTTTCTCAGTTTTATGTGTTTCGATTTTGCCATTGTTGGCTGAAAATCGAATTTCTGATTTGTAAAAGAGCTCCATATTTTCTAATAAAATGTTTTTCCTACTGCTGCACCGGTTTTCCCATCTTGGGGTTTTTCCGGGGGTTTATACCCAAAAATTAGTGTGTTATTTCTGTTGGTGTGATTGATTGGTATATCTCTGTGTTTTAATTCCGTTGCAAATTTTATGAGTAAAGAAATTCATGTGTGGTTATTTGGTTGCAATTACAATAGCATGCATTTGGCCCTAGTTGGATTTTAAAGGAACATTTACATGGTAATAGAGCTCTTCTGAGCAGACTGAGAGATAGCAGCAGAGTGCTTGGATAGATCACTGCATATCTATCCAAGGGTTTATTGGCACTATTCACTATGGTTGTACAGTTGAAAGTTGAGGATAGACTCCAGGGGCCACAAAATTTTCCTACTTGGAAAGAGAGGATCACTAGGATCCTGGACGTTAGTGATGCTAAAGAGCACATTGACAGTACCAAGGTTGCTCCCACAGATCCGACAGATTTAGTTGCTTGTAAGAAGATTGATTCAAGGGTAATGTTGATCATCTTAGATGGTGTGAAGGACCACATAGTCCCTCACTTATCTTGGAAGAAAATCGCATCAGAGATGTGGAAGTCTTTGGAGAGTCTCTACTAGAGTAAGAATGAAATCCGAAAGATGGTGCTGCAGGAGAGATTGCGCAGTACCAAGATGGCCAAGAGTGAAGGAGTGGTGCCTTATTTTACAAGGCTCACATAGATTAGGGATGAGCTTGGAGTAGTGGGCTCTAAGATTGAGGATGAGGAGCTTGTTCGTATAGATCTCAATGGCTTCTCTAAGCCATCGGACGTCTTTGTTAAAGGCGTTGTGGCTCGGGAGAATCTCCCTGACTGGTAAAGATTGTGGGATGACTTCGCACAAGAAGAGACCTGGATGGGTCAAGGTTCAGCTTCATCCAACGGTACTACACAGATCGTGGATGAAGAGGCTCTAGCCCTAACAAGCAAAGGTAAGGGGAAGGCAAAGAAGAAGAAGGGTGGCAAGAAGAACTTGGACATGGCAAAAGTCAAGTGCTTCATTTGTCACAAGTAGGGTCACTTTGCTTCCCAGTGCCCAGAGAAAAAGAAGAAGAACAACAACACTCAAATGGCAGGATCTGTAGAGGTGGATGATTTCAGCAAGAGTTTTGAGGAGGACTTTTTTTTAGTAGCGTGCATGGCAAGCTCCGTCAGCAACAGTATCTGGTATGTTGATAGCGATGCATCTTGTCACATGACAGGACACATAGGGTTCTTCAAGAGCTTGCAGGAGGGTGGAGTGAATCTCCACATTGAGTTAGGAGATGATGCGCGGTATTAGGCGCAGGGTGTTGGCACTGTATCGTTTCAGAGGGAGTCTGGAAAGCCTATCAGTTTTGCTGATGTGCTATATGTCCCAGGGATGACCAAGAATCTCATATCAGTATCCACACTAGAAGACAAGGGTTTTCTAGTGACTTTCCGTGACAGGAAAGTATATATTAGACCTAATGGGTCAGATTAGAGATTGGATAGAGTGATTGGGGTTCAGAGCGGGAAGGTTTACAGACTTCAATTTGAGCCTGCAAAGGCTCTAGTCAGCAGTAGCAGTAGTGATTGTGAGTTGTGGCATAGGAGGATGGCACACTTCACCATGGTGCACTGAGGCATTTGAGACAGGCAGTCATTGGAGTTCCTTCAGTTCAGGAGGACAAGCACAACCACTGCAAGGGTTGTGCGTTGGGGAAGAACATCAGGAGACCTTTCCCACATAGTGAGCAGAAGTCTGAGGGAGCCTTAGACTTGGTGCATTCGGATTTATGCGGACCGATGAGTGTACATTCATTCAGTGGTTACAGTTACTGCGTCACATTCATTGATGACTATTCCAGGAAAACCTGGATCTATTTTCTGAAGGCCAAGTCAGAGGTCTTTGATTGGTTCCGAGAGTTCAAAACTCTCTTGGAGAACCAAACAGGGAGAAAGATCCGAATATTGAGGACAGACAACGGTGGTGAGTACATCGACAGAGAGTTTGTGGAGTACTGTGCATCAGAGGGGATCAGGAAGGAATACACTGTTCCTCATACCCCGCAATAGAATGGAGTGGCGGAGAGGAAGAACCGGACACTGGTGAGTGCAGCTAAGGCCATGTTATTTGATCAGGGATTACCTCTATTCCTACGCGTCGAGGCATTTCGGACTGTAGTATATGTCCAGAACAGGTGTCCCCACACTGCATTGAGGAGGAAGATACCTGAGGAGGTATTTACAGGTACTAGACCAGACGTGAGTCATTTGCGTATATTTGGGGGTATCTGCTATTGTCACATTCATGCTGACACTAGGAAGAAGTTGGATCCCTCTGGAGAGAAGGGGCTTCTAGTTGGGTATAGTGAGACTTCCAAGGCTTATAGAGTATATATCCCAGCTCGCAAGAGGATCATTGTGAGCAGGGATGTCCTGTTTGACGAGGACAAAGCCTTGAGAAGATCTATGGACTTACCAGCACAGGAGCAGCCAACACAAGACTCGGGAGGAGTCAAGTTGGAGGAGTCACAGGTACAGATTCCGACACAGGGCACTAGCTCTGGTAGTCAGAGGGAGTTAGGTGGACAGGATCCTCCTATCTTTGATGGGGAGGATGAGCAGCAACAGGAGGAGGACATCCAACAACAGGAGGAGGACATCCAGCAGCCGCAACAGGCAGACACTAGGCCACGACCTAAGTGGTATAGGTCCACAGTTCAGGATTCCAGACAGGTGAGCCTTCCACAAAGATCTTTCAGACGTAGTGTACCACCAGATAGACTGAGTTATATGGCACTGATGATAGAGTTGATTGACTCTGAACCTTCTAGTTTTGAGGAGGCTGCACAACATGATGTGTGGCAAGAGGCCATGGTTGAGGAGTATGACTCAATCATGAAGAATCAGGTATGGGAGGTTGTTCATAGGCCACAGGATAATAAGGTGGTGGGTTTGAGATGGATCTACAAGGTAAAGCATGTAGCAGACGGAAGTGTGGAGAAGTACAAGGCACGCTTCATGGCGAAGGGGTATTCGCAGAAGGAAGGTATTGACTATGAGGAAACCTTCACCCCTGTCGCAAGGTATTCTTCTATTTGGACTATCCTATCATTGACAGCAGAGATGGGTTGGCGCGTTCATCAGATGGACGTGAAGACAACCTTCCTCAATGGAGTGATTGAACAAGAGGTTTATATTGAGGAGCCAGAGGGGTTTGAGGTGGAGAGTAGAGAGTCTCATGTATGCAGACTATAGAGAGCTCTTTATGGGCTCAAGTAGGCACCTCGAGCATGGTACTCGAGGATTGACAACTATCTACGAGAGATGGGGTTCCAACGGAGTGAGGCAGACCATAACCTGTACTTCTTGTCAGGTGAGGTACCTCTCATACTGGTCCTATATGTAGATGATCTCTTTCTTACAGGAGATGAGAGGCTGATTGGGGACTGCAAGTCCAACCTTGCAGTAGAGTTTGAGATGAAAGACCTTGGGTTGATGCATTACTTTTTGGGTCTGGAGGTTTGGCAGAGAGATGGGTGCTTCTTCATTGGATAGGGGAAGTATGCAGGTGAGATCTTGAAGAGATTCAGGATGGAGGACTGCAAGTCCATGGCTATACCTCTAGTTTCCAACTAGAGGAAGATTGATGCATCGGGATCAGAGGAGTTTGATCCTACTCTGTATAGGCAGCTTATCGGGTTGCTTATGTATCTGGTCAACACTCGACCAGACATCAACTTTGCAGTCAACTCTTTGAGTCAGTTCATGGTGAACCCTTGAAGAGTACATTGGACAGTTGCGAAGCATATACTTCGGTACATCAGAGGTATAGTGGAGTATGGATTGGTTTATGAGCGCAGTGGGAGTATACAGTTGGCAGGTTTCACGGATGTTGACTGGGCAGGATGTGTAGAGGATCAGAAGAGCACTTCAGGTTGCTGCTTCAGCATTGGTTCAGGAGTTGTCTCTTGGTTCAGCAGGAAGCAGAAGTCAGTTGCATTGAGCTCAGCTGAGGCTAAGTACATGGCAGCCAACATGGCTGCATGTGAGGGGATGTGGCTGAGGAAGTTGCTCTCAGGATTATTCGAGAGTGAGCTAGAGACTACTATAGTTTATTGTGACAATTAGAGTGGTATCAGCCTTTCTGAGAATCCAATGTTCCATGATAGGAGCAAGCACATTGACATCCGGTATCACTTCCTCAGAGATTGTGTTCAGAGAGGAACCATTTGGTTGGAGTACATACAGACAGATGAGTAGGTGGCAGACATATTCACCATGGCACTTTGCAAACTCAAGTTTGTGAAGTTCAGAGACAAGTTGGGGTTGTTACCGAATCCCTTCCTCGTTCAGAGGGAGTGTTAGATTATGACAACTGAGGAAGGTCTTCTGTGCATGCATGTGTCCTTGCATGCAGAAGACGTTAATTGAATAAGCCAATAAAATGTATTTAATTAATTTTTCCTAAGTTTACTTTGGAAAATTAATTAAAGTGATCTATTTATATATTGACTTAATGAAATTACCTTTTATAAAGTATGAGCGAAAAATTAAAGTAAATGGCAAGATCTAATCTTGGGCATTGATCTCACCGGAGGATCTCATCCATTGATCCATAGTGAGATTAGGTTATTCGCTTAGCATTGAGTTATAAAGGAAAACTCAATCGGTTGAGAGGACACACATTCATTCTGACGGAGATTGAGAGATCAGATTTGGGGGAGAGAGAGTTTTACGAAGAAGATAGAGGAGTAAGATTCGGAGAAGACACTCGAATCAACAGAGAGAGAGACAAGGCAGAAAGAGGCGGAGGTGTTCGCAGCAGCAGGGCTGTACTACAGGCTGTATGGATTCGGTACAGTTCGTACAATAGCAGGCCGTACAACAGCTTCAACTGCCTCGGTTACCGTGCCAACCCCACCAGTTTTTCTCAGTTGTTTTATGTGTTTCGATTTTGCCATTGTTGGCTGAAAATCAAATTTCTGATTTGTAAAAGAGCTCCATGTTTTCTAATAAAATATTTCTCCTACTGTTGCATCGATTTTCCCATCTTGGGTTTTTCCGGGGGTTTGTACCCGAAAATTATTGTGTTATTTCTATTGGTGTGATTGATTGGTATATCTCTTAGTGTTTTAATTCCGCTGCAAATTTTATGAGTGAAGAAATCCATGTGTGGTTATTTGGTTGTAATTACACTAGCATGCATTTGGCCCTAGTTGGATTTTAAAGGAAAATTTACATAGTACATATGCAAGAGAGAAGACAAGAAATTCAAACCGAATGGCCTCCATTCTATTCATCATTTGAAATTATAAGGGAGACAACTTTTCCACTCCCAGCCCTTGAATACACTCCTGAACATCAGACTTTATCTCCATGTTTTGCATGAAGGAATTGAAGGCATTGTGGACTCCTTCCATTATCCTCTAGTAAAGTGTCTCATGCCTCATTAATGGAGGAGCACGTGTTAGATGTGAATTTTCTGTAGTAGTCCATCATAGCATCTAGCAAAAAAATTCAGCCTCCAAAGAAGACTGGTAGAGGGTATGCTTGTCTCTTGTATGTCATTCTTCTATTGGATTTCTATGGGCAGCCCTTCACGCCCTATAATGATTTGCTGTCTCTTGTATGTCATTCTTCTATTGGATTTCTATGGGCAGCCCTTCACGCCCTATAATAATTTGCAGCATTTTTCCTTCCCTTTTCTTCTCCCCTCCGAAATATCTTTCCTTTTTTCTACCAAAGAGGAGTTGAGGGACTCTCCTGGTTCATATCGTGATTCCTTCTTGTCCCTCTCCCAGCAATGGAGAAATCTTTGGGTAGGAGACCAAGTGAGACTAGGGAAATAATCGACAAGAATCAACATCAACAAAAAATTGTTGAGCGTCTGAAATATAACTTATTGGCAACATCGATGAAAAATCGGCAAACTACGGCAGGCATTAAAGAAAACAAAGTAATTTTTTTTCAATTTTTTAAACATATAAACCAACAACAACCTCAAATAAACACATTGAGACATAAGTATGGGAAAAACACTGATATATAGATGATGTAGTGTATGGCAAATAAATAGTGATACAATTAAGTTGATACTGAATTTTGAACCCTGATAGCTATTCAATCAAGGACTCGAAAGTGGACAACCAATACAAACTGACAACAAATATATAAATGTATCTCATCACGATGAGTCATCTACAGTGACAAATCTAGCAGCTAGATATCTAGTATCAATTCCCTCTCCCCGTTTTATGGGAAAAGGTCATGGTCCATTTGCCACTAAAAGGCCCTACATCATCTTTCTGATGCCAATTGGTTGGTGTAGGTGTATTGATATGTGTAGGTGGTGTTGATGTTTCCACATCACCCTCCATTAGCAACTTGCTAGTAGCCGCATAATTAGCTACGTTATCTGTATCATTTTCCATGTTACAAATCAATCTCCTGGATAAACCCATCCAACAATTTACACAACAATGTCACATCTTTAACATGTGCTAATACATCAACTGGTCTTATAAAATTTTTGCCCCTAGGACAATGTACTATGAAATGGACAAGGGTCCTACCCTTCCCATATCAAACCATTGGACATCATAGTCCATCTAGTGGCCTCCCATGACATTTTAGGTCCTCCGATCTAATATTGATGTCATTCTTTTCCACTTGAAGAATTGGCCCTTACAAATCCTTATACCTAGGCCAACAATAGGATAGCATCACACATTGATTGGAAAACTGGATTGTTGTTTCAAATGCTCAAACTTATGTCACTACATAAAAGCCACCATCCCACAACCTTGTTTGCTTCTTGATTCTCCCTTTTTTAAACTATTCACAAGATGGAAGGTTGTGCCCATCTATGGCTTTTGGAACAAAGAAAGCTGAGGTTCTCATGGAAGTTGAATTTGTGGAGTCCCTCTCATTGCCTTGAGTCCTAGATATGCTTGTGGTTCTTGAGGATCTAGCCACTCCATTGGTAAGTTTAGCTTTGGTAGAGACTACCTCTTCATAAATAACATCGTCTGCAACTTGCATAATCTCTAGGGTTGATTTAGTACAAATCCCAAACCCATGCCCATTGAGTTTAGCTAAGTGGTACTTCAACTGACTAATGTTGATTTTTTTGACCTCAGGCCTAGATAGTTAATTCCTAGTGGTTTCCTTTCTTCAAAAATTAACTTTCATCCCATTGATTAAATTACACTGCTGAGATCTATTAACACAAATTACAATGGAAGCAAACTAGGAAATAGATCACATAAAAACATATAAGAATTTATGCTCTTCAAAATCAGCTTTTCATTAACAAATAATCCAAGCTTACAAGGGCTCCCTTATTGGGAAAATGGCCTTGTAAATTACACAACAACCTGGCAAAATCTGCCCTTCATAAGACCAAAATCAACTGAAATTTTGCCTCGGAGATCTCCACGTAAAACCCAGAAAAGCCCAGGAAAAAAACATTTCTGTTGTTGCTGTACTGCTCCGTCCGTATGGTTGTAGGGTCTGGACTCTGGATAGATTCGTATGTAACAGTTCTGCACAGATATGCCCATACTGATGTACGGATTCCGTACGTCAAATCAGTACAACTGTACAAAAATAGTACAACATGTTTCTTACGGCTGTACAAAATCTGTACGGTTGCACCTGTAAACTTTTTTTGTCTAGTTTCTTGCCCAGCTGCGCCTCTGCCCTGATTCATATGGCTGCCTGTTGCTCCCGGATTGCTGTCTTCCTTTTCTCCTTGGCCTGGAAATAAAAAATTCCTTCTTCTTTCCTCCTTGGATAAAAGTCCTTCTTCACACTTACCCAAGAGACTGAAAATCATAAACTCCTCATAATTTTCACTCAATGCTGGAGTCTCTCTCTTATGTGTTTATCCTCTCCCCTTAGGTACCTTTTATACTTTTGGGCTGAACCAAAACCCGAACTTCAATGTGTGAGATTAGATATCACTCACTTGAGATCAAGGGCTAAGATTCATTTGATTAACTTAAATTAGTAAATCCCCAAAACTTAGGTTTTTCTTCAAATTAACCCCAATTAGTTATAAAAGTGAATTCACTTTAATAAGTCCTTTAATTAAAGTGAATTTCTGAAGTACTTGAGAGGTCACGGGGACGAATCCCATGGGTAAGATACCCACCCCATGGAAATACCTGTCCAAGCTACAAAACATCAACAAAACCCCTCCCTATCATGGGTTGCCCACATAGTTTGCAAGACAACGTTTGTAGGTTTTCCCATTTTCAGGTTCATCATATTGCCATAATGGGTCCAAAAGCTTTGGCTTGTTGGCAAGGCAATACTCAAATCTAGGGCAAAAGAAAATGAAAAAATGAAAATTAAACACTGCTAAAAAAATAGCTCGCTGGTTAGAAAAAAGACAAACCTATAAATTGTTCTATGAGCCATGAAAAATGCTAATAAGAGGCAAGCAACATGCATTTTGAAAACTTTGCATAAATCTAGAAAAAATTCTAGTTAAGAGGGTGGAATTCGAAGAAATACCTAGGATTTGAGAATATGAAAACCATAGGTGATGAGAACAATGGTTCGGAACTTTGGCCCTCCTAAGATTGGTGGCCGATGGTGGTAAATGCCTGCCCTCTCATTCCCCAACAACTTTAAGAGGGTACAAATTTACTTGGTGATTTTTTCCCATTTTTGCCGATTTTTTTCAACAAATTGCAAAGTCCTGATTTTGTTAAATTTCATACATTCATAGCATAATAATTCAAATGCATAACCAAGATCACTAGAAGAAAGACAAAGCACAAAACAATAACAACATAGTTTATCTTGGGAAACCCAAACGGGAGAAAACCCAGCAACCTTCGTATAGAGATGATAATTCCGAGATCAGAGTACAATCATAAAAGAGAGAAGATGGAAATACTTCCCAAAAATAGAAACCCCAAAATAGTCTTCTTCTCCAGCAGGTGCGAACTTCATTCTCTGGGTGATGCGAACTTCACTTGATTGGATGAGTGAATAATGAGGTGCACTTTACCTCTATTTATACAAGTGCTAACATGAAAAATTCCCTAACTGGGCCGACTTCACTTGGGGGCAATTAATAATTTAATTTTTAATATTTTCTTTTGCTTCTTTTCACCCTGTTGTCTATCGAGATGCACACCAGCAACATAAATCTTTCGAAAGCTGTTTCCTTACTATATGTGGGAAAGGTGTGGCCTTGGGGGCAAGCAATGAGCCAGGTACTGTCACCTGAATCCTAGCTCCTCCGTTTAGGCAAACTCCTAACGAAGCCAAGGGGGATTGTCCCTAATAAAGAGTTGTCTAAGGCTCTGTGTTTAAATGTTTTTTAAAGGTGATATGATGTGGATGAGTGTTGTTTAGGAGTTTTTTGTGTGATCATAGATTTATAATATTTGAAAATTAAACAACACAAAGATAAACTTGCAATACCACTTGAAGAAAATGCACCACTGATTGACAATTCAATAACTTAGATATGAAGCATCCACAATGACACAATTAAAGCAAATGACACATGAGCTTTTGACAGATAAAATAAATGAAAAATAGAAGGACCAGTGCCTCATGGAGTCAAAATAATGCTTGGGATGCTGAGATACAAGAGTTCAGTGTTGCTTGATACAAGTTTTGGTTTGGTGCTTGAGATCGTTTTGCAAGTGTTCTTTTTAAATTTTATTATAAATTTTGAGGTGATCTTGATTATTATGGCAAAAGGGAATTTCCAACCGATATGCAAGGCACTGGAAATCTTTCCGGGAATACTCTAAATGGCTCCGTTCAAAGACATGACGGACCACCCAGTTTTCTAGTGAGGTGTTCAATAACTAACCAACCACTAGAATTTGAACTTGGAATTTGCCCACTTTCGAGTATTGTATCGATCGATGCCAGATTCGTTGGTTATGGGGTGGTAAATTTTATTATGGTTGAAGTTGGAATTAATGTGAACAATTAAAAAGCCCAATACCGTTTATGAGTAAACCAACCTTTCTCAAGGAGGGGCAGAGCATACGTGGTACGGAAAATGGTTAATTCCAATTTTTATGGGAGAATGTGAGTTGTGAGTGTTTTACTTAGAGCACAAAGAAACAAACCTCTCCGACAGAGAGTGCTCTTGATCCACCTTATGGTGAGATTCAAGAGACTTATCTAAACTAGTATGAGAAATGCAATGCAACAAGATGCTCTCCGATAGAGAGTGCTCTTGACTTGTCTTATGACTAGTTCAAGAGACTTTGTGTTCCTTTTAAGATTGAGCAAATATAGAAAAGATACACAACAAGATAGCTCAATATGAAATGATAAAAGATCTAGACTAGCAATTAGTGTTCTACTTGCGAAATGGGAAGACTAATCTACTTGCAAAAGTAAAGTCTAAGCTAAAGATGAAGCAAACCAAACAAGACACTACAAACTTCCCCAAATGTGGAAGTTGGGTTGTGGGAGCTTAAAAATCTCACTAGCAAATTTTGTTAATGAGATTACAACTTTTTTGGGATTTCAACCTTTGAAGAGAACTTGAAAAGATAACATGAGAAGCCTTAATGGCTTTTACAAAAAAGGAGAGTGGTTTTTTGGATCTTCTTTGTTCAAATCTTCTTTTTTTGTTTTGGATCTTCTTCTTGGTTTAGATATTTCTTCAAGTCTTTTGCTTTGTGTTCTTCTTGGTTTTTCTCTTCAATCCTTTGGATTTGCTTGTGTGATCTCCTCCTTAAGCACCTACATCAAAAGCCAACTCAAACACCCATTATTCATTAGTCGAATCAAACTTGAAGACAAACTAATCTAAGATCTATAATCTAGAAATGGAAACTAACTAACAATTCAAATGAAAATCAAACTTTTTAAGAAGGCGATGCAATCCTAGATCTAAGATACAAAGTAAAAATGAGATCTAGTGCAACTTTTTTAAATGAGACTAGATGCAAGTCACAAGCTAAAAGAAAAAGAACTAAGATCTAAACATACAAGCTAACAATGCGAACTTCTAGATGAAAACTAACAAAGCTAACTAACAAATGCAAGATGAAGTGGATGGAAAGGAGGGGGTAAAAGGGAAATGGAAGAGGCCGCCAATAAGGACAGGGAGCAACAACAAGCTAAAAGTGGCAGCCAAGGGGTAAGGAGAGAAAGAAAAAGAGAAGGACGAGAGGAGGAGGATAGAGGTAGAAGGCGAGAGCAATGAAGGAGCTGTTAAAATTGCAGGTTATGTACATTTTATCACATATAACAACCTTGATGCAAGAACATGTAAACAATTGTACTGCATAATTTAAATTTAAACTGATTTAAAACATAAATAACATAATTTTCATCTCTTTCAACTTAATGCTCCATTTAGTCACTGCATTAATGTTGGTCCTCGAGAATCATCAAATACTAAGTTCAGAAAAATAAAATAAATGAACTATAGTAAAATAAACATGAACTGCATCAAAGAATTAAAACAACCATTTGGATTCAACTTATACTCAGATAGTTTTGATCTTGTCACTGAAAGGACAAGTCAAACTAGATAAACCATATAGGTACCTTAAGAGAGAGAAGGTTCAGGTAGAATAAAGCAGACCTCAAGTTCTTCAATTAAAATGACAGTAGTAAGAAAGACACACAGGTGCTGCAGACTACAAAGGTCAAGCACGTAAGCAAACACTCACTCAGAGTTCAATTATAGTGATGACTGCTGAATGCTACAGCCAGAATAGAGAAACTGTGAGACTGCTGAATGCTACAGCCAGAATAGAGAAACTGTGAGACTGCTGAATGCTACAGCCAGAATAGAGAAACTGTGAGTCAATCAAATGCTACAGCCAGAATAGAGAAACTGTGAGTCAATCAAATGCTTCAGCCAGAATAGAGAAACTGTGAGTCAATCAAATGCTACAGCCAAAATAGAGAAACCACGAGACAGTCAAATGCTACAGTCAGATACACTCGTGAGACAATTAAATGCTACAGCCATGAAGAGATACACCCGTGGAGAGACAGCCGTAAAGGGATACACTTGTGGAGAGACAGCCGTGAAGGAGAGACAGCTGTGAAGAGAAAACCCGTGGAGAGACAGCCGTGAAGTGTCACACTCGTGGAGAGACAGTCGTGAAGGAGAGACAGCTGTGAAGAGAAAACCCATGGAGAGACAGCCGTGAAGGAAAACCCGTGGAGAGACAGTCGTGAAGGGTCACACTCGTGGAGAGACAGTCGTGAAGGAAAACCCGTGGAGAGACAGCAGTGAAGGGTCACACTCGTGGAGAGACAGCCGTGAAGGAAAAACCGTGAAGAGAGATAGCCGAATCAACAAGTGACAATTAAATGCAGCGCTAAGATTACTCGTGGAAAACAGACCGAGAAATATACCCAAGAAGAGCGCACGGGTAGATATGTGAGAGCATAGTCTTTTTATATAGAGTTTTAGAGTTAGCAAACTTAGGAATAAAATAATAATAAAAACTTAGGATTAAAAAAAAGAATAATAAGAAATAAATAAATAATAAATAAAATAAAAGGTAGGGTACCAATGGTTCAAGGGTTTTTAAATAAAAAAAAGATAAGACTTTAAAATAAAAAAAAAACTTTATTAATAAACTCATAAAGTCTTTATTAATAAAATCATAAAGATTTTATTAATAAGACTAAAATAAATATTTAATGAATTTATCATAAAAAGACCAAAAACATAAGTGGGACAAGGC
The DNA here is from genome assembly GCA_027924585.1 of Larix kaempferi. Classification (NCBI taxonomy): domain Eukaryota; kingdom Viridiplantae; phylum Streptophyta; class Pinopsida; order Pinales; family Pinaceae; genus Larix; species Larix kaempferi. The sequence goes on along the minus strand of BSBM01000278.1, from coordinate 5,459,527 downwards.
CCTATAACAAAACATAATAATGCAAGGTTCAATGGTCTTTAATAAACCCTTAGGTAAAAATACTCCATAAAGTAGGAATCATCAGGGTCAAATGTGCACCCAAGCAAGAATAGGACCATGAGTCAACAACCACAAAATCAAAGTGGACAAGCAATCAAATAGGACCAACAAAGACCAAAGACTTTTCTCTCTCTTAAGATACATAGTTTATATATATTTTCATCACTGTATAAGGGAGAAGATCCAAACGGATGATACAATCCTTTTGTCCTTAATACTGCTCCTAAGGGTTAGATACTAGGGACATCGTCAAGGGGTGGCCAGTCCCTTGAGAAGCAACCTAGCAATAACCGATTAGGAGAGGGGACAACAATATCTTCCATTCTCAATGAATGGCTTTCAACTCAAGGCTGAACCTCAGTCCTAGATTGGGACATGTTGATCAACCATCTGGTCCATGACCAGGATCTCCATTCTCCCAGAGAATGGTCCTCAGCCTCAAGCTGAGCATTCAGTCCTAGGCTGAATGTTGATCAACCATCTGCAGGACCTAGGAAGTCTCTGTCTCAACCTGCAGGATCTGCTTGGTCATCATGACCAAGAAACTGTCTGGTTCTAGACCAGAATACCCTAGAGACAAATAGGGGCCCTAGCCACATGCTAGGGACTTTGCCATGCCATCAATCTGCTTGGTCCTAGACCAAGAACCCCAGGAGACAGCTGGGGGCCCTAGGGTACCTTCTAGTTTCTTACTCATACTCTGCCTGGTTAACTTGACCAGGAACCCTAGTCAAATGACTAGGGTACCATTCTCTCTGAGAATGGGTCTCGCAGCTGCACTAAAAATTAACAGGACAAGGGAAGGAAAAGATAGGGAGCAACAGAGAATAAAGGGACAACAACAAATAAGAAGGGATTGTAATGACAAGGATGGGGTAGCAGCAAAGAAAGGAGCAACAACGAGGAGAAGATAAGAGCAGCCGAGAGATAAAGGAAAAAGAGAAGAGCGAAAGGAATGGAGGAAGTCGAAGGGAGAAAAAGAAAAAGATCAAGGAGAAAAGGAGCCAAACAAGGCTAAGAGAGGAAGAAACCAAAATGATAGATCTCGATGGTTTAGGGCTTCTTATGGAAATACAAGTAACCGAAATTGTTTTAAAAATAAAGTGTGATGGATGAGGAAGAACCCCTGTTGGCTATGTTTCTTCACTTGGAATTGGAAGCCTTTGAAGATCCTGCAAAGTGAAAGTATTAGATGGAAAAAGTTATTGTTTAATGAATGAGAGATTGAGCTTCATTCTCCTCTCCACCTTTAGTGATCCTTGAAAACACAACACTCAACAAGACAAAGAAGATCAAGTGCTAGAATGTAAATCAAACAAACATCTAAAAGACATTAGTATATCCGACTACGTCCTGTCCGATCTAGATATTTGAGAAACTTAGCATAGATAATCAAATAAAAACTTTAAATGACTAACCTCATGTGCTAGATTGATAGCCTTCTCAAGCAAGCATTGAACATAATTTGAAAAGGAGAGAGTAGGGTGAGAGAGATATCACCTCACACAAGATGAAACCACAACACAAAACCCTTGCATAGACCTCCAAAGTCGCTTTTATTCCAAGATTAAACAAATGATTACAATACAATTTTTGGCAAAGTTCTCTTGCACAAAATCTTCATCCTAAGAGAGCCCAAGAGGCATCTCTTTATACAAAAACTAATGACCAAAGACCTAATTCGAACTTGGCAAATGGAGAGAGCCAATATCAATCAACACCAAGTCGAATTCCAATCAAATCAAAGCTTGGAGTGCATGATCCAATAGTTAACACGAGTTCTTGGTAGTTGAGAGTGGGGAGGTGGCCTCCACCTAGGCAAGGCGCCCCCCACTCCTCCCTTGGAAGCTCCATCAATCCAATGCGTGAGCTCCACATCACAAATTCGTGAAGCATGCAAGGAATGCGAATTCTTTTGATTGAGTTGACTGGTGGTGACTGGATACTCAACTGAAAGTGATTGGAGTTGATTGGAATCCTCTTAAATGCTGATTGTCATGTCATTTAGCCTGTTTATTTAATTCAATTGGATTATTCTGGAGAGATTTGGATTATCTCCAAGTTATTATTTTTTGATTATTTTTAATTAATATTTCTCTTTTATTGATATTTTGAGAAAATATTAATTAAGTGGCTAAATGACTGTTTGAAACTTAGGATAAGTGGGTTTGGGGTTTAACTGGGATTATTGGCTTAGGAATTAAGCCTCCAATCACTTAAATCCATCCCCCAACCACTTAATTATTACAAATTGAATTTTTCCAATTAAATATTTGGAAAAATTAATAATAAAATAGTAAAAAATAAAATTATCCAACGCGTCCGGTAATTTTTTTTCGGACAACGTTTAAACATAACAAGAGACCTAGGAAATGACCATCTAACACATACATGGTGGATTATTCTGGAGAGATTTGGATTATCTCCAAATTATTATTTTTTGATTATTTTTAATTAATATTTCTCTTTTATTGATATTTTGAGAAAATATTAATTAAGTGGCTAAATGACTGTCCGAAACTTAGGATAAGTGGGTTTGGGGTTTAACTGGGATTATTGGCTTAGGAATTAAGCCTCCAATCACTTAAATCCACCCCCCAACCACTTAATTATTACAAATTGAATTTTTCCAATTAAATATTTGGAAAAATTAATAATAAAATAATAAAAAATAAAATTATCCAATGCGTCCGGTAATTTTTTTTGGGACAACGTTTAAACACAACAAGAGACCTAGGAAATGACTATCTAACACATACATGGTGTCTAGTAGGTTCATATACATCAGTTGGACTCTAATACCCCCCCCAAGGCCCAAACTTTCAAAATCGGGCATTCCAGCTTTGGAGGAAGCGGAAGAAAACCTCGTCGATTATTGCTCGGCCATAGGCAAAGCATAATTGATAAGGGCAAAAAACTCCCTGGAATACCTTAGTTGATAGTAAGGTCTTAGGAAACCGAGCAACTCAAAACCCTACTAGCACACTTATTACAAACCCCATGGGGCCATGGTCATTTTAACAGAAAAACAAAAGTGGCTAGTCATCACAAATTGAACCCCTGATACTCTAGAAGTGAACATTGATCATGTTCAAACACTGGCGGCTCAATGGAGGTTCAACTATTGTACAATATAGTTGGCAACACACCCTAAGGTTTACATTGATTCTTTCAAGTGTTTACATAAGTAATTACATCAAGTTTATTTCCCTTAGGAGTTACAATCAAGTACAATAAAAATATAATAATAATATCTTCCGAAGTTGCACAAAATCCAACAGATTTTTACTGATTCTTGCCATTTTTTCTGGCCAATTTTTTGTTTAAGGTTTGACATCACAAAAAATCACGACATCCTCATCTTTTTGGAGATTTTTTTATCTATAGTTCTGTTATCACTGAACTTATAGCTGCCCCTAAAACTTATCCTATCCAGGACAATAAAGGGATGTGAGTAGCTAAAGAGATGACTCTAGAGGCCTATTCCCCTAATATATTTTGGTTATCACGTTGAACATGATTCTCTTCACTTTAAGCCAATAAATGGCTAAGGGGGAGACCCTAGTATAAGCTTGTGGGAAAGACTTAATGATAGGATACCAGATCTCAATATAGCAATTTAATGTAAGATACCTTGACTAAAACCCTAGACCTAGAGATGATATGAAATTAGGTTTTGGAGATCTAGGATAGAAAGACTAGGGCAAAAGATTTCAGAGATTAGGCACACTCTAGATTCAAGAATCTTGCTATAAAAAGGGTTAACAATCAAATAAACAAGCAAGCATGCATTTCATGTGGAGGACACTTTGAATTCTGAAGGGCACATTAAAGGATTAGTGCTTTATATGGGCAAGTGGAGTTTATGGTTACTTGATGCAATGGAATTAACAAGGTTTAACCTCAGATTTCAACTCCAAGTTGTAGCCTGGAATGACAAATATTCAATTTAGATTATTGCGGTTTATGACTTTAAAAAGAGACCCTTTTAGAAATAAAACGATGGCCCAAAATCAAACCGTCTCTTCACAAATTTCAAAGTGATTTTGCTATGGATCGAGAACAACTTAACTAAGGTTTTGCATAAGTGACTTCAACTCGAAAATCAAATTGTTTCTTATTAGTCAAAGGGGAAAAATGGCCATGGAATTTTGGTTTTGCAGAGATTATACCAAAGGTTGGGTAATGCCCAAAAATGATCCTTATTAATGCATGCTATTCCTATAGAGAAAATGACCCCATTAAATTCCTACCCGATTCAATTTGGAGAGATTTTGTTTTTCAAACCAACATAGATCCATCTTAAACCCGTATCTATCAAGCACCGAGAGGGATCCAATTTCTTGAGGTGTATTTCTTTTTTTAAATTTAAACTTAAGAAATTCCTACCCGATTAAATTTAAACTTAAGAGAAAATGACCCCATTAAATTCCTACCCGATTCAATTTGGAGAGATTTTGTTTTTCAAACCAACATAGATCCATCTTAAACCCGTATCTATCAAGCACTGAGAGGGATCCAATTTCTTGAGGTGTATTCCAATTTGATCTCTCTTGATTGATAGATCCGGGTTTAAGTTTTAAGTTTTAATTTTATAAACAAACATCTATTTTTTAGTTACTTTTCATAATATTTTATTTTATGAACCAACATGGATTTTTTTAAATACTTTCCATAATTTTTTATTTTATGAGCCGACATGAATTTTTTTAATTATTTTGTTAGTAACAAATATTACATCACAAACGTTACAACATCTCCCCCATACTTACTTTACTTCTTTTTACTTTACTTTACTTCTTTTTACTTTAATGTTACAAACGTTACTAATGTTACATCAAGTTACAAGATCTCTCCCATAATATTCACTATCACTATTACCTTACTTCTTTTTACTTTAATGTTATAAACGTTACTAATGTTACATCACGTTAGAAGATCTCTCCCATAATATTCACTATCACTATTATTTTTGGCCGACATGTTACTAACGTTACATCACGTTACAAGATCTCTCCCATACTGGGCTGTAGAGCGCCTCTCGGCTCAATAATATTTAATTGCAACGAGTGTGAAGCAATTTTAAACACCAAAATCAGAGTCGATGAAACTAGTCAATCTCAAAAATTTACAAACACGATTTAAATGTCAAATAACTCAGTCACGGTATGAGGAGATCGGTTCAAACTTAACAGTTTACAGTCTTGAAGGAGACGATTAAATTAAGATATAAATTACCACGGATTCGATTTTAGGGAGCAACAATTCATTTACCTTTGGATTTATTAATAAATTAAAATCAGAGGTAAGTTTCAGATTCAAACAATAATCCTGGAATGTAGGCCGCCTCAACATCAAATCGGTCTCTTTTGGAGCCGCACAAACTATCAAAGTCGTGGCGTAGGATTTGATTGCTTATTCACAACCAAATCATTTAGGGCAAATGCGAATTTTACAGAGGAATAAATCATTTCATTTCTAATATCAATTTTGGAGGGATTCAGTTTTCCAAATAACTGATGCAACTGCTAAATAAGACGGGTTGTATGCCAACCCGAAGACAAATTGTCAAGAAAATGACCCTCGAGATCCCACAACGGCTTGCTAAAATCGTTTAAAGTTCTTATCGAAATTGTTTTCTTTGTAAATGGTGACGCCGAGGGTTATTTGTTGCCCAACAATGCAAAATAAAACTACCCAAATAAGGAAATCAACCTCCAATACAAAGTGCAAAATTTTATTGATTTTCGTTTTCTTTTATTTGATGGTGACAAGTGGAACAGAAAGAAGATGAAGAAGAAAAAGATTTGGCATACTTGATTTCAAGAGATGCCAAGTGATCTTGTCGATCCCCACATGTCCACAAAATAACAAAAGATTTGCCACACTCCAGCTCGTAGACCCACAAATACGCTACCTGCCAAACAATTATAGTGAGTTAATCTCAACACGATAATGTAATGACAAGAGGGCGAGAGTACAAGCAAGATTTGACTAGAAAGAAATGTTAAAGTTAGTGTAGCTGCGAGACCCATTCTCAGAGAGGATGGTACCCTCGTTAGTTAACTAAGGTTCCTGGTCAAGTTAACCAGGCAGAGCAGAGAGTAAGACCCTAGAAGGTACCCTAGGGCCCCCAGCTGTCTCCTGGGGTTCTTGGTTGGGGACCAAGTAGGTTGATGCAATGGAAAAGTCCCTAGCAAGTGGTTAGGGCCCCTATTTGTCTCTAGGGTATTCTGGTCTGGGACCAGGTAGGTTCTTGGTCACGAGGACCAAGCAGATCCTGCAGGTTGAGACAGAGACATCTTGGTCTAGGACTAGGCAGATTCTTGGTTACAAGGACCAAGTAGGTTCTGCAGGTGGTTTCAATCTAGGACTGAAAACTCAACCTTGGGTTGAGTGCCATTCCTTGAGAATGGAGGTTCTTGGTCAGTTACCAAGATGATGATGTGTGATGTTCTCTCCTCCTAGGTCTTCGAGATGGTTGAGTTAGATGGCCCTCTCAAGGGCCTGGCTGTTAGATTGTGGTAACTTCGGGATGTCCTCCATGGTTCAGATGCCTTACATGGAGGTACATTAGCTGCATAGGCATCAAGATGGAGTAGAGAGAGATGCACTCTACTTAGTGGCATGAGCCCAGTGGGGGCTGCATGCAGAGCTTCAGGGGAGATTGACCTTTGCATGCATGAGTAGTGCATGACCTGTTAGCATTCAGTGACTGCATGCAAAAGTGACCTTTTGCATGCACCGGGAATTAGGGTTTTGGCAAACCTAATTCATCGGTGAGATTATTTATAAAGGCAGGGGGTCCCTAGATGAGGTTACTCAGTTGTATCATCAGAGAGAGATACTGCCAGAGTGAGGAGGACGAATCTGCACATGTGGGGCGACTTTCTGAGATAGAGAGGAGTTGCTACAGGAGCTAGGAAGGTCAGATCTGAGCTAGATTAGTGACCTTCAGTTCCAGAGAGGCTAGATACCTGTTCTTGTGAGCTGAGAGAGCTCAACAGTGAGATTACTGTGGAGATTGGAGGAGGCCGAGTTCTCTTGGAGGACGTTTTTCCTGAGGGAGGAGAGGCTCGTTGTGAGCTAGACTGATCGATTCGGAGTCTGTGACTTCCAGGATAGCCTTGCCTCGAGATTTGAGGAAGGTTAGGGACGATTGAAGCTCAGATCTGTTGAGATCTGGACCAGTACGAGCATTTGACATCTAGAGGGGAGGGCGCACTTGTGCATGCAGAGAGGGCCGATTTCATCAGTGGGCAGTCTTCGGAGCGAGCAGATCAGAGTAGAGAGATCTAGAGAGGGCAGATCTATTAGAGGCACCGTCAGAGCACTCAGATCCAGTTTGGTAGTTAGGGCATACTTCTTTAGTGCATGCATCAACACTGAGGTAATTCTGTCTTGTACTGTTCAAAGGGATTGAGTTATCGACCGAGGTAATTCTGTATTGTACTGTCTTTTATACATCTATATGCTCTGGGCTCGAGAGAGAAGATAGCCCCATAGTTAGCTGGTTTTTCCCGAAATGGTTCCAGGGTACATCTGTTGTCTATGTGGTTGATTGCATTTATATGTTAGTTGGTAAATGCGGATCTAGTTGTTTGAGTCTATGTTTTTTATGAGTATGTACTGACATTGAGACTCATACCACTTGAGGTCTCAGACTGATCCAGAGGGAGTAGTGATCTCTGGATCAAATATTTACATGGTATCAGAGCCCTGTTAAGGATCAGGGTGGGCAGTCACACATAGATCTGCAGTATTGGTGACTAGATCTGAGATAGATCTAGTAGATCTGAGATAGATCTAGTAGATCTGTGGAGATAGAGACCAGATCTAGCAGATTTGAACATTCCCGTTCAGATATGTGGTTGTAGAGGTCAGATCTATCAATTCAGCTGGTGTATGGTCAGATCTGAGACAGATCTACCAGTTCTGTGATCAGGAGAGACTCTTGATTCACTATGGGTTTCAGTTTCTTCAGTTGGGTGAGTATGGCTACTGGTTTGAGAGTGGAGGACCGGTTGGATGGTGCCTCCAACTGTAGTGCGTGGAGGGCACGTATTACTCTCTTGTCGAAAGAGAGTGAGTTATGGGATGTTGTGAACAACACGACAACAAATCCCGTTACTGTTCCGTCTGATGCCACTGCCAAAGCAGTGTATGAAAAGAAGAATGTGAAGGCTCAGAGGATCCTGCTTGATGCGATCAAGGATCACCTCATCCCACACGTCTCTACCAAAGACAATGTGTTTGAGATGTGGGATGCGTTGACTAGTCTGTGCTAGAGCTCAAGTGAAAATAGGAAGATGGTTCTCAGAGAGATGTTGAGAAGCATCAAGATGGGGAAGGATGAGAGCATGGTTACATATCTCACCAAGATCTCTCAAGTGAGAGATGAGTTGGGAGCAGTCGATGAGAAGGTAGAGGACAGTGAGCTAGTTCGGCAGGCCTTGAATGGCGTGTCTGTGGCATGGGCAGTGTTTGTTCAGTCCATCATAGGCCGTGAGAACCTTCCCAAGTGGGATCGACTGTGGGATGATTTCACATAGGAGGAGACCCGGAGAGGGTACATCCAGAGTTCAATTTCTGCTATTCCTGAGGAGGAGAATGTGGCTCTCGCAGCAGGCGGGAAGCAGAGAGGCAGACAGAAGAAGGATCTGAGCAAGATCAAATGCTTCCCCTACAATGAGTATGGACATTATGCGGGACATGTTAGTTTTTCAGAATTTTCAATCTGATCTAAGATCTTAACTGAGAGAATAACATGTGCATCATATCTACAACATATTAATCATGGACACAATAATGCAAGCACACAAGAGACACAGAGTTTCATCGGGGAAAACCAAGAAGGTGAAAAACCCCGCAACTTCCTCAGAGATAGAAAGAGCAATGATACAATCAAAGTATAAGAGATAGTCTTCTCCTAGCAGCTGATCCTCCTCCTCACATGTGCGCCACTTTTCCAGTGATGGAAGAGTGAGTAATGAGGTGATGAAATAGAGATCTCCCGATCTCTATTTATACTTGTCCTGTCCTGCCCAATAAACTAGTGGGGCAGACTTAGCCTAATAACCCATGGTTACATTAATCTAGGCCGACCCCACACTTGGTGGTCTAATGACCCATTTACCCACATGAATCATACAAGGCCAACCCCATCAAGGTGGTCTAATAACCCATCGACAAGTTACAACACTTGCGACACTTGTCAATACAAATGACGACACTTCCGTATAGAGGAATAATAACATCTCTATAGGAGCACAATATACATAGATGAAATACATAGGTGACATACATTCCGAAGTTACATATACATCAACACTCCCTCTTAGCTGGGAAGGTATTTCTCGACACAGATCTACTAGCACAAGTCTTCTTCTTTGGATCATCATCACTGGATCATCGTCATCGAATCATCGTCACTGCTGCTATCTCAATCAATCTCCAATCTACTCGTCATAGGAAGTTCTACAGAGCAGTCCTTTTTCATACTGGATGTAGGCCCACCACCTGTAGGTCTCCATCATCACTGGCCATACTGTGGAATCCTCAGGATTGATTACGTGCACCAACAAAACCTGGAAAGAGCATCCCAGGACTGATTACGAGCTTACTGCTCAACCTATCGGATCTCCCAGGATCTTTTACATGTTGACCTTCACAAAACCTACTCAGAGCATCCCAGGATATTATGAGCACACTGCTCTACCTGTCTGGATCTCGATAGAGCATCCCAGGTTATTACGAGCACACCGCTCTACCTGTTCGGATTTTAAAGGATCTTTTCTATGTGAACTTTCACAAAACCTACTCAGAGCATCCCAGGATGTTACGAGCACACCGCTCTACCTGTCTGGATCTCGATAGAGCATCCCAGGATGTTACGAGCACACCGCTCTACTTGTCCGGATTTTAAAAGATCTTTTCTATGCGAAACCGTAGCAAAACCTACTTAGAGAATCCCAGGATGTTATGAGCACACCACTCTACCTGTCTGGATCTTGATAGAGCATCCTAGGATGTTACGAGCACACCGCTCTACCTGTCCAGATTTTAAAGGGTCTTTTCTATGCTACCTGTAGCAAAACCGACTCAGAGAATCCCAGAATGTTATGAGCACACCGCTCTACCTGTCTGGATCTCGATAGAGCATCCCAGGATGTTACGAGCACACCGCTCTACTTGTCCGGATTTTAAAGGATCTTTTCTATGCTACCTGCACAACATGTCCACGGCCACAGAGTATCGACCTGATACTCACCATACATTATCTTGATGTACATCATCACATGATCAACCTGATCATCATCATAGCATCAACCTGATGCATATCATGTGGAGCAACATCCTGAAGCTCCTCATCTGTGATCATCCTGATCATCATCATAGCATCAACCTGATGCATATAATCTGGAGTAACATCCTGAAGCTCGTCATCTGTGATCATCCTGATCACCATCTAATGCATACAAAGTATCTACCTGATACATATTATCATACATGATCTACCTGATCATATAATGCATCCTCCTGATACATACATCAGTACATGATCTACCTGATCATATAATGTATCCACCTGGTACATAAATACATGCTCCACCTGATCATATCAAGCATCCAGCATGATGCATATACGAATATATCAAGCATCCAACATGATGCATATACAAATACATGATCAAACTGATCAAAGCATCCAACTGATGCATATACAGAGTAGTAACTGGAGCATCGTCCTGATGCTCATCATCCAGCGCTTACATCCACAACTATGGGAAATATCCTCCTCTCACCATGCTTGGAATGGCTCCTGCAAATGTGTCCATCACTTCTTCCTCTAAGTGTCATCAATATGAAGAACACCAAGCCTCTCTCTGAAGTACTCAAACTTCACTCTGGCTAAACTTCACTCTTGCTAGTGGCTTCGTCAATACATCTGCAATCTGCTCATCTGTTGCAACATACAGGAGCTTCACTGCTCCTCTCTGCACCATATCCCTGATATAGTGATATTTGATCTCAATTTGTTTCGACTGGTCGTGGAACATCGGGTTCTCAGACAGCTTCACACAACTCTGGTTGTCACAAAAGATACCAGTAGCCTCTAGCGGGAGATCAAATAACTCAGACAGTAGCTTTTGGAGCCATACTGCCACACAACTAGCCGAACAAGCTGCAACATACTCTGCTTCGGCTGTACTCAGTGCTACGCAGGACTACTTCCTGCTAAACCACGAGATCACACTTGATCCCATACTGAAGCAACACCCAGATGTGCTCTTCCTATCTGCAACACTGCCTGCCCAGTCTGAATCAACATAACCCTGCAGGTTAAATTTTTGATTCGCATCATACTTGAGCCTATAATCAATTGTACCTTTCAGGTACCTCAGAATATGCTTTACAGCAACCAGGTGAACACCTGTGGGATCCGTCAGGAACTGGCTCAATGTGTTCAACAAAGCAAATATCTAGTCTCGTGTTAGTTAGGTACATCAAGGACCCAATCATCTGATGATACACAGTGACATCAATCGGATCAGATGAAGCATCACACCGAAGCTTTAGGTTCGATGCCATAAATGTGGCCATGTCCTTGCAGTCCATCATCCTGAACCTCTTCAGGATCTCTACTGCATACTTCCCTTGTCCAAGGAAGATTCCATCTGCACTTGGCCATGTCACGTCCCCATCTTGACCCTATCACATTAAAATTGTAAATGATGTAATCTTGTTATATAATCGTGGTGAGGAGCTCAAGGCCAAGGCCTCGCCATCGATTTATTGATGCATATGGTTTACGTGCTAGCCCAACACAATGGAATTGTAAATATCATGTAAATATGCATTTAATAAAATACCCATAACTAGCTATGCAATGCAACAAGAGATTGGGGCATGATTTTACAAGGAATTGGGAGGAAAAACATTCAAACCCTTGGAGCCAATCAAGTCAAGCCAAGTGTCAATGAGAGAACCCATCAAACCCTCAACTACCCATGTTGACTTTTGTACCCAATCATTGATTTCCTCCAAGAGTTGGTTGAGGTAGTTAATGCCTTGGGGAAAGAGAGGTATGGTTGTCCAAATTCGGGTATGGGCAAGCCACCCTGCATGGGAAATCGCGTTTTGCTTCTGGGGCAAGAAAAGAGCCATGAATTGCTCCCCAAGCCATTATCCATCACCCACTCTTCCTCCCTCACGAGGTTAGAGCTACCTGGGCGTTTTCCAGCCATGTTTAGGGTGTTTTCCTTCATTCTCCCAGCTGAGAAGGGCGTTTTTGTATTGTATACCAGTGGTGAAGAAGGGGAATGGAATTGGGGTTCCATAGAGACCGTTTTTGCTGTTAAATGCTGAGAGAGTTGGGGAGAAAACGTTTTCCTCCCTGTGAATGTTTTTCCCCATCCCACAATTCGTTTTTTGGATGGAAATGATTTGGGGAAAGCCCAAACCCATGGCCATCATGTTGGTAAGTCCATTGCTTTGGCTTGAGCTTGAGTGTAAGCCTCTAGGGTTCAAATGTAGCCTGATAAACCCAGCTGTGGACTGGCTTGGCTCAGATGAAATGATTAATTGGCTGTGAGAGAGTGAATGCCCCTTTTTCTTTGTAGGAATCATGTCCAGCTCGGGGGTGGCAGTTGTGTTGAGAGATTGATGAACAAAAATGGTCTATGGTTGGGTGGAACGTTGTAGCGACATAGCTAGTTGTTTGAGACAATTGCAAAATGGAGATAAGTGTTTTTCTGTCTATGTATTTGCTTCTGCAATGTATTAATTTGATGATTGTTGATATGCTGTATGCATGAGTAATGTGTGTGGATAAGTTTAATTCCGCTGTGCATACTTGATTAGTTTTACATATGCACACAAATGATTTACTCATATGATTCTAATGATAGGGTTGATATTATGTGAAAGCCCCAGAGATTGGCATCATGTTCCCTCCCTTGCCTTGGATGGATGGGTGGGTACGTGACATGCCACACCTCAATGCCTAGAAAGTAGTGCATCATCTCCAAGTTCTTCATCTCGAACTCGGCAGCAAGCTTTTGCTGCGTGTCGGCAATCAATCTATCCTCACCTGTAACAAACAGGTCATTCACATACAAAAGTAGTATCACTGGATTGCCTTCCTCAACCTTGTAGTAAAGGTTGGAACCCGCTTTACTCTTGGTAAAGCCCAAACCGGATAGGAAGCCATCTATCCTGCCATACCAGGTCCTGGCTACCTATTTCAAACCAGACAGGGCTTTCTTCAGTTTGCATACATGTGACTCTCGGTCATGTGTCTCAAACCCGAGTGGCTGCTCCACATACACTTCCTCTTCGACTACACCATTCAAGAAGGCTGTCTTGACATCCATTTGGTGTATTTTCCATTTCATCACTACAACGAGAGCAAGTACTGATCTGATGGAAGTGTGCTTGGCTATAGGTGTAGAAGTCTCTTCATACTCAACCCCTCTTTCTGGGAGAAGCCACGAGCTACAAACCTCACTTTGTATTTCTCCATGCTACCATTTGCAACATGCTTGATCTTATAGATCCATTTGGAAGTCACAATAGACTTCCCTTCGGGTCTTGGGACTGCATCCCAAACATCATTCTTCATGATCGACTGGTACTCCTCGATCATGGCATTCTTCCCGAATCCTGGGAACTTCAATATCTTCATTATTTTCAATAGATAACTTTGTTGCTGAAGTTCCCAGGATTCGGGAAGAATGCCATGATCTGAAAACAATGAGATGTCTCTAATCATGCAATTTAACTTGTTTTTCATTCTTTCCTACAAAACAAGTTAAATTGCATGATTAGAGACATCTCATTGTTTTCAGAACAAATTCTTACACATAAATAAATATGTCATACAGTCATGCAATTATCTTAGCCAATGCTTCAATACAACATTTATCCATATCCCCTAACTTTCTAGATGCCTTCCAATCTCTACCAGAACATTGTTTAAGAGTGTGCACAACTCCCAACTTGTCAGCAAAGAGGTTTCATTCTAGATAAGTAGCAATGGAATGTTGTATAGTGCCATAGGCCACTTACCCATCACATGCATATTAGTAGTATATTGTTCATTAATGCAATTATTCTAATATGCATAATGCACACCCTGAGTCTAGGAACATAAGCATATACATCATTGAACAATATTATTTAAACAATCAAATATACAAGAAATGACAATTCAAATACTTATTTTTGTTTGTTTGTTGAGTGGACTCCCTCTCAACCTTTGTTTCCTTGCAGGAACAACTGGAGTGTGCTCCCACTTGATTTTTGCTTCTTGGATTACCTGTCCTTGAACTTATATCCATCCTCGATCACTATGCATGCTTAAGTGTGCACTAGTGTCATGATTGTGCCATTTTCAAGATCTCAATACATAATCATACATTCATTAGTATAGATACTAAAACATCATAATCTTAAACATGTATAGTCATGATCATTTCAAACACAGATAATAAACATTAGTATTCAAGGTTTCATGGAATACTTCTTTTACTCATGCATATTCTTATTGACCATAGGACTCTTCTGGTTAGTCATATCATCAATCAAAGTAAGAAGCATAATATGCCTAAACCCATGATTACTAACTTCAATGAATAATCATTATCAATCATGCCATGTATACTTATATAAGAGATTCTAACACAAGGTAGGATTCTAACTTGATATAGGAAAAACATACCTAGATTAATATGTTAGCTGGTTATTGTCTAACATACCCACATGATGTCTTCTTGTTCTCTTAAGTGACTTGTGCTAGTAACCTGCATATCTCATAGGTTAACCATTATAGAACCAAGTTATACATACCTCGTAAGTAGATCTTCTATGTGATCCATGGAAATGGATGAACCTTTGTCTTCATGTCACCATGGTCATATGTTCTTGAATTATAACATGATTAGTCTTTCTTGATGTACCTTTCATGTCAGCGGACAACATCAACCTCATACAACACCACAATGCATTAGTACAATCATAAGTGTCAAAACCCTAATCAATGAATATCTTCTATCGTGCATTCATAATTTTATTAAGGTGATACGACAAGTCTAAAGTTAATCAAGATTGTATTAACCTTAATGAAGACAAACATACCATAAACTTAATCATGAACAGATCTCGAAACATACCTAGATAAGTCATACCTGTCGAGATTGCTTGTAATCTTCTTATGTAAGGCCTTAGCCTTATCTCCCTCTGAAACTGGAACTTCTTCACTTATGTAGGTGACCAATCCATTCTCTTCTAGGATTAACCCAATCCACTTGATTTGCAGAAATTGGATCTGGAGCTGGATTAGGGTTTGTTAGAGAAACCCTAAAAATTCAAACTTTGAATTTCAAACTTCTGAAAGGATAGAAAGATGTGCCTTGATGAGCTGATCAAGCTGGTATACTCAGAATTTGAAAACTGCAAAGTTTCACCCCCCAAAATTGCCTTTGAAACTTCCGGATCTTCTGGATAGGATCTCGAACTAGGGTTTGATAAAGCCCACCCTTCTGCCCAACCAAAAGGTTCGATCTAAAGCTCTAAACTTCGATTTTTTTGAGGAGCTTCCAGCCGTGGTCATAGACTTAAAAAATTCCAACTTTTGCAGAAGCCCTAATTTTCCACTTTTCCGATCAAAGTCTCGAACTAGGGTTTGATCAAGCCCAGCCTTCTGCCCAACCAAAAATTTGATCTTGGTCTCTAAATTTCGATTTTGATGAGTTGCATTTAGCAGTGGTCTCCGATTACAAAAATTCCAACTTTCTTCGAAACCCTAATTCCCGGAGCCATGAATGAAGGTGCTCAAAATCCAATTCTGTTTTGACAGAAATATGCACTTGATTGTTTCTGGTGTAACTCTGAAATTACGAATCCACAGGGTCTGAAACTTCTGCCTGTTGTACCTGTCATC
The DNA here is from genome assembly GCA_027924585.1 of Larix kaempferi. Taxonomy (NCBI): domain Eukaryota; kingdom Viridiplantae; phylum Streptophyta; class Pinopsida; order Pinales; family Pinaceae; genus Larix; species Larix kaempferi. The sequence goes on along the minus strand of BSBM01000278.1, from coordinate 5,443,524 downwards.
TTTCCAACCCCACAGGTTTGACATCAATTGGATTCTTTGAGAGAGAGTTATGCCAAGTGTCGCAACGTGACCTGTTTATGGGATAAAATAGGAGAGTGAACTTGTACGGTGTGCCACGTGTCCCTGGTCCACTTTCGGCCTGTGAAAGTACAGTCCGTGCCCTACCTTCGCAAGTGCAACAAGTGTCATAAATGCCATACCATGCCTTCTTTCAGGCTAACTCTGATACCATGTTAGCTTTTCAGAATTTTCAATCTGATCTAAGATTTTAATTGAGAGAATAACATGTACAACATATCTACAACATATTAATCATGGACACAATAATGCAACATATCTATAGCATATTAATCATGGACACAATAATGCAAACACACAAGAGACACAAAGTTTCATCGGGGAAAACCAAGAAGGTGAAAAACTCCGCAACTTCCTGAGAGATAGAAAGAGCAATGATACAACCAAAGTACAAGAGATAGTCTTCTCCTAGCAGCTGATCCTCCTCCTCACATGTGCGCCACTTTTTGAGTGATGGAAGAGTGAGTAATGAGGTGATGAAATAGAGATCTCCCAATCTCTATTTATACTTGTCCTGTCCTGCCCAATAAACCAGTGGGGCCGACTTAGCCTAATAACCCATGGTTACAATAATCCGGGCCGACCCCACACTTGGTGGTCTAATAACCCATTTACCCACATGACTCATACAGGGCCGACCCCATCAAGGTTGTCTAATAACCCATCGACAAGTTACAACACTTGCGACACTTGTCAATACAAATGACGACACTTCCGTATAGAGGAATAATAACATCTCTATAGGAGTACAATATACATAGATGAAATACATAGGTGAAAAACATTCCGAAGTTACATATACATCAACAGGACAGTGTCCGCATAAGAAGAAGGGGAAGCAGGCGAAGTATGAGTAGGTGGCAGCAGTAGAGGAGGTTGATGAGTTCTCTTCTCGGTTTGAGTTCTCACTAGCCTCAGTTCAGTCAGGACATGATAGTAGCCTACCAGAGGCTCAGGGTGATTAGAGGTGGAGAGTGGATAGCACTCTCAACAGACATATGACAGGATTGCGAGATGCATTCTTGACCCTAGAGCATACTTCCATACAGTTGACTCGTGATGAGCTGGGGGTTGACCATTTGGTTGCTGGAGTGGGCAGAATGAGATTTCTGCTTGATCGTGGAGAGCTCCTGGAGGTTTCAGGAGTGCTCTTTGTTTCAGGACTGAGAGGGAGTGTCCTCTCAATAGCAGCAGGCTTCCCTGTTGTGTTTCATAGGGATAAGTTCTTCACCTATCCTAGAGGAGTAGACCCAGTGTTATTTGGTCACAGGATCGATGGTGAGTACTTGGCAATGCTGTTGGGAGCGGGGAGCGAAGCGGGGAGCGGGAGCAGGAGCGGGAGCGAAAAGCGAAATTTTCAAAAGCTTCCGTTTTGGGAGCGTTTTCGGGAGCGTTTTTTATATAATATATATTTTAATATATTTTGATGCATATAAATTAAAAAAAACATGTATTATGCCAAATTAGCTATAGAAAACATCAAAACATAGAATCTAGATATTCATATAACCATTTAGTACACATTGATATAACATTAATGATTAATCATCTCGTCTTCTAGATTCTAGGAGCTATAACTTATAACATTGTCATTAAATGATCATCATCAAATCATCAATCATCAACAACATCAACCTTCAAATTTCAACATATAATATTTGCCATCAAACTAGGCCATAATGTTTACAAAATAGGCCAACCGCCAAAATAAACATGAAAATGAAATACATGAAAATGTATATATCTTACGAGTAAGATCAAGGATTCATTTCATTAGGCTCCACCAAAATTGTCATTGGAAGTTAATCTCACTTCATACTAAGGATTATTTTATGAATTAGGCAGTGCATCAAATGAACTTTTTTTTTGGTACCAGTGTTTGGGGGAAACCATTATAATGCTCAAATTAAATGAAAAATGGTGAACAATTTCAATGCTTGTTGAATAATAGACAAAGCTTTCACATAGAAGACAAGCAACCAGGGCTTCTTTCATAGGAAAAAGCTAGGTGATGAGTAAGAGCTTAAAAGATATTCTGAAGATAATGATGTCAATGGTGTTGGGAAAGGAAGAAAAAAAGAGAAGGAAGCAAAAATACATGCAGCAACAACAAATGTTAGGTAATCCTTGAGAAGTATTACAGTTACTCAAAGAACTACAACTCTTTCTACTGTAAATTTTGAAACACCAGCACTTCAATAGATATCAAAAGAATACTGTCATCCAACTATTCATTTGTTTAGAGCAAAAGATATTATGTAACAAACACTTGGGAGCTTTATGTATATAGATGATGAATAACGTACATGATTTGAGCTTTATGCTTCACTGTAGGACTCCTAATGTGTCACCTGAGCTTCCAAGCAACACCGCCAACCACCAAACTTATTGATTTATATTCTATGTCTCAGTCCATGGGAAGAATTTTATTTAGATGTATTGTCACTGTATTCACGTATTTCATATATCTGCCACTCTTGGATATCAATGGACACTGATTATTTTTCTTCCTTTCCATCCATACACTCCCAAGCTGTGGCTTTTCATGTCCTAATACTTCACTGAGATTCTGCAAACTTTCATTCCCAGGGAAATATAGATGATGACTTTTCCATATCATTTGGTTCCAGAATATGAAAATATCTTCTGAAGGAAGTTTATCTGGAATGTGAAACATAAAGTCTACATGCACAAGCAAGGATTTTCAGCTTAAATACAAAAAAATCAGAGTCTTAAAAATGGAAAGAGGCTTACCATTGAGGGCATAGAATGAGTCCAAATGGAGTCCAATAGACTTTATTTGCCCAAATTAACCCTAGCCCATCCAGAAAGATTAAAAAAAATTAAAAAAAAAAAAATCAAAAAAATTAAGGAATCGCTCAGGAAGCGTTTTCGGGAGCGATTTTTTTGCCCGGGAGCGCTCAGGAATCGATGAGGAATCGATCCGGAAGCGTAGATTCCGAAGCGATTCCGGATCGATTCCTAAAATTCCAGGGAGCGTTTTTTTCTCCAAGGAAGCGCGAATTACAAAATCGATTCCGGGAGGAATCGATGAGGAATCGCGATTCCAAAATCGATTCCTCACCGATTCCTTCCGGAGCGCGATTCGGGATCGATTCGGGGGGGGGGGGGGGGGTCGATTCCCAGCAGCTCTGGTACTTGGTTCATGGACTGCCTACTTCGGGCACATCTGGATGGCTGAGTGCATCCTCTTCAGATGCAGAGGAGGATGATGAGTAGGATGCTCATAGCAGAGATGAGACTAGGATGAGTGAGCCAGTTTAGCAGATGGGTGGACGAGATGTTGACCATGATGAGGATCAGGGCAGTGAGTCTGGAGTTTCGATGGATGAGCAAGATGCTCTTGATAGTGATGGAGATGTGGAGATTGAGCCCTTGGGCTCATATCAGAGGGATGGGCATGTTGTTCATGCAGGCACCAATCAGAGAGTGAGTTGGTATGACATGGTTGAGATGGACTTGGCTCAGGAGAGAGCTCAATCAGTTCAGTCAGTCCATAGACAGAGGGAGTTGACTTACAGAGCTGAGTCAACTCAGGGTCACAGGCAGATGATCTACAGAGCAGTAGATCCACTTGACAGCAGTCTTCAGAGTTGGTTACAACAACAGAGACTCAGAGGTAGTCTGAGTCAGAGTGCAGTAGCAGAGTCAATAGTGGTTGACAGGAGGGTTTCTTCTGAAGCCACCCATATGGATATTGATCAGAGTTCTTCAGGTCAGAGAGCAGTGGCAGGCAGATCAGTGTCAGCAGCAGCCGACTTGTTGGATCCAGGCATCAGTGTCAGGACTTCCCTTGTTAAGAGGGAGTGTTAGATTGTGGTAACTTCGGGATGTCCTCCATGGTTCATATGCCTTACATGGAGGTACATTAGCTGCATATGAATCAGGATGGAGTAGAGAGTGAGATGCACTCTACCCAGTGGCATGAGCCCAGTGGGGGATGCATGCAGAGCTTCAGGGGAGATTGACCTTTGCATGCATGAGTAGTGCATGACCTGTCAGCATTCAGTGACTGCATGCAAAAGTGACCTTTTGCATGCATGCATGCAAAAGTGACTTTTTGCATGCACTGGGAATTAGGGTTTTGGCAAACCTAATTCATCGATGAGCTTATTTATAGAGGCAGGGGGTCCCCAAATGAGGTTACTTAGTTGTATCATCAAAGAGAGATATTGCCAGAGTGAGGACGATGAATTTGCACATGTGGGGCGACTTTCTGAGATAGAGAGGAGTTGCTGCAGGAGCTAGGAAGGTCATATCTGAGCTAGATCAGTGACCTTCAGTTCCAGAGAGGCTAGATACCCGTTCCTGTGAGCTGAGGGAGCTCAATAGTGAGATTACTGTGGAGATTGGAGGAGGCCGAGTTCTCTTGGAGGACATTTTTCCTGAGGGAGGAGAGGCCCGTTGTCAGCTAGACTGACCGATTCGGAGTTTGTGACTTCCAGGATAGCCTTGCCTCGAGATTTGAGGAAGGTTAGGGACGATTGAAGCTCAGATCTGTTGAGATTTGGACCACTACGAGCATTTGACATCTAGAGGGGAGGGCGCACATGTGCATGCAGAGAGGGCCAATTTCATCAGTGGGCAGTCTTCGGAGCGAGCAGATCAGAGTAGAGAGATCTAGAGAGGGCAGATCTATTAGAGGCACCGTCAGAGCACTCGGATCCAGTTTGGCAGTTGGGGCATACTTCTTCAGTGCATGCATCAACACTGAGGTAATTCTGTCTTGTACTGTTCAGAGGGATTGAGTTACCGACTGAGGTAATTCTGTATTGTACTGTCTTTTATACATCTATATGCTCTGAGCTCGAGAGAGAAGATAGCCCCATAGTTAGCTGGTTTTTCTCGAAATGGTTCCAGGGTACATCTGTTGTCTATGTGGTTGATTCCATTTATATGTTAGTTGGTAAATGCAGATCTAGTTGTTTGAGTCTATGTTTTTTATGAGTATGTACTGACATTGAGACTCATACCACTTGAGGTCTCAGACTGATCCGGAGGGAGTAGTGATCTCTGGATCAAATATTTACACTGGCCACCCCTTGATGAAGCCACTAAGATTTGACCTTAGGAGTGGTCTAGAGGACCACATGATCACATCATCCAATGTGGACCCTTCCTTATACAGTGATGATGAACTTTCAGGTTATATGGAACATTTGTACATTTGAGAGAGAGATGATTGGTTGTACCTTCTCCACCTTGGTTAATTTACTTTTGTTCCTTACACCTTGTTGATTATTGGTCTTGTGGTACCTTGTCTTTGATAGGGTCATTTACCCACCTTGAGTTATCTTTTGATTTATACCACCTTTGATGTTTTTGTTCTTATGGATACTATGGTTGTTTGTCCACGTTTGAGGTACACCCTTTGGTCCTAAGGGAGGTCAATATACCCACTCTTGTATTTTTATGGTTTGGACTTGTACCATATTGATTGGTCATTGTACCCTCACCTATTTAATTGTGTGACCCTAGTACCCAGTTAAGACATTCTACTTTAGTTTATGTAACTTCCTTTTATTTTTTAATTTTACTTTTACTTTTACTTTTACTTTATATTTTATATTTTTTATTATTATTTTTATCTTTTATTTTTATTAAGTGGTACCTTCCTAATTTGATGGAATCCTAACTTAAATAATGTTTTGACCTGTCTAGAAGTTTTTGATCCTATATATTAAAGACCTATCTTTATCATTTATCATCCATCTATCTATCTCAGATCTATCTGCTTGACGTTAAGAAGCCTGTTCTGCTGATTGGTGAAGTCGCCCATCTGTTGGATATCTTCCATATTACAAAACTGATGTTAGGGTCAGCTGTTGCCCTAGCTGTGACGTGTTAAAGGAAGGTCGTGGGCTCATCTAAACCCTGTTTCATTTCACACTGCTCAGATCTGTTGTTGAGAGGCTCGGTCTACTACTGAAGAGACCCGATCTACCTTTTGCATGCTTGGTTGAGGTTTAATACCTTGTTTAGAGACCCGTTTTGCTTGTTGTGCAGTTGAAGAAGTCTGATTCACTTGTTTGGAGAGGCTGAGACCCTAGACTTGTTTGTTGTGCTTCGATCTAATTGATTAAAGGAGGCTACAACCCTAGATCTGTTTTTTGGGTGTCTTTTAGAGGAACCCGTGAGGTCCTAGGGTCTGTTGGTGGCTCACTTGTGTAGGCCGTGAGGCCTTAAGGACTGATCTATCACTGCTGTGTATTCGATTGTGGAAACTGTGAGCCCCTTTGGTATTGCTCTACTTATTAGCAGCTCATATGTGATGACCAAGATTTTATTTTTGTATTTGTAAACAGTTCTGCTTGACTGATCACCTGTGATTCACTTGATTTCTTGTGCTGTGATTTACTAGATTGATATTTTTTGATCTAAGTGTCAAGACATTATTAGGGTCTAATTCCTGAGTGAAAGTTTGACTTTGATCTGCTTGCTTAAAGTTTTTTTTTGTTGCCTAAGGTGCAGACTTTTTGTACCGAGTTTTGACTGTCCTTGACTGTTCTTGTTTGACTACTACAACCCTCTCTCTCTCTCTGGTTTGTACTAACCCTCTAGTAGGGCCATCTGGTTCCTAGCGATTGATTGGCCTTTGAGAGGCACTGTCCTTTTTTTGAAAGCAAAATTTTCTGAATATAAAATAGGAAGGGTTCCACGCTTCAGGTAAGTACCCTAAACTTGAATTCTTTATTTTCTGTCAATAAGCACTGTGTATGCTGTACTACTGTTAAATATTACATGTTACTGAAGATTACTTTAACACTAAGTTACCAGGATACAGATAAAGATTCGGATCCGGATCCGGATCCGGATTCGCCAGATTTTTTAAAACCCAGGATGTAGATACGACGGGGAAACGACGAGTACAAAAAATATAATTTTTTTTATATAATATAGAGAAGATTCAAAACTACTCATGAAACACAAGAGTAGAACTATAAGTTTTTGCCAAAAAAAGAGAATTCATGTACCATAACTTATAATTTGAAGAGTTGTAACCATGATTGATATTTGATAATTTTAAAAACCATTTCAGCATGAACTTGAAGCAGGTCATAATAATGTTTTTGTGAGCCACATCCACATTTCCCTATCAACAGGGAATAAAGTGTTTCTCTTAAAAGCTATGGCAAGACTACACAACAATGTAGGTTAAGTGAGCTACAACATAGCACATAAAGATAGATCAACCCTTGATAATAGACCTTGACCATAAAGATAAATCAAATGCAGATCTTGACATAATGATAGATCAGACCTTGAGCAGAAATGGGTTTTACACTTTTAGCCATTAGTTGTCTAGGGTTTTTTATGTTTTTCATTAAAAAACAATTTTTTGGGGATCAATGGGTCATAGAAGCATTGGAAGTTTCAGGATCCGTTTGAAAATTTTAGGAATTGTTTGATTTTTCACAGGATTCGTTTCATAGGACCAGGATACGTTTCCTACTGCAGGGGATCCGTTTCCATGATGGATCCTAGGCGGATCCGATCCAGATACGTTTCGGATCCGCGGATCCTACACATTGGGGTGGCGGATCCGGTAACAAAGCTTTAACACGGTGACCATTTGGTAGTGTTAAAGGTGAAAAGTTGAAAGAGATGAAAATTATGTTTGCACTGGTAGATCTAGTGACACCAAATAGAAATCATCTTCTTCCTCAACCAGGTTGCACTGGTAGATCTAGTGAGCCTCAACTAGAAAAACAACTAGGAAATTATTAGAGGCAAATCGCATTAACTAAAAATAAACTTGTATTTTACAAATTGAGTAATAAGTCTAGGAGACAAAGAGAATATAGCAAGAGATAGATAGCAATAGCAAATAAATCTCATTCACAAATGAATGCTCCTGTCAAAGAGCAAATTGCCCTTGGTGCTCAAGTTGCCCCAAGTCACCCCAAATCGTCCAAGGCAAAATCGCCCTCCTTTTTCCTGCAAGAAAATCTATATGAAAAATATCTAGGGCGAGAAAGAAGTTCAATCTAGTGGTAGAAGAGGCTCATTAAGATATAAATTCGATCCATCATCCCAAACACAAGAGAAATGCACCACAAAAAATGATTTGATATTATCAATGAAGAGCCAAGATGTCCATACAAATGAGGAGCTCTCTCTCTTTTATAGCTAAGAGAGGAGCAAAATCCCTAACCAATCCTTATGTGGACGGTTGAGATTAAAAGATACATTGTATCGGTCAATGGTGGAGATTAAATCTCATTTTATCTCTTTTTTACAAGCTGGAAATGTCAAACGTAGGTGAGGGGGGCGAATTTCCTCCTATGCCCATGATACAATGATAGATACACATGTGAGATACATCAATTAATATCCTAGTGGGCTTAATTCACAACTAGGGAATACTAATCCACTTTTACAATAACATCTAGCTCAAGATACAAATCACCAAGTGTGAAAGTCACCCTCCCTAGGAGAAAGGCGTTTCCCCATGGGGGAAATGAAGCATGTGAAGTGATAACATAATAAAATGCTAGGAAAAGTGGCCAATAGTCTCTATGGGGTCATCATAACATAACCCAAGTCACCTTTTGCCATTCATTAGTCCCATGTCATGCATTTCAAACCTTGGTCGTCTTTTATTTTTTAATTATTCAGCTGAAAACCGTAATAAATCTTCAATTTGCCAAAATCTAGATCTTTCCATGCCCAGAATGGAAATCTGAATGCATGGATTGATTGAGAGACCTCAAAAACACCAAGGTCCACTACTCATATGCCCCCGACCAATCTACCACGATCTCTGTGAAGTAAACTCCAAATATTTTAATAAAAACTAGGCTTAATTATTTTCCGTAGCCTTAATAAAAATGATGAATTAAGCCTTTTCTTCAACAATTGATACTTGGAGGGGTCCAATTGGCCTCCATTGGCAATGATATGAACATTGATAACTTGTAGTGGGATCCCGTTGTAGACTTGACCTGTTGACCAAGTAAAAAAGTCAACGTATGGTAAAAAATGGACCATGGCTCAATATAAGCACATCATCAAGACTGATGCCTGCAAGAGGAGTTAGTACTCTCATCATGATTAGTATTGGAAAACGACTAAATGTTAAGTTATGTTATACATGTGGTGATCAATGCAAGAGAAACATATGCAAGACCATAACTCAATGCAACATAAGGCAAAAGCAAAAGAATATTGAATAAAGAGATGAATGAAAAGAAACGATTGAATTTACAACGAATTGTGAATAAATTGGTGATTCTAAATCCTTGTAAACCCAAGTAAATTTTCCTGATTTTTTTTTTGTTCTGTTCCCCACCACCAATGGAATTTAGATAAAGATTAGAGAGTAAACTAAATAATTTCGTATCTGGAACCTCTTTTGGGACAATACCTTCTGGTTGGGATGATATTTGATGTGGTATATCTAGATAATATTTACACACATAGTTAAGGGATGGTTTAGATCCAACCATTTCAAATAAGGTTTTACCCTTGACTCTCGAAACTAGGATATCCTCAATAATAGGTAATACTTGTAGTACGGACATTGGACATGTTTGGAATGAATAGTAGTCATAGGTTTTGGTCAAAGTGAAGTTGACTATAGGAAAGACTTGATTTACCTTTGGAGAGAAGGGATTTTAGGGGCCTTTGTGACATTTGCTGGAATGATGAACAGTAGGGAAGCATAGTGTCTCACAAATGGATGAAGTGCTTAGTTGACATCCTTTCGACTCTAGCAAGCCCCCCTTTATTTCACAATTTCAAACTTTGCATTTCATTTCATTTGACTTTCATTTTATTTCTCATTTTTTCACTTTTTAGTTTTCTTTGGATATGTCATTGAAGCACATTTGCATTTCCTTTATTTAGCTAGTGTCCAAAGGTACCGGCCCTGGATAGCCTTCTGGGCCCCAGTTCTGATACGGCTTTAGCTCCGCTGCCAACGAGCGTCCATAGCCCCAATGGAGTTGCCACAGTACTGCCTTTTTATGGGCAGGTAGGCTGACCTCATACGAAGGAGGAGTACCTACCCCTTTAGCCACTAACTAATTTCAAGGATGGGAGCACTTGTTCTTAAGAGATACACTTCTGGTGACTAGGCCTACCTATCTGCACTCAATCATCTTGAGCTACAAGACGGAAAAGATCAACAGGTCTATAGTCTTTGCCACACACTCCAAAGCTGAGACACTAGGGGAAAACATGGAGGTCATCCAATCAGAGAGGTCATATAGGGTAAGGTCCTCAAGTTGATCACTGAAGTCCAAATCAAGGGATAATGTGGAGAAGGCTAAGCGCAGAATGAAGAGCAAGGGAACTGATCTATACATTACATTGAATTAACCCAAAACAACACATGTATATGAAACTATAGCTAATGCACCTGTATCACTCCGAGTATAAGTCCTACTGACAATTGACCAAAAACTAAATGACCACCAATGCACTGCAAGGTCTAACATAGTCAGAATACCAATAGAAACCATGAAAATCATATGATACATTTGCCATATACCTGCTTTGAGCCTGCAGCTACAAACTGAAATCCACCTATGCCGATTCTGCTATCTCTGAATAGCAAGGAAAGATAAGATCCAGCTATACTGCTCTGCTCCACTGAACCAATGCTCAAAATATATGACAAGGGAGGTCAAGAAGAGGACTCAAAGTGACAAAGGTGGCCCCTCTGCTGCTGCGCCCCTGCATAATCCAGCTGCTCATATGATGATATAAATCATCCACCACTGTTATCCTTTGATGCATAATATCTGGGGTGTAAGGACTAGACTCATGTCTGTCATTTGATCTGCCAAAATGAGTAGTAGCTCCCAGCTACTAAAAATGTGATAACAAGTTTTAAAGTGGAAACTTACTTTATGTAATGGTCAATTAGATATTAGACTTGGGATTTAATAAAGTCACTTTATGACTTTAGTTTATTATAAAGTTTTTATGCTTAAGTTGATTTATTGCTTTTATTGGTCTATCCCACATTCATAAAGTGGATTGACTCGACCTCATTGTAACCTTTATAAGAAAGCTTTTGCTTTCTCATTATCATGGAATATGTTTAGATAGCTCTTTTAAGTTATTTCTTGGTCTCTTTATGTGTTCAATTTGTTGTGATATTTCATCCTTGCTTCTTCTTCCAAACAAGATTGTTGGCTTTGCTTGGTCGCGACTAGTACTGTTCCATCTAGCAGAGTGCTTTGTACCTTGGATTATTGCTGTTTGGACCTATTAGGACTTTGTTTTCCCTACAGTTAGTGATATTAAAGGCATAATTCTCTTTGGCGACTACTACAGGTTTTCATGTATTGGAACTTATATTGTCTTAGGCTTTCATAAGTTACTAATACTGATCTTGACAGGACTTGAGTAAATAGGCCTTGGATCTTCTTCTACTCGATTCACTTTTCTTCTTTCTTCTTATCTTTGATTCCATAAAGGCATCGGTTCACTAAGTTTTTATTACTATTTTGCACTAATGAATGAAATTTTACCTACAAACATTCAATCTTGCATCTTAGGCATAGGAAAGTAGGCATTTTTAGACCTCTCTAATTCTGTTTTAGGGACATCAAGTGAGATTAACTTGCTGTAATTTACCTTTTGTTGCAGAAACAGAGAGAAACTATACGTTTTTCTTGGTTTCTGTGCACAAAAATTGATAAAAACAGCATACAAATCAATAAATACAGTCCTAATATGCCGATGTAATTTATGTTTTTTAATTCTAAATTCATCCAAGTTGAATTGGGTTGCATGCCCAAAATAAGTATATTTTTGCGTTGATTTCCTTGCATTTTCAGCCCTCATGTTGTCTGTTAGCAGGCTGTTTTTTCATTCTCAGATGCAGATTTTTAAGACAAGAAGTTTTTTATTTTGATGTAGGTTTTATTGATCTTGTGTTTGATTATTGGTTTACCTTTAAAGTCACCAGGAATTCTCCCATGTGAATGGCAATCACTGACCCAAAGTGGAGGGATAGTGCACTGTTTCCAATTGCCTTGGAACAGGACATTTTTAAGCAGTAACAATTATGATGCTTGGTATCTTCTTTTTTGGTTAGTGTAAGTTTATCACAATTTCTTTGACTATTATGACAGATTCCTCAAGCATATCCAAGAGGGGGATGGTTGCCTTCTACATTAGGTGTTGATCTTCCTTCTCCTTTTTGCAGATGACTTGGTGCTGTTGGCCTCTACTCCGTACTACCGTACGGCCTACAGCGATAGCTTGATACCTTAGCCAACTTTTGTGACCTTCGACAACTTACAATCAACCTAGGTAAAATTGATGTTATGGTCTTCAATGCATTGAAGGGCTCTCTTACAAACTTACATTTTTACTTTCGAGGGGACGAGATAGAGATCACCACATCTTACATTTACCCAAGAATATAGGTCACGAGGCCTCATTTTGGTATGCGGTAGGCCTTCTAGCCTCGACTCAGTAAGGATATGGTTCCCTAGCCCTCATCGAGAGACGGTGCTTCCAGAACTAGCTCTAGGACATCTCGTCCAAACTCTATCTCATGGAGGCGATCATTAGATCCATGGTTCTCAATGCCTTCGAGATCTGGGGACTAAGCTTGGTGCAGACAGACTGGGCCTAGATAGAGAGAGTTCAGACCCTGTTTCTCAGGCGCATCAACCGATGCAAGCTTACTGTTCCACATCCCATTATCCAGGAAGAGTTTGGTGTCCAACCCTTCCACCTAGAGGTCATATTCCGCTTGGTCTCTTTTCTTCACAGAGTTAGATCTTTAAGAGACTTCCACTGGGAGAGAGAGGCCCCCCTACCTTGCACTCTGCTCCTCGGAGGCCCTCCCTTCAGATCACCCCACATGATGTACACATGCACACGGTTGGTTTTCAAAGGCATCTCGACTTCTCCAGTTAGTGACCATCTCCCCAGAGCACCTTCCCCCATTCAAATTCTCCCTAGACGCGTCGAGCCATCTTTGCCCCCCTAGACAGGTTCTTAACCAATCCATCAAAGTGGATATATATTGGCCCTTTTTTAGGATACCTATTGTTTACGGGCAACTGCTTTAATTTGGTATCATGAAATATCTTATTCATAGAGAATTATACATTCATGTCACTTGTTCTTCACCCTCGACGAGCTTGGGCCCAAAGATGTCCTTCTACCTTGAGCATTTCTTGGAGCTGTAGGATGGCATTATCGTCTGCCCCCCTTACACGCATAGGCATTGGATGCATTCACTGAGGATCACCTCGGGACAGCTTCGGGTTGGTTCTCATCGACTTCGAGTGGAGACTGACCACCATTTACCATGTTCTGATAGGATTTGCCTGTTGTGCCATCTACAAGAGCCGAAGACAGAGATGCATCTCATTTTTTAGTGCCCCATATATTATGAGATCAGAGCACTAATCACTGCCTCTACAGGGACTCAGGGGTATCCCTCTCCACCTTCTTCTGGTACTAGGACCAGAGATGCCTCGCCCTCTTCATCAGGGAGATATTCAGCAGTCCTGGACTTTCAGAAGTGACCATGGCTGTCAATGCAATCATTCTGGAAAGTGTGCTTGTTGTGATGTCTTGGACCTATGCAAGGTATTAAGCAGTGTTGCATGGGGACACGTTCCCAAGAGTAGGAAACATGTTCTCATGCTCCCTGGAAACTTGGAAACTCCATTGGAAACATTCCCCCACGTCCCTGTTTGAAGGAAACTCAAGGAAATGCAGAAGGGGACGTTTCCTAGAAAAAGGGAAACATTTCCATCCTATAAATGGCGTCAACATGTTCCCTTTGACTTTTTTGACAAAAAAAAAACTAAATGATAAAGGGCCACGCCGCCACTATTTTCCTTCTCTCCAGCCTCAATTTCATTTTGCTATTCAATATGGTTGTATTTCCGATTTTCCTTGGGTTTGCTCACCATTCCCAGTCTGTTGTAGGCCAACCCTCTGACTTTGTTGGCTCAGTGAAGGAAGGATTGCTTGAAGAAATTATGGTTTACAGGCTTGAGAAGATCATGCATAAGGAGCACCAGTTCAGCTTGAACCTGGGTACCAGTAGAATGAAGAAGCAGTTATGGAGGAAGCTGACAGTCTGTTGTAGGCCAACCCTCTGACTTTGTTGGCTCAGTGAAGGAAGGATTGCTTGAAGAAATTATGGTTCACAGGCTTGAGAAGATCATGCATAAGAAGCACCAGTTCAGCTTGAACCTGGTTACCAGTAGAATGAAGAAGCAGTTATGGAGGAAGGTGACAGTCTGTTGTAGGCCAACTCTCTGACTTTGTTGGCTCAGTGAAGGAAGGATTGCTTGAAGAAATTATGGTTCAACAGGCTTGAGAAGATCATGCATAAGAAGCACCAGTTTAGCTTGAACCTGGGTACCAGCGGAATGAAGAAGCAGTTTAACCTAATTTACTAAGGTTTTTATGTTTTGTCAGGTTATTTTGTTGTATAGACAGTTTGTAAGGCTTTACAGATTCAGATATCATAGAATACAAGTAGACAGTCTCTATGATGGTCATTCTATAAGTTCCTTTTTGACAGACATCAAAATTTTGGATCATGTACTGCAATGTTTAAGAGTTTTGGTAACATTTTACTGAACATTTTGGCTTTGGATTTTTATGTATCAAAACGAATCCTACTTATTTATGCTAAAGAAGGAAAGACTGTTGGCGCTGGTTTAATTTGTATTTGCTCATGTAATATTATCACAAATGTTGGAAAAAGATGGGCTGTACTTAAGTTATGAAGATTATGTGCATTACTCTTTATTGGATGTTTATTTCGTACAGTAGGTAGCAAAACTGAATTTGAAAATGATTTTGGGTGTTAGTAGTTATCCTTTTCTTCAATCTGTGCTGTAGGTTGGTTCCATTGCAGCTGGAGGACGTTATGACAATCTTGTTGGTATGTTCAGTGGGAAGCAAGTTCCTGCCGTAGGTGTGAGCCTTGGGATTGAGAGAGTATTTACAATAATGGAGGAAGAATGCAAAAATGTGAGTTTCCTTTCTGCGTTTGTTTTCATAGCAAATAATAAAAACTTTTACATTAAATGCAAAAAGCATCTGGAAGTGCATCTGGGGTAACTTTTAGGGATGAAGTATGAACCAGTGATAAAGCAGGTCTTAAGCTATGCCAATATCAAAATCATCACATGCCATTTTCATATCCATATTTTTCCGTATGTTACAAGTATGCAAATCAGAATTGCAGTGCCCTTGCTTTATTTATGTGTTGAAATTCCAGTCTTGTTGAGACTTTTTTGATTATTCAAGGACGTGTATATTCCTTTTTCTATAACATGCCTTTGGCTTAGTTCTCTGATTGTTGTATATTTTTCCTATTTTACTGGAAACCAGAAACACAAAATGGGTATAGTATGGGAAAGGGAAATTCTCGGGTTTTGCTACAAGTATGTCTTATGATGGTTTAAGGTTTTCTTAATATATGTATTAAAAAGTGTGAATCATTCAAATTCAAATTTGCAAATAACAGTATTTACATCAATCATAATAATACCATAGTGCATGTAAAGGATAGTGAATATATATTTTAAATTTAATTAAATTAAAGCATGTCCTTCAGAAAATGCAGCAAAAACGATATCCATTTGATAGCACCAGAAATAAGCTTAGCTTCTTTGAGCATATAGTCATCGAACTAATAAAACTTATGCTGGATTTGAAACAGCATGTGGTTGCAGCTGGCAGCTGAGACAAATGGTTTGCTTCTTTGCTTTGTTATTGGACAGCATAGTATTTACTTCGTTAAATTTCTAACACAGCCTGCATTCACGTTGTATGCTTTAGGTTGGTTACCAAGGTTTGGTAATCCTTTGGATCTCTTACTGTGCTGTCTTTTTCTTTAGAGCTTGGCTTAGGTTTTCTCTTTTCTGGTAGCATGCACTAAAGATTTGAGATGTCTGTGACTCTGTACTCAGGCACACTCCTGTATTCATTCAGGTAGAGATGTGAGCCATTCCGTGTCCTTTTAGGTTCTAATTGGCAATCGTTGTCACACCTATAAGCACCCTTTAGTCATAGAGTTGTTTTCATGGAGACTGCATCTCATTGTAAAATGTTAACTTTTTAACTCATGGTTCAGATCTGCATTCAATCAATTACAACCTACAGCTACAAACTGAAAGTCTAACAACCACCTATCAAAACTTCAGATGTGCTTGTACTTAAACAATATTTGGTATATTCAGGAGCACAAATGTTGCATTCTATGAGCTAATAGCCTATTTCAAAACAGCAGATGAATAGAAACTATTCTATGTAAATCTGCAATCTGGAAATTCAGGACAACTCTCTGAGTCTCCAACAGAATATATCACATTAATCTATTACTGAAGGAAATTGCGACAGTAGCTTGAGACACTGGCTGCAAATACTCACTCTCATGGCAACATACTAATAAAACACATTAACTTTCTACCTCACATAGACTTACTAAGCCATGGCACCCTTCTCCAGAGCATTTATAGACTAAGGAGAATGGGGGAGTTACAATAGGTTATTACTAACCCTATGTGGTGCATTAACATGACCATGCCAACCTCAATAAGTGCACCCCATTATGAGAGAGGGAAACCTTGTCATAAATGAGCCCCAATAATACTCATTAATGAGCACTATCACTACACTAATGCACCTAACTACTAGGATATAACAACCATGATAAATGCAGTAAGCTTGTTAAGTAATTGTAATTTTTTCCAATGCCTAGGTGACTGAAGTCCATGTGTTCTCAACCAAACAAATTTGTTATTTGATTGCAGATATTTAACTTTTTCACATAGCAACAATCACAGAATTGCTGAAAGTAAATAGCAGAAGTGTAAAACAATTACACACATGCATGGGGAATTTCTTCTTCGGATGAGCTTATCATTCAACTAATCAAAATTTGAAACCTTCACAGCTCTGTTAAAACCCAGTAGTTGCATGGTAAACAAAACTCCACCCCAACCTGAGGTGTATGGCCTGTTGAAGAGCATGTGGCATGCACTGGAAAAAGGGTAGCAGCCTATACGTCCTGCTGTACTACAGATGTACATTTTTACTGTATGGCTATTGTACGGTGTTCTATGGCTGTTGCTGTATGCTGCTGTATGGACCTGCTCTTCTTGTTGACTGTGCGCCCTGTTCTCTCTTCTGCTCACTGTCCCTGTCTGACAAAAACTGTCTGAACTTTCTATCTTGACCTGTCTTTATAGTTGTGCTGGAACCTGTTAAAATCTCGAAATCTGTGTACTGAAATCAATGGCAGATTTCCTCAAACACTTGGAACATCTTGGTATTAGTCTTCTACAGGCATAAAAATAACCTCATTTCACTGGCATACAATTTTAGTGTTACTGTAAGCTAATACACAGCACTAAGATCACATTTTAGCAGCGGAAATAACACTTGACAGCAGACTGTCATAAAAAATCAGACACAGGAAATTTGGTCAGTGACCCTGGAAAAACCCCCTAAGGGGAAAACCAGTCAAGAGAGTATTTATTCAGCTTCTCGGGAAAAAATATCAGAGAGTACAACAGCAAATTAATTAAAGCAGAAAGTACATACTACTATCTCAATCACTGTGCAAACATTTTCTTGGTAACTGTGCCAAAGAAAACCCAGTCAACAGGCCTAAACTTTTGCATAGAAAACAGTGCCCAGTTTTCTACAGTACATCCTGTAGCATAAAATTCTCAGACAGAAGACTAAACTCCTCGAAAACAGTGTAAAACAGAAGTATTAAATACAGCAAAATCGACTCGAAGTAAGTGCCCACTGGCTGCCTCGATTTTTGTGCTGTAAGACCTTACTGTCTCAGCTGTACGGCCTCATTTGCTTATGCTGTATGGACTCTCTTTCCGCTGTACAGTGCTTTGGAATTTGTGCCCCTTCACTCTTGCTGCAATTGCTGATGTCTTCTTGAAGTTCGTAGCACTCTCCCTCTTAGATGAGTGCGCCCCCCTCAAACTCAGCCTCTTCTCATCTCTTCCACTTTCTCGGTTCAGCCCTTACTCTCTCTTGCCGAAGTGCTTCACACACTCCTCACCAAACTCCTCCTTGGAAATCGAGCTACTCCAAGAATTCTCTCTTTGGAATGAATGCAAATGTGTCTCATGAAATCTTTTTATTATTCTCATTAGGGTAACTGCTTGCCTTTTCGTATTCTATGGCTAAGATTAGATCTTGATGCACAAGATCAATGAATGCTATTTAATCTCAAGTTCACTTAAATATTTTAAGTGAATTATATAAAATCAAATTACATTCGAAAAGTCACCTTCACCCTAAATTAATAAAAAATGCACTTTATATCATAAAATCACTTTATAAAGTACAACTCAGTTTAATTAAGTAAATCTCACTTGAAAAATATAAAGTCACATCATAAAGTACTCTACAAACAATTTTTATAAAGTCACTTTATGTCATTGATGAGACCCCCTTGTTCTCGGACCCCTGCACCTAGGCACCTGATGCAAGAGTACCTCTGAGGTACCTAAACTAACACTCCCTCTTAGTGAGGGAGGTACTGCAGGCATCTCCTCCACATGGATCTCTCTCCAACCTCCTCTCCAATCACTGAAGTTGCTCCCTCTGAAATTGAAGGTTCTTCAGCCACCTGCCTTGGATAATGTGCTGGATATTTGCACCATACCACTTTGAACTAATTGTTCTGCTTACTCTCCTGCTCGTCCTCAAGAGTCATCTCATACCAGCTTGGTCTCCTCCTCACTCTCCTGCTTGTCCTCAAGAGTCATCTCATACCAGCTTGGTCTCCTCCTCTATCCTCGGAAATGGCTAGGGTAGATAGATTTCGCTATCAAATTCACTTGTCAGCTAAGGAATTGCTCCCTCAACCCTAAATCAGGTCTTAGAGCTCTCAACCACTTTTCAACAATGAATAATAACAATAGATACCTAGAAAAGTCGATTTGCCTTCTTTTATTTTTTTTTGATTACATGCAACTCACTTTTTGCATGCCCTTCTTTTATTCTTGCATGCAACTCACTTTTTTACATGTCGCGTGCAACCTAACTTATGCATGCATGCAATTTTAGTGATGCATGCTGCATGCATTTTGACTTATGCACTGCATGCTGCACATGTCACTTGATATTGCGTAATTGGTCAAAATGGGACATTCAGCTCATGTCCTTCTCGGACTTGGCTCCACTACTTGAGCCCTTCTTCTTCTTGCCCATTGCTGAAAGGGCTACAATAGTTAGGGTACACTTCCCAATCAAGTGACAGATCTGGATATGTGTTTTACAACAGATTTAACAGTAGTAAATCTTCTCCTTTACCTTCTTGATATGTGTTAAATCACTTAACCATTTTAGGGCAATGTTATGTGTAATCAACATGCATAACTAGGCCTAAAATGTACTCAATCATGGTCATAACATATGTTCAAATTTGAAAATCACTTCTGCAACTACACAAAATTTGGACAGTTGAAAACTTCATATATATACAAGATGAAGTACAAGTGCATACCACGACTTCATCAAAACACTGGTAGAAGTCAAGCTCTCCAAACCCTAGCTAGGGAAGTAGTAAGAAAACCCTAGCCACCAACTCTTCCTAGCTAGGAATCACTCCCAACCAAAGTTGGTCACTCCACCAAAGATCATCAACAAGCTAGCATCAACATCGGCAATTTCTCCTTGCCACATACACCAAGCTTGTATGCCACAAGCTCTCTACACTAGAGCTATTGTCTTTTTTATGGTTTACAAATCCTAGTTATGTTGATCACACAAGTACATGGAAAGACAATTCTAGCGCCAGCCTCAAAGTCTACATGTCCATCTTGGGGTTTGAGCCCTTAAATTCGAGGTCTTCAACTCTTGCATCTACACAAGCAACAAGACCTCCATGGAACATCAATAACACATTAACTGAATCTTCTTCCAAGCAAGGCATCATACCAAGTTCAAGACTCATCAAGCCAGATTCTCCATGTCCAAACCTCCATGCATCGCACAAGAACAAGGCTACTATCTCATCCAAAGTTCTAGTTCCTTTCCTTATGTCTTCTACTAGTGTGAGAACCCTAATGCTACCATAGGAGCCATAAGATAAACCATTATCTCCTCCACCACCATCATGTTCTTCTCTAGGAGTTATTTGTATAGTACAAACCCTAGCATCTCACCAGAGAAATCTTTCTAAGAACATCCAAGACATCTCGTTCTGTTCCTCTCTTTTGTAGTGTTTACTTACTAACCCTAGTGTCTTGCTCATACAAGATTTCTCCAAGACAATTACAAAGATAGAATAGAGTACAACGATGATAGTGATTACAAGAGCTCTCTCTCTCTCTCTCTAGAATAGAGTACAATGATGGTAATGATTACAAGAGCTCTCTCTCTCTCTCAGAAATAAATGAGCAACCATCAGAAATATCTTGCATGTAGCTTGTCTATGAGGCATGGTGCAAGCTCTACACCAATACATAACATCTGAAGCCAACTCTATAGATATCTTAACAATGTCCTACATCTGATTACCATGTTCCTCTGTGTGAATATCACGAGTAACAAAGGCAACATATTTCTTACCGATTTCAATTTGAAAATACCTTGTATGTGCAAACTATTTCGAGCCCTCAATAGTGGAATCACCTAGTGTGTAGTCTTGATTCTACGAATCACAAGGAGTGTGGCCTAGCTTCCTAACAATGGTGGACACACTGTTTATCACTAAAAAATGTTCTTGCAGAATTTCAGTCCCAAGGGGATCAGGAAAGTGCCAATGTCACTTCACACAGTGTCTTTTGCTTTGTGCTAGTGTTTGCTAGCCTCAAGGGGCATCCCTAGTGAATGAAGTTAAAAATTATTCAAGTGTAACTTGTGAAATACTTCAAATATGCAAAATATATTTGTTGAAATCTCAAAGTAGTTCAGATAACTGTCATTAAATGCTTGGAAATAGCACGTACATCAGATTTATGTGTTAAAATATAACATTAATTATATAAATCTACTTCAGCGCTGTGATAGAAAGTTGCAAATCTGCAAGTAAAGCTGTCAAATCTGCGAAATAAATTATTCCTTGTATGTAATTTTGGGTCTGGCACCTTCATTCCAACAGACATGGAGTCTGATACGTAAGAGAGAAAATTGATTGGGCAGACGATGTCCCAGGCCAATCAATTCAAAAATTCCACATCAAATCATCAAACTAATCCACAATAAGCAATTGATTGCTTAAAGAGTTTCAGTGTTATTAACTTATTTCAAAGCTGTAAATACAATGTATGTAGATATTATATTCACACCATAAGAACTCAAGGGGGCGAAATATCATTTTTCAAGTGCTTTACGCTCACCATGTTTGGGGACATTTTCACATGTAAACATGATTATGATTGGTATCTGATATTCTGCACAAATAAAATATTGTTTACTATGTAGATACTTGAGGGCCTAATGTCATAGTCGAACATGAATTTTTACGAAATTTTTTATGTTTTAACAGCTCTTATTTAAATTGTATCTATTTAGATTTGTGAATTTGTTTTTATGTCAACGACATTGAGAAATGCTATCACATGAAGTTTTCTATCATTGGTCCTTTTATAATTGCAAGCTGTTTAGCATATTAAAGTTTCTTTCAATTTTTGTATATGCACTGTACAGAGTTCTTCACACTATAGTTGTGTCCTACTTTTTATTGCCCTGTGTTATGTGTTGAATTAATCAACTTTGTTTTTGACAATCAAGATATTTATTGGAATTTTGGAACTCTGACAGCTCAAGCATTTTTTTGTTTCCTTTATTGGGTATGCTTTCCATTAATTGAAGTTTAGTTCTCCACTTTCTGAAATCTTTGAAATTCACGGAGATAGCCTATGCAAGCAGAAAGGAGTTGAATCTCCCTTCTTTTATTTCAGATGGTTAATTGCAAATTTGCAAAGAACTGCTGCATTTATTAACACTTTCTTATTTTGCAGGCAATTTATGCTACACAGACAGAAGTTTTGGTGGTGGCCTTAGGAGATGATATGGGAGTAGCTATTGAACTAGTTAGCAAGCTTTGGGCTGCCAAATTGAAAGCCGAATTTGTTCTAACAACCAGTAGAAAAATTGTGAAATGCATAGCTGATGCATCAAAGGCTGGTATACCTTGGATGTTGATCGTGGGTGAGAATGAACTGCAGAAGGGTTTGATTACACTGAGAGACATTCAAGCTAAGAGGCAAGAAGAGGTTCCAAGGGATAAGATTGTTGAGGAACTAAAGATGAGATTGAATTCTTCCAGTTCTGATAATTACATTGTTGTTCAATGAAAGGGCTCCTCAAGTTTTGATTTTATATGGAGCTCTCAGATCGTCTTATTTGCATGGGAAGGATACAAAGGCTATGAATTCACGGTGGCTGTGTTTTATTTTTATATGAGAAAACACCATGAATTCATCTGCGAAAATTGAGAGTAATTTCCTTGTTAGTTTGCTACACTATTATATCTATTCAGCGGGAAGTTTTCAACAATTAGATGAGCTATGACAGGTATCTCATATCTGGTCAGTTTTAAGTTATGAGCTATGATGTAAATGATTCTTTAAACTATTTGAAAAGAATGTTCCATGAATCATGATTTGGATAAAATTGGCATTGTCTACATTTTCATTCTGCGAGAGGCTAGAAGCAACCATAGAAAGATTTATGTATGAACTGTGATAAGCAAGTCATGTTTGCACGCTGATCTATAGTTTTGCATCAGTAAAAGACATTGTTCACTCATTCGGAGTTTGGTAGTATTGAATAGCAACATGGGTGTTGGTATCGACATTACTTTGCAGAGACATTTTCTATACCCATGTTTATGATTAAAACAACTCGCTACAGGTTGGGACTAGTTTAAGGTCCTTGTAAAATCTATCAATTGATAGTTTGAATTCCCCGTCTGTTGGAGTATTAGAGCTCCATTATTAAAGGCCCGATATGATAATAGTCACATTATGATTGACTTAATAGAGAAAATTATAAGCTGTCAATTAGACAGAGGGGACATATAGTTCAAGCCAAGTATATCTATATCTATTTTAGAGGGCAGAATCCTTTGGAAAGTTGGAGTTAATATGGTTTGTAAATTAGTTAGAAGATATTTGTAAAACCTTCAAGAAGACACTAAGTCCAGGCACATCATCGCTCACCAAGTGAACTTGACCAGACTAATATTATTTTGTTGTAATGAACTTTGTAAAGAGTTATGATGAATGATAAATTAAATAATATTATAATGAACTTTGTAAAGAGTTGTAATGAATGATAAATTAGTCACTAGAAATTTGTAAAACCTTGAAGAAGACACCAAGTTTATGCTCATCTTCGCTTGCGAGTTGCAAGATTCTAAATCATGAAGAAGGCACCAAGTCTATGGTCATCTTCACTAACCAAGCAAACTTGACAAGATTTTAAATCATAGGAGAGTAGGCATACCTACAATCCCAAGCTCATAATCATAGAAGATGCCAAAGTTCTAGCACACATAGATGTCACAGAGAAGTCGTATCTATGTAGTCCAGGAAAAAAACAACAAAACTCATGATCATTGCACCGAGTAGTGAGGTGCTCTATAGTCCAGTATGGGGGAGATGATGTCATGTAACGTAATGTAATGTCACACAACGTTATGTTACTAAAAATAAAGTCGTTAAAAAAATTCATGTCGGCTCATAAAAAGGTAATTTAAAAAATCCATGTCAACTCTTAAAATAAAAAAGTTAAAACCAAATAAAAGTTTTTTTCCAGCGAAAAAAACTACTATTGATATTCAAAAATGAATCAAATAGTACAAAGATGTTCATGATTCAGTTGACGAATCAAGTACAATATGTTCTACATATCAAAACTGGTCAAGAGTTCTTCATCAATCTCAAGCCATCTTTATGTCACAAAAGCTACAAACCTCACTACAAAAATTCACTGCATATAAGCAAAAAGCAAAAGTATGAACCCAGCAGATCAGAAGAGTCACTGAGATATACACCAACTTGATTCAGTCAAGAAAATAGGTGGATCCATTGTCCTCTAAAGAGTTATCACACCATTCCTCCCATATCAGCTACCCTTCCAAACCCGATAATGCTTGCTTTGAAAGCTTGTCAGCAAGTAAGTTATGTTCTCTAAAGATATGCTCGAAAATGATATTCTTATGCTTTGAAATTTCAAAATGAGTCCGAAGGGCCCAGTGTCTCAAATTCATAACATTAAGCTTGAATTCCCCCGCAGCCCATTTTATGGTAACTTTGGAGTCACCATATACCTTGATGTTGACCAAACCAAAACTATTAGCAACTTTAAAGACGCACCAGAGAGCCATTAACTCCGCTTTCATATTTGATCCTGATCCACAATTGAATCTAACAGTATAATAATGTGACTCATTCAGATAGATGACACCTCCAACAGCACATAAACCATATTGTGAAGCTCCATCAAAGAAGAGAACGGGCTGATCCACTTTGAGATTAAAATAACTAACTCTGTCAGTCTTCATCTTTAGCTCATCTTCCTTACATGAAGTAAACATATTTAAAGCAGTCATGCTACATAGCAAAGAATCAGGAGTGACGTTCCGAAAGATGGCGCAGTTCCTAGTGTACCAAATTGCCCATGGGATACATATAGCAATATAAAAATGATGCTTACAGTGTCTGAACCAATTTAGTAAGCACTTGTTAAAGTCACCCACATCCCAACACTGTGTAATATTCAAAATAGAAGAAATCATATCCCAGATCTTTTTAGTGAAACTGCATTTGACAAAGAGATGTTTAGTTTCAGCTTCTTTTTTGCACAGAACACATAAACTAGGACCAATCCAACCCCGTTTACACAGATTTTCCCAAGTCTTCAATTTATCTTGCAGAAGTAACCAACTGAAGCATTTCAGTTTTAACGGAATAGACCAGTGCCAAAGCCTCTTATACCACCAATCCTGAGGATATATGTACATGTCTTGAACAATTCTAGAGTAGGTAGATTGAGCTGTAACATAACCAGATGCAGGATTCCCGCCCCAAACAAGATGATCTGAATTTTGGTTTAATTTAACACCTGCTGAATTTAAATTTGAGATGTAGGCATCCCAAGTACGCGCAAAATAGCCAGATAAACCAAGGTCTCTTGCAGACATCCACTTAGCAATATTCGCGTCCCCATTTCTGAGCAGATAAATTTTATTCAAGGTAGACAACCCTAAGATCTGAAGATATCGAGAGATGGGAAGAGGCAGAGTGAAATTTTCCTCCATTCCAATGATGGGATCTATCCCCACACGTATCAGTTCACCTGTGCCCACCTGCCAGATAAGATCATTTTTGATCCAATGAAAAATCTTCATAAAACCCCACCACATAGGAGAGAAGTTCCAACTTGCCAATTTAGGATTTCTAATCCAGCAAAAAACATCCATCTTTATATATTTGCAATAAATAAGACTTGACCAAAGCGTTTTTCCAAAAAGACTTCTCCAAAGACTTTTTAGTCTGAGAGCAGTGTTGAAGATCCCCAGATCTTTAATACCCCAGCCCCCAAATCTGTAAGGTCTAGAAATAGAGTCTGCAACAACCATAGAAATCTTTTCACTGTTTGCAGACCCGAACCAAAGAAAGTTGTAGAAATATTTTTTGATGGACTTGATAATGGACGATGGAACTTCCAGCAAGGAAAACCAATAAACTGGTATAATGGAGAGTACAGACTTCAATAAAATGAGCTTACCCCCAATGGACAATAACATGTAAGACCAATGAGCAATACGTGCCTCAATTTTTCTCAACAACCAATACCAATCTTTGGTTTGATAATTATTTGGCTTGAGATAAAAGCCCAGATACTTAAAACCTTGATCCAAGTGATAGCAGTTGAATGGCAGAATCGAAAGTATGTCACTAAGATGCTCATCATTAATAGATAAATGGTAGAAGTTGGATTTCGCTGAGCTGACTTTCATACCTGATGCACAACATAAAGTCTGTATAATTTCATTATATATAGTCCACTCCTCAACAAAGTCCACACCAGCCATTAAAACATCATCGGCAAAAAGCATGTGTGTAATCACACAATCCTTTGCTATCTTTATACCTTTTATTTGCCCTCTCATTAACGCTTGATTAACCACTCTACTAAACCCGTCCATGACCAAAATGAAAAGGAGAGGAGATAAGGGACACCCTTGTTTGATCCCCCTAGAATAGCTGAAAAAATCAGACGGACTACCATTTACAAGCACATAGATATTCGTGGAGGAGATACAGGCCATTATCCACTTAATGATCAAAGGAGGTAGCCCAATTCTGATAAGGATCAATCTGAGGAAGGACTAGTTTACCCTGTCATATGCTTTTTCCAAGTCCATTTTAAGTAACAGGGCTTTTTTCTTATAAATCTTAATACTATGCAACAGCTCCTGAGAAATTCCAATGGCATCATGTATCTGTCTACCAGCGAAAAAACCAAATTGCTCAGAAGAGATATGTTGGGATAGCACAGACTTTAATCGATCAGCAATAATCTTTGAAATAAGTTTATAAAGCAAATTACAGAGAGCAATTAGACGAAAATCACCAAAAGACCTGGGCTTGTCTTTTTTGGGAAATAGGGTTACAAAAGTGGAATTTAGGCCTCCCGAGATGAAACCATTGATCCTGGAGAAATTCACCATGTCTTTAAGTTCTTACCCCATCAGATCAAAGAAATGCAGGTATAGCTCCAACGGCCACCCATCAGGCCCGGGGCTTTTCTCTTTAGCAAAAATTTTCAGGGTTTGTTCGATTTCTTCCAGAGAGACATCCATGTCGGATCATAAAGTTTAAAAAATAAATCAATATAGATCCATTCTAAACCTTGATCTATCAAACACAGAGAGATAAATTTTTGTAAGGTAGAATTTTTTTATGGATGTGTAAAAAATTTAAGATTAAAAAAAATTACACCTCAAGAAATTGGATCCATCCAAGACTAAGAAGGATCTATGTTGGTGTAAGTGAAATGCATATACGATACAACTTGAAGCATTGTGTTTGCCCCAACTTGACTTGCAACCAACAAATCCAGGGGTGAAAACACAAAGAAATGCATTTTAGAGACAGTGTGGAGAGGCCAATCTTCACCCAGTGGAGAGATTTTGTGCCCTAACCAAGAAAAGTCCCCTAGAGAGGATTGGACTAAGGATAGTAGCAAACATGGAGCATTGAAAGATGTATTTTTGTTGTGCTTTTCATGAGCATTTGTGACATTAAATAGGGAAAAAAAGAAATATCTTCAACCAATTTACTTATAGTTTTTGTTGTGCTTTTTCATAAGCATTTGTGACTTTAAATAGGGGAAAACAAAAGAAATCTTCAAACAATTTACTTCTAATTTACTTCTAGTTTGAGAATTTCTTGAAGGTGTGAATCTGTGATCATCTTTAAGAAAAAAGAGTATAAAATAGAAAGTTTAACCTAACCGAAGGAAAAAACATGGAAAGTAAAGTTATAAATGCATTTAATGAGCATTAATTTATGGAGTATTGTTGGCGGTATAGAAATAGAAATAGAAATCAAAATTTGAAAAGTTAGTTGAATGGACGATCAAAGATTACCAATCCAAATTAAATATTAATCTAGCATTTTCAAGCACTCAAATTCATCAAAAGGTTACGAGAATAATTGAATAAAATGTTTTTATTGGATCTATGTTGGTTGTCCTTAGCCAACATAGAAATATAATGATGATTATAGTGTAAGCTTTGTGGTGGATGAAAGTGATGCTTGCACCATTTTCAACACCCCCCTTAAATCGAAAGGGGTCATGACGAAAAATGAGGAATACCAATGAGAGTGTATATACATACCCAATTAAGCATAAGGTTGATTGTGGCCGAAAACGAAGATTGTACCATTGCTATCAACACCTCCCTTTAATCTAGCTCGGGCACATAGAAGACATTACATCACAAGAATCGTGCCTCTCCTTAATGTTGAACATGGGCATGATAAAAATACATTGCACATTAGCCTCCTTGAACCCCATATCTCCTACACTGGTATAATTCAACACCTGGTTGAAGATGGCCTCCCACACTTTTGAAGGTCCTTGTCGTCAACATTGCTAACATCGCTGTTCCGGTTACTATATGAGTGTTTGAGGAAGCGGTTGTAGGATTAGCACATGTTGGGAATCATCTATACACAATTTCTCTAGAAGAAGCAATGAAAATATATTGATAGTCCATGAATAATAACTTTATCAAAGACAACATCTTTTCATTGAATTATTGTTATAGACCATCGATTAGCAAAAATTCTATCTTTAAGTTGGTGTGAGGGATGTGGTATATAGAAGATTGGTTCCAACTCTTGGAACATGTAAAAATTCTCCAAACATGGTTGTGTTATTACCAATGATCACTTTCTCTTCATTGAGCAACGATTGATATTCAAAGAGAGGTGGCCCATATGTGGAGTGCATAATCTAATGTCCACTGTAAGATGAGCCCATCAAGTTCAACAATAGCACAAAGAAGGCTCCTTAAAAGTCTTTTGAAGTTCACCTTAATAGACTTGAGAGAAAGAGAGGCTTGTTTTGCAGCAAGAGGTATGCACACTACTTGTTGCTGCAGAACAAATGAAGGAAAAGAGCACTAGCCTTGAAGGAGGGTTAAACCCTAGGAATCATAGTTCTTTAGCGGCAAATAAGCTTTAAGTAATGCTGCTAGCCAAAAATATTAGGATCAACTATTGAATTAAGGGATACACTCAAGAGAGAGAAAGTGATCAACATCTTCCAAAATCAATTTGCAATGTGCCACTTCTGTTGTAGAACAAAAGAGTGCCTTGGCCTTGAGGAAGGGTTTAAACTCTAGAAAAGCCATTGAAAACCCTAGAAAAAAGATGATGCAAAATCGTATTTCCATAATGGTAAAGAGGCACTGAGTGAAGCCACTAGTGAATTAGTTTTAGATTTAACATTGAATTGAGTAAGTGAGTGTAACACTTGCTTTCATACCAAGTTCATATTCACAAGAGATAGCAAGGTAATTGAATGGAACCAACCCAAATCCAAAAACTACAATGAAGAGAAACATAAACATGCTTTAGAGTAGTTCAACAATTGATGAAGTGAAATCAACCAAGAGAGAGTGCAACACTTCATAGGGCACTTAGGCAAGCCATTTCATTAGAAGAATGAGTGATAATATGATGTTAAATTACAAATGAGGGTTGGGTATATATACACAGCTCAAAATGTACGACACTATCCTAGGAAGGATTACGAGATTATGTGTACAACTTCAAATCAACCAAGAGAGAGCAAACTTCATAGGTGTCACTTAGGAAAGCTATATTTTTAGAAGAATGAATGATAACATGATGTTAACTTACAAATGAGAGTTGGGTATATATACACAACTCAAGATGTAGGACACTATTTTAGGAAGGATCACGAACTTAAATGTTCATGGTTAGCCTAATCCAAGCCTAGATATATAGCACTGATTACAATGGAGGGTTGACAATGTTTACATGTGGAGCTTACACCATTTTCAACATGTAGCACAACCAACTAATTAGTGAGATATAAGAGGATCTTCATAACACCATTATTTTGTATATGTAATAACAATGCATGCTGCATGCTCCTTTGTTCAAAGATGCAGGAAAGTGAAGAGTTTCAAAATCGTCAAATCACTTCAATGTAGCTTTTAGTGCTTGGTATCATGGAAAGATGCAGCACATAAAGAAAATATATCTCTTTGGAGACATCTAATCTTGTAGCAAACTTCTGTCTAGTTCTAGGAATTTGATGATACATAAAGTTGGATTTGATGATATGGATTGATTGAGAATTAGAAAAAAATCTTAAGGGCATTGTTCCATCATACATCAATCTTGGATCATGGTAGATCTATATTAATGCTTGAAAAATTTATCAAATTCATATCAAATTTGTGGCTAGAAAAACGGTACATTTGCTACAAGATTAACTTTCTCCTATCTCTTTTTGTTCAGCTCTAAGAAAATGATGCAAAGTTTAAATTCATACAACAATATATATATGTAGATTATGTATAAATTGTATTTTATATTTTGTATCTTGTGTTTGAATTTAATATAACCTTTATTATAAGTTGGTTGAAATTGAAGTATCTTCTAGAAGTTGCTTCAAATACATGAAATGCTATGCTTTGATGATATATGCATGGCCAGAAAAAAAGATTATATTACCTAGAACAATGAATATAGTCTTTAAAGCTAACAAAAAGAGAAGAAAAACAACTCTAAAATTAATCATATAAATGTATCCTTGTATTTAAATGATGCATTTCGAAAAGTTATAAATATACAAAAAAAATTTAAAGAGAGAAAACAAAGAGCTACTAAGAAATGATTATAATATTTTCTTAACATCAATCATGTTAAATTACACACCAAAATTTCTTACAACATACTAAAACAATCTTTAACAATGCATTCTATATTTTATACATCCTTATGGCTAGAAAAAAAGATTAGTTATAATCTCCACAATGGTGTGTAAAATGTCATATAAACGTATTCTTATTCAATACTTTTGACCTATTACTTAAAAATGATGCAGTTAGAAGATTAATACATATAAAAAAAATAAAGAGAGAAAACAAAGAATTGCTAAGAAACGGTCATAATGTTTTCTCAACATCAATTATGTTAATTACATATCAACATTTCTTACAACATACTAGAACAATCTGTGCAATACATCCTTAAACTACTAACTACTATGGCTAGGAAAAAACATTTATAATCTCTACAATGGTGTGTAAAATTTCCTAAAACAACTATTGTTGGGTGAAAGACAATTTCTTGATATCCTACAATAACATCTTATAATCATAGATATTTCTTTTGTTTCAGTATATGTTTTTGTAACATATATAGACTATCTCACTATGAGTTTTTTATTTCGATCATGAGTGGGAGGAGTTTGAGTTTCAAAAGTAACTCTTTGTACTTTGAAAGTGTTTACACCATGCTTGAGGGTGCTTCACAAGACATGGGATCCATGGTGTGTTGGTTACTCTTGGTTCTACTGTTATGTGAAGAAAATTGACTTAAAAATATGAAGTTTGTTCATTCACACATTTAGTCAAACACTTTGAAAACTAGGGTTTTAACTTGAATTTCAGAAAGTAAAACCACAACTTCAAAAATGTACTTTCCAAACATTGCCAAAAAGCTTCCAATACTGAAAATAACTTTAAGCAAGATGAACACAAGAATTTTGGTCAAAGATTGAGCAAAACCCCACAAACTTGGGGAAAACCCTAAGAAGAAATTTTTTCTTAAGAAGAGCAAACTCATAAAATTCTTACAATGAATTTTTCCTTATTTTAAATCCATACTGACAAAATTTCTCAAAATAGAACAACAACAAAACTACCTCGAAATCTGTGCCAAAAAGTATTGTACGGTCTGCTGTACGGATGCCCACATGTGTTGTATGGTACTGTACGACCTGCACACTTTTTGCCCTCGATTTCTGTGCCCACACGTGCCTGCAATTAATGCTCTATGGTCTGCATTTAATGCACAAGCATTTCTTGGGATTCGAGCCACCTTTCTTGGGAATCGAGCCACCACATGTGACTATTATAAATGCTGCTGTATGGCTGCTGCAAAATGCCTAGGGATGCATGCTGCTCCTTCTCTTCCAGGGAACTCTTCTTGGTCTTCAATCTTCCTCTTCCTCTCTTTTGATGGTGAGTGTTCTTCATTTGTCTCTTTGTCTTGTTTTATACTTTACTTTTCATCAACTAACCCCAACTACCAAAGAAACTACCTAATCAATGGCTAGGATTAGATTAGGAGATCTAAGGTTCACAATAGATGCACTTTTTTCAATTAATAATTAATTAAAAAATACATCACTTAAGTGACCCACTTTTATAAAGTATAAAAACACTTTCACTTTATTTACATAAACGTCGCTTTGTTACATAAATACAAAGAACACAAATTTTCTGGTCCTCCTCATCACACCCACGCCAAAAATATGGGAGGACCTCCAGAGTTATCTTTTTCAACACTCCCTCCTAACGAGGGAGGTCCTTCCAGCACCATCCAAATCTTTGCCTCTTAATTCTGACGTAGCTCCCTCCTGCTCTGTAATGTCTCTCGGAGAGAAGTGCCCACCACTGAAATAAAATTCCAACTCCTGAGATTTAGCTTGAATCTCATCAACCTGATCATCACCATCACCTGTCTGGCTGAGTCTTCTGCCAGTGCTCTGGAGAGAATCACTCTCCTCATCAGAAGAAATGTAAATAACACGCCGATCAATTGTATCTTCTACCCCATCCTATGACTTTGACAACCATCCACCTGTCCATGGACGCACAACATGTCCTCTCAAAATATATAATCTGTCCCTGCGATCACTAAGCAAGATAGTGGTCCTGACAGGATCACCTCTCACATAGATGAAGATATGACCGTCCCTGACCAACATCCCATAACCATCATCTTCAAGATATGACACTGAGAGTTTGCTAACTCTCATCCCAGATACAAAGAGGACTCCATGTATCTCCAAGACCTCTCCAAGGTCTAGTTGGAACTTGAATGTTCCAACCCCTCGAATAGCTATCTGTGGATCGTCAATATCTGTCTGAATGTAGTGTCCTGGTACCAACTCTGTGATAATCTGGAATGCATCATACACTCCAGTCATATGTCTGGTTGATCCACTATCAACTATCCATACATGCTAAAAAATTGAGCTTCCTACACTAGAGTCAAAAGAGGCTAGAGAAAATTCACTTGCAAACTCATCTATTGAAGTAGCTGTTGAATCTTTCTTTGAGTTTCCTTTCTTCTTCTCATGACATTTCATGGCATAGTGTCCTGACTGACCACACTGATAACATCTGATCTGACTCAAATATTTCTTCTTCTCATTCTTTGATTTGGCTGCAAGTGCCACATCCCGCTCAACATCCTCACTAGTTTGACCAACCTGTGGCCTTTCCCGGATTTCCTCCTGGGTAAAGTCATCCCATAATCTAGACCAACTGGGAAGCTTTTCATTGCCCACAATACATTTCACAAAGAGCTCCCACTTCTTGGTGAATCCCTTCAGGGCTATCCTCACCAAATCTAAATCAGGGATAGTCTCTCCTACTGCTTCCAACTCGTCCTTGAGTTGTGTGACACGAGTAAAGTAGGAGGCTACACCCTCATCTTTGTTCATTTTGATACAGAGTAGCTTGTCTTTTAAGGCCATCTTCCAATTTTCATTATTCGCTTCAAACAACTGGTTCAATGTGTCCCACATCTCTTTAGCAATTTTCTTTTTTGCTAAGTGTGGAATGAGATGGTCTTTAACCCCATCCAGTATGACTCTCTGGGATCTTGCTTCAAGATCTTCAAACTCCTCAAGCTCATTTTTATCTGTTGGCTTAGTCATGACACTGTTAGTAAATCCCCAAACTCTAAGTTCCTTTAATACAACAATGATTCTTACTTTCCATGGGATGTAGTTGGATAGTCCATCCAACCTATCATCATACCTAATGCTCATCATGGAAAATAACTTGCAACAGAAAAACAACTTTGAAAGATAAATCTAACACTCTTCTGAACTTCAAAGAACACTTGCTTACTTTCTTTTTCAGTATGGATTTGTTAATATGAGATTTGATACCATGAAGAAAATTGACTTAAAAATATGAAGTTTGCTCATTCACACATTTAGTCAAACACTTTGAAAACTAGGGTTTTAACTTGAATTTCAGAAAGTAAAACCACAACTTCAAAAATGTACTTTCCAAACACTGCCAAAAAGCTTCCAATATTGAAAATAAATTTAAGAAAGATGAACACAAGAATTTTTGTCAAAGATCGGGCAAAACCCCACAAATTTGGGGAAAACCCTAAGAAGAAACTTTTTCTTTAAGAAGAGCAAACTCAGAAAATTCTTACAATGAATTTTTCCTTCTTTTAAATCCTT
This sequence comes from Larix kaempferi, assembly GCA_027924585.1. NCBI lineage: Eukaryota > Viridiplantae > Streptophyta > Pinopsida > Pinales > Pinaceae > Larix > Larix kaempferi. The sequence continues at coordinate 5,409,450 of BSBM01000278.1, read as the reverse complement.
ACTGACAAAATTTCTCAAAACAGAAAAACAACAAAAATACCTTGTAATCTATGACAAAAAGTATTGTACGGTCTGCAAAAGTATTGTACGATCTGCTGTATGATTTCCCACACGTGCTGTACGGTACTGTACGACCTGCACACTTTCTTCCCTCTATTTCTGTGCCCACACATGCCTGCAATTAATGCTGTATGGTTTGCATTTAATGCATAGTCATTTCTTGGGATTCAAGCCACCTTTCTTGGAAATCGAGCCACCACATGTGATTGTCATAAATGTTGCTGTACAGCTGCTGCAAACTGCCTAGGGATGCATGCTGCTCCTTCTCTTCGAAATTGTGCCCTTCTCTGCAAGGGAACTCTTCTTGGTCTTCAATATTCCTCTTCCTCTCTTTTGATGGTGAGTGTTCTTCATTTGTCTCTTTGTCTTCTTTTATACTTTACTTTTCATCAACTACCCCTAACTACCAAAGGAACTACCTAATCAATGGCTAGGATTAGATTAGGAGATCTAAGGTTCATAATAGATGCATTTTTTTCAATTAATACTTAATTAAAAAATACATCACTTAAGTGACCCACTTTTATAAAGTATAAAAAAAACTTTCAGTTTATTTACATAAACGTCGCTTTGTTACATAAATACAAAGAACAAAATTGTTTTGGTCCTCCTCATCACACCCACACCAAAAATATGGGAGGACCTCCAAAGTTATTTTTTCAACATTATGGACATACACATTGGAGATAGGTTACTCATGGATTGTTACGCCTTGACTTCATATTTATGTTGCACACTTCCTTAGGAGGATGGACACTTATGTGGCTTGGAAACATTCGTCATGAGACACACACATGGATGTTGGTTGCTTGTTTGGGAGGAAAACCCATTTGGAGGAGAAGCATTGGACATCTAGGAGGGATTTGAGTCCTACGTAGAATGGGGACACTTGGTTGCTTACATGAAGGCTTGTGCTTGACATGAAGAAACTTGAGTTGAGGAGTGATCATGTAGGTGTGGTGGAATCGAAGGTACACATGGATTAGAAGGAAGCACCAAAGCATTGGAGATCTTTTGAAAAGGGGTGTCAAACACTTATTATGGAGTGCTAACACTAGGAATTTTTGATGGCGGATGTGTATACTCTTGGATTTTGACATATGCCACTTAAAGTTGGAGTACTTCACATGTGGACCTATCTAGTAATTAATTAGGTTGTTTGATGTGAACATATCCACATTGTTATTGTTGGCCTCCATCTCCTTTCTTATAAATAAAGGGAAGAGGAAGTGTTTTCATATTTCATGCTGATTGCATACTTGTATCAAAGATGTGAGAGGTAGAACATACTTGTCTCTTCTGATTGTACTCTTTTATGCTATACTTTGTTCTCTTTGCCTTGAGTGCTAGGTTTTTTGAGTTGATTCAAGAATACTAGGGTTAGGGTTTTCTCTAAGAAAACAATAGTGGATAGGAATTTGGAGAAACCCTAAAGGAGCAAAGGAATCACTTGTTCTTTTAGTTCTTGTGAGAGAATAAGACTAGGGTTTTGTGACATTTGGAAACTTTAGTACTACTTGGAGTGCCTGATGCAAAGAAGATAATGAAAGAGTATTTTGTTTCATGTTGTACACTTGTGTAATATAAGTGTAGGTGCCAAGGAGGACTTGTCGGTGTGTATACTAGCTTGTTGTGGATCTTTTGTGGAGTGGCTAGCTTTGGTTATGAGTGATTCCTAGCTAAGAGGAGTTGGTGGTTAGGGTTTTCTTATAAATTTTCTATCTAGGGATTGAGGAGCATACTTTATATCGTGTATTACATTGTTGATATGTACTTGTAACCTCTCTCTTTCTCTCTCTCATATATATATGGAAAATATCAATCATTCTAAATAAAGAATGATCATGAGATGTCCTCTTGGGACTTACATTCCAAAACTTAACATGAAATTCATAAAAGTTACAAAATATATGATGCATTACCTTTGCATCAATTTTACAATTCATCAACATTTCTTCATTAACACAAAATTAGAATTCATCTTGGAATTCTTCAACCAATGTCTAGCCTGGAACTAAAAGTAAGGCTTTTGATAGCAAATCAACTTCGGTGTTTAACTCTCTGTAAACATGAGAGATAGTAAAAACAAAGAAAAAATATCTTCGCCTTTGGATGGCCTGAAGAAGGTGCTGAAGATGAGGAGCTCTGATCTGCAATTTTTTGTTGGCCTAGTCGCCCAGTCGATAACCATTTTTGAGTCTCCAAAGAGTTGTAAGCGGTTCACCTTCCTTGTAATGGCCAGTTCCAATACTGAATATAAAGTTGCAAGTTCAACTTTGTTGTTTGAACAATGCCCTGGTGCATGTTTCAACTGAATTTTATGATTATCTGCCATATATAAAACTCCTCTAGAACCACCTAAAGGAGGGTCTCCTTGACTCGCACCGTCGAAAAAATCCTAGGGAATAGATTAGTATTAATTGAAGGGAGTATCAGTAACCTTGGATTTTTTTATTTTTCCCCATTGCACAACCAAGGCTGAAGTTGATTCAATTGGAATAGAGGGATTCTAGAAAATTTCTAAATTTTGAGCCCACCATACTCCATAAATGAAAGAGGAGGGGAGGGCATTGTAGAGATGTACCGAACAATCATTCCACCATGACTTAAGCTTATGTTCCAGAGAAGTACTGACTTTGGAAGCCCGAGAATTTAGTTCCACATAGTCAACCTTCCAAACAGCTGCTGCATAGGGACATAACACAAATAAATGAGAACATGATTCTTCTTGTGAAAAGCATAGTGCACACCAACTCGGGCCTTGCCATCCTCTTTTTAAGAGATTATCCCAGGTCAAAAGTTTATTGCTGAGTGCTAGCCACAAGGTAAGCTTGGATTTTAAGGAACCAACAGACTTCCAAACCGAAATCCACGACCACTCTTTTGTACCAATGAAGGAGGCCATGGCCTCTGTTTCATAGCCCAGTTTCGCGTTAAAGTCACCTATTATCACGTTTTTCGACTAGACCAATATGTCGTCAACATCCTCATCTAGGAAGATATAACAAGAGTCTAAAAACGAGATACATGAGTTCCATTCTGCATCTGTGTTCCCTTCTGGACTGAGGTATGAGGCATATTTCCATCAAGAGACGAATGCACCTTCTGAAGATCGAGACCGAACATCATATAAGCTATTGATTCTTTGAAGATTGAGAAATTCTATGGTAACCAAGGATAGCTTGTAACCTTTTCCTGCCCCGATCCAAGGATCTCTTCCAATTCGAACTTTCCTCCCATTCCTGATGCTCCATGATAACCAATCTCCAATCAAGGGAAAGGAGAGAACAAAGGATTTCCAACCAATGGACCCATTTTTAAAGGATTTATCCAGAATACTTATGCAGTCTAGAATGGATGCATTCGGGAAGTACTTAGATTGCATTACTCTTCCCCATAATGAAGAAGGATTTTTAATCAGCCTCCACAGGGACTTGGCTGCCAAAGATTGAAAAAATAAGAAGGGGTTTTTAACACCACAACCTCCAAGTGCTTTCAAATTGGCCACAGTTTTCCAATTGAGTTATTTGAGAAACACAGAAATGAAGTGTGCATATTCATGGTTGTTATAAATTTATTGTAAAACGTATTTTCAGTTATGGTATATGCTTAAGAAGTATGCCCTAAGCATTGGGAACATTGTTCCTTTGATATTTATTTTCTTGAGCCACCTTCTATATTTGGTTGAAAAAAAGTGGAGTATACAATGCTGTATTATATGTTAGATTCATCCTTAATGACACATTTTTACATGAAATAGATCTAGGGAACCTCAAGGTAGAGGTGAAATTTATGAATTTGCATTAATGTAGTAAAGGGAAATTTCAACATGGTATTAGAGCTATTTTGATTGAGATATCTCTCTTGGTGAAGAGTGAGTTGGGAATTTTAGTTCTTTTGTACTTGCGAGAGGTTCTTGACATGTCATAGGTTATTGGTTATGAAACCCTAGCGCGTTTTAGGGGAAGAAATTGAACCATAGAAGGACTTCTACTTGTATTTTTCCTTGATTTTTCGCTTTGAGGTGTGGTTAAAATTTACAAGGATGAGTACTTGGTATTTTAGAGTGTGATAGGTTGGATAATGCTTCTTATTTTACACATTGGAACTGAAAGTTGCAAGTGCTTTTGAAGGAGGTTGAGCTTTGGGAGCATACTGGGAATAAGATTGTTACACCTATTGATCCAACACTGTCAACCTTACATGTTAAGAAGGAGGCTAAATATAAGATAATCATTATTGATTTAGTGAAGGGTCACTTGATCACTCACATTGTAGATAATATCATCAATAAGGGAATGCATGATGCTTTGGTTAGGTTATGATAGATTTCTAGTGTCTCTAGAAAGATGCTCTTGAGAACAACCCTTCAATTATCTACATGACTAATAGAGATACAATGGTAAAATATTTGGCCAAGATCACAAAGCTAAGAGAATGGTTCACTGCCATAGGGAAAAAGTGGAGGATAAGGATTTGGTGTCCATTTCTTTGAATGGGTTTACTCAATGTTGGAAACCCTTTGTCCAAGGTGCTTTTTTCTCATGAGCATTTACCTACTTTTGATAAAATTTGGGTGACTTTGTTCCAAAATAAATAAGATTGGAATCCTCTTTAGTGAAGAAAAAGGAAGTAGAAGACCTAGCTCTCCTCATGAGGATGGGGAATGGAAGAAAGAAAGAAATATTTCAGTAATGTGAAATATTTTAGGTGTCACTAGAAGGGATATTATGCTAACCATTGTCTAAAGTAAAAGAAGGGGAATGTCAAGAAACATAAATAAGTTGTAGGGAGTGAAGGTATTATAATAGGACTACATGAGTTGTCATCCTAGCTCAAAATGAGATTCTCCATGATCTTTTGTATATCTTCCAACACTGTCAATGGATGGTATGTGGACAATGGTGCATCGAGACATATGACTTATGGCAGGAAATTGCAATGTCCCCAATTTTGATTTGTAATGTATTTAATAAAAATTATTTAAATGATGTAATTATACTAGTATGTATTCCTAGTGCGGAGCTCAAGGCCAAGGCCCGACTAGTGAATGGATAAGCATGCATGATGTATATATTGTTATTTGGACTGTATGGTTGGCTTGTTATGCTGATTCAGAATATATGTAAATATTATCTGCATAAATAATAAAATGGTCCAAGAATGGCTATGTAAAGAGCACTAGAGGGGATATGATTAAACCAGATGGGAAGAGGAAAGGGGTCATATGGGATACTAAATACTTTGCTACCAAGTGTCAACCTTAGAACTCACCCAAATTTTTCCATGTGCTTTGAATAGGCCAATTGCCTCATTTTGACTATTGAACCCAATCATTGAATGCACGTGTGAGGTTGGTGGGAAAAGTTAGATCATGCAGTTTTTGAAGCATGGGGATGATTGCAATATGTGTCAGTTTTGTCAGCTTCCAAGAGTCAGTCTACAACTGCCAGGAGTCCTTTTTTAATGGTCAGAGTCCACGCCGGTTGTCTTTTCACCATTCTCTCATATCTGTTAAAATTTGAGAATTAATTCACAATACTCTTGGATCTTTATTGAGAGAATAACATATATAGTATATCAATGCACAACAATCACAATAAGCATGACAAGCATCACAAGAATCAAAAGCATAAGAGACAAGAGACACTGAGTTTCTGTGGGGAAAACCCTAAGGTGAAAAACCCCACAACTTCCTCAGAGATAGAGAGAGAAATGGCTCAACCAAAGTACAACCAAAATACACTTGAGATAGTCTCCTAGAGCAAATGATCCTCCTCCTCACAAGTGCGCCACTTTCTAAGTGAGAGAAGTGTGTCTTTTCGAATGATCCAAATAGAGATCTTCCGATCCCTATTTATACTTAACCTATTTTCCCAGTGACCTTATGGGGCCGACTTGTCTATCTAGATACATCCACAATATAATATATATTTTAGGGCCGACCCCACACATGGTGGTCTAATAACCCATCGACAAGTACACACACTTGCGGCACTTGTCAATCCACATGACGACACTTTCTTATAGAGGAATAACACATCTCTTATAAGGGTACAATAAATATATATGAAATACATAGATGAAATACATTCCGAAGTTACATATACATCAACACTCCCTCTTAACTAGGAAGGTATTTCTCGACACAGTTCTGCTAGACAAGTCTTCTTCTTGGGATCATCGTCATCATCATCGTCACTGCTGCTGCTATCTCAACCAATATCTGACTCTACTCATCATAGGAAGTTCTACAGAGCCAGTCTTTTTTCATACTGGATGTAGGCCCACCACCTGTAGGTCTTCATCATCTGTGCAAATGGTCTGATAGAGGTGGCCTCTCAGGACTAATTTTATGTGCGGATGCAATACCGGAAAGAGTATCCCAGGAACATTTATGTGCCTAAGCACGACCGACAAGATCTCCCAGGACTGATTACATGCATCTCCTCCACAATACCTTTAAAGAGCATCCCAGGAACATTTATGTGCCGCAGCACGACCGGCAAGATCTCTAAAGAGAATCCTAGGACTTATTACGAGCATACAGCTCAACCTCTCGGATCTCCAGGACTGATTACATGTGGATAGACAAAACCTTTAAAGAGCATCCCAGGAACATTTATGTGCCGCAGCACGACCGACAAGATCTCTAAAGAGCATCCCAAGACTAATTACGAGCACACAGCTCAACCTCTCGGATCTCCAGGACTGATTACATGTCTCTGTAGTAATACCTCATCCCAGGACTGATTACGAGCACACAACTCAACCTATCGGATATCTGAGGACTGATTACATACTACATAGAAATAGCGGAAAGAGTACCCCAGGAACATTTATGTGCCGCAGCACGACCGGTAAGATCTCCCAGGACCGATTACATGCTATTTGCACAACCTGCCACATATCATCTTTGACCTCCAAGTATCAACCTGATACTCATGATCCAACGGATCATCATCGCATGAGGCATCATCCTGATGCCCATGATCATATTGATCATCATCACTTGTACCATCCTAGTACACATCATCTGGAGCAACATCCTGAAGCTCATCATCATGATCAACCTGATCATATAATGCATCCACCTAATGCACACCAAGTATCTACCTGATACATATCATCATACATGATCCACCTGATCATACAATGTATCCACCTGATACAAATAAAAATACATGATACATATCAACATACACGATCTACCTGATCATACAATGTATCCACCTGATACGAATACATGGTCCAAGCATCCAACATGATGCATATACAAATACATACAAATGATCCAACCGATCATATCCAACATCCAACATGATGCGTACATACATATAAATGATCCAACTGATCATATCCAACATCAACATGATGCGTACATACATACAAATATAAATGATCCAACTGATCATATCCAACATCAACACGATGCGTACATACATATAAATGATCCAACTGATCATATCCAGCATCAACACGATGCATATATAGAGCACTAACTGGAGCATCGTCCTGATACTCATCATCCAGCGCTTACATCCACAGCCATGTGAAGGATCCTCCTTCCAACATGCTTGGTATGGCTTCAACAAATGTGTCCATCACTTCTTCCTTGAAGTGTCGTCGATTTGAAGAACACCAAGCCTCTCCCTGAAGTACTCGAACTTCACCCTGGCTAGTGGCTTTGTCAGCACATCTGCAATCTGCTCGTCCGTCGCAACATACAGGAGCTTCACGGCTCCTCTCTGCACCATATCCATGATATAGTGATATTTGATCTCTATGTGTTTCGACCTGTCATGAAACAATGGGTTCTCAGATAGCTTCACACAACTCTCGTTATCGCAGAATATACCAATAGCATCCAATGGGAGATCAAATAACTCAGACAGTAGCTTCGGTAGCCATACTGCCTCACAACTAGCTGAATAGGATACAACATACTCTGCCTCAGCTATACTAAGTTATACCCAGGACTGCTTCCTGCTGAACCAAGAGATCACACCTGATCCCATACTGAAGTAGCACCCAGATGTGCTCTTCCTATCTGCAGCACTACCAGCCCAATCTGAATCAACATAACCCTGTAGGTTAAACTTTTGATTCGCTTCATACTTGAGCCCATAATCCACTGTACCCTTCAGGTACCTCAGAACATGCTTTACAACAACCAGATGAACACTCCTCAGATCCGTTAGGAACTGGCTCAATGTGTTCATTGCAAAGCAAATATCTGGTCTTGTGTTCGTCAGGTACATCAAGGACCCAATCATCTGACGATACATAGAGACATCAACCGGCTTAGATGAAGCATCACATAGAAGCTTTAGATTCGATGCCATGGGTGTGGCCATGGCCTTGCAATCCATCATCCCAAATCTCTTCATAATATCTACTGTGTACTTCCCTTGACCAAGGAAGATCCCACCTGAATTCTGCCACACCTCCTTACCTAGGAAATAATGCATCATTCCCAAATCTTTCATATCGAACTTAGCAGTAAGCTTCCTCTTAGTATCTGCAATCAATCTGTCATCTCCTGTTACAAATAAGTCATCCACATACAGGAGTAGAATCACAGGATTCCCTTCCTCAACCTTGTAGTAGAGGTTGGAATCCGTTTTACTCTTGGTAAAGCCCAAGCTAGATAGGAAACTGTGCATCCTACCATACCAAGTTCTGGGGGCTTGCTTCAAGCCATACAAGACTTTCTTCAATCTGCACACATATGACTCCTTGTCATGTATTTCAAAGCCGAGTGGCTGCTCCACATATACTTCCTCTTCAACTACACCATTCAAGAAAGTAGTCTTGGCATCCATCTGGTGTATTTTCCATTTCATTGCTGCAGCCAGGGCAAGTACTGTTCTGATGGAAGTATACCTGGCTACAGGTGCAAAATTTTCTTCATAATCTATTCCCTCTTTCTGAGAGAAGCCACGAGCTACGAATCTTGCTTTGTATTTCTCTATACTGCCATCTGCAGCATGCTTGATTTTGTAGATCCATTTGGAAGTCACAACAGACTTCTCTTTAGGTCTTGGGAAAACATCCCAAACATCATTCTTCATTATTGATTGGTATTCCTCAACCATGGCATCCTTCCATTCTTTCTTTTCTACTACTTCTTCATAACTGGAAGGTTCTTTGTTCATAATGTCACAGAGTAAAGCAACATAGCTGGTATGTGATCTGGTTCTCTTCTTTGCTATGTGTTCTTCTTCTAGAATGCCAAATATTTTTGCATCTTGAATGAGCTCTCTAGCCCATACAGGTTTCCTCTTGTGAGAGTTATCGTCACGGGGTGGATCTACAGGTTCTTGTGGATATTCAAACTCACAAACAACTTCTGGAATTGCTTCAGTCATGGTAGTGTCTTGAAATCTAGTTTCCTTAGGTTCTTCATAAACTTCGATAGGTGCCTTCCTTGATTTGATGAATGCTGAGTTTTCATCAAATGTTACATCCCTGCTGACATCAATCTTCTTGAACCCTGAAAAGTATATTCTGTAAGCCTTCGAGCTTTCACTGTAACCCACAAAGATACCCTTCTTTCCTGAATGATCTAGTTTGGTCCTCTTTTCCTTTGGGACATGAGTGTATATTGGTCAACCAAATATTCTGAGATGGCTGACTTCAGGTTTCTTGCCAGAAAAGACCTCTTCTGGTGTCTTGTTGTCCAATATCTTGTGGGGTGTTCTGTTCTGCACATATACAACTGTTCTAGCTGCTTCTGCCCATAGATGCATAGGTAGATCCTGGTCATGCAGCATTGCCCTTGCTGCTTCCACGATTTTTATGTTCTTCCTTTCTGCAAATCCATTCTGTTGAGGATTATAAGGAGCAGTCAACTCCCTCTTAATCCCTGAATCACTGCAAAGCTTCTTGAAGTCACCTGAGGTGAATTCTCCACCATTGTCGGATTTGAATGTTTTGATCTTTTTGTCAGTTTGATTCTCCATCAAGGTTTTGAATTCCTTGAACTTATCAAACACCTCATCTTTTTTTTTCAAGAAGTATACCCAAGTCTTCCTGGAGAAGTCATCAATAAATGAGACATAGTAAACACACCCACTTAGAGAACTAGATGACATAGGACCATGTACATTTGAGTGGATGATTTCCAGGATATCTTTTGCCTTGCTTTCACTGCTTGGGAAAGCCTTCTTAATATTCTTACCTTTTGCACATCCTTTTCAAACACCTTCATGTTTGGTCTTGATTTCAGGAAGACCCTCTACAACCTTGCTTGCAATTGGAAGTTCCCTATAGTGCATATGAGCAAGTCTTCTATGCCAAAGTTCACTTGGCTCCATGGATTCATGCACCATGGCATGTTCAGGTTGTCCTTTTAATTTATACAAACCTACCTCTTGCTCTCCAATCACAACTGCATCATCTATGGTCTTTCCCTTTGGCCACATTAGGACTTGGACATCCACAAATGCAACCCTCATACCTTTTGTATCCAATGTAGAGATGGAGAGTAAGTTCTTCTTGAGCCCAGGTACATAAAGGACTTCTTTCATCTTCAAAGATTTTCCAGAATCTAGATTGTAGGAGGCTTCACCACTTCCTTTGATGGGATATTGATAATCATCCCCAAGTTTCACTTTATGGGGTGATTCATGTTCAGAAAGATTTACAAAGGATTATTTAAACCCAGTCATGTGTTTGGAAGCCCCACTGTCAATTAACCAATCATTACAACCATGGGAGATAGTACCTGTGAGAGCAGAGATTATAACATACTCTTCTTCACTTGATGAGTCATCATTACTATCATCACTTTCTGCCCTAGCCTTCTTCTTTGGAGGTTCATCATCTTCGGCAGCATGAGAATGGTACCTTCTTTTGTTACCCTTCTTCTTCTTGTTGGAGTTGTTGTTGTTGTGTTTGTCCCTTTTTTTCTTGGGACATTCTAAAGCAAAGTGACCCTTCTCATTACAAGTGAAACACCTTATATCTTTCTTGTCTTTGTGAAAATGATGAGAACATTTCTTCTTGTGATGGGATGGCTCCCTCTTGAACTTGCCCTTCTTAGTGTGAGCTGTGAGAGCTTGATATTCATTTCCCATCTTCTCTTCTCTTGCCACAAGCCTTGCTTCTTCTTGAGAACATTCCTCCCATAATCCGCTGAAGGAGATTAACTTCTTTCTGGCACAGATCCCCTGGATAAAAGAGTCCCATGACCTAGGTAGGCCATTTCATCTACAGCTTCAAGTTGTTCCTTGATCTGAGAGAGCTTGGAGAAATAGGATTGAATGGTTTCTCCATTCAATATCTTGACCTCTTTCAATTGATTCCACAGGATCATCTTCTGATTTATGTTCTTTCCTTCAAATAGCTTGGTCAAAGAGTCAAACATAGCCTTGGGTGTCTTTAGAGAAGACACATGGGGTATGAGATGGTCTTTGATAGAATCAACAATGATTCTCTTTGCCTTGACCAATTTCTTCTTATGCAACACCTTAGCCTCTTCATCCTCTGGGATAGGGATGTCTTCTTTTATATATGAGTCCAACTCATTCTCTTCCAGGATTAACCCAATCCTATATTTCCAAGCTCGGAAGTTATCAACCCCTTCAAGCTTATCCTCAAGCTTGGTGTGGTGAGACATCTTAAAGAGTACTTCAAATGAAATAGAAAATATTTAGGTCTTACCACTTGAAATGCTGAAAACTGGATCTGGTCCCGGATTAGGGTTTGTCGGAAAAACCCTAAAAATTCAAAATGTGAATTTCAACTTTCTGAAAGGATAGAAAGATGCACCTTGGTGAGCTGATAAGCCTGTTGTATTCAGAATTTGAGATCAGCAAAGCTTTACCCTTCAGATTTTCCTTTTTGTCCCCCTGGGTTCACTAGGGAGAGCCCTGAATTAGGGTTTGCGTTTCCCGAAGATTTACCCAGCCAAAAATCTCGATCCAAAGCTCTAAAATTCAATTTTTGAAAGGCGCTTCCAGCTATGGCTTCATATTTCAAAAATTCCTATTTTTGTGGAAACCTTAATGTTTAGGGCCAAATCTGAAAATGCTCAGAATTGAATTCTGATTGGACAGATAGATTCGCCTTGATGAGTAGAGTCAATCTATTATACTGCTTTTCCAAAAACTATGGAGAGAAACCCAATAAACAAGAAACTCAAGTTTTCTTCACTACAAAATGTCTTCTTCTCAGGTTAGCTCTGATACCATGTTAAAATTTGAGCATTAATTCACAATACTCTTGGATATTTACTGAGAGAATAACATATACAGTATATCAATGCATAACAATCACAATAAGCATGACAAGTATCACAAGAATCAAAAGCATGAGAGACAAGAGACATAGAGTTTCCGTGGGGAAAATCCTAAGGTGAAAAACCCTACAACTTCTTCAGAGATAGAGAGAGAAATGGCTCAACCAAAGTACAACCAAAATACACTTGAGATAGTCTCCTAGAGCAGATGATCCTCCTCCTCACTAGTGCGCCACTTTCTGAGTGAGAGAAGTGTATCTTTTCGAATGATCCAAATAGAGATCTCCCGATCTCTATTTATACTTAACCTGTTTTCCCAGTGACCTTATGGGGCCGACTTGTCTCTCTAGATACATCCACAATATAATATATATTTTAGGGACGACCCCACACATGGTGGTCTAACAACCCATCGGCAAGTACACACACTTGCGACACTTGTCAATCCACATGACGACACTTCCTTATAGAGGAATAACACATCTCTTATAAGGGTACAATAAATATATATGAAATACATAGATGAAATACATTCCGAAGTTACATATACATCAACAATATCCTATGGAGTCAACCTTCATTCTCCCATTCTTTCATGCATATTTACACTATGCATAGCTTTCCATTATTGTTCATGAGCTTACCAGGCTGTGTTTAACCCATAAATTTGAATTTAGAGCCAACACTATAGATTTGGAAGGAAAAAAAATGGATGTAGGTGAGCGCAGAGGTTGGGCAAGCTAGGAACCCTTACCCACTGAGTTCTACTTCTCATAGATTCTTGAGAATCCATGAATTGAGGCTACATGTGGTTCCCCAATAACACACATAAGATTGGAATTCTTCTATGCACACACTGGAAACACCCGGAAAGATGGATCGTCTAAGAGAACCATGGATTGGTGAAGGGGATTCCTGAGCACAAAATAGTGTTGTGTGGGGTAGGTATTGTGGGAGTTAAGGCTGTGAGGGTTGAGTGATATCCCCGTAGATCTCTGTATGAGCATTTAGCTAAGCATGGAGAGTGGAACAGGTTGGGAGCTGAGAGAGAGGAGCCTGCAGGTGTTTCCTTCACCTTGGTGGCTTCATAACCTAGCTTGGGGGCGTCCTCTTAGCAAAAAGAGTATATTTTGAATGGATTTCCTACGGTTGGCTGGAAAATCACTCTTACACAACCAATTGCTTGGATATGCGTTGGATAAAGATAAGTATTCTTGTCTATTTGAATTTGAAACTTTTTTTATTTAAATGCCTATTATGATTATGCTTGTGTATGGATGTTGTGTGTGTGGATCAAGATTATTTTCCACTGTGTATTTTTAGTTATGCATCTGCACACATATTTCATATGTTATGAAATTTTTAATATGGCTATGGAGCAAAATTTAGAATCCCGTAGGTAGTTAATATCGTTGGCCGGATTGGGTGAAGGGGACATTACATAAAATCCTCAATAGACTTGAATAGAAAGAGGGATGAATGAGTGTGGATTTGTGTGATGATGTTTCATATCGTATGCAAGGGTTGACCTCCATTTCCTTTCAAATCCCCTCAATTTTTCTTGATTTGAATGATATTTTGTTTGTGTTGGAATTGATTTAATATTGAGAGGGAGGGTGAATCAGTATTAACACAATTATTAGCAGTTTTTACCTTCTTTAACATATTAACCTTTAATTAATATTTATCTTTAGTTATGCATCAGAAAATAAACATCCACATATATGCACCACATAAACAACACATAACACACAATATTTTTAGGTGGAAACCCAAACGGGAGAAAACTACATAATGCTTCTTTATAATGAGAAATAATAAGCTCGGTGGGTTAGCTCAAGTAGTTGAGTGTTGTAATCGCAAGTAGAAGGTCTCGGGGTCAAATCCATGAGTGGCTATGCAAGGCCTCACTTGATGTCCCCACTGGGTTAGGACCCGTAATCAAGGCCGATGGTTTACCTTGGGTACCATCCTCGAAATGAGGGGAAGTACCTGAGGGTTTCCCATGATGTGTTCCATTGGAAAAAATAATGAGAAATAATATATTCAAGGAAGCAACAAATTCCTATGTTTACCAACACTATCTAGAAGGAGGCACCAACCCCCTGGTTTTACAGGCACTGACCTGAAGGAAGCTTCCACTCCATGTGTTTTCTCCAGCACCATCTGGAAGGAGGAATGGACCCCCTATCTTCTTTGTTTTACAGGCACCAAATTGAAGGAAGCTTCAACTCCTTGTCTCCTTGCCCCGACCGATCACCCTGATGTCCAATATGTGTTGCTGTCATACTAAACTTCAACTCTGTGCACTATTTTGATCTTCTTTTGTTGATTCTGCTGTGCGCCGTCTTCGTATGCAGTCTATACTCTATCACTACGCTGCATACATCACTTGAATTCTCATTCCTCTCAAATCAAACTTCTGTTGATGACTTACTTCATGTATTGTGTGCTTGTTAATACTGTAGTCTGCGTCTCTATTATCTCAACGTTCTTATCTATGTGACTGCTATGATCAACATATATTGTGCTTTCAATTGATAGTTTTCCATTATGAAATAAATTAGTAGTAACAGATGGAACTGCACACTTTCTGATGTGTCCATTCTGATTAAGTGCTGCAGTTTATGATATAATCTTCGACGTTCGTGCATAAAATGGTTTGTCCATTCGCTTAATGCACTTGTCTCAAATCATCTACATCATGATACGCTTATCAGATTCTATTCTATTCCGTCGTTGCGCATCAGATGGAGTTCTCAACTTTGGACACTTTCACTTCTGCTCATATGCATCAGCTAGACATCTGTGCATTGTTTGATAAAATTCAGTTCTATCTTTGCACTTTTGTCTCTACAACATATGTGACTATCGACGTGTTGATCGTGTTACTGTTCTTTGAAACATCAAGCACTTGCGCATACTTCAGTATTTCTTCCTTTCAATACTTGCACATCCGTCACAAATCTATAAAATCATTCTGCGCACCATCAAAACTTCATTAATATGTATGTAAGCATTTGAATCTTCGCTGGATCATCTGTTCTGTCCATGAGCCCCTTGATGCCCTTAAAATCAAAATGAAACTTTCACCCGAAGCTCTTATTCTCTTTCCATCAAGCTTACTTCAAATCTCCAACTTGTATCTCTATTTATACACGTCCTGCAGAGATTGTATGTTCACAAGTTCATCGTGGCATCCCTTCTTCCATACTTCAAGGATTATGCATATGCCACGTTTCATATTCTACGCTGTTTATGTGTCATTTGATATGTGTCTTGTGTCCTTATGGTCCACAACGTATTGGGACTTTAACCTTGGTGGTGTACCATTGCACTCTTGATGTAACATTTCCTTAAGGTATGTGCGCAATCTTACACTTCATCTTGATGTCTCTATGAGTTGTGATGAACCATTCCTTGTGGATAATGTGCCCTTGGCCTATTGATATTTTGTGAAAACTACGCATTCTCCAACTTCTACCAAGTGGGTCTTTGACCTTTCCCTTGTCATCCTTTGTGAGACTTGCACACCTGCTGTACAATCGGATATGAAATTTTCTCATATATGGTCTTCAACTATTGTACCCTTCTAGGAAATTTTGCACATTCCACTTACTGAAGGAAGCTTGCGCCCTTTCAGGTTTGTCCAACCATTAACTGCTTGCGCATTTCCAACCATTAACCAAGCAACACTCAGGATTGCTTGTGCATTCCAAATACTTCCTTCAACAAACTTGTGCACTAGTACCATTTTCTCAACCAATTCCTTGGATACTTGTGCACATGTACCATTGTCTAACCAACTCCTTTGATTGCTATTATTACTTGGTGGACTTGATTTCTATGCGAGGACCACATGCTATAGGATACATTACTTGTGTTCCTTTCCTGAACTTGATTTGCATGATGTATCTTCTTATGTATTTCTTCAAACTTGTCATGCATGATGTATAATTGGACACACAACTTCAGACTGAATTCATTTCTAGATATACTCCAAAGTTTCATTCATATCTGTCACCTTCTCCATTGCACATATACTTCTAGTATTCATGTTCTTCTACATCTTGCACATATACTACTTCAAAGTGGCTTCCATGTACTTCTTCATAATTCTGTAGGAATACTGTATCCACTTTGACATTAGTTGATACCAATGACTCAGATTGAATGAATTGACATCCTCTTTGACATTAGTTGACATTCAAACACATGAAATCATATTTAGTTGACATCAATTGACAACTAATGCTCAACAATATCCCCCTTTGGCATTTATGTCAACACATTATGAAGCTGTACCTAATCTTCTTTGAACTATATGCTTCATCTTTACTTGATCGCAGTGCTCCCTTGTGTATATGATCCCCTTGAGTTCTTTGGGATTTTGGCTACTGCATTTTGTTCTATTAGCACTTCTGCTACATCTGCGCGAACTACGCTGCTTCCTGTTACATATGCACATACCATATGTTCAATCATATTCATGCCATTTATTCAAGTGATATTATTCATGCTCTTTCAAGTTTGTTGTAGCTTCATACTATTCCTTTTATGATTCGCTTGCAATTCTGCAAGTGATATTCTTCACACTCTTTCACGTCTGCTAAGGCTTCATGCTCTTTCATTTATTGTCTCCTATTCTCCCCCTTTCTTGCTATCCTACTGACTTCATGCATCGCTTCATGTCTATCCTTATCATGTATATCTCAGCTTCATGCATCTTTGCTTTCATTTTGTCCTGCTGAATTCATACATCTTTTCATGTCTCGACCTCTTCATGTCAGCTTTTGATGTGTATTTCATGTCTGAACTTCATGCATTTATTCCCCTTTGACATCAATGGAAAAGAGGTGCCATTATTTTGCGCTATATGAATTCTTTTGTATGTTTTGTGCTGGCATCCATCGCGACTATATATAGGGATAAATCCCCCTGTCTTTATGCTATATTACTTTGCACAACTTCTATATTGATATCCTTTCATAATTATCTTTGATTGCTTTTCTGATAAAGATGTTACATTGCTCCTTCACCTTGATCTCCTGTTCCTGTCACAACACTTCATCATTCCTTGCGCAATGATCCATTTTGTCATCCTTACTTGCCAACTGCGTGGTGTATAGGTTGGTCCTTTACTGATTTTGCATTACATTTGATGTGCTTGACTGCTTCACCTATCGCATTTACTGCGCTTTGAAATAGCCTTGTCGCATTTAATGTTGTCACATCTTTTGCCAAGATGACCAAAGATATGGCACATTTTTCATTTATAGACCAACTCAACATACAAGTGGACATGACGCTTAGTTCGTGTGGCCACAATTATGTGTCGCTTCCGTACTCGAACCTTTTGAGGCAACATTCTTCATCGTATGGTGCAATGAATCGAATTTCCACCTTTTTTTATTGTTTCCAAGACTCACTATGTCCAACATTTAATTTCTGTGACTCCACCACCTTCTTCGACTTTGTGCAACGTTGAATACCTATCTCATCAACTAATTTCATGCGTGCGAACACCCTTCAATGGATTCCATAAGATCTCTACGAGTAATGTTTGGTTCATCGCCTCTTTCATCCTTGCATTTGCTGTTTGATCCTACCTATGGTTATTTTTTTTCCTTCCAATGACCTCCTTTTATCATAGAGTAAACAATTCCCTTGAGAATGTGCATCTTTCCATTTAGACCCAGCATGCCGAGTTTTCGTGTTTGAGATCTGATATGAATTCTTGGCAGCAAAAAGTGCAAAATAACTAGATTCTTCATCAATACTCTCATTCTCACGTGAACCATATACATTCTGAGCAGCTGATCCTTTTGTCTCGTCGGGTTGATAATCTGGAGCATCAACAACAACAAATTCTGGATGAATTGTATCATCTTCGGCCTCAACATGTTGAACCGTCATTGTCTACCGCTCTGCAGCTTCTTCATTTGCACTCTGCTTCTGAATGCACAACTCTGGTTCTGGTGGATTTGGAGTTGCGTCTTGCGAATCGGCCAGATACATAGCTTGATCTTGAACTACGGCTATAGAATGCTTTGGCATTTTCTCAATTTTTCCTCTTCTATCATCCTTCTTGTATACACCATTCGTGGCCTCAACATGGTGTCTTTACTCATTCAAATTTTTGTAAACATTCCCAATTTTGAATGTGATGAGAAGATCCATTTTGTGCAGTTTCATATCTTTCAACAATGTTTGATTCTTCATTTAAATATTTTTCATATCCATTTTGGATTTGTACAATTGAATTCAATGTTCTGTCATGCATTATATGCAATGTAAATAATCAAATCCTTAATGTATACATGCACTTTTCCGTTTCTGCAACATAATCAAATTAACAAATAATCATGTGCAATCATAATGAACACATTCTAACTTCAAACACATTCTAACCACTCATTCTGACTAACATTACACATTCTTAACCACACACTTAACTAGCATCCCTTGAATTCCTTAAGATGCACCGTGTTGAACTCAAGGGTTTCCCATAGTCCTTATGGGACTAACAAGAGAGGAAGCAATTTCTTACTATACCTGGATCTTCAACATTCTTATGAGGAGATTGCTTGACCCAAGCCCTGTTGTGCGCACTTCTGTTTTGATTATGCTCTGGGATTTTCCATTGAAGTCTCTTTGACAAGCAATCTACAATATTCATCTGGACAATTTGTTTCTCTTCGATATAATATAGCTTTGTGTCCAAAATAGTTGCATGCATAACATCTCATAGTTTGACAATATTTTGCAATATGGCCAAAACGATTGCATCTTGCGCACTTCACCTTGTTGATCCTTCTTTGATTAGTATATCAAAAATAATTATAGTTGAAGGAACCATCATACCTGAAAGTCTTATCCTGACTTGAGCAATGTTATTTGTCCCAAATATTCTTAGGTGTCTTTACATAACCAAGAACTATTTTGTCTTCTAGTGGCCTTTGATCCTTCAGAATCCTGTTCAGTATTGAGGTGTTGTCTTTTAACTTGTTCTAAATTTCTTCTTCAGATTCTGTCTTGTCACTTCTTGATTGTGCGTAGATGGGATCAATACGTACTTGTGTCTTTCCCTTTATCTCAATGATCTTGTCTTCTAGGTGGGATATATCCTTATCCTTTTCCTCAAGTTGATTAATCATCTTTCTGATTTCCTCTTCCAATTCACCCACTGGAGCTCTTAATACAGATTTGTCTTTCTCAAGTACTAGAACCTTTTCTTGTGCGCAATTTAGTTGAATATCTTAGTTGTTTATCCTTTCACGGATATCTGCATCAACAGATTCTTGACATGGCTTGTCTTGTTCTTCATACTTCAACAGTTGTTCCTGCAATAGCTTATTCTTCTTCTTAGACTTCTTTAACTTGTCCAAGGCACTTATCAATTCACCTTCCTAGTCAATGTCTGTAGTGTCTTCATCATCGGATTGACTGTCAGTCTCGACCTCTTCAATAGGTTTTGGAGGTGTTTTGAACGATCCATTAAATAAATACTTGTCTAGTGATCTTGGCTTGCTTTGCGCAACCAGAGTGTTCTTTGAACTGTTCTTCTTTATTTCATCTTTGCTTTCTTCCACTACATGGGCCATGAAGAGTACTTTCTCAGGTTCTTCGTCGCAGTCACTTCCTTCAAATGCATCTTCAGTGTACAAAATATTCCTCTGTTTTGGAATCATCCTTTTGTTCTCAGGTCTGTGTTGTGAGTGCGCAATATTTCGATCGTACGAGCTAGATTCCTTATCATTGTCACTGTCTCCACTTTCTTTGAAAGGACACTTTGAGGCATAATGACCTACTCCTCCACATATGAAACATTTAAAAGGTAATTTTTTCTTATACTTACCTCGTCCTCTTTTCAACTTCTTGACAAATTTTGATTCCTCATCGTCCAATTCATCACAACACTCTTTGTCATGATCATGCTTATCCTTTCCTATGGATTTAAAGGCAGCTTCCTTTCCGATGGGAGTTTCTTTCTCAGTTCTCATCTCATATGTAGTGAGAATCCCTGAAGCTCATAATTTGTTAGGTATTCAATATTAGCTTGATCCTCTAACACAAATAACTTTGTATCGAATATTTGAGGCAGAGTTCTCAAAATATTCTATACAACTGATTCTTCATCCAGAGTGACCCCAAGAATTTTGATAGCATTAACTATCTCATCCACTCTTAAGAAGTAAGATGTAATCTCCTCTTCATCTTTCATTATCATAGATTCAAACTTCCCAAAGTGGTTTTTCAACTTTGCTTTCTTTACCTCATCGTCGCCTTCATATATACTTCTGAGTTTGTCCCAAACTTCCTTGGATTATGCACAATGCATAACCTTGACGAATTCATCACCTGTCAAACCACATAGCAGAGCATTTCTGGCTCTAGCATTGCTTTCATAGAGTCTCCTTTGCATTGGATTGACTGGTACAACTGCTGGGACATTATAACTATCGATGATAAATTTCCAAAAATATTCTCCCAACGATTGCAAATAAACTTCCATACGTACCTTTTGGAAAATGTAATTGGTCTCGTTGAATCTTGGTGCTCTATTTGTATAAAGGCCTTCCTGCTTATCCATTTCTACGCAATGATCTATCTTCCAAATGTTAATCTGTTACTGAAGACACCTGCTCTGATACCAATTGTTGGAATCAATTTAATACTGAGAGGGGGGGGGGTGAATTAGTATTAGCACAATTATTAACAACTTTTACCTTCTTTAACAGATTAGCCTCTACTTAATCTTTATCTTCAGTTATGCATAAGAAAATAAACATCCCATATATGCACCACATAAACAACACATAACACACATGAATTTTACGTGGAAACACAAGCGAGAGAAAACCACAGAATGATTCTTTATAATGGGAAATAATACATTCAAGGAAGCACCGACTTCCTGTATTCTTGCCCCGTCTGACCACCCTGATGTCCAATATGTGTTGCTATCGTACTGAACTTCAACTCTGCGCTCTCTTCTAATCTTCTGCTGATGATTCTACTATGCATCGTATTTGTATGCAGTCTATTATCTGTCACTGCACCCCATATATCACTTGAATTCTCATTCCTCTCAAATCACACTTCTATTGATGACTTACTTCATGTACTGTGTGCTCGCTGCAATTTGCATCTCTTTTATCTCAACATTTTGCTCTGTGTGAATGCTATGATCAATTGATACCGTGCTTTCAATTGATAGTTTGCTGCTATGAAATAAATCACTAGTAACAGATGGAATTGCACACTTTATGATTAAGTGTTGTAGTCTCTCTGATAATATGAAACGTCCTGTGCATCAAATGATTTATCCATTCCGTTTAATGCACTTGTCTCAGATCATCTGCATCATGATACACTTATCAGATTCTGCTGTTGTTATGTTGTTGTGCATCATATGGAGTTCTCAACTTCACACACTTTCACTTCTACTCATATGAATCGGCTAGACATCTGTGCATTATCTGATAAAATTCGGTTCTGTCTCTGCACTTCTGTCTCTACAACATTTGTGACTATCGATGTGCTTATCGTATTACTGTCCTTCAAAACATCAAGCACTTGCGCATACTTCATTATTTCTTCCTTTCAGTACTTGCACATCTGTCACAAATCTATAGCACCATTCTGCGCATCGTCAAAACTTCATCTAGTTGTATGTGTGCATTTGACTCTGCGCTAGATCATATGTTCTTTCCACAAGCCCCTTGATGCCCCAAAAACCAAACTGAAACTTTCACCCGAAGCTCGAGTCTTATGCTCTCGCTATCAAGCTTCAAATCTCCAACTTGCATATCTATTTATACATGTCTTGCACATATTGTATGTTTACAGTTTGGTTGTGGCATCCATTCTTCCATACTTCATGGATTATGCATATTCCATGTGTCATCTTCTGCATTGTTGATGTGTCATATCATTATATGTGTCTTATGCCCTTATGGTCCGCAACTTAGTGTGACTTTAACCTTGGTGTTGTACCATTACGCTCTTGATGTAACATTGCCTTAAGTTATGCTCACAATCTTACACTTCATATTGATGTGTCTATGATTTGTGTTGTACCATCCCTTGAGGGTAATGTGCCCTTGGTGTATTGATATTTTGCGAAAACTGCTCATTCTCCAACTTCTACCAAGTGGGTCTTTTACCTTTGCCTTGTCATCCTTTGTGGGACTTGCACACCTGCTGTACCGTCGGCTATGGAATTTTATCATAGATGGTTTTCAACCGCTGTACCCTTCTAGGAACTTGTGCGTGTTCCACTTACTGAAGGAAACTTGCACACTTTTAGGATTTCCCAACCATTAACTGCTTGCGCAGTTCCCCCAATTAACCAAGCAATGCTCAAGATTGCTTGTGCATTCCAAATACTTCCTTCAACAAACTTGTGCACTGATACCATTTTCTCAACCAATTCCTTGGCTGCTTGTGCACATGTACCATTGTCCAACCATATCCTTTGATTACTAGTATGACTTGATGGAGTTGATTTCTACGCAAGGACCACATGCTGTAGGATACATTACTTGTGTTCCTTTCTTGAACTAGATTTGCATGATGCATCTTCTTATGTATTTGTTCAAACTTGTCATGCATGATGTATCCTTGGACACACAACTTCATACTAAATGCATTTCTATATATACTCCAAATTTGCATTGATATATGTTACCTTAACCATTGCGCATATACTTCTTGTATTCATGTTCTTATACATCTTGCACAAATACTACTTCAAAGTGGCTTCCATATACTTCTTCATACTTCTGCAGGAATACTGTATCCACTTGGACACTGGTTGATATCAATGACTCAGATTGAATCCATTGACATCCTCTTTGACATTAGTTGACAGTCAAACACATGCAATCATATTTATTTGACATCAATGATTACCAATGCTCAACAATTTGTTCCTAGTTTAAAGAAAAAATATTCTTTAAGTGGATTTTATGACACGCTTTGATTTTAGAGTTGACTTTGAGGGATATCAATTCAGCATCAATGATTGTAATATAAAGAATCCAGGGAATTTGGAAAAAGGCGTGCAATATGGTGCCATTTATAGGTTACTTGTTGATCCTTTGGTGCTTGTACCTATTGAGAGGGAAACTAAGTGAGCCCTCTAGTTTTGAGAAGGAACATATAAAGCATGTATGATGGGATTGTTGGACACAATGGCACACTGAGAGGGGGGGTGAATCATTGTGGTAGCACTCTTAACAATTTCACTTCTAAAAACTTAAGCAGAGTTCATATAACACTACCAAGTAAGTGATCATTCATCAACTAATCAAATGTCATATAAGCATGTCATCAACTTAGATTATAACAAGAGACGCAACAAAAGACAAGTATAGTAAAATTTATTTATAATTGGATATGAATTACAATCAAGACTTCAATCTCCCGATTACATCAAAACCAACTGACTGAGAAGCACCAACTTCTATTCCAAGACCCAACTTGGTTTTTTCTTAAATCCAACTAAGAAAAAGGTGTGCAAGAACCAGCTTGCAAACGCATATTGATTTTTGTCATAAAAAACCATCTGATCAACAAACTTGTCCACTTCCGTTAAATCATTCTGCAGTAGGTGTCACCGTCATCAACCTGTCGACTATCATGTCATTGGTGTCACAATCAAATCTTCAAGTCTGCTCAAGTATCAATGCTACTCATGTCTTCAAAGAGTTTATGCATGCCAAATTTAAGTGTTTAGGCTCATGCCAAGTCACCATGGATTCTATTCATGGCCATGTCAAAGCTACTTATACAAGGGTCTGCTTAATGCATCCAAGTCATCAAAGGTTTATACAAAGACTCTGCTCAAAATACATATCATGCCCAATCTTTCCAATCATTCATTATCCTTGTCAAGTCAAGCCATATAATTTTACAGAGATCAAATTTCATTCCTCCATATGTTCAACAAAGCGTCCACCAAATTTTCCAAACTTCTGCCTTAGTGATGTCATCAAAACTTGTTCTAATATGAACTCATGTACTGCTGCAAAAAATCAGATAAAGAGAAGGATTGTTTAACCTTCTGTGACACCACCAGAATTAGAGTTGACTGCTACTACTTCCAGCAGCGAAAAATCACAGCTCTTTTTCTTCAAAAAAAAACTTCTTCACTATGGCTGCACGAATTTTTCTTTAGTGACATCGAGTTTCAGAGGTGAAAACTTGAACTTCAACCTTCCAAAAACATTAAAAGAATGTGCCTGCTTCAGACTTCAAAGGTCACCCAAAATTTCTTCAACTTAGCAACCTCCACCAAAAAAGTTTAGAGCATAAAATTATTCACTACTGTGGCTTCCTCAAACTACTGTTGCCTCACTGTATACCCGAAAATTTCCTCAGAGGGTGTCCGAAAATCAGAGCTCTATCCACATTCCCACACACCTGAAATGAGGCGGATTTCCTTCTATTTATACACATTTTTTCATGAAATATTATTATGAGCCGACTTGTGTATGAATTTGATTTCCCTTTAAATGTCTTATTTAAACTAATCTGACTTCATGCTTATTTTTGTGGTTGTGTTCCATTAAATTGTAGTTTGAGTTTAAGATTATCCAAAGGTTTTTTTTCATTTTCAATGATCTTCAACATGTCATATCATCAACTAATTAGTTCAAGATGAAATGGCCATGTCATCATTTACTTTGTTCAAGGTGTAATGAGTTTGCCATGTCATTATTTAAATTGTTTAAGGTATCCATGTCAACATTGTGCATTCATCACAAAGTAATGGGTATTTCATGTAATGTATTAAGCACTTCAAATGTATGGGCTTCTTCATCATTTGCTCTCAAACCATCCGCATGGGCTACATTGTCTTAGTCAAAGTACCTTAATTTAGCTTGTGGGAAAAAAATCAACAAGCAACCAAGTATGTGGTCTTAAAGATCATCTTGTGGGTTCAAAGCTTCTTCACCATACAAATGGGCTTCTTCTCATGTTAAAAATACCAAGCCTTTATCACCATAGTTACCACATTCAAGAAGAGATTAATGGGTACCAAAGAATTCTTTTTCAAGATACATACAAGCTCCATCATGATCATATAATGTCCAAGTGACATTACCCCATCAAGCCACAAATGACCACATAATGGGTCATTTGGACCACCTAGTGTTCCATGTAATCGTGTCCTTTGTTATTTTATCATTTACTGAGCTTGTTCTACCATCATTCCATTTGTCACTCCTTTGTCATTAATGACCTCCTTTGAATCAATGACAATCATGATCAACAAACTCCCCCTTTGTCATTAATGGAAAACCTCTTTGCAATTTTCTCCTCCTTTGACATTAATGACAAAGGGCCAAACTCTTATCCATCAAAGAATTCACAATGCCCCAAGAAAAAATTGTATCCATGAATACATCTTGAGATTATTCGGAAATGTTTTCTCTACTTGGCATGAATAAATTTTGTCATGTCATGCTCCACCTAAGATGATGCTTGGTCTTCTGCTATTCCACGTTGTGATTTTACTCTACTGATGTTATGCTTCCCCTATCAAGTATGCTGCTATAGTTGCTTTAAAAATTTCAAGCTACCCCTTTCATGTATTCTACTTCATCAACTGTCTTAAGGAAGAACGCGATTCTGCTTTAGGTCTACTGCAACATTGATGAGTATATTTAGAACAACCATACGAATTTTAGTATATAAACATTTCCAGTTCTTTGGAGACACATACAATCTTCCTTCTAGTTGTTTGGAATAGTCCTTTATTATTTATTGCATTCAAAACCAAACTTCACAACAACTTGGTACAAGCCATTGTCATAATCATATAAATCTTCTTGTCTGCGGGAATTTGTTCCAAGATTTGCGGGCATTTTAAGTGCATTTGAATTTATGGTGGGGGCATTTTTCTTCCAAGTGTGGGCATATTGCCTAAAGTCCTACAAACATTTTCTATCACTGCTGGCAGGCATTTTATGAGGGAGAAACATGCATTAAACGTCTCATAGTAGAGCTGCTGGCTTATTTTCTTGACCTTACATGAACTGTGGGAATTTCCTTCACAATTGCGGGAATTTTTAAAGCCCAACGGGCATTACCACTTTCCAGGCGAGAATTTTAATAAGCATGTAGGCATGTTTGCTGAGCCTGCAGGAATTTGCAGTAGGCCTGCGGGAATACTTGCGGGCATTTTCCAATGTATGCATTTTCCTGCGGTAATTTATCCTCCATGTGTGGATGCTTTGCGGGAATTTACCTTGTGATTCAAGCATTTTATCTTCTCCATTTGCGGGCATCTTGTATGCAAAGCGGGCATGTATTTAAGTTTGGAGGGAATATACACTATGCCTGTGAGCACATTTTTAAAGTCTTAACAAATAAATTTCTAATTTATTCAAGAAGTATTCTTCTTATCCATGCATTCCAAGATAGATTGTTGGGTATTTACTTCAAACAATGCATCGAGATTTCTTCGCTTGACAGACATTCTATTTGTCCTCCATGTGCGGGCACATTGTCCTCCATACCAATTGTTGTTTACTCGTGTGCCTTGAAATTAACAACAGTTGTGTCTTGAATTCTGATATTGTTCTTAAGTATTCTTCTCTAGTCATCATACTGCTCAGATCCGAGATTAGATTTCTTCAAATTACTTTTGTAGTTCATTGGATTCTCCCTCCATTAATGACAATCCAAGCATCACATGCTGCTTCACTTTCTTTTCTTTTCTTTATCTAATCATACTGCTCCCCTTAAGACCATGCAAACTTTAGCTACGATCCTTGGAACTGTTTCTTTGCTTAGATGTTAAACCTCCATATTTCACAGTGTCGCATCTTCACCACAAAAAGAGTTGACGACACTTCCCCTACTGCTTAAAACACCCAGAAGAGAAAAATGATGAGTGATCCTTGAAGACAAACCCATTCTATCAAGGATCAACCCAGCTAAGACTTCATATACCTACACTACCGCGCCTTGCTCCATCTTAGGTGCGCGTTAGTACACACTACCGTGCTATGCTCTTTCTGTGTCACGCGGTACTACCGCGTTATGCTTTGTTTGAGAGGCGCGGTACTCCTTTTTTATCCTTTTTTCCATTGCTTGTGGGATCTTGATCTTCCAGAGATTTTTGAGGATTGGTGTCCCTGATTCGATCCTAACTCACTTTCTGTGATTAGTAGTCCTGATCCACTAAACTCTTCCAAGATCCACCCTTCTCTCTTGTTGGTTAACCTGATCCACACTATAAGAGAGAGACATTCCAAGAGAAAAGGGGGAGGACTCTTGGAGACATCAAACTTATGATATTGAATCTTTGTGGAGATAGATAGAGGAGGAAGCACTTGGAGCTGGGAGTTGGCTTGGATATCAAGCAACCATTGTAAGTGACTTCAAGTTGGTAATAGAACATAACTTGTCTTGTTTCCCAAATCACATGTGTTGATTTTGTTTCAATGATATGATTTGTATCTATTGTAGATTTAGATCCTAACTCATATTTCAAGTTGCTAGAGAATCGTATATGCTTGTATCTTGGTTTCATTTTGACAGGTTCATTAGCGAGGACTTGGAAATCGGAGCAACCATCGAGACAAGAAATTGGATTGAAGGTCAGTTAGATCTCTTCTGTTTCTTCCAGCAATTTAATCTTGAAATGTATGTTTAGATCTAGGAATTCAAGGTAGCATTTGTTAAGTTTTGTCTTAGTTTAGAGTCAGTTAAAGTCTACTTTAATCTAAGAGAATTTCTACCTATCCGTAGGGAGAAAATTCTACATACAAGAATGGCGACTCCACTGGTTTGAACCCCATTTGATTGATTGATCTCACTTTCAGTCATTTTTTATTGTGATTCTTCTTTCTCTTCAAACCAGTATTGAATGTTGGTGTCCTTGACCTTTATTCTTCCCTCCTCTCTACATTTTTCCTCCCTCTGTGATCAATGAGTCCTCTAGGTCTGTAGCAACCCTAAAAAATTCAATTTTCTTTTCAAAAGTTTCGTTTTCCATACTTTGCAACAGTACCGCACCCCCAACACTCTCTACAATGCGGTAGTACCATGTACCCAACACTTCCACCAGAGCGGTAGTGTACCAGTACCGCGCTCTAGTCTATTCCTGCCACGTGGTAGTGTCTGCATATTTTCAATTTTTTCTTCCCTGCTTGGTTTCCTGAGTCATTTTTGATTTTCTCTGCCTTAGTTGATGTTTGCTATTTCCTATTACTATCCTGTTCATTACACAGTCTTTGTGATATGCTTATTTCTCTTGTGAGCTTGATTATTTTATGAGTTAGTGGCATTATTTGCACATTGGGTCACCCCTTCAGTCTGATTGCATTGGCTTGATCTTCTCACCACAACCAAACCATTACTGTTGTTCTCTTTTACTGGATCATGTATCTTTCATAATCACATTGTTTCCATTCTTATCATTAAAATCTACATTGAAAATTATCATTGGAGAACATTAGTGTTGTTTGGGTTGAATTGGTCTAGCAATATTATTGTGCATTAGGAAGTGAACCACTTAAATTTGCCACAGAAATTCTCATTTTTTGAAGCATCCTAGTTGCAAGATTAGTGAATTGGAAAGAAGTGTTTATTTCAGTTTGGATCTACTTACAAAAAGAAAACATTTTTTTTTTTGTTTTGAAGTGGTTTTTAATTGCTTATGAAAGTTTCATGCATTTATGATCGAGGAACTCTCTCTCTTCCATAGCTAGTTTTCATCGAATACAAGGCTTATTTCGATTCATTCTCACTTGCATGGTTTGGGTCATCACAACACCACCAAGTTTCACGTCCATTTACCCTATAGAGTAATACAACCACTAAAATTAATCTCCCTAACTAAACCAACATTAACCTCACTTGAGGAAATCAAAAGAATTTGGTAGTTAGGTAGGACACCGGGGATAGGCATCAAAATAATTCCCCCTTGTCATTCTCATCTGAGACATAGCTGTTGTCCTCTAGGGAACTAAAATCCTCTAGTATTTATTGACACGGTCACAACCAGTTTATGGAGGGGCCTCCTGATTGTTTTTAACTTTCAGGGGTTAAACCACCACGAGATTGAGAACCGGACGGACTCTGTGGAATGCCGCACTCCACTTAGCCCTAAGGCAACATCGATCATTGTCTTCCTTGTAATTCATAGTAATGCAAGGGTGATAAGGAAGAAGTGCCGAAAACCTTTTCCAACGTGTCATGAACGAGGTAGCTTAGTGAATTTTCTACTAGGGCTCTTTTACCCAGGATCCCTTTCGGTAGAGGGATATCCTTCTCATATTGGTCTCTCACGTTGTATTGGTCGACTTGGATTTCATCACCTTACGAAGGATACAGCTTGTTGAGGTCTCCAGCTCTTAGTTAGGAGTTTGCTTGTTATCTCATCTTTATAGAGGGTCATTTTTCTTTTTAGTGATTGCTTGTTGGCATTCTGGCCATTATTTTTATCAGCTCGCTTACTGAGACACCGATCTCAGTATAGATTTTAGAGCTTGCTTTTTTGGCCTGCGAGCCTTGCTTTTTCTAGCTCCTCTTTTGCACACTCGACTGCATTAGAGTTTTTGAGTTCTTTGTTACGAGACTGCCCCCGGATTTCATATTCCTGCCATCATGTCAGAACCACCACGGAGATCACGACGAGTACAGGGCAAAATCCCTCCACCACCACCACCGCCACGGACCTCCGGTCCATCTGCATCACATATTCCCGCTCCTCCTAGCCGCAGTGCTGGTCGAGGGAACATTCCACCGACGGTACACACTACATCTTCAGTTTCGTCTGTAACCGTTACTCACAGCACAGTCTCAGAACCTCTTGCAGTTTCTGCAACCATTAGTATATCTGAGATTCCCACTGTCACTTCACCCACTGTTATTCCAGATATATCTGCTACAGTGGACAACATTACAGCGGCTGAATCTAGTACAACCCAAAATACTAGACCCGAGGCCATCCTCCTACCTGATGTCAACACCTCCCTTCCACCAGAAACTTTCCACGATGACACAGACGGATCTGTTGGCACCATCGAAGGATCCGACCAGGATATACTTGGCTTGATTTCAGTCCTGGGAAGGTACATCGAAATTATTGAAGACACTCAACTTCCTGACACACCTTTTGAACATGATTATGGCTTTATCACTTCCCAAGCGGAGCTTCCACCCATTATCACCACGCCATCCAGTTTTCATCCACAGGAAACCAGTTCTTCCAGCAACATACCTCATACCATATCTCTCCCCAACCTCCCTCTGGGACATGAGATCATGGCCTCCATTCAGTCTAGTATGGTTAGTCTAGAAAATTCCCCGTTAGCGTCGGCACAGTTTAAACACGACACAGAGCAAATGATCTTGACTGCTGTGAGATATCCCCCTGTTACCCGTCCTCCTGACTATCGGGATCCCAACATCCCGTCTAGCATAGAGTTTCATCACTCCTATGCAGACGGCTCCAGACCTTCAGACGTTACTATACCTATGTTCCCCGCCGGACCCCGAAAACCCTTTTCAGGACATGAACCCTGACCCTGTCTTCGATGGTCCTCCTATCGTTGAACACGCTATGGACGATACCCTTGATACCCCTCGGTTAAATTCCCCACATTTGATGCCATCACCCATGTTTGGCGCACATTCTATGAGGGATAACCCAGTTTTTTCTCCGTCCTCGCCTGTCAGATATGGAAGACCCCCTCCACAAATCGACACTTTTGGTGCCGTTGGCCAATCGACACTATCATATTTGTCTAGTGTCGGAAGAACACCAAGTCATACTACTGGATCTTCCATTTTGACCGGAGGTTCACCTTCGGCCACTATCTACACTATCTCAGGAGGTGGAAAACCGACTGCCATGACTCCCAACTCCAACAACCAAACTCCTCCTGCCGGGCCATCAACCCAACCTACTGGAGGACAATCCTTTGTTGGGAAATCCATTCCTAGTCAACAACCTCCCCCTATAGGGCCATCCAACCCATCTATTGGAGGGAAACCCATCAACTCTATCCAACAACCCTCCCAACCAACAACATCTGCTTAGTATGGTATGTACAACACACTTGGCAGTGGACAACCTTATACCGGTTTTCCAACCGGGCCTCATCTTCAACATCCCTCGCTAGGTACGCTTCCTTCTTGGGAACCTTAAATCCTGCAGAGTGGGGGGTACTCATTATTTGGAAACAGGAACCCAGTTGGGGGGCAATCTCAGATTCCCCCCAACTTGAACTCCGTCTTCCCTTATCCTTCGGCTGCTACAACTCCATGGAACCCATCCCTTCAATTTCCACACGTTCCTCAAGGAGGAATGAACCTTCCATGGACACCACTATCGCAACCACCCCCCAACCCTGCTATGGGAAACCCCCCACTTACTCAATATAGTGGTAACATTCCTGGAACACAACAACTCGAGGGAACTTTTCCCCAATCAGGAGCAGCAACCATTCCCGGGTTACAGCAACCCCAGGGTACCATACCTACCATCCCCACTCAGCAGAACATCCACCAATCGGTTACCAACAGTCAACCGGTTAACCAGATGGCCTACTACCCACAGAACTTCCAGCAGTACCCCGCGTGTAACACATATGGGTATAACACGAAATAGTATGCTATGCAAGGCCCCCCAGGTTTCTCTGCACCATACGGTTATTAATCATACCCGCAGACTAATCGTCAACTTCCCTTTTTGGCCACGCTAGACTTACCTAATTTGTCGAGGCTCATTAACGATCCCATATGGAATGAACCTCACTGGCCACCCATTCTAGCCAAACTTCCATCGAACATTCCTAAGTTCGATGCTAAGCCTGGGGAAGAGCCTAAGAACCACGTAATGAACTTCCATCTTTGGTGTTCATCCAACTCCTTGATGGACGATTCCATTCGACTACGGCTCTTCCAGCGTACGCTTACTGGCACCGTAGCAAAATGGTACATCGAGCTGCCACAACACTCTTTCCACGATTTCAACACCTTAGCTATGCAGTTTCTGACCCATTTCCAGCTCCCCATCCAGTATGAGACTGGAACAGAACTGTTAACCTCATTGTGTCAAACCACTTCTATGCACATTTCGGATCACATCCATGAGTGGCGTCGACGTTGTAGGCGAATCAAGGCACCCATTCCGGATCAGATACTTGCTGATTGGTTCACAAAGTCATTCTTGCCTCCCATAGCTAGGGATATCGCTATGTGCGGGCCGGTCACAGAAGAACAAGCCATCTCGGCAGCTCAGTACATGGATTTGGTATACACACAATCCGACACTTTACATGAACTTCTTCCCCATGCCACCTGTGTTACCACTGATCCAACGAAACCTGCCACTGAACCCCCCATTGATGGTATTTTCGGTTCAGTCAAGGCCCAGCCTACTACCAACTCGACAAGGCAACAAGCCTCTGCTTCCCCTGCTCTACCTCAGGCTGCTTCAAAAGCTACTACTTCTCCTGCTATCTCCTCCGAAGTGAACGCAGTTCAATCTATGTCACAACCATCCGGAGGAAAGAAGAAGAACAATTGTGGTAAATCCAAGAAGAACCAGCAGGAGAATCCCAAGCCACAAACCACCCACAACGACCCGAAACCACGTCGAAAGGCTAAGTTTCCCTGCCTAATTTGTCAAGACGATCACTACATGCGTGATTGTCCCTACAAGGACGAAGTCAACAAGTTCATTAAAGGATCCTCTCGTCCAGCAGTGTTAACTGACCCTTTCCCTCAGCAGCAACAATAGATGGTTTCCCAAGAAACCCCACAGGGGGGAAACTCGAGCAACCCAACTCGCGGAGAGACATCCACAAATCACGAATTCCTGATGACGAGTAATGAGGAGATTCATATAACCACCCGTTCAAAGACATATGAGAACCCTCCAAGTTCAAACAAACAGTCGGAGATAGCCAAAGGCAAATCCCCTGTTGAAGATCCAACTCCTACCCCTCCCCCTATTGGCCATCTCCATATCGAGAGACCGCTTACGGACACAGTGCTACGCCCACCCAAGGGCACCATACGAAAGGCGACATTTAATCGCAATGCGCGAGCAGCCCAAAATTACAACATTGTTGAGGATTTAGCTCAAGCAACTTGCGCCATGTCTACTCTCGAGGTTCTTCAACACTGCCCTACGCAGCGTAGAACCTTACTTTCAGCACTGGGGGCAATGGACCCAGATACTTCAAACACTATTATGTTTAACTTGGAACATGCCAAACCTCAGCTTTCTCACCAGTTAGCCTTCCAGGTTCATACAAAAATCCATGGAAATAACATCCATCGCACTGTTTTAGATGAAGGTGCCTCCATGTCGATTATGTCTTTGAATTGTTGGAGAGCCTTAGGCTCACCCGAAGTCACAATGTCTCCCACTACTCTCAGGGAATTTGATGGACACGGTTTTCAACCTTATGGACTCATTCCCTCAATTGGTGTTGAACTGGGGGGAAAAACAGTATCCGTACACATTGAAGTCATGGATGTACCATTAGATTACAATCTTCTACTTAGTCGGAACTGGTTTTATGCCATGACCGCCATAGCATATACTATCTTCCGGATTGTGCAATTTCCTCATGAAAGGAAAATTGTCACCATTGATCAACTTGATTATTGTATCCTAGACTCTCATCCGAACTCCGCCAACATCGTCCCGTTATTGGATCAGCCTTGGTACCGGTTCCAAGACATTGGCGTTGATCTTATGAAGGATTCTTCCCTTATTGGAGTTTTTCCAGAGCTGGGGCCCCATGTTCAACCAGTCAACATGATTTCATCAAATGTCACCCCTTCCAATGATTCATGGGTGATTCTGAGTCCCGCTGCGATTGAAAACTACGACAATTCCATGCCTTTGAATAGAAACCTCGCAGCGTACGAAGCAATCCAATCAGCCATCGATTGGGTCGACTGTCCTACCCATCACACCGTGGCACAACTCTCGTCTGAGACTCATTCATCCCCACCACTTATCGATCCTCTTAATTTGATTTTTCCCACTGACGAATCGATTATGGAGGTTATGTGCGGTGATGAGCCACCATGGGGAAATTTTCACCATCGATCTTCATTCCCCACCATTCAGACGCTTGAGCCCGGAACAAAACCCAGTACTTCACTTGGAATGGTTCAAACCAAGTTTCCCACTTCCCTCGATGAAGTATTTTCCGAAGGAAGCTTGGCTAACCTTGTGGCAACCACTCCCATAGATATTTCAGTGAAGCCTGGTATCGTGGAAAACATACATATTGGAAAAACATGTACTCCCCTCGAAATGGAGTTCTACACTACCTACTTCAAAACCTTCCGCGATGTTTTTGCTTGGAGTTATGAAGAAATGCCAGGAGTAGCTCCCTCGATTGTGGTCCACGAAATTCCAACCGTCCCTGGCACCTGACCTGTTCGGCAGAAACTTCGACCCGTCCATCCTCATAAGGCAGCCGCTATTAAAGCAGAAGTTGAAAAACTTTTGCATGCTGGTTTTATCTATCTTGTCCCATTGATAGAATGGGTATCCAACATCGTTCCCGTAGCCAAGAAACAGGGAACGATTAGATTCTGTGTCGATTACCGCGACTTGAACAAATCTTGTCCAAAGGACAACTACCCAACTCCGTTCATTGACCAGATCATCGATAACTGTGCCGGGAGTGTCATCTTTTCATTTATGGATGGATTTTCTGGCTATAATTAGATCTATATCCTCCCAGCCGACCAGCATAAAACAACCTTTATCTGCCCTTGGGGGATTTTCGCATATCGAAAGTTACCTTTTGGCCTTAAAAATGCTGGGGCAACTTTCCAATGGGCGATGTCGTATGCATTTCACGATATCAAACACATTGTAGAACCATATCTTGATGATCTTCCCTCTCATTCTCACACCCGGGATGACCATCCTGATCACTTAGGTGCCATTTTCGAAAGGTGCCGTTGCTACAATATCTATTTGAATCCACATAAGTGCGTCTTTTGCATGGAATCCAGAAAACTTTTGGGATTCATAATCTTCAAAAGCGGGATACGCTTAGATCCTGCGAAGGTAGAAGCTATCTTAGCCCTGCCTTCCCCCACAAACATTCCAGAACTTCAACGTTTGCAAGGGCATGCAAACTTTCTACACCGTTTCATTTGTAATCTTTCCGAGATAACAAAAGGCTATATGAGGCTTCTCAAGAAGAACACTCCCTTCATTTGGGATGATGAAGCCCAACATTCCTTTGATAATCTAAATGCGGCCTTAACTAAAGATCCTGTGATCCAACCCCTCGATTACACACGGGATTACATCCTTTATCTCGCAGCTTCAACTTCCACCATTTGTATGGTGCTAGTCCAGGAAGACCATAACGGCATAGAACATGTGGTATAATATCTTAGTAAGAGTCTTCTCGACTTTGAAACTTGTTATTCACATGTTGAAAAACTGGCTCTGGTGACAGTTTTCGCTGTCCAGAGGTTCCGTCATTACATTCTACTTCGTTGGACCACTGTTATAGCCGATTTCAATCCAATGTATTACATCCTCACGCGTCAAGTGCTTGGGGGCAAATATTCTCATTGGATCGTCATCCTACAAGAGTTTGACTTGGAATTTGTCAAAGCCAAGTCCAATAAGTCTATGGTCTTTGCTGAGTTGATTTGTAACTTACCCCGTGCTACCAAGCAATCCGAGCCCATCGATTCTCTTCCTGATGAATCGTTGTTCCTCATTAGCACGTCTGATCCATGGTACGGGGATATTTTATTATATCTCCAAACCGAACGTTTCCGCCCCGACCTCACTCACGATGAACGTCGACGTACCCAACATCATGCCAAGTACTACCTCATAGTCAACGATACTCTTTATCGACGTGGTGTCAACACTGTTCTTCGACGCTGTTTGACCCTAGATGAAGCGGAACACGTTCTTACTGATTTCCACACTGGAGCATGTGGTGGTCATCTCTCTGGGATGGCTACGGCCCAGAAAACACTGCGAGCAAGATATTTCTGGCCCTCGATTTTCAAAGACTGCATTGAAACGGTCAAGAAATGTCCACCATGTCAATTCTTTCATAGTAAAACACGCTCACACCCTACTCCACTCCATCCTGTTATTGCCGTCGGCCCCTTTTCCAAATGGGGCACAGATTTCATGCACTGTAAGCCCACTTCAGCTGGGGGGCATAGCTATGTCATAGTAGCTGTTGACTATTTCACAAAATGGGCTGAAGTGATGCCTACTGATGCTGAGGACGGAAAAATAGCAGCACAATTCATATTCAATCACATTATAGCTAGATTTGGTGTCCCACAATCCATTGTGACCGATCATGGCTCCCACTTCAGGAACCATATGATTGAGGAACTAAGCGCCAAGTTGGGTTTTCGCCATGAAAACTCAACCCCATACTACTCACAAGACAATGGCCAAGTTGAAGCCATTAACAAAGTTCCGAAACGAATGATTCAGCGTATTGTGGGTACTCATAAATCCAATTGGCACTCAGCTCTATTTTCAGCACTATGGGCATACCGAACCTCAGTAAAAAGTGCCACTGGGTTTACACCATTCAACCCGATGTATGGCCTGGAATCCATTTTACCGATTGAATGTGAAATTTCATCACTTAAGATAGCCATAGAGCTACTTCCCCACACCACTTCCGAAGAGGAACGGTTTCTATACCTAGCCAAGCTAGATGAAACCTGCCGCGACGCTGCTTTAGCCAACGAAGCTCATAAAAAATGCGTCAAAGCTCAACATGACAAATCCGTTCAACCTCAGATTTTCAATGAAGGTGACCTCGTACTCACATATGATCAAATGCACGATAAACTCGGAAAAGGAAAACTAGAATCTATGTGGTATGACCCCTTTGTTGTAAAATGTGTCTTGGAGAAAGGAGCCTATGAACTCGTCGATTGTGATGGCACACCATTGGCACAACCCCGCAACGGGCTATACCTCAAACGCTTCTACGCGTAAGGTTATCCTACGCAGGATACTTTTTGTACATAATGTACTTAGCTTGTTTTCACTCATTTTTTGGTGTGCACACAGACCTCATGTATCCATTCTTACTTTGACTTGTGATTTTGTATGCAGATGTCTGCCTACTTCAAATTCGTCGACAGTGCAAGCCGGCATACCCATAACTGTTGATGTATATGTAACTTTAGAATGTATTTCATCTGTGTATTTTATATATATTTATTGTACCCTTATAAGAGATGTGTCATTCCTCTATAAGGAAGTGTCGTCATGTGGATTGACAAGTGTTGCAAGTGTGTGTACTTGCCGATGGGTTATTAGACCACCATGTGGGGTCATCCTTGAATTATATATATTATAATGTGGATGTACCTAGCTAGACAAGTCGGCCCCATAAGGTCACCGGGCAAACAGATTAGTATAAATAGAGATCAGATGATCTCTATTTAGATCACTCGGAAAAATAACTCACTCTCACTCAGAAAGTGGCGCACTAGTGAGGAGGAGGATCATCTGCTACTAGGGACTATCTCAGTGTATTTTGGTTGTACTTTGGTTGAGCCATTTCTCTCTCTATCTCTGAGGAAGTTGTGGGGTTTTTCACCTTAGGGTTTTCCCCACGGAAACTCTGTGTCTCTTGTCTCTCATGCTTTTGATTCTTGTGATGCTTGTCATGCTTATTGTGATTGTCATGCATTGATATGCTGTCTATGTTATTCTCTCAGCAAAGATCCTAGAGTATTGTGAATTAATGCTCAAAATTTAACATGGTATCAGAGCTAACCTGAGAAGAAGACATTTTGCAGTGACGGAAACTTGAGTTTCTTGTTTATTGGGTTTCTCTCCACAGATTTTGGAAAAGCAGTATAGTAGATTGACTCTACTCATCAAGGCGCATCTATCTGTCCAGTCAGAATTCAATTTTGAGCATTTTTAGATTTGGCCCTAAACATTAGGGTTTCCACAAAAATAGGAATTTCTGAAATCTGAAGACATAGCTGGAAGCTCCTTGCACAAATCGAAGCTTAGAGCTTTGGATCGAGATTTTTGGCTGGGTAGATCTCCGGGAAACTCAAACCCTAATTCAGGGCTCTCCCTAGTGAACCCGGGAGGACAAAAAGGCAAATCTGAAGGGTAAAGCTTTGCTGATCTCAAATTATGAATACACCAGGATGATCAGCTCATCAAGGCGCATCTTTCTATCCTTTCAGAAAATTGAAATTCACATTTTGATTTTTTAGGGTTTTTCCAACAAACCCTAATTCGGGACCAGATCCAGTTTTCAACATTTCAAGTGGTAAGACCTAAATCTTTTCTATTTCCATTTGAAGTACTCTTTAAGATGTCTCTCCACACCAAGCTTGAGGATAAGCTTGAAGGGGCTGATAACTTCCGAGCCTGGAAGTATAGGATTGGGTTAATCCTGGAAGAAAATGAGTTGGACTCATATGTGAAAGAAGACATCCCTATCCCAGAGGATGAAGATGCCAAGGTATTGCATAAGAAGAACTTGGTCAAAGTAAAGAGAATCATTGCTGATTCCATTAAAGATAATCTCATATCCCATGTGTCCTCTCTAAAGACACCCAAGGAGATGTTTGACTCTTTGACCAAGCTATTTGAAGGGAAGAACATAAATCGGAAGATGACCTTGCGCAACCAATTGAAAGGAGTAAAGTTTCAGAATGGAGAAACCATTCAATCTTATTTTTCAAGGGTCTCCCAGATCAAGGAACAACTAGAAGCAGTGGATGAAATGGTAGAAAATGGTGAAGTTGTCATGACCACTCTGAATGGTTTACCTAGGTCATGGGACTCCTTCATTCAAGGAATCTGTGCAAGGAAGAAGTTGATTTCCTTCAGTAGACTATGGGAAGAATGCTCACAAGAAGAAGCAAGGCTTGTGGCACGAGAAGAAAAGATGGGGAATGAAGATCAAGCTCTCACAGCTCACACCAAGAAAGGGAAGTCCAAGAGAGAGCCATCTCACTCCAAGAAATCTTCACATCACTTCAAAGAAATAAGAATATGCTTCACCTATAATGCGAAAGGACATATTGCCATAAATTGTCCCAAGAACAAGAAGGACAACAAGAACTCCAACAAGAAGAAGAAGGGTAGCAAAAGAAGGTTTCATGCTCATGCTGCCGAGGATGATGAACCACCCAAGAAGAAGGCTAGGGAAGAAAGTGATGATAGTGATGTTGACTCATCAAGTGAAGAAGAGTATGTTCTGATCTCTGCTCTCACAGGTACCATATCCCATGGTTGTAATGATTGGTTGATTGATAGTGGGGTTTCCAAACACATGACTGGGTTTAAGGAATCTTTTGTGAATCTATCTGAACATGAATCACCCCATAAGGTGAAACTTGGGGATGATTATCAATACCCAATCAAAGGAAGTGGTGAAGCCTCCTACAACTTGAATTCTGGAAAATCTTTGAAGATGAAAGAAGTTCTTTATGTACCTGGGCTCAAGAAGAACTTACTCTCCATCTCTGCATTGGATGCAAAAGGTATGAGGGTTGCATTTGTGGATGGCCAAGTCGTAATGTGGCCAAAGGGAAAGAACATAGATGATGCAGTAGTGATTGGAGAGCAAGAGGGAGGTTTGTATAAATTGAAGGGACAACCTGAACATGGCATGGTACATGAATCCATGGAGCCAAGTGAACTTTGGCATAGAAGACTTTCTCATATGCACTATAGAGCACTTCCAATTGCAAGCAAGGTTGTAGAGGGTCTTCCCGAAATCAAGAACAAACATGAAGGTGTTTGCAAAGGATGTGCAAAAGGTAAGAACATAAAGAAGGCTTTCCCAAGCAGTGAAAGCAAGGCAAAAGACATTCTGGAAATCATCCACTCAGATGTATGTGGTCCTACGTCATCCAGTTCTCTAAGTGGGTATGTTTACTATGTCTCATTTATTGATGATTTCTCCAGGAAGACTTGGGTATACTTCTTGAAGAACAAAGATGAGGTGTTTGATAAGTTCAAGGAATTCAAAACCTTGATGGAGAATCAAACTGACAAGAAGATCAAAACATTCAGATCCGACAATGGTGGAGAATTCACCTCAGGTGACTTCAAGAAGCTTTGTAGGGATTCACGGATTAAGAGGGATTTGACTGCTCCTTATAATCCTCAACAGAATGGAGTTGCAGAAAGGAAGAACAAAACTATCATGGAAGCAACACAGGCAATGCTGTATGACTAGGATCTACCTATGCATCTATGGGAAGAAGCAGCTGGAACAGCTGTATATGTGTAGAATAGAAAACCCCACAGGATATTGGACAACAAGACACCAGAAGAGGTCTTTTCTGGTAAGAAACCTGAAGTCAGTCATCTCAGAATATTTGGTTGTCCAGTATACACTCATGTTCCAAAGGAAAAGAGGAATAAACTAGATCCTTCAGGAAAGAAGGGTATCTTTGTGGGTTACAGTGAAAGCTCGAAGGATTACAGAATATACTTTCCAGGGTTCAAGAAGATTGATGTCAGCAGGGATGTAACATTTGATGAAAACTCAGCATTCATCAAATCAAGGAAGGCACCTATCGAAGTTTATGAAGAACCTAAGGAAACTAGATTTTAAGACACTACCATGACTGAAGCAGTTCTAGAAGTTGTTCGTGAGTTTGAAGATCCGCAAGAACCTGTAAATACACCCTGTGAGGATAACTCTCACAAGAGGAAACCTGCATGGGATAGAGAGCTCATTCAAGATGCAGAAAGATTTGGCATTCCAGAAGAGGAACACAGAGCAAAGAAGAGAACCAGATCACATACCTTCTATGTTGCTTTACTCTGTGACATTATGAACAAAGAGCCATCTAGTTATGAAGAAGCAGCGGAAAAGAAAGAATGGAAGGATTCCATGGTTGAGGAATATCAATCAATAATGAAGAATGATGTTTGGGATGTTGTCCCAAGACCTAAAGAGAAGTCTGTTGTGACTTCGAAATGGATTTACAAAATCAAATATGCTGCAGATGGTAGTATGGAGAAATACAAGGCAAGATTCGTAGCTCGTGGCTTCTCTCAGAAAGAGGGAATAGATTATGAAGAAACTTTTGCACTTGTAGCTAGGTATACTTTCATCAGAATAGTACTTGCCCTGGCTACAGCTATGAAATGGAAAATACACCAGATGGATGTCAAGACTGCTTTCTTGAATGGTGTAGTTGAAGAGGAATTATATGTGGAGCAGCCACTTGGTTTTGAAATACATGACAGGGAGTCGTATGTATGCAGATTGAAGAAAGCCTTATATGTCTTGAAACAAGCTCCTAGAACTTGGTATGGTAGGATGGACAGTTTTCTATCTAGTTTGGGCTTTACCAAGAGTAAAGTGGATTCCAACCTTTATTACAAGGTTGAGGAAGGGAATCCTGTGATTCTACTCCTGTATGTGGATGACTTATTTGTAACAGGAGATGAAAGATTGATTGCAGATACGAAGAGGAAGCTTTCTGCTGAGTTCTATATGAAAGATTTGGGAATGATGCATTATTTTCTAGGTATGGAGGTGTGGCAGAGTGCAGGTGGAATCTTCCTTGGTCAAGGGAAGTACACAGTAGATATCCTGAAGAGATTCGGGATGATGGATTGCAAGGCCATGGCCACACCTATGGAATCAAATCTGAAGCTTCTATGTGATGCTTCATCTGAGCCGGTTGATGTCTCTATGTATCGTCAGATGATTGGGTCCTTGATGTACCTGACGAACACACGACTAGATATTTTCTTTGCAGTGAACACATTGAGTTAGTTCCTAACATATCCGAGGAGTGTTCATCTGATTGCTATAAAGCATGTCCTGAGGTACCTGAAGGGTACAGTGGATTATGGGCTCAAGTATGAGGTGAATCAAAAGTTTAACCTGCAGGGTTATGTTGATTTAGATTGGGCTGGCAGTGCTGCAGATAGGAAGAGCACATCTGGGTGCTGCTTCAGTATGGGATCAGGTGTGATCTCTTGGTTTAGCAGGAAGCAGTCCTGTGTAGCACTGAGTACAATTGAGGTAGAGTATGTTGCAGCCTGTTCAGGTAGTTGTGAGGCAATATGGCTACGGAAGCTACTGTCTGAGTTATTTGATCTTCCCTTGGATGCTACTGGTATCTTATGTGATAACCAGAGTTGTGTGAAGCTATCCGAGAACCCAGTGTTTCATGACAGGTCGAAACACATAGACCTCAAATATCACTATATCAGGGATATGGCACAGAGAGGAGCTGTGAAGCTCCTGTATGTTGCGACGGACGAG
The DNA here is from genome assembly GCA_027924585.1 of Larix kaempferi. Classification (NCBI taxonomy): domain Eukaryota; kingdom Viridiplantae; phylum Streptophyta; class Pinopsida; order Pinales; family Pinaceae; genus Larix; species Larix kaempferi. The sequence continues at coordinate 5,366,862 of BSBM01000278.1, read as the reverse complement.
CAGATTGCAGATGTGCTGACGAAGCCACTAGCCAGGGTGAAGTTCGAGTACTTCAGAGAGAGGCTTGGCATTCTTTAGATCGAGGACACTTCGAGGAAGAAGTGATGGACACATTTGCTGAAGCCATTCCAAGCATGTTGGAAGGAGGATCCTTCACATGGCTGTAAGCGCTGGATGACGAGCATCAGGATGATGTTCTGGTTTCTACTTGGATATAATCAGCTGGATCATTTATATATATATGTACGCATCATGTTGGATGCTGGATATGATCAGTTGGATCATTTTTGTATATGTATGTATGCATCATGTTGGATGCTGGATATGATCAGTTGGATCATTTTTATGTATGTATGTATGCATCATGCTGGATGTTGGATATGATCGGTTGGATCATGTGTATGTATTTTGTATATGCATCATGTTGGATGCTTGGACCATGTATCTGTATATGTATCAGGTGGATACATTGTATGATCAGGTAGATCATGTATATTGATATGTATCAGGTATGATCAGGTAGATCATGTATGTTGATGGATACATTGTGTGGATCATGTATCTATGTATCAGGTGGATACACTATGTATGATGATATGTGTCAGGTAGATACTTGGCGTGCATCAGATGGATGCATTGTATGATCAGGATGATCGCGGATGACGAGCTTCTCCAGATGACATGCAGAAGGATGTTGCAGTGATGATGATCAGGATGATCATGTGTACATCAGGATGATGTATGGTGAGTATCAGGTTGATACTCTGTGGCCGTGGAACAGGTTGTGCAGATAAGCATGTAATTTGTGCCCTGGGAGATTTGAAAATGGTTTTTCGAGGTTTTTCCTATGGCATGTAATTCGTACCCTGGGACATTTGGAAAATGATCTTTCGAGGTTTTGCTTGGGAGGACATATAATTTGTGCCCTGGGAGATCTGCAGATAGTCTTTCGAGGTTTTGCCTATGGCATGTAATTTGTGCCCTGGGATATCTGGCAGATGCTCTTGCGAGGTTTTGTCCTATGGCATGTAATTTGCTTTTGGGAGATCTGGACAGGATGAAAAAGGCCTCAGATGCTTCAACCATTTTTTGCCATGACAACATGTAATTTGCTCTTGGGAGATCTGGATAGGATGAAAAAGGCCTCAAATGCTTCAGCCAGGTTTTGTGGTGAGATCACATGTAATGTGCTCCTGGGAGATCCGATAGGTAGAGCCGTGTGCTCATAACAGCCTGGGATGCTTCACCCAGGTTTTGTGATGGGTCACATGTAATGTGCTCCTGGGAGATCCTACAGGTAGAGCTGTGTGCTCGTAATAGCCTGGGATGCTGCAGCCAGGTTTTGTGACGCACGTAATAAGTCCTGAGAATTCCATAGTATGGCCAGTGATGATGAAGACCTGTAGGTGGTGGGCCTACATCCAGTATGAAAAAGGACTGGCTCTGTAGAACTTCCTATGATGAGTAGAGTCAGATATTGGTTTAGATAGCAGCAGCAGTGACAATGATGATGACGATGCATCAATGACGATGATCCCAAGAAGAAGACTTGTCTAGCAGAACTGTGTCGAGAAATACCTTCCTAATTAAGAGGGAGTGTTGATGGATATGTAACTTCAGAATGTATTTAATCTATGTATTTTATATATATTTATTGTACCCTTATAAGAGATGTGTCATTTCTCTATAAGGAAGTGTCGTCATGTGGATTGACAAGTGTCGCAAGTGTGTGTACTTGCCGATGGGTTATTAGACCACCATGTGGGGTCAGCCCTGAATTATATATATTATAATGTAGATGTACCTAGCTAGACAAGTCGGCCCCATAAGGTCACTGGGCAAACAGATTAGTATAAATAGAGATCAGGTGATCTCTATGTAGATCACTCGGAAAAGTAACTCACTCTCACTCAGAAAGTGGCGCACTAGTGAGGAGGAGGATCATCTGCTACTAGGGACTATCTCAGTGTATTTTGGTTGTACTTTGGTTGAGCCATTGCTCTCTCTATCTCTGAGGAAGTTGTGGGGTTTTTCACCTTAGGGTTTTCCCCACAGAAACTCTGTGTCTCTTGCCTCTCATGATTTTTATTCTTGTGATGCTTGTGATGCTTATTGTGATTGTCATGCATTGATATACTATATATGTTATTCTCTCAACAAAGATCCTAGAGTATTGTGAATTAATGCTCAAAATTTAACAGGAACCTCACTTCCGCAGCATGGGTAATCTATTCTCCCACTGGCGAGTTGATATCTTCAGGAGCCAATTGTTTGGGTCCTGCAACCAACAATATCACAGAGTACCATGCAGTCATCAGACTCTTGACAGAGGTTGCTTCACTTGGAATTGACTCCCTATCAGTCTTTTTAGATTCCCAACTCGTGGTTTCTCACCTTAATCGTGTTTACACAGTTCGCGATCCTATCCTACTTCATTTATTTCGGAGGGTACACCTCTTGGAACGATCTTTTAATTTCATATCAACACGTACCAAGGGAATTCAATTGTATAGCTAATTCATTAGCTAATTACATTTTGGATTGCCATCTTGCCCATACATAAAAACACATCACAAAATAAACACACAAGTCATTGTAAATAAATAGATCATAAAAATAGGTCCATATATATCACTGTATATAAAAGTGTTTTTCCAAATACATAAAGTTTGTGTTTTAAAGACAAAATTTGGGACCTAATCCCATACAAAAATTAGGCTCTCAAAGCCTACATATCGTATACATGCCGCAAAAAGATAAAATATACCATCTAAGGAGATCTGGGGGATCTATCATGTTCCTCATCATATTCCTCACGCTGCTGGTGATAACACATTATAGCCCGAACCACCCTACGAAAGAGTCGGCCAATGTGCCTAGGAACACCTATGGTATGTCACTGGAGATGCAAAGGGATGTCGTCCACCCTCATAGCGGGGATACCGTGGGTTAAACCCTGTAGGTTCCTCTCTATCTCCTGGACCCCTCCCGCCTCATCCTCGTCTTCTTCCTCCTTCGGAGCAGCTTGGTGATCAACACCACCTCGGCGTAATGGCGAGTACCCTACCGGTCTCTGTGGTCCACGATCTACGACATGCACACGTATATATATTAAAGTCTTTTACACATTCTAAAAAACAATAAAAATTATATATTAAAAAAAAATAAAAATCCATGAAGGTCATACCTGAATTGTCCCAATCTTTATCTTTTGGCAGTGCCAAGTCTATGTCCTCATGGAAGTACACCCCTGCATAGGGGTAGTAATCGATCATCACAATCTGTTCCTCGAGCCACAAGAAGAAATCCTCACCGAAAGCTAAACTCTGTGGCCCCCCAAGTCATCCTGCGTATTCACTCCATCGAGCCATCCATGGATCGGTGGGTGGACGAGGGGGCATGGCTATTTGTGGGTGCAACAATGGCACCCTCGCCAAGAAGAAGGTGACTAAGATGCTCCCATACCCAAATTGAGAATTCTCTCCAAGCGTACACTTGTTCACTTGCTCTTTGAGGTTGGTCAATACTGCCTCACACCAATTGAATACTGTTCCTGCCATGCAATCCATTGCAAGATTCATCTGTGTACGGGACGCCTGATGGGGACCTGTGCTCCCTGCTGCACGTGTCATGGTGAACAACACGGTTTTTACAGGAAGTTCTATAATGTCTTTTATGACCACCTTGCCACTTTTCTTCCCCAAACCTTGACGGAAATAACGAGCAATTAAAGCATCCGTGCTCGCCTCCGAGGCTGTGAACCCAGTAAAAATCACCCGAGCTCCTCTTTTTGAGAGCCCCGTGAGGAAATAAATATCCTTGAGTTCAATCTCGAGGATGTGTTATCCCACTTGGAAAGCTTGAATGTTGGGGTCCCACATTTGAATAATGTGGGTGAGAAGCTTTTCCTGCTTACGAATACCTTTGGTCTTGAAGAATTTCAACAAACCACATTCCCGCAGTGCAGTCACAGTCCTTTGGTCATTTTCGGCCAACAAATTATCCGCCTCATGCTCTCTTTCTTTCCAATGGACCATTTTGCTCCAAACAAGTTTCAAACACCTGCAAAAGGTCATAGGAAACATTCAGTAATCATTTAAAAACTTGATTTCAGCTAAAAATTTGAGAAAAAATAATTTTTTCATCTTAAAATTCGTGGCTATTGCGCCTGGGGGAATTTTGACTGCGCGGTACTGCATAGTACCGCTCCCAGGTTTAACCTTACAACGCGGTACTATTGCACAGAACTGCGCTTCCCGATATAGCACTCGCGCGGTACTGTGAAGGGCAAAAATTGCCTGATAGGGCTTGCCCAAAAAATTATTTTTCCCTACTGAAAACAAGTTATTCATACATAAAATGAAAGAGGGGCTTGAAAGCTCTTACTTGGTGCAGACGGTTGTTGAAAAGGTGCCCCAAATCCCCAGATATGAACTCTTGAAGTTTTTTGCTTCTCAAATGAGTAAAATCTCCTCTTTTGGCAAATGCATAAGTGAAATGGTAACTTTCCATATTTACCCATCCTTTATATAGCTTTTTCACTTATTTTTTACTCATTATTTTATCTGGTTAAAATAAAACCCATTTCACATTACTAATATCTGATTTCATGAGCATTTGTTGACAGGATCTCCTTTAAAAAATATTCACATTGGCGTTCATTTATTGTTTGATCTTCATTTTGAGCCCACTTTATCTTTTTCGTGCTCTTGATTAAAACTTGAAAAAGATTCCAAATGCTTTTACACCCGTGTCATGCTTGTCAAACTTAAGTAAATGGTGTCGAGCTTAGTCATCTTAAGTCATGCTCGTTAAATGATGAGGAAAGTATTATCCTGGTTGTATTTTATTCTTTTTTCTGACCAGAATAATTAAAAATTACGAAAAAGTGTTAGGATATTTAGACACTTAGGACTTAGTTAAGATCAACTTGTGTAATATAGCCATTAGGGATAGTGTGTTTCTTTAGTATGCATTAGTATGCATTTGTAAATACTTAATCTGATGGTCACGATATGTTCCCGACATAGAGTGATCCGACGGCTCAACTTCTCTTAGATCAAACCTAACCTTGATCCGTGGCTTAACACCCGATTGGTCCATGATCTCTATTTAAAGAGCATGGAGGGTCATTTTTTAGTTGATCGATTATGAGAAGCTCATTTGTAACTTTCTTTCTTTGCATAATAAATTGTCCCGTAGAATCTATTTGGCCGGGGCCGTGGAGTGTTTCCCTCAAGAGGGTTTAAACCACGTCAAAACATTGATGTGTTGATCTGTGATCTGTTTATGTGAAGTGGTTGCTCTTGGTGTTCTGTCCTTTGGTAGTACCTTGTGTACCCGAACATGGTATCAGAGCTTTTATGAAGTGCCGCTTCCGGTTATGATCTAGATCTTGAACTGCTGTTGCCAAAACTCGAAAGGGTTTCTAGTTCTGGTATTTCTGTGTATTTCTGGGCTATGGGAGGTGTTCCATTGCATCCAGAGTGTCATTTCCATTGGGAAATAGTTTTCGTTTGATCGAAAACGGTTCCCGGTTGCTCCAGAAACACATATTTCATCAGATCTGAAGGTATAATGTTACAGTGATGCATTTTTTTTATTTTTTGTTTTAAAAGAAAAAAAATCTCATATTTTATCATTTTTTACTGTTAGATTTTTTTTGGGTTCGGATTGTTGCTTTCTCGTCTACGTATGCTCTTTTCCATGCACCTTGAGCGATCTCGGAAAATCAGAAACAGAAAGGGAAATGGTTTTTTTCGGCTGCGTATGCTCTTTGCCGTGCACCTTGCGCGATCTCGACAAATCAGAAACATAGAGAAAACGTAGAATTTCTGGGCAAGATAACAAGATCTAACTCCATAAGTGTGGAAATTTTTTTTTTGTTTCGATTTGTGGAAAGCCCCCTTCCTCATTCCCATATTTTACATACCTTTTAATCTAGCTCACTTGGTTCAAAGTTGCTTTATTCCTTAATAGGTCTTGAGTTCAAGTCTTAGGAAGTTACTTTTAAAAGAAAAAGTGCATGCAATTTCTATTTTCAAGTTATTTTATTGTAAAAGTGCATCTCACTTAAATAATAAAAATAAAAATACAAGTGAGTCACTTAAGTTTTTTTTTTAATTTATTGTTGCACTATTTAAAAGTAATATCATTGTAAAAGTGAAATCACTTATTTTACAAAAGTGGTTCACTTAAAGCAACTTTCTTGTAAAGTGATTGTCAAAAGGTTCATCTTGGGAAGAGGGGGGGTTCTTTTTTTTGCTGGACATTCTCTAGCTGCCACGTCACTATTGGGGACATCTTAAATAGTTTCTTTGTTCAAGCATAACTTCATCATATAGAGTCAGTTTTTAGTGCCATTTTTTTTAAACCGCCTATTTTTTCGAGCTCCACATCCAGACTATTGGTTTCTGCTTTTACAGCCATTAATTTACAAATATGGCCGCCCCTTGTGATATTCTACTTAACAGTTCCAACTATTTCTCATGAAAATATCGTATGGAGGATGTTCTACGAAGCAGGGGACTTTTCAGAATTACCTCAGGGAAAGAAAAAGAACCCACTGATGATGATAAGAAAATAAAATGGGCAAATAGATGTGATGAAGCTCGTGGATTGATTGGGATGTCAATCTCTAATGATTTGCGATTCCACATATCTGGAATTAATGAACCTAATGCTGCTTGGGACAAGTTGGAATCTGTGTTTGGTAAACACAATGAAATTTGAGGTCACCAACTCGAAAATGAGTTGATTTCTTTAAATCCAAGTGACTTTTCATGCATTCAAGATTATTTATCTAAGTACAAAACTCTTAAACTCTTATGTGCAGAATGTAAGATTGAGAGGGAAGACAAACAATACATTTATCATATTCTTTCCAAACTTGGACCTGCATATTCTGTTTTTGTATCTATATTTTACTCCATGAAAGCATCGTTGAATGCAACTAGCTATCAAGAGCCTAGTCTTGAATCCTTTTGTGATTCCTTGATTAGAGAACAAGATAAACTCATTAATCTTGGAATAATCAACAATGCAGATACATCTGGGAAATCCTTATTGTCCCAACAGAAAGAAAAGTTCAAGCCTCCCAAGAAACAAAATTTTCGCAATAATAAGTCAAACAAGGGTCCAAAACCCTCTCAGTCAGCTCCTTCTTTAAAAAATGACAAAGGATCCAAGCCAAAAGGCAAGAAGACTGAGCGTCATTGCAACTATTGCGGGAAAGATAATCATGATGAATCTAATTGTTTCAAGAAGATGGCAGCCTTGGAAGCAGCAATGAAGAAGCACCACATCATCCTAGATTCGCCTTCAGAATCTGCCTCTCATGGACACGCACTTTGTGCTTCTGGTTATTCTTATAATGCATCTTCTTCTTCTACTTCAAATGAATGTCTCATTGATTCTGGAGCATCTTATCATATGTGTAGCTAGGGTTTTACCTTTTACCCCTAGCTTGTGCCAATGAGCACCTACTAAGGAGAATGGACTCCTTAGTAGCAGTTCAGTATATTAAACTAATAATGCAATAAACAAAACATTAAATTATTTCTAATACAAGCATAAAGCATAAACACCAAAATGAAAGAATGTCTTTGTATTGATGTTACCTTGAGTGTCAAGGTTGGTGAAGCCCTTTGCAGTGTCCAAGAGGATGCTCCAAGCTCCAAGAATGCTCCTTCTCCTTCTCCAATGTTGGGGATGGGCCAAAGGTGGCTCTCAAGGTGAAACTAGTTCAAAGGTGGACTAGGGTTTCGAGAGAGATTTTGGCAGAGTAAGGGTGCTTGTGATTGTGGATATGGATTAAGGGATCTCCATCACCTATTTATAGTTTTTTGGTGGTGGAGTGCTGACCCATGGTTTTAGGAAACACATGGTTTTAGGCAGCTGTATAGGGTTTTTTCCTCCTTTTCCTCATTATTTTATATTTTTTATTCCTTTTTAGGGGATTTTTGCTATTTTTGGAGGAAAAGGGGGTTTTTTAGCCTTTTTTAGGCTATTTTGATGGTTTTTTGGCCTTTTGGAGGCATTTTAGGCCTTTTGGAGGCTTTTTAATGGGTTTTTTGGGATTTTAATGGAAATATGGTAGGAAAATGGACAAATGAGTCATATAATGTGGTAAATGAGCTAGTGAGCACTTTTTGGGTGTTAACAGATTGCCCCCTGATGTGCGAGGTCAGGAGCTCATCGTATGGCCGATGGACATCATAAGTCATGAATGGTTTTCCTGGGATGTGGAGAGAAGAGAAGAAACAAACTGAAGCCCGGAACAACGATCCCGAACAACTGCAAGAACTAAAAGTACATAACCTCAATAATGGATGAGGAATCATCTGATCATATGGACGAGGCGGGCATTCCCATGCTCGTATCAGGATATAACATAATAACAACAATGGGGTCCAAAAAATGGGGACCTGAAATATACATGACCTCAAATACTGACTGAGGAATAATCTCAATATATGGACGAGGCGGGCATACCCATGCTCGTATCAAGATATATAAACATAACTGTGAGGCCCGAAAAGGGGGACCTGTAAGATACATGACCACTGTGTACATCATAAGAGTCCAGAGGGGACACAAATCTGGGACATACTGCTGAGCGGATCATGTGCGAACTGCAGAACTGGTGCACCGGAACAATCAACAGTGCTACTGAGTTTGGTACCAAAGGAACTGATGAGCTGCTGGATCATAGTGACTGGGGTCATACTCTCCATGGTATACGGAACTGGAACGGATCTGGAACTGAAACTGGGTACTCAAGGAAGCATGGAACTGGATGGCTTCCGAATACAGACGCCAACGCAGCCCGGACATCCACAGGAACATACAACTGGGTGTTCCGAAGTGACTCACCAATGTGCTAGAGTCGGGGGAAATCCGGGGTCTTCGACTAAAAACTGATGGGATATAATCCTACGCGATCCTCAACGATGCGATCAAGGTGCTGAAGTCGAGCATGTGAGGAACAACCACTCGGAGAGGCAATGATGTCTCCTCTCGGAATGATCCGTAGGCACCTACCACAGATGGTGATAAGTCCAAGGCGTAGGGACCTCTGGGCCTATCCTCTGGAATAGAGGAGCTGTCATCGACAGAGGGAGACCTGCCCCTATCAAGGCAATGATGTTTCCTTGACAGGAGCGCGAGGTACAAGACCGAAATGTGATAGTACTGATGGCAGAACTGATAAACTGTGGGGGGACAACTGGGCAAGTAGAGCGGGTGGACTCAAACTTCCTTTGTTCAGAGTATGATAATGGGAATGATCTGGCAGCATATGAAACTGACTCAGGGGAAAGGGATCATAGCTGTAATGGATCTGGGGGAATAACTGGCTGAGGGAGACTCAAGCTGGTGTAACATGGCAGGAGACTGCAGAATACTCTGAACAAAGGCGACCTAATTGGGGGTGCTGCCGAGATGATCGATCATAGTGCCATGAGGCACGGGAGGATACTTCTTCATGGGTTAAGGAACTAGAAGAAGTGTGTGGATAAAAGATACTGTCGTGTGGATTTTACGAGCCCAGGACAGTGCATGCTCGTGGTTGCTTTCAATTTTAAGGAGTCTGAAAGCGATAAGAAGACTCTGAGGTAGTGGAATGGTACTGTCGTGTGGATTTTACGAGCCCAGGACAGTGTATGCTCGTGGTTGCTTTCAATTTTAGAGAGTCTGAAAGCAAGTAAGAAGACTCCAGGGGGTTGCTTTTTCGTAGATTTAGTCTCCAAGGCCCAAAGAAGCATAAAAGGATGCAATGAAGAACTCTTCTAGCCGGTGTGACTAGAGTATTCCTTTTTCGTAATTAGTCTACCAGGTCCGGAAAAGGGTTAAACTTATACCAGATAGACGCCCTTTCAGGTACTTTAACGAGCATGAAAGGAAGCAAGATTGCTCGGCGATCTTTTCATTCTTTTAGGAGTCAGAAAAGAGCTTAACGGAAACTCCCTAAGTGCCTTTTTCGTAAAGGAGTTGTCCGGCCCGAAAAAGGGATAAAATTATACCGAACAAAAGGAATGGCCAGGCAAGGAGGAAGTGTTCAATCAAGGTTGAGTAATGATGACCAAGAACGAGGGTAGGTGGGAACACTGATGGACCTCCTTGCGGGGTAGATGAGATGGTGGCAAAATAACGAGACATTTGCAGTATGACAGGAGTGAATGGCTCATGTAAAAATGTGGAACAATCCGACAGCGGCCGATGTGGCGCGCAACCCGAGGCAGCAAGGTGTTGGGACACAATGTTGAAATTGTATCAAGTGAGAGCGAGAAATGATCTCAAGCATCATCACGAGCTCGGAAAAATGAATCCGGCAATATAAAGGATGTTAAAAACGGGTGGCGGCCGATGTGGCACGCAAACCGAGGTGACGGGGGCATTTTGAAAAACGCCCGGAAAAACTGGAGGTGAGAGCGAGAAATGATCTCTAGCATCATCACCAGCTCGGAAAAATGAATCCGATGATATAAAACATGTGAAAAACGGAGAACGGCCGATGTGGCACGCAGACCGAGGCGACAAGGTGTCGGGACACAATGGTGATATTCGTCCTGGTGAGAGCGAGAAATGATCTCAAGCGTCATCACGGGCACGGAAAAATGAATCCGGCGGTGCAAATGGTGCGAAAAAACGGAAGTCATAAGGACTCCGGAATGGTCAAAGGAAATAACTAGGTGTATAAAAGAAAATATACAAGTGACACGTGACCTCAAAAATGGTTGAGATCACAAATGTGAAAAAGTGAGCAGGGTTAATGACTTGCCCCCATGCTATGTGCATGGGGTTTGTGATTATGGATCACATATGTGTGGGTTTGAACAATGGGTTCATTGACGTGTTGAGATAGATGTGATAGGGAAGGTTCAAAATGATTGATCATGCCCCCTATCCCAGGGTCAAGGGAATCTATTATGCCCCTTGACTCAGAGGTGTCAAGGTGGTGCTCTATGATGGCAAGGTCTAGACCGGACATCTCTGTATAGGACCAGGCAAAGACATCACGGAATTCTTGGAAGAGTTTTTTGTACTCTTCAATCTCTTGTTTACTGCAGAATGCTCCTAAAGTGATGAGTTCAGGGGCACGTCCTGGGGCAGCGATATCAATTTGGATGACAGGTGAGATGTTGGCCATGTTACCCTCCTCGAAGGCATCAGGAGCAGGAATAGGGTCCTTGAACCAGTCAACCTTGGTGGGGAGGAAGTCTTTGGATTCGACCGCGTATTGGGTAGCGGTGCTAGAGGAAGACGCTTCTGGGAGGAAATAGGAACGGTGGTGCATGTCATCCCAGGGATAATCCGGGGCAGTAAGGGCCTCAAGAATCTCCTCGTCAGTATGGAAAGTCTGCGTCGTCAAATCGGTTGACGAGGGGGTAGTGGAAGTATTGGTTGAAGAGATCATGTAGATGGTGTTAACCTCTCCGGAAGGTGAAGAGTCTGGGGGGTAGATCTCTTCAATGGTAGGTGGTGCCGTCTCAAGGTCCAGATTGTTCATCTCATAAAGAGCTGCTCTGTAATCCGGGAGATCAGGACAATGATGTGAATAATGCCCGTAAATACCGCAGATGGCGCATGAGTGGTTGGTACGTAGGGACTTATCTTTAGGCTTAGGAGTGGGGTTTAATTCGACAGTTGGGATGTTGGGGTCATCATCGAGCATTTGCATGTGCTTCTGCAATGCGGGTAACTGTGGGCATTGGTGGGTCGCATGGCCCAACTCGTCACACAGCGAGCATTTGGGAGGAGCACGAAACACTGGAGGGTTCTTGACTGTCTTGGGAGGTGGGACAGCAGTGTAAGGTTGTGGACCTCTGCCCCCAGTGGGTTGAAGAGGGGGAGGAGGTGTCGTGGAGGACGAAGGGGTAGGGACCCCGGGAGGTGGGTGGGTGGTAGTAGCCATGGGTTGCACCGGCTGGAGGACGACATCAGGTGTCGGCGGGCGAACGGGAGGCGAAAGGTACCATACAGGTAATCCCAAGGTTAACCCAGGGAGGCTAAGGGTAGCCATGACCGGGGCGCTTACTACTCCTGCTGGAGGAACTAGGAAGGGGATCGTATGGATCGGTGTAACACCAATATGACTAGGTACCAAGGGTGGTTTAGGCAACAAAGATGGCTGATTGTTAGGTGTTAGGATGTCATGGGACAAGGTACATAAGTCAGACATTTCGGGCGTAGATGATGGCGGAGGAATGGATTGAAAGGTGGAGGTCATCGGCGCGTCTGAGTAGACTCCAGGCCCCGTAGAGGAAACGAACGAGGTGGAGGCAGGAGAAACAGGTTGTTCAACCATGGGGAGAACATTTTCCGGTGCCGCGGGAGCACTGGGATCATAGTAGGTGAGCTGGTCAATCTTAACCACGCGTCCTTCATGGGGGAACATCATGGTGCGAAAGACAGAAGAGGCAACCGCCCGCATGGCATACATGTAGCTGCGGCCAAGTAGAAGGTTGTAATCCAATTGGGCATTGATTACCTCTATGTCAATAAGGACTGTTTTACCACCTAACTGGACTGGAACGTTGGGTAGAAGGCCTTGGGGCTGGGCCGAACGACCGTCGTAGGCACGTAACGCAGTGGTGGGCTGCTGGAGAGGAGGGGATCCTAGTTTCTGCCATACAAATGTAGACATAACGCATGTGGAAGCACCCTCGTCAATGATGCACCGATGGATAACAAGATTCCTAACGGAGACTGTAACTTGGAAGGCTAAGCTAGAAGGTAGGCGTGGTTCAGACTGGTCTAAATCAAACGCCATCAAATGTGAATCAGTTGGGTCAATCCCCCCGATGGCGGAAAGTAAAGTCTTGCGCTGGGAAGGGCAGTTCTTCAAGACTTCTAACGCAGACATGGCTGCGGGAGATTGGGCTAGGTCGTCTACAATGTTGTAGTTTGACGCAGCACGTGCATTAGGGTTATTGTTGATTCGGCGCAGTGGGAAACGAGGTGCTTTCGCAGCGCCGTCTGTGGGAGGCGGAGGGATACGTAACGCCTGATCGGTGGGGTGGGCGTTAGTAGTTTTATCCGTGGGAGTGGCTTCAGAGGTGGAGCCATATTGGTTCCGACGGGTCTGTAGGTTGACGTCAGCTGATGACATCATCAGTAAGTGGTGGGTACCTGAGTCAAACATGGGTTGATCAGGGGCAGCGTAGGTGATCTGTTGTTGTTGGGGTTGCACGTTAGCTTGAGGGGCCAACGGCTGAGTGTTCACCACGCCTTGGGTCGGTAAGGGGTTTTGCAGCACCAAAGGGGGTTGCTGAGGTTGGGGGGGGTTGGGCGGTGCTTGGGGAGCCGCATGCCCTTGGCGATGGGCCTCGTCAACCCAAAGCTGCCGAGCTCGCTCCAAGTGTGGGCAAGCATGGGTGTAATGTCCATAGACCCCGCAAATAGAACAAGGGTGGTTTGTTCGCAGATTGGGGTTTTTGGCCTGCTTGGGCGGGCGATCGGGGTTTTGATTAGCGGGGGCCGCATTATTGTTGTCAGGGGGATTAGCCGGTTGACCAGCTTGGTCTGCAGGTTGGTTGTTTCCCCGATTACGGCCCTTGCCGCGGTTCTGTTGGCCCTGGTTACGTTGGTTATTCTGGTTTTGCTGCGGGTTGTGTTGGGCGTAAACTTGCCCTTGGGCAGCAGGTGGATTTTGAGGTTGTGCAGGTGCAGGAGCAGGCTGCGGAGGATGATATGTAGGTTGAGGCTGAGCAGGTGCAGCAACTTGAGGGGGTTGCTGATAGGACTGCGGAGCAGGTTGTGGATGTGCCGCAGGGGCTGCCTGGGGCGGATAATAAGCTGGTGGGGCTGGTGAAGGCGCAGGAGCTGGGGCAGCCTGCTGATGGTAGTAAGGCTGAGGGGCGACTGGAGGAGCATAAGCAGGAGTCGCATACCCGAAGCACTGTGGTGGACATGAGGGCCCATGGGAATGGTGATGTGTCATGGGAGCATACGAGTTGGTTGCTCCAGACTGTGAAGTAGCCCGCGATAGGTCGGGGCCAGGGGTAGGACGTGCTATAGAAAATGGTTGGGGATGCGAAGAAACACGGCCAATGATACCATCTGCAGCGTGGGATGCCCCCGGCGCATCATGATGGGAGGACTCGCCGCGAGGGGCGTCAGGTATAATGGTATAAAGGTAACCCGACTGGGCGTAAATGAGGTCGAACTGCTGTGCCTTAAGGATGGCCTCTTCTTCAGACTGGGGTCTTTCTGAAGCTACATCCTTAGCGATGACAGGAAGCAGGGACTTGAGGAACCAATCGAGGAAGATACGGTCATCTAGTTTAATCTTGCATAAGCTACGGCGTCTACGCCACTCATGGATGTGGTCCGTGATATGGGTAGCCGTGTTTTGTCTACAAGATAGAAGGATCTCAACGCCCGCGTCATAGCGGACTGGCAACTGGAAGAACTGCAGGAAGGTCGAGGCCAGGGAAGAAAAGGTGGCGTGGGTCCCATGAGGCTGCTCAATATACCACTTGGCTGCAGAGCCCGTGAAAGTGCGCTGTAAGAGACGGAGGCGAACAGAGTCATCCACAATGGAGTTAGAGGAACACCATAGGTGGAAAGACATGATGTGGTTCTGTGGGTCCTCACCGGCCTTACCCTCGAATTTAGGGATGTCCGAGGGTAGTTTGGTAGGCATATGAGGCCACATAGGGTCGTGTCGAATAGGATCGTTGGTCAATCTGGCCAGGTCAGGTAGGTTGAGGCTAGCCATGAATGGCAAACTGGAAGAAGGCTGCGACACAGTAGTGCTATGGACCAAGTTGGGGCCAGTGCCCCCAAGTGGAGGGACAAGATTTAGGGTGGTGCCCCCAAGTGGGGGAACTGAGGTAGTGGAGGATGGTCCAGCACCACCATGGGTAGTGTGAGCCACTGATGTAGTGGGGATAGGTATTCCCGCTGTGGGAATAGGTACCGTGAGGGAAACGGTAGATGGTTGCCCCATGGAGGGCATACCAAAAACAGGTGTAGTAACTGGTGTAGTGGTGGATGTGCCACCAATGGTCCCTATGACAAATGGAGTGGAAGTCGTGCCAGCCATGGGGCTAGTAGGGGCAGTATAAATAGGGTTCTCAGACTCTTCGTCAGAATCAGAGGTAAAGTAAGGTGCGTCACTATCTGGTGACGGAGACCTACGTCGCTGACGGGTGGAGTCAAGTGACAAGGCTCTAGATCTGTGATGAGTGGTATCAACGGACAATGATCGGAATCTATGACGAGTGGTGTCGAGAGAACCGTGCTGTGGGGGCTCGCCCCTGAGGCGCCGAGAGTGTCTCGGGGACTCAATGGTGACAGATGGTGTCTAAATCTCTGTGGGTTGAGGTGAGTATGAAAACAGCTCAAAAATCCTAATGCAACCGAGTGTGCAGAAGGAGAGCTAAAAAGCAAGGCACTCAGGCCAACAACCAACTCAAAACACCCACTGCAACAGCTGTGCTACAATAGGTGGAGTAACAACAAAGATGGTCAGAATACCAACAAGCAGCAGGCTTCCTAGAAAAAGAAAAATGGTGGACTCACTAGACCAAGGGAGGTAAAGGAGCATGCAAACACCTAGCTAAAAGTATTCTGACTTAACTAAACATATCCTCTGCAAGGTGATGAAATCCAAGTCAGACAATATGAGTAGGAAAGCCAAGTGGCTATGATATCCCCCTACCGGGAGGGATACCGGGTAGTCAATCCTAGAAGAAAGGCAACTAAGATACCCCGTTCATGACACGTCCAGAAAGGTGAATCTGCCGTTTAGTTCGTTGACCGCAATACCCCTATACAGGGATATCCCGCGAACCGCGAAAGGTAGCCCTTCGGTTACTGAATGGAGTGCGGTATTCCACTCAGGCCTCCGGAACCAGTCTCCCGACTTCAACCCTCCTAAGGGAGAGGCCCTCTGATAAACTGGTCGTGACCGTGCCAAAAAGTACTAGGGGATTTTGGTTCCCTAGTTGGACAACAACTATGTCTCAAGTGAAATGACCAAGGGGTGTTATTGGAAGCCTATCCCCCTGATCCTACCTAACTACAATGATTCTTTAGTGTTCCCCAAGTGGGGTTAGAATGTTGGTTTAGTTAGGTACTTTTTAAGGCTCACTTGATTTAATGTGACAGAGTGTGTGCTCATGAGGTGTTGAACCCAAAAACAGAAGTGCCACAAGGGAGGGCAACTTCCAATCTATCAATAATGCTGAAATTGATTCTTTTAATTGGCAAAATTTTCTGAAAATAAAAATACTGAAATTTTAAAAAGATTCTGTAAAAGGAACAGAAATTATGTTGCAGAAAGGCTGTAAGGAAGTAGGCTGCAGGTGGGACAGAGGGCTGTTCAAATGCAGAAAATATTGCAGCAAGAGGGGCTGGGCTCAAAAACAGAAAAAGAGCAGAAATCAGACCGCGGGTCTGTGGCGGGTCAGAACAGGCCGACCGCGGGTTTGAGGGCAACAGCGGCGTTCAGGTCGCGGCTATCGGGCCAATAGTTGCAGTCGGGACGCAGGAAACAGAAGACAAGGCACAGTCGGGTCGCGGCTATCGGGCCAACAGTGGCAGTCGGGACGCAGGAACAATGGAAAAACAGACAGTCGGGTCGCGGCTAAAAGGCTAACAAGCGCAGTCGGGACGCCCGAAAGAGGCAAAAAACCGCAGTCGGGACGCGTGAACAAGGCCGAAAGGCGCAGTCAGATCGCGGCAAACAGGCTGATTAGCCACGGTCGGATCGCAGGTAACAGACTTGAATCCGCCGACTGAGCGTCGGAAGCAGTCTGAGAGCCACGGTCGGATCGCGGGTAAAGGCCTGAAAGGCGCGGTCGGGACGCGACTGTAGAGGAAAAATACGCGGTATGCAGCGGCCGAAAGGGACAGCCGAAAGAAAAAATTTAAAAACGGAAACCAGAAATTCGAAAACTAGGGGAGTCGCCAAAACTGTAGCTAGGGTTTTACCCCTAGCTTGTGCCAATGAGCACCTACTAAGGAGAATGGACTCCTTAGTAGCAGTTCAGTATATTAAACTAATAATGCAATAAACAAAACATTAAATTATTTCTAATACAAGCATAAAGCATAAACACCAAAATGAAAGAATGTCTTTGTATTGATGTTACCTTGAGTGTCAAGGTTGGTGAAGCCCTTTGCAGTGTCCAAGAGGATGCTCCAAGCTCCAAGAATGCTCCTTCTCCTTCTCCAATGTTGGGGATGGGCCAAAGGTGGCTCTCAAGGTGAAACTAGTTCAAAGGTGGACTAGGGTTTCGAGAGAGATTTTGGCAGAGTAAGGGTGCTTGTGATTGTGGATATGGATTAAGGGATCTCCATCACCTATTTATAGTTTTTTGGTGGTGGAGTGCTGACCCATGGTTTTAGGAAACACATGGTTTTAGGCAGCTGTATAGGGTTTTTTCCTCCTTTTCCTCATTATTTTATATTTTTTATTCCTTTTTAGGGGATTTTTGCTATTTTTGGAGGAAAAGGGGGTTTTTTAGCCTTTTTTAGGCTATTTTGATGGTTTTTTTGGCCTTTTGGAGGCATTTTAGGCCTTTTGGAGGCTTTTTAATGGGTTTTTTGGGATTTTAATGGAAATATGGTAGGAAAATGGACAAATGAGTCATATAATGTGGTAAATGAGCTAGTGAGCACTTTTTGGGTGTTAACAATATGGCTAAGGATCAAGCCATCTTTTCTACTATGCATGAATGTAACACCAAACAAATATTTGTTGGTGATGATAGATCTCTAAGTGTTGTAGGAGCTGGAACAGTTCCAGTAGATAATGGTCATTTTAGTGATGTACTATGTGTTCCAAGAATTTCCTGCAATTTGTTATCAGTCTATCAGATCACTCATTCTGGTGAAGGTAAAACTGTGACCTTTACACCTCACCAAGTTGTAATCAAGGATTTTAAATATCCTCAACAAGTCCTAGCTACCGGAATTGTTGATGATATTACCAGGTTGTACAAGTTTAACAACTTTGGGTCATTACCTTTCCCTTCAGTTTTTGTTGCTCATAGTGATAACTTGAGCAAACTTTGGCATGAGCGATTTGGTCACTTAAATTATCGCTCATTGCAACAACTATGTAAAGAAAATATGGTGACAAGTCTGTAGCTAGGGTTTTACCCCTAGCTTGTGCAAATGAGCACCTACTAAGGAGAATGGACTCCTTAGTAGCAGTTCAGTAAATGTAAATAACTAAGCTAAAACAACAATTAAATTACTTCTAAAACATGCATGAAACATAAACAACAAATTTAAAGAATGGCTTTTTTGTATTGATGTTACCTTCAATGTAAAGGTTTGATGAAGCCCTTTGCAGTGTCCAAGAGGATGCTCCAAGCTTCAATATGCTCCTTCTCCTTCTCCAATGGTGGGAATGGGCCAAAAGTGGCTCTCAAGGTGAAAGTAGTTCAATGGTGAACTAGGGTTTCGAGAGAGATTTTGGCAGAGTAAGGGTGCTTGTGATTGTGGATATGAAATAATGGATCTCCATCACCTATTTATAATTTTTTGGTGGTGGAGTGCTGACCCATGGTTTTAGGAAACACATGGTTTTGGGCAGCTGTATAGGGTTTTTTCCTCCTTTTCCTCATTATTTTATATTTTTTATTCCCTTTTTAGGGGATTTTGCTATTTTTAGAGGAAAAAGGGGGTTTTTTAGCCTTTTTTAGGCTATTTTGAGGGTTTTATGGCCTTTTGGAGGCTTTTTAATGGGATTTTTTTGGGATTTTAAGGGAAATATGGTAGGAAAATGGACAAATGAGCCATATAATGTGGTAGATGAGGTAGTGAACACTTTTTGGGTGTTAACAGATTGCCCCCTGATGTGCGAGGTCAGGAGCTCATCGTATGGCCGATGGACATCATAAGTCATGAATGGTTTTCCTGGGTGTGGAGAGAAGAGAAGAAACAAACTGAAGCCCGGAACAACGATCCCGAACAACTGCAAGAACTAAAAGTACATAACCTCAATAATGGATGAGGAATTATCTGATCATATGGACAAGGCGGGCATTCCCATGCTCGTATCAGGATATAACATAACAATAACAATGGGGTCCAAAAAATGGGGACCTGAAATATACATGACCTCAAAAACTGAATGAGGAATAATCTCAATATATGGACGAGGCGGGCATACCCATGCTCGTATCAAGATACATAAACATAACTGTGAGGCCCGAAAAGGGGGACCTGTAAGATACATAGCCACTGTGTACATCATAAGGGTCCAGAGGGGACACAAAATCTGGGACATACTGCTGGGCGGACCATGTCTGAGCTGAAAAAACTGATACACTGGAACAATCAACAGTGCTACTGAGTGTGGTACCAAAGGGGCTGATGAGCTACTGGATCAGAGTGACGAGGGGTACACTCACAATGGTACACTGAACTGGAACTGAAACTGGGTACTCAAGGAAGCATATAGCTGGATGACTTCCGAATACAATCGCCAACGCAACCCAGACATCCACGGGAACATACATCTGGGCGTTCCGAAATGACTCACCAATGTGCTAGAGTCGGGGGAAATCCGGGGTCTTCGACTAAAAATTGATGGGATATAATCCTACGCGATCCTCAACGATGCGATCAAGGTGCTGAAGTCGAGCATGTGAGGAACAACCACTCGGAGAGGCAATGATGACTCCTCTCAGAATGATCCGTAGGCACTTACCACAGATGGTGATAAGTCCAAGGTGTAGGGACCTCTGGGCCTATCCTCTGGAATAGAGGAGCTGTCGTCGACAGAGGGAGACCTGCAACTATCAAGGCAATGATGTTTCCTTGACAGGAGCGCGAGGTAAACAACCGAAATGTGATAATACTGATGACAGGACTGACAAACTGTGGAGGGATAACTGGGCAAGTAGAGTGGGTGGACTCAAACTTCCTTTGTTCAGAGTATGGTAATGGGAATGATCTGGCAGCATATGAAACTGACTGAGGGGAACGGGATCATAGCTGTACTGGCTCTGGGGAGGTGACTGGGCTGAGGGGGACTCAAGTTGGTATAAAGGGGCAGGAGACTGCAGAATACTCTGAACAAAGGCGACCTGATTGGGGGTGCTGCCGAGATGATGGATCGTAGTGCCAGGAAGCACGGGAGGGTACTTCTTCATGGGTTAAAGAACTAGAAGAAGTTTGTGTAAAATGATACTGTCGTGTGGATTTTACGAGCCCAGGACAGTTCATGCTCGTGGTTGCTTTCAATTTTAAGGAGTCTGAAAGCGATAAGAAGACTTTGAAGTGATGGAATGGTACTGTCGTGTGGATTTAACGAGCCCAGGACAGTTCATGCTCGTGGTTGCTTTCAATTTTAGAGAGTCTGAAAGCAAGTAAGAAGACTCCAGGGGGTTGCTTTTTCGTAGATTTAGTCTCCAAGGCGCAAAGAAGCATAAAAGGATGCAATGAAGAACTCTTCTAGCCGGTGTGACTAGAGTATTCCTTTTTCGTAATTAGTCTACCAGGTCCGGAAAAGGGTTAAACTTATACCAGATAGACGCCCTTTCAGGTACTTTAACGAGCATGAAAGGAAGCAAGATTGCTCGGCGATCTTTTCATTCTTTTAGGAGTCAGAAAAGAGCTTAACGGAAACTCCCTAAGTGCCTTTTTCGTTAAAGGACTTGTCCGGCCCGAAAAAGGGGTAAAATTATACCGAACAAAAGGAATGGCCAGGCAAGGAGGAAGTGTTCAATCAAGGATCAGTAAGGATGACTGAGAATGAAGGTAGGGGGGAACACTGGTGGGCCTCCTTGCGGGGTAGATGAAATGGTGGCAAAATAACGAAACATTTGCAGTATGACAGGAGTGAATGGCTCATGTAAAAATGTGGAACAATTCGATGGCGGCCGACGTGGCATGCAAACCGAGGCAGCAAGGTGTCGGGACACAATGTTGAAATTGCACCAAGTGAGAGCGAGAAATGATCTCAAGCATCATCACGAGCTCGGAAAAATGAATCCGGCGATATAAAGGGTGTCAAAAACAGGTAACGGCCGATGTGGCACGCAAACCGAGGCGACTAGGGGTCGGGACACAATGTTGATATTGGTCCTGGTGAGAGCGAGAAATGATCTCAAGCATCATCACGGGCACGGAAATATGAATCCGGCGGTGCAAATGGTGCGAAACACGGAGGTCATAAGGACTCCGGAATGGTCAAAGGAAAGAACTATGCCTATCAAATCAAATCAAATATACAAGTGACACGTGACCTCAAAAAATGGTTGAGATCACAAATGTGAAAAAGTGAGCAAGGTTAATGACTTGCCCCCATGCTATGTGCATGGGGTTTGTGATTATGGATCACATATGTGTTGGTTTGAACGATGGGTTCATTGACGTGCTGAGATAGATGTGATGGGGAAGGTTCAAAAGGATTGAGCATGCCCCCTATCCCAGGGTCGGGGTAATCTATTATGCCCCTTGACTCAGAGGTGTCAAGGTGGTGCTCTATGATGGCGGGGTCAAGACCGGGCACCTCGGTATAGGACCAGGAAAAGACATCACGGAATTCTCGGAAGAGTTTTCTGTACTCCTCAGTCTCTTGTTTACTGCAGAATGCTCCTAAAGTAATGAGTTCAGGGGCACGTCCTGGGGCAGCGATATCAACTTGGATGACAGGTGAGATGTTGGCCATGTTACCTTCCTCGAAGGCATCAGGAGTAGGAATAGGGTCCTTGAACCAGTCGACCTTGGTGGGGAGGAAGTCTTTGGATTCAACCGTGAATTGGTTAGCTGTGCTAGAGGAGGATTCTTCTGGGATGAAATAGGAACGATGATGCATATCATCCCAGGGATAATCCGAGGCAGTAAGGGCCTCAAGAATCTCCAGGGAGTAGTGGTGGAAGAGATCATATAGATGGTATTAATCTCTCCTGAAGGTGAAGAGTCTGGGGGGTAGATCTCCGCAATGGTAGGTGGTGCCGTCTTAAGATCCAGATTGTTCATCTCATAGAGAGCCGCTCTGTAGTCCGGGAGATCGGGACAATGATGTGAATAATGCCCGTAAACACCGCATATGGCGCATGAGTGGTTGGTACGTAGGGATTTATCTTTAGGCTTAGGAGTGGGGTTTAGTTCGACAACTGGGATGTTAGGGTCATCGTCGAGCATCTGCATGTGCTTCTGTAATGCTGGTAACTGTGGGCATTGGTGGGTTGCATGGCCCAACTCGTCGCACAGCGAGCATTTGGGAGGAGCACGAAATACTGGAGGGTTTTTGACTGTCTTTGGAGGTGGTACAGCAGTGTAAGGTTGTGGACCTCTGCCCCCAGTGGGTTTGAGAGTAGGAGGGGGGGTCGTGGAGGACGAAGGGGTAGAGACACCGGGAGGTGGCTGAGTGGTAGTAGCCATGGGTTGCACCGGTTGGAGGACGACATCTGGTGTCGGCGGGCGAACGGGAGGCGAAAGATACCATACAGGTAATCCTAAGGTTAACCCAGGGAGGCTAAGGGTAGCCATGACCGGGGCGCTTACTACTCCCGATGGAGGGACTAGAAAGGGGATCGTATGGATCGGTGTAACACCAATGTGGCTAGGTACCAATGGTGGTTTAGGCAACAAGGGTGGTTGATTATTAGGTGGTAGGTTGTCGTGGGACAAGGTACATAAGTCAGACATTTCGGGCATAGATGACGGCGGAGGAATGGATTGAAAGGTGGAGGTCATTGGCGCGTCCAAGTAAACCCCAGGCCCCGTAGAGGAAACAAACGAGGTGGTGGCATGAGAAACAGGTTGTTCAACCATGGGGTGAACATTTTCAGGTGCCGCAGGAGCACTGGGATCATAGTAGGTGAGCTGGTCAATCTTAACCACGCGTCCCTCATGGGGGAACATCATGGTGCGAAAGACAGAAGAGGCAACCGCCCGCATGGCATACATGTAGCTGCGGCCAAGTAAAAGGTTATAATCCAATTGGGCATTGATTACCTCAATGTCAATGAGTACAGTTTTGCCACCTAACTGGACGGGGACGTTGGGTAGGAGGCCTTGGGGCTGGGCCGAACGACCGTCGTAGGCGCGCAATGCAGTGGTGGACTGCTGGAGAGGAGGGGACCCCAGCTTCTGCCATACAAATGTAGACATAACGCATGTGGAGGCACCCTCATCGATGATGCACCGATGGATGACAAGATTCCTAACGGAGACAGTAACCAGAGATTCTGGGTTCGATCCCCAGTGGAGTCGCCAAAACTGTAGCTAGGGTTTTACCCCTAGCTTGTGCAAATGAGCACCTACTAAGGAGAATGGACTCCTTAGTAGCAGTTCAGTAAATGTAAATAACTAAGCTAAAACAACAATTAAATTACTTCTAAAACATGCATGAAACATAAACAACAAATTTAAAGAATGGCTTTTTTGTATTGATGTTACCTTCAATGTAAAGGTTTGATGAAGCCCTTTGCAGTGTCCAAGAGGATGCTCCAAGCTTCAATATGCTCCTTCTCCTTCTCCAATGGTGGGAATGGGCCAAAAGTGGCTCTCAAGGTGAAAGTAGTTCAATGGTGAACTAGGGTTTCGAGAGAGATTTTGGCAGAGTAAGGGTGCTTGTGATTGTGGATATGAAATAATGGATCTCCATCACCTATTTATAGTTTTTTGGTGGTGGAGTGCTGACCCATGGTTTTAGGAAACACATGGTTTTGGGCAGCTGTATAGAGTTTTTTCCTCCTTTTCCTCATTATTTTATATTTTTTATTCCCTTTTTAGGGGATTTTGCTATTTTTAGAGGAAAAAGGGGGTTTTTTAGCCTTTTTTTAGGCTATTTTGAGGGTTTTATGGCCTTTTGGAGGCTTTTTAATGGGATTTTTTTGGGATTTTAAGGGAAATATGGTAGGAAAATGGACAAATGAGCCATATAATGTGGTAGATGAGGTAGTGAACACTTTTTGGGTGTTAACAAAGTCTTCCGATGGTATCTCACAGAGATGGTGTTTGTTCCGGTTGTGTACTCGGAAAACATCATCGGGACAGTTTTGACAAACGTGCCTCTTGGCATGCCTTGATTCCCTTGGAGCTTATGCATAGTGACTTGTGTGGTCCTCTTCCATCTGCTTACTTTTCTGGTTTCAAATATTTCTTAACTTTCATTGATGATTACACCAGACGCACTTGGGTTTTATTTCCTAAAACTTAAGAGCGAAGTATTTAACATGTTCTTGGCCTACAAGGCCCTTGTTGAAAAACAATCTGGTCATCAAATTATTAAGTTAAGATCTGACAATGGAGGAGAATATGTTAACAAAAAGTTCACTACTTTCTGCACTGAACAAGGCATCCAACAACAGCACACTGTTCCATATACACCACAACAAAATGGTGTAGCTGAGCGAAAGAACCGCACTTTAAAAGAAATGGCTAATTATATGATCCAATCTAAGGGACTAAGTCTTCAATTTTGGGCTGAAGCCATTAATTGTGCAAATTACATAGTAAATCGCACCCCCACTAAAGCATTACAAGGTATAACAACGGAAGAAGCATGGAGTAAAACTAAACCTGATGTAAGTCACTTCCGTGTGTGTGGTAGTGAAGCATGGGCTCACATTTCGGATGAAAAACGAAAAGCATTGTAGCCTAAAAGTGAAAAGTGCATATTTGTTGGATATTCTGAAGATGTAAAAGGTTATAGACTTGTTCAACCACATTCTCATGATATAATCTTTAGAAGAGATGTTAAATTTGATGAAAATCTCTTGGCCTGCGAGCCTAACTCGGTGATTGTGCCATCTGTGGCCTGCGAGCCTGATTCGGCGTTTGTGCCTTCTTCTTCTTCTTCCAACTTCCTTGACAGGTTTCCAACTCCAGTTTCTGATACTGACAGTGAGGATGAAAATCCACCTCCGCCTGGTCATGTTCCTCTAGTTGCACCAGCACAAGTGCTTCCTCGATGGGTCCGTTCAACATGTGAAGCAGCTGGTGATCTTGCAGGCGATCCTAGAGATCAACGTCGAACACATTCTCAGTTTCAGCGAGCCTCTTCTCTTTTGGCTCAAGTTTCCAAGAATCATGATCCAAAAACTTTTGCAGAAGCTTCAGGGAATTCAGATTGGGATGTAGCCATGGATGAAGAATATCGTTCCTTAATGGCGAACGATACTTGGGATCTTGTACCTCTTCCAAAAGGAAGAAAACTTGTCAGATGTAAATGGGTCTACAGAACTAAGTATGCATGAGATGGAAGTGTTGAAAGACTTAAGGCAAGGTTAGTTGCCAAAGGTTTTTCCCAAGTTGAAGGGATTGACTACAATGAAACCTTTGCTCCCGTCACAAAAATGAACTCCATCCGCCTTGTTCTTTCCCTTGCAGCCTTACACAACTGGGAAGTCCATCAAATGGATTTCAAGTCTGCCTTCTTACATGGTGATTTACAGGAGAAAATTTACATGGAACAACCTCCTGGCTATGTTCAGAATAACTCTAGCCTTGTCTGCCGCCTTAAGAAATCCTTATATGGCCTTAAGCAAGCTCCTAGAGCTTGGTATGCCAAAATGGATAACTTTCTCCTTGACACTGGTTTTTCTAGATGCCATTCTGACCCCAATGTCTATACCAAGAAAGTAGGAAATCATCTCATCATACTTGTTCTATATGTTGATGACCTTATTCTTACTGATAGTGACCCTAAGCTTATAACCCATGTGAAATCCAGTCTTAAACAAAATTTTGAAATGTCAGTCTTAGGACATTTGCATTATTTTCTTGGTCTCCAAGTCCTGCAAACCAAAGAAGGAATCTTTCTTTTTCAGTCTAAGTATGCTTGTGAACTTCTTCGTCGCTTTCACATGGAAGATTATACACCAGCCCCTTCTTCTTTCCAGTCTGGAGTCAAAATTTCTGCCACTTGTACTTCACCTGAAGTCGATGCCACCTTGTATCGTCAGCTTGTTGGTAGTCTCTTATACTTGACTCATTCCCGTCATGACCTTTCCTTTGCCGTTGGTCGTGTTGCCCGTTATATGCAGACACCTCATGAAAGTAATTGGAAAGCAGCTAAAAGAATACTTCGATATATTCAAGGTACAGTTCAGTTTGGGATTCATTACAGTATAGGGGGGAAACCTTTGTTGGTTGGTTTCACTGATTCAGATTGGGCCGACGATCCTGATGATCGAAAGTCTACTGCAGGTTATGTTTTCAGTCTGGGATCTGGACCTATTACTTGGGCTTGTAAGAAACAACAAGCTCTTGCTCTTTCTTCAGCAGAGGCATAATATCGAGCAGCAGTTAATGCCAGTCAGGAAGCTTTATGGCTTCGACAGATCCTTTCAGAGTTTGGATTCGAGCAGCAGTAGCCTACTCCACTTTGGTGCAACAATCAAAGTGCCATCAAGCTTGCCAAAGATCCAGTTCTACATCAACGCAGCAAACACATTGAGCTACGTATGCACTTCATCAGAAATCTTGTTCATGATCATGTTCTTGAAGTGCTCTTTTTCCCTACAGATGATCAAGTTGCAGACATCTTCACCAAGTCTCTTACAGAAGCGAAGTTTTCTAAACTTCGATCTATGTTAGGAGTTCAGGAACTTGTCATTAAGGGGGGATAGGCTCTAATGCCTCCTTCCTTCTCCTAATAGTGTCACTTTTGTAAATCCTTCAATCCTATCCCAAGTTGTTCTTAAGGGGGGATGTTAGGATATTTAGACACTTAGGAGTTAGTTAAGATCAACTTGTGTAATATATCCGTTAGGGATAGTGTGTTTCTTTAGTATGCATTAGTATGCATTTGTAAATACTTAATCCGACGGTCATGATATGTTCCCGACATAGAGTGATCCGACGACTCAACTTCTCTTAGATCAAACCTAACCTTGATCCGTGGCTTAACACCTGATTGGTCCATGATCTCTATTTAAAGAGCATGGAGGGTCATTGTTTAGTTGATTGATTATGAGAAGCTCATTTGTAACTTTCTTTCTTTGCATAATAAATTGTCCCGTAGAAGCTATATGGCCGGGGCCGTGGAGTGTTTCCCTCAAGAGGGTTTAAACCACGTCAAAACATCGGTGTGTTGATCTGTGATCTGTTTATGTGAAGTGGTTGCTCTTGGTGTTCGGTCCTTTGGTAGTACCCTATGTACCCAAACAAAAAGACCATTGGAGTCCATAGTTAAGCTCTTTTCAGACTCCCTAAAATTGAAAATATTGCCAAGTGATCTTGACTCTTTCACACTTGTAAAAGTATTTGAAAGGTCGTCTATTCGGTGATAGGTTACTCATTTTTCGACCCGTCTAGACTATTTATGAGAAAGGTATACCTTGGTCAATTTTTGGCTGGGAGAGTTCTCTCAAGAATTGTTTTACACTTTTTCGGGATCGAGGGACTAAAAGTATGAAAAATTACACTTTGGAGCCTCCTTTAGGTTTTTCAGTCTCTCTAAATGTGAAAAACTACCGAGTTTTCCTTCCTTGGACTCGTTAAAATTTAACATTGAAGGACCCGCTTTGGGACGAACCCCTCCTTTCTCAGGTTCGTAAAACATGTGAGATTGGACTCGTCTGTGAGATGAGCTATACCAAGCATTTGTTATCCTCTTCAAGCTCGAAAAACAATAAAGAGGTACTCGTCCATCATGTCGGGGGAATATGGGGAACAAGTCAAGTTTGTTTTGGCAGCTTGTCAGTCGTTACCTTTGAACATGGCATGCATCTGTCCCTTGTCTATGTTTTGTATCTATTTTCGCAGAGTTATGGTCATCTTCCTGAGTCGTCTCTCTGGCCACGAGCCTACTCGTTCGGTGTCTATCCTCTACTATCAATAACCCCTGCTGCCAAGTCCTATTACATGCCATTACATGTTCAAAGGATTGCATTGTTCAGAGTCATTCATTGTGTCAGACCTCCGCTGTGTCAGTACATACTCCATTGTTTCATCATCCTATACTATCTTTCGTTCTGATTTCGTGTCGATGATGTGGGAATCATTATGGCCCACCTTTGACGAGTCTATTCCCGTTGACGCCAATTCACTATCCGGGAATTGGACTTAGGGATCAACCATTAGTACCTTGGTACCTGCATGCCTGAATGGCAGGTTTCCTCATGTTTGACAATAGGTTTACATCATTGACCTTTGATCGAACGATCTCTTGAATGCTCGACATCAACTCATTCATTCGCATTTCGTTGAGATGTACTACAAATACCTTGGGGATCATCGTCATCATTGGTGATTTCCCTCGCATTTGTTAACGGTTCACATCATTGACTGTAAAGTTAGTCACAGCAGATCTAATGAACAAAATAACTCAGTCACAACAGATGAATAAGAAGATATGGTGCAAAACTGTGCAAAACATGCAGCAGTGCTCTCTATCCCAGAAAGGGTGAATGAATTACAATAGATTACAATACAATCCAAAATCACTGTCAATGGCAATTCGAATTGACTAAGTAGACATTCGAATCACTGAAATGGAGTAGCTTGACTCAATCTAGGAGTCCTCATCAATCATCGGTGTTGCTCATCAATCACAACAAACAGTCATCCAGGTGTCAAGCTGAGTCTAACTGATTATAATAAATGTAACTGAAGTGTGTAGCACTGATATAGGATCTGGAGGCTCAGTGGGGGCGCATGGGAGGCTAACTGGAGTCAGAGCAAGTCACCTAATCGAACTGGAGGTCAATCGGAGGTGAAACAGTCAGTCAGGAGTGAAATCGGAGTGAAATCAATCAGAATCGGAGCTAACTGAATGTAACTGGAGTGAATCTGCAGTGGTAGGTGAACAAGTGCGCCCTTCTCAGTCAGTAGGTGAGAAGAGGGCGCCTTTCAGCTTAGGAGGGCTAAAACTCTGTGGAAAGTGGCTCCCGGGTGCTAGAAGAAGGTGGATAAGGTGCTGGAGGCATCAAACTGGTGACTGGACTACATATCCTGAAATAGATCATGCAAGATCCTGAAGTAGATATGTATCCCGAAATAGATGATCCTGAAATAGATATGTATCCCGAAATAGATGATGGATATCCGAACACCCCCCCTCAAGCTAGACTATGATGTGCCAACTAAAATAATGTGGGGCCCTGGTAACTAAGACCAAAGGTCACCCCAATACAATAATCCAAAAAATGCTGAAAAATAAACTAAGTGAGGAAAGAGGGAAAACCCAGTGGGAAGAAAGCCCCCCCTCAAGTCTAAAGCATAATAATGAATCAATCTGTCTCCACCATGATGGAACTCACCCCCAACAGTGAACGGAGGTAAGAGAACTTCTTCTCAGTGAAGCTCTTGGTGAAGATGTCTGCAATTTGCTCATCGGTAGGGCAATATTGCAGAATGATGGTGCGGTCATGCACCAACTGTCGAATGTAATGCATATGAATCTCAATGTGCTTGGTCCTCTGCCGCTGAACTGGATCTGTGGAGATCTTGATAGCACTTTGATTGTCACAAAATAGGACAGTCGAAGTAGTGCCACCAAAACCAAACTCGGAAAGAATACCCTGCAACCAAACTGCCTGAATGCAGGCATTGACTGCCCCTCGATACTCTGCCTCTGCTGAAGAAAGTGCAATGGCTGCTTGCTTTTTGCTGGACCAGCAAATAGCACCATGACCAATCATGAAAACATAACCGGAAGTGGACTTCCGATCAATGCTATCACCTGCCCAATCTGAATCAGTAAAACCAATGAAATCTAGCTCAGAATCTGCAGCATAATGTATGCCAAACTGTCTCGTACCTTGCACATACTGCAAGATCCGCTTGGCTGCTCGCCAATGAAGCTCATGTGGCTGCTGCATATATCTTGACACGGCACTCACGGCATATGAGATGTCAGGCCTAGAGTGTGTCAAATAAAGTAGTGAACCAATCAACTGTCGATACATACTGCAATCTGCAAGCGGTGTGGAATCTCCCTCCTCAAGACTGATTCCTGAGAGGAATGGGAACGGGGCTGCCTTACATTCAGCCATATTAAACTTCAATAACAGGTCGGAAGCATATTTTTGCTGAGATATAGTGATCCCATCGAAATTTTGAGCTATCTCCAAGCCCAAAAAGTGACTCAGCAAGCCCAAATCGCTCATGTCAAAAGCTAGATTTAAGGCAGTTTTTAGCTTGTTTATTGAAGTAAGTGTGCTACCAGTAATAAGCAGATCATCAACATAAAGTACAATAACCAACAAATTACCTTTAACTCGCTGAAGATAGACATTCGGATCAGATTTGCATCTTTGGAAATTCTGAGAAAGAAGGAAGGAGTCCATCTTTGCGTACCAAGCTCTTGGGGCCTGTTTTAACCCGTACAAAGACTTCTTCAATCTGCAAACCAATGATGGATCTGATGTATAACCCTCTGGCTGCTGCATATAGACCTCTTCAGCAAGGTCTCCATGTAAAAATGCACTCTTCACATCCATGTGATGCACCTCCCAGTGCTTGGATGCGGCAATAGCTAAAACAAGGCGGATGGAATCCATCTTTGCAACCGGTGCAAAGGTCTCTGTGTAGTCCACTCCTTGGACTTGGGAAAAACCTTTTGCCACCAACCTTGCTTTATATTTGCTGATAGTGCCATCAGCAGCAACTTTAGTACGGTAGACCCATTTACACTTCACTAATTTTCTTCCAGGTGGAAGAGAAACTAGCTCCCATGTATTGTTCTTTTGAAGAGAACTGTACTCTTCATCCATGGCATCTTTCCATCTCGGATCTCGATGGGCTGAATAATATGATTGGGGATCTGAACCAGCCATCAAATAACAAATCTCAGGAAGAAATGGATCAGCAATAGAAAGAGCCATACCTGCCCTTTGAAAGTCTCCTCTTGTTCGTCTCGGATCAGCAGGATTTCCAAGACTAGAACCAGCAGATTGTAGAGTATTTTGGGCCCACTTTGGTAACTGAGGGAGATCTGAATGGTCGGATTCCGAACCTGATATGTCATTATCATCATATGCTGCTACAATATCAGAAATATCAGAACTCATACCTTCATTATCGCTGCTCGAATCTTCTTCTGGTGAAGGCGGTGAATCGGCAGTTTTCTCCTCAACTAGTTGCAATTCTTGAAGCGGTTCTTCAAACTGCACACTGCGCTCTATGAATATCTTTTTAGATCTGATATCCATGAGTTTATATGCTTTTGATTCTTCCCCATATCCTATCAATATGCACTCGATACTTTGTGGATCCAAAGCTCGTCTCTTCTCAGAAGGAATTCTAGCCCATGCAGTAGAGCCAAAAACTCTCAAATTTGACACATCCGGTTTGTGACCAAAGAATGCTTCGAAAGGAGTCATACCTTTCACGGATGAATGTGGAACTCGGTTCTGTATATATGCAGCAACATTGATTGCTTCAGCCCAAAGATTTGCAGCCAAACCTTTTGATTCAATCATGCATGTAGCCATCTCTTTCAGTGACCGGTTTTTCCTTTCCGCTACACCGTTCTGCTGGGGTGTGTAGGGAACTGTATGTTGGATCTTGATTCCGCTTTGGGCACAAAGTTGCAGCAACTCGGACTTGATATATTCCCCACCATTATCAGATCTAAGAGCTTTGATCTTGCTCTCAGTGGTGGTCTCAACAGAAGCCTTAAAATCCTTGAACTTTCCAAGCACTTCTGACTTGTTTTTGAGAAAGAATACCCATGTAAAGCGAGAATAATCATCAATAAATGTCAAAACATACCTTGAACCATTTAATGACATATGGGGCAGCGGACCGCTGATATCAGAATGGATCAATCCCAAAATAGTAGAGGCTCTGCTAGCCTTGCCGCGGTCGAATCTGTGCTCGGGGTGCTTCCCAATAATGCAACCGGAGCATATTCCCTTCGAGGAACGGAGTTGTGGAAGCCCATCAACCATGGATTTATTTGATAGCAGCAGCAAATACTTATAATTTAGATGTCCAAATCTTTCATGCCAAAGCCTACTAACCTCATTACCATGTGTGCGAAGAGCAGTGGGCTTTGCAAGCGGAATAAAGTGCGAAAACTCATAACATTTTGCAGTGTGGTTTGCCTTTCCAACCGCAACTAGTCTTCCACTTTTGATATCAGAAATTTCAACTGTATTAGGGCTGAATGTGACTTTCTTTGGATCACCAGTATGTGTCATTTGATAAACAGAAAGGAGATTCGAAGCTAAGGAAGGCACATAGAGAACATTCTGAAAGCATCCATGATCTACATGAATCGTACCTTTGCCCTTTGAAGAAATTTTTGAGTCATCTCCCAAATGGATGGGGATGGAGCTGTTTGGATCGAATGAGGAAAAAGAATCAATATTTGCAGCCATATGATTTGATGCACCCGAATCTATCAAGAGAGTGGGCTTCGAAACCGTTTCCATGAGTGCTTGTCCTCTTTCATGATCGTCATTTCGATCCTTCTTCCTTGCACCGTCAGGAAGGGTTATGTTGTTCTTTTCCAAAAGGAGGGCCATTTGATCTATAGTCTTCTTCATACATGAACTTTCGGGATGAAAGCCACGGTTACAATAAGTACATTTAGATTTTTGGTTACCTTCTTTGCCCTTTTGCTTGGATTTCGAACTGGATGGTGCATCCATTTGCTTGCCTTTGTCTTTTT
Source organism: Larix kaempferi (assembly GCA_027924585.1). NCBI lineage: Eukaryota > Viridiplantae > Streptophyta > Pinopsida > Pinales > Pinaceae > Larix > Larix kaempferi. The sequence goes on along the minus strand of BSBM01000278.1, from coordinate 5,334,320 downwards.
GCTTGTGAGGCTCGAATTTGGGCTTCTCCTTCTTTAGCTTTCCTTTACCATTCGAAATCTTGGGTCCTTGAACAAATAGGGCTGAATCTTTGGAGCTTATGGACCCCATTTGAATCAACTTGTCATGCTCTTTCGTAACGGACTCAATGAAGGCATTCAAGGTAGGCATCTTCCAATTCGGGGTAGTTAGCCGACCGGAATTGAAAGTGGAGACAAATACCGAATAATCTTTCCCAAGCTTGCTTAGAATGGAGAGGATCAACTGCTTATCCTCTTTGATAACACCACTGTTCTTCAATTGCAAGTTCAAGTTCTTGAATTTTGTGAAGAATTCATTGATGGTCTCGAAATTTTCAGGATTAAGGCCAATCAATTCATTCTCTAATTGAAAAGCCCTAAGCTCATCCTGCTTGCCGAATAGTGTCTCAAGTTGCTCCCATATGGCTTTTGGAGTCTTCAATCCGCTGAGATGGAAGTGAAGATCTTTGGAGATGGAGAGACAAAGAAGACCGTAAGCTTCATCAAGCTTATTGTAGTGTTTGGTTCTTTCTGCCACATTGTTTGGCTCCAATTCAAGACCAAGAGTGACTCGGTAGTATCCTTTTGAACGTAATATGATCTCCATATCATCTTTCCAATCAAAATAATTGAATGGGGTGAGGATAGGCTTTGAAGAAGAGTATTCCATTGCTAGGAGCGAGTCAAATGATGAAGAAGAAGCTTGCTTGCAAACTATAGCGAATGGAAATGCTGTAGGGAAGCTTGCATGCAGAATGTAGCGAGTGCACTTGGAGGAGATAATTAACCTGCAAATCACATAAGAACAATCACAATAAGGTCGAACAATCCACCCTTTGAGAGTTGCATCACACCTGGGATTGGATTTCAAGCAATGTTGAATGGGTCCAATGTATCAAATCCAGGAATTATGTGGTAACTCAAGCTTCTGGAGTGGTATTGGAATAATTTTCAAGCTTTGCATGCACAGGAGCGAATGCCCTTGAGATATCTCATGCCAAACTTATTGCAATTTTTAGCAATTCAGTCAAATCTTCTTGTATAAACACCTGTAGAAAAGAGATCTTGTCCCTGCAATGGCTCTGATACCATGTAAAGTTAGTCACAGCAGATCTAATGAACAAAATAACTCAGTCACAACAGATGAATAAGAAGATATGGTGCAAAACTGTGCAAAACATGCAGCAGTGCTCTCTATCCCAGAAAGGGTGAATGAATTACAATAGATTACAATACAATCCAAAATCACTGTCAATGGCAATTCGAATTGACTAAGTAGACATTCGAATCACTGAAATGGAGTAGCTTGACTCAATCTAGGAGTCCTCATCAATCATCGGTGTTGCTCATCAATCACAACAAACAGTCATCCAGGTGTCAAGCTGAGTCTAACTGATTATAATAAATGTAACTGAAGTGTGTAGCACTGATATAGGATCTGGAGGCTCAGTGGGGGCGCATGGGAGGCTAACTGGAGTCAGAGCAAGTCACCTAATCGAACTGGAGGTCAATCGGAGGTGAAACAGTCAGTCAGGAGTGAAATCGGAGTGAAATCAATCAGAATCGGAGCTAACTGAATGTAACTGGAGTGAATCTGCAGTGGTAGGTGAACAAGTGCGCCCTTCTCAGTCAGTAGGTGAGAAGAGGGCGCCTTTCAGCTTAGGAGGGCTAAAACTCTGTGGAAAGTGGCTCCCGGGTGCTAGAAGAAGGTGGATAAGGTGCTGGAGGCATCAAACTGGTGACTGGACTACATATCCTGAAATAGATCATGCAAGATCCTGAAGTAGATATGTATCCCGAAATAGATGATCCTGAAATAGATATGTATCCCGAAATAGATGATGGATATCCGAACATTGACCGGTAATCAAATGGTTTCTACCATGTTCGACTTCAACACTTTGTAATCACATGGCTAGATTCGTATAATTTGCGATTGGGTAGAAGACCCTGGGCGCACCTTTATATCTTAATTGCGTCTAGGTTATGGTGGAGATGTCCTTTGTATTGTCACGTATATCCACTTTTTGTATTGGTCGTGGCTGTGTCATTACTGTCTCATGGATCTACGCTTGTTCATAGTAGCCATGATTTGTCTACAGTCTATATCATCTCAATACTCATGGATCTGCAATGTATTGGTCGGAAACCATGCTTTGAGTCAATTGTTTCCGAGCATGGGGATGCCCGCCTAGGTGGTATATCTAACATTTTGTTTCTGTTTCAGCTCCTTGTTGCTCTCCTCGATGCTATCTCCGCACAGTATTTGTAAAGTCTTTCGGCCATTAGTCCCTTCTGACCTCACACTTCAGGGGGCATCTATTATACCTCCATATTTCACAGTGTCGCATCTTCACCACAAAAACAGTTGACGACACTTCCCCTACTGCTTGAAACACCCAGAAGAGAAAAATGATGAGTGATCCTTGAAGACAAACCCATTCTATCAAGGATCAACCCAGCTCCATCTTAGGTGCGCGGTAGTACACACTACCGAGCTATACTGCGCCTTGCTCCATCTTAGGTGCGCGGTAGTACACACTACCGAGCTATGCTCTTTCTGTGCCACGTGGTACTACCGCGTTATGCTCTGTTTGAGAGGTGCGATACTCCTTTTTTAGCCTTTTTGCCATGGCTTGTGGGATCTTGATCTTTGAGATATTTTTGAGGATTGGTGTCCCTGATTCGATCCTAACTCACTTTTTGTGATTAGTAGGCCAGATCCACTAAACTCTCCCAAGATCCACCCTTCTCTCTTGTTGGTTAACCCTACTACACACTATAAGAGAGAGACATTCCATGAGCAAAGGGGGAGGACTCTTGGAGACATCAAAGTTATGATCTTGAATCTTTGTGGAGATAGCTAGAGGAGGAAGCACTTGGAGCTGGAAGTTGGCTTGGATATCAAGCAACCATTGTAAGTGACTTCAAGTTGGTAATAGAACATAACTTGTCTTGTTTCCCAAATCACATGTGTTGATTTTGTTTCAATGATATGATTTGTATCTATTGTAGATTTAGATCCTAACTCATATTTCAATTTGCTAGAGAATCGTATATGCTTGTATCTTGGTTTCATTTTGACAGGTTCATTCACGAGGACTTGGAAATCGGAGCAACCATCGAGACAAGCAATTGGATTGAAGGTCAGTTAGATCTCTTTTGTTTCTTCCAATAGTTTAATCTTGAAATTGTTAAATTTTGAGCATTAATTCACAATACTCTAGGATCTTTGCTGAGAGAATAACATCTACAGTATATCAATGCATGACAATCACAATATGACAAGCATCACAAGAATCAAAAGCATAAAGACAAGATACACAGAGTTTCCATGGGGAAAACCTTAAGGTGAAAAACCCCACAACTTCCTTAGAGATAGAGAGAGCAATGGCTCAACCAAAGTACAACCAAATAACACTGAGATAGTCTCCTGATAGCAGATGATCCTCCTCCTCACTAGTGCGCCACTTTTCGAGTTAGAGTGAGTTACTTTTCCGAGTGAGTAAAATAGAGATCTCTGATCTCTATTTATACTAACCTTTTTTCCCAGTGACCTTATGGGGCCGACTTGTCTATCTAGATACATCCACATTATATTATATATAATTCAGGGCCGACCCCACATGGTGGTCTAATAACCCATCGGCAATTACACACACTTGCGATACTTGTCAATCCACATGACGACACTTCCTTATAGAGGAATAACACATCTCTTATAAGGGTACAATAAATATATATAAAATACACAGATGAAATACATTCCGAAGTTACATATACATCAACACTCCCTCTTAAATAGGAAGGTATTTCTTGACACAGATCTGCTAGACAAGTCTTCTTCTCGGGATCATCGTCATCGATGCATCGTCATCATCATCGTCACTGCTGCTGCTATCTCAACCAATGTCTGACTCTACTCGTCATAGAAAGTTCTACAGGGCCAGTCCTTTTTCATACTGGATGTAGGCCCACCACCTGCAGGTCTTCATCATCACTGGCCATACTGTGGAAAGCTCAGGACTTATTACGTGCGTCACAAAACCTGGCTGCAGCATCCCAGGCTATTACGAGCACCCAGCTCTACCTGTAGGATCTCCTAGGAGCACATTACATGTGACCCATCACAAAACCTGGCTGAAGCATCCCAGGCTGTTACGAGCACACGGCTCTACCTGTCGGATCTCCCAGGAGCACATTACATGTGATCTCACCACAAAACCTGGCTGAAGCATCTGAGGCATTTTTCATCCTGTCCAGATCTCCCAGGAGAAAATTACATGTGGTCATGGCAAAACCTGGCTGAAGCATCTGAGGCCTTTTTCATCCTGTCCAGATCTCCCAGGAGCAAATTACATGCCATAGGACAAAACCTCGAAAGAGCATCTTCCAGATATCCCAGGGAAACGAATTACATGCCATAGGAAAAACCTCGAAAGATTATCTGCAGATCTCCCAGGGTACAAATTATATGTCCTCCCAAGCAAAACCTCGAAAGAGCATTTGCCAGATGTCCCAGGGCACCGAATTACATGCCATAGGAAAAACCTCGAAAGACCATCTGCAAATATCCCAGGGCACAAATTACATGCTTACCTGCACAATCTGATCCACGGCCACAAAGTATCATCTGATACTCACCATACATCATCCTGATGTACACATGATCATCCTGATCATCATCACTGCAACATCCTGCTGCATGTCATCTGGAGAAGCTCGTCATCCGCGATCATCCTGATCATACAATGCATCCATCTGATGCACACCAAGTATCTACCTGATATATATCATAACACATAGTGTATCCACCTGATACATAGATACATGATCCACACAATGTATCCATCAACATACATGATCTACCTGATCATACCTGATACATATCAATATACATGATCTACCTGATCATACAATGTATCCACCTGATACATATACAGATACATGGTCCAAGCATCCAACATGATGCATATACAAAATACATACAAATGATCCAACCGATCATATCCGTCATTCATACATACATATGAATGATCCAACTGATCATATCCAGCATCCAACATGATGCGTACATACATATAAATGATCCAACTGATCATATCCAGCATCCAACATGATGCATACATACATACATAAAAATGATCCAACTGATCATATCCAGCATCCAACATGATGCATACATACATACATAAAAGTGATCCAACTGATCATATCTAGCAGAAACCAGAACATCATCCTGATGCTCATCATCCAGCGCTTACATCCACAACCATGTGAAGGATCCTCCTTCCAACATGCTTGGAATGGCTTCAGCAAATGTGTCCATCACTTCTTCCTCGAAGTGTCCTCAATTTGAAGAATGCCAAGCCTCTCTCTGAAGTACTCGAACTTCACCCTGGCTAGTGGCTTCATCAGCACATCTGCAATCTGCTCGTCCGTTGCAACAGACAGGAGCTTCACAACCCCTCTCTGCACCATATACCTGATATAGTGATATTTGATCTCTATGTGTTTCGACCTGTCATGAAACATTGGATTCTCGAACAGCTTCACACAACTCTGGTTATCACAAAAGATACCAGTAGCATCCAACAGGAGATCAAATAACTCAGACAGTAGCTTCCGTAGCCATACTTCCTCACAACTAGCTGAATAGGCTGCAACATACTCTACCTTAGCTGTACTCAGTGCTACGCAGGACTCCTTACTGCTGAACCAAGAGATCACACCTGATCCCATACTGAAGCAACACCCATATGTGCTCTTCCTATCTGCATCACTGCCTGCCCAATCTGAATCAACATAACCCTACAGGTTAAACTTTTGATTCGCTTCATACTTGAGCCCATAATCCACTGTACCCTTCAGGTACCTCAGAACATGCTTTACAGCAACCAGGTGAACACTCCTCGGATCTGTCAGGAACTGACTCAATGTGTTCATAGCAAAGCAAATGTCTGGTCTCGTGTTCTTCAGGTACATCAAGGACCCAATCATCTGACGATACATAGAGACATCAACCGGCTCAGATGAAGCATCACATAGAAGCTTTAGATTCGAGGCCATAGGTGTGGCCATGGCCTTGCAATCCATCATCCCGAATCTCTTCAGGATATCTACTGTGTACTTCCCTTGACCAAGGAAGATCCCACCTATACTCTGCCACACCTCCATACCTAGGAAATAGTGCATCATTCCCAAATCTTTCATATCAAATTCAGCAGCAAGATTCCTCCTAGTATCTGCAATCAGTCTGTCATCTCCTGTTACAAATAAGTCATCCACATACAGGAGTAGAATCATAGGATTCCCTTCCTTAACCTTGTAGTAAAGGTTGGAATCCGCTTTACTCTTGGTAAAGCCCAAACTAGATAGGAAACTATCCATCCTACCATAATAAGTTCTGGGAGCTTGTTGCAAGCCATACAAGTCTTTCTTCAATCTGCACACATGTGCCTCCCTGTCAAGTATTGGGACTGCATCCCAAATATCTTCTTCATGATCGACGGATCATGGCATTCCATTTCTTCATCCCAGATCTTGGGAACTTCAATATCTTCAATATCTTCAATAGATATCTTTGTTGCTGGAACACATGTTGTAGTCCTTTTGTAGGTGAAGATATATGGTCTTTCCTACAAAACAAGTTAAATTGCATGATTAGAAACATCTCATAATTTTCAGAACAAATTCTTTACACATAAAGAAATATGTCATGCAGTCATGCAGTTATCTTAGCCAATGCTTCAATACAACATTTATCCATGTTCCACAACTTTCTAGATGCCTTCCAGTCTCTACCAGAACATTGTTAAGAGTTTACACTACTCCCAACATGTCAGCAAAGAGGTTTCATTCTAGATAAGTAGCACTGGAATGTTGTACAGTGCCATAGGCCACTTACCCATCACATGCATATTAGTATTATACTGTTCATTAATGCAATCATTCAAATATGCATAATACATCTCCTAAGTCTATAAGCATAATATTAGTTAAACAAACAAAATAGGCAAGAAATGATAATTGAAATACTTATCTTTGTTTGTTTGTTGGGTGGACTCCCTCTGAGTCTTTGTTTCCTGGCAGGAGCTGCTGAAGTAGCTTCTTCTACACCTTTCTGTTGTGGAATGTAGGAAGATGGTCAACTCCCTCTGATAATCTGCATCCTTGTAGGAGCTACTGGAGTGTGCTCCCTCTTGATCTTTGCTTCCTGGATTACCTGTCCTTGAACTTATATTCATCCTTGCTGACATCAATCTTGAACCCAGAAAATACCTCTTCTGGTGTCTTGTTGTCCAATATCTTGTGGGGAGTTCTGTTCTGCACATATACAACTGTTCTAACTGCTTCTGCCCATAGATGCATAGGTAGATCCTGGTCATGCAACATTTCCCTTGCTGCTTCCATGACTGTTCTGTTCTTCCTTTCTGCAACTCCATTCTATTGAGGATTATAAGGAGCAGTCAACTCGCTCTTAATCCCTGAATCACTACAAAGCTTCTTGAAGTCACCTGAGGTGAATTCTCCACCATTGTCGGATCTGAATGTTTTGATCTTCTTGTCAGTTTGATTCTCCATCAAGGTTTTGAATTCCTTAAACTTACCAAACACCTCATCTTTGTTCTTCAAGAAGTATACCCAAGTCTTCCTGGAGAAGTCATCAACAAATGAGACATAGTAAACATACCCACTTAGAGAACTGGATGACATAGGACCACAGACATCTGAGTGGATGATTTCCAGGATGTCTTTTGCCTTGCTTCCACTGCTTGGGAAAGCCTTCTTAATGTTCTTACCTTTTGTACATCCTTTGCAAACACCTTCATGTTTGGTCTTGATTTCAGGAAGACCCTCTATAGCCTTGCTTGCAATTGGAAGTGCTCTATAGTGCATATTAGCAAGTCTTCTATGCCAAAGTTCACTTGGATCCATGGATTCATGCACCATGGCATGTTCAGGTTGTCCCTTCAATTTATACAAGCCTCCCTCTTGCTCTCCAATCACTACTTCATCATCTATGGTCTTTCCCTTTGGCCACATTAGGACTTGGCCATCCATAAATGCAACCCTCACACCTTTTGCATCCAATGCTGAGATTGAGAGTAAGTTCTTCTTGAGCCCAGGTACATAAAGAACTTCTTTCATCTTCAAAGATTTTCCAGAATCTAGGTTGTAGGAGGCTTCACCACATCCTTTGATTGGGTATTGATAATCATCCCCAAGTTTCACCTTATGGGGTGATTCATGTTCAGATAGATTCACAAAAGAATCCTTAAACCCAGTCATGTGTTTGGAAGCCCCACTATCAATCAACCAATCATTACAACCATGGGAGATGGTACCTATGAGAGCAGAGATTAGAACATACTCTTCTTCACTTGATGAGTTATCATCACTTTCTGCCCTAGCCTTCTTCTTGGGTGGTTCATCATCCTCGACAGCATGAGCATGAAACCTTCTTTTGCTGCCCTTCTTCTTATTGTTGGAGTTGTTGTTGTCCTTCTTATTCTTGGGACAATTTATGGCAATATGTCCTTTCTCATTACAGGTGAAGCATATTCTTCTTTCTTTGAAGTGATGTGAAGATTTCTTGGAGTGAGATGGCTCTCTCTTGGACTTCCCTTTCTTGGTGTGAGCTGTGAGAGCTTGATCTTCATTCCCCATCTTTTCTTCTCGTGCCACAAGCCTTGCTTCTTCTTGTGAGCATTCTTCCCGTAGTCTACTGAAGGAGATCAACTTCTTCCTTGCACAAATTCCTTGGATAAAGGAATCCCATGACCTGGGTAGGCCATTTAGAGTGGTCATCACCACTTCACCATTTTCCACCATTTCATCCACTGCTTCTAGCTGTTCCTTGATTTGGGAGACCCTTGAAAAATAAGATTGAATGGTTTCTCCATTCTGAAATTTTACTCCTTTCAATTGGTTCCGTAGGGTCATCTTCTGATTTATGTTCTTCCCTTCAAACAACTTGGTCAAAGAGTCAAACATCTCCTTGGGTGTCTTAAGAGAAGACACATGGGGTATGAGATGGTCTTTGATAGAATCAGCAATGATTCTCTTTGCCTTGACCAAGTTCTTCTTGTGCAATACCTTGGCCTCTTCATCCTCTGGGATAGGGATGTCTTCTTTCACATATGAGTCCAACTCATTCTCTTCCAGGATTAACCCAATTCTATACTTCCAGGCTCGAAAGTTATCAGCCCCTTCAAGCTTATCCTCAAGCTTGGTGTGGAGAGACATCTTAAAGAGTACTTCAAATGGAAAAAGAAAAGATTTAGATCTTACCACTTGAAGTGCTGAAAACTGGATCTGGTCCCGGATTAGGGTTTGTCAGAGAAACCCTAAAAATTCAAAATGTGAATTTCAAATTTCTGAAAGGATAGAAAGATGCGCCTTGGTGAGCTGATCAGCCTGGTGCATTCAGAATTTGAGATCAGCAAAGTCTTGCCCTTCAGAATTGCCTTTTTGTCCTCTCGGGTTCACTAGGGAGAGCCCTGAATTAGGGTTTGAGATTCCCGGAGATATCGATCCAAAGCTCTAAACTTCAATTTTTGCAAGGAGCTTCCAGCTGTGTCTTCAGATTCCAGAAATTCCTATTTTTGTGGAAACCCTAATTTTTAGGGCCAAATCTGAAAATGCTTGGAATTGAATTCTGATTGGACAGATAGATGCGCCTTGATGAGTAGAGTCAATCTATTATACTGATTTTCCAAAATCTATGGAGAGAAACCCAATAAACAAGGAACTCAAGCTTCCGTCACTGCAAAATGTCTTCTTCTCAGGTTAGCTCTGATACCATATTAAATTTTGAGCATTAATTCACAATACTCTAGGATCTTTGCTCAGAGAATAACATCTACAGTATATCAATGCATGACAATCACAATATGACAAGCATCACAAGAATAAAAAACATAAAGACAAGAGACACAGAGTTTCCGTGGGGAAAACCCTAAGGTGAAAAACCCCACAACTTCCTCAGAGATAGAGAGAGCAATGACTCAACCAAAGTACAACCAAATAACACTGAGATAGTCTCCTAATAGCAGATGATCCTCCTCCTCACTAGTGCGCCACTTTTCAAGTGAGAGTGAGTTACTTTTCTGAGTGAGTAAAATAGAGATCTCCGATCTCTATTTATACTAACCTTTTTTCCCAGTGACCTTATGGGGCCGACTTGTCTATCTAGATACATCCACATTATATTATATATAATTTAGGGCCGACCCCACATGGTGGTCTAATAACCCATAGGCAAGTACACACACTTGCGATACTTGTCAATCCACATGACGACACTTCCTTATAGAGGAATAACACATCTCTTATAAGGGTACAATAAATATATATACAATACACAGATGAAATACATTCCGAAGTTACATATACATCAAAATAAATGTCTGTTTAGATCTAGGAATTCAAGGTAGCATTTGTTAAGTTTTGTCTTCGTTTAGAGTCAGTTAAAGTCTACTTTAATCTAAGAGAATTTCTACCTATCCGTAGGGAGAAAATTCTACATACATTAGAGTAGCCATTAATTTCCTTTGAGTTCATCCTCCAGCTTCATGAACTCAAAGTGTGCCAAAGTCTTTGAGAGACATTAAGTTTGTCTTGCCACAATGAAACCATCTTATTTGCACTGATAAAATTCATTTACATTCAACAAAACATTCTTTTTCATCCATACCTGGCAACTGTCTTAGCATATGCCCCTTCACCATTTTTTTCTTCCTTTGTTCATTGGCTCTTCTAGCTGATGTTCATGAGGGACTCATCATGGGTTCTCTTCTTGAATTTGCACAATCTTGAGCTTTATGACCAAAACCACTAAAAATTTAGCATCTCATCGTACGACAATATGCAACAATATGACCAATATGGTTGCATGTCCAACATCTAATTGTATTGTTGGGACTTCCAACACTTCTTCTACAAACCATATCCTTGTGACCAAAATTATTACATGAATAGAAATAACCATTAAAACCATCTTCATACGTGAGTGCTTGATTCCATCTTGAAGTTGCGTCCCTTTTGAATCTGCTTTGAGGAGTAGGACCAAGTTCTTGATGCATTCTTGATCTTCCAAGGTCTTTGTTGTCATGTGAAGATATAGAGGACCTATTTTGGTTTCATTTTTGGAGAATAAGGGGCCTGCATCAGGAGGCTTGGGGCACCGAGTTCCAACTTTATATTTTTCTCCTCCCTTTTTGTAGCTAAGACTAGATGTGTCAAATGGAGATCTTTGATTCTCCAAGATCTTATCCAAGATAGCTGAGCAGTTTTTGAACTTGAAAAGGTCACATGTCTTCTGATTCGTCTTAAGATCAACAATTTCCTTCTCAAGCTTCTGAAAGGTCTTATCTTTCTCATGTAACTGGTGTTTCAATAATTCTTCTATTCTTTTGGCTTCCTCCAACTGAGTCTTCAAATCAATATTGTCCCTTCTTGTTTCTTCAAGCTCTTCTGGGTCTTCACTAGACTCCTTTTGAGTGGTAAGATTAATCTTTAGTCTTTCAACTTCATCATTTTTGTCTTTTATCTCATCTTGTATGTGATAATTTACAGTAGGATCTGACAACTGTAACAAGACTCACACAAAAATCACTCAAGAAGTGCAGAGAAGAAGAGAAGAAATTACTCAATAATCACTCATGAACATAGAAAACGGAGAATAACAATATAATCATACATCAGCTGTGAGCTGACACTGTGAAAACTAAATACAATATAATAACTGTCAATAGAATTCGAATTGAGATAAGGTCATTCGAATTCATCCTCAATGTCTAGCTTGGATAACATTGGAGACATCATCCAATCAACAATATCAGTCATAAATGGTCAAAGGTCAGTCAAATGAGTCTAACTGAGTCTAACAGAACCATCTAGGCATGAATCAGTGGATGGAGACTCCAAGGATGGCACATGAGGCTGTCAAAAGGTCAAGTGGCACTCCAGAACTAGCTAACTAGGAGCTACAGGCAGTTAGGATGAGCGATCAGTGGAAGAAATACTCAATCAATGCTCTAACTGTCTGTCAGACTCCTGGTAGGTGAGATAAGGCGCTCTAACTGAATGATAAATCCTGATAGGTGAGAAAAGGTGCACATGTCATGCAGGTGAGTCGAACAGGGTGCATCAGGTAGGTAGGAGGGTTAATGGGGGCTAAAGACAGGCTCTAGGGCACTGAAATTAGGCTCTAGGTGCTGGGGAGACCACCAAAATGATGACTGGATGCATGCAAATGCATGCATGATGACTGGATGCATGCAAATCTGAAAAATGATGGTGAGAATATTCCAACACCCCTCCTCAAGCTATACTATGAGGTGATAACTGAAAACTAAAAAATAGGGCCTTGATGACTGAGACCAAAGGTCACCCCGTACAAAATCTAAATAATAAATGAGGAAAGAGGGAAAACCCAGTGGGAAGAAATCCCTCCCTAAAATACACTGAAGGATGCTAATGTAACATGTCATCACTCACCCCAGAAGGAGGCAAGTGTCCTTCTTTTTCGAAGTAGGATCGATCGATCTCAAATGGATCAGTAATGTGAGAAAGATGAAACCTTCCATTCTTAAAATATGAATTGTTTCTTCTCTGATCATGTGGATCACCAACCAAATCACCAACAGATCGGAGAGTAATGGCTGCCCATCGAGGAAGAGGAGGATCATCAAGTGAAAGATCATCGGGTTCTTGTGGAACTGGATCTCCCATTTGCTCATCTTCATTATCAGTTGCTATACCTTCAGGTTCTTGTGGATCTGGGTCTTGCATTCGCTCTTCCTCATCTCCATCTTCAGATTCTGAATCTGAAATCTCATGTGATGATGCTTCGATCGCTTGATCATCAATCAGTATCTTCCTCTTGGAAAGAAATGGATCATTCTCCAAAAACATAATATGAAGATCATTATGGAGCATGTGATTTGAACCAACCGAGGTAGAATCAAAACCATGAATGTGTAGATAGTTCTTTGATATCTCCTTTGAACCAGAAGGGGTGAGATCAAAATCAAATGAACCATGACATAATGGTGATGGATTGAACTTCAAATCAGACCCAAGAATTTGAGGATGGTTTCTTATGATATCCTTTGAACCAACAGGAGTGAGATCAAAACCAAAATCACAAGGATATTCATGAGACTTGAACCTAAGCGAATGATAAAGTCGTCCATCTTCGGTGAAACTCTGAAAACATGTTCCAATGACCAAATAGGAGTCCATAGGAATATTTTGATCAAGGAGGGCGAATGCATTGCCTCCCAAATCTGATTTTACTTCCAAAATTCTTAGTAGGTCATCATCTTGCACATCATCAGGCTCATGAGAAGTAGAGATTGTGAAGGTCTCTTCAACTTCTACAGTAGTAACTGACATCTTTTGCTTAGAATTCGAAACAAAAGATGGATCAATTGAAACCATGTGTTGTATTTCGACTTATCTTGATCAACTTCATCATGGGAGATGATGGAGGCCGAATCATGAATAGAGAGAGCACTTGAGGCAGTACTACTGGGCTTGTTCTCCAAATGGACATCATCCTCTTCCTTCTTTCCAAATAAATTGTTCAATCTTGTCCATGTTAAATTTTGAGCATTAATTCACAATACTCTAGGATCTTTACTGAGAGAATAACATGTACAGTATATCAATGCATATCAATCATAACAAGCATGTTAATCATCACAAGAAACAAAAGCATGAGAGACAATAGACACACATAGTTTCTGTGGGGAAAACCCTAAGGTGAAAAACCCCACAACTTCCTCAGAGATAGATAGAGCAATAGCTCAACCAAAGTACAAGAGATAGAATCCTCTTAGTAGCTGATCCTCCTCCTCACAAGTGCCCCACTTTCCGAGTGAAGGAAGAATGAGTTTCTGAGTGATCCAAATAGAGATCTCCCGATCTCTATTTATACTTGTCCTATTTGCCCAATAACCTTATGGGGCCGACTTGTCTAGCTAGGTACAATAACTTCATATTACATTGTATCGGGCCGACCCCTTACAAGGTGGTTTAATAATCCATCGGAAAGTTAACACACTTGTGACACTTGTCAATACAAATGTCGACACTTCCGTATAGAGAATAATACATCTCTATAAGAGTACAATAAATATATAAATGAAATACATTCCAAAGTTACATATACATCAACAGTCCAGTTATCACTTGGATGTTCTCTAAGATCAATGAGGTATTCCATATTGGAAAACATAGCAGTAAGTATTGCTACTGAGGCTCTTTCACAATCATCAAGCCAATCTTCTTCCTCTTCATAGGAAGCAAAATATCTCTTAACTCAAGTACACATATCCAAGAGACCATATCTCTTCAGGTATGCTATCATCTTGGGTTTCCATTGTTCATAGTTGTATGAAGAGATAGAAGGAACTGCTTTCAGATCCATGGAAGATGTTGTTCAATTCGAATCTACTGGTGTGTTTCTGGTGCAGAAAGCACTGGTGCAGAAGTGCAGGATCCCTAGTGCATAATCACCAGTGCAAAATCACTAGTGCATAATCACCAGTGCAGAATATTTCGAAACTGCTGCAACTACAGGAAAAAATTGCAACTATATAACACTTCGAATAACATGGAAAAATAATGGAGATCCATAATAGCTGTTGAATTCGAATTTGTTGAAGAGGGATTCGAATGGATGAATAAACCTGCAAAAAAAGAAGAATTTTGTTGATTGAGATTTTCTACACTTCGAATGAACACTACCTTAGGACACTGAGCACATATGAACTAGATAGACCTCATTGGATTTCTCTAGTGAATTCAAGGTAATGGCACCAGGATTTGCTGTGGAAACTCATAGGATTCTGGTGCTCAAGTAAAAGACAATTGCTCAATGAAATGCTGCAACTGCTGCAATGGCTGTGTTGATGCCCTGAAATTCGCAGCACCAGCAGTTAGGGATTCTCCCCGGTAAGCAAGCCCAATTAGATCGCTCACTGTTTGGTGTAGGGAAGCCGTCATATTAATGGCCCGGCTAATGTATGTGATTTAAAGATTGGTTTTATCGGTTGTAGCCCGATCCACCGTTTACGTATTTTATATTTAAAGATGAGATGCAAGTTCCCTATTGAAATGCATGTAATCTATTCTAATCTAAACTAATCTATCTAATTATTTAATCTATCCCCGCAGGGAGCAAATCTAAAATATGAGTAATAGACTGGAAATGTACCTAAGAATATCACATATAGCTGTTTCAATATTATAGACACATTTACAGCAGAACATAAAAGATATCAAAGATAGCTCTAATGTAATCAAAATATTCTATTACTCATTTAACACATAAATGTTTGCATAGGAAATAAGAGCATTCACAACCATGAATTAATTTAAGATAGTTAGGAACAATCTCACAGTATTCATATGAATGGTGAATAAATAATTCCACACAACACTCCACATATCCCAAGCAAAAGCGTTGTGCGAGCTTTTGTATTGGAGAAAACTCACTATGGCTTGGGAATACCACAACAGATAGATGACTACCAGAAATCTACTCAATTCTCAAAGCAATGCTATTATAAATGACAATGTTAAGTAATGGAGAAATGTAACCAACCTCGATCCAATGTTTGATGTAGATCCCCATTGGAGCTTTCAATCCACGCACTTGTAATATACAAATTAGTCTTGACAGCCAATATCCAACAAGTACATATAATATATAATTGACATTAACATTATCAATAACAATGGTCCATAATATCATAAGAAAATGTAACCCAATGTATAATAAATGACATTCACACCATGAATGGACGAGAATATGAGTATTTCTATTAATGAACAAGAAGAAGTACAAAGTGATACGACCTCTTGTCGGCAACCAATATGAACCAAAATCTAGATCAATCCACTTTTGCCTCCACCACTTCAATCCTCCATGAATGGCAAACTCAAACTAGAAGGAGTTTGGAAGGTGAACGTAAGGGGTTCACAACTACAAGGATCAATGAGTGCAAACTCAAGATAGGGAAAAAATCCACTAGAGTTCCTTTACTATTATCTTCTTCCTCCCGTCCATAAGCCATATGTGATCAATATATAGTCCTCTCAAAGGTAGGTGAAAGGACTCATCGAGACGTTACTTGGGCAGATGGAGAGCCAAAGGTCACCCAATGACTGCTTTTTGGGAGTAAAAAGTAATTAAAAATGGTTTTTACCATTTTACATGCTACCTGTGGGCTATAGGGATGCAACTCGCGGGTAAGCCTGCTATAAGGATGCAACAGGCATGTAGGAATAAAAATAGGGCAAACTGGTATCACTGAAGGATAAAAATGGATCCGAGTCACTGAAATGGATCCTACAGGCCAAAGAATGCTGATGCTCATAGGGTGGAAGATTTTTGTGTAATAGATGCCCCCTAATGTGTGAGGTCAGAGACTGAAATGTGCTACGATGGCCGAAATACATTATAAAACTTAGAAGTGGAGTGATGGAGATACAAGTGGAAAGAACAACTCACTCATCATAATACAATAGTATCTCTGAATACATGTCGGTATAGTACAACAATATAATACAATGGCCATGAATAGGTAGTACATAATGGATACATGTCATAAGTGATCATAGCCATGATCCCTCTACAATAAGATATGGTATTCTGCTGAAAAGAAGACAACTGGTGCAAACTGGAGGTACAAACTGCTGAAATATGAGAGGTGATATCTCAAATGTAAAGTCAAAGTCATATGTAGCATACTGAATGCCACAAACGCCTGGGGTTTTCTACACAAGTCTTCGATGGTGCAAGCCCCATCAAGTGAATAAAGGAGTTGGGGTCGAACTTGATGAGACATTGTTTGATTACCGGTCAATGATGTATACCGTTAACAGATGTGAGATGACCCACCGATAATGAAAATGGGCATCAAGGCACAGAGCACAATCATCAGAGTGTGAATAAATGGGTTGAAGTCGAACACTAGGATGAATCCATCGATCAGGGTACATTGATGTATTCCCAAAACTGTCGATGGCGAGAGAACCTGCCACTAATGATTGCAAGCCTCAAGGTACTCAACCGAACTCTAAGCCTCAAGTCCCGGGATAAATGAGTTGAATTCGATGGAATGAGACTCGTTGGAACGAGGGAATTAAGTCATCCCCCATCAACCAGCACGAGGTACCAGCAATGTTGAAAGATTTGGAAGATCTCAGGTGAAACAGACTAACTCAATAAGGATGGCCGACATGCAATAGTTAAGAGAACTGAGGAGTGGCGGACACCGGTTTTAGGAATTCCTTTGAACAAGAGCATGAGCAGATGGATAGACTCAGGCAGCATAGACTTGACATAAACTGTGCAATGCAAGAGGCATCACAGAGGGCTCCATAATGACTGGAAGCTTAACCAATCGGTGGAGAAAACTGAGAAACAAGTACAGCTCCTAAGGCCCAACTATAGTCCCGAATCATAATGTACGGAGTGGAATGAATGCTCTGTTCAAAGGCGACACAACAACTGCCAACAAGAAATAGTGACCATAATACCGTCCGGATTTTTGGAATATTTGATTTTTTTGTCTTTTTCATATTTGGTAAAAGCTTGAAAAAGAATAAAATTGCTTATAGTACAACAAGTGAGGGAACGCGTGTCAAATAGCTAGCAGACTAGTCCCAAGCAGTGGAACATACCTATACTCAATGCAAGGAAGTGCGTGCAAGATGTGGACACTCAGGGGTGTGTTCCCTTAGGGTCAAAGGGTCATCAAATTGTGAAGGGAAAATATAAGCTCTGCAGGGCTCGACAGGGGAAAAGTGCTCAGGCACTAGGCTAACAATTGAGTAAGCGGGAGCCGGCACAAGGCTCAAGCGGCAAGCAGGATGATGCAATGCAATCACAACATGATATAACTGAGGGGTGTCCTTAAGGGAGATGGCCAACATAAGACAAAGTAGAGTATGAGTCTTTATCGCAACGTCATGGAGTGACTACAAAGGACTCCCAATCCTAAGGACAAACAACGACATGGGCACCGAAATGCATAACGGGGTTCTAACTAGTGTACCCATGTTCGGGAAAGCCCTACCGCCACATGACAACACTTCTATAGCAGTGTGAAGGTTCCATGTCAATCACAAAGTGGGGTCGCACCTAGGGTTTATGTAAATGGTCAACAGGTCAAATGAATAATGCATGCGAAAATGGCATCTAACCTATATGCCAGGTGTGAAATGTACCTTCCGTAGGTGTGGAATGGTTCAGAACAACTCTCGCCGAGGAAATCTGTTGAAAAAACACTACTCCATGACATGATATTAGTTCATAACGGCTCAAAATGGGAAAACTTAGAAAAGTGGGTCCATAAAATTATAAATAGTAATAAAATTTTCCAAATTACAATTCATTTGCACTATTCACCAATTTGGAGTTTAGTGGTCAGTTTTCACCTAAAACTTCAGTCGCCGATCGTGGGAGCTACAAGTGACCATTCAATGAACCGTCCGGAGTAGGTTGGTGGTTATTCCCATACCTTTCATTTGAATGATTTTATTTCAGTTTTGGTCGGTGGATTTTTTAATTTGGCCAAGCCCTAGATGGTTTCGGCACTACCCGCGGGCTATAAGTATATGGGTAGCGGGTAGGGCACCAAACGTGCAGTCAAAAAACCATCTGCCCGCGTCTACTCGCCACTGTCTACCATTTTTCCCACGGGTACGGCTGTGAAGAAATTTTTAATCATGAAACTGACCAAAATTCACTTGCTTTGCACTCCAGGATGGTTCTAGAGTGGAGGGAGAGAGAGAATGACCAGGTTGATGAGGCCGTGCGCAATAATTTGCAAGCACAACAAGCATTGCAAGCATGTGGCTTATATAAAGATTGGAGTCTAGGGGGTTTAAGGCCCCAAAAACTACTACTCTGTCATTTGATCAACTATTGGGATGTGGATGCTCAACACTTCATCCTCAATGGGAAAACACTGACATTGGAAGTAGAGGATATCTATTTCATTACCGGTTTGTCCCGTAGAGGGGAGGTGGCTAGGCTTCGGGCATAGACCGTGGGTGGTGGGATCACTGTGCAAGACTACATAGTATGGTATTGTCCCACCAACACACGACCGATGGGAAGTCAAGTGCTAGTCAATGCCATAACGGATCTGAGTACAAAGATCATTGTGGCTACTCTAGTGCGGATCACAGGATCCAAAGCATTGCATCAGGCATCCATACTGGTGATGTTCTACGCATCACAATGCTTGCAGCCTACTATATTCAACTGGTGTACTACTCTACTGGTGTCTATGAAGACACAAATGACGGAATGCAAAGAGGGTAAGGCCAAAAAGTTTGGGTATGGTAGCATCCTCTGCATTTTCTTCTTTGAGAGGGTTCCGAGACTTAGCCCGAGGGTGGATGTCCCTCCTAATAGTCTCCATGATCCAGCCCTGACCCGATGGGCTGATATATTGACACGACAGGGTGGTGGCCATTTGGCGTCACCATATACTGAGGAGTTCTTCCACTGGTGGAACCGGCAGGTGATCGCTATAGAGGACTACCCCTATGCGGGGATAGACTTCAGATAGGACCGTGACATGCCGCTCCCACCAGGCGCAGCTTTCAGAGACATCGGTGAGTACTCTTTTGGTTTTGTGTTTATTAAATTTTTATGGATTTTTTGATTATAGTTGAAATGCAAAAAATCTTTTTGGTGGTAGTATCATGTGCTAATGGGTGACTGTTTGCTCATAGACAAAGGCCCAGTGAGACCTGAGGGCTTCCTGAGACATGGTCGTCGGGGTAGGGATGAGATGGTAGCAGATGCTGCAGCAGGGCGCACACTCCAGATGTTGCGGCGCAACATATCACGGATGGTTGCCCGATTACCACTGATAGAGGTAGCCCAACTACTTAAGGCTATGCAATGCCAGGTAGTGGGTGTTCTGGGTGAGTGGGTGCGGCTACTGCAACGGATGGCCAACGTAGTATAGTAATACTATGAGACACATCCCGTCGAGGCGATAGCTAGACCTCCTCGGAGGGAATAGATATCCCAAGGTCTCATCATTTTGTATCGATATGTATATTTTTGAGGGCTATGGGCTCCAGTCTTGTATGACACTACCATTTTTGGACATATTTATATATATATACAACTTTGGTTCTCGGTTCTACTACATTTGTGTATGTTAAAAATGTATGAATGTCTTTGTATTTTTGTGCTCATGATGAATGTGACAAATGCCAATCTAATACCTAGTTAGCGTATGCATCAGATATATAATTGTGACTTTTCGGAATATGAATATATGTAATTGAAACAAAATGTCTCTCCAAGAGTTGTACCTTAAGGAATATCCGTAGTAATGTAGGGTCTCGTACATGGTACTACCCATTCAGCTGAGACACAACTAGTTGTGAATCCAGGCGGACTTCTAAAGATTGGATGTCATGTGAAATGGCATCCCGAAGTAGCTCAACAACAACACTATACTCAACCACATTATTAGACGTAGGACTGAGACAAGCACCTCCTGAAGACACAACTAGGTGGTCAGGTGAAAAGATAACCCAGGTAGTAGAAGCAAGCTGCTACGTATGTCGGCTAGCACCATCCGCGAAACCTAAGAACGTAGGACATCCCATTGACATTTGTCAATCAAACAGAGGCTAATCAGTAGACCCGACAACCAAAAAGGCAATCTAAACTATGTACAGAAAAACTATACAATAGTGTACAAAAGTATCAGCTCGAACCAAAGGTTCAAGCGTAATACCGCTTGAGGTAGAGCCCATTTCTAGGCTCCTTCAAGGCAAATCCCTCATAGTATTCTAACTCATAAGCTCCTTTTTCTAGGACACGCTTCACAATGTAAGGAATGTGCCACATGGGATTGAACTTGCTTTCCCCGAGGGGTTCTTTAGCTTGGTCATACAAGAGTACCAAGTCACCTTCAACATATTGTTGGGGATGGACAAACCTATCATATTGGACCTTGACACGACACTTGTTAACATCAATGGCCACAGCGGCATCTCGACGGTGCTCGTCAAGTTGATAGAGGTGTACTAAACGTTGCTCAATCTTTGTCGTATCAGGGAGGATCTCTATGGCTAGCTTGAGTGAAGGAATTTCGCATTCAATCGGTAAAAGTGACTCCACACCATGAACTAACTGGAACGGTGAGAACCCGGTGGCAGTCTTAACTGCGGTTCGATATGCCCAAAAAGCATGATATAACATGATATGCCAATTGGTCTTGCTTTGTTGGATGGTACGTTGGAGAATGGTCTTTAAAGACTTATTTACTGCTTCAACCTGACCATTCGCTTGAGGATAGTAGGAAGACGAGTCTTCCTGAAGAAACCCAAGCTTGAGAGACAAATCCTCCATCATCTTGTTTTGAAAGTGACTGCCATGGTTAGTGAGAATCTCTTTCGGGATACCGAACCGAGTGATAATCTGGTTGAACATGAAATGGGCTGCAGTAGCACCGTCGACTTTTACAGTAGGCATGTCCTTAGCCCACTTGGAAAAATAATCCACAACCACAATAATATGGTGATGCCCCCCAGCCGAAGCTAGCTTGAAATCCATGAAATATACCCCCCACTTGGCGAAGGGATCGATAGTGACGACCAGATGGAGGGGCGCTGGATGTGAGTGTATGTTCCGAGAAAACACCTGGCAAGGGTGACATCTCTTCACAGCGTTAATACAATCTTTAAAGATAGTAGGCCAAAAATAACCAGATCGCATGATACGTTGGGCTGTAGCAAGCCTGGATAAGTGACCGCCACACGCCCCCGCATGGCAATCATTAAGTACCCATTCCTCTTCTTCGTGAGTCAAGCAATGACGGAGAATGGAATCCTTTCCTCGGCGATACAAAGTGTCACCGATGATAGTATAATATTTAGCGTGATGTCTCACACGCCGTCACTTGTCTCGTGAATAATGCGGATGAAACTTGAAAGTTTGGAGATATACAATGACATCCCCATACCAAGGGTCCTCGGTCGAGATAAAAAATAAGTGTTCATCCACAAAGGAATCTTCATGAATGACATCCTCATCAAGCCGTGGAAGGTCCGACATAAGCTCAGCAAACACCAATGATTTCACCGATTTTGCTGAAGCAAAATCGAGATCAAATTCTTGAAGGATCACAATCCATTTATTATACTTACCCCCGATAAGGTGTCGTGATAGCATGAACTGAAATGGATTGATGTGAGCTACAACGGTGGTTGTTCAAAGCAAAATGTAATTCCGTAACTGCTAGACTACGTGGATAGTCGCAAGTGCCAGCTTTTCTATGTGAGTATATCTTAGTTCAGCGTCTACTAAATTTCGACTGAGATAATAGATAACATGCTCGATGAGCGCATCATCTACCTGAACCAAGACCATGCCAATAGTCTCTTGAGACGTGGCCACATAAAGAATGAAATCTCGTGTAAAGTCTGGTGGACTAAGCACAGGGGTCGATACCAAAGCTTTCTTAAGGGCATCGAAAGACTGCTGGGCTCGCTCATCCCAGATAAAAGGTGTGTCTTTCTTCAATAGGCCTGCGAAACCTTTAGTAATACTAGCATAGTTAGCTATAAACCGACGCAGAAAAGTAGCTCTCCCTTGGAGGCTCTGAAGTTGTAACAAATTACGCGGAGGAGGCAACTGAAGTATTTCCTTAACTTTGAGAGGATCGAATCTAATACCCTTTTTCGAAACTATAAATCCTAGAAGGCGACCAGTCCTAACAGCGAAGATGCATTTGTTTGGATTCAATCAAATTTTGTAGTGGATACATCGTTTGAGAATCATACGGAGGTGCTTGGGGTGGTCCACTCTCTTGCGAGAATGGCCAGCAACATCATCCAAGAAAACTTCCATAATCATCTTAAGATAATGAAAGGCATAGGTCATGGCTCCTTGAAAAGTAGCTTCGGCGTTTTTGAGGCCAAAGGGCATTTTTCGGTATGCAAATGTTCCCCATGGACAAATAAATGCCATCTTATGTTGGTCTATGGGTTTGATTTGAATCTGATTATAACCCGAGAATCCATCCATGAATGAAAAAATCTCACTCCCCGCACAAGCAACCAATATTTGATCAATGAATGGCGTGGGGAAGTTGACTTTCGGACATGCACGGTTCAAATCTCTAAAATCAGTGCATACATGGATCGTTCCCTACTTCTTATCCACAAGAACGGGATTTGACACCCATTCGGTAAGAGGAACGGGGTAGATGAAACCAGCTTTGAGCAGTTTCTCCACCTCTGCCTTAATAGTAGCTACCTTCCTAGGGTTCACAACACGTAAGCATTGTTGAACCGGTTTAGCATCAGGATACGTTCTAATCTTGTGTTCAACAATGTGGGGGTCTATTCTTGGCATCTCCTCATATGACTAGGCGAAAGCTTCTCGAAGTTCTGTAAACAAGTCAGTGTAAATAGCAATCTCCTTAGGAGTGCAATCGGCACTGACGTAAACATTCTCCACTTTTTTGGGAATGCGAGAGATTTTGATCGAAATGGTTGGGGAAATATTGGCCATATTCCCCTCCACAAAAACATCACGCGACTCTAAAAGAGCCATAGGGTGACCAACCATATTAGCTAGAGTCATCCTAAACTCCTCCTGCTCAACGAGCTCAAGGTTGGGAATGAAATAAGAGCAATGGTGCATATCTTCCCAAGGCCTCTTACTACCACACATGGCTTCAAGGATAGCTTCATCAGATGGTAAAGTATCATCAAGGCAATCGTGAGAGCAAGATGAGTTGGCTGCCCAAATTGGCAGCATAAAGGGATCTTCTTCGACGGTCTAGGAAGAAGATAGATCTGGATCTACAGTGGTTTGTTGGATATGATCGTAAGCGAGCTCCGCTACAGATAAAGGCATAGACATCCCAACATGCGCAATGTCTCCAGACGTGGAATTTGTGGATGGTAAAATCCACGTATCATTTGAATAGGAGGTCCGGAATAACATATTATTCGAAGGAGGAGGCGCATTGTCGGTAATGGTTCCAATAAAATTCACAGGTGCAGAAAGATTATAAGTTCCCATCAATGAGGGGTACATTCCAACACCTATGTTCCCAGTTGCCGGATGAGAATCAGAAACTTGCAGGACTACAAATCCCATGGATGCTGTGGAAGGAGCGCCAACATAATCCAGCTGATCGATCATCACAATCTTTCCTTCATGGGGAAAGCAGATAACTCTAAATACAGTAGACGCGACAGCCTTCATAGCATACATCCAGTTCCGACCCAGTAAAAGGTTGTAGTCGATGGGTGCATCAACCACTTCGACTTCAATAGGTATGGACTTACCTCCCAAGGAGACAACAAGGGAAAGAATAATTCCATGCGGCGTAAAAGATCTACCGTCGAATGCAGTGAGTGTAGGTTCTAGACGCGAGTAGAGGAGGAGAGCCAAGAGATTTCCAACAAGCTAACGCCATTACTGACGTGGGGGCACCTTCATCAACCATAGTACGTTTGATGAAGCTCTTAAGCAAAACCACCTGGATTTGAAAATCCACGTGGTAAGGTAAGCGAGGTTGGACATCAGTAGTATTGAACTTGATAACACTAGGATTTCCCCCATCCTGAACTCCTAACACACTCAAAAGGGCATGCTTATGAGAAGGACAGGCTTGCAAAACCTTAAGAGCTGACATGGCACACGGAGTTTGGCCCAAATCTTCTACGATGGAGTAGTTCTGGGTAGCTCAAGCATTAGGATTATGTATGGAGCACTTGAGAACACCTTTCAGTATCCGCGGAATAATAGAGGGCTTCTTGATATGCAAGGAATTTTTAGGAGGAGGGGGAGGCTCACTCCCCAAATTGGGTTGTGGTGCACCATAATCGCGTTGACGAGTAGCAACACAAACCTCTGACTGAACCATATTCACACATCCATAACCACTAGTATTGGAAGAAGACGTTGCCATTTCATTAGTACCATAACTAGTGGTGGGAGCACGCGAAGCCATGTTTTGATGATGAGGAAGGGGATCCTTGAACACAGCTGGGCTCTGTGCCAAATGCTTCGATGCTTCTTCAATTCGAGGACATATGTGAGTAAGATGATCCTCCCCACAAAGCTTGCAAGGGAATTTCACCTTACACCTAGGTTTACAATCCTCGCCAACATTATCGCTTTCCTGAGGAGGGTTGGCATTCTCTTTACGAGGAGTATTACGATTTCTATTGTTATTACTTCCATTATTTCCACCGCTTCGATTATTTCTCCCCTTTTTCTTACCACCAGGTTGCTGGTTACCTAATGGTTTCATTGATTGCACATTGTGTACATTAGATGACAGAGTGGAAGTGGACAAGGTGTGAACCTGTCCGGGAGCAGACTGGTTTAGCGACAAATTTTGCATTTGATTAGCTACCAAGTCTACAGGACGAGTGCATGCGGACCCCACGATGCCATCGGCATGTGGTCCAGGAACTGACGTAGGCTCATGTCTTGTTCTCGATGCATCAGGAATAATGTCATACAAAATGCCAGACTGAGAATAAAGTAGATCTAACTGCTGGACTTTCAAGATAGCTTGTTCCTTAGTCACAATGCCGAACATCGAAACATCCTTAACAATGTATGGAAGTAAAGATGTAAGGAACCATTCCAACAGGAAATTTGGAGGAATGTTGGATTTCACTAATCTCTTCCGTCGATGCCACTCTTGAACGTGGTCAGAAATATGTGTGGCCTTATTCTGACGGAAGGTGGACAACAACTCAGTACCAGTATCATAACGAACTGGAAACTGGAAATGGTCTAAGAAAACCAAAGCAATCTCGTTGAATCCCCTATAGGTGTTCCCAGGAAACTCTACATACCACTTCGTGGCTGCCCCCGTGAGGGTGCATTGAAATAGTCATAATCGAATGGAATCATGATTCAAAGAGTTGGAGGAGCACCAAAGGTGAAACGTCGTAACATGATCTCTCGGGTCCTCACCACCTTTCCCCTCAAACTTCGGAATGTCCGAAGGGAGCTTGGTAGGGACCAGGGGCCAAGTAGGGTCGTGACACACCAGATCATTCGTGATCTTTGAAAGATCTAGGATATTCAAGTGTGCAAGGAACGTGAGCTGCGGATGGAAAGCGAGATTATAACCTCCCATAAAAGGTTGGTTAAACGGAACTGTGCTATAAGATGGACCAAAATCTTGACCATGAGGATTAAATTGCTGATAAGAAGGACCTGATGGACCATAAGCTTTCCCATGGACATAGGATTGATAACCTCCTTCTGCCTAACCCATTTGAGAGTAAGAGGTATATGCGTGTTTTGAGCACCATATTGGGGTGGTGGGTGATACTTATGGCCAGCACCGGCTGTGTTGTAGTAAGGGTTGCCACCATGAGTATGGGGCATGTATGTACTATTCATAGCGGGACTGTGTTGTAATGACCGTAATGGTATGGTATGTTCCCACCCCCAGCATTAGGATTGGCTTGAGCAGTCGTGTGGTGACCAAAAGCATGAGAAGTATGCCCAGTCCCAACATTAGTGTGATTAGTAGCAGGGTTGGTGGTATGATGTCCATGTGGATAGGAAATATTCCCACCCCCTATATTAGCATTACTAGTGGTGGTAGTGGACGCAAAAGTATGTGGTATGTGTCCACCCCATGGTTCGGAGGAACGGTATCATGTGCAAAAGTAGTCTTGGGTTGACGAGTAGCGACATGTGTATTAGGTTCTGGAAAACAAGTCGTATTCCGAACAACATTCCGGCTAGGTTGGGTATTCCTAGGAGGTGGTCGTGTTCCAACATTAGAATGGTTAGGAATCTGACCATTCCCCGTACTATGTGTGTGGGTGGACAACGTAGTGCCCCCAGCGAGGGTAGTTCCCCCAGTGGGTATAGTATGGCTAACACTTTGATTAGTGCCAGCGTGAGTACCAACCGTAGTGGAAGGTTCGATAGTACTATGACTAGGCATACCAAAAGAGAGTGCGGTGGGGTTGATCGTAGGGCTAGTGTCATCATGAGTCTTAGGCCTCCCATATCTATAATTGCGTGGAAACGAAGGAATGAAAGGCTCGTCCTGTTATTCCTCCTTAGGTAAGTCGGGCATCCCGTAAAGATAATTATCCAGATTCGAAGGATCAAATGGATCCCGGTCAAGTGGATTAGGCCAAACAGAACCAGGTTGAGTCTCAGGTGGATCACCTCCCCAATCCTCATGAGGATTATGGGGATAGGAAGTATGTTCAACTCTACCCGAAGGAGTAGAAGGATATTTCCCAATATCGGGATGTGCAGCCATGTAGTCTTCAACGTATGTCACGTAAGAATGTGAAGACTCAGAGGGAGCCCTCCAGCATCCTCTAGCAATACGACATGTAACCTCGAGTGGATTTAAAACATCCAATCGACGGGACCGACGGAGAGTAGGGCTCTGCGCCACGATATCTCCAGAGAGAGTCACAACATCCCCTAAAGGCCAACTATTGATCAAAAACAGTAAATCAAAAGCACACACCTAGAGAAACTACAACCAAGAGCAGACAAACAGAGTGGCTAAATGAGCTCCTGACACTAGAGCCGGTGTGTCTCGCCTAGGAGAGGCTTGAGACTCCCAAACTATAGCCAGAGGTAACCGAATCAGTTATAGAGACACCCAGGATTCACTGTGTCGACAAGGTCAAGTCCACTACACAAACACAACTGTGCTATCCAATCCCTATTTGACTCAAGCCACAAACAACATAACCACTGCAAGTACCTTGTGTGGTACCTGGGTAAGGCAACTATGTTCACCGCAATATAACCAATGCTCAGGGGGGCAGTCGCAGGTGGGATCCGTCGTATGGGCAGGGTAGCTAAGCCCGAAGCACAAGAGGACGAACCTCTGGTACACCTAGATACAAACAAATCTTGGATATATCTCTCACGTTCAACCGGTATCAGAGGGATATCTCCTCAACCATCCTCCTGTGACCTGGTGCTTAACTCTGGATTGAGTAGAGCTTCCTGAGAACACCGATCTATACCATGGATTCCTCCACTCCCTGGTCAGACACCTAAGGTTTCGTCTAGTAGTCTTGGATTGTTAACTCATAATGATCTATTCCAAGACTCTAAACCTATGCTAGTTGGTGTACCCTATAAATAAAATTAGTCTAATCAATTTTAATGATTAAGTGTTAATTTTAGTGGCTGTGATTACTCAAAAGATATGATCGTGAAACTAGTGATGTGTGGACTCAATAGTATGCAACATTGTCAAATCCTAGACTCATCTATCCAATAAAACAATGTCACTAATATGCAAAATCAACCAACAATTCCGAAATAAAGATGCAATCTTTTATCTTTTCGATGCACAAGTAGAACCTAAAATGAAGGAAACAAGCACTCAATGCAAGATGCAGTACAGGGAAATAATTTTTTTTTGTATTTTCGCTTATAAACAAGAAGGGAAAATGCAAAAAGAAAACTAAATGAATATTTTTGTATTTTTTCAATATAAATGAAATGAAAAAATGCAAGCAAAATCCTACTATTCAGTCACTGAAATGCCGAGAAGATCACTAAGACAACCGAGCAGATCCTAAACAGCAAGACTCAGCCAAAGGAATGAGCTCAAAAGAAAGAAACCAAGAGGCTAAAACCAAATATTGGTAAAAAACCAAGAAGGCTCAACCAAGAGAAACGAAGAGATTTGGTCACAACCAAGGCATGAAACAGTCAAGAAAGAGGCCAACAAAGACTCAGGAACCAACCAAACTCACCCAGCAACAACCAATAGCCATAAAACAACAAAAGTCGGAGTTACACGCTACTGTTGAGGGAAATCTTGTGGGTACCCGCGAGTAGTAGAGTAAACAGAGGCGGGCAGAACTAAGCTAGCCCATGGGTGAGGAAAGGAAAATGGGCAAACAGAGAGTCCAGAGGCTCAAAAAAAGCAAGTTTTCTACAGTGTATCTTAACGGCCAATCAGTGACACAGAGTTTCGATAAACAACAACTCTAATTATGGACTAATGCTCAAAAAATTTCCCTAACATGGATGTTTTCCCCAGCGGAGTCACCATTTCTGTATTGGAGAAAACTCACTATGGCTTGGGAATACCACAATAGACAGATGACTACCAAAAATCTACTCAATTCTCAAAGCAATGCTATTATAAATGACAATGTTAAGATAATGGAGAAATGTAACCAACCTCGATCCAACGGTTGATGTAGATCCCTGTTGGAGCTTTCAATCCACGCACTTGTAATCTACAAATTAGTCTTGATAGCCAATATCCAACAAGTACATATAATATATAATTGACATTAACATTATCAATAACAATGGTCCATAATATCATAAGAAAATGTAACCCAATGTATAATAAATAACATTCACACCATGAACGGACGAGAATATGAGTATTTCTATTAATGAACAAGAAGAATTACAAAGTGATACGACCTCTTGCCGGCAACCAATCTGAACCAAGATCTAGATCAATCCACTTATTCCTCCACCACTTCAATCCTCCATGAATGGCAAACTCAAACTAGAAGGAGTTTGGAAGGTGAACATAAGGGGTTCACAACTACAAGGATCAATGTGTGCAGACTCAAGATAAGGAAAAAATCCACTAGAGTTCCTTTACTATTCTCTTCTTCCTCCCATCCATAAGCCATATGTGCTCAATATATAGTCCTCTCAAAGGTAGGTGAAAGGACTCATCGAGACATTACTTGGGCAGATGGAGAGCCAAAGGTCACCCAATGACCGCTTTTTGGGAGTAAAGAGTAATTAAAAGTGGTTTTTTACCATTTTACATGCTACTCGCGGGCTATAGGGATGCAACTCGCGGGTACTCCTGCTATAAGGATGCTGTTAACACCTAAAAAGTGCTCACTAGCTCATTCCCTTACTCACATGACCCATTTGTCCACTTTTCCACCATATGAGCCTCTGAAACCAACAAAAGGTCACCAAAAGACCTTAGTACACCCCTTTTTCCATTAAAAAAGATTATTTTTCCAAGAAAATCATAAAAAACCCTCAAAAAGGGTCCAAATTCCCAAAAATATTAAAAAGGGAATTAAAATATTATTCTTATTCAAAAAAGGAAAAAGGAGGGAAAAGTACCTAAACCATGTTGGTCAATACCATTTGGTTTCCACAAAACCACAAATGGTATTCCTCACCACCAAAACCTATAAAAAGGTGGTAGGGGCTCCTCATTTCACATCCTTCCATTATCTCATCCTTATGCTGCTGAAATCTCCCCTGAGCACTTTTAGCCATTGAAGCAACCTTGGAGAAAGAGACCTATTGGAGTTTGGAGCTACTCATCTTGGGAGTTGCTCAACATCAACCTTCACCATTGAAGGTAATATCGCAAGCACTTGCTTGCCCCCCACTTTTCAATACAAAAAATTATTTCTTATGTTTCTTGTTCTTGATTTTGAAATGTTTACATTATTTGCTTAGATTCTTGTTTAGATCCATGAAAAGTATTGTTTATTTAGTTTATTGTTTTTATTTCTATTGAAACTGCTACTACTAGTTAGTAGGTGCCCATAGCACTAAGCTTGGTTGCAAAACCGAGCCAACAGTTTTTGGCGACTCCGCTTTAGTTTGAACTTTAGATCTCTAGCTTTGCCATTAAATCTTAGTTTTTATGAATTTTTAACCTTTAGATCCATAGATCTGCCCTTTTAGACAGCAGATCCATTGCTGGTCTGAGATTTGGCCCCATAAACAGCCCGAAATTTTCAATTTTCGGGTTCGTTTCTCGGTTTCCATGCACGGCTTCCGCCTCGCGGCTTTTGTCCAGACAGTCGCGCGGTCCATCGCGGCTTTTCTGCGTTTTTCCGCGCGGTCCATCGCGGCCTTTTTCCAGACAGTCGCGCGGTCCATCGCGACTTTTCTGCATTTTTCCGCGCTGCTCATCGCGGCTCTGCGGCCAAAACCTGCGCGGCTCATCGCGACTGTGCGTCCAAAACCCGCGCGGTCCATCGCGACTGTGCGGCCAAAACCCGCGCGGTCCATCGCGACTGTGCGGCCAAAACCCGCGCGGCCCATCGCGGCTGTTCGTCCAAAACCCGCGCGGCTGAATTTTTCCATTCGGCCATCCCGATTTTGAAAAATATTTTTTACTGTACTTTCTGCCCATAGCACATTTTTTACAGTATCAAATTCTGCATATTTTCCAGATTTAGAAAATTTTTTTACTATTTAAAAGTGCATACATAGAAATCTTTTTAAAAATTTTCAAGAAAGTGAAAGAAAGATTCATTTTGCATTCTTTATCTAGATTCAAATTTTTTCTTGTTTACTTCTTTAGAATCTTGCCCTTAGCAAATTTTATTGAAACAAAGAAATCCATTTATTTCTTTTAAAAAGAGTTTATTATTTGCCTTCATCAAATCCAAGAAATCCTTTATTTTTTGAGTTATTTTTTGAAAAAGCATATTAATTCCTTTTAGTGAAAATAAAAAAAGTCTTAAATATTTGCTTGTTATTTTTCGAAAAGTCCTTTATTTTTTGAAGAATTTCCCTTAAAGCATTTAATTTTTTCAAAGTTCAGTTTACAACACCTCACGTGCACTCACACGATCACTTAACTGAACTAAGACTTAAAACTTACCCTAATTTGAACACACTCTTAACCCCACTTGGGGAACACGAAAAGAATTCTTGTAGCTAGGTAGTATTGGGGGGATAGGTGTTCCAATAACACCCCTCAGTTCATACATCTGAGACATAGAAGTTGTCCAATTAGGGAGCTAAAATCTCTTAGTACTTTTTGGCGCGGTCACAACCGGTTTGTGGGAAGGCCTCTCCCCTAGGAGGGTTGAAGTCGCGAGGATGGTTCCGGAAGCCTGAGTGGGATACCGAAACCCATTCAGTAACCGAAGGGCTACCATTCGCAGTTCTCGGGATATCCCTGTATTGGGATATTGCGATCAAAGGACCAAACGGCAGATTTACCTTTTCTCGACGCGTCATGAACGGAGTATCCTAGTAGCCTGTCTTTTTAGGATTGATTACCCGGTGTCCCTCCCGGTAGGGGGATATCTAGCCGTTGTCTCTACATTCATATTGTCTGACTTGGATTTCATCACCTTGCAGGGGATATCGTCTGTTTGAGTCACAATACTTTTAGATTAGGTGTTTGCATGATCTTTACCACCTTTTGAGTCTAGTTACACCTATTTTTTCTAGGAGCCGCTTGCATGTTGGTATTCTGACCGGTTGTTGCATTCCTCCACTTATTGTAGCACAGCTGCTAGAATAAGTGCATTTTTTGAGGATTGATTTTTTGGCCTGTGAGCCTTCTTTTTTCACTCCCCTTTTTGCACCCTTGGTTGCATTAGGGTTTTGAGTCTTTTACATATATATCACCACCTGATACTTAAAAACAAATTTTTACATAAAAAAACATATTCTCACCATTGAGAATTCTAGACGTTCTCGTCGTCTACAGGGCGAACTCCCAGAGTTTAGTCCACTTGGCTCTCCACGTCACGGACGCAGAGCATTATCCCTTGATTCGACACATCGTCGATCATCTAGACGGTCATCCGATTCTGACATACCCCACTTCACCTTTGATTTGGAGATAGAATCCGAAAACCCCACAGAGTTACCACCAACCACAATTATGTCTGGAACACCAGATGATCCACAATTTACATTAACCATAGGTCAGACATCAGCAGACCTTTCTGCGGGAATACCATCCATGACAACATCCACCCCCTTGGGTATGCCCAATATGGGTACCACTCCACATTCAGGAATGCCTAACACAGGACCACCACCTGTCATGGGCATGCCCAACATGGGAGTCATACCCCCTTCGGTTTCCACAAACCCTATCCCAGGAATCCCTAGTACGATTCCTAACCCAAGTGTAACTCCTGTTGCACTTGGGAATGCTATCCCAGGAATCCCTAGTGCGATTCCTAACCCAAGTGTAACCCATGTTGCACTCGGTAGTGCTATACCAGGAATCCCTAGTGCGATTCCTAACCCAAGTGTAACCCAAGTTGCACTTGGGAGTGCTAACCCATATCAGGCCACACCTTTTGGAGGGCACATACCCTCCATACCTAACATACCTATAGGCGCTACTGGACCCCTACACCATACCACAATGGCTAGGCAGGTCCCGGTTCCGGTCACCACATCCGCTAGTCTACCATACATGGCAAGTCTCAACCTGCCAGATTTAGCTAGGCTCACAAATGACCCCATCAGGCATGACCCTGCTTGGCCCCATATGCCCACTAAGCTTCCCTCTGACATCCCTAAGTTTGAGGGAAAGGCCGGAGAAGACCCCCAGAACCACATCATGTCTTTCCACTTATGGTGTTCCTCCAACTCCATAGTGGACGACTCTGTCCGCCTCCGTTTATTACAGCGCACCTTCACTGGCTCTGCAGCCAAATGGTATATCGAGCAACCCCATGGGACGCATTCCACATTTACCTCCCTTGCCTCGACCTTCCTGCAGTTCTTTCAACTACTGGTCCGCTATGATGCGGGCGTCGAAATCCTACTGTCTTGCAGACAAAACACGGCCACGCACATCACTGACCATATCCATGATTGGCGTCGGCGCCGAAGCCTATGCAAGATCAAATTAGATGACCGAATATTTTTAGACTGGTTCCTTAAATCCCTCCTTCCTCTCATTGCGAAGGATGTAGCATCCGAAAGACCCCAGTCTGAAGAGGAGGCCATCCTTAAGGCCCAACAGTTTGACCTTATCTATGCCCAGTCAGGTTACCTATACACCATCATACCTGACGCCCCACGAGGTGACTCTGCACGCGGTGACACACCGGGGGCATCCCATGCCGCTGATGGCATTATTGGCCAAATTACACCGCAAGCAAAACCTTTCAGTATGGTGAGCACCATGCCCGCCCCAGACCTTTCTAGGGCTACATCCAGTTCCGGAGCGACAACTTCTTATGCTCCAACAAACCAGACCCATCATGTTCATGGACCCTCTTGTCCACAACATTGTTATGGCCAAGCGCCATCAGCATATGTACCTCCTACATACTATGCTCAACCTACGGTACAAAACCCCATGCAGTTTCCACAACAGCCCATGCATTACCCACAACCGGTTGCACCGGCTAACCTCACACCTCCACCAGCTCAGGGGTACCAACAACCCCAACAGGCAACTGGACCACCTCCAGCTCCACCTGCATACTATCCACCGCAACCTGCTCCCGCACCTGCGGCTCCTCAGAATCCCCCCAATGCTCAAGGGCATGTGTACGCACAACAACAGCAGCCCCAATATCAAAATAACCAACGCAACCAGGGTGGACAACCCAACCGCGGAAGAGGACGCAACCGTGGAAACAATCAAAACCGTAACCAAGCTCCACAGCCTACCCAGCCCCCGCAAAACAATAACGCGGCGCCCGCTCATCAGAATCCTGATCGGCCACCTAAGCAACCTAAAAATGCTAATTTACGGACAAACCATCCTTGTTCCATTTGCGGTGTCTATGGCCACTATACCCACGCTTGCCCACATCTCGAGCGAGCTCGACAACTATGGACAAATGACGCCCATCGTCAAGGGCAGGCGGCTCCTCAGCCACCACCCAACCCCCCACCACCTCCAGAACAACCTCTGGTTCTCCAAAACCCCTTTCCAACACAGGGAGTGGTAAACACCCAGCCGTTAGCCCCTCAACAGGGCAACGTGCAACCACAACAAATAACTTACACAGCTCCTGATCAACCCATGTTTGATTCAGGCACCCACCACTTATTGATGAT
Organism: Larix kaempferi; assembly: GCA_027924585.1. Classification (NCBI taxonomy): domain Eukaryota; kingdom Viridiplantae; phylum Streptophyta; class Pinopsida; order Pinales; family Pinaceae; genus Larix; species Larix kaempferi. Next base: position 5,299,477 of record BSBM01000278.1, on the reverse strand, counting down.
GTCCACCGCTGACGTCAATATCCAAACCCGTCGGAATCAATACGGACCGACTTCTGAAGCCCCCCCCGCCGAAAAGGATACCACTGCTAATCCCACTGATCAGACATTGTGTATACCTCAGGTTCCACTTGATGGCGCTTCTAAAGCACCTCGCTTCCCCCTTCGCCGAATCAACAACAACCCCAATGCACGAGCTGCGTCCAATTACAACATCGTAGATGACTTAGCTCAATCTCCCGCAGCCATGTCTGCGTTAGAAGTCTTAAAAACCTGTCCTACTCAGCGCAAGACTTTACTTTCCGCCATTGGGGCGATTGACCCAAATGATTCGAACTTGATGACCTTTGATTTAGACCAATCTGAACCACGGCTGCCTTCTACCATAGCAGTCCAAGTTTCCGTTTCTATTCGGAATCTTGTCATCCATCGATGTATCATCGACGAGGGTGCCTCCACATGCGTCATGTCCACTTTTGTTTGGCAGAAGTTGGGCTCCCCTGCTCTCCAGCAATCCACCACTGCATTGCGGGCCTACGACGGCCGGTCAGCTCAACCTCAAGGTTTATTACCCAAGGTACCCGTCCAATTAGGTGGGAAGACTGTGCTCATCGACATAGAGGTCATTAACGCCCAGCTTGACTATAACCTTTTACTTGGCCGCAGTTACATGTACGCCATGAAAGCGGTCGCCTCCTCCGTCTTCCGCACCATGATGTTCCCCCATGAGGGCCGCATGGTCAAAATTGACCAACTCACCTACTATGACCCCAACGCCCCTGCAGCACCGGAGAATGTTCTCCCCATGATTGAACAACCCACTTCTAGTGCAGTTACCTCCTTTGTGTCTTCTGTGGCACCCGGACTGTATTCAAATACACCAATGACCTCTACATTCCAGGCCATCCCACCACCGTCACCGGAGACCCAGGTCGCAAATCTCTGTACTGTTTCGCAGAATACGCAAACATCCGGCGGTCAACCACCATTGATCCCCAGTCACATTGGTGTTACACCCATCCACACCATCCCCTTCCTATTTCCTCCTTCGGGTGTAGTAAGCGCCCCGGTTATGGCTACCCTTAGCCTACCCGGGCTAACATTGGGATTACCCGTGTGGTATATTCCGCCTCCCGTTCGATTACCGACACCAGACGTCATCCTCCAACCGGTACAACCTATTGTTACCACAAATCAGCCTCCTCCTGGTGTCACAATCCCCTCGTCGTCAACGACACCTCCTCCTAACCTCAATATCCCTTCGTTGTCAATGAAACCTCCTCCTGGTCTCACGATCGCTTCGACGTCAAAGGATCCCCCTCTTCTTACTAAGCCCACTGGGGGCAGAGGTCCACAACCATACACTGCTATACCACCTCCTAGGGCAGCCAAACCCCCACCGGTGTTTCGAGCTCCCCCCAAATGTTCATTATGCGATGAAATTGGCCATCCAACTCATCAATGCCCACATTTACCGGCACTCCAAGAACATATGAATATGTTGGACGATGACATCGCCATCCCAGTAGTCAGATTAGAGCCACCTCTACAGCCTCGCGATAAATCACTGCGCACTAACCATCCTTGTGCTATATGCAGTGTCTACGGCCACTACTCACACCATTGCCCTGATCTACCAGACTATAGAGCAGCGCTGTACGAGTTAAACAATGCCAATTTAGAGATATCTCCTCCCCTTATCGAGGAGATTCACCCTCCACCATCATCCTCGTCAGAAGAAGTCAATACGATATATATGATTTCGACAACCTTCAAACCAGAACCCCTTGATTTATGGTCTGACTACTTCAATACTGACAAACAGATTTTGGAGACACTCACTGCACCCGACTACCCTTGGGATGATATGCATCATCGCTCCTACTTCCTCCCGGAAGCATCTACCTCCACTGCATCCAACCAGCTATCAGTCGAGTCGAAAGACTTCATACCCGCTAAGGTCGATTGGTTAAAGGACCCCATCCCAGCACCGGATGCCTTTGAAGAAGGGAACATGTCCAACATTTCCCCCACTATACAGATAGACATTTCCACAACACCAGGGAAACCTGAGCTCATCTCGCTGGGCGCATCTTGCACTCAAGCAGAAACTCAGGCATACAAAAAACTCTTTCAAGAGTTCCGAGACGTCTTTGCCTGGTCCTATACCGAGATGCCTGGTCTCGACCCCGCCATTATTGAACACCACATCGATACATGGCCGGAAGTACCCCCTGTTCGTCAGAAACAGCGACCTATTCACCCTGCCAAGCTCCCCGCTGTCAAGGCTGAAGTCGAGAAACTTCGAAAAGCAGGTTTCATCTACCCTATTCCGTACACCACATGGGTGTCGAACCCCGTTCCTGTCAACAAAAAGCAAGGCACCCTTAGAGTATGCACTGATTTCCGCGATCTAAACCACGCTTGTCCAAAAGACAATTTCCCCACGCCATTCATTGACCAACTCATTGATGAGTGTGCGGGCCATGAGGTCCTATCCTTCATGGACGGGTTTTCCGGATACAACCAGATTCGCATCCGCCAGGAGGATCAGTACAAGACTGCCTTTACCACCCCATGGGGCACCTTTGCCTATCGCGTCATGCCATTTGGCCTAAAAAATGCTGGTGCCACTTTCCAGTGAGCCATGACTTATTGCTTTCACGACTTGGTCCATATCCTGCGAGTTTATCTTGACGACCTCACAGCTCGTTCCCGAAAACGATCAGACCACCTTAACGACCTCCGGCAAGTTTTCCTGCGTTGTCGTAAATATAAAATCCGCTTGAACCCACACAAGTGTGTCTTTTGCGTCCCGGCAGGCCGGTTGTTGGGTTTCATTGTTTCCCAAGACGGGATCACTGTTGATCCCCTGAAAGTCAAAGCCATCTTAGAACTTCCCCCTCCTCGCACGCTTCGGCAGCTTCAGAGCCTGCAAGGTCGGTCCAATTTTCTTAGGCGCTTTGTTCCTGATTACGCCACCAAAGTCCATGGATTCTTACGCTTACTTCGTACCCACATACCCTTTGTTTGGGACGAACAAGCAGACACGGCATTCGAAGCCCTCAAGAAGGCTCTCACACAAGCCCCCTTGATATCCCCACCGGATTTCTCCCAAGACTTCACCCTTTACGTCTCGGCATCCGAACATGCCGTATCCAGAGTTTTGGTCCAAGAAGATGCTTCCCACAAAGAGCATGTAATTTATTACGTCAGCCAGACCTTGTCTGGCCCACCTCTACGTTACCCATACGAGGAAAGATTAGCCCTAGCTGTAGTCTTTTCCGTACAAAAACTACGACACTACATTTTGCTTAGTCATACCACGGTCATGGCCGACTCCAACCCCATGGTCTACCTCCTCACCAGGAGGCTCCTTCAGGGTCGTGTCGCTAAATGGGTCATTATCCTCCAGGAATATGACCTTACTTTCAAGACTCCCAAAAGCACCAAAGCCCTCGCGCTTGCTCACCTAATTACAGATCTCCCGTCCTCTTCAACATCACCCGTTATCCATACGGACCTGATTGACGAGCAGATCTTCGTCATTTCGTCGGACGACCCTTGGTACGGAGACATTTTGACTTACCTTCGTACGCAAAAATTCCGACCACACATCGATCGTGATGGACGCCGTCGCATACGACACCACGCACCCCGATACCTACTTATTGGAGATGTACTTTACCGACGCGGCGTTGATACTATCTTACGCCGCTGCCTATCCCATAGTGAGGCAGAACAAGTCCTCAATGATTGTCATAGCGGTGCCTGTGGAGGCCATTTCTCCGGCATGGCTACCGCCCAGAAAATCATTCGGGCAGGTTATTTTTGGCCATCATTGTTTACTGATTGCATCACCGCAGTCAAGCATTGCCAGAACTGCCAGCTCTTTGCCCCCAAAGCAAGAACCCCCCCTGCCCCCCTTCATCCAGTCATCACTGTTGGACCATTCTGCAAATGGGCCATAGACTTCCTCGACTGCAACCCCCCGTCAGCCGGCGGCCACAAACACATCATTGTGGCCGTAGATTATTTCACCAAGTGGGCAGAAGCCATGCCGACCTATAACTGCAAAGCCGACATTGCAGCGCGGTTTTTATTCAACCACGTCATCGCTCGTTTCGGAGTACCACAACAGCTAGTTTCTGACCACGGCTCTCACTTCGAAGATGCCGTCTGGAAAGAATTATCAACCATGTTGAAATTCGAACACCATTTCTCTTCCGCTTACTACCCCCAAGGAAACGGCCAAGTCGAAGCAATCAATAAAATCTTGAAGACCATTCTCCAACGCACTGTAGACAAGCACAAGTCCAATTGGCATCACATGCTTTTCCCAGCGCTTTGGGCTTACCGCACATCAACCAAAACCGCCACCGGTTTTACCCCTTTCCATTTAGTTCACGGTGTCGAATCTGTCCTCCCTATTGAGTGCCAGATCCCAGCTTTACACATCGCCGTTGAGCTCCTACCGGATACTTCCCCGATCGAGCAACGTTTACTGCTCCTAGAGCAGGCCGATGAAGATCGGCGCACAGCCATTCAAAACATGGAAGCCGCTAAACAACGATCGAAACTAAGTTACGACAAACGCGTCCACCCAAGAACCTTTTCGGAGGGAGACCTTGTCCTCGCTTACGATCAAGCTCATGATAAAACCGGAAAGGGAAAGTTCGTGTCTATGTGGCAAGGCCCCTACATCATACACACCTGCCTCGGGCAGGGGGCATACATTATGACCGATTCAGAAGGCAACACCTTACGCAACCCACGCAACGGGTTGTACCTTAAAAGATTTTACCCATAGAAAATCTCATGGACACCATCGTCCATTTTTTAGTATAGGCATACGTTTTTCGTTCACAATTTTTTTTTCAAAAACCTAAATATTTGTTTTCCCCTGCATGACCACAGATGGAGCCTCTTCCACTCTGCCATATCGGTTTCGCTGATGGTGCAAGCCGTTGGTCTCCCAATCTTGCCTCCGCCGCTTGGGTAATATACTCCCCTTCACATGAGTTAATTCACATTGATGGAGTATGTTTAGGTGCCGCCACCAATAATCAAGCTGAATACGATGCCGTGACCGGTCTCCTGGCCGCTGCTCTCCAGATGAGCATACGTCACCTCAACGTTTTCTTGGACTCACAGCTCCTAGTTTCCCAGCTCAACAATGATTACCAGGTACGCGATCCCTGTCTGTTAAGAAAATTCCTGCGCACTAAACAAATGGTTAGACAGTTTGAAACCATTACATTCACACATGTCCCAAGACACCTCAATAGTGTAGCAGATAATATGGCCAACAGTGTCCTCGACTGGCACACCAATCACATCATGTCATATCCATAAACAAACATGCATCCAGGTGCAAAACAGTGCCTCCACGGGCATATACAAAAAACCGATATTGCATCCACGTGCATAACATGTGCCTCCACGGGCATAAAAACAAACAAACCAAAATAATGCATCCATGTGCATAGCATGTGCCTCCACGGGCATATATAAATCTACAAACACACTGCATCCACGTGCATAACATGTGCCTCCATGGGCATATACAAAAGACAAAGTGCATCCACGTGCATACACAACAAAATATCCAAAATATATATCCACATATATATACGAACCAAATAGTCTACATGTCATAAGTGCCCTCAGCACTCGATATAAAAAAAAACATCTGTCATACAAAAAATGCTTCCCCATATGCTCATGAGCATTTGGGGGCAAGTACAATGACGTCTAATCATCAGGATCCTCCGGATCCTCAGGCTCGTCCTCCGGCTCCTCCTCCGACTCCACCTCCGCTGGCCCAGCCGGGTCAGGACGACCCCGAACTCGCCGCTCGGCTGGCCCTGCTGGGTCGTCCCTCAGACGTATCCTCCCCGGTGCCGGCTCTGCCGGAGCATCTCCTCCACCACCCCCGTGTCTCGCAGCAAGCACCGCTGCCCTCAACAACAGTGACTGCCACTCAGGCGGTGCACCGAGACATCCCTGCAAAATGTCCCGATCAAGGTCCCTCCAGCCATCCTCCGGAAGTCTAGCTACGATCCGGGCTAAAGTCCGTCGAACACCATCTATAGCATCGTCCTGAGGGCCAACCCCTCGCCCACGGGCTCCATATCCTCCACCACGAGGAGGACGTACAGGTACTGGGGGGACGAACAACCACCATCGCCCGCCCCTGCCGAGCCACATAGTCAGGTGGTGGTACCGGACCAATATCTGCACAAAGCAAGTAGAACCATCAGATACTATACAACAGATATCATCATGATCAATCATAATACATATGGTATAAACATCACATAAGACACAAAAACATACCGTCTAAGCTCCAGGCCTGTCCTGGGGCACGTGGCATCTCTGGGTCTCCCCGGTAGTCCATGCCGGCGTATGGATAGTCCTCGATCACCAGTGGCATCTGCTCCCACTGCTGGAAAAAATCCTCTGTGAAGAAGCCACGGATACCACCGCCGGCACGGGGCATCATCTGCCCCCACCTCATCATACGAGGCTCGCTAGGAAGACCAGCACGAACGGGTACGTGTGGCCGTAAGGTCGGCACCCGCTCAAAGAAAAAACAACATAAAAAAGAGGCGTAACAGAACTCACCTCCCTCTCTCACGGCCTTGTCCAGATCTCTCCGGACACCGGCCAAGAACATCTGCGCCCAAGCGTAGTAAGTACCCCGTAGAACGGAATCCACCATCATCGTCTGCCCCCCAGACATACGATGTGGGGCAGCAGATCCCAAAATCCTCAAAACACAGGCACCAACAGCCCGCATATCCCGGGGTCCATTTTTGACCATTTTTTAGCCCCTCTCGTGGCCTCGGTTTGCGTGCCACATCGGCCGTTCTCCGTTTTCGATGTGCCTTATATGGCCGGATTCAGTTTTCCGCGCTCGTGATGATGCTTGAGACCATTTCTCGCTCTCACCTTCAGATTTTCCGGGCAATATTTCCACGCCCCCTAGTCGCCTCGGTTTGCGTGCCACATCGTCCGTTCTCCGTTTTCGATGTGTCTTATATCGCCGGATTCAGTTTTCCGCGCTCGTGATGATGCTTGAGACCATTTCTCGCTCTCACCTTCAGATTTTTCGGGCATTTTTTCCACGCCCCCTCGTCGCCTCGGTTTGCGTGCCACATCGGCCGTTCTCCGTTTTCGATGTGTCTTATATCGCCGGATTCAGTTTTCCGCGCTCGTGATGATGCTTGAGATCATCTCTCGCTCTCACCTTTATATTTTTTGGGCATTTTTTCCCACGCCCCCTCGTCACCTCGGTTTGCGTGCCACATCGGCCGTCCTCCGTTTTCGACAATCCTTATATCACCGGATCCAGTTTTCCGCACTGATGACGATGCTTGAGACCTTTTCTCTCCCTCATCAATCCATTTTTGTTCGGTATAATTTTATCCCTTTTTCGGGCAGAGCAACCCCTTTTACGAAAAAGGCACTTAGGGAGTTTCTGTTAAGCTCTTTTCTGACTCCTAAAACAATGAAAAGATCGCCGAGCAATCTTGCTTCCTTTCATGCTCGCTAAACGTATCTGAAAGGGCATCTACCTGGTATAAGTTTACCCCTTTTCCGGACCTCGTAGACTAATTACGAAAAAGGTATACTCTAGTCACATCGGCTAGAAGAGTTCTCCATCCGCATCATTTTACGCTTTTTCGGGCCTTGGAGACTAAACTTACGAAAAAGAAACACCAATAGAGTCCACTTACCGTTTTCAGACTCTCTAAACATGAAAGCAACCACGAGCATGCGCCGTCCTGGGCTCACAAAATCCACAGGACCGTACCATTTCAGAGCACACTTTTATCCCTTCTTGGAGCTCATTAAAACTACGAAAAAGGAAGAAGGGTGCCTCTTGGCGCCACGACAGATCATATCTATTCACATAGCAGCTTCCCCCATTCTGGTCGCCTTTGTTCAGAGTATTCTGCAGTATGTCACCCGGAAACTCCCTTGACAGCTACCATTAGCTTCACCCCCCCCAGAGTCAGTACATACCCTTCAGTCCCTAACAGATGATCCCCACACCTACAAGTCAGTTCCCTACGCTGCCAGGTCAACCACGTCATCTTGCTCTGAACAAAGGAAGTCTGAGTCTACCCATTTTTTACCCAGATATTTCCCATCCCCACAAGTAGGTCAGTCCTACCAGCAGTACTACATCACTTCAGTTTACACCTCGAGCTCCTATTAAGGAAACATCATTGCCTTGTTAGTTGCTGGTCTCCCTCTGTCGACGACAACCACATTGATTCCAGAGGATAGGCCTAGAGGTCCCTGTGTCTTGGACTCATTACCATTTATAATGAGTGCCTACGGATCATTTCGAGAGGAATGCTCAGTGCCTCTCCAAATGGTTGTTTCTCACATGCTCGACTTCAACACCTTGATCGCATCGTTGAGACTCGCACAGGGTATTGGTCCGTTCAGTTATTAGTCGAAGACCCCGGATACCACCTGACTCCTCCACATTTGAGAGTCTACCTATGGATACAACCAGTTACATTTTTTCTATAGATATCCGGGTTGCGTATGGCGACAGTATTCAGATGTACCCCAGTTTTATACTCCCTCGAGTATACAGATACAAATACTTCCCAAAGATGGCTCACAGTCATTGAGTCCATACGGATGTTGGACACCTTCATTTTCAGCAGTTCAACAGTTATTCCAGTGTATCAGTTATTGAGATCAGCCATGATCATGAGTATATCCCACAATAATGTCCCCTCTGGACCATTATGATGTACCAGTATATTTCTTTACGTATTAGATCCCCCTTCTTGGGACTAATTGTTTTGTATATGTCTTGATACGAGCATGGGAATGCCCGCCTCGTCCTTTATCAGAGATTATACCTCATTCATATTGAGGCCATGTAATATTTTTGTTTTTGCAGCTTCCAAGGACCGTGGCTCCCGTCTCCAACCGGTCTCTTCTCTCCACTAAAACCCTAGAAAAAGACAAATGAACTATGATGTCTATCGGCCATACGATGAGCTCCTGCCCTCACACATCAGGGGGCAATCTGTTAACACCTAAAAAGTGCTCACTAGCTCATTCCCTTACTCACATGACCCATTTGTCCACTTTTCCACCATATGAGCCTCTGAAACCAACAAAAGGTCACCAAAAGACCTTAGTACACCCCTTTTTCCATTAAAAAAGATTATTTTTCCAAGAAAATCATAAAAAACCCTCAAAAAGGGTCCAAATTCCCAAAAATATTAAAAAGGGAATTAAAATATTATTCTTATTCAAAAAAGGAAAAAGGAGGGAAAAGTACCTAAACCATGTTGGTCAATACCATTTGGTTTCCACAAAACCACAAATGGTATTCCTCACCACCAAAACCTATAAAAAGGTGGTAGGGGCTCCTCATTTCACATCCTTCCATTATCTCATCCTTATGCTGCTGAAATCTCCCCTGAGCACTTTTAGCCATTGAAGCAACCTTGGAGAAAGAGACCTATTGGAGTTTGGAGCTACTCATCTTGGGAGTTGCTCAACATCAACCTTCACCATTGAAGGTAATATCGCAAGCACTTGCTTGCCCCCCACTTTTCAATACAAAAAATTATTTCTTATGTTTCTTGTTCTTGATTTTGAAATGTTTACATTATTTGCTTAGATTCTTGTTTAGATCCATGAAAAGTATTGTTTATTTAGTTTATTGTTTTTATTTCTATTGAAACTGCTACTACTAGTTAGTAGGTGCCCATAGCACTAAGCTTGGTTGCAAAACCGAGCCAACAGATGCAACATGCATGTAGGAATAAAAATAGGGCAAACTGGTATCACCGAAGGATAAAAATGGATTTGAGCCACTGAAATGGATCCTACAGGCCAAAGAATGTTGATGCTCACAGGGTGGAAGATTTCTGTGTAACAACTTTTCCCAGGCAAATAGATCTTTCTTTATTAATGCAGAAAAGTAGTCTCGTACAAAACAGTCCAGTCATTTCACCTTCCAAAAGCCCTTTCATTCTATTCTCTTCTCCTATTTATAACTTTACAAATTTGTCTCTAGTGCCTCTTCACATACCCTAACCCTAGGGAATCTCAAAAATTTGTCTTCTAGTGCCCATATAATACATAAATAGTTTCCAACTGTTTTTTTCATGTTTATACAATAAAAAAAAATCAGCTTCCAACTGTCTTTTTTGTTCAGAAATATATTTTTCCCATGTATCAGAGAATATGAAAGGTAAGTACAAATTCGAATTTATGTGGGCCCAGCTAAGCTAGAGAAATATTCCCCCCAAATATTAGCTTCTTCAGAAATGATAATAAGCCTTTTGGGCTCCAAAAATTGTAAAGAGACTTCATGATATGATAATGGAGTCTCAACGCATGCTCTCCCCGCCTCTGCTGGTGTGAAACTCTCTCTTCTAGGAAAAATTCATGTATGGATGCTTGCCCCACAAAATGATGTACGTCCTCTTCAGTGAGAGTATCCATTTTTATGTTGTACTCTAACTCCCCTTGCAAACCCAACTCTGTAGCTCTGTCATACACAGATCCTCTGGAGGAAGTGTTTGCTTGGTTTTGCAAACCAAGCTTTGTGCAATGGGCACCTATCAACAATGTGATAGCAGTTTTAATATTGGAAGCAAAAATGATTATAAATTAAATCTAAATCTAAACTAACATGTGCATATAAAAAATAATTTTTTAAAAATGATTCAAGAACAAGAAATAAAAGAATATATGTTTTGTATTAAGATACCTCAAATGGTGAGGATTTGTGTTGAGCAACTCCAAGGTGATTAGCTCCAAGCTCCAAAGATCTCTTCTCCAAGATGCTGAAAATGGCCAAAAGTCTCATGAGAGATTTTGACAGCGTGAGGATAGGATGATGGATGGATGGAAAGTGAGAAGCCCCTACCACCTTTTTATAGTTTTTTGGTGGTGGGGAATACCATTAATGGTTTTGAGGAAACCAATGGTATTGACCAACATGGTTTAGGTACCTTTTCCCTCCTTTTTTCTTTTTGAATATTTTGAATATTTTTATTCCCTTTTTTAATATTTTTGGAATTATGGACCCCTTTTTGAGGGGTTTTTATGCTTTTTGAGGAAAATATTCATTTTCAGGGGAAAAAGGGATGTATTACGGTCTTTTGGTGACCTTTTGATGGCTTTAGAGGCTCAAATGGTGGAAAAGTGGACAAATGGGTCATGTGAATAAGGAAATGAGCTAGTGAGCACTTTTTGGGTGTTAACAGATTGCCCCTCTGATGTGTGAGGGTAGGAGCTCATCGTATGGCCGATAGACATCATAGTTCTTTTGTCTTTTTCCTGGGGTTTGAGGAAGAGAAGAGACCGATTGGAGACTAGATCCACAACCCTTGGAAGCTGCAAAACAAAAAATATTACATGGCCTCAATATGAATGAGGAATAATCTCTGATAATGGATGAGGCGGGCATACCCATGCTCGTATCAAGACATATACATAACAATTAGTCCCAAGAAGGGGGACCTGAATAATAAATAAAAAAATCTGCTGGTACATCATAATGGTCCAAAGGGGACACTATTTTTGGATGTACTCATGATCATAACATGATTGATCTCAATAACTGATACAACTAGAATAAAGCGACAACCGTTCTGAACAAGGTCTCAGAAGGGTTGATGAACTGCCTGAATTTGAAGGTGTCCAACATCTGTAGGGACTCAATGACTCTTGAGCCAACTCTGAGGAGTATATGTAACTGTATACTCGAGGGAGTATAAAACTGGGGTACATCAGAATACTTTTGCCATGCGCAAACCGGTATAGGAAAAATGTAACTGGTTGTTTCCATGAGTAGACTCTCAAATGTGGATGAGTCAGATGGTATCCGGGGTCTTCAACAAATAACTGAAAGGACCAATACCCTGTGTGAGTCTCAACGATGCGATCAAGGTGTTGAATTCGAGCATGCGAGAAACAACCATTTGGAGAGGCACTGAGGACTCTTCTCGAAATGATTCGTAGGCACTCATCATAAATGGTGATGAGTCCAAGACACAGGGACCTCTAGGTCTATCCTTTGGAAATAAATTTGGTTGTCGTCGACAGAGGGAGACCAGCAACTAACAAGGCCATGATGTTTCCTTGATAGGAGCATGAGGTGTAGAACTGAAGTGTGGTAGTACTGATGGTAGGACCGACATACTGTGGGGATGGGAAATAAATGGGGTCATAGAGTGGGTGGACTCAAACTTCCTTTGTTCAGAGCATGATGACATGGTTGACTTGGCAGCGTAGGGAACTGACTTGTAGGTGTGGGGATCATAGCTTTTAAGTCTGAAGGGTATGTATTAACTCGGGGGGGGGGGGGGGGGGGGGGGGGCGAACTGATGGGTGCTGTCGAGGGATTCTCAGGGTGACATACTGCAGAATACTCTAAACAAAGGCGACCAAAATGGGGAAGCTGCCATATGAGTAAACATGATCTGTTGTGGCACTGAGAAGGACCATTGGGTCCTTCTTCATAGTTTTAATGAGCTCCAACAAGGGATAAAAGTGTGCTCTGAAATGGTACTGTCCTGTGGATTTTGTGAGCCCAAGACTGTTCATGCTCATGGGTGCTTTCATTTTTAAGGAGTCTAAAAACAATAAGAAGACTCTACAGTGGTGGTGGCGTACCGTCCTGTGGATTTCTACGAGCCCAGGCTGGTGATTGCTTTCATGTTTAGAGAGTTTGAAAGCGGTAAGTGGACTCCATTGGTGTTCTTTTTCGTAAGTTAGTCTCCAAGGCCTGAAAAAGCATAAAATGATGCAAATGGAGAACTCTTCTAGCTGATGTGACTAGAGTATTCCTTTTTCGTAAGTAGTCTACAAGGTTCGAAAAAGGGGTAAACTTATACAAGGTAGACGCCCTTTCAGATACATTTAGTGAGCATGAAAGGAAGCAAGATTGCTCGACGATCTTTTCATTGTTTTAGGAGTTAAAAAAGAGGCTTAACAGAAACTCCCTAAGTGCCTTTTTCGTAAAAGGAATTGCTCGGCCCAAAAAAGGGGTAAAACTATACCGAACAAAAAGGTATTAATGAGAGCGAGAAATGGTCTCAAGCATTGTCATGAGTGCGGAAAACTGAATCCAGTGACATAAAGATTGTAAAAATGGGCAACGGCCAATGTGGCATGCAAACCGAGGTGATGAGTGGCATTTTGAAAAAATGCCCAAAAATTATGGGGGGTGAGAGCGAGAAATGATATCAAGCATCATCATGAGCGCAAAAAACTGAATCCGACGGTATAAGATTCATCAGAAACCGATGACGACCGATGTGGCACGCAAACTGAGGCAACGATGGGGGCATGTAAGAGATGCTCAAAAAATCTGGGCGTGAGAGCGAGAAATGATCTTGAGCGTCATCACGAGCGCGAAAAAACTAAATCCGGTGATATAAGACTCGTCAAAAATGGATGACGGCCGATGTGGCACGCAAAACGAGGCGACGAGGGGGCATGTAAAACATGCCCAAAAAATATGGGCATGAGAGCGAGAAATGATCTCAAGCATCATCACAAGTTCGGAAAACTGAATCCGATGGTATAAAAATCGCCAATAAACTGACAACAGCCGATGTGGCGTGGGGCATGGAAAGAATGCTTGAAAGTTTTTGGTGAGAGCGAGAAATGATCTCAAGCATCATCACGAGCACGGAAATATGAATACGACAGTGCAAATGGTGCGAAAAACGGAGGTCATAAGGACTCCGGAATGGTCAAAGCAAATAACTAGGTTAAAAAATGGCTACAAATAAAGGTCATCCCACCAAGCCAAGGATGCAGTGGTGGGGAGAAATGATGACCCGCGGGGGGAGAATACTAGGTGTCCTCAAATCAAATCGAATATACAAGTTATATGTGACCTCAAAAAATGGTTGAGATCACGCATGTGAAAAAGTCAGCAGGGGTTAATGACCTGCCCCCATGCTATGTGCATGGGGTTTGTGATTGTGGATCACATATGTGTTGGTTTGAACAATGGGATCATTGGAATACTGAGATAGATGTGATGGGGAAGGTTCAAAATGATTGATCATGCCCCCTATCCCATGGTCAAGGTAATCTATTATGCCCCCTAACTCAGAGGTGTCAATGTTGTGTAGATGTTGTCTCAGAGAGGGATCAACGCGGCATTGAGCAACTGCTGGCGGGGGGGTATACCATGAGGCTGTAGGCCGTGGTGGCATATTGAAGTGATGATATGATGATGGGGTATTCCCCTTGTGGGGGTGGATGCCCCCAGTATCTCTGACGAGAATCACGATGATGATGAGTAGGCAAGGTTTTTGGGCCTGCCCCCATGTTGTGGACATGTGGTTTCCTCGTCAATTTTAAAGGGTTGAACATGTGTGTCAAAGGGATCAATGGAAGGGGCCAACCGGATAGAGGGGTATCCAGTGGAAACTGTGTAAATGGTGTTAATTTCTTCCGAGGAGGAAGATGGTGGGGAATGAATTTCCTCAATGGTAGGAGCGGATGTTTCTAGATCGACATTATTCAGTTCGTATAGAGCTGCTCTATAATCTGGGAGATTGGGGCAGTGATGTGAGTAATGGCCGTAGATTCCGCATATCGCACAAGGGTGGTTGGTGCGCAACGATTTATCACGAGGCTGAGGGGACAGTTCTAGTTTGACAACTGGGATGTTAGTGTCATCATCCAACATTTGCATGTGTTCTTGGATTGTAGGTAATTGTGGACATTGATGAGTGGCATGGCCTACGTCATCACACAACGAGCACTTAGGGGGAATGCGAATAGTTGGGGGGGTTTTAGCTACCTTGGGGGTTGCTGGCGGGGTGCGAGTTATGGTTCCAGTGTTATAAGTTGGTGGGCCTCTGCCCCCTGTGTTTTGTAATGGAGGTGGGGCGTTTCTGGACATTGATGCCGTAGTCACTATTGGGGGTGGTCTATTTTGCAGATGAGTGACAGGAGGGGGTGGGTGGTTGGTAGTAGGGATAGGTTGTACTGGTTGTAAAATAACAATCAGAGTCGGCGGGGGGCTCGGAGCAGGTAAGTACTATACAGGTATCCCTAATGTTAAACCATGAAGGTTGAGTGTAGCCATTACTGGCGAACTGACAACTCCAAAAAATGGGAACAAGAACGGGATAGTATGAATTGGCGTTGTGCCAATATGAGTAGGCACTGTGGGTGTTTGTGGTAGTGACAAAGGCTGCTGTGTGGTGTGCGACAGGGTGCACAAATCTGATGTTTTTGTTATTGTTAAAGGTGGTGGGATCGATGGAAATGTGGAATTCATAGGTGACTCGGTGTAGATTCCAGGACCAATTGACGACACAAATGATGTTGGTGCGGTTTGAATGGTTTGTTCAATCATTGGTAGCACATTTTGAGGGGCTGCAGGGGCGTTAGGATCATAATATGTGAGTTGATCAATCTTGATAACGCGTCCTTCATGTGGGAACATCATGAGGCGAAAAATAGATGAAGCCACTGCTTTCATTTTGTACATATAGCTACGTCCAAGAAGGAGGTTGTAGTCGAGCTGGGCATTGATCTCTTCGATGTCGATAAGAACTAATTTGCCACCTAGTTCTACGGGTACGTTCGCTAAGAGGCCTTGTGGTTGAGCTGAGCACCCATCGTAAGCTCGTAATGCCGTGGTGGATGGTTGTAAAGCGGGGGAGCCAAGTTTCTGCCACACAAAGGTGGACAAAACGCAGGTTGAAGCTCCTTCATCGATGATGCATCGATGCACAACAAGGTTTCAAATGTTTACTGATACTTGGAAGGCCAAATTTGATGGAAATTTGTTGTTGCAGCAACACCCCCCCCCAAAATTTTGTACATATTGGGGCCCCTCCTTTCATTCTTGTAGAAAGGTTGCCTTAAGAAGCCAACCCCAACTGTTAACTTTGTTTTTCAACATAAAATCTTGCCATGAAAAACTCCAAGTCTGCCAGAAAATCTTGTTTCTCAACAGAAATTTTTTTCATGAAGCCTTCTTGGAAATCGCGGAACGATTTGATAAAGCCTCGCAATGGCGGAAGCCTTTTGTTTAAACTCCTGAAAAGGACTTAGAAAATTTCATTGGAAAGTTGCGGAAGCCATTGGACAATTCTTTCCGAAACGGAAGAGTTATTCGTCAAAACATTCCACAAACACGGAGGGATTCAGGTTTTCCTTTCGAAACGACGGAGGCCGTTTGTTTAAACTTCCCGAAAAAGAGACTTAGAATTTTTTTGAAAGTTCGCGGAACGACTGAAGAAAGCCCCGCGGAACCGTTCGACTTTTATTCCCGAAACGGCGGGAGCAGTTTGCATAAGTATCCCGAAGAGGCTTCGAAATTATTGCTGGAAAGGTTGCAGAAATATGTGACGAATTCCTTCCGAAACGAAGGAAGAATTCAAGAAATCTGCCTGAAACTTGCAGATGAAATTCGCCGACCTTCCCCGAATCCACCAAGTAACTTAGTTTTTTTTCGAAATCTTTAGGTCTTGAAGTTGCGGAAGCATTGGCGATATTCTTCCCGAGCCTTCGCGGAAGCCTTCGCGTTTCCTTCCCACAACCCCGGTGAGAAAAGTTGCGGAAGCTTTCAAGTTTTCCTTCCGAAACACAGGGCGCCATTTGCCAACTCTCCTTGAAACTTTGAAAAGAACTTGAAGTTTTCTTCGAAATTTGCGGAATCATTCGCATTTCCTTCCTGCAATCGTGGAAGCCATTTGTGGAGATCTTCAAGTTATCGTTCTGAAACCCCTCAGAGACTTAGAAACTTTTGTTTGAGTTGCGGGCGTTTTTTCGTTATCTTTCTGGGGCCGCGGGAGCTTTCAAGTTATCTTTCCGAAACACCAGGCGCCATTCACCAATTCCTTCCGAAACAGCGGAGGCTAATGGAAAAGCTTTCTGAAGCGATCCCGAAGCCTGACCAAGACTCATAAAGTTTTCTTTTGCGAAGACCATTCTTGAGAAACTCCCGAAAAAGCGGAAGCCTCCGCGTTATCCTCCCGCAACGCGGGAGCCTTTTGCGGAACGTTTTAAGTTTTCCTTCCGCGATGCACCCCGAAACGATGGAAGCTTTCGCCATGTCTTCCCGCAAAGGCAGAAGGAATTCACAAGTTTGTCCCGCGGGAGGCGGTCGTGCGCGAATCGAGAATATTTGATTTGACGCCGACGTACCAGTATTAAACCCGTTTTAAATGTGCCACCTACCCCGCACGTGCCAGCTCATTTAAATAGACGGTGGGGGCTCGAGCCAAACACGTTTTTATTTCTCGATTGGAAGATTTGTTGGACGCCGCGCAACCGCTCCAGCTCAGCCTACTTGTCCACGTTCACGGCCACCTCATTCAGCTGTCTTCACGGTGCTAGGTAGGAATTTTAACCATTAAATTTGTTTCTTCCACACGTTAGATTGCTATTTGGTTGTCCTTTTTTTGAAAACGATTGGTCTAGGTTGGATTTTGATGGGAAAAATGCCCGTCATGGGCTACTTTGCCCCTCAAATATGGTTTA
Organism: Larix kaempferi; assembly: GCA_027924585.1. Taxonomy (NCBI): domain Eukaryota; kingdom Viridiplantae; phylum Streptophyta; class Pinopsida; order Pinales; family Pinaceae; genus Larix; species Larix kaempferi. The sequence continues at coordinate 5,281,963 of BSBM01000278.1, read as the reverse complement.
AATTTCATTTTTTTCCGTCATATAAAACAAAGAAACCGTAAAAAGTTTGTAGACTATGTAAAGACTGTCGGTTTGAATGGGTGGAGTTTTCCAAGCTCCTACCCTGGCTACATACTGTGTTATTCTTTGCATTTAAGCCGCCAAGCCCCGTGAGAGTCTCGATTACACCAGCCGAAACCCGAAACTATAACCACCTGAGTTTTCATCACCATCCCCGGCATCGTCAAACCCTGTCCAAGTTTCAAAACCTACCGTAGAACGCCTCGCCAAGGTGCTGTCAGATAACCATAGCGTTCGAAGCTTCCGTCGGCTCGTAAATATGAAAACACCTCCTTATTTCGTCGCAGAGCCATTTCAACCTGAACTTCCCCGCCATTAGCCATTTGAACTGCAACCATGGCAATAGATACCATCCCTCCTAGAGCTGGACCGAGAGCAGATTGCTTCCGTAACATGCTTATTCCCTCAGGAGCATTTCAAACCCGCCCCTTTAAAAGAATTAGGATGATTAAATCTAGATTGTTTGTTTGAAATGGTGTATTTTTCCTCCCAACATGCAGCTCCACATTCTGTTTTTACCTCATTCACATATTAAAATGATGATGCTCTCTGTTAAAATCTCACAGTATGTTGCTCAATTTCATAATGACTTGTATGTGGGTGCTATCAGGGATAAGTCAAAATGCCAAAAGGTGGTAAGAAGAAGGCTAAAATGACAGAAAAGTAGCCTACACCACTTAAAACTGAAACCACACTCCATGATACTAGGTGCACCACTGGTGTTCCTCCTGAAGTTCGATGGGGTGATATCTACAGAATGATCCGAGACCAGGATGTCCCGGACATGTTGCTAGAAGAGGGGCAGATTTATCTAAATATCAGAGCTTCAGGCATAGCTAGAGTTGCTACCCGCCCTGAATTGTTCCCATGTGCTGAGGTAATCGGGTGGATACTCCAACATGCCGATGCAGAAGGAAGAGTAATTCATGACAGCGGGAAGACAACCATTGCCTCATTTCAACCCGCATATCTTGCAGCAGCCTACAAATTTCCCCGCTCCCAGCAATCTCTGACCGATGAATGGCTAGGCTAGATGAACAACGTTGAGATGGCCAAAAAGCTATTGGTCGTAGGCAAGCATTTGAGAAAGAAAGGAAATGATGAATATGACGTCTAGAATCTAAGACCTCCCTTCAGAATGATCGCCTTGATGTTGTGCAGAATCTTCAGCATGCCAGATGGCACCGTGTACAAGATTCAGTGGGTCCCTATCATCCACTTCGTGGCATTTAAAGGAACTGTGTTTGACTGGGCCACTCTCCTGTCAGATAGTTTGGCCTCAATGATAGTTACTGCAAGAGAAGGACTAGCCTTGAAGAAGGCAGAATTTTTCATGTCTTCATATCTGATTGATTGTGTTTTGGCCAAGGTGGATTTCCTCAAATTGGGCTGCACATGGGACAAGGCCATCACTCCGGTTTATACCGCTTTTAGGATGATGTGGGCCCAGAATTACAAACCTAACTACAAACTCATCTGTGAGGGGTTCATCATGCCCCTATATGAGAAGATATTCAAGGAGGAGCCCAACTTCCTGTCAGAGAATGTTGTGGAAGTCCTTGAGAATTATGAAGATTTTTACTTTTCAGAGGAAGGCACCTACCTCAGAATGTTTGGAGGGACTAAATCTCCATACATTTTGCCGCAGTATGCCACAGATTATGTGGTCCTTAAGGAAGCAGTTAGACAAGTCTTCCTGGATGGAATTGGAGCAATGCTCCACAAACAGCATAAGGCTTCTTTTCCCCCTCTACCTTTCTGCATAGGAGCTTACAAGTTCTCGGGGGTTGCCTCAGCCAAGGAGTTTGTTCAGGAACTGAAGGTCTTCCACTTCGGCGAGGTGATCTTCCAGAGGAATGACAGGAAGGGAAGAGTGGCCGAACATTGTAGGGAAATTTATGCTCATTTTGAGTATTATCATTATCCGGATGCCGAGGAGGAAGTATTTTTAATGTCCCTTATTAGGAATTTGATTAAAATTGCAATTTTCCAATTTTTTTCCCTAGTTCGACCTTTGACTAGTTTTGATCTCTAGGTCCCAAATTTGCCCCAAATGATCCCAAATCTTCTGAGAAGGTATATGAATGATATTAGAACATAAATATGTGTATCAGGGATGCCTTTGGACCTTTAAAATACTTCTGCAAATCCTCTTTCAATTCTGATCAATGTAGGTAACTTTACTAGTGATTTTCCTTTGACTAGTATTGGTCTCTAGGTCTCAAATTGACTCCAAATGCCTTCAAATCTTCAAGGAAGGTGTATGAATGATATTAGAACTTGAATATGATGTTTATGGATGAAATATTTCCACAAAAATACCTCTGCAAACTCTCTTAATATTCTGGACCAATTATGCAATTTTACTAGTAATTTGGGGTTCAAATCCCCCTGGGGTAAGTACTGAAAATGGCTTCCCAAATGCCTCCAAACCCACTCAAATTTATGAACAGAGGTATGTAATGTGTTAAGTATTTTATTAAAGTCTCATATGCACCATTAATGGATTATTACAACTGTTCTCACCCTCTCCCATTCAACTGCAAAAATCCCCAATTCGACCCTTGGGGAAATGGCACTATTTCACCTCCCAATACAACTAAACTGAGTAAAAATGCTTCAAATTCTCAAGTACAGTACATGAAACTTTTATAATACATCCATGGTAGTATATGGATCACAAATATATCATAGAATCATCCATTCATTCGAAATCATCATCAATACATTGGCTCACAACAAGGTAGTGGGGAAATGGCATTGTTCTTCCATTAAAAATGAGATTTATACATTTCTACTTGGAATTTCGACCTGAAACTTTTTGGAGATGAAGAACAGAGTATTTAATTCATATTACAAAAGAACTGGGGCATTAAAAGCTTCCCCAAGTAGTACAATAGCTCACCAAAAATGCCCTCCCTCAAGGATCAAGAATATGCCATCAAAACTGGAAATGGTTGAAGGAGTGAGCTGCAATAGAAGAAACCATGAGCTTCCCTGTAGCTTACACCTAAAAATAAAGACTCCATTAAAGCTCCAAATGAAAGGTCTGAATGGCCTTTCCAATTACCAACTTGGATGGGAATCTTTCACCCTCGAAATTGGCTAACGCAAGAAACTAGTCATCCACTAGCTCTCCCTCTTCACAAATGCAATTGCAAATTCTAAAAATGATCAAAAGCCATTCTCATACTTCATTTCTACATTTTATAACCAACATTATCCTTCTAAGGGTCGAAATCCTCTCAATAGATTCAATAGATTTCCATTTAGGAAATATTCCACATTTGCCACTTGTCTCCTAGTTCCAACTTTCCATCTTCTCCCAAATTCGATTTTGAGTCTCTTTGGCCTCTCCAACTCCCAAATTCGCCTTCCTTGAGCCTATTTTTGGGGCTGACATGTCATAGTGGTAAGATGTCAGAGGTCAGGTCTGCAATTTGTCATAGTTTTCATAGATGCTCCATCATTGGTGTCATAGGGGCTAGGGAATCTAGCCCAAGTGTCCACAAACTTCCACTTTGACTCTTTATCTTCCATGGAGGTTACCAATCCTTCCCAATTAGACCTAATATGCTCAATGAAATTTTTTATGACTTACCAACTCACCCAAGAGTGTTCACATTTCCATTAATTCGAATTTGCAAAAGAGATATACCATGTATTATGAAAAATCAAGCTAGTGTGGGTCCCACATCCTCCATATGTCTCCAAAACCATTTGTCACCTAGGATTTCTCTTGAATTTATTTATTCACTCTATTTATTAAATACTTGAACCCTTCTAATGTCTAAACATCATTTATCATCCCCCTTATTCCAAATCCCAAAGATTCCACCCCAAACCTAGGAAACTAGTAATTTTCCGCCTTGGCAATTATTTGACCCTTAACATCAATTTTACAAACTCTAATGAATATGGCTAATGTGATTAGGCCATTGTGAACCAATTACAAATTTGGGACATGACAAATCCTCCCTTCCCAATATTGCTTGTCCTCAAGCAATTTCAAACATGGGTGTTGAAGAACCTGCTTTCTGTATAATTATTTGAAGTTGCCATTGAATTGCCCAACCTTGAGTCTTTTAGTTTCCATGAAGATTTTAGAGAGGAACCACCATGCTTGTTGTTGCACTACTCTGATAAAAATCACTTTATTAAGTGGGAAATTCATCTCCCATACTGCTTGTTTCCCCAAAAAAATTGAAACCAATGAGACAAAAATTATTCCAGGATCCCATTGCTTGTATTGCACTTGAACAATTAAGAGTGCTCTCCAACCCATACCATCAAATAAGAGGATTCCTGGATCCCATTTTCTTGTATGCATTCTTCCAAACATCATGAGTACAAAATATATATCATCAAAGTACATGACTACATAATGAAAATTAATATCAAGGAGGTGCTTCATCAAAGAATCATGAAAGTGCTTATACCTCCAAGCAAGTAGCCCACCGTTTTCCAAGTGCATACAAGCTTCAAGTGACCAATCAAATCTGCTCCAATGACATAGGTGAGGATCCCATGTCCTATAAATCTGCTCCAAAAGGATGTGATATGCATCAAAATATTCAGCCATGTATTCTTTCATCCAAGAAGTGAATGAAGAATCTCCACTAAAATCTGAACCAAATAATGAGCAGAAAAAACAAGGAGACTTCAAATGAATCAAAGAAGTCTCACCCATACATCCCTGAATGTGATCATCATAAAGATATAACAAAGTATGTGGCTTCCAAAAAGAATGTTCTCCAATCATAAATCTATTCTCCCAAGTGTTGGATGAAGTTCCTCCAACATCAAATGAATCAAATGTTGAGCAAGAAAAACCATGAGTCTTCAAGTGACTCAAATGCATATCATAGGTGCATCCATGTAGATTTGCATAATCATAAAGTGACAAATAATGTTTCTGCAAATGTGAATAAGAATGTGCTCCAACCATATCATCATAAAAAGTAAATCTAGGAGTTCCATACTCCTCATGTGGCACCATCAAAAAGAACCCTTTCACCCATACTTCATTAAGACTAATGTTGCAAAACATGGAATTGTAGGATGTAGGAGAATGAACCAAATCACCCAAATGATCAAAAAGTACAGAAGTTTCATCATGGTAAGGATCCATATGGGTAGTATCATGCAGCTCCTTCAAAAGTGTGAACTCTTTGTCATAGTTTGGTTCCAATGTAGAGGAATCATGCTCTTCTTTAAAAATTGCATAACTTTCATCAAGAGACAATTCAAATTCCTCTTCCACCACATCAAGTGTTTGGATCTCTTCAAGTTCATCTTCAAACACATCAAGAACATTCAAATTTTCACATTTCTCATGATCCACCATGTCATGAGAATCCTCCAAACAATCTACCATTTGACAATCTGAAACATAGGAGGAAAAACAAGTATCTTGCAACTTTTCAAGAAGTTGCTCATTTTGAATTGTGAGCTTATGATTATCCTCATTATTCTTCAAGTATGCATCATGTAACAATTCATTAAGTTCAAACAAATGGTTTCTATCAAAAAGCAAAGACATGAAATTACCTTTGATGTGGCACATTGCTCTTTGAATCTTCTCCATGTCTTCAAGGAAGGATGTTTCCTCCAATGAAGTAGCTCTCCAACAAGAATTTGACACCAATGCTTGAGTGTCATGGAGAATGTTGAGGGACTCTTGGATCTTCTTTTCATTCATCTTTAAGGACCATTCAAGAAAATGAGGCTCTTGCAAATGAACCTCCTCATCTTCTTCATTTTTTCTTGGACCAACTTCATGAAGCTCAAGTGGTGATGGGGAAGTTGATCTTGGTTCTTCTTCAACTGCTACAAGGTCTTCATTATTATGCTTAATGAAACTTGTACTTGTAGAAACACTTTCAAAAGTGATCTCTATGTCACCAACATAGAGGTGTGAGCACCCATCAGTAGGTACTCCTTCATAGTTTAAGCATCCATCAGTGGATTCTCTTTGGTTCATGTCTAAGCTAGAAGGTGTCTCGAAATGATCTTCCATATTTTCAATAGAATCTTCTTCATGCTCTTGTGATGTCTCTTCCTTTTGCTCTTTAAAGAAAGCTGATGCATTTTTCCCCTTTTTTTCCTTAGGATCAGTATATTTGGAATCTCTTCTTGAATAAATCTCAAAAGCTCTCCTCAAGGAGGACATCATTTCATGCACACATATGTGATACTCGCTCCAAGGGTTTTTACAAGAAGGGCATAAACCTTTCTTCACTAACTCCACATCTTCATTTTTGGGCCTATTTTCAAAAACATGTTCAGCATAGTACTCAAAAGACATGGCATTTTGTGTATTTTTGCTAAAAGCAAGATATTCTTGATATTTTTGATATTGTTGGGGCAAGGTTTTATTTTTTGCTCTCCATCTTTGGAACTCACTCATAGAATTATCCTTGGTTGGTGTGACACACTCATATTCATCAGAGTTAAAGTCATAAGAATAATCTTCATTTCTCTTGAAATTGTAAGAAGTGTTGCATGATGGCATCTCTTCCTCATACCATTCACATTCTGCTTCATATTGCTCATAAGCATCTGCATATTCCTCATAAGAATTGTACTCATAGGATTCATCATAATAGTAAGACATGGCTGCCAATTATTCTTGAATTTATGTACCTAATACACAGGTGCAAGGACCATGCTCTGATACCACTGTAATGTCCCTTATTAGGAATTTGATTAAAATTTCAATTTTCCACTTTTTTTTCCCTAGTTCGACCTTTGACTAGTTTTGATCTCTAGGTCCCAAATTTGCCCCAAATGATCCCAAATCTTCTGAGAAGGTATATGAATGATATTATAACATAAATATGTGTTTCATGGATGCCTTTGGACATTTAAAATACTTCTTCAAATCCTCTTTCAATACTGATCAATGTAGGTAACTTTACTAGTGTTTTTCCTTTGACTAGTATTGGTCTCTAGGTCTCAAATTGGCTCCAAATGCCTTCAAATCTTCAAGGAAGGTGTATGAATGATATTAGAACTTGAATATGATGTTTATGGATGAAATATTTCCACCAAAATACCTCTGCAAACTCTCTTAAGATTCTGGACCAATTATGTAATTTTACTAGTAATTTGGGGTTCAAATCCCCCTGGGGTAAGTACTGAAAATGGCTTCCCAAATGCCTCCAAACCCACTCAAATTTATGAACAGAGGTATGTAATGTGTTAAGTATTTTATTAAAGTCTCATATTCACCATTAATGGATTATTACAACTGTTCTCACCCTCTCCCATTCAACTGCAAAAATCCCCAATTCGACCCTTGGGGAAATGGCACTATTTCACCTCCCAATACAACTAAACTGAGTAAAAATGCTTCAAATTATCAATTACAGTACATGAAACTTTTATAAGAAATCCATGGTATTATATGGATCACAAATATATCAGATAATCATCCATTCATTCGAAATCATCATCAATACATTGGCTCACAACAAGGTAGTGGGGAAATGGCATTGTTCTTCCATTAAAAATGAGATTTATACATTTCTACTTGGAATTTCGACCTGAAATTTTTTGGAGATGAAGAACAAAGTATTTAATTAATATTAAAAAATAAATGGGGCATTAAAAGCTTCCCCAACTAGTACAATAGCTCACCAAAAATGCCCTCCCTCAAGGATCAAGAATATGCCATCAAAACTGGAAATGGTTGAAGGAGTGATCTGCAATAGAAGAAACCATGAGATTCCCTGTAGCTTACACCTGCAAATAAAGACTCCATTAAAGCTCCAAATGAAAGGTCTGAATGGCCTTTCCAATTACCAACTTGGATGGGAATCTTTCACCCTCGAAATTGGCTAAGGCAAGAAACTAGTCATCCACTAGCTCTCCCTCTTCACAAATGCAATTGCAAATTCTACAAATGATCAAAAGCCATTCTCATACTTCATTTCTACATTTTATAACCAACATTAGCCTTCTAAGGGTCGAAATCCTCTCAATAGATTCAATAGATTTCCATTTAGGAAATATTCCACATTTGCCACTTGTCTCCTAGTTCCAACTTTCCATCTTCTCCCAAATTCGATTTTGAGTCTCTTTGGCTTCTCCAACTCTCAAATTCGCCTTCCTTGAGCCTATTTTTGGGGCTGACATGTCATAGTGGTCAGATGTCAGAGGTCAGGTCTGCAATTTGTCATAGTTGTCATAGATGCTCCATCATTGGTGTCATAGGGGCTAGGGAATCTAGCCCAAGTGTCCACAAACTTCCACTTTGACTCTTTATCTTCCATGGAGGTTACCAATCCTTCCCAATTCGACCTAAGATGCTCAATGAAATTTTTTATGACTTACCAACTCACCCAAGAGTGTTCACATTCCCATTAATTCTAATTTTCAAAAGAGATATACCATGTATTATGAAAAATCAAGCTAGTGTGGGTCCCACATCCTCCATATGTCTCCAAAACCATTTGTCACCTAGGATTTCTCTTGAATTTCTTTATTCACTCTATTTATTAAATCCTTGAACCCTTCTAATGTCTAAACATCATTTATCATCCCCCTTATTCCAAATCCCAAAGCTTCCACCCCAATCCTAGGAAACTAGTAATTTTCCGCCTTGGCAATTATTTGACGCTTAACATCAATTTTACAAACTCTAATGAATATGGCTAATGTGATTAGGCCATTGTGACCCAATTACAAATTTGGGACATGAGAGTATTCCGGGGCATCAGCAACATGGTTGAGCTGCGGACCTTTCGCCTAGGCGCTGGAGCAAGCTCTAGCTCAACCAAGGTCCAGAAGACCATCCAGCAGAAGGAGAAAGAAGCTGATGATGCCTGAGCCCAAGAAGAACGAAGGTTGAGAGAGAAAGCAAGGGCACAGCAGGAAGCTGAAGAAGCAAGATTACTACAAGAGGCTGAAGTTTCCAGATTGCAGCAAGAAGCAGAAGAACAAAGGCTGCGGAAAGAGGCAGAGGAAGCCCAGCAGCAGAAAGAAGCGGAAGATGAAAGGCTACGGAGAGAGAATGAAGATCAGTTGCAAGCTGAACAAGCTGAAGCAGAAAGGAAAGCGGAAGAAGAGATGAAAGCAGGATCAGATGCCCAAGCAAGTGGATCCGGTGTCCAAGACATGGAAATAGACACAGCACAAGCAGGTGGCTCTGGTACCCAAAATGTGGGAACAGATCCAGGTCAGGGAGTCCGGACTCCACCAGCTGAAGAAGAAATCGACATTATGGACCTCCCAATTATCCCGTACACTCCATCAGGAAAACACACGGTGTCCAGGTGGAATGAATTTGTCTATGATAAGAAAATAAAAGCAATGGTCCTTAAATCGGAAGAGAGGATCAAAAGTCCCTTCCAGGAGGACATCATTACCCACTGGGAGGTCACTGTAATGCAGAATACAGATAAAGATCCCTTTTCTATGGCATCCGCAGTTGTAGAAACAACAAAAGCATCACTGGACAATGTAGGGGTTATAGTCAGAGAAAATGCATTAACAAAGAAGAGAGCTCGTACGCTACAACAGACTGTGGCCAATGAACAAGCCCACAGGGATCTTGTGGTGAACAAGTATAATTGCCTGTATGCCGAGCATACAGAGCTATCAGGCAAGTATAACCAGCTGGAGGAGGAAAAGGACCAACTAACACTCCAAATGATGATTGTGGAAGTAGAGAAGAATGGAGCGGAAGAAAAAGCATCCCAGCTAGAAGCAGAAAAGCGGGCATTAGCTGAGCAGTTAGAGCAAGCTGAGAGCAGAACGATGGACATGTCTCCCTTCCATGAGCTGTCCTGCAGCATCCTGAAGCAAATGCATGAGACTCAGGGGCTAATCACTAATAAAGTTTGCAAGCTCAAGGTCATGATGGTCAGGTTAAAAGAAATTAATGCAGAGGCCCATAGGCTTAAAGCTAAGCACACTCGGGTTAAGGCTAATATCCAGAGCCAGATAGAATGGCGAAAAGAAAAGGTGGATTTCCTCACACATCTCCCATTCAAGTATGAGGAGGGTTTTTATGAAGACATAGCCCTTTTGGACTTTTGCAGAAGTTGTGGCAGTAAGCTAATGGCCAGTGTTCAAGGGACAATGGGTAGGATCAACAGTCTGTATCAAAATATCCAGGGAGTGCATGATAGATGCAAATTGAGTTTCCCACAATCCCTCAATGACTTCCCGGGTGAAGAACAACGCTTGGCTGAACTAAAGGAAGAACTAGGCATCTAGATCGAATATGTGAAGAAAATTGATGTCCTAGCAACTGATGACCTACAACATTATATCGGAATGTCATCAATCCACAACCATTTGCTTAATGAAGTGCATCAAGCTGCAGTGACAGAAATTCAAGGCATTGGAGCAGAGCTTAGGAAAAATGTGACTTCTCAGAAAATCTTGCTCCCTGCTGCCGCAAATATAGTCATAAGGGACATTGGTATTTGGTATAGTTATATTGCAGAGGTGGAGAGACAAGCAGAAGCAATAGCTGGAACAGCTAGCTCTTTTTCCTCTCCCCCTGCAGCAGCAGAAACTCCAGTGGGCTCAGCTCCTTCTTCCCAAACCATTCCAAAAGCACCAGCCAGCTCAATTCCTTCTTCCCAAGTAGAAGCAGCAGCGCCAGTGAGTTCGAGTGCCTCTCCTAAGGCAACATCAGCAGCATCAGTTGATTTGGGCGATCCTCTCCCAGCAGAAGCTCATGCACAGGAGTGAAGGCGTTGAGTGGGAGCGTTAATTTTGATTTTCTGTTTTTTGGGGCTTTTTATATGTAAAACGTGGAAGCTAAGGGACAACTGTCCCTATTTTATTTTTAAATAATTTCTGTAAAAGAAAGGGAATCACAATTTTGTCTGTTATAGAAGAAAATTGCTGTAGATGACAAGTGGAAAAGGCTAGGTGGTAGCCCAAAGGGAAATTTTGTAACTATAAATAGAAGTTAGTAAGGAATAGAAAGGACTTTTGGCAAGGAATGAATTTTTAAAACCTGTACGAGCTATCTTGTATTGGTTCTAAGAAAATCGAGTTTTCTAATAAAAGCCTGAAGATGGATGTTTTGCATGGGAATGAAAGATGGATGTGTATTGGACTATTCTGGTGACTTCTATACTGTAATGTGAGATCATTCTTACTATCTGAATTATTTCTTTGTAGCAATGATTTTCGCTCCTCTCTGTGCAAACGATTTTCTCTATTTTGTGAGCAATGAATGTGTTTCATATTAAATCAGGAGCTATTTGCTGATATCTTTATCTCTGCTGTAGATTTCTCTTTTAGATTAAATGGCTAGCTGTTCTTTCTTTAAGATAATCCCTACAGTTCATTGCTCATCCTTTAAATTTGCTCCTTGCAGGTATCATTAGATTTATTTCAGTTTGTTTTACACTTAGATCTGTTTCTTTCATTCTTTCCATCTAGATTAGATAATTTTGCTTCTGTCTTTTATGAGTAATGAATGTGTTTCATATCAAATTAGAAGCTATCTTCTAATATCTCTCATTTTGCTGTAGCTTTACCTGTAAGAATTAATGGCTATCTGTCCTTTCTTCATGATATCTGTTACAGCCCATTGCTCATGTTTTAATTCGGCTCTCTGCAAGGATAGGTAGATTTACTTCATTTTTTTAGACTTAGATCTGTTTCAGTTTTGCATTTAGATCAAATACAGAGTAGGCACTTGCACATCATTATAAAACATAAAATCCAAAAGAAATGTGGATCGGGCCACAACCGGTATAATCAGAATTAAACTCCAAACCCACGGTTGCCGCAACCGCTAACCGGACGGATTCCCTATACCAAACGGTAGATAATCTAATTGGGATCATCTATCGGGGAGAATCCCTTTCTGATTGATGCTACGATATCCGAGGCATCAACAAAATTGTAATGTACCCACCTGCTAACCCAATGCAAGGACGGGTACATGATGCCAAATTCAGGGCTTTCCCATGATCTCAGCCCATTAATTAGATTCATATAAATAATTTAGAAATGTGCAGATGTAAAACAAATCAATTATGATGCAAAGCGGAATTAAAACATCCACACACATTACTCATGCATACAGCATATCAATAGTGATTAAATTAATATAGTGCATAAGTAAATATAGAGGCATAAAAACACTTATCTTCATTATTCAACTGTCCCAAGCAACTAGCTATGTCGCTACAACGTTCCACCCAACCATAGGATCTTCGACAACTTATACTGATTCCGTCCGAAGGCCACCCCCGATCTGGGCATGATTCTCGCAAGGAAAGGGAACCCCGCCCTCCCACTGCTGACCCAATATAGATTTCATGCCTTTACCATTGTCACCACACTTCCTTGCACCGTAACCCTTCACACACATCAACTCTTCATTCATACAAGGACGCCACTCTTTCTCTTGTGCAAAATGGTGGTTCCTTTTAGGAACTTTATAGGTGACTTTCTTGACAGCAGGTTAACATGACCCCTACTCACACAAGGATGATACCTTCTCTTATTACATAGCTCTTCGGGCCTTTCCATCCCTTCTGGTAATATTTCATGTGAGCATAGAAAGGTTTCCAATTCCCATATAGTCTCCTCGCGTACCCTTCTTCACTTTGCCCTTTAATGTGCAGTATCAATTTTCATCTGTGTAGGCTGACAACACAAGAAGAATAAACAAGCTCATCAGTATTGATGTTCAATTCTTACCCACATTCCATATCATTCACTACCAAGTATTGAAACACCAGGAATGCGTCCATTCCCTTAGGGTGTAGTCAATATTGAAAACCCTAACATGACCCAGCACTAGAAAAGGTGTGCACCCCCTTTCCTATGTGCGCCATGTAGGCCCTAATCATACTCAAGTAGTCTGCAATGATATAAATAAGATAGAGCATGCTCTGCATATTAACCCTAATAATTTAGACATGCATGTCCTTGTCTAGGGTCATAGAATACTCATTCATTTCGCATATGTGTCTCACATGCCTTCTAGGCATAGCTTTACCATCTTACTTTCATGGTTTACCGACATGCGGTTTGGCTGAGACATTATCAATGGCGTTTCACCCGAAACCCATTTCCAAAGCATGGGATCCTTCCCATCTAGTTTGGCTTATGCAGGCCATCACACATGACCTTCCTGCTATGTGTCATCCTGGCACACTTTATCAAATAGACAAACAATCAGCAACATTTAGCGATAAGCTTCAAATATGATTGTTCCATAACCAATCAATAGCATTAATAATTAAATTCAATATGAATTTACAATTCTGTCTCCTACAGAAACTGATTTGCTTAGCAATGAGGCCCTCCTCATATTGTTTGGCTCTTGTAAGTGGTATCACTCTGCCCATTATGGTTTCACCCTTGCTACCATACCTGAACATCCACCTACAACATGTCCTCCTGACACAATTCTATATAAGCGAAACAATCATTAGCAATTATAAGCAAATTCTCAAATCTGAAATTTGTAACTCTGTTTTCCTACAGAAATTAGATTTGCAACTATTTAAACCAGACAATTTTCAGATTCGTTTCATGCGTAAATTTACAACCATGAGAACCTTCTCATAACCTTTGGCTTTTGCACATGGTAGATCCCGGTCTTTACTATGGACTCATCCTCATTGCCATGCGGAAGACTTTTCTACCTGAAAACTGAAACTTCAATCAGCCAAACACGTTGTGAGTATCTACGCACATAATCATTCATTGCCATAACAGTCATTGAAGTGATCTCAGAATTATAATTTTCAATAATTCAAACACCTTCAGCTGTTTAACATTTGAAATGCAATGAAATATATATACATTTCTATATATGCATCATTATCACAATAGAATTTCAAGACATAGTCACACTATCCATGCAACTTAAATAAATCGTATATACTCATTATTTCACAGTCATACAACTCTGTCCTCCCACAGAGCATTCTAGCAGCCCATCGATCATGATTTGGATCTTCATGTACTTACTATTCTGCATTACCATAATCAGGACCACCAGTCCTCCCTTGCTTTGGTTATTAGGCACATAACCAACATTCACATGGCATGATATAAATTCATATGAATGCATTGAGATTTCTAAACAGTCATAGGGTGTAAGGGTCATTTCCTTCACTTACCCACACCTCACCAAGCTTGGTAGGTTAACAGTCCCAATCGGTATTCAATATCACATGCAACTAACTCAACATAGCTCAACATAGTTGAAGAGATCTTACCAAATCCTCTTTCAACATTCATGCAATTTGGCACCAATAATCATTACCTGCATGGTTACCATTAACATCGCCTGATGTTACCTGACCAATTGGCCTCTTACCAAGGCTGCTCAGTCCTTTTGCCAACTTTATGATCATAGATTTGTTGCACCATCCTTCTGCATAAGGTTGTTGGCTTCATGCAACAACATCTTCAGTGCATTTAGCCATGCTCTTTGTTATATTTGGTCCTACAACCAATACCAACATCAATAGTGATTATCAACCACAATATTCTCCATTAGTGGTTCATTGCATATGTAAAATTTATTATTTTACCAATGTGCAATATCCCATTCATGCACAAGCATTTCCATATGCTCTATGCAATGTTTGTTAAGATGCCATCTAGTGCATATACATCTATGTAATCCCTTACATTTTTAACATTTTTATGCCATATGACAATTTCATAATTATAAGTATGATAACAAACAGGGGTTTAAAGAATTCTTCCCTTTTCGATCCCTCATTGTAACATGGAATTCCTCTTCCCTATCATGCAATTGTAAAATTTGCCAATATTGACAACAAAATTTGTTTATCAAAATAGCCGCTGGCACTCTTCTGCACTAAATATCTATGATATATGTAGACCTCATTCAAACTCTGGTCATGCATCATTGTTCCCTGCTGGACAAGCTTTCCAATGCTTGTCTTCATGCTCCATTCCGACATCAGGTGCGGAAACTGCATCTCTTGAAAAATGACAACTTTCACTACAATTCTGCACATTTTACACAGTTGCATTTTGGTCCAGAATGCCAACTTTAGCCGCCTGCGGAAGAAAATCTATGAGGAATCACAAAAACTTATCTATCGGGCGAAGTTATTCCATATAACAAGGAACACTCATCAATTCACATATTTTAATTCCGATGCACCATTCATCTTCTATGAATTTCTGGGTTTTACTACTTCTCACTTTTCACATTTTTCCAAAATTCCAAATTTTGGGCCAAAAATGGCTATCTCCCAAACGGTGCATTTCTGGAAAATCTTAGTCTAACGGAAACTGTCCGTCTTAATGAGAATATGAAATGTCTAGTTCAGTAAAAATTTTGATTCCCACATCTAGGGTCACTTTTACTATACATCAGCTTTTCAAAATCCCGAAAAAGTGGCCCAGAACAGTGCTTTTTGGCCTTCTTGCTCACCCCGACTTCACATCCCTTGGATTTTGGCTCCAAGGTTCTGAACTTAACATCGTGCCTGCTTCATGGCCATGCCTGATCAATTTCAGCTCAAACCGACCTTCTGTCAAGCCTCGGGACTCCGTCCTTCAAAAGTCACTATTATCCATTTTCTGTCAAATTGGAGTGTAATGGGCTCGGGGTCTTCACTGGTTCTTTCATGGCCTTCGTCAATGGCCTCCGAGCCCCATAGGAATCATCCCATTCTGAGCCCGGATTTTTTTTTTCCTGCCGCCGTTGCGGGACGGTTCGCCGATCGCTCTCGCAATTGCAGAGCCATTCGGCGAAGGCTCCTGCAATTGCAGAGCCATTCGGCGAAGGATTCCACAATTGCGGAGCCATTCGGCGAATGATCCCGCAATTGCGGAGCCATTCGGCGAATTCTCCCATTGCGAAGCGATTCGCCGAACGCTCCCGCAATTGCGGAGCAATTCGCGGAATGCTTCCACAGTTGCGGAGCGATTCGGCGAATGCTCCCGCAGTTGCGGAGCCATTTGCGGAACGCTTCCATTGCGGAACGATTCGGTGAATGCTCCCGCAGTTGCAGAGCCATTCGCGGAATGCTTCCGCAGTTTCGGAACGGTTTGCCGAATCCTTCCGAAATTTTGGGGCGATTTGGTGAAGTCTTCCGCAAATTTCGGAACGGTTTCCCGAACTCTTCCGCGTTGCGGAATGATTCGCGGAACTCTTCCGCAATTGCAGAAAGGTTCGTCGAACTCTTCCGCAATTTCGGAAGAGAATTCCTTCTGCAAATTTCGGAAGAGAATTCCTTCCGCAAATTTTAGAAGAGAACTCTTCCGCGTTGCGGAATCTTTTCGCAGTTTCGGGACAACTTCCCGAATTCTTCCCGAAACAGACTTAAACAAAATTTTCCAAAACTCTTAGGAAAATTTGAAATCTTCCCTTCTGCTAGTGATGACCGTAATTGGGTTTGGCCCATAGAGGCCCAATGCTGCAACCAGCAGCTCTGATACCAAAATGTAATATACTCACCTGCTAACCCAATGCAAGGACGGGTACATGATGCCAAATTCAGGTCTTTCCCATGATCTCATCCCATTAGTTAGATTCATATAAATAATTTAGAAATGTGCAGATGTAAAACAAATCAATTATGATGCACAACGGAATTAAAACATCCACACACATTACTCATGCATACAGCATATCAACAGTGATTAAATTAATATAGTGCAGAAGTAAATATAGAGGCATAAAAACACTTATCTTCATTATGCAACTGTCCCAAGCAACTAGCTATGTCGCTGCAACGTTCCACCCAACCATAGGCTCTTCGACAACTTATACTGATTCCGTCCGAAGGCCACCCCCGAGCTGGGCATGATTCTCGCAAGGAAAGGGAACATTCTAGCTTACACACAGCCCATTAACCATTTCATCTCAGCCAAGCCAGTCCAGCTGGGTTTATCAGGCTACATTTGAACAATGGGTGCTTATTCTCAAGCTCAAGCCAAAGCTATGGGTACCCATAACCCATACCCAACATACTCTTCTCTCACACAGCATGCACAGACACGGGGCAGGGATACACAATTCAAACAATGGGATTTTACAAATAATATGGCCATGGGTTTTCTCAAAAACGTTCCCAACCAAAAACGGATTATGGGATGGGGAAACAACCACAGGGAGGGAAAACAATTTCTTCCCCAAATATCTCAACCTTCAACAACCCAAAACGATCTCTATTGAATCCCCCATTCGATTTCCCCTTCTTCCCCACTGGTATACAACACGAAAACACCCTTCTCTACAGGGAGAATGAAGAAAAACGCAGCAGACATGCCTGGAAAACGCCCAGGTGGCTCTAACTCGTGAGGGAGAAAAGAATGTTGGTTGCATAATGGCTTGGGGAAGAAATTCATGGCTCTTTTCTTGCCCAAGGAGACAAAACACGTTTTTCCATGAAGGGTGGCTTTCCCATACCCGAATTTGGACAGCCATACCTCTCTATTCTCAAGGCATTAACTACCTCAACCCCCTCTTGGGAGAAATCAATGGTTGGGTACAAAAGTCAACATGGGTAGTTGAGGGTTTGATGGGTTCTCTTATTGACATTTGGCTTGACTCTAATGGCTCAAGGGTTTGAATGTTCCCCCCCCCCAATTCCTTGTGAAATCATGCCCCCATCTCTTTGTTGCATTGCATAGCTAGTTGTGGGTATTTTTATTAAAATGCATATTACATGATATTTGAATTTTCAATGTGCATTGCTAGCACGCAAACCATATGCATCACTAAATCGATGGCGGGGCCTTGGCCTTGAGCTCCTCACCATGATTTCATATCAATATTACATCATTTATAATGTTAATGCCATGGGGTCAAACTGGGGACATTACAGCAATCGAGGTTCGACTTGGTCTAAGTTGAAAGCCATCATGTGTGTGTCGTCAGGGTCTACTCCTCCGATGGTGGATAGTAGTAGTTTTTGATGTGCAGGGCATGTTTTCAGTACCTCTAAAGCAAGCATAGCAACGGGGGATTGTGCTAGGTCTTCCACGACATTATAATTGGATGCTGCGCGAGCATTAGGATTGTTGTTAATCCTTCACAAAGGGATGAGAGGGATTTTAGGTCCTCTGTCCAACGGCATAGTTGGTATGCGTAGTGGTTGATCTGGTGGAAGGGAGGTGGATGTGTCAGTGGGAGGATTTTCTGGGGGTGGGCCATACTGATTCCTACGAGTTTGGAGGTTCATGTCATTGGATGACATCATTAATAAATGGTGTGTTCCTAGATCCATATGCCGATAATCAGTTGCGGCATAGGTGATTTGCTGCTGGGGTGCAGCAGTTCCTTGTGGGGGATCCATAGGGCGAGTATTTACTACTCCCTGGTTTGGCAATGGGTTTTGTAATATCATGGGTTGCGGTTGATTAAGTGGAGCTGGCTATCAAGCATGGCCCTGGCGTTGGGCATCATCAACCCAAAGTTTACGTGCTTTCTCTAAATGGGGGCAGTTGTGAGTGTAGTGTCCATAGACTCCACATATAGAACATGGATGGTTTGTTCTCAGGTTATTTTTTTTTGGTTGCTTGGGATGATGATCAGGATTCTGGTTGGGAGGAGCAGCATTGTTATTATTTGGAGGATTTAAAGGTGGTGGACCTTGATTATGTTGTTGGTTGTTGCCGCGGTTACGTCCTCTTCCACGGTTTTGTTGTCCACCCTGGTTGCATTGGTTGTTTTGGTGTTGGGGTTGATTGTGTTGTGTGTACACTTGCCCTTGAGTAGTGGGAGGATTTTGGAGTGCCACAGGTGCGGTAGCAGGTTGCGGTGGATAATAAACTGGTGGGGATGTAGGTGGTCCAGTTGCCTGCTGGGGTTGTTGGTAACCTTGAGCTATTGGAAGTGTTGGGTTAGCTGGTGTAGCTTGCTGTGGGTAATACATTGGTTGGGCCAGTAAATGAATTGGGATCTGGATGGCCGGTTGGTTATAGTATGTGGGTGGTACATATGTCGATGGCGCTTTCCCATAACAATGTTGTGGACAAGAGGGTCCATGAGTGTGATGAGTCTGATTCGTTGGAGCGTACGTAGTTATCGCTCCATAATTAGATGTAGCCCTAGAGAGGTCTGGGGCATTTATGGTGCTCACCATGATAAAAGGTTTATTTTATGTCGTGACTTGGCCGATAATACCATCAGCGGCATGTGATGCCCCCGGAGCGTCATCGCGTGAAGAATCGCCTCGTGGGGTGTCTGGTATGATGGTGTAGAGATAGCCTGACTGGGCATAAATCAGGTTGAATTGCTGAGCTTTTAAGATAGCTTCTTCCTCTGATTGGAGTCGTTCAGAAGCTACATCTTTGGATATGAGGGGTAGGAGTGATTTAAGAAACCAGTCCAAAAATATACGGTCATCCAGTTTTATCTTACAGAGGCTACGACACTTGCGCCACTCATGGATATGGTCGGTGATGTGGGTAGCTGTGTTTTGTCTGCAAGACAACAGTATTTCAACTCCTGCATCATAGCGTAAAGGTAGCTGAAAAAACCGAAGGAAAGTGGAGGCGAGAGATGTAAATGTATGGTGGGTCCCATGTGGTTGTACGATGTACCACTTGGCTGTAGAGCCAGTGAACGTTTGTTGCAACAGTCTTAGTCTAATGGAGTCATCCACTATGGAGTTAAATGAACACCATAGGTGAAATGACATTATGTGGTTTTGAGGATCCTCCCCAGGTTTTCCTTCAAACTTGGGGATGTCCGAGGGGAGCTTTGTAGGCATGGGTGGCCATGTAGGGTTGTGCCTGATAGGATCATTGGTTAACCTGGCTAGGTCTGGTAAGTTCAGACTAGACATGTAAGGAAAACTAGCAGATGGGTGTGGCGTAGTGACTGGGACATAACTATTAATGGTGGCATTATGTAGTGGTCTAGTAGCTCCTAAGGGTATGCTAGGTATTGAAGGTATGTGTCCTCCAACCATTGTGGTGTGGGATGGGCCAGCGCTCCCAAGTGCAACATGGGTTGCAGAGGGGTTAGGAATAGTGCCAGGAATTCCTGGAATCTGGGTTGTGGTAATGAGAGGTGGTGTGATTCCTATGTTGGGCATACCCATAATAGGAGGTAGTCCTGTGTTGGGCATACCTAAAGGTGGAGTGGCCCCTATATTAGGCATGCCTAAAGGGTTTGTTGTTACCATGGGTGGAACAGTAGTAGAAGGGTTTGTGGATGTATCTCCAATAGTACTGGTGAAAAGTGGGTCGTATTGTGATCCAGCCATGAGGTTGGTTGGTGATATTTCAGCAGGGTTTTCGGATTCAGCCTCAGAATCAGATGTGAAGTGAGGCGTGTCAGAATCAGATGACTGTGTGTTTGGCCGATGACGTGTTGAGTCAAGGGATAAGGCTCTACGTCTATGACGTGTAGAGCCAAGTATACTGAACTGAGGGGGTTCACCCTGAAGATGACGAGATCATCTTAAATTCTCAATGGTGAGAAATATTTTAAAAATTTCAGTGTAACGTGGTGATGTAAACAACTCGAAACCCTAATGCAACAATGAGTGCAAGAGGGGAGTGAAAAAATAAAGGCTCTCAGGCCAACAACCAACCTCAAAAAGCACTTATTATAGTAGCTGTGCTATAATAAGTGGACAGATGCAACAAAATTGGTCAAAATACCAAAAGTCAAACAGTTTCTAGAAAAAAGTGGTGTTACTAGACCAAAGGTGGGTAATGTATCATGCAAACACCTAACTAGAAGTATTGTGAGTCAACAAACGATATTCTCTACAAGGTGATGAAATCCAAGTCATACAATATAGAGTGTTGAATCAACGGCTAGATATCCCCCTACCGAGAGGGACATCGGGTAGACAATCCTAAAGAGTGGCAACTAGGATACCCCGTTCATGACACATTCGGTTGGGTGAATCTGCAGTTTGGTTCTATCGCTACTGTACACCCTCTTGGGTGTACACCGAGAACTTTGAAAGGTATCCTTCGGTTACTGAATGGATTGCGGTATTCCACTCAGACTTCCGAAACCAGTCTGGCTACTTCAACCCTCCTAAGGGAGAGGCCTTCCCGATAAATTGGTTGATAACCGTGTCAAAATTATAAGGGATTTTTGGACCTTAAAGACAACCATTATGTCTCAAATGTAAATAATTGAGAGGTGTTATTGGTACACCTATCCTCTCAATTCTACCTAACTACAAGATTCTTTTAAGTGCTCCCCAAGTGGGGTTAAAAGTTTGTTGAGTTAAGGTAAATTTTAAGGCTCAGTTTAAATTATGTGGCAGAGTGGGTGCAAGTGTGGTATTTAAACTGAAATTGATTTGCCTCGCTTGGGCGATTGATTACAAATGAAAGAAAAGACGCTTCCAGTTTTGCAAAAAATAAAGGCGTTTTTGAAATGTAAATGCTTGAAAAAACTATAATTAGAATCATGAAAACTATGTTGAATTAAAGTAACATGACAACTAGAAATGATGTTTTAGTATTAAAATCGTATATGTTATGGATTATGTCGGACTTAGGAATAATTTAATCCATAGATGTAAGGTAACATTAGGACCTTGGGAAATGATAAACATATATAAAATGTTGCAAAAAAGGAAATGGAATTGTGGATTAATAATGAATATATATAGTAATATCATGATGAAAATAGACTGATTTGGATTTTTGAGACATATTATTATTACCATTTATAAATTATGAAGGAATTTTATTGTTCATAGAATGATAGATGCCATATTTTTGTAGCCTAGATAATGGGGTTACTTATTTTAACATAGTACTTAGGTGATGAAAATATACAAAATACACTAGTACCTAATAGCCAAGTTAACTGTACCTACTCCACAAAATACTCATTTTCTTATAAGATGAGGAATTGCAATCATAATACATGATTAGTAGATGGACAATATCACTTGATGAGAAACAAGAAGAAAATTGATTAAATGAATCTAATCTGAAATTTATATACTCGTCGAGTGTGTGAATGCCTCCTCTATACACTATATGTGATAAGGAACCTATATATGCCATGTAATGAGTTTATGGTCCTATGGAAAATTTTAGATTACAAAAGGATCGACTAGAGGTTCTACCCCTATGCAAAAAAAAAAAACTCAATGAATACAAGGGTGAATACTTGATTTTTTTTGAAATAGTATACTCCACAACCAATCTATTGTGAGTGTTGGCCTTCTCAAATATCTCACAATCCTTCATTACAATTTTTGAGCACTTGAACTGACTTATGGGCACTACCTCTCCCATGATACAGAAACTTGAACAACTCCCAATCAAGATACCAAGAATCCTTAAAAGGACACGTGATTATTAGCATATGGCTCCATTCCACCTAAGATATATGGTTATTAGGTTATGCATGTGATACTTCTTGATGTTATGCATGACATTATGGTGCTTTATAAGATAGATGACGTGTGGAACATAAAATGATATTATTCCATGATGATATTAATTTAGCATTTTAATAGCTTATCATTGCATCTAGAGATAAATGACATTTGTCAGATAAAGGGTATGAAAGCATGTTGTGATTAATTTTGGTATTTTACAACTATGTTTTGTGTTAGTAAAGAATAAGAAATTATACCAGATATTTGGTATGACATGTTAATGTTCATGCTAACCCTTATTGCTCCCCGTAGAATACATATTTGATATGATGATGGATTATGTGGGTTGTCATAATGCATATTTGATATGATGATGGATTATGTGAGTTGTTACTCCATGTTGATAGTACTAATGTTGAAATATGGTAGCTTATCATGGCATATTAATGAGACGCTTAGTGAAATTATGAAAGTATCATGACCAATTATGTTATAATGGTAAGCATAGAGCACCTAAATGCATTAGATGTTAAACTTGGCATGACTTATCTTGACAATAGCTTATGGTGCAAAGTAATGCAATATGAATTGGTGGCTAAACATTCTTGTTAGCACATGATTCAAGGTTGATCCATGGTATATTATTATATTGAGAAATGGTTACTAATGCTTATTCATTATGGCAAGTGCCAGTTGTTCCAAGTGATCTGCTCAAATAGCTTGATGAGGCTAAGTATTCTATGATTTCGTGGGAGCCCATAACTGTTCGGGTACACAGGGTACTACCAAAGTACCGAACACCAAGAGCAACCACTTCACACAAACAGATCACAGATCAACACACCGATGTTTTGACGTGGTTTAAACCCTCTTGAGGGAAACACTCCACGGCCCCGGCCAAATAGCTTCTATGGGACAATTTATTATGCAAAGAAAGAAAGTTACAAATGAGCTTCTCATAATCGATCAACTAAACAATGACCCTCCATGCTCTTTAAATAGAGATCATGGACCAATCGGGTGTTAAGCCACGGATCAAGGTTAGGTTTGATCTAAGAGAAGTTGAGCCGTCGGATCACTCTATGTCGGAAACATATCGTGACCGTCAGATTAAGTATTTACAAATGCATACTAATGCATACTAAAGAAACACACTATCCCTAACGGATATATTACACAAGTTGATCTTAACTAACTCCTAAGTGTCTAAATATCCTAACATCCCCCCTTAAGAACAACTTGGGATAGGATTGAAGGATTTACAAAAGTGACACTATTAGGAGAAGGAAGGAGGCATTAGAGCCTATCCCCCCTTAATGACAAGTTCCTAAACTCCTAACATAGATCGAAGTTAGAAAACTTTGCTTCTGTAAGAGACTTGGTGAAGATGTCTGCAACTTGATCATCTGTAGGGCAAAAGAGCACTTCAAGAACACAATCATGAACAAGATTTCTGATGAAGTGCATATGTAGCTCAATGTGTTTGCTGCGTTGATGTAGAACTGGATCTTTGGCAAGCTTGATGGCACTTTGATTGTCGCACCAAAGTGAAGTAGGTTGCTGCTGCTCGAATCCAAACTTTGAAAGGATCTATCGAAGCCATAAAGCTTCCTGACTGGCATTAACTACTGCTCGATATTCTGCCTCTGCTGAAGAAAGAGCAAGAGCTTGTTGTTTCTTACAAGCCCAAGTAATAGGTCCAGATCCCAGACTGAAAACATAACCTGCAGTAGACTTTCGATCATCAGGATCGTCGGCCCAATCCGAATCAGTGAAACCAACCAACAAAGGTTTCCCCCCTGTACTGTAATGAATCCCAAACTGAACTGTACCTCGAATATATCGAAGTATTCTTTTAGCTGCTTTCCAGTGACTTTCATGAGGTGTCTTCATATAACGGGCAACTCGACCAACGGTAAAGGAAAGGTCAGTACAGGTATGAGTCAAGTATAAGAGACTACCAACAAGCTGACGATACAAGGTGGCATCGACTTCAAGTGAAGTACAAGTGACAGAAAGTTTGACTCCATACTGGAAGGGAGAAGGGGCTGGTGTACAATCTTCCATGTGGAAGCGACGAAGAAGGTCACAAGCATACTTAGACTGTGAAAAAAAGATTCCTTCTTTGGTTTGCAGGACTTGGAGACCAAGAAAATAATGCAAATGTCCTAAGTCTGACATTTCAAAATTTTGTTTAAGACTGGATTTCACATGGGTTATAAGCTTAGGGTCACTACTAGTAAGAATAAGGTCATCAACATATAGAACAAGTATGATGAGATGGTTTCCTACTTTCTTGGTATAGACACTGGAGTCAGAATGGCATCTAGAAAAACCAGTGTCAAGGAGAAAGGTATCCATTTTGGCATACCAAGCTCTAGGAGCTTGCTTAAGGCCATATAAGGATTTCTTGAGGCAGCAGACAAGGCTAGAGTTATTTTGAACATAGCCAGGAGGTTGTTCCATGTAAATTTCCTCCTGTAGATCACCATGTAAGAAGGCAGACTTGACATCCATTTGATGGAATTCCCAGTTGTGTAAGGCTGCAAGGGAAAGAACAAGGCGGATGGAGTTCATTTTGGTGACGGGAGCAAAGGTTTCATTGTAGTCAATCCCTTCAACTTGGGAAAAACCTTTGGCAACTAACCTTGCCTTAAGTCTTTCAACACTTCCATCTGATGCATACTTAGTTCTGTAGACCCATTTACATCTGACAAGTTTTTTTCCTTTTGGAAGAGGTACAAGATCCCAAGTATCGTTCGCCATTAAGGAACGATATTCTTCATCCATGGCTGCATCCCAATCTGGATTCCCTGAAGCTTCTGCAAAAGTTTTTGGATCATGATTCTCGGAAACTTGAGCCAGAAGAGAAGAGGCTCGCTGAAACTGAGAACGTGTTCGACGTTGATCTCTAGGATCACCGGCAAGATCACCAGCTGCTTCACGTGTTGAACGGACCCATCGAGGAAGCAATTGTGCTGGTGCAACTGGAGGAACATGAGAACGCGGAGGTGGATGTTCATCCTCACTGTCATCATCAGAAACTGGAGTTGGAAACCTGTCAAGGAAGTTTGAAGAAGAAGAAGAAGGCACAAACGCCGAATCAGGCTCGCAGGCCAAAGATAGCACACTCGCCGAGTTAGGCTCGCAGGCCAAGATATTTTCATCAAATTTAACATCTCTTCTAATGATTATAGCATGAGAATGTGGTTGAAGAAGTCTATAACCTTTTACATCTTCAGAATATCCAACAAATATGCACTTTTCACTTTTAGGCTGCAATGCTTTCCGTTTTTCATCCGGAATGTGAGCCCATGCTTCACTACCAAACACACGAAAGTGACTTACATCAGGTTTAATTTTACTCCATGCTTCTTCCGGTGTTATACCTTGTAATGCTTTTGTGGGGGTGCGATTAACTATGTAATTTGCACAATTTATGGCTTCAGCCCAAAATTGAAGACTTAGTCCCTTAGATTGGATCATACAATTAGCCATTTTTTTTAAAGTGCGGTTCTTCCGCTCAGCTACACCATTTTGTTGTGGTGTATATGGAACAGTGTGCTGTTGTTGGATGCCTTGTTCAATGCAGAAAGTAGTGAACTGTTTGTTAACATATTCTCCTCCATTGTCAGATCTTAACTTAATAATTTGATGACCAGATTGTTTTTCAACAAGGGCCTTGTAGGCCAAGAACATGTTAAATACTTGGCTCTTAAGTTTTAGAAAATAAACCCAAGTGCGTCTGGTGTAATCATCAATGAAAGTTAAGAAATACTTGAAACCAGAAAAGGAAGCAGATGGAAGAGGACCACACAAGTCACTATGCACAATCTCTAAGGGAACCGAGGCGTGCCAAGAGGCACGTTTGTCAAAACTGTCCCGATGATGTTTTTCGAGTACACAACCGGAACAAACACCATCTCTGCAAGATACCATCGGAAGACCTGTCACCATATTTTCTTTACATAGTTGTTGCAATGAGCGATAATTTAAGTGACCAAATCGCTCATGCCAAAGTTTGCTCAAGTTATCACTATGAGCAACAAAAACTGAAGGGAAAGGTGATGACCCAAAGTTGTTAAACTTATACAACTTGGTAATATCATCAACAATTCCGGTAGCTAGGACTTGTTGAGGATCTTTAAAATCCTTGATTACAACTTGCTGAGGTGTAAAGGTCACAGTTTTACCTTCACCAGAATGAGTGATCTGATAGACTGATAACAAATTGCAGGAAATTCTTGGAACACATAGTACATCACTAAAATGACCATTATCTACTGGAACTGTTCCAGCTCCTACAACACTTAGAGATCTATCATCACCAACAAATATTTGTTTGGTGTTACATTCATGCATAGTAGAAAAGATGGCTTGATCCTTAGCCATATGATAAGATGCTCCAGAATCAATGAGCCATTCATTTGAAGTAGAAGAAGAAGATGCATTATAAGAATAACCAGAAGCACAAAGTGCATGTCCATGAGAGGTAGATTCTGAAGGCAAATCTAGGCTGATGTGGTGCTTCTTCATTGCTGCTTCCAAGGCTGCCATCTTCTTGAAACACTTAGATTCATCATGATTATCTTTCCCGCAATAGTTGCAATGACGCTCAGTCTTCTTGCCTTTTGGCTTGGATCCTTTGTCATTTTTTAAAGAAGGATCTTACTGAGAGGGTTTGGGACCCTTGCTTGACTTATTATTGCGAAAATTTTGTTTCTTGGGAGGCTTGGACTTTTCTTTCTGTTGGGACAATAAGGCTTTCCCAGATGTATTTGCATTGTTGATTATTCCAAGATGAATGAGTTTATCTTGTTCTCTAATCAGGGAATCACAAAAGGATTCAAGACTAGGCTCTTGATAGCTAGCTGCATTCAAGGATGCTTTCATGGAGTAAAATGTAGATACAAAACAGAATATGCAGGTCCAAGTTTGGAAAGAATATGATAAATGCACTGTTTGTCTTCCCTCTCAATCTTACATTTTGCACATAAGAGTTTAAGAGTTTTGTACTTAGATAAATAATCTTGAATGCATGAAAAGTCACTTGGATTTAAAGAAATCAACTCATTTTCGAGTTGATGACCTCGAATTTCAATGTGTTTACTAAACACAGTTTCCAACTTGTCCCAAGCAGCATTAGGTTCATCAATTCCAGATATGTGGAATCGCAAATCAGTAGAGATTGACATCCCAATCAATCCACGAGATTCATCACATCTATTTGCCCATTTTATTTTCTTATCATCATCAGTGGGTTCTTTTTCTTTCCCTGTTGTAATTCTGAAAAGTCCCCTACTTCGTAGAACATCCTACATACGAGATTTCCATGAGAAATAGTTGGAACTGTTAAGTAGAATATCACAATGGACGGCCATATTTGTAAATTAATGACTGTAAAAGAAGAAACTAATAGTCTAGATGTGAAGAGCTCGAAAAAATAGGCGGTTTAAAAAAAAACGGCACTGAAAACTGACTCTGTATGATGAAGTTATGCTTGAACAAAGAAACTGTTGAAGATGTCCCCAATAGTGACGTGGCAGCTAGAGAATGTCCAGCTAAAAAAAGAACCCCCCTCTTCCCAAAATGAACCTTTTGACAATCACTTTACAAAAAAGTTGCTTTAAGTGAACCACTTTTGTAAAATAAGTGATTTCACTTTTACAATGATATTACTTTTAAATAGTGCAACAATAAAAAAAACTTAAGTGATTCACTTGTATTTTTATTTTTTATTATTTAAGTGAGATGCACTTTTACAATAAAGTAACTTGAAAATAGAAATTGCATGCACTTTTTCTTTTAAAAGTAACTTCCTAAGACTTAAACTCAAGACCTATTAAGGAATAAAGCAACTTTGAATCAAGTGAGCTAGATTAAAAGGTATGTAAAATATGGGAATGAGGAAGGGTTTTTTTTTTTTTTTTACTCTTCTTGCTCGGTTTGCGTGCTTGACCTTTTTCCTGCAAAACAAACCACAAATCGAAACAAAAAAACGTTTCCACACTTGTGGACTTAGATCTTGTTAGCTTGCCCGGAAAGTATACGTTTTCTCTCTGTTTCTGATTTGTTGAGATCGCGCAAAGTGCAAGGCAAAGAGCATACGCAGCCGAGAAAAACCCTTTCCCTTTCTGTTTCTGATTTGCCGAGATCGCTCAAGGTGCACGGCAAAGAGCATACGCAGACGGGAAAGCAACAATCCGAACCAAAAAAAATCTAACAGTAAAAAAAAGATGAAATATGAGATTTTTTCTTTTCAAAAAACGAAATAAAAAAATGCGTCACTGTAACATTATACCTTCAGATCTGATGAAATACACGTTTCTGGAGCAACCGGGAACCGTTTTCAGTCAAACGAAAACTATTTCCCAATGGAAACGATGCTCCAGACGCAATGGAACACCTCCCACAGCCCAGAAATGCACAGAAATACTAGAACTAGAAACCCTTTCGAGTTTCGGCAACAACAGTTCAAGATCCAGATCACAACCGGAAGCGGCACTTCATAAAAGCTTTGATACCATGTTCGGGTACACAGGGTACTACCAAAGGACCGAACACCAAGAGAAACCACTTCACACAAACAGATCACAAATCAACACATCGATGTTTTGACGTGGTTTAAACCCTCTTGAGGGAAACACTCCATGGCCCCGGCCAAATAGCTTCTATGGGACAATTTATTATGCAAAGAAAGAAAGTTACAAATGAGCTTCTCATAATCGATCAACTAAACAATGACCCTCCATGCTCTTTAAATAGAGATCATGGACCAATCGGGTGTTAAGCCATGGATCAAGGTTAGGTTTGATCTAAGAGAAGTTGAGCCGTCGGATCACTGTATGTTGGAAACATATCGTGACCGTCGGATTAAGTATTTACAAATGCATACTAAAGAAACACACAATCCCTAACGGATATATTACACAAGTTGATCTTAACTAACTCCTAAGTGTCTAAATATCCTAACAATAACCATGAATGAGAATGGCTACTATAAATATATTATGGGCTGGGGGACAAGCCCAACAATTAGCTCTATGACAGCAGTGCTTGACATTTGTACCAGAAGTTGGGAAGGTGGCAGTGCCACAGATACTTCCCGGAGAACTTTTGATATGACCAAAGTCCACGGTTGGAGACATATTCACCGGGAGGGAGGTTTATGGAGAAGGACTTCTGATGCCTGGGGCTAGTGCCTTGAGGGTGTTGGGGAGGATGTTTAGGCTAGCCTTCCGATATGCCTTGCGTATAATGATCCTGATATTAGGATCAGGAGCACCAGGAGTATCAGGATCAGGGTACCAGGAACCAGATGTCGGCCAGTACCGATAAGGCCCAGATTCCGTTAGAATCCGATGAGGCCGTATTATTACCAGAATTTGGGAAGGTGGCGATGCCGCGGTAACTTCCCGGGGAACTTCTGATGCCTACCGTATGATCCTCGGACAGGTTACAGTAGAGGGCCCATGCCATGGAAAGCGGGACCATCCAGAGTTGGAGGGGAGGTGTAGGGAGGTTGATTGGATGGTATGTTTCTTAGGGAGAGGGTGAGTAAAAAAAGGGGAAGTAAAAAAATACACAACTATTAATTATTAATTAATTATCTAATGCTTTTGTATGTATGATGCATAATTGTTGCTATGGTTGCATACTAGACTCATAGGGAATTACTTAAGAACATGTTGTAACTGAGGGTGTTTGATTGTATTAGTGTGGTTTGGAGACTTCTATGTGGTGGCCACACGTATAAATCTCTTAGCTTCACAATAGTACTAGCTACCTATATATTCTAGTATTTACTTGATTGATTGATTGAATAAGTATTGTATTTATTGCTTGAATATTATAACTTCGGGACGAAGTTTCTTGAAGGGGGAGAGTATGTAACAACCCTCATATACAAATATAGAGAATATTTAATATAATAAATATAATGTAATATAAAATAATATAAGATAATAAATAAAAGGGGGTAACTAATATAATTGGGAATATGAAAGAAAATAAGGGAAAACAAATTGCATTAAATAAGAAATTACGAAATTGGGAGGAGGAGGAGATAAAAGGCGGAGAAGAAGTGAAGAGAGGGGTCTTTTTGTCTTTGGACATCTTGGAAGAGGAGCTCTGGAGGAGAGGAAAGCAAGATAGCACTGGCATAGGGTTAATTTTTGGGGGCTCGGGGGCCTCAGCCTTGGCTGGGGGTTGGTTGGGTGGAGAGTCGTCCCCCCACCTTTAGTTGCACTATTAGAGCTGTTAGGTAATGGTAGCTGCTAGGTCATCTAACCAGGTATGGTTCCTTAATTTTCATAGCATATTTTCTGTTATATTGTTGATTAGATACATTCTGTTGTTACAGATCTTTCATTGCATGATGCTTCTTGTTGTATACTGGTTTTTATAGATTACAGGATATCAAATCCATTGTATTTATCAGATTCTTGTATTGATCATAGATTGGAATGCATATTTAATATGTATTTGTTATGCAGTGGTTTTTATGAGTTTTACGGTTCTTACACCCGCCATGGGACAAACCTCTCTTCTCCTAGGTTCGTAAAACATTTGGGATTGGACTCATCCATGGGATGAGCGATACCGAGGATTTGGTTACCCTCATCAAGCTCATAAAAAACACATGAGGCACTCATCAGTCATGATGGGGAAAAATGAATTTTTTTTGTGTTACACGTTTACCAGTGGCAGTACTTAGTCGTTCTTGAACATGGCACTCATTTTCATTTGCATACAGTACTTGGGTCATCTGTTTGTCCTTGAGTTTTTCCTACTTCCTGAGTCTTGTTACTCCTTTGGGTCATCCAAAGAATACTTCCATCATCAGTTGCATTAGGAGTTGGCGTCATTCTCATCATGTCAATACTGCCAAGTCATGCCATGCCCATGTTGAAGGATACATTCACCGCTTATCATTTGCAGTCAGTACACCCTCCATTATGTCGGTCTACTCTAAGTCAGTCTTTCATGTTACTGTACCGTCCGATCTACTCCAAACATCTGTTATCGAGTTTCGTGTCGATGATGGGGGATTCATCAAGGCCCTCCTTCGATGGGTTCATCCTTGTTGACTTCAAATCATCATCCGAGGACTGAATCTAGAAACCAATTGAGTACCTTGGTCCTGCATGCCTCAATGGCAGGTTACCTCGCTTTCGACATGAGTTTACATCATTGACTCTTGATTGAAATATTTCCAAGCATTTGACTTCAACTCATTCATTCGCGCTTGATGATATGTACTATGATACCTTGGGGATCATTGACATTAATGGTGATTTCCCTCGCGCTTGTTAATGGTATACATCAATGACCGATAATCAAGTGGTTTCTACCATGTTCGATGTCAAGACATTTGTAATCACATGGATAAATTCGTATCATTGCAGGTTTGGGTTGAAGACCTTGGGGAGTCATGTTTTACCCAGGTTGCGATGGAGATTGTTTGAGTCATATTACACGGATCCACGTTTGTATTGGTCGTGGTTGTTTTATCATCTCATCATGGATCTATGCTTGTGTCTAGTATCCATGATTGTGTTCAGTCGATCTTTACTACCATGGATATGCAATTTATTGGTCAGTAGCCATGTTGTGAGTCATGCAGGACTATGTTCTCAGAGTCAGTTGTACTGCAGTAGCATCTTCGATGACAAGTCCTTGCCATCCTTCTATCAAAGCATTTCACCTATCAAGTTCCAACAGCTTCATGCTTTGGGGGGCATTCTGTTACACCTAAATCTTGCCACCATAAGACTCAGTGTAAACATCCCTGAAGTTCCCATGACTAGGAAGTCAAACTGGAAGAGATACTGACCTATTTCCATAGAGTCTAATTAGGTTGTTGCAGGTCACCTTTGTGCAGCATGCGACGTCACAGGTTTTCCTAATGCAGCCCGCGACGATGTTAGTTAAAGTGGATAAAGGGAATCTTCGATCCATTTCTCGAAGGTGTGTGACTTGGATCTCTATCCCTAACCTATATGGGGAGCTGGCATTCAGTTGCATAACCATTTGGGAGGA
This sequence comes from Larix kaempferi, assembly GCA_027924585.1. Taxonomy (NCBI): domain Eukaryota; kingdom Viridiplantae; phylum Streptophyta; class Pinopsida; order Pinales; family Pinaceae; genus Larix; species Larix kaempferi. The sequence continues at coordinate 5,249,567 of BSBM01000278.1, read as the reverse complement.
TCCCTTAGCCCTATCCCACTATTTCTCAACCTAGCCTATCCTCCTAGTCCTATATATATGAAGCTCTTCTCCATTCCAAAGGGAGGAAGGCTATATCATCCATATGTTGGTGAAATAGAGCTTAGAAGATCATCACTCATCCATTGGAGGCACCCATTTATCCTTAGAGGCATTGGCTTGGCTTGTTGGAGGAAGATTGCAATGTTAGGGCTTGGTTGTAATCCTCACTCTTCTATGTATTTCCAGTCTTTTATACAGTAATATAATCTCTTTCCATAAATGTTGTCTCATTGATGATGTTTAGAGTTTTCTTCCTTAACTATTAACTTAGATCAATCATATGAAACGTATGCTTTTACTATTTGTTAGTTTCTATGTGTTCAACAGGATCTTGCAGCTTGAGATCTGACGACGCTAGAACATTAGATCAAAAAAGAGCAAAGGGATACATTGGATCAACAAAGAGAAAAGGGATCTAGAAATATGAGGTAAGCGAACCTTCTATTTGTTTGCACTTCTATTGATCTAGGAAAGTAGATTTGTATTATGTCCTATTTGTTCTAGATTCACGTTGAACTAGGGAGATCACGCCTTGAGTTCGCTTTCGGTATATTGTCCATCAACAATGAGCTTTACATCATCGCACTTTCCCAGAAGAACATTGCCGATGGCTTCAGCGGTCTTAACACACTTTTGCGAAAGGGTTGCCGGGCTCTTCTCAGAAGGTCGTGAAACAAGTCAAAGGCGCAATGAAAAATCCGCAAAGTGGAAAATGGCCAAGCGAGAGAGTTCGCGAGAGTTCGATAAATTCCGCAAAACAGTCGGTAGGTAAGTATTAAAAACCCCGACCAAAACACCGTGACGAGGGTTGGCGAAAAGAACAAGTTAAAATCCGTGAAATTGGTCGGGGGAGAAGAGACAAAAATTTCGATCGCAATCGGCGACGGACTGGCGAAAAATCCATAACCAGGTGACACAGTTGGCAAAAGATGAACAAAAAGTTGCGAAACTGGTCGGCAAGAAAATGGCTTGGTCGACGAAAGATAATAAAAGAGCCGCGAGATGGTCGGCAATGCGTGAATAAGACTTGCGACCATGGTCGGCGAAAGATAAGCAAATTTCGTTGAAACAATTGGAAAATATGATCCACGAGCTGCAAAACAGGTCGACAAAAACTAAGCGAAAAGGCACGAAACTGGTCGACGAAAGATGAACAAAAACTGCGACCAGTTTAGAGAATGCAAACTTGAGTTTTGCCTTATCCCAAAAGACAACTTTTCTTGGAGATATTTTTGAGAAAACTAAGGGTCAAAAGTTAGAATTTCGAGAGACTTCAAAATTCTAAAAATAAGAGGAGGGGCCCTATAACTTTTTGAAAATTATGGGGATCAGGTTGCAGCAGCAACATGATGCAATTCGAATAGATGCTGCAAGCTATGATACCATGTGATAATTTGCAGTAGGATCTGACAGTCGTAACAAGCCTGACACAAAACTCACTCAAGAAGTGCAGAAGAGAAGAAAGTACTCAATAATCACTCATGAACACAAAAAATGGAGAGTATAATCATACATCAGTTGTGAGCTGGAACTGTGAAAACTCAATACAATACAATAAATGCCAATAGAATTTGAATTGAGCTAAGGTCATTCGAATTCATCCTCAGTGTCTAGCTTGGATAACATTGGAGAAATCATCCAATCAACAGTATCAATCATAAATGTTCAAAGGTCAGACAAATGAGTCTAACTGAGTCTAACAGAACCATCTAGGTGTTAGAAAAACAAGATCGTAGAGCAATAACAATAAACAAAAATGCAAATATAATCACACACACATTACAAGAGAGACACAGATATATCGTGGTTCACCCCAACTTGGGCTACATCTACACCGAAGTTGTCAATCCTTATTATTATTCCGTCCAGCAAAGTGAAGGGATACAACCTGCAACACAACTGTCGCACTTCCTCTTCACTGTCTCACAATCTCTCTTCTTAGATCTCAGAGATCTTTACAATGCATAAAACCTAATACATATTTTCCTAGCCGTATTACAATGTCTTTCTTTTATAGGGGAAATACAATGGGAAAATACCACGGGATACCCAAAACCATGGGCCCGCAAAATAGCTGGAGAAAACAACCCCAAAAATTTTCCTCGGGGGCTATGCCCCCCAACCCCCTTTCTTGGGGGCGCTACCCACAAACCTCCACCAGGGGATCGCTGTCCCTCGGACCCCCCAGCCAAGGGGGATGGTCCCCCCTAGAACCTCGTGGGGGGGTGATGCCCCCCACATCCCCCCGCTAGGGTGAGTGTACAATCCACCTACATATCATATAAAAATGGGGTACAAACACGGCTGAAACAATATCATCTATGAGACTGGAAGATCTGGCTCCACAACTAACAATCTCCCACTTGGAGACTGATCACAACAACTCCACCGCTGCTGTACTTGCTAGACCTTGGAATTGGAAACTTTCTCCTCTTCACCTTCATGCTAGAAGGCCAACTAAAACCGAGCAGGGACTCAGTTTCTCTCTGGCCACTACCTTTGTAAACATGTCTACAGGATTCTGGCTAGTATGTATCTTTTCCAGCTTCAACAGTTCATCTTCCAGAACAAAGCATATGAAATGGTACTTGAACTGTATATGTTTAGTCCTGGAATGGAATGTTGAGTTCTTTGCAAGATGAATGGAACTCTGGCTGTCACTATACAACCTGCTATCCTTCTGCTTCTGAAATCCAACTTACTACTGTTCCATTTAAAGTAACACATACCCTGTGGTGCTCCTCCTGCTATCCTTATCACCTGCCATATCTGTGTCAACATATCCCTGTAGAAGAGTGTCTGAACCTCCAAAACATAATGCCTGAGTGGTGGTACCTCTCAAATACCTGAGAATCCACTGTACCTACCTTCCAATGTTCTTTACCTGGATTGTTCATATATCTGCTCACAACTCCCACTACTTGTGCAATATATGGTCTTGTGCACACCATGGCATACATCAAGTTGCCAACTGCTAATTGATAGGGAATCTTGGACATGTAATCTATCTCTTCCTGTGTCTTAGGACACATTTCCTTACTTAGACTGAAATGGTTGGCCAAAGGTGTACTTACTGGTTTTGCATTCTACATTCTGAACCTCTCTAATACCTTTTGTATGTACTCACTCTGAGACAATGTCAATTTTTGATTTTTCCTATCTCTCATTATTCTCATACCAAGGATTTGCTTTGCAACACCCAAATCCTTCATCGCAAATGAATTAGCTAGCTTCCTTTTGAGTACATTTATATCCTGCATGTTAGACCCTACAACAAGCATGTGATCCACATACAATAACAAGATAATATATCTTTCATTGTCTAGCTTCTTGAAATAAACACAGTGGTCAGAATGACATCTACTATAACCTTGTTCTGTCATAAACTTGTTAAATTTTAAATACCACTTCCTTGGAGCTTGCTTCAAGCCATACAAACTCTTTTTCAACCTGCATATCAAGTTCTCCTTACCTTTGACCTCATACCCTTGTGGCTGCTACATATATATCTCTTCCTCCAAATCCCCATGGAGAAATGTTGTTTTTACATCTAACTGTTCAAGATGCAAATCTTCTACCGCCACTAGACTTAAGATAGTCCTAATTGAAGTCATCTTAACAACAAGAGATAATATTTCATCAAAATATATACCTTTCTTCTGTGCAAACCCCTTTACAACAAGTCTGGCCTTGTACCGCTTCTTGCCTCCTTCTTCTTCCTTCAACCTATAAATCCATTTGTTCTGCAATGCTCTTTTACCAGCAGGCAACTGAACCAAATCCCAAGTCTGGTTTCCTACCAATGAGTCCATCTCCTCATTCATGCCTTGCTCGCACTTCTTTCTAGTTTCCACCTGCATTGCTTCTTCATAACATTCTGGTTCACCAGCATCAGTCATCAACAAATAATACATTGAAGGGGAGTATCATTCAGGGAGTCTACTTAACCTGGTAGATCTTCTTACAGTTGCAGGAGTTTCAGGCATTTGCTGATGTTCTTGATTTTCTGGCACCTTTGGAACTTCATTTTCTATAATTTCATCAAGTACTGTGTACTCTATGTTTTCCTTTTCCTGTTTATTTCCTTGCAACTGATCTTTATACATGACCTTTTCATTGAATATGACATCTCTACTTCTAATTATTTTGTGATTTTCATAATCCCATAAACGATAACCAAAATCATCAACCCCATATCCAATAAAGGTACATTTCTTGGATTTAGCTTCAAGATTTGTTCTATTTTCTTTATCAATATGGACAAATGCTTCACAACCAAACGTTCTCAGAAATGAGTAGTTTACCTTTTTATCTGTCCATGCCTCCTTTGGAATACCACCATCCAAAGCACTTGAAGGTCCTCTGTTTATTAAATAAATAGCAGTATTTACAGCATCTGCCCAAAACTATAAGGTAAACCCTGCATCCAGTCTCAGACACCTTGCATGCTCCATGATTGTTCTGTTCATCCTTTCTGACACACCATTTTATTGTGGTTTTCCTGGGACTGACTTCTCTCTATGAATCCCATGGTATGAACAGTAACTATCAAACTCCTTGCCGCAGTACTCACCTCCATTATCAGATCTGAGACACTTCAACCTTTTTCCTGTCTCATTCTCAACCAAAGCTTTCCACTTCTTAAAAGTAGCAAACACATCAGATTTTTGTCTAATGCAATAAACCCAAGTTTTCCTAGTTGCATCATCAATAAATGTAACATAATAATGAGAGCCACCAAGAGATTGTACCTGAGCCGATCCCCATACATCTGTATGCACTAGCTCTAACTTTGTATTCTTCTTCTGTTTCCCAACCCTGAGAAATATGACTCTCTCTGTTTTCCATAAACACAGTTTTCACAGAATTCCAAACTTACCTGCTTCAAATCTGGTAGCAACTTCCTTGAGTGGAGAATCTGCATCCCCTTCTCACTCATGTGTCCAAGCCTATGATGCCATAATGTTGTATCTGTTCCTATGGAAGCTAAAGAGATAGAATGGTCAGTATTAGAAGGACATAAATACAATGTACGTATCCCGTCTCCTTTTTCCATCACCATTGATCCTTTAGTGATCTTCCACCATTTTTCTCTAAATGTAGATAGATAGCCGCCATCTCTCAACTGCTCTGTTGAGATCAGATTTCTTTTCATAGTAGGAATATGCCTAACATCTTTCAACAGCCAGACAATTCCATTCTTAACTTTTATCCATACCTTACCCATTCCAACAATTTTACATGGCTCATCATCACCCAATAAAACATGTCCAAAATGGCCAGGAACATACTCATGAAAGTATTTCTTATGGGGTGTAGCATGACATGAAGCTCCTGAATCTACTACCCAATAATCACTAGTATTATCTAATGCAAGAATCAAAGCATCTTGTAACACATCACTTGCTACATTTGCTTCTTGGGTATTTTCCTTCTGTGCATCTCCTTTCTTCTTTAGAGATCTGCAGTCTTTCTTCAGATGTCCTTTCTTTCCACAGTTCCAGCACTCTATTTTTCCCAGTCTGGACTTGGATCTGCCTGTTTTAGACTTACCATGATTACCTTGGCTCTTTCCTCTCTCCTTTTATCTTCCCCTGCTCTCCATGGTAAATGCATTACTTGATGTCTAATCTGTGATTTTTCTTCGCATTTCCTCGCTAAGAATAACACCAATAACATCATCAAATTTCAAGGTGTTTGAACCAGAGACAGAGTTACTTACAGCCATGACCAAGCTATTCCATCTTTCTGGCAATGAACACAAGATTAGAAGATCCCTAACCTCATCATCAAAGTTCACACTTATAGAACTTAGCTGATTTGTAACCGTATTAAACTCGTTTAAATGATCAGTAACAGATCCACCTTCAGACATCTCCATATTAAACAAATGCTTCATTAGAAATACCTTGTTGGAGGCCAAGGGTTTTTCATACAGCTTACCCAGTGCGCTCATCAAACCCTCCGTTGTCATTTCTTTTGATATATTGAAAGCCACCGACAAAGCCAGGCTCAGCCGTATTGTTCCCAGAGCCTTTCTGTCAAGAACCTCCCATTCTTCATCCTTCATAGCCGCCGGTTGCTTTTCTCTTCCTCCCAATGGTAGGAATAGATCCTTCTGGTACAGATAGTCCTCCATTTGCATCTTCCATAACTTGAAGTTTTGGCCGTTAAACTTCTCGACCTTAAACTTTCATTCTTCTGCCATTTCTCCCACTTGAACAAAAAACCCTAGCTTCCTGCGGTTTTATCTGCCAAATAGACCTTCGGATCTGATACCAATTGTTAGAAAAACAGGATCGCAAAGCAATAACAATAAACATAAATGCATCACACACACATTACAAGAGAGACACAGATATATCGTGGTTCACCCCAACTTGGGCTACGTCCACACTGAAGTTGTCAGTCCTTATTATTATTCCGTCCAGCAAAGTGAAGGGATACAACCTGCACCACAGCCGTTGCACTTCCTCTTCACTGTCTCACAGTATCTCTTCTAAGATCTCAGAGATCTTTACAATGCATAAAACCTAGTACATATTTTCCTAGCCATATTACAATGTCTTTCTTTTATAGGGGAAATAAAATGGAAAAATACCACGAGATACCCAAAACCATGGGCCCGCTAGGGTGAGTGTACAGTCCACCTACATATCATATAAAACTTGGGTACAAACATGGCTGAAACAATATCATCTACGAGACTGGAAGATTTGGCTCCACAACCAACACTAGGCATGAATCAGGGGATGGAGACTCCAAGGAGGGCGCATGAGGCTGTCAGAAGGTCAAGTGGCACTCCAGGACTAGCTAACTAGGAGCTACAGGCATTTAGGATGAGCAATCAGTGGAAGAACTGCTCAATCAATGCTCTAACTGATTGTCAGAATCTTGGTAGGTGAGATAAGGCGGTCTAACTGAATGATAAATCCTGGTAGGTGAGAAAAGGTGCACATGTCATGTAGGTGAGTCAAACAGGGTGCATCAGGTATGTAGGAGGGCTACTGGGGGCTGAAGACAAGCTCTAGGGAGATGAAATTAGGCTCTAGGTGTCGGGTAGATGACCAAAATTATGACTGGATGCATGCATGATGACTGGATGCATGCATGCAAATCTAAAAAATGATGGTGAGAATATTCCAACACTGTAAACTTGACTTGAGTTTATTGAACAAATCTATTGACTTCTCATGGTATTTTTCGAAGAACTGCAAATTTTTTTTTTAAACATAGAATTGTCCATGACATCGTTTTCCCTTAAAATGGTTGCTAGGAGTTTTTTCTTAGCATCTTTAAGATCATTTACCATTTTATCAACATAATTGATACCGCAATCAGAAGGATCCTTACCTCTATTGATGTCTGAATCTTGATATTTCTTTTCTTCTTGCATCACATCTTCAATGGACTTAGCTTTTATTTCCTTCTTTGTGTCATGGTTTCCTTTTTGGTATTCACCTTCCAACTTAAACCATAGGTATTTGGCTGAAGTGTGTTCTCCTACACTTTCTTTGATAGAGTTTGAGAGTCCATCCATAAGGAATTTTAAAGCAACATAGTTGTCCTTCATTACCTCCTTTTGTGCAACAATCATAGTCTTCTTGTTGGAACTAATGGGTGGATTGACCACAACCTCCCAGACACCAAAATTATTCAAGTAGGTTTTCATCTTGCTTCTCCAGCCAAAATAATATTTTATTTCAAATACTCAAACATCATTGTTTGAGAGTTCTTCTTTTGCTTCCATTGTTTGTCCAGGGATATCCTTCAAGATGGATAGGATTATGGTGAAGGCCTGCTCTAATACCAATTGTTAGACACAATGTTACACTGCGAGTGTGAAAATCCTCACAATAGATCCAAGAGCAATGTGTACCTCACAAGAAAGAATTTCAGAAAATAGAAGAATAGCAGCAGAACATTGATGCAATAGAACTCAGATAGGAGCAGAATAATCACACATGTTTCATTAATCTGAATAATAAACAATAACGATACAATGCACAAGATTGGAATACCAAGGGTGTAATTCGAATTAGCTTGCATGGATAGATCAAAAGATCACTGGAGTGTCATCAAAGCACAAGTAACCATCAACCATGTGTCAAACTGAGTCTAACTGGGTGTAGAAGGTATAACTAATGCATGGAACAATGATGGAGGGCGCATGAGGAGCTAACTGGAGTCAAAATAGTCAATCTAGGCTCTATGGAGGTCCATCAGAGTGTTCCTTGATATATGGATCTTCTCCCTGATTTAGGGACAAATGGCGTAGTTAACTCACTGAATGTGAAAATCCTCATAGCAGATCTAAGAGCTGATGTATACCTCACAAGAAAGATTAAGATTAAGCAGGAGAACTCGAATAGAAGTAGAGTAACATCACACACTAATTCATTAATCATAATATGAACAAATAAATAGTACAGTGGAGAGGTTTCGAATGCCAAGGTGGAAATTCAAATTAGTCTGCATGGGCATGGCTTATCTGCACTAGAAGTCATCATCATCATCAATGGAGTGTCAACAATACACAACTAGGAGTCCTGATCATCATCAGTGGAGTCATCAATCCACAAGTAAATGTCAACCAAGTTTCAAACTGAGTCTAACTGAGTGTGGTAGGTGTAACTAGCACATGGAAGAACTAATGTAGTGAAGGAGACTTAGTGGAGGGCGCATGAGGAGCTAACTAGAGTCAGAATAGGCAGTCTAGTCTCACTGGAGGTCCATCGGAGTGATACAGTCAGTTGAGGAGTCAATCTAGCCTTAAATCAAGGAAAGATTTAAATATAACTCAACTAACTGAAGTGCAACTAAGTGGTAGGTGAGAGAGGGTGCCTTTCACAAGTGGTAGGTGAAAGGAGGGCGCACTAAGCACTAGGAGGGATAAAACTGAGTGGAAAGAATCTCCCAGGGCTAGGTGCTGGGACTGATGACTGGGATGCATACAATTGCATGCCTGCATGCAAAATGCATGCATGACTAAAAATGCAAAAATGGAAAATGTTGTTAGGATTAGGATGGAGTATAGGAATATCCCAACAGAGAGGGGGGGGTGAATCAGTGTGGTAGCACTCTTAAAATTTCACTTCTCAAAACTTAAGTAGAGTCCATATAACACTACCAAGTAAGTTATCATTCATCAACTAATCAAATGTCATATAAGCATGTCATCAACATAGATTATAACAAGACACGCAACACAAGACAAGTATAGTAATCTTTATTTATAATTAGATATGAATTACAACGAAGACTTCAATCTCCCGATTACATCAGCACCAACTGAATGAGAAGCACCAACTTCTATTCTAAGACCCAACTTGGTTTTTTCTTAGATCCAACTAAGAAAAAAGTGTGCAAGACCCAACTTGCAAACACATATTGATTTTTGTCATCAATCAACCATCTGATCAACAATATTGTCCACTTCTGTCACTCTATCAAATCATTCTACAGTAGGTGTCACTTTCATCAACCTATCCAGTATCATGTCACTTCTGTTGTTGGAATATTCTCACCATCATTTTTTATATTTGCATGCCTACATGCATCCAGTCTTCATGCATGCATTTGCATGCATCTAGTCATCAGTATGGTAGTCTCTCCAACACCTGGAGCCTATGTTCACCCCCCTAGAGCCTGTTTTTATCCCTCAGGATCCATCCTACCTACCTAGTGCACCTTGTTTTCCTCACCTGGATGACATATGCGCCATACTACACTACTTGGATCACTAACAGTCAGTTGCAACATTTATTGATCAGTTTATTCATTTATTGCTCACTTTAACTGCATGTAGCTTCCAGTTGTCTGTATTGGATTGCCACTTGACCTACTGACAACCTCATTATCCTCATGCGCCCTCCTTGGAGTCTCCATCCCTTGATTTGTGCTCACATGACTCAGTTAGAATCATTTGACTGACTTTTGACTATTTGTGACTACTACCACTGGTTAGATGATGTCTCCAATGCTATCCAAGCCACACATTGAGGAGAATTCAAATGACCTTAGGAGGTATTCGAATTCATTTGATTGTATTAAGTTATTATTCACTTTTCACAGTGCCAGCTTACAACTGATGTATGATACAACAGTTTTTTCCATTTCTTGTGTTAATGAGTGATTATTGATTCAACATTCTTCTTCTCTTCTCTTATATTCTTGAGTGAGTTTTAGTGAGGTTTTCTCCAGCTGTGTGATCTCTCCTGTAAAATATCACATGGTATCAGTGCTAGAGCCAGCTATTCGAATTGCAGCAGCAGTAGTTGCAACAATTCTTTGAGCAACTGTCTTTCATTGAGCACTAGAAGCCTATGGATTTCCACATCAATTCCTGGTGCAATTGTCTTGAATTCACTGGAGCAATCTAGTGCGGTCTATCTAGGTGTGAAGGATCCAGTCACATGTACTCATTGTCTTAAGGGAGTGTTCAATTTGAATTGCAACAAATCTCCATTTACAATTCTCATTTGTTTTGTAGGTTATCTCCTTCTTCAATTCGACTTCATCATGATCAATGGATATAAAACTGAATTCATTCAACTATTTCGAATGGAACGCCAAGATGGACATCTTCATGAAGTCCAAAAGCCTCTCTAGAGTATTGAATGGGATTGTAGTCGAACCCACTGGTGCAGTACAGAAATCCAAGTACTTCGATAAACTTGATGAAGCAGTAGGACTGCTGCTCCTCAACATTTCCGAAGACCTCCATTTTCATGTCATAGATCTAGCAACTCCAAAAGAGGTTTTGGATAAGCTCAAATCTCTTCTTGGATAGAAAGAAGACTTGAAAAGTCAAATGAGCTCATCTCCTTGAGCCCAAGCAGTTTCGAAACTATCACTGAGTTTCTCAACAAGTTCAAAAATGTGATTTCATAGTTGAAGAGATATGGGATAGAGAAGGAAGAGAAGTAACTCATCCTTGCCATACTATCAAAACTAGGTCCTGACTACTCAGTATTTGTCTCCACTTTTCATTCAGCGAAGCTATCCATCCCAAAATGGAAGTTTCCCACTCTTGAAGACTTCATCCAGTCTCTCACACTTGAGGATGAGAAGTTAGTTCATATGGGAATGATAAAAACCAAATTGGATTCATCTCTTGCAGCCACTGAGATGAAGAGAGCGAATGGCAAGGGTAAGAAAAAATAATTTGATAGAAATTAGAATGAGCAGAAGCAGAAGGAGGCTCCAAATTAGTCAGATGGAGTTTTGAATCTCAAGAAAGACAAGCAAACTCAGAAGGGGAAATCCAAATGCACATAATGCAATAGAGGATTCCATCCTAAGAGTTCATGTATGAAGAAGACCATAGATATCATGGATTCACTTCTTGAAAAGAATAACCTTTCAGTACTTCCATGTGCTAGAATGAAAGAAGGTGAACCATCAAGATTAGACTCAAACAAAGAGAGATGCCATGCTCTCATGGAAGGTGCATCAGCAAAATCCTCCTTTATCATAGATTCAGGAGCATCAAGACACATGTATTCTTCCAAAGATATCTTTACTGGTTTCAAATCTATAGTTGGACCATCCATCATGTTGGGGAATGATTCTGAGGTCTCCTCTGAGGGGATTGGAAGAATCAAACTTGATCATGGGTACTTCTCAGATGTGCTCTATGTACCTACACTCACTGCTAATATACTTTCAGTCTACCAGATGACCCACACTAGAGAGCTCAAGAGGGTGATCTTATTTCCAAATGAGGTCGAAATCCAAGACATGGTATCAGGATCTACCATTGCAAAAGGTGTTGCAAACCACAAGTCGAAACTCTATGAGTTATCCCATTTTCTACCTCTCTCTAAACAATCTGCTCTTCACACTCATGCAAATGAAGAGAGTAGGATATGGCATGAAATATTTGGGAATATCAACTATCAGTACTTGCAAGACATGCATACTCAAGAGATGGTTGAAGGGCTTGCCAAAATCAATTTTGCTAAGGGAAACTGTAATGGTTGTTTGATGGGAAAGCATCCATAAAAGAAGTTTGAGAAGGGGAAGGCAAGGAGAGCCTCTCATCCTCTAGATCTGATTCATAGTGATGTTGCAGGGCCATTTCTAGATCTATCCTTGAACAAGGAAAGGTATATTATTACTTTTATCGATGATTATTCAAGATTTACATGGGTATCATTTCTCAAATTAAAATCAGAAGTATTTGGATTCTTTAAGTTTTTCAATACTTCTGCAGAAAATTTTTCAGATAGAAAGATCAAGGCCATTCACACTGATAATGGAGGTGAGTACATCAAGGGTTACTTTAAAACCTTTTGTGCTGAAGAAGGAATTGAGATGCAACATACTATTCCCTATATGCCACAACATAATGGTGTTGCTGAGAGGAAGAACAGTACATTGAAAGAGATGGCCACCTGCATGCTAAAATCGAAAAGGTTGTACCCTAGTCTTTGGGCAGAAGCCATCAATTGTGCCACCTATCTTCAAAACAAAGTTACTCACAAATGACTCCTTTCGAAGCATGGATGGGATACAAACCTGATGTGTCTCATATGAGAGTGTTTGGATCCATAGCATGGGAAAGGATTCCAACAAAGAAAAGGAGAGCCCTAGATCCACAAAGTAGAGAGTGTATTATGGTGGGTTATGCATTGAATGAAAAGGACTACAAGCTTCTTGATCCTTCTACTATGACAAAATTCCTTGATAGGAGTGTAAAGTTTGAAGAATGGCCTCTACATGATGCTCATCCTGTTGAGCAAGAGAGCTTGCCTACCACACCTCCATTTCTTGTTGAGCTCCAAGAGAGTGAATCTTCATCACTTGACAGTTCAGATTCAGAGTATGAGAGTGAAGATGATGAAGATCGAATGCTAGATCTAGATCCACAAGAAACTAAAGATCTATCACCTATTATATGAGTGAATATCCTGCCGCAAATGTTCTACCAGAACATACATCTAGGCCATATAGACCTCCTCATCAGAAGAATCAGAGGAATTTCCCAGGAATCAAAATTCTTGGAAATGTGGCAACTATTCTTTTAGAACTTTGCATAGGAAACATGAAAGACACAATCGAGGACCAATGCCGACTACTAGGATGGATTGTGGTTGGATTGATGAATGGTCATGGAATCATTTGAATAGATTCTTGAGGAAGCCATATATATGCATATCTTCAATTGTACTATTGTATAGTTCTCCTCTCACATTCTTTCGATTGCTTTGGAAGTGATCGACCAATGCTCGATCGACAATGGTTGTTGACAGATGGCTCACCTGGTGATGAATGACTGAGATGGTTACCTAATGGATCGACCATATATGTTTTTCGTATCAGCTGAAATGGTCATGTTGAATGATCGAATGCCTTGTTGAATGTCATTTCCTGATGTCTGACCAATGGTGACCAATGACTAGACCTTTTAGTTAGATTTGTTTTGGACTACTATTGTTTTTTTCTTGTCCCTTGGTTATGTTTAAGGGGAGGAGATTTGTAGACCTTGATATGAGGTAAACCTGTTTGATGGATTGAATCAACTATGTTCAACTAGATTATTTGTTGGGATATTTGATTGAGTACATGGTTGCTCGATGGACAGAGACTGTATTGCTAGAAAAAACTGTCTATACTTGTGTGCTTGTGGTTGGTTGACTACCTGATTGGTTTTTGTTCTTCATTTCCTAGTTGTGACTGACTGGGACTATATTTGGAAAACAGTGTTGCATATTATTTGGACGACTGCATTGGGTTTGACGACAACAATGACAGTGTTTTAGACTTCTTCAAGGAGTGTTTACTGTACCTTTGGTTGATTAATTTGGTGGTGACAGTTGTGTGTGGTTGTACTGTGTTACATCAGTGTTTGCAGTTCAGATCAAATTAATGAGGGAATGTCGTATAATTTGTTCTTTGCTCCAAGCTGAGTTTATGGGGGGGGGTGTTGGAACCTATAGTCTGTTGCACCCTCATCTTGTTGTCTAATATTACTTTATATTATTTTAATCCATCTTTTGTAGACATTTGGTCCCGTGGTTGTTAGTTTGGGTCCCTACCCAAACCTATTTATAGATAGTTTTTTTGGCTGGTCTATCTTCATAGTGGATCATTGATCACTTGCTTAAGTGCAAAGGTGTCTTTAGACACCACCATTCATTGGTTGGAAATCATTTCTCCTTTGCTGGTTAACTGCATGTCCCAACACATATCTTCTTGTGGTTTTACTTAAATTTTGAGTGGGAACACTCATTGGATGCATAATTTAAAATTACGCATCCAACGAGTACCCACACTACATGCTTTTGATGGACCCCGCCCCACAAAAAATGAGAAATACATAAAAGAGATGTTATTGCATATAAAACTTGTTACTTTCAAGCAACATGTTTTTTAATGTATTTCTCATTTTTTGTGGGGTGGGGTCCATCAAAAGTATGTATTGCGGGTACTCGTTGGATGCATAGTTCAATTCCACATCCAATGAGTGCTCCCGCTCAAAATTTAAGTAAAACCAAAGGGAGATAAGTTGAATATATGGATTAAAAAAGTAAATTTTTTATGACAAATATACCAAGTCAACCATTATGGTTGACTATTTTTCTTGAAATTCTATTGGTTCTTGAATTCCAATTCATCAATGGCTCTTTCTATTATGAGACCCATTTTAGACCCTAAATTTACTCTAATGGTATTTGCACATTCTCCACCATGATCCCCTCTTATGCTTACTATGCCCTAGATTAACTCATTCATACCTTTTTTGTGAAGGGACCTTGAAGGCCATATCTTTCATTATCATCATGTGTCCTTCTGTTATATAAAAGGTATAGTAAAGTGGAGAATATGGGGCCTTTGGAGTGGGTGGATGAAAAACCTGACTTGACACTTTAGCTGGATCCTCCTGTCCTTTGATGGACCTCTCCACTTCTTTAAAATTTTCCCTGTTAGGTAGTCTTTCAATGTCTATTAGCTAGTCTTTCAATGTCTGGCCAAGGCTCGTGGAATTGAGGGTTTGGGATTTTTCTCCCATTTTCCTATCCTTTTAGTAACTTAGGGTCATATTTTCACGGTTGATATAGGGTAAAATCCAACCCTTTCAGAATTTCCAACACTTTTGTAAGGCCTCTTTTGTCATTGATTGCATACCCTCCCATAGTTATGGGATATATGGTTCTTCCTTTCTTTGTCGACTTTACAAAATGAAGGTTATCCACCTCCATCATTTGCCTCACATATTCCAATTCAAAGACCCTAGGAGTAAGAAGTAAGGACAACTTGTGAGGTTTTGTTTCAATTCCATATAATATGATCACTGTGTAGTTGGGACCCAGGTAACAATCACCTATTTTCAATGTCCCTCCCAATTGTAGGTATGGTCTAATTTATTTGGGAATTCTGTCTGGTTCTCTTCTTGTTATCAACGAGTAAGATCTATACATGAATTTTGTTACAAAACAAAACCATGTGACGTTTTCCTCTCATTTCTTAACTCGGGGGATCCAATCGAACAACCTATTTGGATTCCCATCCTTGTCCTTTTAAATACCAAGAACCTTAAAATGTGTAGGTTGGTGGAAAATTAATTGATAACTTAGGAAGGAGGGATACCTGAATACCCATGTGACATGAAATTCACCAACTAGGTTCTCATTCCAGTAGCTATGGCCTCAACATAATTGAATTGAGGCATATTCGAGCATTAAAATCATCAATGAGTGCCACCATTCCTTCATCGACCTCCTCATTAGTTTCACAACCCACATAATAGGGTAAACGTAGTGATGAACTCCTATGCCCGGATCGGGAAAGTCTTTTCTAAGGGGTGGGAGGAATTTCCTCTCTTCCTTGATTGTACTTAAGACAATTTTTTTTAGCTCACTAAGCTTGATGCATTCTCTTGTACCTAGTTTTATGTGCTTCGTGCAACAACACATCCCTCCCTAGGGTGGTTCCTAGCATTTGGGAAATGGATATCCCAGTGATATGGATTAACACAGTTTGACCATCATCAGTGGTAATGGAAGACATGATAGCTTTCGAATTCTTGGCGCAAAGCTGGATGAATTCAGGAAACAAGAATGGGTTGAGAATAAGTTGCTTAGCCAGACTAGAGGGCCATATCTTGCTCTTAGATTGGGGAACGGGAAATTACCATAAGTGGCTATGATGAGTTGCTTGGGAATATTTTTGTTGGTTTGGGGAGTTGTTGTTGAGGCCCATTCATCTACAAAAAGGGGTCCCTAGGATGAGGATATGTCACTGGTATCGGACCTGGCAGACATAAAAAGATAGATGAGCACTTGGAAACAACTTTCTTCTTCCTAGACATGTTGTGTTTTAGGACATATAGGAATAGAGGATATGCAGAAGGGGAAAAGAAACTGCCAAGAATTTTGTTGAAATCAAAGGGAAATTACCAACAACTTACCTGACTCAAAATGGAGGTGGTGGATGCATTTTCTGAACAGTGCTGAGTATGAACAACTTGAACTTGGTGGGTGTAGGAGCTGGCTTGTCATGTAAAAAACAACTTTAGGCATAAATATCATTAGAAAGACATGGAAATTATTTGGTGAAACAGGGTCGGGAGGATGAGTTGGAGGTATTTACCAAAATAAAGTTACTAATTGAATTCGATTTGTCTTAGCATTAACATCAAATTCAAAAGGGAATTAAAGTGGTGCCATCGATCTTTTCAAGTTGGTGGTATGACATATCTTCCCTTGATTGGTGGGCATAGAACACGAGGGATATCTTTTATTTCCTCGAATTTCATGCACTTAAAAAAGTTGATAATTTGTGAACCATAGCGATATCTCCAACGAAATTTTTTATTTTTTATGGATCTTAGGACCTTAGGTAGACCCTCAATTCCTATATTTGGTGGTGAAAATCATCCCTCAGTGCGAATGGTTAGGATGGATTTCCATGGATGTGGGTGAATCAATATCTATGGATGCAGGGTATCACTTTTGGATCCCACTTGCAACTGTAGTAGCACCAATGGTCTTGATGAGGCAGTGGGAAAGTGTACAAAGGATCCAGGTCATTTGCGTGGGGTGTTCTTTTTATATCCCACATGCTACTATCTTAGCGTGAATGGTCCTAATGGGATATTGGAAAAGTGCACAATCAATCTGGGCCATTAACACAGGGTACCCCTTTTGTATCTCACATGCTATTTCTTTAGCACTAATGGCTATGACTTTGTGTGTCCAATCTGCCCGATTAATCCTGATTTTTTACATGTACCTCCCCTTTTTATCATGTGATCTAGTTCATAAGTGAAAATGTTAAATTTTCAGAATTTACTTCAATCTGATCTAGGATCTTAACTGAGAGAACAACATGTACAACATATCTATAGCATATCAATCATGGAGACAATAATGCAAGCACACAAGAGACACAAAGATTTACTTGGGGAAAACCATAAAGGTGAAAAACCCTAATAACTTCCTCAGAGATAGATAGAGCAATGATACAACCAACCATGAGAGATAGACATAACCTAGCAGCATATCCTCCTCCTCCATAAGTGCGCCACTCCTCCTTGAGTGCATGAGTGAGAAGTGAGTGAGTAAATAGAGTGCCTCCCGCACTCTATTTATACTTGAATTGACTTTCCTTTTTACCTAACTCATGTAGGCTCGAACTTAACCACATAACATAATGCTGACTGGGCCAACCCCTAATAGGGTGGTCTAATAACCCTTCGACCCACATGGCCGACCCCCAATAGGGTGGTCTAATAACCCTTTGACCCACATGACTTATACAGGGCCGACCCCAACAAGGTGGTCTAATAACCCATCAAGTATAAGTTACGACACTTACAATATAAATAACGACACTTCCGTATAGAGGAATAATAACATCTCTATAGGAATACAATATACATATATGTGAAATACATTCTGAAGTTACATATACATCAACACTCCCTCTTAACTAGGATGGTATTTCTCAGCACAGTTCTTCTAGCACAAGTCATCTTCTCTGGATCATCGTCCCTGGATAATCGTCATAGAGTCATCATCATCGTCACTGCTGCTGCTATCTCAATCAATCTCTGAATCTACTCATCATAGGAAGTTCTATAGAGCCAGTCCTTTTTCATACTGGATGTAGGCCCACCACCTGCAGGTCTTCGTCATCACTGGCCATACTGTGGAATCCTCAGGACTTATTACATGCGTCACAAAACCTCGAAAGAGCATCCCAGGCTGTTACGAGCACACAGCTCTACCTATAGGATCTCCCAGGGCACCGAATTACATGTGACCTCACCACAAAACCTCGCAAGAGCATCCCAGGCTGTTACGAGCACACAGCTCTACCTATAGGATCTCCCAGGGCAACGAATTACATGTGGTCATGGCAAAACCTCGCAAGAGCATCCCAGCACTGATTACGGGCACACAGCCCAACCTATCGGATCTCCCAGGGAAACGAATTACATGCCATAGGACAAAACCTCGAAAGAGCATCTGCCAGATATCCCAGGGAACCGAATTACATGCCATAGGCAAACCTCAAAATACTATCTGCAGATCTCCCATGGCACCGAATTACATGTCCTCCCAGAGCAAAACCTCGAAAGAGCATTTGCCAGATGTCCCAGGGCACCGAATTACATGCCATAGGCAAAACCTTGAAAGACCATCTGCAAATATCCCAGGGCACCGAATTACATGCTCATCTGCACAACCTGATCCACGGCCACAGAGTATCAACCTGATACTCACCATACATCATCCTGATGCATCCATGATCATCCTGATCATCATCACTGCAACGTCCTGCTGCATGTCATCTGGAGCAACATCCTGAAGCTCGTCATCTATGATCATCCTGATCATCACTGCAACATCCTGCCGCATGTCATCTGGAGCAACATCTTGAAGCTCGTCATCTATGATCATCCTGATCATCACTGCAACATCCTGCTGCATGTCATCTAGAGCAACATCCTGAAGCTCGTCATCTATGATCATCCTGATCATCACTGCATCATCCTGCTGCATGTCATCTAGAGCAACATCCTGAAGCTCGTCATCTATGATCATCCTGATCATCACTGCATCTACCTGATGCATACCAAGTATCTACCTGATACATATCATCATACATGATCCTCCTGATCATCAATGTATCCACTTGATACAAATACAAATACATGATACATATCACTATACATGATCCACCTGATCATACAATGTATCCACCTGATACATATACAGATACATGGTCCAAGCATCCAACATGATGCATACATAAATACATAAAATGATCCAACTGATCATATCCAGCATCCACATGATGCGTACATACATACATAAAATGATCCAACTGATCATATCCAGCATCCACATGATGCGTACATACATACATAAAATGATCCAACTGATCATATCCAGCATCCAACATGATGCGTACATACATACATAAAAATGATCCAACTGATCATATCAAGCATCCGACATGATGCGTACATACATACATAAAAATGATCCAACTGATCATATCAAGCAGAAACCAGAACATCATCCTGATGCTCATCACCCAGCGCTTACATCCACAGCCATGTGAAGGATCCTACTTCCAACATGCTTGGAATGGCTTCAGCAAATGTGTCCATCACTTCTTCCTCGAAGTGTCCTCGATTTGAAGAATGCCAAGCCTCTCTCTGAAGTACTCAAACTTCAATCTGGCTAGTGGCTTCGTCAGCACATCTGCAATCTGCTCGTCCGTCGCAACATACAGGAGCTTCACAGCTCCTCTCTGCACCATATCCCTGATATAGTGATATTTGATCTCTATGTGTTTCGACCTGTCATGAAACACTGGGTTCTCGAACAGCTTCACACAACTCTATTTATCACAGAATATACCAGTAGCTTCCAACGGGAGATCAAATAACTCAGACAGTAGCTTCCGTAGCCATACTTCCTCACAGCTAGCTGAACAGGCTGCAACATACTCAGCCTCAGCCGTACTCAGTGCTATGCAGGACTGCTTCCTGCTAAACCAAGAGATCACCCCTGATCCCATACTGAAGCAACACCCAGATGTGCTCTTCCTATCTGCAGCATTGCCAACCCAATCTGAATCAACATAACCCTGTAGGTTAAACTTTTGATTCGCTTCATACTTGAGCCCATAATCCACTGTACCCTTCAGGTACCTCAGATCATGCTTTACAGCAACCAGGTGAACACTCCTCGGATCTGTCAGGAACTGGCTCAATGTGTTCACAACAAAGCAAATATCTGGTCTCGTGTTCGTCAGGTACATCAAGGACCCAATCATCTGACGATATGTAGAGACATCAACCGGATCAGATGAAGCATCACATAGAAGATTCAAATTCGATGTCATAGGTGTGGCCATGGCCTTGCAATCCATCATCCCGAACCTCTTCAGGATCTCTACTGCATACTTCCCTTGTCCAAGGAAGATTCCATCTGCACTCTGCCACACCTCCATGTCAAAAACAAATAGTACATCATCCCCAAGTTCTTCATCTCGAACTCGGTAGCAAGCTTCTGCTGCGTGTCAGAAATCAATCTATCTTCACCATACCAAGTTCTGCACATATATGATTTCCTATCATGTGTCTCAGAACCAAGTGGCTGCTCCACATACACTTCTTCTTCAACTACACCATTCAAGGAAGCTGTCTTGAATCCATCTGGTGTATCTTCTATTTCATCACTTTTATATTTCTCTATGGTGCCATCTGCAACATGCTTGATCTGATAGTTCCATTGGAAGTCACAACAGACTTCCCTTCAGCTCTTGGGACCGCATCCCAAACATCGTTCTTCATGATCGACGGATCATGGCATTCTTCCCGTATCCTGGGAACTTCAATATCTTCAATAGATAATTTTGTTTCTAAACAAATGTTGTAGTTCTTCTTTTGTAGGTGATGGCATACGATCTTTCCTACACAACAAGTTAAATTGCATGATTAGAAAACATCTCATAGTTTTCAGAACAAATTCTTACACATAAATAAATATGTCATACAGTCATGCAATCATCTTAGCCAATGCTTCAATACAACATTTATCCATATTCCGTAACTTTCTAGATGCCTTCCAATCTCTACTAGAACATTGTTCAGAGTGTGCACAACTCCCAACATGTCAGCAAAGAGGTTTCATTCTAGATAAGTAGCAATGGAATGTTGTACAGTGCCATAGGCCACTTACCCATGAATATTAGTAGTATACTGTTCATCAATGCAACCATTCTAATATGCACAATACATATCCTAAGTCTAGGAACATGAGCATATACATCATTGAACAATTTTATTTAAACAGACAAATATGCAATAAATTAAAATACTTATCTTTGTTTGTTCGTTGGGTGGACTCCCTTTGATTCTTTGCTTCCTTACAGGAGCTGCTGGAGTCCTAATCTGAAGTAGCTTCTTCTACACCTTTCTGTTGTGGAAAGATGGTCAACTCCCTCTGAATATCTGCATCCTTGCAGAAACTACTGAAGTGTGTTCCTTTGCTTTCTTGCAGGAACAACTGGAGTATGCTCCCTCTTGATCTTTGCTTCCTGGATTACCTGTTCTTGAACTCATATTTATCCTTGGTCCCTATGCATGCTTATTAGTATCATGATTGTGTTATCCTTGTGATCTCATATAAAATCATACATTCATTATTATACTATTAAAACACAATAATCTCAAGCATGTATAGTCATGATCATTTCAAACAGAAAATAATAAGCATTAGCATTCAAGGTTTATGTAGGATTCTTATGGTTAGTCAAATCATAAGAAACATAACATGTCTAAACCTGTAATTATTCAAACCTATACCTTCATGATTCTTCTGGTTAGTCATATCATCAATTATGGTAAGAAACATAATATGCATACAACCATGATTATTCAAACTTATGACTTCATGAATAATTATTATCAAAAACACAACAGTATAAGATCCTAACCCAAGGTAGTATTCTATCTTGATATAGGAAAAGCATACCTGGATTAGCATGCTGGTTAGTTATGTCTAACATACTCACATGATGTCTTCTTGTTCTTCTTCAATGAATTGTGCTAGTAACCTGTATATCTCATAGGTTAGCCATTATAAAACCAAGTTATACATACCTCGTAAATGGATCTTCTATGAGATCCATGACAATGGATGAGTCTTTATCCTCATGTCATCATGATCATATGTTCTTTGAGCTGGAACATGATTTGTCTTTCTTGGTGTACCTTTCATGTTAGTAGACAACATAAACCTCATACAACACCATAATGCATTAGTACAATCATAAGTGTCAACACCCTAACCAATGAATATCTTCTATCATGCATTCAAAATTTTGTTAAGGTGATACGACAAATCTAAAATCAAGATTGTACTAACCGTAATAACATGAAGACAAACATACCATAAACTTAATCATGAACAAATCTCAAAACATACCTCGATGAGTCATACCTGTTGAGATCGCTTGTAATCTCCTTATGTAAAGCCTTAGCCTCATCTCCCTCTGAAACAGGAACTCCTTCACTTATGCAGGTGACCAATCCATCTTCTTCTAGGATTAACCCTATCCACTTGATTTGCAAGAACTGGAGCTGGAGCTGGATATGGGTTTGTCAGAGAAACCCCAAAAATTCAAACTTTGAATTTCAAACTTCCGAAAGGATAGAAATATGCGCCTTGATGAGCTGATCAAACTGGTATATTCAAAATTTGAAAATTGCAAAGTTTCACTCCTCAATTTTCCTTTGAAACTTCTGGATTCACTGGACGTGACCCTGAACTGGGGTTTGATGAAGCCCACTCTTCTGCCCAATCAAAAGGTTTAATCCAAAGCTCTAAGCTTCTATTTTTCTGAGGAGCTTCCAGCCGTGGTCACAGATTTCAAAAATTCCCATTTTTACAGAAGCCCTAATTTTCCACTTTTCTGATCAAAGTCCCGAACTAGGGTCTGATCAAGCCCAGCCTTCTGCCTAGCCAAAAATTCTGATCTTGGTCTCTAAATTTTTATTTTGATGAGTAGCATTCAGCCGTGGTCTCCGATTACAAAAATTCCAACTTTTTACAAAGCCCTAAATTCCGGAAGCCATGAGTGAAGGTACTAAAAAATAATTCTGTTTTGACAGAAATATGTACCTGATTGTTTCTAGTGTAACTCTGAACCTTTTGATCCACAGGGTTTGAAAAAGTTTCCTGAGATATCCTGACCTGTTATCTTTCCATCCTGATAGGTCTGACCTCAATTGGATTCTCTGAGAGAGAGTTATGCCAAATGTCGCAACGTGACTTGTTTTGGGATAATACAGGAGTGCGAACTTGTACGGCGTGTCACGTGTCACTATTTGAACTTCGGCCTCTGAAAACTTTTCCTGAGATAGTTCGGCCTATTATCTTTCCACCCTGACAGGTCTGAACTCAATTGGACTCTCTGAGAGAGAGTTATGCCAAGTGTCGCAACGTGACCTGTTTATGGGATAAAACAGTAGAGTGAACTTGTACGGCGTGCCACGTGTCACTGGTTCAACTTCGGCCTTTGAAAAAGTTTTCTGAGATAGTACAGTCTATTTAATACCTGTCAGTTTTCCCTAAATTTCATTTGGAGCTTCCTATCCCAAGTTATGACCTTTTTCCCAAGGTCACCTGATTTTGACTCAGATCTGGAAGAGGCAGAAACCCTATATTGTACATATCATAAATCACAAAGTACAATGAATTAGAGGTTTTCCTTTGGACACAAGGTACATGGAGATTTAATCTTCGTCCTGTAACAATTTCAGATCTTAAAACTTCTCCAAAACGTATTTATAGCGAAAGTGCTACGATGACTGGTTTTTGCTATATCAAGCTCTAGCATCGTAAGTGCAACAAGTGTCATACATGCCATATCATGCCTTCTTTCAGGCTAGCTCTGATCCCATGTTAAATTTTCAGAATTTACTTCAATTTGATCTAGGATCTTAACTGATAGAACAACATGTACAGCATATCTACAGCATATCAATCATGGAGACAATAATGCAAGCACACAAGAGACACAAAGATTTACTTGGGGAAAACCATAAAGGTGAAAAACCCCAATAACTTCCTCAGAGATAGATAGAGCAATGATACAACCAACCATGAGAGATAGACATAACCTAGCAGCATATCCTCCTCCTCCATAAGTGCGTCACTCCTCCTTGAGTGCATGAGTGAGAAGTGAGTGAGTAAATGGAGTGCCTCCCGCACTCTATTTATACTTGACTTGACTTGCCTTTTTACCTAACTCATGTAGGCTCGAACTTAACCACATAACATAATGCTGACTGGGCCGACCCCCAATAGGGTGGTCTAATAACCCTTCGACCCACATGGCCGACCCCCAATAGGGTGGTCTAATAACCCATCAAGTATAAGTTACGACACTTACAATATAAATAACGACACTTCCGTATAGAGGAATAATAACATCTCTATAGGAATACAATATACATATATGTGAAATACATTCCGAAGTTACATATACATCAACAGAAAATGGTTATGATTAGATCTTATCAACCCTCCTGATTGATCTTGGTCATTCGCACATATCTCCTCCTTATCTTACCCATGCAAAAATTGGGTCCTTGACCTCCAAGTGTTGATTTTTTATGAAGTTAGGGTTCGATAAAATACTTTTAAACAATAATGCAGTAGATTGGAAATGTAAATCAATCATACAATACAACTGTAAGAATTTAAAAACATAATTTGCATTTCCTTCACCTAGGGCACTACTAATAAGTCACTGTGCCAATAAATTTAAAACATAATTTTCATTTCTTTCAACTAGGGCACTACCAATAGGTCACTGTGCCAATAATCCACAATAAACTGAAAGTAAAAATGCTAGTCAATGACAGAGTTAGAAATACTTACCTGGGGATGAGCCCTTCCCTAATGTACTCAAATATGCTTTCAGTTTTTGCTAATGAGGCATAATAGATATAGAAACATAAATAGCCCTAGAAGGGAAACAACATACCCATGAGAGAGAGAGACCAGGGAAGAGTGTCAACAATAGTACAGTCGTGTTAGGACAAACTTCAAGCACGAGCAGAACTTCTAACTTAGTTAGGAGACAAACAAAGTCAACTACCATTCAAGCTGCAATAACCAGCACTGGCCCTAACAGGGCTCAGAATACAATGTGAGACCTCAACAGACTGTAATAGTCTTTGATAAAAGAAGCCAGAATTCCATAGGTTAACGCTGGCCTCAATAGGCTCTAACCAATTAACACAATATTCAACAGCAACCTAAATAGACCCAACACCAAAGTGGCAGCAGCTAACAAGAACAATAAAGAAATGGAGAATGGCATCCCTAGAAGGGTTAAACAAAAAAATCAAACAGCAACACAGGTAGGTGGACTTCTCAAAGGAGAAAAACGCAGCCCTAGAAGGGCTTAAAACAACAGCAGAAAACCAACCCTACAGAGCTCAAACCTTGACGTAAAAAAAAAAAACATCAACCAACTGCCACACGAAGCCCTAAAAAGGAGGTCGAAAAAACAAAACCAAAAAATAAACCTCAAGTCCTTGACATCAAGCTCGGTGAAGGTTCAGCCAAAAATCAGTGGAAGAGAGATCGTATGTCTATGTCAAATGAGAGATAAATTCTCTTTTATTTTTTATTTTTTTACTTTTTAACTTGTGCCTCTTACATTTTGAGGTGAGCACCACAACTAAGGATCAATGACCAAGAAAAGAGGCTTAGGGTTAGGAGGGTAATGGTTGACCATTTACAAGGTCAGTCATGAGACAAAAACAACAAAGGTGACTTGACAAACAACCAACCCAATAAGTTCAAGTACCATAAGAAGGATAACCACAAGGACACACAAGGTGGGGTGACAAGGTCTCTCTCTCTGTGTATGTGCCCACACATTTTCAATACATCTACCAAAAGTTTTGTCATCACAGTACTAAAGGGATCATCCCGATGATGTGATCCTTCGGTCCTTAACTTTTTCCCGAGGTCAAGTACCTCATAAAAGGGTGGCCAGTCCTTTGATGAGCCGACTTAGTAGAGAAGGACATCACACATCATCACCATCTTGGTCTAAACAAGATCCACCTGGTACCCACACCATGTACACATTTGTAGGATCTACTTGGTCCCAGACCAAGAATCTTCCTGGTCCCAGACCAGGGTGTGTCTGTCTCACCTATAGGGTCTACTTTGGTCCTTATGACCAATAATCTTTCTGGTCCTAGACCAGAACACCATAGAGACAAATAGGGACCCTAGCCACATGCTAGGGTATTTTTCCATGGCTCTCATCGGTTTGGTCCTAGACCAGGAAACCCAAGAGACTACTGGGGGCCCTAGGGTATGTTCTAGGGTCTTACTCTTCCTGGTAAACTGACCAGGACCCCCTAGTTCCCAGACTAGGGTACCATCCTCCCAGAGAATGGGTCTCACAGCTGCACAAACTTTAACACTCCCTCTCAACAAGAGAGACATTCTCACTAAGCTTGTCTCGGAAGTACCCATACTTCTTCAAGGACATGGGCTTACTCAACACATGTGATCTGTCCATCTGAAAGAACATACTGAAGCCTAATGGAATTGTAATGTCCCTTGTTAGGAATTTTATTAAAATGGCAATTTTTCATTTTTTTCCCTAGTTTGACCTTTGACTAGTTTTGAGCTCTAGGTCCCAAAATTGCTCCAATTGCTCCCAAATATTCTGAGAATTTATATGGATGATGTTAGAAAATACATATGTATTTCAGGGATGCTTTTGGACCTTTAAAATACTTCTGCAAATCCTCTTTCAATTCTGGCCAATGTAGGGAACTTTACTAGTAATTTCCCTTTGACTAGTATTGGTCTCTAGGTCTCGAATTGACTCCAAATGCCTTCAAATATTCAAGGAAGGTGTATGAATGATATTAGGACTTGAATATGATGTTCAGAGATGATATATGACCACCAAAATACCTCTTCCAACTCTCTTAAGATTCTGGACCAAGTATGCAATTTTACTAGTAATTTGGGGTTCAAATCCCCCTGGGGTTAGTACTGAAAATGGCTTCCCAAATGCCTCCAAACCCACTCAAATTTATGAAAAGAGTTAGGGAATGTATTAATGATGTTATTAATGTCTCATGTGCACCATTAATTGATTATTATATCTGTTCCAACCCTCTCCCATTCAACTGCAAAAATCACCAATTCGACCCTTGGGGAAATGGCACTATTTCTTCTCCCAATGCAATTAAACTGAGTAAAAATACTTCAAATTCTCAAGTACAGTACATGAAACTTGTAAAATACATCCATGGCATTCCATTAATCACAAATTCATCAGAGAATCATCCATTCATTCGAAATCATCATCAATACATTGGTTCACAACAAGGTAGTGGGGAAATGGCATTGTTCTTCCATTAAAAATGAGATTTATACATTTCTACTTGGAATTTCGACCTGAAACTTTCTGGAGATGAATAACAGAGTATTTAATTCATATTGAAAAATAAATGGGGCATGATAAGCTCTCCCAAAGAGTACAATAGCTCACCAAAAATGCCCTCCCTCAAGGATCAAGAATATGCCATCAAAACTGGAAATGGTTGAGAGAATGTGTTGCAATAGAAGAAACCATGGGATTCCCTATAGCTTACACCTGCAACTAAAGAATCCATTAAAGCTCCAAATGAAAGGTCTGAATGTCCTTTCCAATTACCAACTTGGATGGGAATCTTTCACCCTCGAAATTGGCTAAGGCAAGAAACTAGTCATCCACTAGCTCTCCCTCTACACAAATGCAATTGCAAATTTTACAAATCATCAAAATCTGGTTTCATTCTTTTTTATTGACATTTATAAAGTTCTAATTGCCTCCATGGGTCGAATTCCTTCCAAGATACGCATTCCAACTCAAGTTGGGAAGAGATTCCAAAGAATGCCACTTGTACAACAATTCCTAGTCTCCCACTTCCACCAAATCACATGTGGAAGCATCTTAGCTGCCCTAACACCCTTGAGTGCCCTCTTGGAGTCTATTTTTATCCCTAACATGTCATATATGTCATATGTCATCCTTCAGGTATGATTTGTGTCATAGGTGTCATAGCATCTTCATCATTGTTGTCATAGAGCTAGGGAATCTAGCCCAAGTGTCTCACTAGCTCCAAATTGCCTCTTCCTCTTCCATGGGAGTTAATCTTCCTCTATATTTCGACCTTGGATGAGTCATGCCATGAATAATACCTTTTGGACTCCCCCAAGTATGTTACCATTCACCTTGAATTCGAATTGGTGAGAGAATGATGCTAAGTGTAGTGGGGAAATCTAGCCATATGTGGGTCCCACTTCCTCCATGTGTCTTCATGATCAAATTGCACTTTGATTTTCACTTGTATATATTTATTTAGGTCCTTTATTAAATATTTATTCCATTCTAATGTTCAAACATCATTTATTATCCCCATTATTCTAAATCCCAAAGCTTCCACCCCAAACCTAGGAAACTAGTAATTTTCCTCCTTGGCAATTATTTGAACTTTAGCATCAATTTGACAAACTCTACTGAATAGGGACAATGTGATTAGGCCATTGTGACCCAATGCCAAATTTGGGACATTACAGGAATTCCTTTGCACTATGTCCCAAACATAGTGAAAATTTTCCTCGATGTGTTCTGTTTCGTTCTGGAATACAAGATCTTCTGAGATCCTCAAACATTGGAATATAGAATCTTCTAAGATCCTCAAACATCTCTGGATATCAGCACCATGATTAATCTCAAATATCCATTTGGAAGTTACACCCTAATTCCCTTGTTTGCTGAAAATCACTTTCCACACATCACTCTCCATAACTAACTGGAGTTCATGTTTCATGTCATCTTCCCAAACCACATGTTTGGATGCCTCTTCATTCATCGAGGATACTGAACCAATGATGTGTTCCAATTGAGATATCATACTAGAACAAACTTGCATCCTCTTAGTGGGTTTCACAAAGAGATCAACTGTAGACTCCCTCTGTTCATGGACTGGGCTTTCTATAACTTGCACTTCCATGCTTGTACTCTCCTCCTGAGGAGTCACATCTCTTTCCTTCACTGCCAATTCATACTATTGGAAACTGAAGAGTATAGCATGCTCCCTCTTGACCCAAGAGGGGTCATCATTTGTGAACATCTTCTTATGCCATAGTTCACGAAGTTATGAAACTTCAGTAACAAGACCTGGAACTTTATATAGGTTTCCTTCATGCATCTTGATCACAATGGCAGAACTGAAGTTTTCATTCTTAGGCCACATCCAAGCCATTCCTTCTAAGAATTCTACATAGACCCCCTTATCTTCTAAGTCAGCGACTGAGAGAACATTCCTCTTTAGTCCAAGGACATACAGGACCTCTTTGACATGAATAAACATACCTAAATCAAGTTTAAAGAGGTTGAACCAACTCCCTTTATTGCATAGGTAATGCCATCTCTCACTTCCACTTTTCCATGGAATTCCTTGTCCTGATAGTTTATAAGTGCTTGCTTGGATCTTGTCATGTGCTTGGTGGCTCCACTATCTATCCGCTAAGATTCTGATGGGTTGGAGATGGAACTTGAGAATGCAGAGACTAGATATAATTCTCTTCGTTCTTATTCTTCTCTTTCAGCCTGGAAGTACTTTTCTTCTTTGGTAGCAATAATAGCATGATGCTTTCCCTTTTTCCTTCTATTATAAGGGTGCTTCTTGAAGTCTCTTGCAAAGTGACCATACTGATTGCAATTGTAACACTTGATCTTTGATATATCAAAGTGTTTACCATGAGTCTTCTTACCTTTAAACCTGTGCTGAAAAGACTTCCTTGTTCTAGTGGAGAGTGCATTTTCTGTGAGGGTTCTAGATCTGCTTTGAATCCTTCCTTCTTCTTATAAACAATCATGCCATAAACTATTGAAGCTAGGGTGAATTTCTCTTCCATTTACTGCTGCAAGAAAGGTTTCCCAAGAAGTAGGGAGACCATCTATTGCTATCTGCACTAGGTCATCGTCATCAACTTCAACCCCAATGGCCATGAGATGATCTTTGATCTAAGAGATCTTTGTGAAGAAGAATGCAATTGATTCCTTCTCTTCCATCTTCAAGGAACAAAGTTTTTTCTTCAAGACCCTCTTCTGAGTAGGAGCCTTCTTCTCATAGATATTTGCTAAGGCATCAAAGCATTCTTTAGCTGTCCTTAGAGGAGATATAATCGACATCAAATTGTCTTTCACTAAGTCAAAGATCACTCTCTTTTCCTTGGCTTGTTTCTTCTTGTATGCTACTCTTCCTTGGGATGATGCGGGCTCTTCCACAACCCTTGTGATCAATTCATCTAGGTCACTTTCTTCCATAATATTTAGAACCCTTTCTTTCCATGCATTGAAATTTGTGGCTCCTTCAAGCCTATCTTCTGCCTTGACTGAAGACGATGCCATGCTTGAATATTTTGTAATCAAATTTTTTAGTGCTCAAGCCCTTACCTGAGGATCTTTGTAGATTCTGATAGGATGAAAAAACAGATTTAGCTACAAAACTAGCTCTGATACCACGTTGATTTTTTATAAAGTTAGGGTTTGATCAAATAAAGAATAACTTTTAAACAATAATGCAGTAGATCAGAAACGTAAATCAATCATACCATACAGCTGTAGGATTTTAAAAACATAATTTGCATTTCTTTCACCTAGGGCACTACCAATAGGTCACTATGCCAATAAATTTAAAACATGATTTTCATTTCTTTCAACTAGGGCACTACCAATAGGTCACTGTGCCAATAATCCACAATATACTGAAAGTAAAAATACTAGTAAATGACAGGGTTAGAAATACTTACCTGGGGATGAGCCCTTCCCTAATGTACTCAGTTTTTCTTTTAGTTTTTTCCAATAAGGCATAATAGATATAGAAACATAAATATCCCTAGAGGGGAAACAACATACCCATGAGAGAGAGAGAGAGCAGGGAAGAGTGCCAACAATCGGTACAGTTGTGTTAGGACAAACTTCAAGCACTAGCAGACCTTCTAACTTAGTTAGGAGACAACCAAATTCAACTACCAGTCAAGCTGCAATAACCAACACTGGCCCTAACATGGCTCATAATACAACGTGAGACCTCAATAGACTATAATAGTCTTTGATAACAACAACCAGGATTCCAGAGGTTAACGCTGGCCTCAATAGGCTCTAACCAATTAACACAGTATTCAACGGCAGCCTGAATAGACCCAACACCAAAGTGGCAATAGCTAACAGGAACAACAAAGAAATGGAGAACGACAACCCTAGAAGGGTTAAACAAAAAAAATCAAACATCAACACAGGTAGGTGGACTTCTCAAAGGAGAAAAACGCAGCCCTGGAAGGGCTTAAAACAACAACAGAAAACCAGCCCTACAAGGCTCAAACCTTGACGCCAAAAAAAAAAAAAATCATCAACCAGCTGCCAAATGAAGCCCTAACAATGAGGCCAAAAAAATAGAACCAAAAAATAAACCTCAAGTCCTTGACATCAAGCTCGGTGAAGGTTTAGCCGAAAATCAAAGTGGAAGAGAAATTGCACGTCTATGTCAAGTGAGCTATAAACTCTCTTTAATTTATACTCACTCTAAGGTCATAACTTAGAATAAAATAATCAATTTAATTTTCTCAAGTTAAAAGAATATAAATTATTCTTTTAATTTCCCAAATGAACTTTAAGTTAGGGGCTTGGGATTTTAACTTTTAACTTTTACCTTTTTCCTTTTGACTTTTATCTTTTAACTTTTATTTTTATTTTTTATTTTTTTAACTTTTTAACTTATGCCTCTTACCTTTTGAGGTGAGCACCACAACTAAGAATCAATGACCAACACAGGAGTGACCAATACAAGAGACTTAGGGTTAGGTGGTCATGGTTGACCATTTACAAGGTCAATCATGAGACAAAAACAACAAAGTTGACTTGACAAACAATGAACCCAATAAGGTCAAGTACCATAAGCAAGATAACCACAAGGACACACAAGGTAGGGTGACAAGGTCTCTCTCTCTCTCTATGTGTCCACACATGTTCCATACATCTGCTGAAAGTTTTGTCATCACATTACTGAAGGGATCATCCCGATGATGTGATCCTTCGGTCCTTAACTTCTTCTTGGGGTCGGGTACCTCATCAAAGGGTGGCCAGTCCTTTGATGAGCCGACCTAGGAGATAAGGACATCAAACATCATCACCATCTTGGTCTAACCAAGATCCACCTGGTACCCATACCAGGTACACACCCGTAGGATCTACTTGGTCCCAGACCAGGGTGTCTCTATCTCACTTGCAGGGTCTACTTTGGTCCTTATGACGAATAATCTTTCTAGTCCCAGACTAGAACACCCTAGAGACAGATAGGGGCCCTATCCATATGCTAGGGGATTTTTCCATGGCTCTCATCGGCTTGGTCTCAGACCAAGAACCCCAGGAGACTGTTGAGGGCCCTAGGGTACCTTCTAGGGTCTTACTCTTCCTGGTTAACTGACCAGGACCCCCTAGTTCCTAGACTAGGGTACCATCCTCCGAGAGAATGGGTCTTGCAGTTGCACAAACTTTAACACCAAGGGCACGATGATTAAGGTTCTTTGCAGAGGGGCAAAAAAGTTAACAACACAATAAACCAAATCCCAACAACACAATAAACCAAATCCCAACAACACAATAGTACATGTACACAGCCATGAGACCTCAAAGAGCTAGAGACATATCATAATTGAATTCTATTTAATGTATTAATCAAAAGACTAAATCAAATCATAATCATCAACATTACCGACTGCTTAGTCAATCTTTGAAATGCATTGGTGGAAAAATTATGTCAAGTCCGGATGAGAGAAGGATGAAGGTGACGCGTTCCTTTAACCTACAAGATGAATCCACTTTGTAAAATAATGGTCTCCATCTCTCATTTAAAGAAGTATGGAAGAAGACGTTCCCAATGCATTTGCTCTAAATTTCTGAGATAAGAAAAGGATCGAACTCCAAGTTAATCTCTTGCATGACATACTAACTCCCTCTTTGAACCATGCACTCCACTAGTAGACTTAGCCATAAACCATGTGCTCATGCATTTACAACTTGATCTCTGTCAATGGAAAACTAAACTAAGGCATGCTCTTTTTACACAATACTCAAAATCTATGCTCTTATTACACAGTGTCAAAAAGGTTTGAAAGTCTTTACAAAAATGCACATCAAGTCTTCCTAGTGAACAATAAAAGGAAACTATTTGCAATGGTCGGTAATTTTCCATGCTAGACACAAAACCCATGTTTTAGATTTTCTTGAATCATCTCCAAATGCATGCAATTTGCTTGTAGATCTGCCCTCTAACATGTTATTGACATTTCTAAGAAATTGCTTGCCATCATCACTGATGCATTCCAAGGCCAAGTTAAGAATCCAAATCAAGTTCTGAAAGATGATTGAGTTCTACATTCAATTACCTGTAAGACCATTTCATGTTGTGCCATGACCCCACTTCCAAATTTAATTGTGCTTGAAAAAAAAGTTGCCTTTCTCCTTATATGATCTTGATTCATCTCCAAATGCATGCAATTTTCCTGCAAAACTGCCATCTAACATTTTTTTGACATTACTAGAAAATGCTCAGTATCATCACTAAAATGCACTTCAATGCCAAGTTAAGGATCCAAATTAAGTTCTGAAAGACGATTTGAGTTCCACATTCAATATCTATAAGACAATTTCATTTCGTCATGACTCCACTCTGACATTCAATTGTGCTTGAAAACAAAGTTGGCCATATTTCCATAATTAAGGTAAATGCATGTCAATAACTTTAAAATACATGCGTATGGCAAAGTAGGCATGCCTAGGTTTGAAATTTGAACTAGAATTACTTTTAAGTCTTCCACACCTATATGTGAATTCAAATACATGTAAGATAGCTTGCTTAACCAAGGATGCTCCTTCATAAATAGACTAGCCACTTAAGCTCCATGCCAACAAAGCATAAAAGGTGTGAAGAACCTGCAACAATTAATTAATAAGAATACACAAGATAATAGAAATAACAGAACTCAGAATCGCTTTATTGATCGCAAGCCACTTCGAGGGGGTAACCTCCTTTGAGCAAGCTCAATACAAATAACTTCATGGTGCCTTCATTGGCCTCAACACACACTTATATACTAAATATATGCCCAATACTATGGGTCAATACCATGGGACATATAATACTACGGGATGACTTACAAAGCATATGCATCCAATACCATGGGCTAATACAAACTATGGATCAACAAATACTACGGGACGAATTACAAAGCATATGCGTCCAACAACAATATACTAACAAAGTAAAGAGAAGGGTTGACACGAGTTCCTAACATTCCCTCTCCCTTAGGAAAAAACTTTGTCCTCAAAGCTTTAGATGTGGAAATTGATGCAGAATCTAAAGAAGTGGTTCCCTTGTAGCATCCTCAGGTTGCATTTCGGGCCACTGATGCCTTTTGAGTTTCAGGGAGGATTGCTTGGAAGGCTGTAGACGAAGAAGAACCATATCAGCTGCGTGAAAAGTGCGCTCAGAACAGTGCTGATCAACTTGTTGTTTCAGTCGAATTCTTGCCATGTGAAGATTGTCCTGCAGAATGAGAAGAATATGATCGCGGTTTCGAAAAACCGAGTAAATTGCCTGAACTGGGGAGTTGCTGAGGGTGTATGGAAGAAGAACTGGCGGTGCCTGTCCATAGACTGCTTCATATGGTGTCCTTTTAGATGCGGTATTGTACCACTGGAGTGCTTCTAGGAAATCCATAGAAATAGTTGTCCAAATCTGTGTAGGGATGGGCAAGGGTTCGAGTAGTCCTGAAAGGAGTGTCGTTTCACCCTTGTTGACATGACAAGTATCACAGTCAACCACCATCTGTTGAATTGTCATTTTCAGTCCCTACCAAAAGAAGTTACATTGTTAACGGTCATATGTTTTGAGGAACCCAAAACGCCCTGCTGATGAAGAAGAATGGAGTTCATAGAAGAGATAACCATGTTGAACAGATTGCAACCAATTTGGAACAAGCAAATAAATAATTGTAAGAGAAACTAACTCATAAAATGTGCGAGAAGGAGCATCTGCCACCATATTGTCCTTACCCTTCTTGTAAGTGATCGCATAGGCAGAATCCATGAGTTGGATAACCCATTTCAGGTGTTATGGGGAGGAGACCTGTTGTTCAAGGAAATTTTCCAGACTCTGGAGCACCTCTGGAGATCAGTCTTGATGCAGAAATAATTCCCTAATAGGTATGGCTGCCACTTATGTACTGCATGCAAAATAGCCAGCATTTCCTACTGAGATGTAGATGCGGCTAAATTCTTACCGGAAAGGTCTCTTGAAGGCGACAAGCCCACTGGTTCAACAAAGACACCTGCATATCTATCCAAGGAACTAGTGGAGACCGTTGATGGGTGCATCTGAATGGAATGGAGTTGAGCAATGACACCATGTGAATTCTTCTTAAGGATCTTTTCTAGGCAATGTGAACTGATGATGCAGAGAGACCCTTGTTGTAAGCCCACAAATTTTTGTTGTTTCCCATTGACTGAAAACTGCATCCAAAGTTTAGCAAAATCCCATATGTTCAAAACAGATTATCTCATAGTGCTCTTGATTTCAAAACTCCAGAAGAAGTGTTTACTGGAAAGAAGCCCGAGGTAAGCCATCTTAAAATATTTGGGTGTCCTGTGTACATCCACATTCCAAAAGAAAAGAGAACCAAGTTGGATCCTTCTGGTAAGAAAGAAATATTTGTTGGTTATTGTGAATCATCCAAAGCTTTCAGGATTTACATACTAGGCTTTCATCATATAGAAATCAGTAGAGATGTAACTTTTGATGAAAAAGCAGCTCTCAAGAAATCAAGAAAATGCCAACTTGAAGAAATCTATGAAGAAGATCCTTCTTCTAGAAACTCAGAGGTTGTTCACATCCCTGAAGATAATCCACTAGAGGATCATGACATGTTGGAACCACAAGAACCTCCCATCTCAGATTTATCAAAGAAAAGAAGGCCAGCATGGGCTAGAGATATTATCCAAGGGGCTGAAAAATATGGTGCTCCTGAAGGCTCCATTAGAGAAAGAAAGAAACCAAAGCTAGTGTCCAACTATATGGCCTTGATGTGTGATCTTGTGGATCAACTACCTACTAGCTATGAAGAGGCCGCTCAAAAGAAAGAATGGGTAGAAGCAATGACAGAAGAATATCAGTCGATAATGAAAAATGATGTTTGGGATATAGTTCCCAAACCAAGAGATAAAAGTGTGGTTTTTTCCAAATGGATTTTCAAGATAAAACATGTTGCAGATGGTAGCATTGAAAAATACAAGGCAAGGTTTGTAGCCAGAGGATTCTCTCAAAAGGAGGGAATTGACTATGAAGAAACATTTGCACCTGTTGCTAGATATACTTCAATTAGAACTATCATGGCACTTGCATCCATGATGAAATGGAAATTGCATCAAATGGATGTTAAGACAGCTTTTCTGAATGGTGTAATTGAAGAAGAAGTATACATAGAACAATCTCAAGGTTTTGAGGTCAAAGACGGAAGGACCCATGTATGCAAACTGAAAAGGGCATTATATGGATTGAAGCAAGCTCCCAGGGCTTGGTACGGAAGGATTGACAGTTTCTTAACAAGCATGGGCTTTACCAAAAGTAATGCTGACCCCAATCTTTATCTTAAAGTGATGGATGATGAACCTGTTATATTGCTATTATATGTAGATGATCTATTTCTAACCGGAAATGAGAAACAAATTATTGAAAGCAAGAAGAAGCTTTCTTCAGAATTCGAAATGAAAGATCTCGGATTAATGCACTACTTCTTAGGCCTAGAAGTGTGGCAAGAGCCAAAAGGAATCTTTCTAAATCAAGGTAAGTATACTGTGGAGATTCTCAAAAGATTTGATATGTTGGAGTGTAAAGCCATGGCCACTCCCATGGACTCCAACCTGAAACTATTAGTTAATGATTCATCAAAACTAGTGGACATAAACCTATATAGACAAATCATTGGATCATTGATGTATTTGACAAATACTAGGCCGGATATATGCTTTGCTGTAAATACCCTAAGTCAGTATCTAGTAGAACCTAGAAAGGTTCACCTTATAGCTGCAAAGCATATAATGAGGTACCTAAAAGGTACAGTGGACTTTGGCCTATACTATCTTGGAGGTAATGAACTCAAGTTACATGGTTACTTAGATTCTGATTGGGCAGGTAGTGTCTCAGACAGAAAAAGTACTTCAGGTGGATGTTATGGTCTTGGATCTGCCATGATCTCCTGGTTCAGCAAGAAACAATCTAGTGTGGCCCTCAGTACTGCTGAAGCAGAATATAGCCGCTTGCTCTGCCAGCTGTGAAGCAGTGTGGCTTCGGAAACTTTTATCTGGAATTTTTTACTTAGAAATGGATCCCACTGTGATTATGTGTGATAATCAAAGCTGCATTAAGATGACTGAAAATCCTGTGTTCCATGATAAGTCAAAACACATTGAGATCCGTTACTTCTATATACGAGACATGGTGTAGAGAGGAGCCATCAAGCTCGAGTATATAAGCACTGAGGATCAGATTGCCGATATCCTGACTAAACCTTTGTCTCAAGTAAAGTTTGAATACTTCCGAGACAAGCTTTGTATAGTCCAGAAGGACCCTCCTCGAAAGGGGGAGTAGTATAGTATTTGATAACAATTCTGTCCCTTAAATTTTTGTTTTGTTGCACTTAGCTACTTACAATTATTTAGATTTAGAACTCTTATATATCTTTTATTTTAGATGTATACATATTTTGATGTGATGTATACATGTTTTGATGTTAGATGTATTAGTGAGAATACATGCTAGATGTATACATGTTTTGATGTGATGTATACATGTTTTGATGTTTGATGTATTAGTGAGAATACATGCTAGATGTATACATGTTTTGATGTGATGTATACATGTTTTGATGTTAGATGTATTAGTGAGAATACATGCTAGATGTATACATGTTTTGATGTGATGTATACATGTTTTGATGTTAGGTGTATTAGTGAGAATACATGCTAGATGTATACATGTTTTGATGTGATGTATACATGTTTTGATGTTAGGTGTATTAGTGAGAATACATGCTAGATGTATATATGTTTTGGTGTGATGTATACATGTTTTGATTAGTGATGTATACATGTTTTGATGTGATACATGCTCTTGGATATTTGTACCTGTATAGATGAGAATACAGATGAGGGGATTGGATCATCCCTGGACTTTCAGTCCTAAAGAGAGCCGTAGACGTGAGGTCTCTGAAAATGAAGTCCTTAGTGGACAGTTGAGGGGATTGGATCATCCCTGGACTTTCAGTCCTAAAGAGAGCCGTAGACGTGAGGTCTCCGAAAATGAAGTCCTTAGTGGACAGTTGAGGGGATTGGATCATCCTTGGACTTTCAGTCCTAAAGAGAGCCGTAGACGTGAGGTCTCCGAGAATGAAGTCCTTGATGGACTTGAGGGGATTGGATCATCCCTGGACTTTCAGTCCTAAAGAGACCCGTAGACGTGAGGTCTCCGAGAATGAAGTCCTTGGTGGACTTGAGAGGATTGGATCATTTCTGGACTTTCAGTCCTAAAGAGAGCCGTAGACGTGAGGTCTCCGAGAATGAAGTCCTTGGTGAACTTGAGGGGATTGGATCATCCCTGGACTTTCAGTTCTAAAGTGAGCCGTAGACAGGTGTCTCTGAGAATAGAGGATAGGACTGCATCGTCCCTGGACCTTGGTTCAAAATGCACGTGATTGGATTAATCATCCTTAGACAGTAAATCCAGGAAGGATAGTCTTAAATGTGATTGTGGTAGGATTAATCATCCTTAGACAGTAAATCCAGGAAGGATAGTCTTAAATGTGATTGTGGTAGGATTAATCATCCTTAGACTGTAAATCCAGGAAGGATAGTCTTAAATGTGATTGTGGTAGGATTAATCATCCTTAGACAGTAAATCCAGGAAGGATAGTCTTAAATGTGATTGTGGTAGGATTAATCATCCTAAGACAGTAAATCCAGGAAGGATAGTCTTAAATGTGATTGTGGTAGGATTAATCATCCTTAGACAGTAAATCCAGGAAGGATAGTCTTAAATATGATTGTGGTTGGACTAATCATCCTTAGACAGTAAATCCAGTAATTCCGAAAGGAAGGATAGTCTTAAATATGATTGTGATGAAATTGATCCAGTAAATCTGAAAGGAAGGATCATGTGTATAGATGATGATGCTGCTGATCGTGTGATGACGATGCTGCTGATCGTGTGATGTCGATGCCGATGATCGTGATGTCGATGTTGATGTTGACATTGATATACCAGTAACTGTTTGAGTTACTGATGAAGACAAATTGAAGAAAGCTTCCGATGATTTATAGATGTATCATGTATAGTGACTCCTTGCTCCTGCAGATGCTGTTATAATATCCTTCTCGTTAAGGGGGAGTGTTGAATATTGTAACTTCAAAGAATATTATATTTGTACTTTATTATTCCAGAGATGTTTCATCCCTCCGAGGTAACCCTATTATGTATCCGGAGATGTTTATTCCTCCGGGGGTTTGTATTAACTAGGGTTATTAGACCCACCATGTGGGGGTCGGCCCTGTGGTTATATTTTTGGGGTTATTAGACTTCTCCAGGAGAGGTCGGCCCCATTAGGTCTTTTAGTCAGTTGGGAGTCAGTATAAATAAAGGAGGTGAACTCCTCATTAGATCACTCACTCACTTGTGGAAGAGTGCGCACTTGTCTGGGAGATCTGCTAAGGAGACAAAGAAAGAAGGAGCACATCTTGTATTTTGGTTGATCATCTTATTGAGGAAAACTTTGCTGGGTTTTCTACCCCATGAGGGTTTCCCAGGGTATAATCTGTGTCTATCTTGTGATTATGTTTCTCTCAGTGATCTTGCTAGTCTATTTGGTTTAAACTTAACATCACTTGGCCACCAATGTTGTTTGACGGCTTGCGTATTAGGGCAGTACCCCTCACTCAACGGCTCAGGTAAAACTAATAACCGCTTTGCCACAAACGACAGCTCTTGATTTACCTCACGGGTGAGAACTAGTCAATCAGGTAGGGGTCGTTTCCCTTCTCGCTGGCAGGTCCTCTCAATGGGCCAGCTACTTTGGGGTTCATGTGGTACTTCTCATAATGATTTTTAGGGATTATGCCCAAGTACTTCCCACAGTTAAGTAGATAGAGATTATTCTCAGATCCGAACTTGCAACAGATGTGAAAATTTTTTTTTGGCAGAAATTCCACCCAACGAGCCCAAGAAAGTGCTCTGATACCAGATGTGAAGAACCAGCAACAATTAATTAATGAGAATACACGAGATAGGAGAAATAACAGAATTCAGAATCGCTTTATTGATCGTAGGCCACTTCGAGGGGGCAAACTCAATACAAATAACTTCACGGTGCCTTCATTGGCCTCAACACACACTTATATATTAAGTCTATGCCCAATACTATGGGCCAATACCATGGGACATATAATACTATGGGACGATTTACAAAACATATGCATCCAATACTAGGGGCTAATACAAACTATGGATCAATAAATACTACGGGACGACTCTCAAAGCATATGCGTCCAACAACAATATACTAACAAAGTAAAAAGATGGTTGACATGGGTTCCTAACAAAAGGGAACACGACCTCTGTCACTAATACATGTGTAGGGCAAAGTAGGCATGCCTGGGTTTGAAATTTGAACTAGAATTACTTCTAAGTCTTCCACACCTATATGTGAATTCAAATACATGTAAGATAGCTTGCTTAACCAAGGATGTTCCTTCATAAATGGACTAGCCACTTAAGTTCCATGCCAACAAAGCATAAAAGGGAACACCACCTCTATCACTATGCAATATACAAGTGCATCAAGAAACCATTGGATCCTTAACTCACTTTGACACTTAGTTCAAGCCATCAAAGCAAACACAAGGTGGCATTTGGCTACATATGCAAGCCCAAATGTAAACAACCACTAAACTCTGGGAACAAAGAGCAGACAACAAAGCCAACACCAACCAGAACGGTGAAGAATTCCACATAGCATACCAATAATGAGATTGCAATTATGGAGTGCTGCTTGAAAACAAGCTGCCCCCAGCAAGTTTTGCTCCGATTTTGTTCTTGTCAAATTTGGTCAATTTTGAATCTCTAACCTATGAATCTATGCATGCTAAACATAACTATGGAGGCTTGTAAATTGAGTATAGGCGCTGAAAATACTAGAAATAAGGTCCCTTTCTTGTATATTTCAAGTTCAATAGAATATGTATGAGAAAGAAATGCCGGACAACGAAGGTTCTGTGCAGCAACAGAACACAGAGCACGGCATATCTAATGAGCCTTATGGACGTCACTTGAGTATACAGGAGATTTAAGGTCATCATATTAGTATGACCATACACGCTACATATACTGAATAGTTGACAAATGGATCAAAAGGACAGACTATACAAGAGTATATGAAGGGACGTAATCCTTTGTAAGGTTATAACGTTTAATAATTAATATATGTTTATATATTAGGTATAGGAAACCATGCTCGGGTCTCTCTTTGTCTAGAATGTTAATCTTTTAATTCAATTAAAAGAAGGTTTAGCTATGTATATCGCTATTTTTTTATCAAATTATCATTGATCCATCTTTAAAATGATAGGAAACAGCCGTTATCCCTTAGAAATTTCTTGATGGGCTGTATTGGATACGAAATTGGTGGCATTGAGGTAATAACCATAGAAAACTCATGGGTAGAAATATGTACAGTTCAGGCTGTAGCTACACAATTTAGTTATGTTGCTAATTTTAATTAACATTACCAGTAATCCTTACAAGAACATGATCCATCCTTAAAATGATGGAATCGGTTTGCATCTCTTAAAATGATTTCTCGAGTAACAATCTTGGATATGAATTTGGTGGCATTGTGGCAGTCACCACATACACGAAGGTTTTTTGTGATCTGGATAGGAGTTCTTGGGCTTGTGTTGAAAAGACCAAATGCAATGGCCAGCTTCTCACTATGAATACAGAGCATGTGTTCCTTCACCTCCTCCTCCACATCGTGCAGCACAAAGTCCGTCTCCGGCTCATATCCTGCTGCCTGCATCTGCTCAGCTAAGGCCTCTAATGTTGCATAGATGTTCTCAGATTGAGGGTGTAATCTGTCTCCCACGTGAAATCTGTGAACCCTGTTATTCACTTCAACTATGCTGTATCCCGGTGTCTTTTTTAAACCCCCCTCTCTCATCATTGATCTTACCTTTGCAACATCATTCCATCTCCCAGCAGCAGCGTAGATATTTGATAGTAGTACATAGCATCCAACATTTTTGGGCTCTAATTCAAAAAGATGTTTAGCTACATGTTCTCCCAGCTTGAGATTGCAGTGAATTCTGCAAGCACCAAGTAAGGCACCCCACACAGTGGCATCAGGTTCTACTGACATCCTTTCTATTAAGATTTGTGCCTCTTCCAGTTGCCCAGCACGGCCAAGAAGATCAACCATACAAGCATAGTGCTCCACGGTGGGCATGATACCATAATCTTGTCTCATGCAATTGAACCATTGCCAGCCCTCATTCACCAGCCCTGCATGACTGCATGCAGATAACACACAAGTGAAGGTGATTTCATTTGGCTTCATGCCTGACTGCAGCATTTGATTAAAAAGTTCAAGGGCGTCCCCACCATGTCCATGTATTCCATATCCTAGAATCATGGCACTCCACGTTACGACATTTCTATGAGATGCCCTGTCAAACAATTGGCGTGCATATTCTACACTTCCACATTTGGCATACATGTCTACGAGAGCAGTTTCCACAACAACATTCATCTCAAAGCCACTTCTAACTATGTAGGCATGGATCACCTTGGCTAGTTGCAAGGATGCCAATTGGGCACATGCTGAGAGCACACTCACCACAGTGAATGAGTTAGGTTCCATGTCTGCCAGTTGCATTTCATTGAATAGTATCAAGGCTTCACTAGCATGACCATTTTGGACATGCCCTGCAATCATTGCATTCCATGAAATAATATTTTTTCGAGAGATTTTATCAAATATCTGGCGAGCAGCCTGTACATCCCCACACCCTGCATACATAGTTACGAGAGAATTCTCCACAGAAACATCTGACTTGAATCCATTTTGAATTATGTAATAATGGATCCTCTTGCCTTGTTGCAAATCTCCTAACTGAGCACATGCCCTGAGTAAACTAACCATGGTGACCGAGTTGGGTTGCACATCTGACAGTCGCATTTGACGATAGATCTCCATCGCCTCATCGGCCTGCCCATTATGAACATACCCACCGATCATTGCATTCCAGGAGACTTCATTTCTTATGGACATTTTGTCAAACAAGTGGCGTGCAATCTCCACACTTCCACATTTACCATACATGTCAATAAGAGCTGTCGCCACAAAAACATCAGACTCAAGTCCATTTCTGATAATGTAAGCATGAATACACTTACCTTGCTGCATAGCTTCCATGTCTGTGCACGCAGGGAGCACGCCTGCTACCGTCACAGTGTTGGGTTTCATGCCTACCAGCAACATCTGATAGAAGAGAGCCAATGCATCATTAGCATGCCCATTCTGAGAATACCCAGCCATCATCGAATTCCATGAAACCACATTCGCTGTGGGAATCTTGTCAAACAAACGGCGTGCAGCGTCCACACTCCCGCACTTTGCATACATAGCTACAAGTGAATTCAGCACAATCACATCCGAATCAAAGCCATTTCTAACTACACAACCATGAATCTCTCTTCCTAGTTCCACAATGCCCATATGCGCACATACCTGCAGGGCGCTTACCATGGTAAC
This sequence comes from Larix kaempferi, assembly GCA_027924585.1. Taxonomy (NCBI): domain Eukaryota; kingdom Viridiplantae; phylum Streptophyta; class Pinopsida; order Pinales; family Pinaceae; genus Larix; species Larix kaempferi. The sequence goes on along the minus strand of BSBM01000278.1, from coordinate 5,205,525 downwards.
CGAATTCGTTACCACACCTGCCATTAGCATTTGCCGAAACAATGCTAGCGCCTCATTGGGTTGCCCATTCTCGGCATACCCAACAATCATCACATTCCAAGTCACTGAATCTCTTTCAGTCATTCTACCAAACAGTTGGCGTGCAATCTCTATTCTCCCAAACTTGCCATACATAGCCATGAGAGAATTTCCAACAAATACATCTGACTCAAATCCAGTTCTCTGTATATGATCATGAATCTCTATTCCCTCTTCCACAGCCGAGAGTCTCGCACAAGCTTTCAACACAAAGGGGAACGTGAAATTGTCTGGATGGATCCCTGTCGATAGCATTCTGTAATACAGTTTAAGTGCTTCCTGGTATGGCCCATAGGTGGCATATCCTCTGATCATCATATTCCATAAAAGTATATTTGGTTTTTGTATTTTGTCAAACACTCGGCGTGCAGTCTCCATTCTGTTATACAATACATACAATCTAACAAGTCTATTGACCAGAATTAGATTTTCATGAAATCCGGTTCTGTACATGAGAGCATAAATCCCATTCAGTTGTTTTATGTTGGTGCAGGCCTGCAATAGGGAAATGTATATATTACAATCGACTGAGTTTTGGGTTTCTTGTTTTCGCTTTGATTTTTGTGTTGCTTGTGCTTTCACAGCAGTGTCAACAGCAGCGACAGATGCATCGCTGAGAAGGGTATTATTGACAGAAATATCAGTAGCTAAAATGGGCTGATTTCTGCTGGCAGTGTGATGAAAACCCCTATTAGATGACGGGAATTGCGGAGAGTATTCCATAGGCACTGCAGAAGCCGTGATAATAGATGATGATGAAAACCAGAGAGAATAAGTATGCATTATTAGTCCACACCATCAGTGCCCACGGTAGCCAGGCCAATTCTATGTCTATGGGTTATCACTCCTCCGACATATTTTCGGCCTGACGTGTATGGGATATTTCTTCTTTTATGTTTATTATTAGTATTACTGGTATTTTATGTTTATTGTGTCCCCGAAGGGGATATTATATGTTTCACGCAGACCCTATTATTTGCACCTATTTGCACCTAGGGCTAGAATTTTTTTTTCTCCAGGCTATGGTTTTGGGTTTGGGTTATTTGTAAATAGTTAGAAAAAAATTATTTATATAAATTTTTTAAACAGCACTAATTTGTTAACGTTTCATTGGATGAGGGCTGATAACGTCAGCCTCGATAATCGCTTCCTGTTTCGGCGGCGAGGTGTGCGTCATCCGAGTCAAGACTTATTATTATTGTTTATTTAGCAAAAACAAGGCTTGTTTTATGGGAAAACTGGCCGATACATACTCCATTAAATGTGGGTCAATTGTAATGGAGGACACCTGGGTCCCAAATGGAGTATGTGGACTCAGTGAACTTCACTTGGACGGCGTGGGATACGGGGCACTCAAATCGCCCCGTCCTGCCGCCAAATGAACCCACCCCCGTTGTGCTTCAACCCCGTCCAATACCGTCCATCGTCCGCCGGATACGGGACCCCGTCTCCACTCCACCTCCGTAACTAAAACTCCGGCTAACCGACGTGGCCTTTTACGTTATCGAGGTTTGGACGGCAGACTTACGGCAAGTAATAGGCGTGCAGGAGGAATTAATGCCCCGATCCTTGCAGACCATGGTTGGTGAATTTGAACTCCATTCCGCTGTAGCATTCCCTTTCCCCCCGCCCGCGACTCTTCCCTGCCTACTCAACATATGCATCTACGAGGGAACCTGCACATGACCCTGCTTATCTGCACACCGGAACCAGGGACTGGACCATTCGCATTCGCACCTGCAGATCCCTTCAGGTAATCTCCTCAGGTAATAATGGGTCGCTCATAAAATCTTTCAATGGGCCTGCTTCAAGGAGAAGCCATAGCCATTGGATCTCTCGGCCTGCTGCTGCTAATTCTCATTTTGGTGATCAAACTGAGAAGGAGAAATAATGTTAAAAGTAAGGCTAACAAGGAGAAGAGGTCAATGAATCTGAATCCTCCTCCTGGGAATATTGGATGGTCGGTGTTGGGTGTTAATATAAGCACAGGCATGGAAAGATATTCTGGTCTCATCTATTTGGGCATCCGACCATAGTGTCTGCAAACCCGGAGCTGAACAAGTTTATCTTGCAGAACAAAGGAAGGCCCTTCAAATGCAGTTATCCGAGCACCATCGGGGGAATTGTTGGCAAATGGTCGATGCTCGTTCTAGTCGGAGAAATGCATAAATGCATGCGAACCACAGCGCTTAGTTTTATGAGCAATGTCAACTTGAGGAACCGCTTGTTGGGTGATATTGAGATACACACGCTTCTCACTCTCAAGTCACGGGAGAAGATGGAGCAACGCCCCTTCTGTGGACAGTTCGAAGCCAAGAAGGTTAATTCTTAGGCAAAATTGTTAGAACTAGGTTGGACTGGAAATTTCAGAAAATGGAGCCCAATACATATTTTATTCCATTTGGAGAACCACGACTCAGTGCTGGTCTCGAGCTTGGCAAATTGGAGATTGTTGTTTTCCTTCATCATCTTGTTCTCAACTTCAGGTACATGTTTTTATATATATGTATCAGGCTGTTTTTGAACGTTTACATGACAGGATTGATATAAAAATTTAAATGGAGAATGTGAGTATTTCTTTATGGTTTGTGCAGCTGGGAATTGGTAGAAGAAAACCGCGTGCTTGCTTTTCCTTTCGTAGAGTTTGAGAAGGGTCTTCCCATTAGAGTAAGACCAATCAGAGAATCACCTTGCTGATGACCGACCATGGCTAGATTTTACTGACAGTAGATCATAGGATATTGTATATAATATATACATTGGGTATATTCATTGGTTGCATCATGCATGGTTAGATTTGTTCTATAAATCGAGGAGGTCCATTGACTTCATGGCCGGTGGTTAGTCCGCTGAGCAGAAATAAGTGGAATCCACAAGCAGGCAAAAGTTGATAAAGGACAAATCATCAAATTGATAAAGCTGATCACATGGTCTTCCATGCCTTGCAGACTTGCACTCTCTACACCACGGCTATAATAATAAAATTATGATCGCTTATTCTGTAATAGTTCCACTGTGATTACTTAAATTAAGGTTTTATTGCCTCTTTCCTCGTTATAAACAGTGTGCTGTGCATCCCATGTGAATTCAGCTTAAACAGTGGATAAGCTCAAAATTAAGGGCTTTGTATACTGAATTTTCATAATAGTTCTACAAATTAAGGGTCGAATAATGCTCTATGACATTGTTCTACAAATTAGCAAACTATGGACACCTTTACCGAGGATCTTGGAAGAGAATAACTTGAAAAGTTCAAAAGGATGCTTGGAATCATGAACACCCCTTAGGATTAAGGGAGGAATGTTGGAAACCTAATCCTACAAGATTTTGGTTCCTTTTGTAAATATTTGTTTCAGTTATTGAATAAGGTGAAGAGTCACCATGTATCCTCTTAGAAGTTGAAAGCCAAGAGTCATATTATTAATGTATAAATGATTGATTTCTACTCAATGAAAATCATCATGAAATTTGTTCCACAACAATTCTATGTATGAAGATGTGAGAAAACATTCAATTCAACACTTAAATTTGGTATCTTAGATTTTTCCCTGAATTTGGCAATAAAACAAATTAACTATTATATTGAAATTTCTTTAAAACATTAATTAAAATAAATATATTGTAAGTGGAAACATTGTTAAAATAAATTCCTAAGTGGAAAAATCGTATCAAAATTATAAAAATATATATATTTTTTATATTATCTCAAAAACATAAATAAAAAAATTGTATTCCATTCTATATAGTTTTTCAAATCTTCACTTTAAATAATATAAATTTGTATTCATCATTGATTTACCAAACTCGGAGTTTAACACAAAACTGGCGAATTTAACATAGTATGGATCACGTGGTTATGCTTTAATGTCTAAATTATTGCTCCGTTAAACGTAACAAGGTTTTCTTTATTTTTAATCATTCATATTCAGATTTAAATTGTATATTGTATTTTAGTTTTATTGTTAAATTAACTTTGTACAAAATAATTTTAATCATTTATTTAATTTTTCAATAAATTAATAAATATTGTAAATAATATGAATAAATTAGTAATTAAAAATTAATAAATATTTTCAACAATATGAATAAATTAGACTTTTGTTAATGAATCTTATGACATCATGTTCATGTTAAAAACAGAGTTTGTGTCCACGTCACAAACCTTAGGGTATAAACTGAAGTCTCATAGAGATGTTGTCCTCTTGAACAATCCATAAATTAATTAAGAAGGTAGAATCAAAAGTTTTCATATTGCCAGAGTGCTTAATTCGGTAGGCTCATTCCTTCATGGTCCTATTCCTTTGGCTACTTAATCACTACGCTTTAATTCAATTTATATATTAATATCAACTAAAAGTCAAAATTACTTTATGGGATTGAATGGAGCAGAATATAATAGATGATATATTGGAGATTACAAGTGATAATGATAATCCATAGTCTCTCGGAATGAAGCAAGTTGGCATAGTACCTTCTCTATCCCATGGTATTCTCCCCAAATCTTAAGTCCATATGGGAGATTAAGTGTGATAAATGAATAAAAGAGATGGATCTTCATTCGAATGCCCTGAAAATAAAGTTGGAAGCTTTGTTTCTTAAGGGTGGTGAGAGACACATGACTCTTGTGCAACTTAGATCTAGTAAGAGGGAACATGACATATGGGTAGTCAAAACTGTGGGGGACTGTATCTTTAAAGAAATTGCCTTGAAGGTTGGGACAAGCCTAGATAGCATGATGGAAAGGCTAAGGCTAAATCTGACTAATCAAAGGGAAGTCACTACATTCATGTCATAGTCAATCACCATCAAGTCACTGTCATGGAATCATTTAGTGTGATCAATATTTTTTCACTTTTCATTTTATTTGATATTGGTGTTACAAATAGTTTGATCTCTCCTTAAGAATACACAAGTTGGAAACTCATAGACATGATGACTTTATTAAGTTGAAATGACATCTAGGGTAAAACAATTAGTGGGGTCATTTTGTGGATAATTGCATGGTGAATCTGGGAGAATATATGACCTATATGAACCTTTATAGCATACCCTTATGTACTTATGATTTGATATTAGGGAAGGATTGGATAGAAACACATCAAGCGCTATTTGACTATTTCCAAAAAAGATTCATTGTATAAATGATGAATTGGGCCAATAGTGATTCAAGGAATAAATGATATTGTTCTTTTCATTTCATTTCATCCATGAAGGTACATAAATGTTTGATAAAGGGTGTAAAATTTAGGAAGTTGAAGCTACGAGTGACAACAATAATCTTTCCCATAAACCCCACCCTTTATTGTCAAAGTTTGAAGATGATTTTTCTTCATAACTACCTACGCTACCTCCAATTATATATACATTGACTTTACCACAACCCTTAAGCCTAGAAAAAATCCTATAAAATACCCCTTATCTAATGATGGTACCCAAACTTAATGAACTTGGTACACTACTTAAGGAGCTATGAGATCTTAGAATGATTAAAGTAAGTGTATCTCTATGGGGAGAACCATTTTTTTTTTCAAGAATAAGGATGGCACCCTTTAGCTCTGCATTGATTATAGGGACTTGTTGCATTGATTATAGGGACTCGCTATCGTAATGAATAGGTATGCAAATCCTTGAATAACATTGATGTTCGAAGTTCTATACCTTTAAGACCGTTGATTAACAAATTTCAAGAAACCATGTCAAAATGTCTTGGAAATTTCCATAAATACAATATATAATTTGTGCTTGGCCCCTTCATTTAAATAGTTCAAGGTCACAATATATGTTGATCACTAGTACCATGGCTTCTCCTTAAACTTGCTTGTCCTTTGGCCTTCAATTCCTTGGTCTTTAACCATATAGAAATGTATATGTCTAAAGTTGTGGTCGAGATATTCACTAATATATGGTTAATTATGATAGTACAATAATTGCGAGGGTAATTTTTCTCTCTAGTTTTATAATTAGGATGAATAATAAGGGAAGTCCGAGATGGTGGGAATCCATGGGATACAATGAAGTTAATCCAGTCTTCTATATGGACTCCTAAGACTTCATGAAGACCATGTTTGAAGGATCAATCTTTGAGGTTCTCTATATCATGAGATTTATTGGATCAAAACATAAGGATGACATGAAGAACCACGTGGTTAGGGAATAAGTGGCAATGAAAGAAGTTTAGGATTGAATCAAATGCATGGATGGTTAGGTGCATTGTATAAACATAAATCTTAGAGGGATCATATCTTACACAATGATTTCTTAGGAACAATGATTCTCCAAAAGACTTGAGGAGTGAAAGGAGGTTGGTCAGTGATAGATTTATGATTGTTGAGAATATAATTTTTCTTTTTCTCCTAAGAATATTATAAACCCAATATGATATTAACATCATACACAATAGATATCGACAATATGAATCAATACAAGAGAAATGCAATAAACTGCACTCTATTATTATTGAAGTGATTCTTTTGGTGGGATGAATCAACAATGTTCAATTGTTACTTTGAGGGGTTTTCCTCCTAATGAGCTACGCTCACCTTACAATATTCTTCTCCACATCACAAAAAGAGGATTGAGGGAATCCATCCTTATTTATAAAATTACCATACAATACTAACCTCCTAACCACTTAGTGGACCTTCTTTAAAGAGGTCCCATTATATTGATTTACTTAGTGGGTCTTATTTAATAATAACAATATACTAGACCTATTCCACCTTACAATGAATGGCCTCCACTGTTTAGTAACAAAATAATTAAAAAAATTCATGCCGGCTCATAAAATAAAAATTATGGAAAATATTTAAAAAGAAAAAATCCATGTTGGTTCATAAAAAAAATATTATGAAAAGTAATTAAAAAATAGATGTTCGTTTATGAAATAAAAACTTAAAACTTAAACGGGGATCTATCAATCAAGAAAGATCAAATTTCTTGAGTTTAAATTTAAAAAAAGAAATACACCTCAAGAAATTGGATCCCTCTCGGTGCTTGATAGATATGAGTTTAAGATGGATCAACTCCTTGGCATTTTTTAGCATTTGAGTTTCTAAAGCACAAACAAAGCATAAATCCATAAATTAGAAAGTGATTCCCGCATGAGGGAATAGCCATCTCCAAATAAAACAACTCTCCAATATAGCCTGTTTACGAATAGATCGGGATGTTGCTCCTCCAAGGTGTTCAACGTCAAGTTACCCAAGGTGTTCAACTGCCTCAACAAGTCCATCATGCTTGAAGGTAACATTTAAACCCGTTCACAATCTTACTATGTATCTGCATCTCAAATGAAAAAGGGGGATTTTATTTATTACTCTAGCTTTTACAAACATGCCTTAGAGATTTCATCATCTACACTACTGCATTGCTTCCACAGAAACAAAAGAAATAATCACTAGTAAGACTACCTTACTTAGAAAACCATAAACTCTTAGTGACACAATCAAAATACTGATGCAACTTCCAGTGCTGAAGTTAATTTTATAATACTTCCTTTGTAATTAGGTTTTAATTGCAGTAAAAGAATTTTTTTATTTTTCGCTATTTTTAGGTACATTACATTCACTCGCTCACTTCACACAAGTTCGCATCACTTGAAGAGAGAAGTTCGCACAAACAACTGTAGAAAATTATCACTGTGACTCGGTGTAACAGTTGGGTGACTACTAGTATCCACCTATATCAAAGTGGGTGGTACAATGTCTTGAGGGTCCAATGCCTTGGCAGGTTCTCTTTGGGCATCGGATTATGTCGGCACAACATTTAGGCAGGATGTGTGGTGGGTTTGGATTATGCGACATCATCTCTTCACCCTCTCTATTTCAAGTTGGGGGCTCTATTCAAGAGTATTTGGGCGACCTGTAAATCAGTGATTCGATTGGTTCACTAGTAATGGAAAGGTAGCAAAGCTAAGTGGGACATTGCCTCCTAGCCGGTCTAGTGGGGAATTTTTATTGCAAAGTTGCCACAGTTTTAGGTGTGCTGACTAAGTCAAAAGGGTATCTTCCATTGGGATACCTTTGGGAATTTGAGGCCCATTCATGGAAGGAGTGGTGATCGCTTGCTCGAGAGTTTAGGTTGTTGGCCTTAGATCGCCCCTCAATCATGGAGTTGCAGTCCTTCCTTTTAGAGTCTCATTTGTTTAAGATGAACATTGGGATGCATGGGCCCTTCTGGAGGGATTGACAGTGGAGCTTTGGCTTTCCATTGTTATAGTATGATTATCACTATATGTATTTAATTCTTCATCAGAGGAACCCCCTCTCTCCAATACTCAATGTGAGATGGGTATCATAAGATCTAGAGGATTAGTGGGTTTGTAGGATACACAGTGTTTGGTTGGTGCGGCTTTCCTACAAGTTGTGCACGTGTTTGTTTGGTCGATGATTTATAAGGGGCTCATTGCGCCGAGAGGCGCTCTACAGCCCAGTATGGGGGAGATCTTGTGAGTCGAGTGTTTGTCGAGTTTGTGAGTGTTTGTTGAGTAACAAAATAATACAAAGTAAACAAAAAAAGAATAATACAAAATAAAAAGTAATAAATATTATGTCGGCCATAAACAAAAGAGAATAATACAAAGTAAAAAGTAAATATGAGACTTAAACTAGAGACTTTAGAGCTTAGGATTATGTGGTAAATATTATGTCAACCATAAACAAAAAAGAATAATACAAAGTAAAAAGTAAATATGAGACTTAAACTAGAGACTTTACTTTTTACTTTTAATACAAAGTAAAAAGTAAATATGAGACTTTAGAGTGTTTGTCGAGTAACAAAATAATACAAAGTAAACAAAAATTAATAATACAAAGTAAAAATTAATAATATTATGTCCACCATAAACAATAAAGAATAATACAAAGTAAAAAGTAAATATGAGACTTAAACTAGAGACTTTAGAGTTTAGGATTAGGTGGCTCAGGTATTGCACTCAAGGAGCTATTCAAGGAGAGGTTTGCAGCTCTTGAGATTTGATCCCTCTCGATGCTTGATAGAGCCTAGGATTTGGATCTAAACTGGTGGATAAGGCCAAGATGACTAAATCTATCCTTTTAGATGATCTATGCCCAGGGTGCCAAAGATAAAGACAATCCATCAAATTTTTTGGGACTGTAGATTTGTTAGAGATTGTTGGAGCTATGTGGAGGAGCAACATCCCAGTATATTCGTAAACAAGCTATATTGGAGAGTTGTTTTATTTGGAGATGGCTATTCCCTCATGCGGGAATCATTTTCTAATTTATGGATTTATGCTTTGTTTGTGCTTTAGAAACTCAAATGCTAAAAAATGCCAAGGAGTTGATCTATCTTAAACTTGTATCTATCAAGCACCGAGAGGGATCCAATTTCTTGAGGTGTATTTCTTTTTTTAAATTTAAACTCAAGAAATTTGATCTTTCTTGATTGATAGATCCCCGTTTAAGTTTTAAGTTTTTATTTCATAAACGAACATCTATTTTTTAATTACTTTTCATAATATTTTATTTTATGAACCAACATGGATTTTTTGTTTTAAATATTTTCCATAATTTTTTATTTTATGAGCCGACATGAATTTTTTTAATTATTTTGTTACTAAAGTTATAACGTTATATCACCTAGTTTCACTTGGTGCAATTAATGTGAATATAACAAGTATTTTTCATTTTTTTTTAAACCAGCCTAGATCCATCTCAAACCTGGATCTATCAAGCACCCAGAGGGATCCAATTTCTTGAGGTGTAATTTTTTTTGTTTTATCTTAAATTTTTTACACATTAAGATAAAATTTACCCCTCAAGAAATTCGATCCCTTTTTTTTAATTTTTTAATTATTTATTTTTTTATTTTTGACAAGTTATGAGCGAACATGAAATTTTTAATTACTTTTGATTTTTTATAAGTTATGAGCCGACATGGAAACGTAACGTGACAAATGTGACAAATGTGACGAACGTGACAAATGTGACAAACGTTACAACATCTCCCCCATACTGGGTTATAATGTAACGTGACAAACGTGACAAATGTGACATGTGACATCTGAAGTTACAGGATCTCCCCCATACTATTACTTTTTACATTTTATTACTTTTGAAAACGTTACATGTGACATGTGACATCCGTTAAAGGATCTCCCCCATACTGGGTTGTAAGCACCTCGTTTACACTCGATACAATTACTTATTATAAAACAATATAAACTTCTGACTTTAAATAAATTATTTATATTAACTTTAAATTAGAGTTTAATTGTAAATTTTATCACTATATCTTCATTGCATTAACACTTTAACAAGAGTACAACAATAACTTTATAATCCTCTAAATTTAAATTTATAAAGTTAGGCTTTAATTGGTCAACCACAACCTAAAAATTAAATCTTCAAACTTAATTTCAATTTCACAACCACAACTAAAATTTAAACCTTCAATTAAGTTAACAAAATTAAGAGCCAAGGCATTTAAAAGTATTGGATGAACATCTATAAAATCTTAAAATCTTTTTCACTTAATTGTAACCTATCAATATTTAGATATTCACATACCACAAGTCTATCTCAATTAAATAACTTTATTAACAATATTGGAAACTAAATACCGGGCTCAAGTTATAAGTCACACTTCACTTCATGATTTGAATTATTATCTTTTAATCTATTCGAGGTAGCCATTATGGAGCTCAGGACGCTGTTAGGTTTTTTATATTTGAACGCAACTGGGAATAAACTTTATCGTCAGTTCAGAAACAACACACAATATTATGTGCATAATGGAAGAAACTATTATGAAAATTCAGTATACAAAGCCCTTAATTTTGAGCTTATCCACTGTTTAAGCTGAATTCACATGGGATGCACAGACACACTGTTTATAACGAGGAAAGAGGCAATAAAACCTTAATTTAAGTAATCACGGTGGAACTATTACAGAATAAGCGATCATAATTTTATTATTATAGCCGTGGTGTAGAGAGTGCAAGTCTGCAAGGCATGGAAGACCATGTGATCAGCTTTATCAATTTGATGATTTGTCCTTTATCAACTTTTGCCTGCTTGTGGATTCCACTTATTTCTGCTCAGCGGACTAACCACCGGCCATGAAGTCAATGGACCTCCTCGATTTATAGAACAAATCTAACCATGCATGATGCAACCAATGAATATACCCAATGTATATATTATATACAATATCCTATGATCTACTGTCAGTAAAATCTAGCCATGGTCGGTCATCAGCAAGGTGATTCTCTGATTGGTCTTACTCTAATGGGAAGACCCTTCTCAAACTCTACGAAAGGAAAAGCAAGCACGCGGTTTTCTTCTACCAATTCCCAGCTGCACAAACCATAAAGAAATACTCACATTCTCCATTTAAATTTTTATATCAATCCTGTCATGTAAACGTTCAAAAACAGCCTGATACATATATATAAAAACATGTACCTGAAGTTGAGAACAAGATGATGAAGGAAAACAACAATCTCCAATTTGCCAAGCTCGAGACCAGCACTGAGTCGTGGTTCTCCAAATGGAATAAAATATGTATTGGGCTCCATTTTCTGAAATTTCCAGTCCAACCTAGTTCTAACAATTTTGCCTAAGAATTAACCTTCTTGGCTTCGAACTGTCCACAGAAGGGGCGTTGCTCCATCTTCTCCCATGACTTGAGAGTGAGAAGCGTGTGTATCTCAATATCACCCAACAAGCGGTTCCTCAGGTTGACATTGCTCATAAAACTAAGCGCTGTGGCTCGCATGCATTTATGCATTTCTCCGACTAGAACGAGCATCGACCATTTGCCAACAATTCCCCCGATGGTGCTTGGATAACTGCATTCGAAGGGCCTTCCTTTGTTCTGCAAGATAAACTTGTTCAGCTCCGAGTTTGCAGACACTATGGTCGGATGCCCAAATAGATGAGACCAGAATATCTTTCCATGCCTGTGCTTATATTAACACCCAACACCGACCATCCAATATTCCCAGGAAGAGGATTCAGATTCATTGACCTCTTCTCCTTGTTAGCCTTACTTTTAACATTATTTCTCCTTCTCAGTTTGATCACCAAAATGAGAATTAGCAGCAGCAGGCCGAGAGATCCAATGGCTATGGCTTCTCCTTGAAGCAGGCCCATTGAAAGATTTTATGAGCAACCCATTATTACCTGAGGAGATTACCTGAAGGGATCTGCAGGTGCGAATGCGAATGGTCCAGTCCCTGGTTCCGGTGTGCAGATAAGCAGGGTCATGTGCAGGTTCCCTTGTAGATGCATATGTTGAGTAGGAAGGGAAGAGTCGCGGGCGGGGGGAAAGGGAATGCTACAGCGGAATGGAGTTCAAATTCACCAACCACGGTCTGCAAGGATCGGGGCATTAATTCCTCCTGCACGCCTATTACTTGCCGTAAGTCTGCCGTCCAAACCTCGATAACGTAAAAGGCCACGTCGGTTAGCCGGAGTTTTAGTTACGGAGGTGGAGTGGAGACGGGGTCCCGTATCCGGCGGACGATGGACGGTATTGGACGGGGTTGAAGCACAACGGGGGTGGGTTCATTTGGCGGCGGGACGGGGCGATTTGAGTGCCCCATATCCCACGCCCACTTGGACGGTACCTCCAATCTTATTCAATAAACTGTACTTGCCTCGTAATTGCAGCATCTGAGGAGGGTTGTAACTTGTATCGCGATTTTTCTTTGGTATTTCTTTGTGGGTGAAGCTGTGTCTCTGTGGTGGAGGTATGTCCCAAGCTAGGTCCTTTCGGAGAGTTTACAGCGCAAAGCTCTGGCTCTGGTGGAGGTATGGAGCTCATTCCTTTCAGAGAGTTTACTGGGCAAAGCTCTTCCTCTGGTGGAGGTATGGAGCTCATTCCTTTCAGAGAGTCTACTGTGCAACCCCATAAAAACACTCTCGTCTGGCCTCTCTTACCGCTTAGAAAGAGTAGCTCTGTAAATTTTTAAGGGAGAAGTTAAAAGATTTCAAGAAAAAAGGGAAGACCGCTCAAGCTCAAGTTCCTTTCCACGATTGACTTTCAAACAACGATAGGTGATTTTGCAGGCTCGAGTCGATCTTCCAGCCAGGTGAAAAATGGGTTTTATATTTTGTAGTTTCTATTTTGGTTTTATTTCAACTGTATTGTTACATTTCAATGATTAGGGTTTACTGGTTTTGCTTGTAGGAACTTATTGTCCGACCTCTATACACACACAGTCACTAGATCTAACAATCAAATCCCGGTACCTTTGAATCCCCTGGGCCAGCACATAGTGGGTTCACATATACTTAGGGTGGAGACACAGCACCAGTCAATAAGACATGCTAGCTGTGCCATCTTTGGGAGGTTGAGGCTGCTCATTCAGCGTAACCGAAGTGTAGAATACATGTAGCGGTAGAAGATATATAGCCCGCCCGCAACTATGGGCCCCTGTCTCTATTGATGGTCCTCCTTTACTATTTCTATTACGGACTCGGAGACTAGGAATCTTGGAATGATAAAGAGTTTCTGCATATGTACCCAAATAAAAAAAGAAGGATCTCGACATTGTATTTACAAGGAGGGGGCAGTGAATCCAGGTAAGCCCACACTCCATTGTGGCCATTCTTCTGAGTTGAGGGCATGAGTTGACCCACTATGCGTCAATCGAACCCGTGAACCCGCTCCTCCCAAAGGGAGGAAAAATAGGGAGGGAGGGGATAGGATCTGAGGCTGAGCCCAACAAGCTGCTACAGAACATGCTATAAGGTCGCCAAGGGAAAAGCCCTCTGAGCTTTAAAAAAAGAAATGTACAATAAAACAGGGATTTAAACTATCTCATACCTGTTAGATATGCAAGGAAGTACTACCAGAAATCCTCGATTAATTTCTTTTGCAGGGGGATGCATAATTTGCAGCTCGTGTAGATTGAAGTTGCTGAGAAGCTAAAATTTTCTGAACGAAGGACCTCTGGAAATGCTTCCAAAAATGTGGGATCGATATTATTTGCTCTGGGTTCTTAGTTACTTACTTTGCTCAACTAATTCATTACTTGCAGCTGGGATAGCCTCATGTTGATCTTACACTTGCACCGAAGCATGTGGAGTTTGGGGTGGCATGTCTCATCTACTTGTGTAACATAACATGCACCTCAATTTTCATTATTAATGTCTGATGAATTCAAGCCACCAGCCACCAGCTTCCGCAATTGAAACACAAAAAGTAGTAGAAACCTGCCAGCCTTTCAGTAGCAAATTCTGATTCTCTTTGTAGAATAGCTTCCTTTAAATGACTGTCATCATCAGCATTAATATTTTTATCACTGTGTCGTTCTGCAATATTGCAGGGATGTCGGACTGCAATATGCTTGAGAGCGGTCGAGCTGTCATAATTTAAATCTTGGCGAGCCGTCGAGCGGTTGCGCTTGCTAAACGCAGTCGAGTGAGAGCGGACTGCAATATGCTTGAGAGTGGTCGAGCATTCTATTGGCCGCATATGGTGCTATTCTCTGAATCTACAGTTGCGGCATGGCGACATTCATTGCTTTTACAAGGGTCTAAAAGCAATTGTATCGCTCTCCATGAAGCTATAACTGACATGAGAGCTGCATGCAACAATGAAGTCTCATGTCATTTACGTGAATAGTTTAGTGGTTTATCTCGTTTAATGGTTTACTGGAATGGAGATATGATCTGCATGCCGGGTGTGCTGCATTGCAATGACGAGGGCTATGATCAGCAAGCCGGGTGTGCTGCATCCACTTTCAATGTGCAAGTGCTGCATGCACTTTCAATGTGTGGTTGTAATTGACACACGGCCGCATAACTCCAAATCTCCACTTGCTGATCCCGAGTTCATTGTTGTCTTCTGTCTGATGTTGCACCTGCTGTTCACTTTTCCCTCATACAAAGGGATAATGACAGCTGGACCGCTCTCACTACAGAGGTTTTGTCGTGTGCCATCCTCATTCAACACAAAACCAAAACTGGAACACATGCCGATTAAAAAAAATTCCGCCACAATGACAGCTTGCTGCATATCGTCATTCACTGAAAAGGAAGGGCATATATGGCCAACAAACTCCCATTGGTCTGTTGATTTGCTCCGCTTGCTGTATACTTTTCGAGCTAAGGGAAGGATAAATTATAACATGTAATGACTTCAATACTTTTAATACTTTTGTTTTTTTTTAACATGCTTTAAAAAAGAATGGATATTATTCTTTTTATTTAATCTAATATATAAACATCTCAAATGTTATCATGAATCTTCCTTTTGATGTCGCTGCACAATCCCTGCTAAAACTCTGACTTCCCTGGTGGAGTGTTTTAACCTCGGACAATGCTGAAAAACAGATTCCTTTCGTGGAAATGGCCATACCTGCATTGATCTCGCTAATAATAATAATACTGATGTCTCTATCCAGCATTGATCTCACGAAAGAATACTGATATCTTTATTCATGTATGTTAACAATTACACCCATGCCACCATCTTAAGCAATTTCCAGGTACATCGATTTAGACATAAAATTTTCTTATATTTAACCTTGTTAGGCAGAAATCCTCACCTTGGCAATTTCAGACCTCGTATCCAAGCCAATAGATCCCGATTACAAAGTTTTTACTTTCAATGCGAGCTCTTTCATGGTTATGTTACCCGCCATTCAATCTAGACCGCGCATATTTATTCAAAGACACCTTATGCAGAACAGTTAACATAACAATAATAATGATGATGCGGCCCTTGTTTAGGAAACAAAATGCTAGTTTATTTGTTTATGGATATAGTTGTATATAAAGTCATTCATATCACGAGGCCAATTATATAATTATATCAACTATCTCAATGGAAACTATGTGGGGTGCTTTTTAGGAAAATTCCGTCTCACTTATTTCAGGTTATTATAATCCGGTCCCTGTTTCTTTTCATCTAATCATTTTTTAAAAAATTATTTTAAAATGGAATTTTTTATAATGTCTTTTTATTTTTTGTCTTTTGATTTGGGGTCTTTTATTTCCAAATATTTAATTGACATGAAGAGAAACAGAGCACGGCCTTGAATAGTTTTTTTGGATTGTTCCTATTGGATTTGTCATTGTCATAGCCAACATTTAGTTGGCAATTTGGGAAACAATTGTTAAATCAATGGGCTTATAATAGAATCTGTTGACACTTGGTGATCTTCTATTGCTGACAAATTAAAAAACATTATTAATAAATTACCAAAATGTACATACAATTAGACAAGATAAGAGAAAAGGAGATGGAAGGGTAGTTGCCACGTATCCTGGCCGTGATCTGTTTCTCTTTTGGTTAAATATAAAAAAAAAATCATTTAATAAAAAATATAAAAATAATAAAAAATACAAATTTTATCAATGAAACATTAAAAAATATATTTAAATTTTTTTAAAAATTTGAAGATCTATTCTCCCATAAAGTTTGGTCTTTGGAAAAGCAAAGTATAATAGTCTCTAATCCTTATTAAAAATAAGGTGATGACCCTGTTGGGTTGAATGATGTTTTCCATCATCAATGTTGTTCCGTCCATTGCATTGATGGCCTATGGATTCTTCGACAAAGGTTTTGTGCCAATTTTTTGCTTTGGTGTTGTAACTACTGGCCTATCTTGTTTGTTGCCATCATTGAATTTTGCACAATTACGAAATTGACAATATTCTTTAAAGACTCTATGATCACTGTAAATTTCAGCCAAGTTTGCTTTAACAGATATGTCAAGGTGATTTCTAGCAACATGTTAGGAACACTATTCTCAAAATTAAATTTGAACCAAGTTTGAATTAATAGCTATGTCAAGGTGATTTTCAAGAATAGTATGTTAGGGACACTATTATCAAAACTTACCATGCATTTTGAAAATTTCCTCGGGGCCTTGGTATCATTGTTTTTGGGATGACATATATGTTTGCTTAGCATGATTTCTTAAGTCATTTGTCTTCTTTAAAAAACTAAGATTTATTTTGATAGTCAACTCAAATTGAGATATAGTTCAGAATTTTCAAGTAATTGTGGTTAAAATGGCATGGGAAGATGTTAAAAATTTATTCTCCAGTGTGTTCTCGCTCACTTGTGATATGTGAGTAGATGTCACAAAATAAAATTAGTGTACAACAAACTAGAATTTTTGCACGAGTTAGAATTTTTTCCCTTTAGTGTTACGAGAGAAGAAAAGTTGTCTCAAGTGGAAGAAATAAGTGTGCGATAGTCATACTGCATTTTTGGTTTTGTCTTTCATATTTAATTCCTGGTATTGGACTATGGTTTTGTCCTTTGTAGTTAATTCGTGACATTGGACTATGGTTCTGTCCTTGTATTTAATTCATGGCATTGGAATATTTGTATTGTTCATAGTAAGATTATTTTTTGTCTACATTTTATTTTCCATAGCTAACATCTTATAGCAAGTCTAGCTTTTGGCAATATCGGGGACATTGCCACCTCGTGGCTCTTGTTAGTAGTATTAGGCGATGATATGTATTATTGTTTTTAAGTTCGATTATATGTTTCATTTTTATTCATTAATATTAATATTTCAGTTTTTACTCTTTATTTTTATATATTAATTAATATTTTAATTTTTATAAAATTGAGTGAAAGTTCCATTAAAATTTATATTTACAAATAAGTTTTTGAAAATTTTATATTTATAAATAATTTTTTGAAAATTTTTGTTCACATTTTAGTGATAAGAAGTTATGAATCTACTATTTTTTTTTTTCACAGAGAATGCCAATACCTGCTATTCTGAAAGAATCAAGGTATGGCCAGATTTACAATCATTACATAGAAAGTCGGCTCCCAAGGAGCAAGTGTCACAAAGCAAGATTTGAACCCGGGTGGAGAGGATAACAACATTCCTCCCAACCACCCGATCTACACTCAATTGACATGAATCTACTATTTTTATTATTGGATATTAAAAAATTTAAGAAAAAACCAAAAAAATAATTATACTTAATCTTACTTGCAATTGATTTGCCATTGCTTGACGCGTAAGTAATTGGTTTGTTTATTATGCTTATAGTAGATATCATCATATAACTCATGAGGTGTAAATCAATTGGTTTGTGTGGGGTTTAGTATTCATCAGGTCACATGTTCAAACCTCAAGAGGGAGGGGTTGAAATATTTAAGGTTCTGGACTATTCCAATGGGCAGGTGATTGTTCTAGGCTTTTGAACTATTCCAATGAGAGGTTTTGGACTATTCCCATGGGCAGATGATTGTTTTAGGTAGTGGAGCAGAATGCATCCCCGGAGAGGACCCTAGAATGGAGACTAAGTTAACACCGTCGAAGATAAGGCTGGACAAAGACATAATTTTCTTTGTTACTTATCGGTTTCTAAAGGATATTCGTTACTTGATCTCTAAAAGATCTTTAACCTATCTCAACTCTTCAACTGACTTATGATTCATTCTCTTAAGGCCCATTAGAAGGCATAGGTACATCATCTATTCCGAGAGTAGGCTTTTGCTTTTATATGTTATTTTAGGCATTTAACTTGTTTTGCTCACTTATTTATACTCTTAAATCCCATTAGAAGTAAGTTCGTTTCAACTCTCTAAAGGATCTTACTAGTCAACCTATTTCAACTCTTTGACTAGTTTATGATGCATTTTCTTAAGGCCCATTAGAAGGTAGAGGTGTATCATTTGTTTCAACAATAGGCTTTTATATGTTATTTTTAGGTATTTATACTCTTGTTTTGCTTGTTTATTTATACTCTTAAGGCCCATTAGAAGTAAGCTCATTTCAGCGCTCTAAATGTCCTAACCAGTGAGCATGTTTCAACTCTTCGATTAGCTTATGATGCATTCTCTTAAGGCCCATTAGGAAGCAAAGGTACATCATTTGTTCCGACGGTTGGCTTTTATCCATTATTTTTAGGTATTTATACTCTTATTTTGCTTGTTTATTTATACGCTTAAGGCCCATTGGAAGTAAGATCGTTTAATCTCTCTAAAGGATCTTACTAGTTAACCTATTTCAACTCTTCAACTGGCTTATGATCCTTCTCTTAAGGCCCATTACTGTGATTTTTAAGTATTTATACTCTTGTTTTGCTTTAGAGAAGAAATACATGGTATATATTTATTTTAGTTCAAAAAATTATAAATTGCCAAAGGTAGTGTTTTCGTTTTCCTTGGTTTCTCCCATCTCAAGCTAGTTTCCATATAAGTTACTTAATTTGGTGCTCCTGGAACAAGTTTTAGTTTTGATTTTGATTTATATTGTTTCCATATAAGTTACTTAATTTGGTGTTGTTGGAACAAGTTTTAGTTTTGATTTAGATTTAGATTTTGAGCTTGCTCAAACACATGCTAAGTTTCCACACATTCTTAGAGTGGCTAGGGAGGTCTGCACCGATTCAATTAGAGTTAGTCCTTGTTAGTTTACTTTAGCCATGACATGTTTATTACTCTGATTTTCTTCATTTATTTGTAAAATTGCTTGTTATTCAATATATTCTATTTTTTTTAGTACGTGGTGCTATTTTTGAAAGAGTTGGAATCTCTATAACAAACATCATAAGGACTTGATTCTCGATCTTACTCTGCTATTGGTGTTGGTGATGTATCCGCTTGATGTAGCTGCTTCTATAGCTTCCTTCACTATTTTAACCTACACTCTTACCCTTTACCCTACCTATACCAACAATATAGCTACCTCGATGTAGTAAACCCCATCAGTGGTGTTATGATTCAATGGATAACAAAGAGGCTTTATAAACTATTTTGAAATGTAGTCATAAAATTGTGGAAACTATGGAATATTTTTTCAATTGTCACTTTTAAGTTACTAAGAAGTTATATTTCGAAAATAAATTCCACTTTTAAACTAAGAAGTGACTGATACATTCACTGCATTGATAATTGATGTGATGTGGCATAAGATTTTTGAAAGAGATGGGTGACTGCCTCTCTCAGGGTCGCCAAAGTTGGAGGCGGTGTTGGTTAGACAATTGAACCTAAGCTCTAATACCACTTGTAATGTCCCAAGGGCCTAAACTAAGGCTCAAGGCCTTATGAGCTAAAGAAAACTGAGCAACCTGACGAGTATTCCATAGGCACTGCAGAACCCATGATAAGAGATGATGGTGAAAACCAGAGAGAACAAAAAGTATACATTATTAGTCCACAACATTACTGCCCACAATAGCCAGGAGGTGTATGAGATATTTCTTCTTTTATGTTTCTTATTAGTGTTATTGGTATTAGGTGATGATATGTATTTTTTTTTAAGTCCAACTACATGTGCCATTTTTATCTATTAATATTAATATTTCAGTTTTTATTTTCCATTTTTATATACTAATATCAATATTTCAGTTTTTATAAAGTTAAGTGAAGGTTTCATTAATTTATATTTACAAATAATTTTTTGAAAAATTGTGTTCACATTATTTTATTAGATAAGAACTTATGAATTGACAATTTTATGGATATTAAAAAATAAAGAAAAACAAAATTATACTTAATCTTATTTGCCAGTGATTTGCTATTTCTTGGTGTGCAAGCAATTGGCCTATCCACCATGCTTATAGTAGTTATTGTCATGTAATCCAGGAGGTGTAAACCCATTGATTTGTGTGAGGTTTAGTCTCCATTAGGTCACAAGTTCAAATCTCACGAGGGAAGGGTTGAAATATTTAGGCTTCTGGACTTTACCCATGTTTTTTATCTCCATTTCCTAACTTAATGATCGAGCAAGTCAATCATAAGTAAAGTGGATTTAATGAAAAGGTTTGTTATCGCTAAAACGAACACTTTTTCCCAATGGTCGAAGATGTAATGGGAAGTGTTATATATATGTAAAAGTAAAGGATGAGGGCAAATATCAATCATCTAAGATGTAATGGGAAGTGTTATATATATGTAAAAGTAAAGGATGAGGGCAAGTATCAACCCTTCGAGTGAGCATGTATTGTCAGTTAGGAGCGCAAATTATGATTTGCAAGTTTTTTTTTCAAAATATAGTAGAGTATGGGGGAATTGAACCCCACCCCACTCCATACTTTCTGAATAGCCCGGGTCTCCTTCACTCACCGAGTGAGCTACAATCTTTTGTCCTTGCAGGTTCCTCATTGGCATTTGTAATATGTGATGGCATATATATCCCAAGATTCTTTATCCCAAGGGAGAGCCTCTATCCCAGGGGTCGCCTATCTTACTGAGTCACAATTTTCTGGTATATCTGGCTTACAAGCTGTTAGATATACCCTTAGGAAGTTGCTATTCCATGGTTAAAAAAAAATGTGATGGCATATATATGCAACCATAGTTCGCTCAATAAATATTTGGAAGCGAAATAAGAGTAATGTAACCTTCAGTTGTTTAGATATACGATAAACCAGAGAATACAAAGGTTTTGCTGACATGGAAAGCAAGTGCGTACTGACTTGAGGGATGATAAAGCTCTCGGAGAAGCAATCTTTATTTCTTTTGTATAGAGGAATTACTTGAGACGTGGGTATTTATTTTTGGGAGAGCTTTCTCTTGCTGTCATCATCTAAACGCCCAGCGATCATAATGGTGTCATGGAGAATTCAGTCAAAACTTTGTTTTAAAAAATGCTCCACGTAACGAAGAACGTAACGAAAAACCTAACTGCAAAAGTCTTAGCGAAGCAGATTGATGTGCAACAATCGTGCTATCTTAATATGATGCCAATCAACGCCGCAATAAAGGGAAATATAAATTTGGAATCAATATAAAACATCAAATAAGCACGGTGGTCTTTAAAGGATGCATTTATGGGCAAAGAGAAAAAGATTAGGTAGATGAAGATGAGAAAGAGAGAAGTTTTTAGGAGGAAATGCTATTATTTTATTAGAAAAAGAAATATACATAATATACATATGTTAAGTGAAGTAAAATTCATTTTGTTAAAAATTTCTTCGATTTTTTAATTGGTGGAAGCCTTAGTCCATTGAGAGTAAGTTAGGATATAGGTTGATTCTTGAAACTTCTCGTTAAAAATTATAATTGTTAAGTAACTCTTTAAAAGAGGGAGATATATTACTATCATTGTTAAGTAACTCTTTAAAAGAGAGAGATATATCACTCCCCGGAGAGGCTCGTTTATGCAAAATTCATAGCAGATTCATTTGTTTTTTCTTATTCATTTCATTTTTTTTATATTTTTTTCTTAGAGGATTTAAGATGTTGAGGTATTCTCTTAGAAGTTTGCAAACACTCACACCGTTGATTTTGGTTTGAACCATTGTAATTTGATGTTGTAATGTGCAATGTTACATTATGTCTTACATGGTTTTGGGAATTATACATGACCTAAACTTCCCAGAGTTTGAAAGCATAGCCATTTGCTGAAAAATGTATGAAAAGTTTTACTAATAAAGAAAATTATTTTTTCTGGCTTGTTTTAGTTTTCATTTTTCTTAAATTGCCCATCTTTTACATATACATATTTTTCAAATTTTACTTTGTATTTCTAAATTTTCAAGTTTTACATTTTACATTTTATTGTTATATTTATTTCACATGTATGTATATATATTTTGTTCTTTCTTTATTGTTCATTTTTGCATTATATTTTATTCATTGTTTCATGGAATGTCCCCAATTTGAAAATTTTCCCAATTTGGCCAATTTTTGAATCTTGGACTAGTGAAGCTCCAAATTGTCCCAAATGATCCCAAATGGTTTCGAACTATATCCATAATGGATTGAGGTGTATTAGGACACCCTAATACAACTATTACATGGTGGGACACCTTTTAAGTACTTCAGCAACTTGCATTCACAATTAGAGAATGAAAGGCAAAATTACTAGGAAAATCGATGTTGAAATCCCCAAGGGTAGATGGCTCCAAAAGACTCCTAAGGATTTTGAATTGGGACTGAGAGTGTTTGAAGGTTATTATGACATAAAAATGAGGCTGATAGGTGCTTGGACACTCTCAAAATACTTCTGCAACATTCATTTGTAATCAGGCGAAAATAGGGAATTTACTAGTAATTTCGAGTTTCAAACCCCAAGGCTAGAGGTCACTAATGGCTTCCCAAATGCAGTACGAACCTACCAAATTTAAAAATAGAGACATTAAATAGTTATAGGACTTCAATGGGAATCTAAATGCATCATTAATCAGATCCTAAAGGCTTCTACAACTCCCATAAATCAGATATTGGTAAACATGTCTTAACATGGGGGGAAATGAGAGAAAAAATCTATAACTTGCTATGAAATTTGTGAGAAATGTTACAAGGAATTGCATAAGGTGTATGAAACTTATTTAGTATATTAATGGCTCTCCAAACAACAATAAAAACACAGATATTTACTGATACAAGTTGATACCAAACAACTTCAAGCTCTCTCAACAAGATATATGGGAAAATGGCTCAAATCTCTTCCTTGAATGTAAATATCACTTGAAATACATCGTGTTTCGAGCTATGGCTCTCAAGATATGATTATTACAGATTTATATAGCATCTAACATGTCTATGAATTATAAATAACATTCCTTCACTAACTATATGCAACCACAAGTGCGCTATGCAAAAGCTATGGGGAAAATGACACCATTCATACATAGTTTGGCATTTTTACATGGTTTTACTTGGAGTTTCGACCTGAAGTATATCTGAACATCGAATACAGAGTGTGTAAATCATATTACAAATAAATTGGGCCCCTTGGACTCCCCCAAATAGATCAACATCTCTCCATGTGCGCCCTTCCTCCAAGAGCAAGGATATAGAGAGAAAATTGGAAGAGATGTGGGAGCAAGTTGAAGAAGAAGCGATCACGAGAAGACTTGTAGCTTCAACCTATAACAAATGACTCTATTTTATCTCCAAATGAAAGTTTTGAATGGCCTCTCCAATTTTCAATTAGGATGGGAATATTTCATCCTCGAAATTGGTACTAAGGGAAGTAGAGTAAACACTACACTAGCATGGACAAGCTACGTTCTCCAATTTTCAAAATGAGAAATGATAAAAATACCTTTTCCTTCTTTGTTCTTGTCTTTTATAAACTTCCCAAGTCCTCCATGGTTCGAATTCCTTCCAAAATCCTTATGCCAACTCAAGTTGGGAAGAGATTCCAATGTGTGCCACTTGTCCAACAATTCCTAGTCTCCATCTTCCCTCAATGCCCAGTCTATGCCTAAAAGTGTTGGGTAAGGTCTACTGTCATCCAGAATTTTGATTACTTCAAAGTCTGCAGAACTTCTTACTCCCTCAATATCAATGGGTACATTGGGTAATCTGCCCAATGGAGAAACTCGTTGCTGATTTGCTAGTCTTAGATGGATAGGAGATATGATAAGCTGAGGACTACCCATCTGTTCCCAAGTATGCATGGTGAGAACATTAACTTCTGAGCCTAAATCCAAAATGAATTCGTCCATTTCAAATGCTCCAATCTGCGCTGTGAGTCTCATCTCTCTTCCAGTTCTAGTATGACTCCTGATCTGATGAACATCACGTTGTGGTGTATTCATCGAAGCAGATTGTTGACACTGATCCAACAGGTGTTGGAGTTCCATAGTTGCTTTTTCATTGCGCAACAACTTTAAGCAGCTTCTCAGGAAAGCATGAACACTGCCTAGTGTATCCTCCTCATCAGGCCTTCCAGATGTAGTAGCCTTCTCTTGTCTTGGCACATGCGGTCTGATATCATTGTGCAGTACTGCGACAGAACTTGAAGCTCGCGGATCTGAGAAATGCTCTTGAGCTTGCTTGAATGCTTTTTTTGCTTCTGTTTTTCGAGCGGGGATGGTTTAATATTAGCGCGGCGCACCCATTGTGTTGCTGGCTTTCCAGTTTCCGACTCTGGCGCACCAATGGTTGTACCGCTGCGCGTCACTATATTAACTGTGGGATCCGGTTCTCTTTTTTCTGCTGCAATCAACTGGATATTCTGGTTAACCTGTGGCTTCTTTTCTTGCATCTTGGCCATCAACTAAGGGCATTCTTCAATGACATGATCATAAGATTTACAGTATCTGCAGGTGGTTGTAGGGTTTTGGCAATCCCTTGCATAATGGCCTTGAGCTCCGCAGTTATAGCGAGTGATCTGTCCTCTTCCACGACCAAAACCTCCTGCGTGTCCTCGGCCCCTGTAATTTCCTCCTCGGCCTTCGTGAGCTGGGTCATACTGTGGACCTGCTGTGGGTCCCTGTGGTTCTGACTGTACTCTATAAACATCATGTTTTCTTTCTATCATAAGGTCATATGCTCTACAATTGTTTTCATCATGGCCTACTGATTTACAGAAATTGCAATATAGATTCTTTGGAGTTTGTACATATTTCTGTAACAAGTGACACTCTTGTGGTCTGTGGCCTCTAGTTCTACAGATTTCACACCAAGGCCCCTGAGCCTATGGTAAAGGGTTAGGTGCTCCATTTGCAATATAATCTATGAAAACAGGACAATGGTCCTTTGAATGTCCTTGTGCTCTACACTTTGTACACCAAATTTCTTCTTTAACATCCTTTCCTTTCTTAATATCATGCACTTGCAAAGTTAGGTTTGCTATTTGGTTTTGCAACTGCGCAACATCATTGCTTGTTCCAACAATTGGTGAAGCTTCTAGTTTCATAGCCATTTCTAGAGCTTGTTCTTGAGTAGTGAGATTCTGTTGCATAAGAGGAAGTCTAATATGAGGAAGCAGCGCAGCAATGAACCATTCCTTATGCTGCTGCGGTGCAAACTCAAAGCTTACTTGATCTATCAAGGCTTTGAACTTCTGGTCAAAGTCCCATACTGATTCTGTAGGTAACTGTTTTATGTCTTTGAGTTATGTTATGCACTGTGATTCTGATTTAGGTTTCTTGAATTCTTTAATCATAGCACTTCTTACATCAGCAGGCATCCTATTCTGTGCTGCTGAGTATTTCATAAACCAGGTTAAGGCTCTCTCTCTTAGTGTGGTTGCTAACTGAACCAGCTTAACAGCATCGTCATTAATTTGCTTAATCGTCCAAATGGCTTCACATAGAAACTAGTGCTGCTTAGGGTCTTCTAGCCCTGTTCCTCTAAAGGTTGGTAGCTTCATGCCATCACCCATCCTTCTTGCACTAGGTTGACGTGGAGGTGTTGTGGCACTGCCTCCGGGATGGTTAAACAAAGGTTGGGCTGAGGTACTAGAAGTACCATGTGGGCTACTAGAGGGTGTTACTGCGGGATTATGCTGAGCCCCGTCTGGATTTTGCAGTGTAAAAGGGTGATAAGGGATATGAGCACTCCCTTGTCTCTCTATATGGCTCGCTCTATGAGCTCGACTATCTTCTGAGCTAGACTCAAAAGAATGCTGGTCGAGGCCTACTTTATACCGCTTTCCGCTACGAGTGCAACCAATAACTTCAAGATCACTATCAGAATCTGCGGACATTACTTGTCTATGCTATTCATCGGAAGCTATGCATAATTTTCCTTTTTCATATAAGAGCATTTTAATCCACAAGTTCAGAGAATTTAAGAACTTACCCCTGTATGCTTTGAAGAAGCTCCTCTCAGCCTCGCTGAAGCTCTTTCTCGTATCTACTGCAAACTCGGTGATGAAGCCTTCCAGCAGATTGTTGAACCAAAAGTCTATTGCACGGGACACAGGATTATCTACCCGCTTCAAAATGCTAACTAGCTCAGGCGTCTAAACGATAGGTTGATCAACATGCACAGTGGGTCCAGTATCTACTAGCTTGGATACCCACTCATGCAACTCGAGTGCAAATGTTACAAAGAATATTTTGTGAAGCTCAGTATAAATATGCTTCTGCAACCAGTCCTCTGTCTGAAGCCTAGGGCTTCTATTTTCACGTTCGGTGAACTCTCTAGCCTTTGAATCAAACCACTCTTGAATTTGTTTAGCTGTAGGACTCCAGCACCACATTGCCTTCAAAATAATAGGGTTAAAGCCGGCAATGGAACCATTTGTTGGCTTCTTTCTGGACAGACCCGGGTTTTCAGGATGCGCAGCAACAAACACCCCTTTGGTGCACTGGCTCTTTCGGCAACGAGCTGCGCAGCAGCCCGAAGTCTCACCCGAAGTGGCTATGGGGGGCTAAGGAATCAGGTTCCCTTAACCGAGGTGGTGTGGAGTCTACAGTCTTCTCTCTTTCCTGCTTGGAGGTAACCCCTAAACAGAGTGTCTTACCCTTTCACAGGTCTCACAGCGCCACAGTACTGGGACTCACTCTTCTCAGCCTAGCTGCGCGGTAGCTCCGCACCTGCACATGAGGCGTTTACCCGCTACGCCCGATACACTAGGTATCGTCTCTTCCCTTGCGCCACAACGCAGTAACACACTCCTTTAGTGCTACGGCGACAGTGTTCTTGCAGACTCCTTCGACAATGCACAAAGACAACTTCTAAGGGAGCTTCAAGGATTTACTTTACATAATCATTCATAAAGATAGCGAAACATTCATGGCAACATAGACAGTAAAGCAAAGAAATACAATCACATAAAACATCACCACAACAACAAGAATTATGTGGTTCACTTCCCGGAGGGAAGCCACGTCCACGGGAACTGTGTTTTATATTATCTTGAGATGGGGATAACACAGTTCCGCTGCGCACACAGCTGCAGCCTTAGATCTTTCTGGGAAACTCCACGCACACAACTGGGAGCCCTTCTCTTAGATCTATTCTCTTCTTCTACAGATATTACAATGACAAAGACATACAATTACATTCCCCTCTCAGTCCTCTTGCTACTGGTCGATACATACACTGGCCCTTACGCCAAGCGGTCTTCCTGCGAGATCGCGACCTTCTTACATGCACAAAATGATCATTAACAACTTAGAAGATACTACGATACAATTGACTCAAACATCAACTTAGACTGTCCGTGTAACTTAGTGACTATCTAACTATCTAACCAACCCTTTTCCCTTTTTCAATTACACATATATATAGGTGGCCCTGAGGGTCGCACCTTTACAAAATTGTGGGCCTTTCCCCAACAGTGATCCCCAAAAACCCTAACCACTGACACGGCTAGGTGTACTGTAGGCGCCTCTTGCAGTCACGTCGCAGCTTCCTGCAGACTCCGCGATTTTCGGCGCAGATCGCGGGTATGGGCACCGCTTCATCATTCTTTGCTCCTTGTCCTTTGCCTTCAATGCTTCGGCCCGTTGCTTCTCCCTTGGTCCGAGCAACCATAACTCCTGTACTTTGCCTTAATGAGGGTAGCTGAGCCCTCTATTCCGTCGCTTCATTTATTGTGGTGGTTGAGCTTTCTACTCGGCCACCTTATTTACTCTTTCCTTTGACTTGTGCACGCAAGCTCCACGATTTTCGGCCTGCAATCTGCGGTGAGCTCGTCCATTTGGCGCCGTACCGCGCATTGATCATTTCTGCCCAAAAATGGTGCTTTTCCTCAAAATTAGCACTTTTCCTTCAAAACTTAGTGCTTTTTCCCAAAACTTGGAAGCTTTACCATAGCTTCGGCCTATGCTCCAACATGTACAATATAGGGTTTCTGCCTCTTCCATATCTCAGTCATAAACAGGTGATTGTTAGGAACCCATGTCTTTACTTTGTTAGTATATTGTTGTTGGACGTATATGCTTTGTAAGTTGTCCCGTAGTATTTGTTGATCAATAGTTTGTGTTATTGTTGTTGGCGCATATGCTTTGTAAGTCGCCCGTAGTATTGTTGATCCATAGTTTGTAGTGGCCCATGGTTTTGACCCATAGTATTGGTGCCTAGACTTAGTATATAAGTGTGTGTTGAGACCTATGAAGGCACCGTGAAGTTATTTGTATTGAGCTTGCTCAAAGGAGGTTGCCCCCTCGAAGTGGCCTGCGATCAATATAAAAGTGATTTTGAGTTTTGTCATTTCTTCTATTTTGCATATTCTTATTAATTAATTGTTGCAGGTTCATCACATCTGGTATCAGAGCACTTTCTTGGGCTCGCTAGGTGAAATTTCTGCCAAATTTTTTTCGCATCTGTTGCAGGTTCAGATTTGGGAATAATCCCTATCCGCTTAACTGTGGGAATTACTTGGGCATAAGCCCTAAAACTCATTGTGAGGAGTACCACAGGAACCCCAAAGTAGCTGGCCCATTGAGAGGACCTGCCAGTGAAAAGGGCAACGACCCCTACCTGATTGACTAGTTCCCACCCGTGAGGTAAACCAAGAGCTGTCGTTTGTGGCAAAGCGGTTATCAGTTTTACCTGAGCCGTGGAGTGAGGGGTACTGCCCCAATACACAAGCCGTCAGACAGCATTGGTGGCCGAGTGAAACCCCTGAACTGTTAGGAAGCCGCACATACCTGGGGTCCATATCTATTTTCAGCTGAACCAGCTGTTCAGATCCATTCAGCTGAAGAAGCCGTTTAGATCCATTATGCAAGCCGTTCCAGATCCAGCCGTTTTCAATCCATTTGGAGCTGTTCCAGATCCCTTCCGAGCCGTAGCCGCTCCAGTCTGAAAAATAAAAATAATATATATATATATATAATTCAATTTTTTCTCCATATCTCCCTTGGTTTCACTTTGTTTCCCTTGAAATTTTCGGGGAACCCCTGTCATCCCATTCTGCATATTTCATTCCTGAGGACCCTATCCCCAATTCTCCTTCCCAAAGCCCGAAATCCCACATTTGTCCATTTTTAGGGTTTCCCATAACTTCCTCAGATTTCACCCAATCACCTTCAAATTTTACCACAGAGTTCCTTTCTGAATTCTGCTTCTTTGTCCCCCTCTGCCAAATTTTCCCATTCTTTCACCCCGCTTCTGAAATCCTCATTTTTGCTTCCCTGTCTATTCGACAGTGTCCAAAACCTAGTCAAACCCCAATTACCCTTCAGATTTTTTCCCAAGTCTAGATTTTCCTTTACTGAAGCAGTTTCTGTTTTTGTTTTCCTACCCAGTCACCCTAAAAAAAAAAAAAAAAAACTCCTGGTTATGGTTGTCACCCGTGCAGGAGCAAAAACTATGGAAGATGCACTTGCAGCCATCCAAGCCAAACTCCAGGATCTGGATGAAAAATTTCTCGGCCTCCATCTTGAACATTCAGCTATGAACAACAAACGACAGTCCGAGTCTTCATCAGACAATGGGTTCTCTTCTTCCAGCAATTTCCGTGGTCCGAAGCTTGATTTTCCTCGCTTCAATGGTACTGATCCAACTGGATGGATCTATCGTGCAGAACAGTATTTCAGTCTGCATAATACTTTTGATGTCAAAAAAGTTCCGCTGGCATCCTTTCATTTGGAACAGGAAGCTCTTCAATGGTACCATTGGTACATCAAGGCTCATGAAGAGCCAAAATGGCCAGACTTTTGCCAGCTCCTTTTGCAACGATTTGGTCCTAGTGCTTTTGATGACTTCACAGGAGCCCTCACTAAACTTCGCCAAATTGGCACTGTGAGAGAGTATCAAACCAAATTTGAGAAACTAGCCAACCACACCGAAGGATTGTCTAATGACTTTTAGCGGAGTTGTTTTATCAGTGGTCTAAAGGATGCCATCCGCTCTGAGGTCAAAATGTTCTGTCGCAACACAATAATGGAAGCCCTGGGGTTGGCCAAGTTGGCAGAAGACAAGATTGCAACCCAACAACCCTCCAAGCCCACTTTTGTTCCCTTTTGAAATATGGGTTCTCAATGACCACCTATACCGCAGGCTCCTTGACCAACTCCTATCAAGCGTTTGTCTGAACCAGAGATGCAAGCATGCAGAGAAAAGGGGCTTTGCTATAATTGTGATGATAAATTCACTCGGGGACATATATGTGTTCAGCAAAAGCTCTATCTCTTGGATGTGGATTCTCCGCCTGCCTTTGAAATTGGTGACAAAGATCTAGAAACACTGGATGCTCTGGTCGACATTCAGGAACCGCCTATTGACCCTCTGTCTAGGATGACCAGCCAGAGATATCTCTCCATGCTTTAGCTGGAATCACCACCCGCTAAACAATGCGGGTCAGGGGTTACTTCAAGAAGCTTCCTCTTACAATACTCATTGATTCTGGTAGCACTCATAATTTCATTGACCCTCGGATCGCCAAACAAGCTGATTATTTTATCCATCCTTGCTCCAACTTTGAAGTCATGGTTGCCAATGGGGGCACCTTACCTTGCAAAGGGAAGTGTCGAAATGTGCATATCTCTATGGGATATTATACCTTGCGCTCTAACATGTTTGCCTTGACCTTAGGCGGATGTGATGTGGTTTTGGGCGCTCAATGGCTACGCACACTTGGCCCTATCTTATGGTATTTTGCTGAACTTTGGATGTAGTTTTCCCTCAATGGACAAAAACACACATTGATAGGATTACAACAAGGTTCTCTCAGCATCATCAGTTCACATCGCATGGAAAAACTCCTCAAGAAGAATTCACATGGTGTCATCGCTCAGATCCATTCCATTCAGATGCAACCATCAACGGTCTCCACTACTCCTTTAGATCTACAACAAATTCTGGATCGATATACAGTTGTCTTTGCTGAACCAGTGGGATTGCCACCTTCCAGGCCAGAAGACCATCATATTCAGCTCCTTCCTAGAAGCGTTCTTCCCAACATTAGGCCCTATCGCTACCCATTTCACCAAAAAACGAAGATTGAAATGCTCGTTCGAGACTTATTGAAGCAAGGTATTATTCGCCCAAGCACTAGTTCCTTTTCTTCTCCAATTATTCTTGTCCGCAAAAAAGATGGGTCATGGCGCCTCTGCATTGACTTCCTAGCACTTAATCACCTCACCATCAAGGATAAGTTTCCAATTCCTGTTGTTGATGAGCTTCTTGATGAGCTTCATGGGGCTCACTTTTTCTCCAAGTTGGATCTTCGTTCTGGGTATCATCAAATTCGACTTCATGAGGATGATATCCCTAAAACAGCTTTCCGCACACATGATGGCCATTATGAGTTTTTGGTCATGCCCTTTGGCCTCACTAATGCTCCTTCCACATTCCAGGCCTTAATGAATAAAATATTTCGACCCTACTTGCGGAAATTCATTCTGGTATTCTTTGATGATATCCTCATCTACAGTAAAACATGGGATGAACATCTCCAACATCTAGATCTTGTCATGCAACTTTTCTCTGACCATCATCTCCATGCCAAGCAGTCTAAATGTGTTTTTGGATAGAAGGAAGTTGAGTATCTTGGGCACATTATCTCAGCACAAGGGGTTCGCGTGGATCCTGCCAAAATCGATGCCATGAACAATTGGCCGCATCCTCAGACACTCAAGAGCCTTCGTGGTTTTTTGGGGTTGACTGGCTACTACCGCAAGTTTGTCAAGGATTATGGGAAGATTGCAGCTCCATTAACTACTCTATTGAAAAAGGATGCTTTTACATGGACACATGCTGCTCAGTGTGCATTTGACAAACTAAAACAAGCTATGTGTACTACACCTGTTCTAGCTATGCCCGATTTTTCCAAGCCCTTCACTATTGAGAGTGATGCTTGCGGCAATGGACTTGGTGCTGTTCTCCTTCAAGATGAACACCCCATTGCATTCACCAGCAAAGCCCTTTCAGGTAAGAATTTAGCTGCCTCTACCTATGAGAAGGAAATGATGGCTATTTTGCATGCAGTACAGAAGTGGCGCCCATACCTATTAGGGAATCATTTTTGCATAAAGACTGATCACCAGAGTCTGAAATATTTCTTGGAACAGCGTGTCTCCTCCCCGGCACAACAGAAATGGGTTAGAAAACTCATGGGTTATGACTATGACATCACTTACAAGAAGGGTAAAGACAATATTGTGGCAGATGCTCTTTCTCGCAGATTTGATGCCCAAGGTTCTCTTTCAGCTATTTCTATGTCTGTTCCAAATTTGTTGCAATCTGTTCAATAGGGTTATGTCAATGACTCTTCCTTATCTCAAATCATCTAGCGCTTGACCAACAACCCTTCTGCTATACCACATTACTCTTGGGATGGTGCTTCTCTGAGATACAAGGGTCGTCTGGTGCTTCCCCAGAGCATAGATCTTCAACAGGTTGTCTTCTATGAACTCCATGCTTCTCCATCAGCAGGGCACTCTGGGTTCCTCAAAACGTATGAACGGGCATGACGTAACTTCTTTTGGCAGGGCATGAAAAGGACAATTCAACAGATGGTGGCCGAATGTGATACCTGCCAGTGCAATAAGGGTGAAACAACACTCCTTCCAGGATTGCTTGAACCCTTACCCATACCTACATGGATTTGGACAGATATTTCTTTGGATTTCATTGAAGGGATCCCTAAATCTGGCGGGAAGACAGTGATTCTCGTTGTGGTTGATCTCCTCTCCAAATATAGTCATTTTTTTGCTCTCAGCCATCCCTATACAGCCTCCTCAGTCGCTCAAATTTTCCTGGACCAGATCTTTCGTCTTCATGGCATCCCTTCTTCCATTGTCTCAGATCGTGATGCGACTTTCACCAGTCATTTTTGGACAGAACTATTTCGCCACACTGGCACCAAACTGAAGATGAGTTTAGGGTATCACCCACAAACAGATGGTCAGACTGAAATTATCAATAAATGCTTGGAAACTTATCTTTGTTGCTTCACCTCGGAACAACAACATCAGTGGGCAAAGTGGCTCCCTCTCGCTGAATGGTGGTACAATACCTATTACCACACTGCCTCTAAAATGACCCCATATGAAGCAATCTATGGTCAAGCACCTCCATTTCTTCTTCCATACACCCCCACCAGTTCACTGGTTCAGGAAGTTGACACGGTCCTTCTAAACCGCGATCAGATTCTTCGCATTTTGCAGGACAATCTTCACATGGCAAGAAATCGCATGAAGCAACAAGCTGATTAGCATTGTTCTGAGCGCACTTTTCAAGTCGGTGATATGGTTTTTCTTCGTCTCCAGCCGTACAAGCAATCCTCCTTGAAACTCAAAGGGTGTCATAAGCTCGCTCCAAAGTTCTATGGGCCATATCGGATTCTTCAGAAGATTGGGTCCGTTGCTTATAAATTGGAACTTCCTCCTTCTTCCCGCATTCATCCAGTCTTTCATGTCTCTTGTCTGAAGAAAGTTCTTGGCACCAACATCAGTGGAAAAACGATTTTACCTGAACTAGATAATGAAGGATCCATACTTTTGGAGCCGGAGGCCATCCTCAATTGGCGCACTCATCAGCTTCGCTCACGCTCTATCACAGAGGTCTTAATTCAGTGGCACGACATGCAACCAGAGGATGCTACATGGGAACCACTCCTTCAGATTCAGCAACAATTTCCACATCTAAAGCTTTGAGGACAAAGCTTTTTTTAAGGGGGAGGGGATGTTAGGAACCCATGTCTTTACTTTGTTAGTATATTGTTGTTGGATGCATATGCTTTGTAAGTCGTCCTGTAGTATTTGTGATCAATAGTTTGTGTTATTGTTGTTGGCGCATATGCTTTGTAAGTCACCCGTAGTGTTGTTGATCCATAGTTTGTAGTGGCCCATGGTTTTGAGCCATAGTATTGGCGCCTAGACTTAGTATATAAGTGTGTGTTGAGACCTATGAAGGCACCGTGAATTTATTTGTATTGAGCTTTCTCAAAGGAGGTTTCCCCCTCGAAGTGGCCTGCGATCAATATAAAAGTGATTCTGAGTTTTGTCATTTCTGCTATTTCGCATATTCTTATTAATTAATTGTTGCAGGTTCATCACAGTGACCTTGGAAAAAAGGTCATAACTTGGGCTAGGAAGCTCCAAATGAAATTTATTAAAAAGTGATAGGTAGTGCACGGACTGTACTTTCTCAGGTAACATTTTCAGAGGCTGAAACTGAACCAGTGACACGTGGAATGCCGTACAAGTTCACTCTCTTGTTTTATCCCATAAACAGGTCACGTTGCGACACTTGGAATAACTCGCTCTCAGAGAATCCATTTGAGGTCAGACCTATGGGGTTGGAAATACGACAGGTCGGGATATCACATAAATTTTTTTTAGACCCTGTGGATCGAAAATTTTGGAGTTACACCAGAAACAATCAGGTACATATTTCTGTCAAAACATAATTATTTTTGAGCACCTTCATTCATGGCTTCCGGAATTTAGGGTTTCGGAGAAATTTGGAATTTTTGTAATTGGAGACTACGGCTGAATGCTACTCATAAAAATCAAAATTTAGAGACCATGATCATAATTTTTGTTTGGGAAGAAGGCCGGGTTTGATCAAACCCTAGTTCGAGACTTTGATCGGAAAAGTGGAAAATTAGGGCTTTTGCAAAAATGAAATTTTTTGAAATCTGTGACCACGGCTGGAAGCTCCTTAGAAAAATAGAAGATTAGAGCTTTGGATCGAACCTTTTGATTGGGTAGAAGGGAGGGCTTTATCAAACCCTAGTTCGGGGTCATGTCCAATGAATCCAGAAGTTTCAAAGGCAAATTTGAGGGGTGAAACTTTGCAGTTTTCAAATTATGAGTATACCAGCTTGATCAGCTCATCAAGGCGCATATTTCTATCCTTTTGGAAGTTTGAAATTCAAAGTTTGAATTTTTAGGGTTTCTCTAACAAACCCTAATACAGCTCCAGATCCAGTTCCTGCAAATCAAGTGGATTGGGTTAATCCTAGAAGAGAATGGATTGGTCACTTGCATAAGTGAAGAAGTTCCTGTTTCAGAGGGAGATGAGGCTAAGGCCTTACATAAGAAGATTACAAGCAATCTCGACAGGTATGACTCATCCAGGTATGTTTCGAGATTTGCTCATGATTAAGTTTATGGTATGTTTGTCTTCATGTTATTACGGTTAGTACAATCTTGATTAAATTTAGACTTGTCGTATCACCTTAATAAAATTATGAATGCATGATAGAAGATATTAATTGATTAGGGTGTTGACACTTATGATTGTACTAATGCATTATGGTGTTGTATGAGGTTTATGTTGTCCGCTAACATGAAAGGTACACCAAGAAAGACAAATCATGTTCTAGTTCAAGAACATATGATCATGATGACATGAGGACAAAGATTCATCCATTTTCACGAATCACTTAGAAGATCTATTTGTGAGGTATGCATAACTTGGTTCTATAATGGTTAACCTATTAGATATGCAGGTTACTAGCACAAGTCATTGAAGATAACAAGAAGACATCATGTGGGTATGTTAGACATAACTAGCTAACATACCAATCCAGGTATGTTTTTCCTATATCAAGTTAGAATCCTACCTTGTGTTAGGATCCCTTATATAAGCATACTTGGTATGATTGGTTATGTTTATTCATAAAGTTAGAAATGTAAGTAATCAAGGGTTTATGCATTTTATGTCTCTTATCTTGATTGATGATTTAACTAACCAGAAGAGTCCTATGATCAAATAAGAATATGAATGAGTAAAAGAAGACTTCCCTAAAACCTTGAATACTAATGTTTATTATCTATGTTTGAAATGATCATGACTATACATGTTTAAGATTATTGTGTTTTGATAGTATTAAGATTATACTAATGAATGTGTGATTAGGTATGAGACCTCGAGGATAACACAATGATGATACTAATAAGCATGCATAGTGATGGATATAAGTTCAAGGACAGGTAATCCAGGAAGCAAAGATCAAGAAGGAGCACACTTCAGTAGTTTCTGCAAGGATGCAGATATTCAGAGGGAGTTGACCACTTCTCACAATCCACATCAGAATGGAGTTGCAGAAAAGAAGCAAAGACTGAGAGGGAGTCAACCCAACAAACAAACAAAGATAAGTATTTGAATTATCATTCCTTGCATATTTTATTGTTTAAATAATACTGTTCAATAATGTATATACTCATGTTCCTAGAATTAGGTTGTGTATTATGCATAGTTGCATTGATGAACAGTATACTACTAATATACATGGGTAAGTGGCCTATGGAACTGTACAACATTCCATTTCTACTTATCTAGAATGAAACCTCTTTGCTGACATGTTGGGAGTTGTGCACACTCTTAACAATGTTCTGGTAGAGAGTGGAAGGCATCTAGAAAGTTACGGGATATGGATAAATGTTGTATTGAAGCATTGGCTAAGATAACTGCATGACTGTATGACATATTTATTTATGTGTAAGAATTTGTTCTGAAAACTATGAGATGTTTTCTAATCATGCAATTTAACTTGTTGTGTAGGAAAGATCGTATACCATCACCTACAAAAGAAGGACTACAACATTTGTTCAGCAACAAAGTTATCTATTGAAAATATTGAAGATATTGAAGTTCCCGGGATCTGGGAAGAATGCCATGATCAAGGAGTACCAGTCGATCATGAAGATGTTTGGGTTGCAGTCCCAAGACCTGAAGGGGAGTCTGTAGTGACTTCCAAGAGGATCTACAAGATCAAGCATGCTGCAGGTGGTAGCATAGAGACTTTTTCTCCTGTAGCCATATACACTTCCATTAGATCCGTACTTGCTCTGGTTGCAGTGATGAAATCGAAGATAAACCAGATGGATTTCAAGATAGATTTCTTGACTGGTGTAGTTGAAGAAGAAGTGTATGTGGAGCAGCCACTTGGTTTTGAGACACATGACAAAGAGTCATATACGTGCAGAACTTGGTATGGTAGGATAGACAGCTTTCTATCCAGTTTGGGCTTTACCAAGAGTAAAGCGAATTCCAACCTTTACTACAAGGTTGAGGAAGGCAATCCAGTGATACTACTTTTGTATATGGATAACCTGTTTGTTACAGGTGAGAATAGATTGATTGCCAACACGCAACGAAAGTTTGCTGCCGAGTTCGAGATGAAGAAATTGTGGATGATGCACTACTTTCTAGGCATGGAGGTGTGGCAGAGTGCAAATGGACTCTTCCTTGGACAAGGGAAGTTTGTAGTAGAGATCCTGAAGAGGTTCGAGATGATGGACTGCAAGGACATGGCCACACCTATGGCATCGAACCTAAAGCTTCTGTGTGATGCTTCATCTAATCCGATTGATGTCACGATGTATCGTCAGATGATTGGGTCCTTGATGTACCTAACGAACATGAGACCAGATATTTGCTTTGCGGTGAACACATTGAGCTAGTTCCTGATGGATCCCAGAGGTGTTCACCTGGTTGCTGTAAAGAGGTACCTGAAGGGTACGATTGACTATGGGCTCAAGTATGATGTGAATCAAAAGTTTAACCTACAGGGTTATGTTGATTCAAATTGGGCAGGCAGTTCTACAGATAGGAAGAGCACTTCTAGGTGCTGCTTCAGTATGGGATTAGGTGAGATCTCTTGGTTTAGCAAGAAGCAGTCTTGTGTAGCACTGAGTACAACCAAAGCAGAGTATGTTGCAGCCTGTTCGGCTAGTTGTGAGGCAGTATGGATTCAGAAGCTACTATTTGAGTTATTTGATCTACCACTGGAGGCTACTAGTATATTTTGTGACAACCAGAGTTGTGTGAAGCTGTCTGAGAACCCGATGTTCCATGACAAGTCAAAACACATAGAGATCAAATATCACTATATCAGGGATATGGTGCAGAGAGGAGCAATGAAGATCCTGTATGTTGCGATGGATGAGCAGATTGCAGATGTATTGATGAAGCCACTAGCCAGAGTGAAGTTCGAGTACTTTAGAGAGAGGCTTGGTGTTCTTCAGATCGAAGACACTTTAAGGAAGAAGTGATGGAGACATTTGCTATAGCCATTCCTAGCATGGTGGAAGGGGGATCCTTCACATGGCTGTGGATGTAAGCGCTGGATGATGAGCAGCAGGACGATACTCCAGTTACTGCTCTATATATGCATCAGGATGATGTTGTATATGATCAGTTGGATCATTTATATGTATATGTATGTACACATCATGTTGGATGCTAGATATGATCAATTGGATCATTTATATGTATTTGTATATGCATCATGTTGGATGCTTGGACCATGTATCTGTATCTGTATCAGGTGGATACTGCGTATGATCAGGTAGATCATGTATGTTGATATGTATCAGGTGGATACATTGTATGATCAGGTGGATACATTGTACGATCAGGTGGATCATGTATGGTGATATGTATCAGGCAGATACTTGGTATGCATAAGGTAGATGCATTGTATGATCAGGATGATCATGGATGACGAGCTTTAGGATGTTGCTCCAGATGACTTGCATCAGGACGATGTAGTGATGATGATTAGGATGATGTATGGTGAGTATCACGTTGATACTCTATGGCCGTGGACAGGTTGTGCAAAGGAAATCCAAGATTTGTTCTAGGTCTCATCCAGTATGAAAAAGGACTGGCACTGTGTATCACATGTAAGACCTGGGAGATCCGATAGGTTGGGCTGTGTTCCTGTGATAAGTCCTGGGATGCTCTTTCAAGGGTTTGTGATAGTGGGCCACATGTAAGACTTGGGAGATCCAATACGTTGGGCTGTGTGCCCGTAATAAGTCCTGGGATGCTCTTTCGAGGGTTTGTGGTGGGCTGCTACATGTAAGACCTGGGAGATCCAATAGGTTGGGATGTGTGCCCGTAATAAGTCCTGGGATGCTCTTTCAAGGGTTTGTAGCAGAGGTCACATGTAATCAGTCCTGGAGATCTTGTCGGTCATGCTTAGGCACATAAATGTTCCTAGGATGCTCTTTAGAGTTCTTGCCGGTCGTGCTATGCACATAAACATTCCTGGGACACTCTTTTAAGGTTTTGTGACAGTCACATGTAATAAGTCCTGGAGATATGGACAGGATGAGAAAGGCCTCAGATTCTCTTTAGGGTTCTTGCTAGTCAAGAGACTCTTTTAAGGTTTTGTGTCGCACGTAATAAGTCCTGAGGATTCCACAGTATGGCCAGTGATGATGAAGACCTGCAGGTGGTGGGCCTACATCTAGTATGAAAAAGGAATGGCTCTATAGAACTTCCTATAGTGAGTAGATTCAGAGATTGATTGAGATAGCAGCAGCAGTGACGATGACGATGACTCGATGACGATTATCTAGTGATGATGATCCAGAGAAGAAGACTTGTGCTAGCAGAACTGTGTCGAGAAATACCTTCCTAGTTAAGAGGGAGTGTTGATGTATATGTAACTTCGGAATGTATTTCATATATGTATATTGTACTCATATAGAGATGGTATTATTCCTCTATATGGAAGTGTTTTTATTCCTATAGAGATGTTATTATTCCTCTATATGGAAGTGTCGTCATTTATATTATAAGTGTCATAACTTATACTTGATGGGTTATTAGACCACCTTGTTGGGGTTGGCCCTATATAAGTCATGTGGGTCGAAGGGTTATTATACCACCCTATTGGGGGTCGGCCATGTGGGTCAAAGGGTTATTAGACCACCCTATTGGGTCTCCCAGGAATTTTACATGTGACCTCCACAAAACCTTAAAAGAGTGTCTTGCGACCTGCAAGATCTCTAAAGAGCATCCCAAGACTGATTATGAGCTTACTTCTCAACCTATCGGATCTCCAGGATTGATTACATGTGGTCTCCACAAAACCTTAAAAGAGTGTCTTGTGACCTGCAAGATATCTAAAGAGCATCCTAGGAATTTTACATGCCTAGCACAACCTATCCAGATCTATAGGACTGATTACATGTGATCTAGCAAAACCTTAAAAGAGTGTCTTGCGACCTGCAAGATCTCTAAAGAGCATCCCAGGACTTTTACGTGCCTAGCAAAACCTGTTCGGATCTTTAGGACTAATTACATGCTTCTGCACAACCTGTCCACGGCCATGGAGTATCATCTTGATACTCATGATCAACCTGATCATCCTCGCATGGAGCATCATCCTGATGCTCATGATCATACTGATCATCATCATGCAATGCATCATCCTAATGCACATCATCATCACATGATCATCCTAATCATCATCATAGTATCATCCTGATGCATATCATCATCACATGATCATCTTGATCATCATCATAGCATCATCATAATGCATATCATCATCACATGATCATCATAGCATCATCCTGATGCATATCATCATCACATGATCATCTTGATCATCATCATACAAAACATCATCCAGAGCATCGTCCTAATGCTCATCACATAGCACTTACATCCACATCCATGGGAAGGATCCTCCTACCACCATGCTTGAAATGGCTCTTGAAAATGTGTCCTATCACTTCCTCCTCGAAGTGTCTTCTATCTAAAGAACACCAAGCCTCTCTCTGAAGTACTCGAACTTCACTCTGGCTAGGGGTTTGGTCAACACATCTGCAATCTGCTCATCTGTTGCAACATATTGGAGATTCACTGCTCCTCTCTGCACCATATCCCTGATATAGTGATACTTGATCTCGATGTGCTTCGACTTGTCATGGAACAATAGGTTCTTTGAAAACTTCACACAAATATGGTTGTCAAAGAAGATACAAGTAGCATCCAACTGGAGATCAAACAAATCAGACAATAGCTTCCTTAGCCATACTGCCT
This sequence comes from Larix kaempferi, assembly GCA_027924585.1. NCBI lineage: Eukaryota > Viridiplantae > Streptophyta > Pinopsida > Pinales > Pinaceae > Larix > Larix kaempferi. The sequence continues at coordinate 5,164,116 of BSBM01000278.1, read as the reverse complement.
CATAACTAGCTGAACAAGCTGCGACATACTCTGCCTCGGCTGTACTCAGTGCTACACAGGATTGCTTCCTGCTAAACCAAGAGATCACACTTAATCCCATACTGAAGAAACACCTCGAAGTGCTCTTCCTATATGCAACACTGCCTTTCCAATCTGAATCAGCATAACCATCTAGGTTAAACTTTTGATTCGCATCATACTTGAGCCCATAATCAACTGTACCCTTCAGGTACCTCAGAATATGCTTTACAACAATTAGGTGAACATGTCTAGGATCTGTCAGGAACTCGTTCAAGGTGTTCATCGCAAAGAAAATATCAGGTCTCGTGTTTGTTAGGTACATCAAGGACCCAATCATCTAACGATACATCATGGCATCAACCAACTCTGATGAAGCATCAATCAATAGCTTCAGGTTCAATGCCATAGGTGTGGCCATGGCCTTGCAGTACATCATCATGAACCACTTTAGGATCTCTACTGCATACTTCCCTTGTCCAAGGAAGATTCCATCTGCACTTTTCCACACCTCTATACCTAGAAAGTAATGCATCATACCCAAGTCCTTCATCTCGAACTCAGCAACAAGATTCCTCTTTGTGTCAAAAATCAACCTATCCTCACTTGTCACAAACAGGTCATCCACATATAATAGGAGTATCACTAGATTGCATTCCTCAACCTTGTAGTAAAGGTTGGAATCCACTTTACTCTAGGTAAAGCCCAAACTGGACAGGAAGCTGTCTATCCTTCCATACCATGTCCTGGGTACTTGCTTCAAGCCATACAAGGATTTCTTTAATTTGCACACATATGACTCCCTGCCATGTGTCTCAAAACCGAGTGGCTGCTCCACATACACTTCCTCTTCGACTACACCATTCAAGAAAGCTATCTTGAAATCCATTTGGTGTATATTCCACTTCATTACTGTAGCCAGAGAAAGTACTATTTTGATGGAAGTGTATCTGGCTACAGGTGCAAAAGTCTCTTCATAATCTATCGCTTTTTTCTGGGAGAAGCCACGAGCCACAACCCTTGCCTTGTATTTATCTATGCTACCATCTGCAGCATGCTTGATCTTGTAGATCCACTTGGAAGTCACAACAAACTTCCTTTCTAGTCTTGGGACCACATCCCAAACATCATTCTTCATGATCGACTGGTATTCCTCGACCATGGCATCCTTCCATTCTTTCTTTTCCCCTGCTTATTCATAACTGGAATGTTCTTTGTTCATTATGTCACAGAGTAAGGAAACATAGTTGGTGTGTGACCTTGTCCTTTTTCTTTCTTTGTGTTCCTCCTCTGGAATACCATACCTTTCTGCATCTTGAATGAGCTCTCTATGCCATCTTGTTTTCCTCTTGTGAGAGTTCTTCTCACGGGGTGGATCCACAGGTTCTTGTGGATCTTCTATTTCACGATCTTCTTCTAGAATTGCTTCGTTCATGGTGGTGTCTTGTGTCCTGGGTACCCTTGGTTCTTCATTGTCTTCAGCAGGTGTCTTCCTTGATTTGATGTATGCTGAGTCTTCATCAAAAGTCACATCCCTGCTGATGTCAATCTTCTTGAACCCTGGAAAGTAGATTCTGTATTCCTTTGAGCTTTCACTGTAACCCAAAAATGTACCCCTTTTTCCTGAAGGATCTAGCTTTGTCCTCTTTTCTTTTGGAATGTGAGTGTACACTAAACAACCAAATATCCTGAGATGGATAACTTCTGGTTTCTTACCAGAGAAAACTTCTTCTGGTGTCTTGTTGTCAAGTATCTTGTGAGGTGTTCTATTTTGCACATATACAGCTATCCTTGCTGCTTCTGCCCATAGGTGCATGGGTAGATCTTGGTCATGTAGCATTGCTCGTGCTGCTTCCATGATTGTTCTATTATTCCTTTCTGCAACCCCATTTTGTTGTGGATTGTAAGGAGTGGTCAACTCCCTCTTAATCCCTGAATCACTGCATAACTTCTTAAAGTCTCCTGAAGTGAACTCTTGGCCATTGTCGGATCTAAAGGTCTTGATCTTATTATCAGTTTGGTTTTCTATCAAGGCTTTGAATTCCTTGAACTTGTCAAAAACTTCATCTTTATTTTTCAAGAAATAAACGCAAGTCTTCCTAGATAAATCATCAATTAAGGAAACATAATATACATACCCACTCAGAGAATTGGAAGACATTGGACCACATACATCGGAGTGGATAATTTCCAAAATTCCTTTTTCCTTTCTTTTACTGCTTGGAAATGCCTTCTTTGTGTTCTTTCCTTTTGCACATCCTTTGCAAACACCTTCATGCTTTGACTGGATTTCAGGAAGACCTTCTACTGCTTTGCTTGCAATTGGTAGTGCTCTATAGTGCATAGGTGAAATCCTTCTATGCCAAAGTTCACTTGGCTCCATAGATTCATGTACCATGGCATGTTCAGGTTGTCCCTTCAATTTGTACAATTCTCCCTCTTGCTCTCTAATCACTACTACATCATCTATGGTCTTACCTTTTGGCCACATAAGAACTTGGCCATCCACAAATGAAACTCTCATCTCCTTTGCATCCAAAGATGATATGGAGAGAAGATTCTTCTTGAGTCGAGGTGCATATAGAACATCTTTAATTTTTAAAGACTTCTCAGAGTCTAACTTGTAGGAGGCTTCACCACTTCCTTTTATAGGGTATTGATAGTCATCCCCAAGTTTCACCTTGTGAGGTGACTCATGTTAAGATAGGTCCATATGATATTCTTTAAATCCCATCATATGTTTGGAATCCCCACTATCAATAATCCAATCATTACATCCATGTGTAACATTACCTGTGAGAGAAGAGATTAGAACATACTCTTCGTCACTTGAAGAGTCTTCACTTTCTACCTTAGTCTTCTTCTTGGGAGGTTCATCATCCTCAGCAGCATGAGCATGATATCTCTTCTTGTTGTTGAAGCCCTTTCTATTCTTGGGACATTCTGAGGCAAAGTGTCCCTTCTCATTACATGTGAAGCATCTCAGATCTTTCTTCTCTCTTTGATGGTGGTGAGAAGATTTCTTGTGATGAGGTTGCTCCCTCTTGAACTTACTTTTCTTGGTGTGTGCTGTGAGAGCTTGATATTCATTTCCCATCTTTTCTTCTCAGGCCACAATCCTAGCTTCTTATTGTGAACATTCCTCCCATAGTCTACTGAAAGAGATCAATTTCTTTCTTGCACAGATACCTTGGATGAAGGAGTCCCATGACCTCGGTAGGCCATTCAATGTGGTCATCACAATTTCTTCATTTTCCACTACTTCATCCACAACTTCAAGTTGTTCTTTGATTTGAGAGACCTTAGTAAAGTAGGATTGGATGGTCTCTCCATTCTATATCTTTACCCCTGTCAATTGGTTCCTCAGTGTCATCTTCCGATTTATATTCTTTCCTTCAAACAACTTGGTCAAGGAGTCAAACATCTCCTGAGGTGTCTTTAGGGAAGACACATGGGGTATGAGATGGTCTTTGATAGAATCATCAATGATTCTCTTGTCCTTTACCAAGTTCTTCTTGTGTAAGGCCTTAGCCTCATCTCCCTCTGGAACTAGAACCTCTTCACATATGTAGGTGTCCAATTCATTCTCTTCTAGGATTAACCGAATCCTATACTTCCATGCTTGGAAGTTATTAGCTCCTTCAAGCTTATACTCAAGATTGGTGTGGTGAGACATCTTAATGAGAAACTCAAATGGAAATAAAAGATTTAGGTCTTACCTCTTGATTTGTTGAAATTGGATATGGAGCTGGATTAGGGTTTTTCAGAGAAACCCTAAAAATTCAAACTTCTGATTGGATGGAAAGATGAACCTTGCTGAGCTGATCAAGCTGGTATACTTCAATTTTTAAATCTCCAAAATTTGACCCCTCAAAATTGACTTTGAAACTTTCGGATCTGCAGTTTCTAGTTTTCTGGTCAAAATCCTGAACTAGGGTTTGATAGCGCTCGGGGTTTTTCCCAGCCAAAAAGTTCGATCTTGGTCTCTAAAATTCAATTTTTTTGAGGAGCATCCAAACGTGGTCTCAGATTCCAAAAATTCCAACTTTCTTCGAAACCTTAATTTTCCGCAGTAGCGACAGGCCTAAAATTGAAAAATGCTCAAAATTGAATTATGTCTCGATAGAAAGATGCGCCCTTGCTAGGAGAGTCAGTCTATCCTCCTTCCTTTGATTAACTATGGAGAGAAACCCAAAAATTAAGAAGTGCTAGCTTCCGTAGCTGCACAGTGTCTTCTTCTTAGTACCACTCTGATACCATGTTGATTTTTCGATAATTTCATTCAATATTATCTAGGATCACTAACAGAATAACAAACACAACATAACAATCACAAGAGACAATGGACACAAAGCATTTCATCGGGGAAAACCAAGAAGGTGAAAAACCCCGCAACTTCCTCAGAGATAGAATAATCCCCAATACAAATATCACAAAGATAAATCCCCAATAGATAGATGTTTCCAACAACTACTCCTCCGCAGCGTGTGCGCACTCCTCTCTCTTAACTATGTGAGTTGGATGAGTGAGTGAATGAATCAAATGAGAGATACACACTCTCTATTTATACAACAATTTAACCTGCCTTTAACCCTAATTGGGCCGACTTCCTAAGGAAGCCTAATAACCCATCCACATGACTCATACAGGGCCGACCCCACACAGGTGGTCTAATAACCCATCAAATATAAGTTAAGACACTTACAATGTAACTTGCAACACTTGCAAATACAAATGACGACACTTCCAATCGGAGGAATAATACATCTCCGTTGGGGATACAAATGTACTATACAAGTGAATATCTTCCGAAGTTACAAATACATCAAAATTTAGGAAGGTCATGAGAAAACATGGTACCAAGAAACTTCAATTCAGAAATATTTGAACAGAAGAACAAGTTTAGGAGATATGATTGATATCTGAAATGCTTCAACTCGTGGAAATTCACTCACTGGGCATGAATCGCTTTAGCTAGGAATTCATCAAAATTAAAACAACATATTGGACTCGACTGTGACTCGGGTGAATTGACTTGTAGAAGGAAACCTAACATAACTTTCGTGATTGACTTATCACTATCTAGACCTAAAATTTGACTCAATAAGGAAAAACCTAACTGGGTATCTTGTTGAAAGACATCAATACTCAAAGGGAAGGATAGGTTTTCATGCAACGGAACATATTTCAAGACTTGTAATAAAAAAATTTCTTTTTCTTCCGGACTGCAATTTGTATAAGGATTTACCAAAATTTATTCATTAAATGATTCAAGGATTTGGGGAAATGTTTCAGGTAAACCTAGAACCTCACGAACAATCTGTACATTGACTCGACATAGAATTTTGGTTGTATTTATATTAATGATTACCCATTCGGCCTGTGAATAATTTTCCGCACACCAACAAAAAAATTCGGGGAAGTGTAGGGTTTGTTTGACACAAAAATAATACAGAAAAGAACCAAAAATATTAAATACATCCTTTCCCTATGACTTAAACTCCATTAATTGCTCTTTAGACTTCGAAATACTACCCACAGAAAAAATAGGGTTGAAAATATCCCTTTCCCTGTCAACTACAACCTCCTCTTTTTCATCTAAAATTTCATGGAATGGAACAAGGTCTTTAATTTTCTCCATTTGGGAAAGAAACTCTGAAAATTCAAGGTTTTGAGCTACCTGTGGAGTGAGCTTACGAACAAGAGAATGTAGGGGTTAACTTCTGTGCAGGTTGACGAAGACAAGTGACGTGTTTTCAGCGGCTCCTTTTCCTCTACGCAATAATCAACAAATGCCTTTTTCAAACTCCGAACAAACCTTTTATATAACATATGCTTAGGTGGTTTTAGAACTTGCGATGAGCAGTTTAAATTTGACTGCTTTTCATAACGGAATCCACCAACACTTGCCACGTGGTAAGCAATTTAATTTCTGCTCCACCTTTCCAATTTTAACCACCATGCACTTTCCAGCACCGAAACCCCTTTCCACTGTCGATTTGCTTCTGGGTCGGTCCGCATCATTGATCTGCCACAGGTTTACGCGTTTGTAGATTTTGGTGTGATTTGTTCAATTTTTTAGTGCCTTTTCCATCTCCTCCTTTGGTCATAGTTAAAGGTCATATGGTATATTTTTAGGATTTACTCCCTGCTTAACCCTAGTTCAAGTGCTTGGTCCGGTGGCGCTCCAATCCCCACTCCTCAAAAGGATTAGATTTTAACCACTCCAATTATAGTATAAGACCTTTTTAGAAATAACTCTACGTTTCAAACCTTGTTTTCATATAACCCCTTAAATATTATCAACATTATAAGATTTTTTTTTTGAATAAAAAAAAACTTTGCAATGTTAACACTACTCAACCCAAAAAAGGGGTTAACCAAAACTGAATATAAGTCCTTTCAAATCCTTTTATGAGCGTGAAATGAAGCAATTTCGCTCAATGACCTTTTCATATTTCAAGAGTTTAAAAAGGGCTTAAAGAAAACTACAATAGTGTCTTCGAGCGTGGAAGACAGTTTGAGCCATAACTTGTTTATTATATTTGACCTGTAACTTCAACAACAAGTTGTTAACATAGAACTATATATATTTATCAACATAGAGTCTCTTAAATTGAATGGTAAAAAGTAATAATAAAAAAATACAAAGTAAAATATTAAAATATTCACCCTCAATCCTATAAAAGGGAATGGGCACTCTGGGCTGTGGATTCGAGCTCCGTCAACTCGAGGTAACCATCTTCACCTTCTTATTTCATTTTCTAAGCTAAAATGCTACAAATTTCACGATTTTTTTATGGATTTGGAGTTGTTTTTTTATCCTAAAATGCATTCCCTAGTCGACACGACCTGCCATTTCTAGAACCGCGTCATGACTGATTGATGCGGCCCACAAAAAGGCCAGGCGTGTTGATGACGCACTGTGTGCAAATTTTGGTCGTGTCGGCCATTAAAGGTGACCCCACATATGACAAACATGAAATTACTTGGATTTTCTTGGAGATGAAGGGTTTTTAATATTTATCCTTGGTCTTGCAGGTCCTTAAGCAAAGAAAATGGTGCTATAATGGAATGAACGACACCACAAATTGGAGCATTTGGAAGGATTAAATGATGATAATACAATGTTGGCACTTCAAGAATGTGGCTGAATTAAATTCTTCCTTATTCCAAATATGAGTTCCCAAGTGAATTTGTTGGGGTATTTAGTGGACATGTGGGATCTCGATGAACATTATTTCCGAGTAGGGACCCACATCCTTACCCTTGAGATAGATGGCATTTATTTTGAGACCGCGATTTTAAGAAGAGGGGCTCGGGCCATGATTACTAGGTAGAGCAGAGGTGATGGAAATACGGATGAACTAATCAACCAGTATTGCAATCCTAAGACTAGGAAGTATTCCAGGAAGATCCCAATTGCACATGTCCATAGTCTACCATTGAGAATTGCTCTCTTCATAGTGATTTGAGTAGCAGGGACTAAGTACAACCATCGGGAAACCAGGTCTGAGATGTTATGTTCCATAGAATGCATGGGACCTACTATGTTTATTTGGTGTGAGAGTCTCATGAGCATCATGAAAGATCAATTGACCAAGTGTCATACAGGTAGATCTAAACAGTTTGGTTATGGGTTTACCGTGGTATCCTTCTTTATGGAGTGGGTTCCTCACTTCCATACTCAACATATAGAAATAGCTATCCATGATCCTCGGGAGCCATGCATGAGGAGGTGGGTTGAGTTGTTTGGCCGTCATGGTGGTCTGATCCATAGTTATGGGCCAGATTTCTTCCGATGGATGCGTAGTAAGCTTCTCATGATAGAGGATTATGCTTATGCAGGCATGGATTTCTGAGGAGATCTCGACTTGGTGCTACCAGAGGGGTCAGTCTTGTGCGACATAGGTAAGAAACGATATTCATGCTCTCTCAAAATTTTATGTATTTTTTTAACATATGATTTTTTTGGTGTACTAAGACTTCTTATGTTTTACTAATGCATATGTGGGGCGAGAGAGGCCACCTGAAGCTTCCCTTATACAACAGAGAGGAGAGGGTAGGGATGTTTCTGCTCGTGACTGAGAAGTGAGCGACATATTCACAGAGACCGAGGAGAACTTAGAGAGGTTGACTGCTGACATCCCAGACATGTCGTTGGATGATCTATCTCGACACTACCAGTACCATACAGTGGGAGTTTCTGCGAGTATCGTATGTTTGCTCCATCGGGTAGCTCGGGCAGTGATATGTTATCACGAGCGCCAGGACTAGCCCCATTATCTATATGTAGTGATGTACTGAAAGCCATGAGCTTCAGAATTTTTCCATGATGATGTGTTGAAAGCTATGAGATTCATATTTTTCCATGATGGTGTACTGAAAGGTATGAACTTCATATTTTGTCTTAGTACTTATTTGCAAAACTTTTATCATACTTAATATAAAAGAATTTTTATATACAATGTGTGTATGTCAAGTATGGACCTCATATATGCTGCTTATGTATGAACAATTTACATGTTGTGCTTGTTAATAAAATGTTTAAGAATGTGAGATGTACCAATCTAAAATGAAATTGGCCAAGGAATTAACAACCGTATTCATATGTCTCGGAATATGTAGGTATTGAGCGAACTCAAAAGACCTCTCTAAGAGATGTACTCGTCGGAAAAGACAGAGCAGTGTAGGGTTGTAGAAAGCATAGAATCGGTTTAGATGGGAGACCACCAGTTGGGAATCCAGATAGATGACAATGTGATCCACACCAAGGGAAGATGCGTCGGTTAACAATCCAATCAATGTGTGATACTCGTTATTAGTTGCAGGACCTAGGCAAGTTCCTCCCAAGTTTATAAGTTCATCGGCAGGGGAATAAAGTACCCAAGCTACCGAGGTGAGGTTTTGAGTATGCCAGCTAGCACCGTCTACAAATCCTGAGTAGGTTGTCATCTATGCATTCAAGAAGAACATAATATAAGCAGTCAATATGGAGATGAGGCCCTAACCTATAAAAATAAAACTTCACACCATATTAGACATACATCATATACAAAATATATAATGTATCTATGCAGTATTTCTCTAAGCATAGTACCTCTTGAGGTGGAGCCCATTTCTAGGCTCCCTCAAGGGTGTCCCATCATAGTCAACTAACACGTAGGCCCCTTTTTCTAACACATGTGTTGGTACTAGATTTATCCCATAAAATTCTCAGATTCTAGTAGCACGCTGTTATCGAACAATCTACCGAAAGCGACTTAAGGCATGATATCCCTAGCTCAACGTAAGTCTAGAACAAGTGAGATAGAATATGAAACAAATTTCCTAGATCTAGTTAAAGATCAAGTGATTAGATGTCTTACCTCTAGGTTGTAGATATTTCTCCTTGATGTTGTTCCAAGCTCCACGGTCTTCATATCTCAGCTGCAAAACCTATCAAGTCATACAAAACAATACAAGCAAGTAAAATGCATCTAAATAGTAACATGTCTAAGTAAACAGTTAAGTAGGTAAACTACACAAAATATCATTAACACAACAACATTTGGTGGAAAGTGTTTATATTACTATATTAAAGAAGGGAAGTACAAAGAGTGGGACGATTACAACCAAATCTTAGCGTTGCAATCCTCCTCCAAACGAAGTATAGGTCTCCCAAGAGATGACTAGGGATCTCTAAGCTAATTTCACCAGCATGCAAGTACTATAGACTTTGTCCCTTTGGAATTGGAATGAGCCTCATATATATAGGACTAAGAGGATAGGGTAGGTTGAGATATAGTGGGAGAGGGTTAAGGGATCCTCCCAAAGGGCTAGGGAACCGAATTCCATCTCCCCTATAGGTTAGAGATAGAGATCCACATCACACACCTTCGAGAATGGGCTCGAATATGCCCTTTATCCATTTAACTGACATCGTTGCAGGCTGCATGAGGGTGACCTGCGATGTTGCAAGTTGCACAAAGGTGACCTGCGACGACCTCACTAACCCAATAGAAATAGGTCAATATCTCTTCCAAGTTGACAACTTAGTCAAAGGAACTTCAAGGATGTTTATAATGAGTATTATGATGGGAATATTTAGTTGTAACATAATGCCCCCCAAAGCATGAAGCTGTTGGAACTTGACAGGTGAAATGCTTTGACAGAAGGAATTGTCAAGGACTTGTCGGATGGAGGATGCTGCTGCAGTACAACTAACTCCGAGAACATAGTCTCGTATGACTCACAACATGGTTTCCGACCAATACATTGTAGATCCATGGTAGTAATGATCGACAGAACACAATCATGGCTACTAGACACAAGCGTAGATCCATGATGAGATGATAACACAAACAAGACCAATACAAAAGTGGATCCATGTAATATGACTCAAAACAATCTTCATCGCAACTTGGGTAAAACATGACTCCCCAGGGTCTTCAAGACGAACTCGCAATGATACGAGTCTATCCATGTGATTGCAAATTTCTTGACATCGAACATGGTAGAAACCACTTGATTACCGGTCATTGATGTATACCGTTAACAAGCGCGAGGGAAATCATGATTAATGTCGATGATCCCCAAGGTATCACAGTACATATCATCAAGCGCGAATAAATGAGTTGAAGTCGAATGCCGGATGAAATATTTCAATCAAGAGTCAATGATGTAAACTCATGTCAAAAGCGAGGTAACTTGCCATTGAGGCATGCAGGCCCAAGGTACTTGGTTGGTTTCTAGATTCAATCCTTGGATGATGTGTTGAGGTCAACAAGGATGAATCCCCTGTCAATGACACGAAACTCGACAATAGATGTTTGGAGTAGATCGGATGGTACAGTAACATGCAAGACTGACTCAGAGTAGAACGAAATGGTGGAGGCTGTACTGACTGCAAATGATGAGTGGTGAATGTATTCTTGAACATGGGCATGGCATGAATTGGCAGTATTGACATGACAAGTATGACACCAACTCCTAATGCAACTGATGGTGGAAGTATTATTTGGATGACCCAAAGGCATAACAAGACTCAGGAAGTAGGAAGAGATCGAGGACAAATGGATAATACAAGTACTGATGCAAATGCAAATGAGTTCCATGTTCAAGTAAAACTAAGTACTGCCACTGATAAGGGTGTAACACAAAAGCTTTCCTTTTTCCCCATCATGATTGATGATTGCCTCATGTGTTTTTGACGAGCTTGATGAGGGTAACCAGATGCTCGGTATAGCTCATCTCATAGATGAGTCCAATCCCAAATATTTTCCGAACCTGGGAAAGGAGGGGTTCGTCCCATGAAAGGCCCTTCAGTGTTGAATTTTAACGAGTCCATAGAAGGTAAACTTGGTGTCATTTCATGTTTAGAGAGTCTGAAAAGAACTAAAGAAGACTCCAAAGGTCCTTTTTCATAAGGTTAGCCTCTTCGCCCGGAAAAGGGTAAAACAACGTGAGAGAGGAGTCTTCCAGTCATGATTGGTTGGAGTATTCTTTTTTCATAAGTAGTGCCCCCTGGTCCGAAAAAGGGGTAAAATATCACCAAGAAGATGACCATTCTAATACTTTAACAAGCATGAATGTGACAAGTTCGCTTGGCGATCTTTTCGTATTTAGAGAGCCTGAAAAGAGCTTAAAGAGAGACTCTGGGGGGTTTCCTTTTTCGTAGGAGTTTAACGAGCCCGAAAAAGTGATAAACTATAACTCGGTGAATTATTCTCATCGTTTAACGAGCACGAGAAAGAACAAAGAGTAAGCTCGGTTGTCATTAATAATTGAATTTAATGAGTGAAATAATGACTAAAAAAATGCTCTAAGAAGTTGTTCATACTTGATGATACTTATGGGATGATCGTCACGGTGAAAAATGGCATTAGTTAGGCACTTAACTTATCCTGCAATTTAAAGACTAGGTAAAAATGGTTAACCAAGCATTTAAATGCAGTAAATGATTCAAACTATAGCAAAAACCCACTAAGGCATCAATTTATAAAAGGAATATTCCATTTTTTGTTATAAAAAGGATCAAATAGTGAAAAGAAATTGCAATTGTTTTTTACCAAGCTTGAAGACCGTGAAGTGCCATTTGGAGCCAAACTTCAACTTCTAATTCCGGGAGCTGTGGTCCACCATTTTGCGAACCGTCAGGAGCAAGTAGGACTAAACGCATCTTTGCAACTTTCTAGTGGATTGATTTCATGTTTTTTGCTTATTTTTTAAGGTTTTGGGTTGATTTACTTGGGGGAAATGCGCCCTCGGGTCGTTGCAAGGTGTCTTTACAAGGGTCATTGCAAATCCCGCAAGGGTCGCTTGCGATAATGTCTCACTGTTTGCAAGGACATCCTGCAACGTCGGAAACGTCCAAGTTCAACTCAATACCCAACCCAAAAGAAAAAACCTAAATGCATGGGGTGAGTTCTAATGTTGCTCATTTGTGCTTCTTGGTAGGTTCACAGGGATAATCATGGTCTTAGAGTGGTGAGAGAGAGAACACGAGTTGGATGATGCACAGTTTGAAAATGACCCTCAATGCATTGTTGCATTGAGGAATTGTGGACTTCTCAAGTACTTCCGGGTGCCGGGCATGAGAGCCCAAGTTCAGCTATTGACACATATGATCTGATGTTGGGATCCAACATAGGAGCACTTCGAGATCAAAGTGCACACATTGAGTATAGATGTCGAGGACATCTATTTTCTGACAGGATTATCCCATAGGGGAGAAATCGTATCTCTTACTAGGTCACGAGGAGGTGACCGTACCGTAGATGACCTGATCACTCAGTACTGCACCACGGACACTATGGCTACTAGTGGGAAGATTCCCATTAAGGGGATTCAAGATCGTCCATTATGTGTCATTCTCTTCACCCTAGTGAGGGTGGCAGGGAGTCAGTCTGCTCACGTCGTGAGCAAGACCCAGATGTTGTATGTGGAGGAGTGTATGGATCCTCGGGTATTCAACTGGTGCGAGGGACTCCTTACCAACCTTCGGGTTCATCTTACCAAATGTTGGCGTGGGGCGCTGAAACAGTTTGGATATGGGTCTGTGGTGACATCCTTTTTGCTGGAGTGGGTACCTCATCTGCGTCCACAAGTGGACTTAGATGACCGGTATGCCAGGGATCCATATATCACGTGATGGGATAAGGTGATGGGATGTCATGGTGGTGGGGGTCCCATCATTGGTTATGGCACTGGGTTCTTTACTTGGCTGGAGGGGCAGCTCCTCATGATTGAGGATTACCCTTACAGAGGGACAGACTTCAAAGGTGATCCTGACCTGGTGCTCCTCGAGGGGGCACAATGGGGTGACATAGGTAAGAACAACAACTTTATGTGTTTTCTCATTTTATATGTTTTATGATTTTTTGTAGTAGTGTTGATAACTCGGTGTTTTGTGCATATGTGGGTCCATCGCGACAAGTTGGGGTCTCTCTCATAGCGAGGAGAGGATAGGTGTCGGTCTTGGGTGCCGTAGTGCGAGATGCTACCGAGGAGGTAGAGGAGGTTTATGAGAACCTCCAGAGTCTGACCCTGGATATCCCAGAGGTGGGTGTTCGTGATCTACCTTGGGGCTACCAGACATATGTTGTCGGGGTGTTTGACCATTTTGGCACGTTGATGGACAAAGTGGCGAGGGCCATGGTCTACTTTCATGGGTAGTAGTTGAGAGCTTCAAGATCTAGGGCGAGGCGACCTGAGCCTTAGGATCATGTCCTACTTATGTATGTACTGAAAGCTTCAGAGCTTCATATTTTTTGTAGAGACCTACTAAAAGGTAGCATGCTTCAAATTTTGTATCAACATTACCATTTTGACTTATATATATACAAACATTTTGGCGGATTTATACATTATGTGTTCTATGGATGATTTATGTGATCTTGTTTATGTGTTTGCTTATACAATAGATGATTTACATGTTATGAATGATTTTATATTTTATGAAAATGTTATGTGTGTGCAATGTACCAATCTAGAATGAAATTGGCCATAGAGTCAGCAACTGTGTTCCTATCTCGTGGAATGTGCAGGTATTGAATGGATTCAAAGGACCTTTCTAGAAGACGGACTCATCTAAAGAGATAGAGTAGGGTAGGGTCGCGGATAGCGTAGATCCGGTTAAGATGAGAGACCACCAATTGCGAATCTAAATAGATAACAACGTGGTCCATACCTAAGGAAAGAGCATCGGTTAGGGTTCCAATGAATTCCTGATATTTCGTGGCATTGTTGGTTGTGAAACCTAGACACATTCCTCCTGAGATGATAAGATCGCCAGTGGGAGAATAGAGTACCCAGGTTGCCGAAGAAAGGTTACGGGTATGCTGGTTGGCACCGTCCATGAATCCGTAGCAAGTTTCCATCTGCACATGCAGACAGAAGATGGTATAAGAAAAAAAACAAGACCTAGACACACTAAAATAAAAGCGTCACACCACACAAAACACACACGCCATGTATAGGTAATACAAGATGTCTATGCATGAAATACTCAGGCATAGTATTTCTTTAGGTAGAGCCCGTTGCGGGGCTCACCCAAATATATCTCATCGTATTCCTCTAGTTCGTAGGATCCTTTTTCCAGAACACATTTCACTATATATGATCCATGCCACATGGACTCGAACTTACCTACACCCAGCTTATCGTACCTTTGGTCGTATGTGAGGATCAAATCAACTTCATTAATGACGCGGGGTTGGAATGACCTATTGTATAGTTCCTTGATGCACGCCTTATGTTCCTCGTTGGAAAGAGCGGCATCACGATGGTTCTTGTCAATCTTTGTGAGGTAAAGGAAGCATTCTTCCTCGGTATTGGTGTTTGGAAGAAGTTCGTCTGCGAGTTTGAGCGATGGAATCTCGCACTCTATTGGTAGGAATACCTCCAATCCGTACACTAACTGGAATGGTGTGAATCCAGTGGCAGTCTTAACAGAAGTCCAGTATGCCCATATCGTGGAAAAGAGCATGTTGTGCCAGTTGGACTTATGCGTACCCACCATGCGTTGAATCATGGTTTTCAAGACCTTGTTGATGGCCTCTACTTGTCCATTGGACTGCGGGTAGTAAGGTGTTGAGTTTTCATGACAAAAACCCATTTTGGCATTGAGATCATCGACCATATGGTTCTGAAAGTGAGATCCATGGTCGGTGACTATGGCTTGTGAGACTCCGAACTGTGAGATAACATGATTGAACATGAAGAGTGCGGCGGTTTTTCCGTCGTCCGTGTATGTAGGAATAGCCTTGGCCCACTTTGTGAAGTAATCCATGGCTACTATGACATAACCATGCCCCTCGGTCGAGGTAGGATTATAGTGCATGAAGTCAATGCCCCATTTTGTGAAGGGGCCAACATCAATAACTAGGTGTAACAAGGTTGGATGGGTGCACTTTTTCGTTTGAAAATGCTGGCATGGTGGACATTTTTTAATGGCCTCAATATAATATTTGAAGATAGATGGCCAATAATATCCCGTGCGCAATATCTTTTGGGCTGTAGCCATCCCAGAGAGATTAGTGCCACAAGCCCCAGAGTGGCAGTCATTCAAGATGTGTTCAACCTCCTCATGAGTGAGACAACGTCGAAGAATAGAATCAAAGCTGCGACAGTGCAAGGTATCACTGATGATCAGGTAATACTTTGTGTGGTATCATATGCGACGAAGATCGTCACGAGACAATTGAGGGTTGAAACGTTGGGTCTGGAGATATGAGGTAATATCCCCATAGCATGGGTCAGATGTGCTGATAAGGAACAATGATTCATCCAGAAGAGAATCATTGGGATGAGATCCTACATCAACACGGGGAAGATCACAGATGAGCTCAGAAAACACCAACGACTTCTTAGACTTGGCCTTCTCGAAGAGGAGATCGAACTCCTCAAGTATCCCGATCCAGCGTGAATACTTTCCCCCAAGCACTTGACATGTTAAAACGTGGTACATGGGGTTTGAGTCGACGGTGATGGTGGTGGTGTGGAGCAATATGTAGTGATAGAACTTTTAGATGGAAATTAATGCCGCGAGAGCGAGCTTATCAACATGTGAATAATGGGTTTCAGAGTCCATAAGACCCTTAGTTAGGTAGTATATCACATGCTCTTGGGCGTTGGTGTTCTCTTGTACCAATACCATGGCGATCGTGGTAGTAGAAGAAGCGAGATAAAGGATATAATCCTTGTAGTAATTGGGCGGTTGGAGCACAGGGGTGTGCATTATGGCATGTTTGATACTATCGAAGGATTGCTGCGCTTGATCATCCCAAATGAACAGGACGTCCTTCTTGAGTAGTCTCATGTAACCCTGCGTCTCTTGTGCGAAATTACAAACAAAACTCCATAGGTAAGTTGCCTTCCCTTGCAAACTTTGGAGTTCCGTAATGTCCATGGGAGGTGGGAGAGAAACAATGGCTTCCACCTTTAAGGGATCAATGCGGATCCCATCTTTTGAGACGATAAAACTCAACGCAGAAGATACACTTATGAGGGTTCAGGCAGATGTTATACCACTTGCATCTGAGGAAAACAGCCGTCAGATGATCAATGTGGTACTCACGTTGCCACGAATGAGTGGGGAGATCGTTGAGATAAGGTTCCACAAATTCCTTCACATCATGAAAGGCATACGACATGGCTCGCTGGAATGTGGCACCAGCATTTTTAAGGCCAAAAGGGAGCTTGCAATAAGAAAATGTGCCCCAAAGACAGATGACAGTAGTCTTGTATTGATCAGCCGGGTGGATCTCAATTTGGTTGTAACCAGAAAAGTCATCCATGAATGAGAAGATGACACTTTCGGCACAATTGTCAATGATCTGGTCGATAAAGGGAGTGGGGTAGTTGTCCTTGGGACAAGCTTTGTTCAGATCCTGATAATCAACACAGATGCAAATGGTGCCTTGTTTCTTAGCTATAGGGATGACATTTGAGACCCACTTTGTCAATGGGACAGGGTAGATAAAGCCATCCTTCAAGAGATTTTCAATCTCTGCCTTGATTTCCGCAGTCTTGCGAGGGTGTACCGGTCGCAACTTTTTCCAGACTGGTTTAGCATCAGGATAGGTTTGAATCTCATGCAAAAAAATAACGGGGTCTATCCCGAGCATTTCCTCGTAGGTCCAAGCAAATACGTCTCAAAATTTCTTGGACAAGGCCATGAACGTTGTAATCTCTTCAGGGGAACACTTCTGGCCTAAACGAATGTGTTCCACTACACCAAGAGTAACCGATATGTCTACGGAAATGGTAGGTTCAATGTTTGCCAAGTTTCCTTCAGTGTCTGTTTGACATGTGAGTATCGGAGACTGAGGGAAAGGGTAGACATCCGATGTAAAGATGGTGGTAATGTGGTTCTCCACAGAGTCTAACGGAGGACGGAAATATGATCGATGGTGAAGGTCTTCCCACGGAGGGTCATTCACACTCATGATTTCCATGATGGACTTATCAGAATGAAAATTCCAGAGTAGAGGATCGAGTAGGGATGATGTCCGTTGTAGGGAATAGGAGGTAGAGGCCACATCGAGGTGGTACTTTGGTGCTAACTGGATAGCTGCATAAGAGAGTTCAGTGGGTGAAAAAGGCATGGTCTCTCTAATCAGGTGCATAGTGTCTTCATCAGGTACCAGCCATTGATCAGTAGAGTTGGGGATAGATGAAATCTGGGAGGAGATCATTTTCACCGTGGCAACATGATTAGGGGGATCCGAGGTTGGAAAAATTCCCATAAGGAATGAGTCATTTATGAGGCCGACCCCCATGCTCTCATATAGCTGTGAAGATTGTCCAAGTAATGGAACATTATCACCCGAATCAGTAGCGGTGTCAGGTGTACATAAATCCAGTTGGTTGACAGTGACAATTCGGCCTTGGTGGGGGAATTGTACTATGTGGAAGATAGATGAGGCGACCATAGTCATGGCATAAAACCAATTATGACCAAGTAGAATATTATAATCTAATGGGGTTGCGACTACTTCCACGTTAATGGTTGCGGTCTCACCCCCCAACTCGACTGCTAAGGCTTGTAACAACTTATGAGGTTGGAAGCCACGTCCGTTGAATGATTTCAAGGTGGTGGGAGAACGGTTCAACTTGGGAGAGCCTATGGCTCTCCAACACGAAATCGACATGACCGAGGTAGAGGCACCTTCATCCAATACAGTACGATGGATTGTCTTCCCAACAATGTTTTTGGAAACTTGAAATGCCAACTGATGGGAAATCCTCAGCTTGAAGTACTCAACATGGAACATGATGGTATTAGAAGAATCCGGATCAACCGCGCCGATAGCAGCGAGGAGAGTCTTGCATGGTGGAAGGTCCGGCAGGCAGGTAAGTTCCAATGGAAGGATCGATGGGAACTCCTCCAGTATTATGGTGAGGAGACGGGGGTTCCCCCCCAGCCGCAACTTGCTGACCACTAATCAAAGGTTGACCCAACACAGGTTGTTGATTATATACTATAGGGTTAACATTACTTGTAAGGAAGGTAGGGGGTAAAGAGTATCCTCCCTGTGATTTTTGGGGTGGGGGAGGAGTGGGTAATGTAACCGTGGTAGTAACAAGTGTGTTGGACTATTTTCCTTCAACAGGTTGAGTCGTTGGGGGTATAGAACTGGTTTCCTATCTAAGGGGTGTATATGTAGGAAGTGAGGGTTGACCAAGTTCAGAAGTGGTCACGTGTTGGGTGGGTGATTCCGGTGAGTCAAAAGATAAAAAATGACTCGGGAGTGGCCGATAAGGAGGTAACGTCGGGTTTTCAACCCTTCGTAAAAGACTTTGTCTTCGAAAATCCTCACCCATAGCACGTAATCAAGTTAATTGTTCCCGATAAGGTGCTAGAGGGTTGTCAAGAGTAGCCAAACTGGGTGGGGCTGCAATGGAAAAATGAGCCACTAGGTGTCCTAGAGATGATGTCCAAAAAGCTGTAGCTGGACCAACAGCTGATACAAGGTCGTCCTGGGGTGGATTTAACCATTCCACCAATCCAGGCTCTCCTGGTAAAATGGGAGGTAGGTATTGTGAAGTTGAAGTTTCTGCCTCTTGACCCCGTGGGGGGTTAGAGGTGGGTGAATCTGGAGGGAACATGTATGCTCCAATATTCAAAGTAGGGTTTTCTACTTCAGGCGACACGACCGTGGCTTGCAGGTCCATTCTTACCTTCGAAATTACCTACTGGTTAAGGGGATATTTGGGTGGTAAGTTCAGGATCCTGCGGGACCTTCTCCAAGGAAAGTCAGCCAGAGTGACTGAAACAGAGTTTCTCCTAGGGAAATCTAAACAAAAGAAAAGCAGTCCAAAAAAATATGCACAAACTAAGGCCACAAGCAAACTTATGTGATAGGTGTGGATTCAAAATTCTGGAACCTCACAGGATTTTCAAGGCTTCGCAACTCGCTATATACCATAGGGTCTAATAGTAAAATGCAACAAAGAGGACTGGGACTGTACCCTTTCCTGAATACCTGACTACCTGGACGGTACGTGTGTAGTAATCTCCTCGAGTGTTGTTCTCGGTGTATTGCTCTGCCAAGACGTCCAAATGGATAGCTCAGTTGGTCTCAGGAACCCTAATGGTGTCTCTCGATATACACAAGGTACGTGGGAGCTCAAATCCGTGGTGGTGTTGTCTAATTCAAAACCGTATGGCACGAGACCTTCCTATATACTGTCGAGTACGTGAAACACCTTTCTATATACGCCAAGTATGTGAAGTGCCTTTCAATATACCCTAAGGTACGTGAAATAGCCTTCGATATACTTGGTTGGTACGTGAAAGAGCTCCGATATACCAGTTGGTATGTGGAAGACTACAATACCCCCGGAATACACTGCTGGCAAGTAACAACAGCTGCCACGTTTTACGATGCCGTAACACTTCTCTAACTTAACACATGAGTTACTAAAATTTTTACCCTAGTTCTACCGTTAATTTTATCCAGATGGTTAGGTGAATGCATGAGGCAAGTGCATAAATGTAAACATAATGCAAGCCCTAACTACATGAAAAATGTACTTTTCGTTCGATGAAATCTATTTATGGGAAGGAGAAATCTTTTTCCAAGTGGTTTTACCAAAGCAACAAAATGCAACACAATCTCAAATCTACCAAATTTGACAATGAATGTACTCTTTTCATTTTTTTCCGTTTTTCCGAGCAAAACACAAAAGTCCACAAGCATCAAAAACCAAATCTAAACATTTTCTTTTGGCTTTTCGAATAAAAAACGAAACTAAGTGATGAAAAGAGAGAAATTTCCTATCTAGAGCACACTAACTTTTCCAATTTCACTATGATAGCTTAAAAACATAAAAAAAACAACGATGCATATAAATTTTCAAGCATGGAATCCCTTTTATAAAAACTTGATCTCACTTGAATTTTTCAAGAAAATGAATGATTCATAATTCCTGAAAAGCACAAATGATTAACTTTTCTTTTAAACTTTCCAAAAGACTCATGAATGATAAGTTCCAACGCATGAACCAATTTCCACAACAATTTTCAAATGCACTTGAAAATAGTAAAAATGATGCACTTTGAATTTTTCAATGATATGCCAAGATTACAACTTGATAGCAACAATGTTTTTTTAAGCGTGAATAACTGAAAAGAGAGATTATTTGCAGCACTCTAAACACTCAGAAATTCTCAAGAAAATGACAAGCACTCATATGAACTGAAAATACTCAAAACACTCAACAAGCAACTAAATACAATCAAAACTAAGTAACATGTGAAAGAGAGGTCTGGGATCAGATCCAATACAAAGATCAAATCAGGTGAGGAGAGGAGGGAATGCAAGGTCAAGTGGATGAAGGTGGGGGAGACAAAAGTGTCCACCACTACCAGAACTCAAACTTGTCCAAGATGGAACCCAAAACAAACCATTTATGGGAAATGAAATGCAGTATTGTATTAACATAAATGGTAAAGAGTACAACCACTTAAGCCTCGGTGTCATATCTTCTTTCCGATGGGTTCCTCTTTGATCCAAGATGCCACTTCAATGAAGGAAGGATAAGGATCTAAATTCTATCACTCCTAGTGTAATTTCTCCAGCATAACCCTATTATCAATTCCTCCTCCCCTCACACATGGCCTAGCCTTGAATTTATAGGATAATATGGATATGGGAGAGATGAGATCTTTTGGGATAATGGATGAGACATGATCCCAACAAGTGAGGAATTCAAGTGAGATCATATCAAATAGGGAGGGGATCTCATCTAGATAATATTTGGTTCTAGAGACTTCTCGAAAGCCTCTTTTTCTTCCCATACAGAAATCGATGCGACTTGGACATAGAGCAACATGCGCCAAATGAGATCGATGTGAGTTGATGTGAAGGCAAGTTGTGTCATCGACGTGGGTTGACAGTAGAGAAAAACGCGTCGATGGACTTAGACGCATGTTTCCAATGAATCAAGGCATGTTGAATTCACAAAAATGTTGACTGCAGGGAAACAAGAGTTAAGGATCATTCACCATGGATGTGGCTTCAGGGATTGTGGCAACATGTGGTCACATGGTCTTGCAAAACTAACAAAAATTCCGTGTAAAACTTTGCATGGACGTATGATGATTTAAATACTTATGATACAATTATTATACAACATGTTATCCCAATCAAGCAAGGTGCTAATCCTTTTCAACAGAAACTTTGAAAAGGACACCCTACTTTGGACCCACTGATTCAGAAAGAGCTAAAGAAGCTGTTGGATGCTAAGATTATTTTGAAAGTTATACATTTTGAATGGGTGGAAAACCTTGTACCTGTGAGAAATAAATAAAGGTAAATTAGACTATGTGTGGATTTTCGAAATATGAATAGAGTGTCAGATAAAGACAATTATCCGGTTCCGCCCATGGAACAAATTTTACAACTTGTATTGGGTTCATAAATGCTCTCCTTTACTAAATGTATTTTCAAGATATAATCAGGTTCTAGTGTTCGAAAAGGATCGACTTAAGAATACCTTCCATATAAAATGTGGAACATTCTCTTACACAAGAATTCCATTTGGTCTTATGAATGTTGGAGCCACATTCCAAAGGGCCATGGACATTGCATTCCAAGGATTAATAGGCCACAATGTTGTTGTGTATATCGATGATGTTACAATATTCTCCAAGAAAAGGGAGGACCATGCATTTCATTTGAAACAAATTTTTTAAGGTTGTAGAAAATATGGTATATCTGTCAACCCAAAGAAAAACATCTTTGTTGGTTTAAAAGGGAAGCTGTTAGGACACATCATCTCTAAAAAGCGAATCTCAATTGAACCAGAAATAATACAAGCTATACTCCAGATTCCCAAGCCCCATAATAAGAAGGAAATGTAGTCATTCATGGGCAAAATCAATTTTGTTCAAAGGTTTGTACCAAATTTCGCACAATTTGTAAAACCTTTGCAACAAATGGTGAAGAAAAATGTACATTTTAAATGGATTGAAATAGAAAAAAATGCATTTAAGGATATTAAAAACGCTATTGCACATGCAGCTTCATTGATTAGTCCTAATTTTTAAAAAGATTTTGTTATCTATACTTTTGCTTCCGATCATTCCCTTGCAACAACGCTCACACAAAAAGGAGAGAAAGGGGATGAATATCCAATCTCTTTCATGAGCACTGGGTTACAAGGGGCTGAACTAAATTACCCATATGTAGACAAACAAAATTATGCGGTATTCAAAGTTGTAAAGTAGTTTGGGCCTTATATTCTCAAGAACAAAACCAAGGTTATAGTACCTCATCCGACTGTTAGATCTTTATATGTGAAAATGGAATTGGGAAAAGATGAGGGAATTGGGCGACTGTGTTACAATAATATGACCTAGAGTTTAAGCCGGAAAATATTGTCAAAGATAAAGGACTATGCAAGTTGATTACTTAAAATCCAAATAATGAAATGGAAGGATGGAACAATGAATCATAAATGAAATTAATAGAAATCTGTTCCACTCACACCACTCTTGATTCATGGTATAGAGATCTAGTGCATTATCTTCAACATGGGTATACTCCAAAACATTGGAATTCTAAGTAGAGAATAGCTCTCCATTTAAAGTCGTCCGCATATCATATAATCAATGGAATACTCTTTCGAAGGAATTATGATGGAGTATTTCTTATATGCTTAGAAAAGGATGGTGTAGAAAAGGTGATTAGAGAATTGCACGATGGACCAACTGGAGGTCATTATTCAGGAGATACAATTGCTCATAAAATATTGAGAGAAATATATTATTGGTCTACTGTTTTCAAATATGTACATGCATATGCACGAAAATACAAAGTATGCCAAAAGAGCGCAGGAAGACTATCAAATCCTACATCACCATTGCAACCGGTCATTATTGTTGAACCTTTTGAATAATGGGGCTTATACATAATTGGAGAAATCAACCCCAACTCTTCTATGTAGCATTGTTACATTCTGAATGCAACGTATTATTTTACTCTATGGACTGAAATTGTTCCCTTACGTAAATTCAATGAAGATGCGGTTATCAAATTTCTGTAAGAAAACATTATCACTAGGTTTGGGGTTCCAATTTCTTCAGTATTTGACAACACTTCCTATTTCTCTTCTTTGAAAATAAGTGAATTTACTGTCGAAAAGGAAATTAAATTGCATTGTTCTTCGAATTACTATCCACAAGGAAATGGGATAGCGAAGTCTACCAATAAAAACTTAATTAGAATATTGAAGAAAACAGTTATTGAAAACCAAAGAAATTGGCATGTAGCTCTTCCTAATGCTTTATGGGATGATAGGGTCTCTCCAAAGAATGCTTTAGGGGTTTCTCCTTACACATTAGTTTATGGGAAGGAGGATATACTCCCTCCAAATATCTTGTTACCCTCCTTGTAATTAGCTAAAGTATCTCGAAGATCTAATAGTAGGATCATGCAATTGGGAATTAATACTTTGTTAAGACTTGAAGAAGAAACACAAAAGTGCAGAGACAAGTTTAACCTCCATCAATGTAACATCAAGAGATGGTATGATAGTCGAAAATCTAGAAAGAAATATTTTGAGGTAGGATACTTGGTTCTGAAGTGGGACCATCCCCACGAAGAAAAGGGAAAGCACACCAAGTTTCAACATTTATGGCTTGGCCCTTACCAAATTGCTGAGAAGCTTGGCCCAGGAACATATAGATTACAATATATACAAGGGGAAGTGGATTCTCTCTCTCTAAACTGCCAAGCCCTCAAACAATATTTTTCTTAGATTTAGGGAAATATTTTTACATAAATAAATTGATTTTCTGTTGTTTTATTGATTTTAAAATGCTTTTAGATTTACCTTTAGTTTTTAATTTTATTTTTGAATAAAGTCAGCTCAATAATCCAAGTGATGAATATGAAGTTGGGATCTGATATTATTCATAGAATATCTCTTCTGGGAGGACTATGAATTTAGAAGGTGTGAGAATTTCTTTGAAAACTAAAGGTGTCTTCTTTTTGTGAAGAGTCATTAATATCAAACAGTGAAAACTATTTTCCTTATTTGCCATTCGGTTTCATGGGAAATCCGTCAATTGGTTCATTCTACATTAAAATACACTAAAACCTGTGTAAATAGCTAGTTTGAAGATTTCTAAGTCACTATCTTGGTGCTCCACTCACTAAACACATAAATAACCTTGTCTTAAGAAGTACACTATGGCCGACCCATATAAAGAAAACGAATCTTGCAAATATACAACAACCAAAATGATCCTAAACCCCAATACGAAAGCCAAAAGGCATAAATAGAGTCAAAAGGTTCTCTAAAGTTTAATATCCATCAAAGTCAAAATTTGATATTTGAAGAATAAAATGAAAGACCAAATGTTTGAAGTACCACTACATGTACTCATGGAAGGTTCTTCTCCGTCCGTGGGTATGTAAAACCAAACAAAATATTCATTACCCACACAAAAGGACATTTTGGATGGAAGAACCTATGATTAATCCTTGAAGACAAAGAGAACTGTATGTTATAATGACTCAAGCATCAAAGTATTCCAAGGAATCAAATAAATGCAACTGGTATAGGAATGAGGGATAAATGAGTACATCTTCCTGATATTGTTATGATCCTGTGGTGTCTTACCTAGTGGCTGCCAAGAGACAGGGAAGGTAAATGAACCCCATACTTTGGCCCCGGGAGAGTGGTTGTGAAGTCTAAACCAAGCTTCTCCATCCCTAAATCTATGTTAGGAACCCATGTCAACCCTTCTATTTACTTTGTTAGTATATTGTTGTGGGATGCATATGCTTTGTAAGTCGTCCTGTAGTATTTGTTGATCCATAGTTTGTATTATTGTTGTTGGATGCATATGCTTTGTAAGTCATCCCGTTGTAATTGTTGATCCATATTTTGTATTGGCCCATGGTTTGTATTGACACATGGTATTGACCCATGGTATTGGTGCCTAGACTTAGTATATAAGTTTGTGTTGAGACCAATGAAGGTACCATGAAGTTATTTGTATTGAGCTTTCTCAAAGGAGGTTGCCCCCTCGAAGTGGCCTGTGATCAATATAAAAGTGATTCTGAGTTCTGTTATTTCTTCTATTTCATGTGTTTTCATTAATTATTGCAGGCTCTTCACATCTGGTATCAGAGCACTTTCTTGGGCTTGTTGGGTGAAATTTATACCAATATTTTTTTTTCGCATCTGTCGCAGCTTCGGATCTGGGAATAATCCCTATCCGCTTAACTGTGGGAAGTACTTGGGCATAAGCCCTAAAACTCATTGTGAGGAGTATGATAGGAACCTCGAAGTAGCTGGCCCATTGAGAGGAAGGTGCCAGCGAAAAGGGAAACGACCCCTACCTGATTGACTAGTTCCCACCCGTGAGGTAAACCAAGAGCTGTCATTTGTGGCAAAGTGGTTATCAGTTTTACCTGAGCCATGGAGTGAGGGGTACTGCCCCAATACGCAAGCCATCAGACAGCATTGGTGGCCGAGTGAATCCCTGAACTGATAGGAAGCCGCACATACCTGGGGTCCATATCTATTTTCAGCTG
Organism: Larix kaempferi; assembly: GCA_027924585.1. Classification (NCBI taxonomy): domain Eukaryota; kingdom Viridiplantae; phylum Streptophyta; class Pinopsida; order Pinales; family Pinaceae; genus Larix; species Larix kaempferi. The sequence goes on along the minus strand of BSBM01000278.1, from coordinate 5,138,062 downwards.
AACTGTTGCCGATTACTTCCGCACCATTTCAGATCCATTCTGAGCCATTTCATATCCATCTGTTTCAGATCCATTCCACGCCGTTTCAGATCTAGCCGTTTCAGATCCATTCTGACAGTCATTCCAGATCCAGCCATTTCAGATCTATTCTGAAATCTGTTTCAGATTCAGCCGTTTTTTATCCATTCGACGTCGTTTTAGATCCATCTGTTGTCGATGCTTTCCACGCCATTGCAGATCTATGTGTTTTCACTCCCTTCCGTGCCGTTGCAGATTCATTCCTGAAAAAAAAAACAATTTATTTTTGATCCCTTTCGCGCCATTGCAGATCCATTTCTAAAAAAAAAAGAAAGTATAAAATTTCATTTTTTTTTCCATATCTCCCTTGTTTTAACTCCGTTTCCCTTGAAACTTCCCGGAAACCCCTGTAATCCCATTCTGCATATTTCATTCCCAAGGACCCTATCCCAAATTCTACTTCCCAAAGCTAGAAATCTCACATTTGTCTATTTTTAGGGTTTGCCATAACTTCAATTTTCACCCACTCGCCTCCAAATTTTGCCACCGTGTTCATTCCCTATTTCTTCTTCTTTGTCCCTCTTTGACAAATTTTCTCATTCTTTCACCCCGCTTCTAAAATCCCCATTTTTTGCTTCCTTGCCCATCAGAAAGTGTCCAAAACCTATTCAAACCCCAATTACCCATCCGAGTTTTTCCCAATTCCAAATTTCCCTTTACTAAATCAGCTTTTGTTTGTGTTTTTCTATCCATTCCCCCCCCCCCCAAAAAAAAAAAAACTCCTGGTTATGGTTGTCACCCGCGTAGGAGCAGAAACCATGGATGAAGCACTTGTAGCCATCCAAACTGAACTCCAAGATCTGGATGAAACATTTCTCAGCCTCCATCTTTTGCATTCAACGATGGACAATAACCGATAACAAGAATCTTCTGCAGCCAATGGGTTCTCTTCTTCCATCACTTTTCATGGTCTGAAGCTTGAATTTCCTTGCTTCAATTTTACTGATCTGAATGGATGGATCTATCGTGCAGAACAGTATTTCAGTCTGCATAATATTTTTGATATCCAAAAATTTCCACTTGCATCATTTCATTTGGAACGGGAAGCCCTTCAATGGTACCGTTGGTACATCAAGGCTCATGACGAGCCAAAATGGACAGATTTTTTCCAACTCCTTTTGCAACGATTTGGTCCTAGTGCTTTTGATGACTTCACCAGAGCACTCACTAAACTTTGTCAAATTGGAACTGTGAGAGAGTATCAGAAAAAATTTGAGAAACTAGACAACCACACAGAAGGATTGTCTGATGACTTCTACAGGAGTTGTTTTATCAGTGGTATTAAGGATGAAATCCGCCCAGAGGTCAAAATGTTATGTCCCAACACAATGATGGAAGCCCTGGGGTTGGCTAAGTTGGCAGAAGACAAGATTTCTACCCAACAACGCTCCAAACCCAATTTTGTTCCCTTCCGAAATATGGGTTCTCAATGACCTCCCATCCCACCAGCTCCTCGACCAACTCCTATCAAGCATTTGTCCGAAACAGAGATGTAGGCATGTAGAGAAAAAGGGCTTTGTTATAATTGTGATGAAAAATTCACTAAGGGACATAGATGTGTTCAACAAAATATCTATCTCTTGGATGTGGATTCTCCGCCCACCTCTGAAGTTGGTGAAGAGGCTCCAGATACACCAAATGATCAAGTCGACATTCAAGAGCCGTCTATTGACATTCCATCTCAGGAAGACCACCCAGAGATATCTCTCCATGCTTTATCCGGTGTCACCACCCCCCAAACAATGCGGGTCAGGGGTTACTTCAAGAAGCTTCCTCTTACAATACTCATTGATTCTGGTAGCACTCATAACTTCATTGACCCTCGGATCACAAAACATGTTGATTGTTTTTTCCATCCTTGCTCCAACTTTAAAGTCATGGTTGTCAATGGGGGCACCTTACCTTGCAAGGGAAAGTGTCACAATGTGCGTATCTCTCTGGAAGATTATAACCTACGCTCTGACATGTTTTCCTTGTCCTTAGGCGATGTGATGTGGTTTTGGGCATTCAATGGTTACACACACTTTACCCCATCTTATGGGACTTTGCTGAACTTTGGATGCAGTTTTTAGTCAATGGGACACAACACAAATTTATGGGATTACAACCAGGGTGTCTCCGCATCATCAGTTCACATCACCTGGAAAAGATCCTTAAGAAGAATTCACATGGTGTTATCGCTCAGCTCCATTCCATTTAGATGCACCCACCAATAGTCTCCACTAATTTCTTGGATAGATATGCAGGTGTCTTTGTTGCACCAGTGGGCTTGCCGCCTTCAAGAGACCTTTCCGGTAAGCATTTAGCCGCATCTACATCTCAGCGGGAAATGATGGTTATTTTGCATGCAGTACAGAAGTGGAATCCATCCCTATTAGGAAATTATTTCTGCATCAAGACTGATCTCCAGAGTTTGGAACATTTTATGGAACAATGGGTCTCCTCACCAGCACACCGGAAATGGGTTATCCAACTCATGGGTTATGACTATGCGATCACTCACAAGAAGAGTAAGGATAATATGGTGGCATATGCTCCTTCTTGCCAATTTGATGACCCAGTTTCTCTTACAACTATTTCTCTGCTTGTTCCAAATTGGTTGCAATCTATTCAACAGGGCTATCTCTTCTATGAACTCCATGCTTCTTCATCGGCAGGGCACTCTGGGTTCCTCAAAACCTATGACCAGGAACAATGTAACTTCTTTTGACAGGGACTAAAAATGAAAATTCACCAGATGATGGTTGAGTGTGATACTTTCCAGGTCAACAAGAGTGAAACGACACTCCTTTCGGTACTGCTCTAACCCTTGCCCATCACTACACAGATGTGGACAACTATTTCTATGGATTTACTAGAAGCGCTCCAGTGGTACAATACCACATCTAAAAGGACAACATATGAAGCAGTTTATGGACAGGTACCGCTAGTTCTTCTTCCATACACGCTCAGCATCTCCCTAGTTCAGGAAATTGATTCGGTTCTTTGAAACCATGATCAGATTCTTCTCATTCTACAGGACAATCTTCACATGGCAAGAATTCGATTGAAACAACAAGCCGATCAGTACCGTTCTGAGCGCAGTTTTCACGTAGCTGATATGGTCCTTCTCCGTCTACAACCAATCCTCCTTGAAACTCAAAAGGCGTTAGTGGGCCGGAATGCAACCCAAGGATGCTACAGGGGAACCACTCCTTCAGATTTTGCATCAATTTCCACATCTAAAGCTTTGAGGACAAATATTTTTCTAAGCGAGAGGGGATGTTAGGAACCCATGTCAACCCTTCTATTTACTTTGTTAGTATATTGTTGTTGGACGCATATGATTTGTAAGTCATCCCGTAGTATTTGTTGATCCATAGTTTGTATTATTGTTGTTGGACACATATGCTTTGTAAGTCGTCCCGTAGTAATTGTTGATCCATATTTTGTATTGGCCCATGGTTTGTATTGACACATGGTATTGACCCATGGTATTTGCGCCTAGACTTAGTATATAAGTTTGTGTTGAGACCAATGAAGGTACCATGAAGTTATTTGTATTGAGCTTGCTCAAAGGAGGTTGCCCCCTCAAAGTGGCCTATGATCAATATAAAAGTGATTATGAGTTCTATTATTTCTTCTATTTTGTGTGTTTTCATTAATTATTGTAGGTTCTTCACAAGCTAATATTAATTTATGATCTAGGTGGAACTTATTCCAAACTAAAACCACAAGTTTTCAATCACAAGGTAGATAAATGAAACCAGACTCTTACAATTATAATTCATTAATAAGTAGAAATGATTCTTACCCTAATTAAAATGTCTTGTCCAAAATATTTTTATGTTCTCCTTTTTAGGGATTTGAGTTCCCCAACTAGTCGCCAATTTTTGTAGCTACAACCCCTTCCCCAATTTTTTTTTGATTTAGGGCCTCTCCTTATAATTTGAGTTAACTTTTAATTTTATTTTTCTTTTAGTTGTTTATATTTCCAAAGTCTTTTAGAGTTTGATTCCTTGTAAATAATTTTACACTTAGAATTTTTTTGAGTTTTTGTAACAAACAAAATAATATATAAACATATTAATAAACAAATAATTAAATAATAAAGAAAAATAATTAAAAAAATATAAAATAAAATTGATATGTAATTAATCGAGTAGATAAAGACGTACCTTTCCATTGAAAAGGCACATAAGATCATATATAAATGGTCCATCAAATTGTAATGTAATCATCTCTTATCAATATATATTCAATATTATTTATTCTTTCCAAATGGAGTTATTTTCTATTGACTATTCACTCGAATATTCTTATTGTGATTCAGACACGATCACAACATGAGAATATCCGAATACGGATATTACATTGGTATCAAAGGCCCTTCTTGGGCTTGATTCCGGCCTTTGTCCACAAACCATTCTCAGAGCTTTTGTGATTAATGATCTTTGATCCACATTGGCTTTTGGCCATCATTTTTTGGGTTTCCCAAAAATTTTGACCTTGTCCAAAAGTAGGCCTTTGGCCCAAAGAAGATTTAGTCACAACTTTGAAGAAAATCAAGTTAATAAAAAATATATATTATTCCGCTGCAAAATTCAAAGAAAACCGTAAATCAAGAATACAAGAATACAAGAATGGAAATTAAAAAAAGAAGAGAAAAGAAGTAGTTATTTCCATTGAAAATAAGAAGAAGAGAACAAGAAGTAAGAAAAAAATATTACAAAGAAGTGGAAAAAAAATTGTCCACAAGATAAAGAAAAAAAGAAAGAGTTACAAAAAAGTTAAAGAATAACATTCATAAAACTGCACATGGTTTTATGAAACCGCACATGGTTTTACTTAGTATATTAAAATTATAAATGAATTTTATAAGGTATATACAAAGAAAGATGTGACCACCATCACTAATGCTTTGAGGACAAATAATTTTGAAGAGGAAGGCCATGTAACAAACAAAATAATATATAAACATATTAATAAACAAATAATTAAATAATAAAAGAAAAGTAATTAAAAAAATATAAAATAAAATTGATATGTAATTAATTGAGTAGATATAGATGTACCTTTCCATTGAAAAGGCACATAAGACCATATTTAAATGGTCCGTCAAATTGTAATGTAATTATCTCTTATCAATATATATTCAATATTATTTATTCTTTCCAAATGCAATTATTTTCTATTGGTTGACTATTCACTTGAATTGTCTTATTGTGATCCAGACACAATAACAACATGAGAATATCCAGATACAGATATTACAGTTTTCATTTTTCGAAGTAAAATCAAATTTCTAGCCGAAACAATCAGAGAAAAGTCCAATTTTTCCCCGAAACAGTCGCAACCAAAATCAACTTTTGCCTTGAAACTGTTGGGCTAAAAGTCCGTTTTACCCCGAAATGGTCGGAGGAGAAATAATTTCTCCGCCGATGTGATCGGAGGTAAATTGGAAATCCCACCGAAATAGACGGGCTAGAATACATTTTTGCGCCGATCAGAGGACTTTCTAATTTCTTGCCGAAACAATCGATGCTAAATCGATTTGTGTCGTGATACACATTGAATCTCGTTCATTTTTTTGCTCCAGCGGGGTTGTGTTTTGAATAGTATATTGCATGGATCGAAATAAGCCAGCGTAAAACATTGTGTTAGAACAAAACACATTGGCATGAAACCAGCTTTTGCTTCGAAACGCGTTGGAACAAGATCCTATTTGCCACCAATGAAGAGTGTCCCTTTGTGATAACACCATTTGCGGTCGTGTGAAGAGGTCCTTTTCCCACCACTAAGCATTTAATGAACATTTAGGGTTAAGAATTATGTTTAGAAGGAGAAAATCCATTATGATTAACAATGCATTTTTAAATGCCATTCGCTGACCCAATTGTAGTAAGCTTCTTCCAGATCACCAATGCCACCTGGAGGGGATCTTCTGCCCGCTCAACTAATAGCTCAGGAGCATGCTCATTTTCCAGGTAGGTTTATCTAATTTTTGTACAAATGTGTTTGTTTTCGATTAGGCATTAGAAGTTAGGTAAAAAATCATTTCTTTCCCTAGTTCTGCTTGGCATTTGATCCATCGATTTTGTTTTACTTCATTTTTATTCATGCTAAGCGATCGGTAGAGTGTGTTCAACCATGCTTCGGTCGATATTCTTTTGTTTTGACTGATGAGCTTCCAAACAGAGCATCACTTTTAGCGAGTTTCGAAAAGGGACTCTGTTCATTGAATCCCTAGACGACTCGTCTGTCGAAAGTTGGATAACATTGAAATTTTTTTATTTTTAGTTAGCATGGTTAATAAATTTGCTTGTTTAGAGTATTCATTTTAATTTTCCCTATAGACTGACTTCTCATGATTATGTTTTCATAAATAAGGTGCATTTAAACCAGTTTCATGGTAGTATGAACGCTTGAACTTAGAGAGATGAACATAAGTAAATGTTAACTCAATATTGGTTTTGAAATCTTCTCATTACCATTATTATTCATTTAGTATGAAACCCTAAAATCTGATAAATCATTCCTAGAAGAATGTAAGATTGTAAACTATTGTAGAGAAAATGGTCACTTCAAGGGTTTTAGACCTAGTTCTCGAAATGGTTATTTGTTTTATAAGATGGACATATCTTCAAATTTGAAAGTAAACCTGTAACTTGATAACTTGAATAATTAGGAATGCATTTAATATTATGAACATACTCAACTATTTCATGTCTTATTAGACACCGCATTGCTATTATTTTGACTTTACTGCAAACATAGACAATGTCGAGTCTTGATATTGTTCTTGTATTATAGGACCCAGATATATATAGATGATCTTCTAAGCATAAATTCAAAGTGGTAGAATCCAATTAGTACATTGATATAGTTCCAAAAACCACCATGGAAAATCTGTTTGAATACATGAGAGCTATGACTGGAGTAGTCCCTAAATACAAGTGGGGAGAAATATACTAGCTCATCAAAGAAAAAAATGTGCCTGATGCCTCGATCGAGGAGATGGTGATATATCAAAATATAAAGAAATCTAGAATTCATAAGGAAACTAATCACCCACAACTATTCCCATGTGCCGAAGTCATAGGCTAGATCCTGCCACATATTGATGAAAATTTCAGAATCATTTCAGGAGTTAATGGAAATGGAATCGCTTCATTTCAACTTGCGCACATAATAAACGATTATAAATTACCATCTCCCAAATTCCTCCTAACAGATGATTGGATCAATAGTGTAAAGATAGATCACTTGGAGTATACAAAGAAAAGGCTTCTCCTTGGTAAACAGTTTAGGCCAAGAGCTAGTGGAGAGCACGATACAAAAAATCTCAAAACTCCATTCACAATTGTGGCAATGATGTTATGCAGAGTTTACGAGAGGGAAAATGCGAACATGTATAAGCTGAGATGGGTTCTGCTAATATATCATGTCACTACACATGGTACTGTATTTTCTGGGCTGACATCATTTCAGAGAACATGGTTGAGACTATATTAGTAGCTTAGGAGGGACAAACAAAGTGTAATTCTACATGTCCTCTTACTTGATTGATTGTATCCTTATCAGAAATCCATTCCATAAGTTGGGGTGCTATTGGGTTCCAGATGAGACCCCCATCTATGTAGCATATCAGATCATGTGGGAGCATAGACATGCAAGTTTCTACAATACAATTTGCAAAGAATTCATAATACCGTTGTATTGATTAATTTCCGACAAAGAGCCAAATTGTATGTCAGATACAGATTTTGAGGTAATTAGCGAATATGGGGATTAGTACTTTACATCAGAAGGAACCTATATCTAAATGTATGGAGGCACCAAAATCCCTTCTTTGATTCCAAAGTATGTTACAGATTATGTTGTTCTAAAGGAAGTAGTGAGACAAGTTTTTATAAATGCAGTCAAACATTTTTGCATGATAATAAAAATTCCTCTTATCCTCCACTTCCTTTCACTATTGGAGCATATAATTTCACCAAATTCAAAAGCGCTGAGAATTTTGTAAAATAATTGGAATGATATCACTTAGGGAGAAAATGTTCGTTAGAAATGATAGTTTACAGAAGGTATCCAAACACTACGCATCATGTAGAATCAATTTCGAGTATTCTAATCACTCCTTGAAAGATGAGGAAGTGTACAGGCGAGCAAAGAACACTGAAGAATTAAATAAGAGGTTCAAAAAGAAAACAGAAACAAGATGAATCCAGGAAAAAGAATCCATAAAAGGAGTAGAGAAAAATAAATCCAATGAGGAGGCCTTATCAACTGAGAAAGAAAAAACGTTGTAGGAGGAAGAACTAGAGAAAGAAGCTACAAGAAGAGCAACTAGCTAAGCAAAAGGAATAAAGAATACAAAGAGAAGAGGAGGAAAGAATAAAAGAACAAGAAAGATAAAATAAGGAAGTTGCAATGCAAAAATAGAAGAGGTAACAAAATGAAGCTAACAAGAAAAGGGAATAATATTAAACTATCAAGAAAGTTGTGGAAGAGAAGAAAAATCAAGAAGAAATTCAGAGCCAACAAGATATGGATGTAGATAATCCTGCTGATCCTAAACCGGAAATACCTCTTACTGGAGGTCACCTTCCATTTTCTAAGCTCGAGCTCACCCCATTCACACCTTCCAAACATCACGTAGCGAAACTTGAGACTATTGTTTTTTATCCAAAGAGGAAAACTATTATGAGAAGAACTGAGAAAAGATTGAAGGTTGGTACTCATCTAGATATTGTGACTATTCAAGAAAGTGCTTTACTAGAAGGTACTAACAAAGATCCAAATTTCATGGTATGTAAATGTTTCTGTAGCACAAGAAAACACAGACAACATAGATAAATTAATTGAAGATTTGGAACGAAGCAAAGCTAAGATGATCAAGTTGAAAGATAACTTGGTACAAGCCCAAAGTGAGGGAATCGAAATAAAAAGAAAGCAGGATACTCTAGAAGTAGACAAGGATAAGATTTTGCTAGACTTTCAGAATCTTGAAGATGAGAAAGACTCATTAAATGTGCAACTAGTAATAATGGAAGGAGAAAAGGAAAATTTCCGAGCTCTAATCAGTGAGCTAGAAGATAAAGTAACTCAATTGGATCAATAGGTGGAATCTCTTACAATCGAAAAGGGATATTTTCAAACCCAAATAGATGAATTGAATAAAGAAAAAGATTCCTTGATGGAGAAACTCAAATATTCCCAAGCACATAAATCATACATGACACCATTCTAGGAGAAAGCTTATGAGTTCCAGAGGCAACTGTTTCACTCCCAAGAATTACTAACGGAGCAGACTTATGAGTTAAAAGAAGTAGTGAATAGATCGAGGAATATATCTACAGAGGCTTCAAACGCAAGACAAAAATTGGTGGAAACATATAATAAGGTAAAGAAGATGATTGTCTAGAAAGGAAAGATCAAATAAGTTCCTACACATTTTCCCAAAAGAACATTTGTTTAATTAAAATTGGATATCGTTCTTCTAGAGGATACAGAATAAAGTGCATAGATCAATCATGAAGTGTGAAGATAAATATCAGGTCGTATACCAAGTTTTCCAGAAATGTAATCTTCCACACCCTAAATCCATGGACGAGTTGTCATCCAAAGAACAATGTATGGCATAATTGAAGCATGGTCCAGATGAAGATATGAGTTATATTAAAAGGCTGGGCATGATCACTACAGAAGATCTCCAACAACATATTGGACAAGCAACTTTAAATTCTTACTTTTTGGGAGAAAGTCATAAAGCTATATCAAAGGGATTAATAGATGCACTAAAAGAGCTATCCACACATGAAATAGCTTGAAAGTTATTAGAGCCCCTACAATTGAATGCAATATCTTATGAGAGTGATATTTGGGGTAATTACATTCAAATTTAAGAGAATATTCCATCTAATTAATGTAATTTGTATTTTCTTATTTATTTTGGTGCAACCACAAAGGAAAAAATTGTGGAAACAAAGGGTTAAGATGGAATGTGAAGTGGTCAGTCACATAAAGAAAATTTTTGTAAAGATAAATAGGGAGAAAATAGAATAGTAGGGGTATTTTCGTTGGTGTAATAGCAAGCACCATTTTAGAGGAGAATTAGTTTTCTGCTAATGCGAAAGAACTATTTTGCTGGGTGAAAGATTACATGGAATTTTGCATGGAATGTTATGAATGAATGCACATAATTACTTCTTCCTTCATTCATCTTTATGCTGTAATATCTTTCCTACTTAATTGGACTATTCTAATGGTATATGAATGATTTTACTGATTTATATTATAAAATGCAAGTTTCACTATGATTGTGAATGTTTTTTTTGAATGAGTTAACTGTTGAATTTGTATGAAAAATATTAGCCATTACTCATATTTTAAATTTCGCTCCTTGCAAGGATATATTAGACTAATTAGTTAAAGATATGCATTTTGTTAGAATAGTCTTAATTGATTGATAAGGTAGGAGTGGTAATACAGGAGGTAAGAACCTATGTATCACGTGTGAGGCTTCTACCTATCAATCAAATTTAGTCTAGTTAGAATCATGCATTGTTAGAATTAGAGAATTTGCATTTGCATCCCCAAATAAGAAAATATAAATGGTGGACCGGAACGCAACCAGTAAACTAAATTCAAAATACACTCTACAGTAGCTGGACCGTAAACCGGACGGATTCCCCATTTCAAATAATGAATAGTCTACTTGGGACTTTTCATTGGGGAGAATCCCTAGTGTTGGTGAAAGAATTTTTCTAGGCATCAACAGAATGGTAACCCCTTGTTACACCTAAAATCCTACCATCTTGAGATTCAGTGTATACATCCTTGAAGTTCCATTGACTAAGTTATGTACCTGGAAAGGGCTCTATTTCATTTATGCTAGGTTTTGAGAGGTCGTCGCAGGCTTCACTCATGTAACCTGTGACGTCGCACCTTGCTCTATTGTAGAGTGCGACGAAGTCAGTTAATGGGAAAAAATAGCTTCTTCGAGCTCATTCTCGAGGCCTGCTGACTTGTATCCTCATCCCTGACCTCTTGGGGGAGCTGGAACTTAGTTCCTAACCTCTTGGAAAGATCCCCTATCTCTCTCCTACCATATCTCAACCTACCCTATCCATAACCTATCCACTTAGTCCTATATAAGTGAAGCTCTACCCCTCTCCAAAGGGAGGAAGTCTATAGTGTCTACACGTTGGTGAAATCATCCTAGAGAGACCTCTACTCACTCATTGAGAGACTCTTGCTTGCTTGAAGAGGTCATGGCATTGGCTTGGATGGATAAGGGTTGCTACGTTAAGCCTCGGTGGTGATCTATTCTATTCTATGTACTTTCCCTATTTACAGTAATACAAACATTTTCCACCAATATTGTTCATGTGTGATGATGTTGTGTAGTTTACCTGCTTAACTATTTACCTAGATCGGTTATTGTATATATATCTTTTACTTGCTTGTCTTTTTTTCTGTGTCTTTACAGGTCTTGCAGCTGAGATCTGACGACCGTGGAACATGGAGCAACGTCCAGGAGAAAGGGTTGTGAAGTTAAGGTGAGATATCTAGTACTTGGTCCTTAATCAGATCTAGGAAAATAGTTTGTAGTCTATACTATTTGTTCTAGACTCGCATTGAGCTAGAGAGATCCGGCTCGCGTCCGCTTGAGTGGATTGTGCATTACCTCCTGATGCATCTCATACTGCTCAATTGTACATGTCCTAGAAATTATGTGATATCAATCTTCTTCAAGAATATTTTTGTATGATGCAGACCATGTTGTACATAATTACAGATCATCAGAATGTTGCCTACCTTCGCCATTATCTTGCCTCTCTTCTCGGAAAAAACCCAGTTCTTGTAAATACCTATTTGTCAGATCATCAAGTCAAGATTGAATCTATAGTACAGATTGTATTGTACTAAATCTTATTACATAGTGGAGATTCGTAAGAGAACCCACGAAAGACAATCATAAAGTAAGATACTGAACCTAGACAAGATCTGCAGGCCAGATTTATACAGAGTGGAGATTCATGATAGAACCCACAAAAGACAAATAATGAGAAATATACAAAAATCAGACTTGCTAACCATGGTCAGGCGGACTATGATCAGAATCAAATCCCTCATATCCAAATCCATCATGGTCTAAGTCGCTTTCATTTGAAGAATCTTGTAGAAAGTATTGGCGGTGGTAATCAGTACCATAATGTATTACCTCCTCCATCCAGTGAGGGGCATCTTCTCGAAAACATGCAAAGAAAGGAGATTGTCGGAAAAGTTCAGGCCTCATGTAGCTTGGAATAGAAACATCACCATAGAAATGATTTTTGATGACAAGTCAAAATTCTTGTCCTGGAGTAACTGAGGGGTGGACAGTAGCACCTTTCCAAAGGATATTGAACTGGAAAATACCATAGCTGAGAGAGGCACCATATATCTCATCTTTCAGGACAGGAATGAAAACCTGAGGAGAGGCATGCTCTAAGGCCGAGATTCTGGGAACATACAAAAAGAGTAAAATTTTCATCCAAGGACTCCACTGACGAGAATTGAGATCATCACAGAAGAAACATACAATAACTTTTCCATTTGCTCTAGCAAGTTGGTGAATGGCATAAAAATCTATCCATCTAATAGCAGGGTAAAAAATGTAAACAAAAAATTGTTGTTCTCCTGAAAGCAAATGAAAATGCCCAATAATCATATTGACATGGTTGACTCTGAGAAGGGGATTATTGAAATTGATATTGTAGCTACGACGTCCCTCTAGAGAGTTTAGCCGATCTTGAAGTATCTGCTGTTGGATTTCAAAAGGAAGAGTCTGGATTTTGTTGTGAAAACAATCGCTGTAATAACAGTAAATGCATTCATGACAAACAAGAACTGAATTGTCTGCTGCTGAGGATGAAGACTCGCCTTTTTCAAAAACTTTGATCTCTCGGAATTGTGATCCTTCTCGGGTTAACATATCGGCAAGATGATTATCTTTTTCGGCTTTGTAGACAATCTCAAAATCAAAACCTTGAAGCCAGACTGCCCATCTTAGAACTCTGGCATTGCCATGTTCTAGAATTCTTTTGTTACCAAGCATACCCTTCATATGCTTAAGATCTATTCTAACTGTAAAACAGACACTTTTGAGGAAAAGTCTAAAACGATGAAAACCCTTCTTGACAACAAGGATCTCTTTGTGTGATGATGGGTACTTGGATTCTGCTTCGGAAAATGTTCCAAAAGTATAAGCACAAGCCTCCTTTTTCTTTGAATGCTTTTGCAACAACACAGCTTCCCAAAATTGATCAGAACCATCAGTCTCTAAAATAAAAGGTAGATCTAGGACTGGAAGAGCAAGGGGAGGAAGCTTCTGGATGTTTGCTTTGATTCTTCTGATTGTGTCAGTCATAGTTGGTATCCATTCTGTGCCAGGCTTTAATATTTTCTGTAACAACTTTGTGTCTTTTTCCTGTGCTTGATAAAACTATCTGATATAATTCAAGCAGCCAAGGAATCGCTGAACCTGTTTAGTATCTTGCAATTTGTCAGGAAACTCTAAGAGTTTCTGGAAAACATGTGGCTGCAGAATTATTCTTCCTTGTGAAATCGGAAGGCCCAAGAATTCAATGGAAGGCTTGGCAATAACAAACTTATCTGGGGATGACGAAAGTGCAATCCCATGCTTAAAAACAAAATTATGAAATTGTTGTAAATGGATCTTATGCTCAGCTATATCTCTGTTAAAAATGAACAAATCATCAATATATACAATAACAAAGTCCAAAGAATGAAAAATGTCTTCCATCCTTTTTTGGAACTCTGATGGAGCATTCTTCAGGCCAAAAGGCATTACTGTCCACTGATATTGGCCATGAGGGATTATGAATGTAGTCTTGTACCTGTCTTCTGGTGCTATGCCGATTTGCCAAAAACCACTCGTAAGATCAAACTTACTAAAGACATTGGATTTTGATATTTTTGATACAATTAAATATTTATGAGGTAGAGGATACCTGATTGGCTCTAAAGCTTTGTTCAATTCTCCAGAATTAACTACCAATCTTTTCTTTCCTCTTTTCTGCTCATAATGCTTATTGACATAAAATGCTGGGCAAGCCCAAGCACTTTTGCAAGGTTCTATCAGCTTCCTATCCAACAATTGTTGGATTTCTTCTTTGCATGCTTGCTGCTCTGTAGGACTCATATTATTTGTTGAGGCTTTCTGAGGTTTTATTTTTGTATTCTGTTTGTATGGCAAAGTGACATAGTATTTTTCTCTCTTCTAGAAGGCATCTGGATGATCAGAAGTACATTCCTTTTGTAACTTCTGAGTTATTTATGCAAGGATGTCTTGACCATGTAGGTCTGCATGTTTGACAATCTTTTTTATTTTTGCCAAATCCTTGACTGATTCTTCGACAATGTCTGGCTTTTCAGGAGAAATTCTGATAGTGAAAGCATACTTTACTGGAATGGAAGTCACAGTTCCTTGGATTGTGAAATCAATTGAATATTCTCTAAATGACATTGGCAGGTGTTTCTTGACAAAATCTTGTCCTAGTAATATGTCAGCTCCTGTGTCTAAACAATATAAAGTAACATATGTTTTGATTTTTCCTAACAAAATAGGAAAATATGGAGCAATAAAATTTACCTTGATGAGTTCCTTGTTAACTACTCTGAAGTGAATAGAGATAGGCTGCCAAAAATATTCTGGAATGGATTTGTATTTACAACAACTGTTCATGGTGCCTGTATCTACTTGTGCATCCAAGTCGTAAGCTTTATACCCTTCCATTTTGATCTGGATAGGTACAACCATCTGATATCCTAAACTCTTTTGTTCAGGGACTGGTTCTTCTGCTGTTTCTGGAGCTGGGGTAAAGCTGTGAGATTTTCTTATTGTTAGCTAGATATATTCAAAGTTCAGTTGATCGAGCTGATGTAGAGATCCTTGTATACTTGTAGCTAAGTTAGCTAACTGTTCTCTCTCTATTTTTACTTCGTTTTCAAAGAAAACAATTTTTCTGAGAAGATCTTCCTCGCTTGGATCTGACCCTTCATATGTAGGGACACACTGTGAAGGTTCTGGTAACTTTTTTGTCAACTCATCAATATTTTCTTGTAGTCTTCTTCTGATTATGGCTAGGCCTGGAGAAAGACTAGATTTTTTTTCTTCTAACTCTTCTATCTGACTTTTGAGAGAAGCAAAAGAAAACATAAAACAATTACTGATAAAAGTTTGGTCATCATCAGAGCTATCTGAAGAATTAATGGAAAGCTTATGGAGATCTAACTCATCAGAACTAGAATTATATTCAGAGTCATCTACAGACTCATGAATGGAGAATCCTTCATCTTCTGATTGTAACTCAGGGACTACATCCCACTCAGAAGGATTGTACTCTGCTGTAAAAATATCACAGATTTTATTCTGAAACTTTGTCTTCTTCTCTGGGCAATTGTTTTCCCAATGGCCTATTGTGGCCACAACAGATCCCATGCTTATCTAAGCACGGGAGCCCCCTTTTTTTAATAAACACAAAGGTGTTTGGGTGAGTCGTTTTGAAAATTTTTAGATTTTGATTTTACCTCTAAAATTCTTCACCCATGCTTTTGGTCTGCTTGTTTGTAAGGGTTTGGTTATTTCTTCTAAAGTGTTTCGGTTTGGGAAAAACCAAGTTTTTTGAGTATTTTATTGACTGTTATCATCATCTCTAAATCCGACATTTGGAGAACCCGAAACCCGCAACCCGCCAGGTGCAGGTTGTGGGACTGTTGTTTTTGAGTTTTGGTTTTTCTAATTCCGAAACCCGCAACCCGATGGTTGTGGATTGCGGAATTATTCTGTAATAAAACTGAGAAATGATTACCCCGAAACCTGAACCCCGCAATGGTGGCATTCGGCTTTCGGGATTGTGTTTTTCGTTTATTTAATGTGTGCTCCCGAAACCCATAGCCCGTAATTTTGGGATGCGGCTTTTGGGATGGTTATTTTACGTCACAGTTTAATGTTTCCGAAACCTGCCACCCACGTGGTCGGTTTTCGGCTTTCGGAAATGTTTTCTCCTACTTCCATTTTTTGTGAACCTGCAACCCGCAAATCCATACTTTCGGGTTTCGGCTTGCGGGATCTTTGAATAAGAACTCCATGAAAATACTTGAACTCGATTCCGAATCCTGCTCCGGTTAATCTCAGTCGTCCGTCTGTTATGATCTCACGCTCATGTTGATTTTTGGTAATCAGTTTAGTCAGGCCTTTTCGTTTTGTCTTCTGAAAGATGGTTCTGCTAAATTATCTTTTTCTATGTAATTCATCACAGCGGACACCATTACAAGGCTAGCAGTTACTTCATGTTGAATGGACGCCATCTTTCCGCCTTAAGTTTACCATGTCTGGACTCGAGCTTTGGCATCTTGTCAATTTTTATCCATCTCTTAATGATTGGATTTGTTACGTGTGAAAAATTGATAGCCCGTGTACTGGGACTCGTAGTTGAGACCATTTCCTGTGAGATCTTTCTTGGTTGTTATGAATTAATTATGTGCTATGAATGGTTTCATATTCTTTTGTAAAATTTCTGTGTTAAATGGGTAATTGAGTGCTTATATTAATCTGAGCTATCTCAGATGGTCTTTATTTCTGCTATAAATGCTCCTTTCAATTTAACAGCTATCTGTGGAATTATTTATTGTATTTTCAAGTTTATTGCCCATTCTTTAAACCTGCTCCTTATAAGGATAGGTAATTTAGATTAAAGCAAATTAGCATAGATTTTTTTTTCCGCATGCATTTAATATAGGGCACTTGGATATCATTTTAAATACAAAATATATAACCGGTGGATCGGGCCACAATCGGTAAAACAAGCAAATCTTTAAAACCCTCGGTAGCCGGAACCGTTAGCTGGACGAATTCCCCATACCAAACGGTGAGTGATCTAGTTGGGATTGCTTACCGGGGAGAATCCCTTCTTGATTGATGCAATGATATTCGAGGCATCAATAGTTTTTGGTGCTAGAAGGAGGGCCACCAGTGCATGGCTAGTGGAAAAGATTCTTTTGTTAGCAAAATTTCCACTGAAAACCCATCCGCAACAATTTTTCCAGAATTTCCAGATCTGGAATCAAGAAATCAAGAGGATCCTAACCTTGAAACAGAATAGTCAGAAGTAGTGTATGCTGTCCCTTTTGAAGAAGTAAATCAATTCAGGAGACATACTCACTCATACGTGAGAAGTCTTGGAGGAATAACCACTGTTCCTTTGTTACCCAAAACCAAAGCTCCTCGAAAAAACCCTTAGTGCACAAGAGATTCTGTCCTTGTTCAAAGTCTAAAAGAATTGTTAGATTTATCTCTAGAAGAGATCACTGAACCTTTTGACGAAGTTAGACCAGAGACCCCTACAGGTCCAGAGCAGCACACTCCAAGGGATACCCCCCTTAATTCACCACCGCACTCACCACCGCGCTCTCCCCCCAAGAGCCATGGTTGTACCTGCATGGAGAGCCATAGGGGCCTTAAACGTAGTTGGACCATTCCATGATTTGCCTAAGAAACCAGAAAAGGTTTTGCCTAAGTATGACCCTAGCAAGGGGATTTCTGCTGAAGACCACCTCAAAAGTTTTTATCTAGCTCTAAATCTTTTAAATGTGGAGCACGAGGACGTGGTCTATTGTATTTTTCCTTATAATTTCGAACCCAAAGTATCTTCCTGGTATTTTAGTTTCCAGGCTGGTTCGATAACAAGTTGGGAAGATTTTGAGAAATGCTTTCTTAAAAAATATGGAAATCAGAAAACCATAGCTACTCTCATGAAAGAATTATTGTCTATGAGAATGGAAAAGAATGAGAAAGTTCAAGAGTTTAACCAGAGATTCACAACGTTGTTAAATAATTTCAGTGACGCAACAAAGCCCGCTGAGGAATGCTTAGTAGAATATTATACAACAGCTCTTAAATCCCCGCTTGCAATGTTCGTCAAGAGAACAAAAAAACCTACCTGACATAAAATTTTGAAGAAGCCAAGGAGGTGGAAGAAGAACATGACAGCATAGCGAAACATGCTTCAGATGTAGAGGGTAAGCCAGCGGCTGTTAAGAAACCTTTTTTGTTAACTAGGGATAAAGAAGAACCTGCACCAGATTTAGAAAATGTCATCAAAATGATGCAGAAGCTCTCCAATAAGATTGTATATCTAGAAAAGGACAAAACAACAAGCTCTTCAAGACCTCCTTTTAAACCCTTTTATAAAAAGAAAGAAGACAATGGACAACCAACCCCACCAGTCAATAATTCCGCTGTTCTAAATCTGAATGAAATAGGGATGGACCATTTCTGCACTTTTCACCAAGAACAACACTCAGAAAAGAGCTGCCCATAGTGGATCAATTCGATGAGCTTAGTAATGAACCAAATGTTAGATACACAAATGCCCGAACAAACGAACCCTCAACAAGAACAAACTCTTGACAGCGAAGAACCAACTCCCGATACCACAATGATTCTTTGGGATTGGACCCCTGCCCAAGAACGGCTTTGTGAAGAGTTTTCAGACGAAGTACAAACAACATCTATTAACATCACCACCAGGAGTAAAGGCCCAGTGATCGAGCCAGTAGTAGAACCACCTAAAGCTAAGTCTAATCAAATACCGAGACGGCATATAACTGTTATTCCTCCCCAACCCAAAACAAGCCTGGTGGTTGCCCCTGCGGTGACTAAAGAACTGAACTCATAGAGAACTAAATAGTCCCAAGCTCCTTCAAACAAAGCAGAAAATCAATCTACGACTATGAAAGGATGCGACACGAGCTATGATATAATCGAGGATATAAAAAAAATGAAATCTAATATTTCCATTTTCGATATGTGTAGCTTACCATAGCAAAGGAAATGGAAGCCTTAGATCCACAAATAGTTGTCCCAGTAGAAGACACTAAGGAAAACCCAGAAATTAATGAAGCAAGTATCGGCGAAAAATCAAAATCCCAAACTCTTCCTTCCCTCTTAACCTTCGATATTTTTCATCACAATGTGCACAACTATTTGGTAGACTCGGGTGCTAGTTCGAATGTCATGCCTTTGTCAATTTGCAAAAGGATTAATGGACAGCCTATCCTGTCCCCATCTCAAATCATCCAACTGGATAGGGCTTTTGTTAAGGTTATTGGTGAATTAAAAGATGTACTCATTAGATTGTCATCCGATCCTAGAGTGTGTCAATTCATTGATATAATGGTGGTCGATATTCCCGAGGCATATGGTCTAATCTTGAATAGGGACTGGTCTGCGAAACTTAATGGCTATTTTGCAACAGATTGGTCTCATCTATGGCTGCCATATCAAAATCATCAGAATCAGATTAAGATATTGAGGAAGCCACATATGAAACAAAATGTTACTCAGCTGGATGGAAAAAATGAAGCAATGGCCTTTTCATCCTCAGTTTTAGGAAATTACTTTTTGGAAATTGAACCTGGAAACTACAAATCAGAAGAAGTTAGCCATATTTCAGATAGACAGCCTGATCTCCTTCAGTTTTCGCAAGCTGATGATATTGACTGTAATATAGTAGATTTAGTCACTAATTTAGACAAAAATCAAACTAACTTAGTTAGAAAAGAAAACATCTTTTGGACCCTTTTTTTTTATGGCTCCAAGACACAGGAAGGATCCGAAGCTGGTTGCATTTTAATTGATCCTGATAGAAATAATTTTTTTTTATCATGTAGGTTAGAGTTTGAATGTACTAATAATACCGCAGAATACGAAGCTCTCATTCAAGGTTTGAAGAAAGCCATTGGTCTTAATGTTAAGTTTTTGAAAGTCTTTGGTGATTCTGAAATTGTTGTTAGGCAAATAAGAAAATCGATTCATTGTCTTTTCGCCGCAGAAATCTGGAATTTAATCTCGTCTTTTGATGCTTTTAACATTAATTCTGTCCCAAGATTAAAAAATGTTGCAGCTGATATGTTAGCTACCTCCGCATCCAGATTAGTACCCACTAATAATAAATGTTCTATTGAATTAATTTTCAGGCCTTCTGTGCCAGACAACATAAAAAATTTCAGAGTATTTGACGACGACGAACAGATCATTAGTTTCTTAACCAATGAAGATGATTTCCAAGTAGCCATCATAGAGGAAGAAGAGCATGACTCCGATCTACAAAAATAAAGACACCGTGAAAGGTAACTTTATGCCCAAAGGAGTGAGAATGCTAGAGGCCCTCTTCAATTTACAAAGCAAATTTAGAAGACCCGTGAATGCCAAAACTCATAGCTCGGCCCTGCAATACGAGTTGATAAATTTAGGCACAGAAGCTGAACCGAAGTATGTCAATTTGGGAAAATGTTGTACGCCGACGGAAAGAAGTAGATTCATTAAAATTTTTCAGCAATATAAAGATGTGTTCGCTTGGACCTATTGTTAACACCTAAAAAGTGCTCACTAGCTCATTCCCTTATTCACATGACCCATTTGTCCACTTCTCCACCATCTGAGCCTCTGAAGCCAACAAAAGGTCACCAAAAGACCTTAGTACACCCCTTTTTCCCACTCAAAAAGATTATTTTTCCTAAAAAAATATAAAAAACCCTCAAAAAGGGTCCAAATTCCCCAAAATATTAAAAAGGGAATAAAAATATTAATTTTATTCAAAAAAGGAAAAAGGAGGGAAAAGTACCTAAACCATGTTGGTCAATACCATTTGGTTTCCACAAAACCACAAATGGTATTCCCCACCACCAAAACCTATAAAAAGGTGGTAGGGGCTCCTCATTTAAGATCCATCCATTATCTCATCCTCATGCTGCCGAAATCTCCCTTGAGCATTTTGGCCATTGTAAGAAACCTTGGAGAAGGAGACCTCTTGGAGCTTGGAGCTACTTATCTTGGGAGTTGCTCTACATCAACCTTCACCATTGGAGGTATTACTATTGCAAGCATTAGCTTCCCCCATTTTCAAATACAAATTTATTCTTTCATATTTTTTTGTTCTTGTTTTTAAAATATTTCCATTATTTGCTTATATTCTTGCATAGATCCATGATTAGTTTTGTTTAGATTAGTTTCTTGTTTAATTCTATTGAGACTGCTGCTACTAGTTAGCAGGTGCCCATAGCACTAAGCTTGGTTGCAAAACCAAGCCAACAGTTTTTGGCGACTCCGCTGGCTTTGAACAATAGATCTCTAGTTTTGCTTTCAATCTTAGTTTTTTATTAGTTTTTAGCCTTTAGATCCATAGATCTGCCATCCTAGACAACAGATCCATTGCTGCTCTAGTTTTTGGCCCCATCTATTGCCATTAACAGCCCGGAATTCTCAATTTTCAGGTTCATTTTTCAGCTTCCGTGCACGGCTTTAGCCTCGCGGTTTTCAGCCTGACAGTCGCGTGGCTCATCGCGAATTTTCGGATTTTTTCCACGCGGTTCCCCACGGCTTCACGGCCTGTTTGTGTGCTACACATCGCAGCTTCGCGGTCATTTACCGCGCTGCACATCGCGACTGGGCGACCCTTTTCCGCGCGGTTCCCCGTGACTTCGCGGCCTATTTACGCGCTGCACATCGCGGCTTCGCGGACATTTTCCGCGCTGCACATCGCGACAGTGCGCCGAAATCCCCGCGCGGTCCATCGCGACTGTGCGACAGAAACCCGCGCGATCCATCGCGGCTTTTCTGTCAAAACCCACGATGCTAATTTTTTCATTCGGTCAATTCGTTTAAAAAATTATTTTTTTACTGTACTTTCTGTCCACATAGCACATTTTTACAGTATTCAATTCTGCATATTTTACAGCCATAGAATTTTTTTTTTACTATTTGAATGCACATCTAGAAAGTCTTTTCAAATTTTTTTTTCAAGAAAGTGAAAGAAGGACTTATTTTGCAGTTTATCTAGATTAAAATTTTTACTGTTTGCTTCTTTAATATTTTGCCCATAGCAATTATTGAGAACGAAATCCATTTATTTCGCAAAGAAGTTTAATTATTTGCTTTACTATTCCAAAAGATCCTTTGTTTTTTTAATAGTCTTTGAAAAGCATTTAAATTCCAATTATTGAAAAAGTCATAACAATTGCTTTTTATTTCAAAAAGATCCTTTGTTTTTTGAATACTTAGCATTTACTTTTTTCAAATTCAGTTTAAAATATCACACGTGCACCCACTCAGACACTAATTTTAAACTGAGCCTTAAAACTTACCCTAATTTCAACCCACTTTTAACCCCACTTGGGGAACACTAAAAGAACTTTGTAGCTAGGTAGTATTGAGGGGATAGGTGTTCCAATAACACCCCTCAGTTATTACATCTGAGACATAGTTGTTGTCCTTTAGGGAGCTAAAATCTCTTAGAATTTATTGGCACGGTGACAACCGGTTTGTGGGAAGGTCTCTCCCCTAGGAGGGTTGAAGTCGCGAGGATGGTTCCGGAAGCCTGAGTGGAATACCGAAATCCATTCAGTAACCGAAGGGCTACCATTCGCAGTTCTCGGGATATCCCTGTATGGGGGTATTGCAATAAAGGACCAAACGGCAGATTTACCTTTTCTCGACGTGTCATGAACGGAGTATCCTAGTAGCCATTCTTTAGGATTGATTACCCGGTGTCCCTCCCGGTAGGGGGATATCTAGCCGTTGTCTCAACACTCATATTGTCTGACTTGGATTTCATCAACTTGCAGAGAATATCGTTTGTTGATTCACAATACTTTTAGTTAGGTGTTTGCATGATTCAACCTACCTTTGGTCTAGTTACACCTATTTTTTCTAGAAGCTGTTTGCATGTTGGTATTTTGACCATTTTTTGCATCCCTCCACTTATTCTAGCACAGCTGCTACAATAAGTGCATTTTTTGAGGTTGATTTTTTGGCCTGAGTGCCTTCATTTTCACTCCCCTTCTTGCACCCTTGGTTGCATTAGGGTTTTGAGTTTTATATATATATATCACCACCTGATACTTAAACAGATTTTTTACACAAAGCTTAATTCTCACTGTTGGCGGGCATTTCTACCCTATAGCCAGGAAACTAAAGCTATCAACTTGGTTGGGGTGACAGGTAAGTGTATTAATGCTATCACAGAAACATTTACAAAAAGAAATAGATTGTAGATTTAGGGAACACACCTTTTAACCGGAGTCGGATCCTAGCCTTGACTCGATCTTGTGTCCAGCCTCCAAATCTACTTTCCCTTCAGCAAACCTGCAAGAACAATACCTTCCTCAAACATTTTGGGCAACATATAAAGCTTGAAATAAACAAAAACTATGTTTAATATCCAGCATTGACCAAAATAAATTCAACTTGAAATGCCATTTCATAACACATCCAAATTGGAACAAGGAAACACTTCAACCTTTATTTGTCAAAATTAGAATGAAGTACAAGTATACCTGATAATGAAGCAGGCTCCTGCAACTAGATTCTGGGCTCTGGCTCTGCTCTGGCTTGAATGTCTTCTGCAACAACTTCTCCAATGTCCTAAAGTTTCTCCATTAACTCATCCTCTAGCTTTTCTAGCAATAATTTCTAACCTTGCTCCTTTAACCTTCTTGGTATTTATAGGTTCAAAGAAACAGTTCAGGTCGAGATGTAGTTATGGAGGAAGTTGGGGGAGTTAAGAAACTGCCATCAACTAATCCTCCTCGATGAATTAATATATTTTTTAATCATATTTTAATGTGTACGCGACTCTTCTTCAGTGGAGTAGCGTATAGGGCGCTACCCTAGTATTTAACAACTAGCGCTCAATTGATTTTAAATGTCGGGCGCTACTTTGCTACACTGGATTAGCGTATACTTGGATATGGGCGCTACTATTATACA